>JADMNL010000027.1:1715000-3002500 GCA_016271365.2 Neoceratodus forsteri
CAGTGGCGGTCAGCAAACAAAATAAAAGTGAAAATGGTAAAGTAAAACTCAAAGCAGCAGTACGTGTCAGTGAAAAATTGATTTTTTTTTTTTTTTTTTAGCAAAATGTATTTCTGACAACCTAAGATTTGTGCTCAGTATATTCTTTTGTTTTCTCAAATGTTGTTAAACATTTTATAGCCGATTTTGTAATTAATGATTCACGTCATTAAAGATGGCCACCATTCACTTTTTATATATATACACACACATAAATAAAATCTCTTCCTCTGGTGCTACTTGTTGAATGTGCATGCTAGATTCATGCTGTAGTTGTATTAGGATAGGTCTTCCGCATGTTTCTTATAGTAAACAGCATACAATATGTATTTTTTTCATGGTGGGTGTGGCATGGGCGTGGGAACGTTTAAAAAATGTCAAGACCCCATAACTTGGTTCAGGAATGAAAGAAAAGTAAAATGCGTATCTTCATATTTTTGCCAGACAAACCTTATTACTGAGAAATGTGTATGGTTACTAACAAATACTGCTGCTTTAAATTTAAGCAGTCCATAAATAAACACAATTCTAACATACTACAGCATTTCAATATTTTAATGCTAACATGCCGAGTACCAAAAATTGACTTCAATCATGCATGATGCTGCATACGAACATACGAAGAAGCCAGCAGAAGGCCATTTGGTCTATCTAGTCTGCTCATACTGCAGAGTCCACAGCTTGAGCTACTGCCCCACCCTCCCTCCCCACTCCTCCCAACCCATGATCCTTACACCTTTCCCTATGCCTATCCCAGCCTCTCTTGAAGCTGACCACTGTCTTCAATGAGACAAACTCTTCCAGCAGCGCATTCTAAGTGTCCAGCACCCTCTCAGTGAAGAAGTGCTTCCTGACCTCCCTCCTAAACCTCCTCCCCCTTGCAGCTTAAGACTGTGCCCCCTCATGTTATGGTTTAAGAGATCTTCCTTAGCCATCTTATTTATCCCTTTCAAGTACCTGAAGGCCCCAGTCATGTCCCGTTTCTCTCTCTCACCTGTCCTCCAGGGAGTACATGTTCAGTGCCCTCAACCTCTCCTCATATGCCTTACCCTGCTGATCCACTGTCATCTTTGTAGCCCTCCTCTGGACCTTCTCCAGCAGGTTAATATCCTTTTTTGAGGTGTGGACACCACTACTGAACTCCATACTCCACCTGTGGCCTCACCAGTGACTTGTATAAGGGCAGTATAACCTCCTCTCCTACCACTGATCCCCCTAACTTTGCATACCAGCATCTTGTTTGCCCTTGCTGCTGCTTACTTGCAATGCGTGGAGTGCTTCAGGTCACTAGTGATCATCACTCCCAGGTCCTTCTCCTCCTCTCATGCAGATACCTGTACTACTCCAGGGTAGTACTCCGTAATAGGAGTCTTGGCTTCAATGTGCACAACTTTTCATTTCTTGGCATTGAAGCCAAGCTGCCAGATCCCAGACCACCTCCCCAGCTTTTCTAGATCATCCTGTAGGTCCTATATCCCTTCAGCTGTGTCCTTTTGCTCGCAGAGCTTAGTGTCGTCCACGAATAGGCACATTTTGCCCTTAAAGGGACACTGTCAACCTTTTTTGCATCATATTATTTTCAGGTAAAAAACACATTTTATGACTGCTTATCTTCCTTAAAATTAACTGATGTTGCTGGTAGTTTTATCTGCCTCCTTGCTTATTAAAACGGAAATGCATGAGAATGTATAGTTATACACAGCCTTGTTTTGCTTCAAATCACTGAACTGCTCTTACTGCATACTTCCTGAACATTAGAAATACCCTCAAACAGTGCAGCCAGTCATGATATTATAGTCTCTATTCCACTGCATAATGAGTGGCTAGCTTGTGTTGGGAGTGTTCTTGAGTCAAGGAAAGATGCAGGGGAGTTGGTCCAGAAATGTAAACCAACATGTTTTGGTGTGGTAACACCAACATAGTGGGCACTCAGTTTTCACTTTTAAAAGAAAAAAGGATCTGAATCAAACTACCAGCTGCATCAACATTCCCTACACAATGTGAGCAATCATAAGATGTGTTTTTTAAACTGGGACACTTTGAGGCCTAAGGGGTTGACAGTGTCACTTTAATGCTACATTCAAAGTCACTGATGAAGACACTGAACAATACATAAACAACTGCATGAAACACAAAGCTGCTGAAAACACAATAAACCATTTTAAAGTCTTTTTTTTTTTTATTCCTACATATAACGTTTTCTTGCCCTGAAGCAGACTAAAACAAAAATGAATAAAAGTTCTGGACTCCCATGGTATACATTGATTTTGTCATGGGGTAGCTTCAAATATGCATGTTATTTGGCGCCTCCACGTACACACGTCCTGCGTATGCACCCTAGCAATGGGAAGACAGAACAATGGGAGGAAAAATACCCTCAGCTGCAGATGACGACCAACCCCTCACAGGTTCCGCCGCACCCGGTAACCGGGCAGGCTTCTGGTAAGTCCCGGTGATACCGGGCTGACAGGGCTGGGCGGGGTTGTTAGAAGGGAGCAGCTGGGGGCAGAGACAGGAGATAAAATATATACCAAAAAAAAATAGAGGCAAAAATGGCAAAGTCATGCCACAAATTTGAAACTCCCAATGAAATACACTGACGTGTCTTCGATCAAAGATTGGATCTTCACCTTAGGACCTCTTCAGGTGAGTGAAGGGGTGTGGGGGTACAGGGTGGTGGGTGCTGATTGGAAGGTTGGGGTAGGATCAGTGAGGGACCATTTGCTTTATTACAGGCAGGATGGTGACCGAAGGGTGAGGGGGTGCCACTAGACACCAGGGCAAGAAAATGTAAACCAGGACAGCGAACAAAGGGTGGGGGAGGGTGGTGCCACTAGACACCAGGGCAAGAAAAAATGTAAATGGGGACAGCAATCGGAGGGTAAGGGGTGCCCCTGGACACCAGGGAAATAAAAACAATACAGGGATGGTGATCGGAGGGTGAGTGGTGCCCCTGGACACCAGGGAAATAAAAACAATACAGGGATGGTGATCGGTGGGTGAGTGATGCCCCTGGACACCAGGGAAATAAAAACAATACAGGGATGGTGATCGGTGGGTGAGTGGTGCCACTAGACACCAGGAAAAAAATAATTTGGGGATGGTGACTGGAGGGTGGGTGATGCCACTAGACATAAGGGAAATAAAAAAAACATACGGGGACAGCAGTCGGTGGGTGGGGAGGTGCCACTAGACACCAGGAAATAATAAACAATATGGGGACGGAGATCAGTGGTTGGGTGGGTGGGTTGCCACTAGACACCAGGACAAATTATAGGATTTTTTCCCCTCACAAAGAAGGATTGGCCCCAAACAAAAAGGATTCCTTTTTTGTTTTGTATACCTAGAGGCGAGTCATGAAAATCTGAAATGTAGAAAATCACACATTTGTGGGTCATTTTCAACACTCAAGTGCAGAATCCACCTAAAAGGGTCCTGATGAGCCAGACAGATATGTTGATCTCTCTCTCTAGGATGTCATTTTTGTGGCTTTAGAAATATTTTTTCAGGAAAAAAAAAAAAAACCGTAACAAGACGGCGGCAAACAAAAAAGGATTTTTCCTCATGAAAATGGATTGCCCCAAAAGAAAAAGAATTCCTTTTTCATTTCATACATCTATCTTGAAGTTTCTTATTGTGCATGTTCAGAGCTAGTTTTTCAAAATTTCAAAATTAAATAACTTTGGAACAGAATAATATTTTTTTCGCCAAACAAGCAAAAGGCACATCTGTGGGCCAGCCCCAGTCTACCTTGAAAATGTCAGACTAAAACTCCAAATCATCTGGACGCTAGCCAAGTTCAAAGAAATGCAGAAAAAAAACAATAGGAAAACACACCCGGAAATTCATTTTTTGTGCTATCCAGTGCTTAGAATCCACAATAAACTTGGCAAATCCACAGATCTACCACATGAGACCGTGCATACAAAATGTCAAGCATATCCTCTGAACGGCGAGTTTTAAAAGTGCAAAATTTGGGGTTTAACATTAAAGTGATTACTCAACCCTATAGGGTCAAGCAACTCACACCCTAGTGATACCTTTGAGCTAAGTTTCAAGATATCAAGATATCACCAGTTAGGCACCAAGATATCACCACTTGACACATCACAAGTAACTTACTGATCAACATACTTGTATTCTAGGACATTTTGAGAGAGATACTCACTAGTCATGTGAGCAAAAACAAACTTTATTGTTATTAGGAGTTTCAGCGAGGCATGCTTTATTGAAACATTGGCTAGAAGTCACGGTTCCAATAATTCAAGAATGGAAAATTAATTAATAGAAATTCTAAATACAGAAAAGATAGCACTATCTCTAAGAGACCAATCAGTCAAATTTAACAAGAAATGGTTTAAGGTTTTGTTTGGGACTGTATAATTATATCTCCTTTTTTTATATCAACATAGATCTTAGATCTCCTGACATTTCAACATACACAGAAATATAATTCTAAGTATGCTCAAAAAAAAAACAAAACACACTTTTCTTCCTTTTAAATCTAGTACACTTTCTCTTTACTTCTATTCTTATTTCCTTCTGTTTTCTTTTACCTTGTACTTCTAGTTTCTAAGTGATACTTTATAGTGATTTAATAACAAAATATGTATTATAACTTGGTGTTATCTATTCATGATAGATATTTATAAATTATTTATTACACGTCATGATATTTATATAGTAACCTATAAGTTTTTTACAACATATTTCAATGTACTTATTAATTTATGTTCTATTTTAATCTGTTCTACTTTGGGATTTATGTTTATTCAAAGGCTAATAAAAATATATTGACAAAAAAAAAACAACAGAACATTCCACATTACCTCATAACAATGCTACCTTGACAACCACTACTTCACATTCTTCAGAAACATTCCGTTCATAGAAACGAGCAAAAAACAGTGAATGAAAAGAAAATCACTTGTTTACAGCTTTATTATAAAACGTTCAGATCCTGCTGTATACATCAAATATGAGATAAGCTAATGATCGATATCAGAAATATCTTCTTTCATTGTACTTCCCTGTTGTGACCTCACTTGTGGCTTTGGCAATCGTGGAGGTCAGAGGTCAATACAACTCAAGAACATATTTCTGATATCTTACATTAACTCATTCCATATACCTTCTGAGATAGGTTGGAAACCGTAAAGCCACATCTCTCTACTTTTGTCACTTTAGCCAGAATCCTAAATGTTGCATTAACAAAATTTTGTTGCAATAAATATATAAATATATATATATATATATATATATATATATATATATATATATATATATATATATATATAATCCACTACAAAGCATGTGGTCATGCTCTGATATACACATGCTGTGTTTGTCCATTGTGAAGCAAGAGGCCTAGCCATAAGTGTTCAACCACCAAGGCATGCACATATCGAAGCATGACCACACATCCTGTAGTGGATTAGCTGGCTTACAAAATGGACAAAACAGTTTTTTTTTTTTTTTGGGGGGTGAAAAATAGAAAGATGTGCAGTCATTGTGGGATAATGCAGTCACGTGATGTACTCCATCCAATCAGGGGAAAACAGAAAAAAAGGAAGTCTGACAGAATTTCTTGTTTCTGTGTTACTCCACGTTGTCACTGTAAATTGCTTACAATATGGGTTCTAAAAAGCTGTACCTATTCAGAATCTAAAAATTGTACTACCAGTGAAAATACCACACTTAAAAAATCTTTTGCAAGGGCATTTAAGGAATCTTGCAACTGTTTTCACTAATTAATCACTATGGTACTCCTTCCAACAGTTAAACTCCCATTCCCATATGATCTCATCCACTGTAGGAACTGTATATTTTTTATTGTGCAATTTATACATTGTATATAGAGAATAATGCATGGGTTGATGCAGGTTTGTTTACACACCCAAGGTGTGTGATATTAGAGAAACCTCAAGAGCGAAGCTCGAGAGGTTTCACTAGTATCACACACCAAGGGTGTGTAAAAAAACTGCCTATCAACCCTCTACCAATGTTTTATTTTTTATAACTGGTGCAAAAAGAAAAGAAACTGTAGTAGCTAGCAGCACACTTACTCAACCTGTGGAATGCGGTACCACCAGAAGCAACCGATGAAAGAAGTCTGCCACAAACTTTCACAGCTCTCTCAAAATCTCTGTCCAACTGACTGTACCCTACTCCCGATTCCTTCCCACAACAGCCCAAGCTGAGCTTACAGATACGAGGTGGACGGACTTCTCTAACTTCCCCGGTTCGGAGAGCATGTCGGCTGGATCGACAGTTTTAGGCCGAACTAGAGAACACTACTGGCTGCTCCCAGCATGGCGGCTACATCAGGCTTGAGGCAGACTGAGTCATGATGAATTCCCTATCCAGTCTGTTTAATTGGTCTGGACGGCTGCAGGCTTCTTGGTGCGAGATTGTAAAAGTGGGTTGATACGACTTTTTAAAGTACTCAAAAACAGGTTGATAATGGGGGTCACCAGTTATTATATATGTATCCCTCTTGTATTCTAATGTATATCACATGTATTCTGTAACCTAATTGAAGCACGGTATCTCTTGCCTTGTGTGCCTTGTATCATATATTTCCTATTCTTGCATTGTATTTGTACCAGTACCTGACCCAGGTCTACCCTTACATGAGTTGCCTCAATGTTGTTTAGCCTGGATAAATAAAGCTTGATTGATATGTAACCAGTAATCTTCATGTCGCCAAGGTCAATAAACTCCCAACACCAACAACAGACAAGTAAATAATTCATGATATTATAAAAAAATAAACAGATGGTCTGCCACATTCTGGAGATCTGGCTGAAGGAGTCTCTCTCCACCAACTGTTCTGTCCTGCTTTTTAAGCATTCGGCCATTGATCTTTTTACAGGATTAGTATGCTGCTGATAACATGCAACATAAGGAAGTGTTAACAGTAATAACATTGCAGATAATGGAAAAAAAGTCATGCACTAACCTGTAATGAAGCACCACCCAATACTCAAAAATCGAAGTCCAGTAAAAATATAAACATTTCCACTGTTAGCGGAACATTCCAGATAACCAACTATAACCACACACAAATCATCTTTGCTGAAATCCAAAGTCCTTAGATGTATCGGACAATATTCTCAAACAGAAGCCAAGGGTTCCCAGGAGAGGCCCCACTGACAACGTTGGAGCTAACATAAAAAAAAATTACAGTAAGAAGGAATTTCTCCTTTCACTATCACTACATGTTGTCAAAGGGGAGTTAATGCATATGGGTTCTAAAATGCTGTACCCATACCCAATCTGGGCAGGGGAGAATACTTTCCCATATGTAACCCATACAGGCGACATATAATAATCATCTGCTAACCACCACCTGCAAGACTCTGTGGCTGAAGTCCACATCAACAGAGCTTTGAACATCCAATCTACAGTGCTTAGTAAATGTATGAACTGAGGACCACGTTGTCGCTTTGCACAACTTCAACACAGATGCCTCCCCTCTATCTACCCAGGATGTAGCAAGTGCCTTGGTGGACTGAGTCTTAATAACAGCAAGAGCTTTTGTCTTCTCAGTCACAGATACCTGGCGATGGAAGCCCTCATGCACCTAGCTAAGGTGGCCTTGGAAGCTTTCTGATCCTTCTTAGCCGCTCCGAAAAGACTTGGATTTTCTGAACTCTTGTTTTTTTAACTTTGTGTTTATTGCTTTGCAGGAAACAACATACACAGTTTGTATTGCAAGAGTACAACATTACAAGAGTCATGTTAAAAACATTGAGGGCACCACTCCTCTTAAAGGAGACAGGAAATGGGTGTTTCCGATATCACAGAATGTTCAGGCAGTACGAAAACACAGGGCGGCAACTGCTGAGCACAGAAAGATTCAGGGTAGTTACAAATCAACAAAATTAGATTATTAATTTAACAAAAAAGGTAAAAAACATATCAGAATAGTGAGTAGCCAATAAAAGAACAACTAGAGGGCATCTAGAGGTCTAAAAATTGTCTCCCATCATCTTTGATACTCACAATTAGTACATCCCATTCTTAGTGATACGTCTTTGGAAGGTACATCATAAATTTAAAAACTAAAGTATATCCACCTAGGCTGGAAAAACGAGCCCATGAGCTGCATGGTCAGAATACTTAAAATGTCATTTGCTATTGTCCCATGTTTTTTCCACCTACAACAAAGGTGGGAGTTATACCATGCTTTTCTGTAGTTATGCACCTAAGGTAGTATCCATTATTAAACACTGCCACTACTATACTAGTTTGTAACACTTAAGGCAACTTTTACATGGTGCTTTAAACTGAAGCAGTAATGGTAACCGTTATAAACAAGCCCCAACTCAATATTGCAGACTATCCCCATACTTTTAATACAGCAATACAGTTTTAACACGTATATTTAGCAAAGTAAATCTCTATTGGTAATCAACAACTATTTGAATGAAATGGAAGTGCAGTATCGAAGAAATCGGAACCAGCTTACAACTCTCAGGATGGGTTCCTCATCATCATGGGCAAAAAGTATAAACAAAGTCTCAGAACAAACTGGAACGAGTAACTGTCTAATCCACCTAGAAATAGAGCCATTTACCCGCCATCTGGCTGAGTGCAAAGCATCATGGGATGTATATGCAAATCACCATGACATTTCAGACTTGCTCCGGAGGGACGTAGCTACCCAAAGCCATGACCCACAAGTTTAATGCTATGGACACAATAAAAGATGCATACAAGGCATAAAATAAGCAGGTTCACATCACAATTTGTGACCCAAGATTGGCAAAAGGCGAGTCAAATCTGGCAATGATTAGCAGTCATTGCTAATCATTGCCAACTGGCCCTGGGTCCTGTAAAAGTGCTTTACTGGGCACAGTCGCTTAAATTTGTAAAATTATTTTTTGTCCTGGTATCCATTTTTATGTTTGCTTGCACACATGTGCAAGAAACATAGTGCCATCATCCGAGATTTCGGTGTGTCACCTCCTCCTCCAATTCAGTCAGTGTGTTGGCAGGCCACGGCCCTGTAAGCCAATGCATGCTGGAGCTGTCTATGACAAGCTCCAAAATGCAGTGGCATACAGTTGAAAGAGGGCTATGCTTCAGTGAGCAGCAATCAGATATCGCCTGCTCATGCACAGCTCCCCCCTACACACCTACGCATAGTGCGTGCTACCCCCCCACGATACACTCTATAGCCGACGGGGTGCCCAATCCCCCATCGGCTGTGCTGTGCTCCCCAAAGGCCTCCCAAATGCCACTGGCTGCCCACCCCAGCGTGGCAACTCCGATAATTATAGCCGGCCAAGGATTCACTATCTCTCCCCTCCCCCATGCTATCGCGGCGGGGTGCCCAATCCCCCATCGGCTTCACTCCCCGAGTATAAGGTGCCACGCTGGAGCCCACCCCAGCATGGCAGGTGATGCTTGGCCGACAGGGTGCCCAATCCTGCCGGCTGAACTTCAACTGTCCTTGTGCCACGCTGGGAGCCCACCCCAATGTGGCAAATGTCCCGGTCGCCATTGAAGAAAAAACCTGTAAAGAAAAACGGTCCCACGTAGTCTCCCGCGCCCTCCCACAACCCGCACCCACCCACTGCGCACCCTGCTCTCCCACACCCCCTCACCCCATACTTACCTCCGGAGCTCAGTGCGACGATCTTCAGTGGACTGGGAACATGTCTGTACTCTTCAAAGCCGACCGCGAACTGAGGAAATGCCGTAAGCTGTATAATGGGCTAGATAGGGGGTTACAACTTTATTGATATGTTCAGGATTTTTTGAATTTTTGCACCAACTACATGGGTTTAGTCTCTTCACGAATGATGACTGTCATGAGCGACTGCCGGCGGGTGATTTCGCAGTCACCGCGCCGAAATCATCCTTCGGCCTGAATAACGCCATGACAGTGACATAATTCATGAGAAGGGGTCCCAAATTCCATGTTGAAAATCTGGGCAAAATTCTAAGTCGACTGTTTTACGACGCGGCGCTAGCAGTTCCTACGCAGGCCTCAGAATTTTAATCTTTCAATATTTACCCAGATTTTCAACATTGCCATTTTACCACACCTTCTTATGAGTAGTACAGCTGTCATTTTCACATCTCACCCAAAATGTGTTTCCATGAAGGCATAATGGCTTAGTCGGTGTGCGAAATCAATGTACAGGACAAATTAAGAAAATCACAGTGACACTGTTCATGAGCTGAGGTCTTAAAATGGCTATGTTGAAAATTTGGTGAAAAAATTCCTAAAAATGACTTTTACGAGTGTGCTGCACAGTTCCTATGCATGCTCGTAAGTTTGCGAATTTAATATTTTCACTCTAGATTTTCAACATTGCCATTTTATTACACTTCCTTATGAACAGTACAGCTGCAATTTTTTCGCATGTCGCCTAAAATGTGTTTTCACATGTTAATTAATAATGGTGCTGCTGGTGCGCGGTAAAGCAATGTTTAGGACAGATTAAGAAAATCACAGTTACACTGTTCATGGGCAGAGGTCTTAAATGGCTATGCTGAAAATTTGGTGACAAAAGTCCATAAAATGACTGTGTTACGAGTGAGCATTGAGCAGTTTCCACGCACCCCAATAAGTTCATGACTTTGTAATATTTTCAGTCCAGATTTTCACCAGTGGCATTTTTCCACACTTCCTTATGAACAGTACAGCTGTCATTTTTCACAACATGGCTGAAGTGTGTTTTCACACTTTCAGCGCAGAGATGCGTGGTCGCTGTGGGAAATCATTGTTCGGGACAGATAAAGAAAATCACAGTGACACTGTTCATGACTGGAGGCACCAAAATGCCTGAGTTGACAATCTGCTGTAAAAAATCCCCAACCTAATTATATTACGGGTGTGCGTTGCACAGTTTCTATGTACGCTCGTGACTTCACCATTTTTTAAATATTTTTACTGCAGATTTGCAACATTGCCATTTTTTACACCTCCCTACCTAACAGTACAGCTGTCATTTTTACATCCTGTTCGAATGTTTTGCACCTGTGGTGCTAAATGCCGTAGTCACTGTGCATAAGCAGCTGCTAACAAACTGATATTCCCCTGATCATGAGGTGGGGTCACAAAAAAACATGTTGAAAATTTGGAGTGAAAATACCAATGAATGCCTGAGGTATTAGGGTTTCCAACCATAACGCCCAACCTGTAGAGAATGACAGGCATCAGGGGTGTGACTTGGGATTCTTGCCTGTGATGCTCATACCATTCCACACCCTGCAGCCAGTGAGAGGCATCGAGGTATGCCTTGGACTCTTCGACCCCAAAGTTCACCCATTCTCCTATATCGCACCCATCTCACCGTGTATTTCTAATGAAATGGGGTGCTAGAACAAAGACCCCAAGGAACACCGTGACACTTGTCAGTGTCTGCAGCGTGGTGTGGTGAAATGGCATGGTCATGCGCCGACAACCCAAACGCACACCCCAATGCCTGTCACTCTGCAGGGTTGTGGTGGGGTTCAGTACTTACTGCCATTCCTATTACGCAGCTCTGTAACTTCTACACTACCCCTGCCAATGCCAGCAAGCAAACATTCGCATTGACAAATGCCTGTTTGCCCACCTCCTCTGCGCCCGCCCTTGAACCCCAAATTGTTCCCCGATTGGTCCAGTGATGCTCCTGCTCCCCACCCAGTCTCCGGGGAGAAACATGACAGAGTCCTTTGCAGCGACCCAGAAGAGGAAGCAGGTGTTGGGAGGTCGAGCAGAGTCCAAAGATGAGTTTTCTTTATTTTATTTCATTTTTTTTTAAATTGTCGTGCACCATTGTCTGGTTAACTAATTGTGGCTTTTTGTTATGCAGGTCGGTGGTCGGAGGTAAGAGCTGGAGCAAGTGGTGGGCTGACAGAGGAAGAGACCAGAGGGAGATGGCCTGGCCAAGAGGGCACGGGGGTGACCTGGACAACGGAGCGGAGAGCAGGTGGCTGCATCGCGGGGCGAGGCAGAGGGATGGGCAGATTCAGAGGTGAGCAAGAGCACAGCAGAATCAGGGGGCTTAGCAGCAAAACAAGTAAAAATGTTTCATTTGGTCTGGGAGCTGGAGGAGGGAAGAGGGGCACACAGACTTCAGGGCACAGATGGGAGATGGCATAATGGCAACGGATGGGCAAGGCCTAGAGCTGGACTGTGGGTGGTGGGAGAACAAGGGCATGAAAGAATCGCCTTGCCTTGAACTTTACAGTAAGTTTGTGCCCTGTTTGCAATGAATTTGGGAACAGTAGTAAACGTAACTGCAGTGGACACTGGGAACAGAATAAAGACTATGTGTTCTGCTTTGCATAGATTATGGGGACCAGAACTTAATGTGCCCTGCTTACTATGTTGTGTGCCCTGCATCTTGCAGTGAACATTTGGGAACAGATAAAGACTAAGTAAGCAGCCCTGCCTGCTTTGAGATCTCGGTAACCAAGAAGTACTGTGCCCAGCTATTTGTGTATGATTAAACGATTGAGGATAACAATTAAATGATTAAACGATTGAGAGATAACGTTAAAACAATTGAGTGGTAATGATTAACGATTGAGGAATAATAATTAAAAAGATTGAGGATAACTACTAAACGATAATGATTAAACAATTGAGGACAACGATTAAACGATTGAGGATAATGATTGAGGACAACGACAATGACTGAGGACAACATTAAACGATTGGAAGGATAACGAGAGGACAACTTATTAAAATGATTGAGGGACAATTACATGACCATATGATTGAGGACAATGATTAAATGATTAAACGATTGAGGACAATGATTAAATGATCAAACGATTGAGACAAGGATTAAATGACAACACTGAGGACAATTAATGATTAAACGATTGAGGAATATGATTAACGATTGAGGATAATGATTGAAGGATAACGTATTAAATGATTAAACGATTGAGGACAACGATTAAACGATAATGATTAAACGATTGAGGACAAATATAAAACGCATTGAGGGACAATGATTGAGGACAATGATTAAACGATTGAGGCATAACTACTAAATGATTGAGGGATAATGATTGAGGGATAACGATTAATCGATTGAGGGATGACGATTAAACGATTAAATGATTGAGGGATAACGATTAAATGATTGAGGGATAACGATTAAACGATTGAGAAATAATGATTGAGGGATAACGATTAAACAATTGAGGGGTACCGATTAAACGATTGAGGAATAATAATTAAAAGATTGAGGGATAACGATTAAACGATAATGATTAAATGATTGAGGGATAACGATTAAACGATTGAGGGATAATGATTGAGGGAAAACGATTAAATGACTGAGGGATAATGATTAAACGATTGAAGGATAACGAGAGGGATAATGACTGAACGATTGAACGATAGAACGATTCAACGACTGAGGGATAACGATTAAACGATTGAGGGATAACGATTAAAGGATTAAGGGATAATGACAGGGATAACGATTGACGGATAACGATTAAATGATTGAGGATAACGATTCAACGATTGAGGCATAATGATTGATGGATAACGGGATAACGATTAAATGATTGAGGGATGATTAAAAGATTGAGGAATAACGATTAAATGATTGAGGGATAACGATTAAACGATTAACCGATTGAGGGATAATTAAACGATTGAGGAGTAATGATTAAACGATTGAGGGATAACGATTAAACGATTGAATGGATAACGATTAAACGATTGAGGGGTAATGATTAAACGATTGAGGTACAATTAAAATGATTAAACGATTGAGGACAATGACAAATGATTAAAACGATTGAGGACAATGATTAAATGATTGAATGGATAACGATTAAACGATTGAGGACAACGATTAAACAATTGATGGACAACGATTAACGATTAAACGATTGAAGATAACCATTAAAGATTGAGGACAACGAATAACCATTGAATGGATAAATTCATTAAAGATTGAGGGACAATGATTAAATCCATTGAGGACAATGATTGAGGACAACGATTGAGGGACAACGACTAAACGATTGAGGACAATGATTGAGGACAACGTATTAAACGATTGAGGAGCAATGATTAAACGATTGAGGACAATAACTAAACGGAATGATTGAGGGATAACGATTAAACGACTGAGGATAAACGAATAAACGATTGAGGATAAATAATCAAACGATTGAGGATAACTATTAAATGATCAAACGATTGAGGATGATTCAATGATTAAATCATTGAGTTACAGATTAAACAATTGAGGACAATGATTTAGGGACAACGATGTAAATGATTAAATGTTGAGGACAACGGATTGAGGACAACGATTAAACGATTGAGGACAACGACACGATTGAGGATAATGATTGAGGACACGATTAAATGTATTGAGGAATAATGATTAAATGATTGAGGATAACGATTAAACGATTGAATGGATAACGATAAACGATTGAGGATAATGATAAAACAATTGAGGAACGATTAAACGATTGAATGGATAATGATTAAAGATTGAGGATAATGATAAATGATTACTATTGAATGGATAAATAAAAGATTGAGGACAATGAAAAACGATTGAGGATAATGAGAGGGACACGATGAACGATAGAACGATTCAACGATTGATGACAATGATTAAACATTGAATGAATATTAAACGATTGAGGACACTGATTAAAGATTGAGGACAATAATTAAACGATGAGGATAATGATTGAGGATAACGATAACGATTGAGGGACAATAAACGATTGTGACACCGTTAATTGATTAATGATTGAGGATGATTAACGATTGAGGACAACGATAAACGATTGAGGATAATGATTGAGGGACAACGATAACGACTGAGGATAACGATTAAACGATTGAGGACAAATTAAACGGGATAATGATTGAGGACAACGGTTAAACGACTGAGGATAACGATTGAACGATTGAGGACAACAATAAACGATTATGGATAACGAATACTAAAACATCAAAACGATTATAATAATAAATGACAACGATTGAGGGCTACAGATTAAAACGATTGAGGACAATTACTAGGATAACGATTAGGACAATGATTAAATGATTAAACGATTGAGGATAATGATTAAACAATAATGATAACGATTGAGGACAAATGATAAACGATTGAGGACAATGATTGAGGATAATGATTAAATGACTGAGGATTTGTTAAACGATTGAGGATAACTACTAAACGATTGAGGACATTAAACGATTGAGGATAATGAGAGGATAACGCATGAACGATAGAACGATTCAACGATTGAGGACACCTATTAAACGATTGAATGGATAACCCATTAAACGACTGAGGACAACGATTAAAACGATTGAGGACAACTAAATGGGATAATGATTGTGGATAACGATTAAACTGATTGAGGATAACGATTGCAAACGATTGAGGATAAATAAAT
This sequence comes from Neoceratodus forsteri, assembly GCA_016271365.2. NCBI lineage: Eukaryota > Metazoa > Chordata > Ceratodontiformes > Ceratodontidae > Neoceratodus > Neoceratodus forsteri. The sequence continues at coordinate 1,730,445 of JADMNL010000027.1, forward strand.
TCAAACGATTATGGATAACGATTAATATCAAATGATTAGGATGATAATGATTAAACGATTGAGGCTACAGATTAAATGATTGAGATAATGATTTAGGTCAATTATTGAGGATAACGATTAAATGATTAAACGATTGAGGATAATGACAAACAATGATTAAACGATTGAGGACAACGATTAAACCATTGAGGGACAATGATTGAGACAACGATTAAATGACTGAGGATAACGGTTAAACGATTGAGGATAACGACTAAACGATTGAGGGACAACGATAAAACGATTGGGGATAATGAGAGGAATCATTGAACGATAGAACGATTCAACGATGAGGGACAACATTAAACGATTGAATGGATAACTACTAAAGGATTGAGGACAATGAAAGATTGAGGACATCATTAAACGATTGAGGACAATGATTGAGGATAACGATTAAATGATTGAGGAGAATTATTAAACGTTGGTAAACAATGATTGAGGACAATGATTAAACAATTGAGGGAATGATTAAACATTGAGAGTCATCATTAAAGATTATGACAACGTTAAATGATAATGATTAAACGATTGAGGACAACGATTAAATGATTGAGGACAATGATTGAGGACAATTATTAAATGACTGAGGATTATTAAACGATTGAAGACAATGAGAGTATAATGATTGAATGATTGAACATAGAACATCGACGAGGGACAATTATTAAACGATTGAGGACGATTAAACGATTGAGGATAACGATTAAATGGTTGAGATAATGACTGAGGGAACGATTGACGGATAATGACAATGATTAAACGATTGAGGATAACGATTAAATGATTGAGACAATTATTAAACGATTGAGGTATAATGAGATTGATGGATAACGGAATGATAAATGATTGAGGATGATTAAAGATTAAAGCCAACGATTGAGGATGGTGATAATTATTAAATCGATTAACTGAGGACAACAAAACGATAGGATAATACCAACGATTAACCATTGAGTACAACAAACGATTGAGGATAATATTGAGGACAATTATTGAACGATTGAGGATAATGATAAATGATCAAATGATTGAGGATAATGATTAAATGATTAAACGATTGAGGATAACACTAATGACAACGATTGAGGCTGAGATTAAATGTATTGAGGATAATGATTGAAGGATAACGATTAAATGATTAAACGATGAGGATAAATTAAAATGATAATGATTAAATGATTAGGACAATGATTAAACGATTGAGGGATAATGATTGAGGATGATTAAATGATTGAGGATAATTAAAACGATTGAGGATAATGATTGAGGACAATGATTAAACGATTGAGGGATGACGACAACGATAATGATTGAGGATAACGATTAAACGATTGAGAAATATGATTGAGGATACCAATAAATAATTGAGGGTAACGATAAAACGATTGAGAATAATTAAAGATTGAGGATAACATAAACGATATGATTAAATGATTGAGGATAATGACAACGATTGAGGATAAAGATTGAGGACAATGTATTAAATGAGTAGGATAACGATTAAACGAGAAGACAATGAGGATAACGCCGAACGATTGAACGATGAACGATTCAACGACTGAGGATAATGATTAACTATTGAGACAACGATTAAACGATTATGTCACCATTAAACGATTGAGGACAATGACCGAGGATAACATTGATGATAACGATTAAATGATTAAACGATTGAGGATAATGATAACGATTGAGGACAACAATTTAATGATTAAATTGAGTGGACAACGATTAAACAATTGAGGGTAATGATTAAACGATTGAGGAATAATAATAAAGATTGAGGATAACGATTAACGATAATGATTAAACAATGAGGATAACGATTAAACGATTGAGGACAATGATTGAGGATAAGATTAAATGACTGAGGATAATGATTGAACGAAGGATAACAGAGGATAATGATTAAATGATTGAGGATAACGATTAAATGATCAAATGATTGAGGATAATGATTAAATGATTAAATTATTGAGGATAATGTATTAATGATCAAATGATTGAGGATGATTAGTGATTAAACGATTGAGGACAATAATGATAATGATTAAACGATTGAGGATAACGATTAAAACGATTGAGGATAATGATTGAGATAATGATTAAACGATTGAGGATAACTACTAAATGATTGAGGATAATGATTGAGGGTCAATTATTAATCATTGAGGGATGATTATTAACATTAATGATTGAGGGATAACGATAAACGATTGAGGATAATGATTGTTGATAACGACAATGATTAAACGATTGAGATAATGATAAACGACAATGATTAAATGATTGAGATAACGATTAAACGATTGAGGATAAGATGAGACAATGATTAAACGATTGAGGATAATTACTAAATGATTGAGGATAATGATTGAGGACAATAACTATTGAGGATGACTATTAAACGATTAAATATTGAGTGGACAACGATTAAAATGATTGAGGGATAACGACAAACGACATTGAGAAATAATGATTGAGGACAATTATTAAACAATTGAGGGTACCGATTAAAACGATTGAGGAATAATAATTAAGATTGAGGATAATTATAAACGATAATGATTAAATGATTGAGATAACGATAACCATTGAGGACAATGATGAGGGAACTATAATGACTGAGGACAATGATAACGATTGTTGGATGAGAGGATAATGCTGAACATTGAACGATAGAACGATTCAACGATGAGGACAATGATTAAACTACTGAGGACAACGATTAAAGGACATGATGATAGGATAACGATTGACGGATAATGATTATAATGATTGAGATAATTATTAAACGATTGAGGTATAATGATTGATGATGGATAATGATTAAATGATTGAGGATGATTAAAAGATTGAGGAATAACATTAAATGATTGAGGATAATATTAAACATAACGATTGAGGATAAACATTGAGAGTAATGATAACTATTGAGGACAACGATAACGATTGAATGGAAATGATAAACGATTGAGGTAATGATTGTCGATTGAGGACACATTAAATGATTAAACGATTGAGAATAATTATTAAACAATTGAGGGTAATATTGAATGATTGGGGATAACGATTAAACAATTGAGGGTAATGATTAACGATGAGGAATAATAATTAAAAGATGAGGAGAATTATTAAACGATAATGATTAAACAATTGAGGACAATGATTAAACAATTGAGGATAATGATTGAGGATAACGATTAAATACTGAGGATAACGATTAACTATTGAAGATAACGAGGATAACGATAAATGATTGAGGACAACGATTAACATGAGGACAATGAGAGGGATAACGATGAACGATTGAACGATAGACCATTCAACTGAGGATAACGATTAAATGATTGAGGATAACGATAAATATCTTCGATTGAGATGATTAAACTATTGAGGATAAATAATGATTAAACTATTGAGGGAGGAGATTAAATGATGAGGAATAAAATTGAGAGATACGATTAAAATGATTGAGATAATGATTAAATGATAATGATAAACTATTGAGGATAATGTTTAAAGGATTATGAGCAATTATTAAAACAATTGAGGACAATGAGGGCTAACGACTAAACAATTGAGGATAACGATTAAACGATTGTGATAATGAGGATAATGACTGAACGACTGAACGATAGAATCTTTTAACATTGAGAAATCTATCAACGATTGAGGACAATTATTAAACGATTGAGATAATATTAAATGATTGAGGATAACGATTGAGACAATTATTAAACGATTAGGAAATGATTAAAATGATTAAACGATTGAGGGATAACGATTAAATGATTGAGGGTAATGATTGCCCATGAGGATAACGATTAAATGATTGAATGGACAACGACAAATGATTGAATGGATACCGATTAAATGATTGAGGATTAATGATTAAACGATTGAGGACAACAATTAAATGATTAAACGATTGAGGAATAATGATAAACAATTGAGGAGTAACGATAAACAATTGAGGAATAATTAAAAGATTGAGGATAATGATTAACGATAATGATTGAAACGATTGAGGACAATGATTAACGATTGAGGATAATGAGGGATGTCGATTAAATGACTGAGGATAATGACAACGATTGAAGGATAACGAGTGGATAATGATTGAACGATTGAACAGAACGATTAACGATTGAGGATACCATTAAATGATTAAACGATTGAGGATAATTATTGAGTTGCATTGACAATACCAATGATTGAGGATGATAAAGATTGAGACAATGATTAACGATGAGGATAATGATTGAGTGGTAACATTAAACGATTGAGGACAATGATTAGATGATTGAGGACAACGATTAAACGATTGAGGACAACATTAAATGATCAAATGATTGAGGATAATGATTAACGATTAAACAATTGAGATAATGATTAACATTGAGGATAATGAGGACAACGATTGAGGACATGATTAAATGATTAAATGATGAGGGACAATGACAACGATTAAATGATTGATGATGATTAAAGATTGAGGACAACGATTAAACGATTGAGGACAACGATAAACAATTAACTGATGAGGATACCGATTAAATGATTGAGGATAATGATAACGATTAACTGATTGAGGATAATGATTAAACGATTGAGGATAAATTTATTAAAATGATCAAACGATTGAGAGATAATGATAAATGATTAAACGATTGAGGATAAATAATTGAAATGATTAAACGAACAGGACAAGGAAGATTAAAATAATTGAGGACATGATTGAGAGATAACGATTAATGATTGAGGATATGATTAAATGATTGAGATTACTGACAAACGATTGAGGATAACAATTAAATGATTAAACGATTGAGAATAACTACAAACAATGAGGGAACGATAAACAATTGAGGAATACTAGATTGAGGATAATGATTAAATGATAATGATTAAACGATTGAGGACAATGACAAATGATTGAGGACAATTGAGGACAATGAATGAGGACAATGATAAATGATTAAATGAGAGGGATACGACTGAACGATTGAACTATAGAAGATTCAACGACTGAGGATAACGATTAAATGATTAAATGATGAGGACAATTGGACAACAATTAAATGATTGAGGATGATTGAAGATTGAGGATAATGGTTAAATGATTGAGGATAAGATTGAGGAACAATGATTAACGATTGAGGATAATGATTAGATGATTGAGGACAATGATTAATGATTGAGGATAATGATTAAATGATCAAATGATTGAGGGATAATGATTGAAAGTGATTAAATGATTGAGACAATGATTAACTGATTGAGGGATACAGATTAAACGATTGAGGACAAGTGATTGAGGATAAAGTTATTGAGGATGATTAAATGATTGAGGACAATGACAACGATTAAAGTGATTGATGGATGATTAAAAGATTGAGGGATAACGATTAAACGATTGAGGGATAACGATTAAACAATTAACTGATTGAGGGATAACGATTAAATGATTGAGGGATAACGATTAAACGATTAACCGATTGGAAGGACAACGATTAATCGATTGAGGACAATGATTAAGTGATCAAACGATTGAGACAACGATTAAACGATTGAGGGGTACTATAAATGATTAAACGATTGAGGATACAGGATTAAATGATTGAGGACAATTCATTGAGGAATGATTAAATTATTGAGGGATAATGATAACGATTAAATGATTGGATGGATGATTAAACGATTGAGGACAACGATTAAACGCATTGAGGGATAACGATTAAACAATTAACTGATTGAGGGACAATTGATTAAATGATTGAGGCGATAATTATTACAATGATTAACGATTGAGGATAATGATTAAATGATTGAGGATAACGATTAAATGATCAAGTGATTGCTAGATAATGATTAAACGATTAAGCGACAATGATTAAATGATTGAACGATTGAGGACATGATTAAACGATTGAGGGACAACGATTAAATGATTAAACCATTGGAATGATAATGATTTAATGATTGAGGACAACGATTAAACGATTGAGGACAATTAGAGGATGAGGACTCGAACGATTAGAACGATTCAACAGATTGAGAGGATAACGATTAAACGATTGAGGGACAATGATTAGAGGATTGAGGTATTAAGAGGATAAGATTAAACGATTGAGGACAATGATTAAACGATTGAGGGACAACTATTAAATGATTGATGGACAACGGAGGGACAACATTAAACAATTGAGGATAAATGATTAAACGTATTGAGGGTAATACGATTAAATGATTGAGGATAATGATTAAACATTGAGGACAGCACTAATGATTAAACGATTGAGGAATAATAATTAAACGATTGAGGATAATTAATTAAACGATAATGATTAAACAATTGAGGATAACGATTAAACGATTGGAGGATAATGATTGAGGACAACGATTAACTGATTGAGGACAACGATTAAAACTATTGAGGACACATGAGAGGATAACGATTAAATGATTGAGGGACAATGATTAAACTATTGAGGACTATAATGAGAGGGATATCTACGAACGATTGAACGATAGAACATTCAACGATTGAGGATAACGTATTAAACGATTGAGGACAACGATTAAACGATTGAGGGACAACGATTAAATGATTGAGTGATTGACGATGATTAAATGATTGAGGACAATTAATTAAAATGATTAAACGAATTGAGGAAGATTAAATGATTGAGGAATAACAATTGAGAGATAATGATTAAATGATTGAGGATAACGATTAAATGATACAATGATTAAACGATTGAGGGATAATGATTAAAACGACTATGGATAATCATTAAACAATTGAGGACAATGAGAGGATAACTACTAAATAATTGAGGGATAACGACTAAACGATGAGGATAATGAGAGGATAGATTGAATGATTGAGACATAGATCATTCAACGATTGAGGAGAACGATTCAATTCATTGAGGATAAATGATTAAAACAGATTGAGGATAATTTATTAAACGATTGAATGGATAACGACAACGATTGAGGGTAATGATTAAACATTGAGGACAACAATAAATGATTAAACGATTGATGGACAACGATTAAACGATATTGAATGGATAGTCTATTAAACGATTGAGGACAACGATTAAAACGATTGAATGGATAACGATTAAATGATTGAGGACAACGATTAAACGATTGAATGGATAACGATTAAAAGATCGAGGATAATTATTAAACGATTGAGACAACGATTAAGATTGAGGACAATGATTAAACTGTTGAGGACAATTCATTGAAAACGATTGAGGACAACGCATTGAGGACACTGAGGATAACGATTAAAATGACTAAACGATTGAGGACAACGGAATAAACTGAGGACAATGATTGAGGATAACGATTAAACGACTGAGGACAACGACAAATGATTGAGGACAACAACTAACGGGATAATGATTGAGGGACAATTATTAACGACTGAGGACAATTTACTAAACGTATTGAGGGACAACAAATTTCTGATTGAGGGATAATGACTAAATGATCAAACGATTGAGGATGATTAAATGATTAAACGATTGAGGGCTACAGATTAAACAATTGAGGATAATGATTTAGGACAATAATTGAGGATAACTTATTAAATGATTAAACGATTGAGGGATAACGATTAAACAATAATGATTAACGATTGAGGGATAACGATTAACAAATAATGATTAAACGATTGTGAACAACGATTAAATGTATTGAGGACAATGATTGAGGACAACGATTAAACGATTGAGGAACAATGATTAAAACGATTGAGGACAACGATTAAACAATTGAGGGACAACGATTAAATTGATTGAATGGATAATTAATAAGAGATTGAGGACAACGATTAAACGATTAAAACGACTGGAATGGACAACGACTAAAGATTGAGGACACGACAAACTACTGAGGACAAATAATCGAGGACAACGACGAGGACAACGACAAATGATTAAACGATTGAGGACAAATTCCATTAAAACAACAATGATTAAACGATTGAGGATAATCATTAAACGATTGAGGATAACGATTAAACCATTGAGGATAATGATTGAGGACAATTATTAAACGATTGAGGACAATGATTAAACGATTGAGGATACGATTAAATGATTAAACGATTGTAGGGACAACGACAACGATTGGAATGGATAACGATTAAACAATTGAGGATAATCTATTAAACAATTGAGGATAACGATTAAACGATTGAATGGATAATTCATTAAAAGATTGAGGATAACGATGATTGAGGATAATGACGAGGGATAACGATTGAGGGACAACGATTAAATGATTAACAATTGAGGACAATGATTAACGATTGAGGGATAATGATTGAGGATAACGATTAAACGACTGAGGACAACGATTAAACGACTGAGGACAACGATTAAACGATTGAGGACAACAACTAAACGGGATAATGATTATGGATAACGGCTGAATGATCAAACGATTGAGGGATTAATGATTAAACGATTGAGGCTAGAGTAAACGATTGAGGACAATGACGACAAATCTACTGAGGACAACAACGATTAAATGATTAAACGATTGAGGACAACGATTAAACAACAATGATTAAACCATTGATGGACAACGATTAAACGATTGAGGACAATGATTGAGGACAACTATTAAATGACTGAGGATAACGACAAATGATTGAGGACAACGACTAAACGATTGAGTGACAACGACAAACGATTGAGGATAATGAGAGGATAACGACTGAACGATAGAACGATTCAACCATTGAGGACAACGACAAACGATTGAATGGATAACATCAACGATTGAGGACTAATTCCATAAAGATTGAGGACAACGATTAAACGATTGAGGGATAATGATTGAGGACGAATTATTAAATGATTGTGGATAATTATTAAACGATTGAGAAATAATGATTGAGGGATAACGATTAAACAATTGAGGGGTAACGATTAAACGATTGAGGAATAATAATTAAAAGATTGAGGGATAACGATTAAATGATAATGATTAAACGATTGAGGACAACGATTAAATGACTGAGGGATAAATTCATTAAACGATTGAAGGATAACGAGAGGATAACGATCGAACGATTGGAACACAGAACGATTCAACGAGTTGAGGATAACGATAAACGATTGAGGATAACGATAAACGATTGAGGGATAACGATCAAACGATTGAGAGATAATGACTGAGGGATAACGATTGACGGATAACGATTAAATGATTAAACGATTGAGGGATAACGATTAAATGATTGAGGATAACGATTAAACGATTGAGGCATAATGATTGATGGATAACGGGATAACGATTAAATGATTGAGGGATGATTAAAAGATTGAGAAATAACGATTAAACGATTGAGGGATAACGATTAAACGATTAACCGATTGAGGGATAACAAACGATTGAGGGATAACGATTAAACGATTACCGATTGAGGCATAACGATTAAACGATTGAGGGATAATGATTGAGGGATAACGATTAAATGATTGAGGGATAACGATTAAATGATCAAACGATTGAGGGATAATGATTAAATGATTAAACGATTGAGGGATAACAATTAAATGATTAAACGATTGAGGGCTACAGATTAAACGATTGAGGGATAATGATTGAAGGATAACGATTAAATGATTAAACGATTGAGGGATAACGATTAAACGATAATGATTAAACGATTGAGGGATGACGATGAACGATTAAATGATTGAGGACAACGATTAAACTATTGAGAAATAATGATTGAGGGACAACGATTAAACAATTGAGGGTAACGATTAAACGATTGAGGAATAATAATTAAAGATTGAGGATAAATTTATTAAACGATAATGATTAAAACGATTGAGGACAATGACAACGATTGAGGATACGATTGAGGACAACGATTAAATGACCGAGGAGGATCGATTAAACGATCAGTTGACAACGCAGAGGGACAACGACTGAACGACAAACGATAGAACGATTTAACGACTGAGGATAACGATTAAACGATTGAGGGATAACGATTAAACGATTGAGGGATAATGACTGAGGGATAACGATTGACGGATAACGATTAAATGATTAAACGATTGAGGGATAACGATTAAACGATTGAGGGATAACAATTAAATGATTAAACGATTGAGGGCTACAGATTAAACGATTGAGGGATAATGATTGAAGGATAACGATTAAATGATTAAACGATTGAGGGATAACGATTAAACGATAATGATTAAACGATTGAGGGATAACGATTAAATGATTGAGGGATAACGATTAAATGATCAAATGATTGAGGGATAATGATTAAATGATTAAACGATTGAGGGATAACGATTAAATGATCAAACGATTGAGGGATATGATTAAATGATTAAACGATTGAGGGATAACAATTAAATGATTAAACGATTGAGGGCTACAGATTAAACGATTGAGGGATAATGATTGAAGGATAACGATTAAATGATTAACGATTGAGGACAATGTATTAAACGACAATGATTAAACGATTGAGGATAATTAAGTCTATTGAGGGATAATGATTGAGGATAATGATTAAACGATTGAGGACAATTACTAAATGATTATGAGCAATGATTGAGAGACAACGATTAATCTATTGAGGGATGACGATTAAACTTATTAAATGATTGAGGACAATGATTAAATGATTGAGGGACAACGATTATGATTGAAAATAATGATTGAGGGATAAATTTATTAAACAATTGAGGGCACGATTAAAACGATTGAGGAATAATAATTAAAAGATTGAGGGATAACGATTAAACGATAATGATTAAACGATTGAGGGATCACGATTAAACGATTGAGGGAAAATGATTGAGGGATAACGATTAAATGACTGAGGGATAATGATTAAACGATTGAAGGATAACGAGAGGGATAATGACTGAACGATTGAACGATAGAACGATTCAACGACTGAGGGATAACGATTAAACGATTGAGGGATAACGATTAAAGGATTAAGGGATAATGACAGGATAATTTATTGGACGGATAACTATTAAATGATTGAGGATAACGATTAAACGATTGAGGCATAATGATTGATGGATAACGGGATAACGATTAAATGATTGAGGGATGATTAAAAGATTGAGGAATAACGATTAAATGATTGAGGGATAACGATTAAACGATTAACCGATTGAGGGATAATTAAACGATTGAGGAGTAATGATTAAACGATTGAGGGATAACGATTAAACGATTGAATGGATAACGATTAAACGATTGAGGGGTAATGATTAAACGATTGAGGGATAACAATTAAATGATTAAACGATTGAGGGATAACGATTAAATGATTAAACGATTGAGGGATAACGATTAAACGATTGAATGGATAACGATTAAACGATTAAACGATTGAATGGATAACGATTAAAAGATTGAGGGATAACGATTAAACGATTGAATGGATAACGATTAAAAGATTGAGGGATAACGATTAAACGATTGAGGGATAACGATTGAGGGATAACGATTGAGGGATAACGATTAAACGATTGAGGGATAATGATTGAGGACAACGACAAAAACGACTGAGGACAACGATTAAACGATTGTGACAACAACAAACGGGGATAATGATTGAGGGACAACGATTAAACGACTGAGGGATAACGATTAAACGATTGAGGGATAACAACTAAACGATTGAGGGATAACGATTAAATGATCAAACTATTGAGGGATGATTAAATGATTAAACGATTGAGGGCTACAGATTAAACAATTGAGGGATAATGATTTAGGGATAACGATTAAATGATTAAACGGTTGAGGGATAACGATTGAGGGATAACGATTAAACGATTGAGGGATAACGATTAAACGATTGAGGGATAATGATTGAGGGATAACGATTAAACGATTGAGGGATAATGATTAAACGATTGAGGGATAACGATTAAATGATTAAACGATTGAGGGATAACGATTAAACGATTGAATGGATAACGATTAAACGATTGAGGGATAACGATTAAACAATTGAGGACAACGATTAAACGATTGAATGGATACCCATTAAAGATTGAGGACAACTATTAAACGATTGAATGGATAATATTAAAGATTGAGGACAACGATTAAACGATTGAGGATAATGAGAGGATAACGACTGGAATCGATAGAACGATTCAACGATTGAGGGATAACGATTAAACGATTGAATGAATACCGATTAAACGATTGAGGGATAACGATTAAAAGATTGAGGGATAACAATTAAACGATTGAGGGATAATGATTGAGGGATAACGATTAAACGATTGAGGGATAATGATTAAACGATTGAGGGATAACGATTAAATGATTAAATGATTGAGGGATAATGATTAAACGATTGAGGGATAACGATTAAACGATTGAGGGATAATGATTGAGGGATAACGATTAAACGACTGAGGGATAACGATTAAACGATTGAGGGATAACAACTAAACGGGATAATGATTGAGGGATAACGATTTAACGACTGAGGGATAACGATTAAACGATTGAGGGATAACAACTAAACGATTGAGGGATAACGATTAAATGATCAAACGATTGAGGGATGATTAAATGATTAAACGATTGAGGGCTACAGATTAAACAATTGAGGGATAATGATTTAGGGATAACGATTGAGGGATAACGATAAAATGATTAAACGATTGAGGGATAACAATTAAACAATAATGATTAAACGTATTGAGGACAACGACAAACATTGAGGATAATGATTGAGGATAACTATTAAATGACAGGATAATTTATTAAAATTATTGAGGACAATGACTAAATGATTGAGGACAACGATAAAACGATTGAGGATAATGAGAGGATAACGATCTGAACGATAGAACGATTCAACCATTGAGGGACAATGATTAAACGATTGGAATGGATAACGATTAAACGATTGAGGACAACGATTAAACGATTGAATGGATAATACTTAAACGATTGAGGGACAACGATTAAAGATTGAGGGACAACTATTAAAACGATTGAGGATAATGATTGAGGGATAACGATTAAATGATTGGAGGGATCATCGATTAAACGATTGAGAAATAAATGATTGAGGGACAACGATTAAACAATTGAGGGTAACGATTAAACGATTGAGGAAGAATAATTAAGATTGAGGGATAACGATTAAAATGATAATGATTAAAACGATTGAGGATAACGATTAAATGATTGAGGGATAAATGATTGAGGGATACCGATTAAAATGACTGAGGATAAATTTATTAACCATTGAAGGATAACGAGGATAATACCGGAACGATTGAACGATAGGAATCATTCAATTACTGAGTGGATAACGACAACGATTGAGGGATAACGATTAAACGATTGAGGGATAACGATTAAACGATTGAGAGATAATGACTGAGGGATAACGATTGACGGATAACGATTAAATGATTAAACGATTGAGGGATAACGATTAAATGATTGAGGATAACGATTAAACGATTGAGGCATAATGATTGATGGATAACGGGATAACGATTAAATGATTGAGGGATGATTAAAAGATTGAGAAATAACGATTAAACGATTGAGGGATAACGATTAAACGATTAACCGATTGAGGGATAACAAACGATTGAGGGATAACTGATTAAACGACAACTCGATTGAGGTACAACGCATTAAACGATTGAGGATAATGATTGAGGACAACGATTAAAACGTATTGAGGATAACGGTAGAATAAATGATCAAACGATTTATGGATAATGATTGAAATGATTAAACAATGAGATGACAACAATGATTAAAACGATTGAGGGTCATAGATTAAACGATTGAGGGATAATGATTGAAGGATAACGATTAAATGATTAAACGATTGAGGGATAACGATTAAACGATAATGATTAAACGATTGAGGGATAACGATTAAACGATTGAGGGATAATGATTGAGGATAATGATTAAACGATTGAGGGATAACTACTAAACGATTGAGGGATAATGATTGAGGGATAATGATTAAACGATTGAGGGATGACGATTAAACGATTAAATGATTGAGGGATAACGATTAAACGATTGAGAAATAATGATTGAGGGATAACGATTAAACAATTGAGGGGTAACGATTAAACGATTGAGGAATAATAATTAAAAGATTGAGGGATAACGATTAAACGATAATGATTAAACGATTGAGGGATAACGATTAAACGATTGAGGGATAATGATTGAGGGATAACGATTAAATGACTGAGGGATAACGATTAAACGATTGAAGGATAACGAGAGGGATAACGACTGAACGATTGAACGATAGAACGATTCAACGATTGAACGATAGAACGATTCAACGACTGAGGGATAACGATTAAACGATTGAGGGATAACGATTAAACGATTGAGGGATAATGACTGAGGGATAACGATTGACGGATAACGATTAAATGATTAAACGATTGAGGGATAACGATTAAACGATTGAGGGATAACAAATGATTAAACGATTGAGGGATAACGATTAAACAATTGAGGGGTAATGATTAAACGATTGAGGAATAATAATTAAAAGATTGAGGGATAACGATTAAACGATAATGATTAAACAATTGAGGGATAACGATTAAACGATTGAGGGATAATGATTGAGGGATAACGATTAAATGACTGAGGGATAACGATTAAACGATTGAAGGATAACGAGAGGGATAACGATTAAATGATTGAGGGATAACGATTAAATGATCAAATGATTGAGGGATAATGATTAAATGATTAAACGATTGAGGGATAACGATTAAATGATCAAACGATTGAGGGATATGATTAAATGATTAAACGATTGAGGGATAACAATTAAATGATTAAACGATTGAGGGCTACAGATTAACGATTGATGATAATGATTGAAGATAACGACAAATGATTAAAACGATTGAGGGATAACATTAAACGATAATGATTAAACGATTGAGGATAACGACAACGATTGAGGACAATGACTGGAGGACAATGATTAAACTATCGAGGACAACTACTAAAATGGATTGAGGACACGATTTGAGGGACAACGATTAACTCCATTGAGGATGACGATTAAACGATTAAATGATTGAGGACAACGATTAAATGATTGAGGATAACGATTAATGATTGAGAAATAATGATTGAGGATAACCATTAAACGATTGAGGGCACTGATTAAACGATTGAGGATGATTAAAAGATTGAGGGATAACGATTAAATGATTGAGGGATAACGATTAAACGATTAACCGATTGAGGGATAACGATTAAACGATTGAGGGATAACGATTAAATGATCAAACGATTGAGAGATAATGATTAAACGATTAAACGATTGAGGGATAACAATTAAATGATTAAACGATTGAGGGATACAGATTAAATAATTGAGGGATAACGATTAAACGATTGAATGATAACGATTAAACGATTGAGGGATAACGATTAAACAATTGAGGGATAACGATTAAACGATTGAATGGATAACGATTAAAAGATTGAGGGATAACGATTAAACGATTAAACGATTGAATGGATAACGATTAAAAGATTGAGGGATAACGATTAAACGATTGAGGGATAATGATTGAGGGATAACGATTAAACGACTGAGGGATAACGATTAAACGATTGAGGGATAACAACTAAACGGGATAATGATTGAGGGATAACGATTAAACGACTGAGGGATAACGATTAAACGATTGAGGGATAACAACTAAACGATTGAGGGATAACGATTAAATGATCAAACGATTGAGGGATGATTAAATGATTAAACGATTGAGGGCTACAGATTAAACAATTGAGGGATAATGATTTAGGGATAACGATTGAGGGATAACGATTAAATGATTAAACGATTGAGGGATAACGATTAAACAATAATGATTAAACGATTGAGGGATAACGATTAAACGATTGAGGGATAATGATTGAGGGATAACGATTAAATGACAGGGATAACGATTAAACGATTGAGGGATAACGACTAAACGATTGAGGGATAACGATTAAACGATTGAGGGATAATGAGAGGGATAACGACTGAACGAAAGAACGATTCAACGATTGAGGGATAACGATTAAACGATTGAATGGATAACGATTAAACGATTGAGGGATAACGATTAAAAGATTGAGGGATAACAATTAAACGATTGAGGGATAATGATTGAGGGATAACGATTAAACGATTGAGGGATAATGATTAAACGATTGAGGGATAACGATTAAATGATTAAACGATTGAGGGATAATGATTAAACGATTGAGGGATAACGATTAAATGATTAAACGATTGAGGGATAACGATTAAACGATTGAGGGATAATGATTGAGGGATAACGATTAAACGACTGAGGATAACGACAAAACGATTGAGGGATAACAACTAAACGGGATAATGATTGAGGGATAACGATTAAACGACTGAGGGATAACGATTAAACGATTGAGGGATAACAACTAAACGATTGAGGGATAACGATTAAATGATCAAACGATTGAGGGATGATTAAATGATTAAACGATTGAGGGCTACAGATTAAACGATTTAGGGATAATGATTGAGGATTAACGATTAAATGATTAAACGATTGAGGGATAACGATTAAACAATAATGATTAAACGATTGAGGGATAACGATTAAACGATTGAGGGATAATGATTGAGGGATAACGATTAAATGACTGAGGGATAACGATTAAACGATTGAGGGATAACGACTAAACGATTGAGGGATAACGATTAAACGATTGAGGGATAATGAGAGGGATAACGACTGAACGATAGAACGATTCAACGATTGAGGGATAACGATTAAACGATTGAATGGATAACGATTAAACGATTGAGGGATAACGATTAAAAGATTGAGGGATAACGATTAAACGATTGAGGGATAATGATTGAGGGATAACGATTAAACGATTGAGGGATAATGATTAAACGATTGAGGGATAACGATTAAATGATTAAACGATTGAGGGATAACGATTAAACGAATTGAGGGATACAGATTAAACGATTGAGGGATGACTGAGGCTGGGTATGGTAGAGCGAGTGGACAGATTTGAGGGCCCTGCAAATCACTGATTATGTCTTGTATATCAGGCCTGAAGAGTTTCGAGCCACTGAATGGGGCATTAAGTATCTTTTGTTGGACAAACCAGATACCCTCAACCAGGCATGCCTACGAAGGCAAATACCTGTGGTAGCAGCCCTGGCAACAGTGTCTGACATATCAAAGCCCCGGGGAGGTGTTTTTACTAATATCCTCGATGACCTGGAAGGACTTAAGGACCTCCCATTTTTGGGAATCCTCTGGGAGGGCCTGAGCAGTCACCCTGCCCTTTTTCCATATGGCATTTTGGTAACTGACCGTATGGAACACGTAATTTGGAATCCAGAGTCCCTGAGGAGAGAATACATAAACCCTCTTACCACAGAGACCGATCCTCCTAGATTCGATGGGGGAGGGAGCTACGATATCTTTGCACCTTGGACCTATCATGCGCCGCTTTGATGACCATGGAATCAGTCTTAGACTGGGCAGTATAATAGGGCAGGCACTGGGGGCATGACAGAGCTTGTCTTCCTTCCTAGGCATGGCAGGGACCATGTCTAGGCCGTGCCACGCAGCAGTGGTGGCATTCCTCAGAGCTGGCAAAATGGGAGGAATGAGCCATGGCTGAGATTCTGGAATCTCCAGAAAGTCCACTAGGTTCCTTCTGGTGGCAGCCTCTTCCTCGGTGTGGAACCCAACTGCAGCAGACAGCTGCTTCATAATGCTGAAGAAGGTGGGGTGCTCAGGAAGGGACCTGGTAGTGTGTTTCACAGAGTACTCACTGAAGAGGCTGTAGACCTGTCTGAGGAAAAAGCTTCCTCCTCCTCCTCCTCCTCAAGAAGGGTAAGAGCAGGATGGTATACTCCTCCTCTACGTTGACCTGTTCGATAAGATCAGGATGGTACTCCTCCTTTATGTCGACCCGTTCTAACTCTGGATCTAACAAACAAGGGACTGACGGCTCCCTAAAGGGCGCAGCCTGAAAAGGCCAAACAGGCACTGAAGACGATGGGGCACCCAATGGCACTGGGTATATCAGTCGATGAGCACCAAGCTGGTGAACAAGAGCCGTCAGATGAGTTAAAATAGTATTGCAATTAAAGGGACGCGAAGGCTGTATCGAAGGCAGAGGGATTGTCGGGTCAAGGCGTGAACTGTCCGTCGGGTCTTGAGAGTCCAGCAGCCCCTGTATCCGAGGTCCTGGAGAGGTGTCTGGCCTTGATGGAGGGGCTAGGGTCGAGCGAGCGGCTGACAAATCCGAGGGTCGAGGGCCGGCCTCCCTGTGAGGAGGGAGTAGGGGCTGTCATTATAGGCCTGGACAGCAGAGGTCGTCTGTGCGGCCGTAGCCAACAGAGTGCCCCCCCGGAAGAAGAGGAAGAAGCTGTCAGGGAATGAGAGCACCTCCAGGGGGAGTGGTCACAGTCCCCTGAGGACTTGTCTTGGGCCTTCAAGGCCAGGGAGCCTGAAGAACCTACTGGTGATTGGGAAAGAGGGATCCCGGAGGGCCCCTGCCCAGAACTGGCTACCTGCTCTTACATTAAGAATTTCTTCAGAGGCTTTTTCCAATGCCTCTGGGTTGTAAGACTGAATTTTTGGCAGAGCTCACAGGCAGGAACGCCATGGTCAAGCCCAAGACAGCAGATGCAGAGGTCATGGTCATCTGAGGAAGCAATCTTCTTTCCACAGCAGCAGCAATGAAAGAGAGAAGTGGAAGGAGTGAGTCTCAACATACTGTACATGAGGAAAAAGAATCTCTTTATTAAAAAAAGAGATTCCAAAATGAAATGCTGAAGAAAAAAGGGTAGGCAAAAAGGTGCGAACTGCTACGGAGCTTCCACAGAGACCTGTGCAAGAGGAGTCGACAGAGGGAAAGAACTCAGAAGGGAGTGGAGCCACTCACGCCTTTATAGAGTTGATGACATCGGCAGGTAACACTGGCGTGGGCAGCCCCAATTGTACTGCTGGAGAAGTCTTTTGTGTGGCTCCTGCTTCACTTATGGTGAAGTTCCTATGGTGTGACGTGATGACAGATACCCCCAAAGAAAATCTACACTTAACGGGTTTAAACACGGTTGGGACAGGACAAGGGGACTCACAGTCCTTGGGGCGGTGCAAGAAGGGTTTGAGGAGAGGGAAGCAGGATGACAATCCACCAGTACAGTGGGTCGGTGGGGTGAGGAATTATAGTAAGGGTAGACTCAAAGGATCTCTGGTCTCCTTCTTCTGTCAAATTCTATGTTTCTAAGGGTAAAATCATTAAAAAACCAAAAAGGTAAGCTGGCCTCCCAGCACAGTGTTAGCATTACAGCTTCCGCCGCCAATGACCCAGGTTTGGAAACAAGCCAGGGTCATTGGCTGAAGAGGGGCGGATTGAGCATTCAAACAGCTGTCTGCCTCCAGGATTGGAGGGACACAGAGCCCAACAACAGTCTGAACCCTAGTGGTGGCTGGGGGATGCCAAGTCCATTGCGGCTGCAGGGAACCGGTGAGGTGGCACATGTCAGATGCGGGAGCACACCCAACGTTGAACGGACATCACTGCACATCTGTTCCATTGGGGACCACCAAGCATGGAGACCCCCCCTGGGCCATGCACTGTGATACTGGGTCCTCACCTGTACCACTTCTGCTGAACCAAGGGTAGGCCAGCAGGACCCAATTAGCACCTCGGTCCTCCTTCTTCCAGACCCGGGGGTGGGAGTCACCAAGCCGTAGTCTCCCAGGACTGCTGGCAGGTACAGTAACTCCCTGGGGCCGTGGGGGTGGGAGATGGGAAAAGGTTTCCATATGGGATAAGAGATGCTTCCCCGTTGACCAAGGGGAGATACAGATTTGAAAAAAAATAGCCAAAGTACCCTCCACTTTTTTCCACAGACACTTCAATAAATATTTACCCCCCATACCACCACCAATGCGCTAGACTAATTAGACTTAAAACATCATCTCAAGGACGAAGGAAGGTAAGTGAACCTGTTGGTCATACACTTTCTGAAGTGGGGAGGTGGTGTTGGGGTTATACTAAATTTTTAAAAACTCTTCACTCTTATAATCCTTGGACCATCTGCACTTCAGTTCCACAAGCTGGATCCATTTTTGCCAAACCAACATGAAAGAAACGTGGCAAAGTGTTGTGGTTTGCCAAAGCTGTGTTGTATACATATCCACCAGTGTCCAAATCACCTGCGGCCAAGAAAGAGAACGAGGGGTGCTCAGTAAAGGTTGCTAACCCAAACAATTTGAACAGTCCAAGGAACTGGCACCACTTCCTTGGACTGTGCCATATACAGTCATTACCACACAAATTTGGCTTCCGGTTCTCCTGACCCACAATACTAGCAACTGCCACAGACCAATGTCAGAACAGCCGGCACAGCAGCATAGCTGTGAACTGGCAGTTGTAGTTACCAAGAAAATCAAATATTGTTAAAACCTTTATTGGGAACCTACAATCTTCCTGAAATTACATAGCGTTATCAATAAGATTAGTGCTCGCTTATTTAAAATGAGACCCATAAAATGTTCACAGTATTTGGGGGCCTGCCCCACCCCACCCCACCCATTCACAGTGTTCTCATTTTGGTCAGGTGTGCTTATTGCTGGATTAAGTGCTATAGACGACCCCTCCTCATTTCTTCTAGAGTTGTTTTCAGTAGCGGGGTAGATGAAGTGGATCGTTTAGAGGGACCCCCGCCATCCTCTTCCTCCTCATCATGGGGACGCTTTCTACTCCTGGAAGGCTGAAACAAATGAAGAAAAGGCAACACTGATTATTAGCTTTGAACTGCTTTCATTTCGTTATCTTGACATCAAATCATCTGCTAGGCTCATAATACTGTTTCACAAGCCAAGGGTGACCTTAAATATGCTTTTCCTCCTAAATATTTACATTTTTTTTTTCTATAGAGCCTCATCTTCCCTGCGATGTTCATCTTTCAACTGTATATATACCCTGGTCACAGGAATATTATCCTGTTCTGGTCCATTAACCACTGCGTCCTCCCCTCTGTCCCCCTACCCGGCAGCCCTCTGTGTGGGCTAGGATCCAGTTCTGGGGAGCACTAGGACCCAGGGGACTCCAGGAACCCAGGCTGTCATATAGGCAGCACACGGTTATTCTCCCCTCTCCCTTCGACGGCCTGGATGCATGCAGCGACAGCCTGTGGAGGAAGCAAGCTCCTATGGCCCACTACAGGGGTTGCTGTGGCCCCGACCACAGCGCTCTGCCAAGCAGCCGCTACTGCTCTCAGCCCTGCCTCTTAATGTGGTGTCCGAGCTCGCTCCTGAACTCTGGTTGCCTGCACGGCAGTGCAATGCCCTGATGCTGGGCTGTCAGGATGGCGCATGTTATTTAAAAAAAATATTTCATTTTTCTGTCCCTCCCCCGATGATCACGCTCACCATGGCTGCACCCTTCTGCCAACTGGAGGAGTAGCTGCACATCTGCCTGCACAGTGGAAGCAGTGCCACACCTTGGTTGGTTAGCGGGGGAAGGGGTGCACAAATACCAGGCAGCCTGTACCCTGCCTTCCCAAGAGCTAAGCACCTCGCTTCCGTGAGGTGTCCAGGCCAGCGGGCCTCACTCCGTGTGCGATTCCAGGGATCACATGCAAACTCTGTTCTTCCAGCTTGCAGCTGCGCTGCTGTAGTGTTTAAATAAAGTCAGTATGGATGCAATGGACAATGGGGTCTATCAACCACACTGTAAGGGCATAAGACGTCTGCATTTCTGTACTGTGATGGGCGTGTAAAAGGTATAAATGTGCTGCCGCAAGCCTAGTGCGTCCACTCACGCTGCAAGTGCATACAAACCACTAAAGTACAGGGAGGTCAACTGACTTGCTCAAGGTCATACAGTGAGTCAGCAGATATGGTGGGATTCAAACCTGAGATCTCCTGTTTCACAGTTCGGTGCCTTTTAACAGCCTGGTCACATTTTAGTTTGACAACATGCATAATACAGATTTTTCCTTACTCTTATTTTTGTTCAGAAAAGTATAACACTCCATATAAATGTCGCAATTCTATATTATTTATTTATCAACTGAATTTTGTTGACTGGGTAGGCCCACTGAGACTAAAAGTCCCTTTTTCAGGGGCGGCCTGGGATTAATTACACATATCTAGAACATGACATAGTATACAAGCAGGAGACAATGGGAAATTCATATGAAGCAAAAACAGGGTATAAATACAGAGACAAAAATTAATAAACAGCTAATTACAGAAGACAAGTAAGCAGCTTACAAGGGCATCACAGAGTTAACAAGGAATTAAGCAAGAGAAGGGCAGTAGAATGTATATGAGGCAGGTTCATGTTGCTTCACAAATTCTATGACACTGGAAATCAAGTACCATCTATAATGCAACCTTTCAGCGTAAGCAAACATGCAGGCTGTTCTGAAGAAGTACCTTGTGCCCTTCTGTGAAGCCACCCAGGGATGAACACTCTTGGAGTATTGCAGGGAGGGCATTCCAGTCTGAGGGGGCAGAATGTGTAAAGGCTCTCACTCTTGCGGAAGACCTTGTCCTCAGAACCTCTAGCAAAGTTAACTGGAGGACCCAAGTGTTTTCCTGCAGTTTCTTAACTAGTACATCCATAAGGCTAGGGGGAAGGGATGCACTGTGGATACTTTTGTGAGCAAGGCAGAGGAGAGGGTATTCAAACCTCCCTTCAAAGGCAGGCCAGTTTAGGGAGTGGAAGACCTCACAGTAATGTGCCCTTGACAGGGTGCCAGCAGCAAATCAGCCTACTTTATTGTACATGACCCTTAGCTGGTTAACCTCTGAGGCTCAAAGGGACTGCAGGATCAGGGCACCATACGTAAGTGCTGACAGCAGCGTAGCACTGGCAATGGAGTGATGCAAATCACTGATCAAATAGCTGCTCAGGTGATACAGCAGCCCAATTTTCTGGTGCAGTGACTTGGTGGTATGTTCAATGTGGCATTTAAATGCGACTTCCTGGTCCAAGTGCATGCCAAGATATTTAACAGTCAACCACCTCAACAGGTGCACCAGTGGATGTATTTATGGGTAACAGGTGACCCCTAGCAGTACCAAGGTATCTGGAGCCAAATAAGACAGCTTTTTTTTTGTATTAAGGACTGAAGTATCACATTCTAAATTATAAAGTATTGCAATCTATATAATAAAGTATTACATTCTATATAAAGTGTCACATTACGTATTTAAGTATTGCATTCTATATAATAAAGCATTACATTCTATATAAAGTGTCACGTTATGCAAGTATCGCATTCTATATAATAGGTATTGCATTCTATAGTCACATGCTATGTAATTAAGTATTGCATTCTATATAAAATGTAGCATACTATATAAGTATCACGTTCCATATAATAAGGTATCGCATTCTTTTTTTTTTATTTATTGAAATGTATCAGAATTACAATCCTTTGAGTTAGGGACTCCTTTTCAAAGGCTCAAGGTTTTGCATTTTGCTTAAATAGTACAGTTACGTAAGAACTTACCGTAACAGCAGATCTTCGAGTGGAAGCTCTTGCAGCAGGCTATTACAATTAGGACTATGCCGCCAGGCACTAGGACCCCACAGCAAACTTCTAGCAAGCAGTCTCCAGCGGGGATTCTCCCCCCCCCCATGCCCACTCCGCTCCAGTGTCGGCCGATGGTACATCGGGCGGTCTCACCTCACCTGGAGTTCCCGCCCGCCGGAAAACCCGCGAAAGGACCAGCAGGCAGACCGGGAGGCAGCATGCCAGACAGAAAGATGCAGAACTCACCAGGGGGAAGGAGAAAAGGAAAGTACTGCCTGCTGCTAGAGCTCCTCTCGAAGATCTACTGTTACGGTAAGTTCTTACGTAACTGTACTATCTTACTTCGAGTGGGAGCTCTTGCAGCAGGCTATTACCATTAGGACTGAGTCCCAAACAATCCTGAGAAAGGTAAGTCCAGGAGGAAGCTAGAAGTGTTGTAGTCCTAAGGAGGCAGTTATGACAGAAGGCCTTGGAGGACCACATGGCCGAAAAATACAGGTTACTCACCTGTAACAGGAGTTCTAGGAATGGTATATGTTGTTCATCCACACTATCTGGCAGGTTCCTTGCCGCTTTAAATCTTGCCGGAAGGTCTTCAAGCTAGCTCCTCCCACCCACCCGGGTGGTAAAACTCGGCTCCGCCTTATGGCGCCAGATCTCTGGCCCGCTGGAAGCTCAGGTTGTGCGTCAAGCCGGGAGGTTGGAGGGCTGGTGGTGGATGAACAATATATACCATTCTTGGAACTCCTGTTACAGGTGAGTAACCTGTATTTCTAGGGACATGGATATGTTGTTCATCCACACTATCTGGCAGACTCCTAGCAGTTCTCCGGGAGGAGGGAGGCAAGGCGCACACCCCTATATACTTACTTGAGAACAGAGATTGGAGAACCGAGGCCCCAAACCAGCATCCCGACGTGACTCAAGGTCGATGTGGTAATGGGTAATGAAGGTGTGTGCTGACTTCCAGGTAGCAGCCCTGCAGATTTCCTGGATAGGGACGTCCTGAAGCAGCCACGATGCAGCAGTATGGCGGGTAGAATGAGCTCTTATCCCTCTGGGAGGCTCCATGCCCGCCAACTTATAGCAGAGATTTATGCAGGAGGTGACCCATCTGCCTATCGTCTGCTTGGCTGCAGGTCTGCCAGGTGCGGCTTTAGCGTAGGTGACAAACAGCTGGCGAACCTCTCCCCGAATTTCAGCCGTGCGCTCCTTATAATAAGCGAGCGCCCTTCTAGGGTCCAAAGTATGGAGCCTATATTCGGCCTCCGAGGTGTGATTGGGGTAGAACACCGGCAGAGTCAACACCTGATTAAGGTGAAACTCCGACACCACCTTGGAAGGAATTTCGGTGGGGCATAGGACAACCTTGTCCCTGTGGAAGACCAGGTAAGGAGACTCAATGCTAGCGCCTGGAGTTCTCCCATCCTTCTGGCTGACGGATAGCCACCAAGAAGGCGGTTCTTCCACGCCAGGTGGGGAGACCACACCTGTGCATTGTTCTGAATGGCTTGCCCATGAGCTTTGCCAGTACCAGCAGTAAATCCCACGGAGGTGGGGGTTCCCGCACTGGAGGGGAAATGTGATCAAGGCCTTTAAAGAAGCGCCCAACCACTTTCTCCTGCGCCACTGACTGCTGACCGGCCCACGCCTGGTAAGCAGAAATGGCTGCCAGGTGCACCTTAAGGGTCGTCGACCTAAGCCCTTGACTAGATAGGGACCATAGATAGTCCAAAATGCTTACAGGACAGGACACGAAAGGGTCCAACCCTTTATCCTGACACCAAATGGAGAACCTCTTCCATTTGAAGGCATAGCATTTTCTGGTCGACTCACGGACGCCCAACGACGTTGAGGACCTCGTCGGAAAGACCCAAGGCCTGGAACTCTAGCCGCTCAGGAACCAGGCCATCAGGTGCAGGGATTGAAGGTCCGGATGGAACACCTTCCCCTGATTGACTGAGAGCAGGTCCGGGCGAGCTGGAAGCTGCCTCGCGAGTCCTGGAGCTGAGACTGAGGAGATCTGGGTACCAGAACTGCGCGAGGGCCAGTCTGGGGCTATCAGAATCACCTGCGCCTTGTCCCTCCTCACTTTCAGCAGGACCCTGAATCAGGGAGCAGGGGGAAAGGCGTAAAAGAGGCCCGGGGTCCACGGCCTCGAGAAGGCATCCCCCTGCAGCGAGCCCTGCTGAGGGGGGCGGGCATGAAACAGCCTCAGCTTTGCGTTCTCCCTGGAGGCAAACAGGTCCACCAGAGGTGTGCCCCAGCGGGAGAACAGGTCTTGTACTATCTCCGGCAGGAGAGACCACTCGTGCGATGCAGCCCCTATCCGGCTCAGGGTATCGGCCAGGGTGTTGGAGGCTCCTGCCACATGAATGGCCAGGAGATCCGCCTCCAGGCTGCGCACTAGTGACCAGATGCGGAGAGCTTCCTTGCATAAGAGCATGGAGCGTGTCCCGCCCTGGCGGTTTAGATAGTACATGGTCGTGGTGTTGTCCGTCTGGACCCGGACCACTTGACCCTGGAGAAACGGAGCAAAGGCGGTGAGAGCTAGGCAGACCGCACGGAGCTCCAGCAGGTTGATATGGCATCGGGACTCCCGCGGGGACCAGAGGCCGTGCACTCGGTGTTCCCCCAGATGGGCACCCCAACCCATCAAAGAGGCGTCGGTCGTTAGAGAGACCGTCGGCTCGGGGCGGACAAATGGGATACCCTCCTGCAGATGGGACGGAACGGTCCACCACTGGAGAGCGATCCACATCTCCTGGGTCGTCCACACACGCTGGTCCAAAGGATCGCAGCGCTGTGACCACTGGCTGGCCAGTCCCCACTGGAAGGGACGCATATGCCAGCGTGCCCAACGGACTACACTGGTACAAGCCGCCATGAGACCCAGGAGTCGCAGGAAGTCCCGGGCAGGGCGCGATTGCCCAACCAGAAATGATTGGACAAAGGAGGTAAGAACCTCGGCCCTGTCCGCCGGGAGCCATGCTCTGGCTCGAAGAGAGTCGAGCTCTGCCCCGATGAAAGATACCACCTGCTTCGGCTCGAGTTCCGACTTGGCCTCGTTGACTAGAAGGCCGAGTTGAGAGCAAACCCGGAGGGCCAGATCCCTGGACCGCTCCACCTCCGACCTGGAGGGGGGCTAGTATCAGCCAATCGTCCAGGTAAGGGTACACCGGACCCCTCGGCGCCGCAGGAATGCTGTCACCACTGCCATGCACTTGGTGAAGACCCTGGGAGCTGGAGAGAGGCCGAAGGGCATGGCCTGGAACTCGAGAAGGGATCCCTCCGCCCTGAAGCGGAGGAATCTCTGATGAAATGGACGGATAGGGATGTGAAAGAACGCGTCCTGAAAGTCCAGAGAACAGAACCACACGCCGTGTTCCAGAGATGGTATTATCTGTGCCAGAGTGACCATTCTGAAGGTTCGAGACCTTAGAAACTTGTTCAGGTCGTGTAGGTCGAGAATGGGGCGCCAGCCCCCCGTCCGTTTCGGGACCAGGAAGTACCTGGACACGAACCCTGGTTCTGATGGAGGGTCCTCCATCTCTTTTATCATCCCCTTCTGAAGGAAGAGGGCAATGTCGGCTCGACGAGCCTCTAGAGAGTCTGGGGACCCTGAAGCCCCCCTGGGGCGACGGCCTGAAGGGTGGAGCCTGCTCGAATTCCAGAGGCAGGCCTCTTCCCTACCTTCCAGAACCCACCTGTCCGTGGTAACAGCGGACCAGGCGGAAAGGGAAGTGCCGGAGCCGACTTCCCAACGGGGAACTAGCGCAGGTGGACGGGGATGGGGCGACACCCCCCAGCCCGCCACTGTGCAGGCTTGGAGGAAGGACCGCCGAGGGACCACCTCAGGGCCTTTTCCTCCTGCTTCCTATTAGAGGCTGACGGCTTGGGCTTGGAATAACAAGTTCAGCCTGCTGGCCCTGACGCTGTTGGGCTGGGCGCGAGCGGGAGCAGAGGGGCGAAGGGCTTAGGCTGCGCTTACGGCCCTGTCCTTCCGCGGATGACCAGTCCAAGGTGGCATTGACTTTTCGATCCTCTGGAGGTGGTCACCCGGGTCAAGAGGTCAGTCCCCAGGAAGGGAACATCCGCAGTTTGTGCTGGGTATCCGAGGTGAAAGCGGATATCTTCAGCCACGCCCGCGGCGCATGGCCACCGCGGCCGCCACTGACCGGCAAGAGTCCCCAATATCCAGCGCAGTCTGGAGCTGCTGCTTAGCTACTGCCCGCCCTGCCCGCCCGCACCTGCTTTACTGTGGTTCGCAGGAAGATGAGGGACAACCTCATCCAGGAGCCCAACAGGGCATGGGAAAATGTAAGCTATCAAGACGGCCGAACTGGCCTGACTTGAAGGCTGAGGGAGGAGGCAGCATACTTCCGCCCGCATAGTCCAGTTTCTGGACCTTTTGTCGGGCGGTTTGTCCACGCCCTGGCATTTCCGCACGCCGGAAAACACTGTCCGTGACCAACCCCTGGCCGGCGGGTGTTGGAAAGCCGGACAGAGAGCCCAGGGACCGATATACTTCCTGGCCATCCTGGCCGAATGCGCAGGACAGGAAGCCGGACGCTGCCACACCCAGGGCGCGACCAACAATGGTTTCCGCCACCGAAAGGCCTCTGTAGGAGAATCCCCGGTCCAGAATCTCAGTGAGGGATATTCCAGCCTGTTTGGACACGGGTTCGAGCTTCATCCCAGTGGATTCTGAGATGAGCCTGAGTAGTCCAAGGAAGGAAAAGGGCTATCGCCCATCGACTGCCCCCAGAGGACCCAAGTCTCAGGGCGCTTGGAAAACAGGGAGGAGTCGCTGTCCGACCGACGCAGTCGCTGAATAGCTGCCTAGAGCCCGCGCCACCTCCACGCCGCGCGCCGAGGCTTATCGGGAGTGAGGGTGACCGACAGCCCATGGGAAGGCTATGAGCTCGATCATGAACTTTTTGTCGGGGCCCGCACTGTCAGTTGAGGCGGAGGCGTTCCACCAGGATTGGTGGGGCAGCAGGAATAGACCAACAACCGCCTGGAAACAGGCTCTCGACCATCGAAGGGGTTGTTTTGTCAGCCCGGTGACAATCCATTTTATGGGTCAAGAGGCCTGAGCCATACGAGCCCGCCAAAATTATTGTTGCCACATGTCTCTCACATTTTCGGGCGCAACTTGACAAATAAGCCTCCTCGTCCGAGGAGGAGGAAGATGAGGAAGAGGGCGACGCCGCACTTAACAGCTGTGCCGACCGCCTGTGTCGACGGGATCGGCTAGACCGCGACGATGTCCGAGACCGAGAATCTCGGCTAGGCCGAGGTCGGCGCGGCGGGGAGCCGAGGATCGGCAATCCCCTCGGCTAGGTCGACAAATCTGACGGCTCCAGAACCGGAGGCGAGATGAGCCGACGGTATCCTCAGTCCTCGCTGGGAACTGGAGGAGGGATTTCGCTTCCAGCCGACAACCTGGTCTGATGGGTCGAGAAAAATCTCACCACGCCGGAGGGTGTCTCGTCATCTGACCCTGACGGGCACTGCGGAAGCCAGTGGCCGGTTTACATCTGGACCAAGCCGACTGGTCCACTAGGGAGGAGATCTTTCCGCTCCCAAGAGCCGACGATGGGACTTACCCTTACTTTTCTTCAATCGACGAAAACTGTCCAGAAGAAGTTGGACCTCACCTCAGTCGAGAGGGTCAAGCAAAGCCCTTAAAAGAAGTCAATAGAGGCCCCAGCCAAAAGCGACCTAATGCCGCGCCGAAGATGTAGCGGCATGAGCCGCCTTCCTCGAGGGCGATCATCTGCTCAAGCTGTTCTGGCGCCGCAGCCGCCGGACACTGCCAGTCGGGCCTCCTTGATTTAACCGGAGGAAATTCTTCGGGCGCCAAGTTGAGACGGGCAGCGCGATCTCTCAAGGGTACGACCGAGAAGGATGAGCACAGTTCGCAGGCCTGCGGGTCGTGCTCTGGCCTAGGCAGTAAAACGCACGTGGAGTGCGGATCCGTCTGACATCTTCTAATCCACAGGCATCTCCAAAACCGAGTCGACGGTCCATCGTAGCCGCTAGGGATGAAGACCGTGAAGGTGAAAAAGTTTTGAAGAAATTTTCAAAATTGAAGTTTTTAAGCCCAAAGCTTAATCGCAGAGCGTTAAGGAGGGAATCTGAGCTTCCAAGCGGTAAGGAAGATCTGACGTCATGGGGCGGAGCTGAGAGTTTTACCACCCGGGTGGGTGGGAGGAGCTAGCTTGAAGACCTTCCGGCAAGATTTAAAGTGGCAAGGAACCTGCCAGATAGTGTGGATGAACAACATATCCATGTCCCTAGAACGTCCCTTCTCCTAGAGGCAAGATCCAGGCTGTAGTGCTTGATGAAAGTATGCACTGAGCTCCAGGTAGCTGCTGCACAGATGTCTCCAGTGGAGATGTTATGTAGAGAGGCAAACGAAGTAGCCACTCCTCTAGTGGAATGACCCCTAACCTGGCCCGGTAGGGGCTTGTTATACTTGTAACAGAAAACAATACAGTTGACCAACCACTTAGAAAGCGTCTGCTTAGACACAGAGGTGCATTTGCAGTGTGGTGCAAAGGCCACAAAAAACTGCTCCGATTTACGATGCGGTGCGGGTAAGGTAGTAGCGTAACACCCTGTGGATGTCCAAGGTATGCAGGATTGCTTCCCCTCTGTTTGAGTGATCTAGATAATAAACAGGGAGGTTCATGTCCTGGTTTAACGTAAGTTAGGGCACCACCTTTGGCAAAAACGTAGGATTCGTTCTCAAGGATACCGTGTCTTTATGAAAAATCAAATAAGGCTCCTTATACATCAGGGCCTGAAGCGCGGAAACTCTCCAGGCTGAAGTAACTGCAACTAAAAACACTTTCCAAGAAAGGAAGTGCAGCCCGCAATCCATGGCAGGCTCAAATGGGGGAAGAGTTAACGTCTCTAGCATAAAAAGGAGAGCCCAGGGTGGAATTGGATCTCTAATGGGAGGTTTGATATGCAATATGCCCAACAAAAAAATACGGGACATGTTCAGTTGCGCAAGGGTTCTTCCCTCCACAGGTACATGATAAGCAGAGACTGCAGAAAGATGTACCTTTATGGAAGAGTAGCTCAGGCCTTGATTCGACGAGGAGAGGAGGTACTCTAAGATCGAGTTCACTGGACAGATCAGTGGGTCCAGGTGATGGAGTGAAGCCCATAAGCAAAAAAGTTTCCACTTCATGGCATAAGTGGATCTGGTTGAGGGCTTTCTTGCCGCCACGAGAATATACGCCACTTCCTGGGAGACCCCATACCTAGTTCTGGCTAAGTCTGCAGGAGCCAGGCATAAAGATGTAGGGATCTGAGGTCCGGATGGACCAGCGTCCCCTGATCTTGAGACAACAAGTGCGAGCTCAGCGGCAGCTGTTTCGGAGGTTCCACTGCCAGCTGCTGAAGTAGTGGGAACCAAATCTGCCATGGCCACAAAGGAGCGACGAGGATCGTTTCTGCTCCTTCTGTCTGAAGCATCAGCAGGACACTCTGAAGAATGAGGGAGGGAGGGAGGGAGGAAAGGCATATGGAAACCTCCCTGTCCAACAGAGGGGAAAAAAAGCATCTTGCCAGAAAATACCAGGAGCGGGCTCTAGCGAGCAGAAACTGGGTAGTTTGGCATTGAGTGGAGCTGCAAAGATGTCCAACTCTGGACGGCCCCACCTGTCTAAAAGCTGATCTGCTACCGACGGGAGGAGCTCACACTCGTGAGCCTTGGTCTGAGACCGGCTTAGGCTGTTGGTCAAGACATTTTGTATGCCTGGAACATGAAGAGCGGTGAGATCTAAGCGATGTTCCAACACCCAATACCAGACCCTCATCGCCTTCCTGCAAAGGGGGTATGAGTGTGTGCCCCCTTGCTTGTTGATGTAAAACACCACTGATGTGTTGTCTGTCTGGATAAGAAGAGGGCCTGGCAGTTAGGTCCATCTGAATGCCCCCTCAAAACAGAATTTATCCTGGTGCCATTGATATGGAGAAATGCTCTCATTTGGAGACCATATTCCCTGGTCTGACCATCTCCCAGATGAGCACCACAACCAAGACCGGAGGCATCCGTAGTGAGAATCTGTCTCAGTGGCTCCTGTCAGAAAGGGACCCGTCGTACCAGGTTGGAGGGGCCTAACCACCAGTAAAGTGGCCTTCTGACTGGGTCGAGACCCTGACCAGTTGGTGTAGGTCATCTGACTTTTAGTCCCACTGCACCCTGAGCATCCATTGTGGGACTCTCATATGCAAGTGAGGCAAAGGAACTGTGGGAATGGCTGCTGCCATGTGCCCCTGAAGTCTGAGGAAGGTCCTGGCTGGGACCCGAGGAGCCATGTCTGCTGCTCGGGCTATGCTCCTTTGATGATCCCCTTTTCCTGTGGGAGGAAGACCATGCCCTGAACGGTATCCAGGACCAATCAGATAAAGAGGAGTCGCTGGCTGGGCTCTGGGGATGACTTTGGAAGATTCAGGGTGATCCCCCGCTCTCAGAAGAGAGTAAAGGTGTCTCCAAGAGTGCGAATGAGTTGAGCTCTGGAAGGAGCTGCCAGGAGCCAATTGTCTAGGTAGGGAAAGATGTAGTGGTCCTGGCATCTGAGAGCCGCAGTCACCACCGCTAGACACTTGGTGAAGACACGAGAAGCAGAGGAGAGACCGAAAGGTAAGGCTCAAAACTGGTAATGTTTCCACTGGAAGCGGAACCTTCAGAACTTCTGATGGGGAGGAAAGACCCTGATGTGCATATAGGAGTCCTGCATATCCAGGGAGCAGAGCCAGTCCCCTTGACGCAAGAGGGGAATGAGGCCTGGCAGGGTAACCATCCTGAACCTTTTTTACTCTATAAAAGAGATTTAGCGAGTTGAGGTCTAGAATGGGCTGAAGGCCTCCTATCTTTTGGGACCAGAAAAAGTGAGAATAAAAGCCCCACCTGTTGCTCTGGGGGAGACTAGCTCTATCGCCCCACTTCTGCAACAGTGCTTGAATCTCTCAGCGATCAAGGAATTATGCACAGAAAAATAATGGGAGGACACTGTTGGCATATCTGGAGGGATATGCGTGAACTCGAGTATGTCCTCTCCTTACGAAGTCCAAGACCCAGTTGTCCAGTGTGATGTTGCTCCAACTCTTCACGTAAAGGGAGAAGTGACCCCCTACTGCCTCCCCCATCACCTCTGCTGGAGGAGGTGGGGCCAGCTAAAGTCACTGGGTAGATCTGGGAGTGGGCAGAGAGGGCTGGGAGGACTTAGGGCCTTTAGAGGCGGAGCTCCCAGAGGTCTGGGCTGGTGTCTTTCTCTAGAAGCTGCCCTTCTGCGGAAACTGACAGTGGGTATTCTGCCCTGAGGTCTTAAGAAATGGCCATCTGGTCCCCCTTGTACATTTTTCCGATAGACCAGATTGACTTCCCGGAGTCTTGGAGACACGAGATCAATTTCTCGGTCTCCTCCCCAAAAAGAACAGAACCCTGGACAGGGAGGTTCAGGATCCCGGACTGCAGATCCTGGGAGACTCCTGAGACTCTAAGCCAGAAATGGTGACTAAGGCAAATGCCGGCTGCCGCTGCCCTAGATGCCGTATCCGCAGTGTCGTACAAAGCCCTCAGAACATGAGTGCCTACGTCCAAACCCGACTTCAGAACATCCAGGAGCTTGGTCTTTTGTGCCGAGTCTGGCAAGGCCTGAGTGACCTCTAATCCCTTCTCCCATAACGCATTCTGGTACTACACCATATGCATAAGGAAATTCAGGGACCGGATAGAGCAGGTGGAGGCAGAACAGACTTTCTTGCCCACCTGATCTAAATATCTGGACTCCACATCAGGAGGCTGAGAACTAAGGTGCTTCGGCTGTTTTGACTTGTCATGGGCAGCCATGATCACCATGGAGTCTGTCTGAGGGTGTACCCACCAGGAAAGGCTCATCCCTTGGCTCCCTGAAAAGCCTGTCTGATTTCTTCGAGACTGCCGGAGTAGTGGAAGGATGCCTCCAAGTGATCCACGCAAGATCCTGGAAACTATCCACAAGAGGAGGGACAACCAAGGATTTTGGATCCTTCTGCCTCAGGTGCTTTGCTTGTCTCCAGCACTCGGGATTCAGATCCTCCATCTCCCACCCACTGGAGGACTGGATGTGCCTCATGACGTCCATGAGTGTGGGATCATCAGGAGGTGACCCTGGAGTGTCCTTCTCGTCTGGAGACACCGGCCTCTCCCTAGAAAGGAAGCAGTCAGAACCACAGCTGGGCTCAAAACCTCGGCTCCTAGAGGAAGGGGAAGCTGATCTTGAGGAGAATCTGTGCCTTCCAAGAGTATGCCACCCACTGCTGGACTGATGATGGCTAGATGACTGACAATGAGAGTGGGGCCGACGATGGCTTGATGACCGCCCTCGGCTATAGGAGCAATGGCGGTCACAACTAAATGACCATGAGCGATGTTGGTGTCACCTCTTTTTGTGTAAAGTCTGCCCACGGGAATCCATGGAGATGCGTGAGCGAGACTTTGTTCTCGGCTTAGGGGGAAGATGGCTTAGGCACAGGAGCCAAAGGTTTATCAGCCGGGATTTTGTTTTTTTCCTTATCCAGAGCCAGTTCTGGGTCCAGCTGCAGTGGAACAACATCCTTTTTCACCTGTCCCCACCAGAACTGGAACAGTGCAGTTAGTTCTTCTATTGTAAGCTGTGCCGCAGCCGAGCCTCCTGAAGGCGAAGGCCACTCTGGTGTGGGAGGCACAATAGGACGAGGAGAGGTCTGGTGAGTCCTTAGGCAAGGGTGTGGACCTATTCCCCATTGTTCTCTGGTATGGACACCCTGTGGACCAGCGAACGCACGGGCACTGAGGAGGCCTTGCCCGATGGATGCTCTTTTTCTTGGACCGATGGCCTGGAGATGGTGGGTTTGGAGGCTGACATCAGTTTAGAAACAGCAGGCGATGCTGCTGAGGACTGAAGAGTCGTGACACCGACTCCCGATCCTTGGAAGTCAGGGCCTTACCTGGCATACCGTTGGGGAAGAGAGATGACGTCAGGACCTTATGTGATGGGACCAAAGCCCCTGAAGATAAAGTAGAGGTCCAGACTCTTGTTGTGGAGAATGTCTGCAAGGGAATAGCCTTCACCTTCTAGGAAGTTTGTGCTGGAGGAGAACCAGAGCCCTGCTTGCTATTCCCCAATGCTAGTGTTTTGGCAGGAATGGAAGCTTCTTGCCACCCTGTAGAGTGCTGAGAAGAATGGTCAGGCCCTCCCGAGTTTGACCCTGAGGAGAGCTTCTTTCAGTGAGGGGACCAGAAGCATGAACACCCCTTGGACCGACCACAGTCCTTTTCTCGGGACTTCCGATCCGAGTACTTCTTTTTGTCCTTATGTTTATGAGAAGAAGAGGATTTTTGAGCCAGTGAGGCATGTATCACTGCCACCTGCTACTCTAGCAGATTGGCCTTGAGTGCCTTTAGGTGGCGAATTCTAGTCTGGCCGGTAAAGGCTCTGCACACAGAGCAGGCCTTGGTGTTGTTGTCGGACCCCAGGCAGAAGACGCAGGCCTCGTATTTATCCTTCACCGGTATCAGGCGACCACAGGCGCACTTCATCGTCGTCTTCTCGGTAGAAAAGATGGATGATGGTGAAGACAACATACAGCAGTGGAGGAGACGAAAAGCGGACTTTTCAACCTAGGAAAATAGGCAAAAAGATAGGAGACAAATGCTTGTTCTTCCAGAAGTTCACCAAAGAGCGGGTGTCAACAGGTCTGCGGCAGGAAAGAACTGAGGTGGAGCTGGGGACCGCCCCCGATACACCATTGGCTGATGCTGGGGCGGAGCCAGCGTCAGGTGGTGGTCCCCGCTGGAGACTGCTAGCTAGAAGTTTGCCATGGGGTCCTAGTGCCTTGCGGCATAGTCCTTATGATAACAGCCTGCTGCAAGAGCTCCCACTTGAAGTTTCTCTGTCTCCTTCACTTTCTGGCACATCTCTGAACCTAATCCATCTGGTCCATCTGTTCACAAACAGAGGGAGTCTGGTGTTGATCTTATGTGGCAGTTTCTCCGTTTCAAACAACATGAAGTCTTGTTGTATTCTGACTATATGCAGTTAGCCCCAGCACTTGAACTGCCCCAGAGAGTAAAGGGTTAACTCTATGCAAAGGCATAGAACGTTGAGCTTGAGCTCGGTTTTCAAACCTCTGTCTGTGTTACTCTGAAGTGTAATTGTCAGATTTCTTACTCCGCCTAACAGTGAAGTCGCTCCGGAGATCCCTCCTGCACTTCGGTTCGGTAAAAGTTCTAATCGGTCAGTTCTTTCATCCCGTTAAGTTAGAAAATTGGTATTCTTGCTTCTGTCTCGGTACCAGTAAGTGGTAGTGACAGTTTTCTTTAGAAGTTGTTTTATTTTTCAGTTCTTTGCCAGTTGATCCGGTTTGGAACCGAAACCTATTCTGTTTAAACACTTTATTGTTTGACTGTGTGTTTTTTTCCGGTACTTATCGGTTCCAAAAAAAATCTGGTTTTAGGATTTTTTTTTAACCGACCCGTGACACGGTTAGAATCAGTAAGTTTGCAGTCGCCTGGCTTAACCGCTGTTTGGGGTGACTTTATATCGGAAGGCATGTCTGAGAAACCCAAAAAGAAAACCGGACCCTCTGGATTTCAGCCCTGTACTAAGTGTAAGGAGGCCTTTGCTAAGGCTGAACCTCACCTTGTATGTGTGTATTGTCTAGGGTTTGACCACCTCAAGGAACACTGCCAAATATGTAAGAACTTTCCCAAAGCCACTCTGGAAAAATGTTTGAGTAGGCTAAGGGAGAGGGAGGCCGAGAAGTCCGCTGACCCGGATGGCCAGCCCGGTTCGGTTGCGGCCGAACCTGAAGAGGTACCCACTGACCTGGGCGATACCTCCTTGGGCAAACGGAGATCTGATTCTGCAGAATCGGTTCAGAGTAAAAGGAAATCAGCCAGTTCGGATCTGGCTTCCCATGGTTTGATCGCTGATGAAATAGCAAAAGCGATTTCAATTGTTCAATCGCTTTGCCCGGTTCTGACCGAACTGGTCTCCGTTCAGAACCGATTGGTTCGGTCGGAGGTACCTGCTTCAGAATTGGATCCTGAGGCATACTATGAGGGCGACTGGGAGGAGTATGAAAATTATGAAGAGGCACAATGTGAAGGTCTAGATGAGCCAGTAGAGCCTGACATCTCCCCAGACACCTTGTTGGCACCTTTTGCAAACTGTGTGAGAGGCCTTTCAGCACCACGCATTTCTGCTTAAAGTTGAACCAGCATAATATTTTGTGGTGATTTGCATATGCAGCCCATGATGCTTTGCATTGTGGGGGCATGTGTGATTTTGTATTTGTTTGAAACTTGGCTTACCAACCAAATGCCCTTTGGGGTAACCATTGCCTCAGTGCCTGCATGCAGATATCCCCAGACAGGCCTTCCCAGGCTTTCTGAGTCCCCTTCCCATTTCTGGTTTTACAAGAAAGTGGCTGCGACTCTTCAGCTTCCTGTGGAAGAGGCTGAACAGGATCAGGAAGAACCTGACTATCTGGAAATGATGGATGTCCCACAGTCAAAGAGGGTGTCCATCCCTTTACACAAATCTTTGTGGAAGCAGACACAAAAGATTCTACAACTTCCTACATCCATTCCTCCTGTGGAAAAAAGAATGGACAGGAGGTATGCTTTGTCAGGTCCTGGGACGGAATTCCTTTCATCTCATAGCAGCCATGTTGGGGTAGTACAAGCTGCAGCCTGTGACAAGGCTAATATTCCTTCGGCATCTCACCCCCCAGATAAGGATTCCAGGAAAGTGGATGCATGGCAAAAAAGCAGTACTTGGCATCCTCTTTGGGACTCAGGCAATCTAATTACATGGCATACACTGCCAGGTACCAGAAATCTATGTGGGATACGGTTCTGGAACAGCTAAGGAAACCCCTCCACAGCTGGCCAAGGAGCTGGAGCAGGTGGCTGCAAATGGTATAGAGGCATCTAATGTGTAATTACACGCTGCTGTTGATTCCAATGATATTCATTCCAGGGTCATGGCTACATCTATCTCCATGAGATTTGCTTGGCTTAGGTGTACCAGCCTCTCTCAGGATACCCAGGCTAAGGCCATGGACTTTCCTGTAACTGGTAATTCTCTGTTTGGGGAGCAAACAGAGAACTACGTGAAGAAAATGGATGAGTGCAGGGCCACCTATAGGAGCGCTGCAGCCAAAGAGAAGCAGACCACTCCGCAGAGGCAGCAGTTTAGGGGCGGCCTTTTTACCAAGCTTAGGCCTCCTCCTCTTCTTTCCATCAGAGGGGGTTCTTTAGGGGAAAAGGTAAATGTGGGGTAACCAGGACCCCATCAGCTACTCAGTCCAAGCCCCCTGCCAAGCAGACCCTGAGGTGTCAGTCAGGGTCACCTCCCTAGGGGGCAGGCTGGCTCACTACTCCCAGGCCTGGGAGTCTATTACTTCAGACAAATGGGTCCTGGAAGTAGTGCGCCAGGGACTTGCTTTCAGTTTCAAAAGGTTCCCAAAAATGAGAGCAAAGTCTTTCAGTCCGCCCTCTCCCTTGGAGACAAAGGCCCTAGAGGCAGAAGTCACCTCTCTTCTGCAAGCAGTTAAGAAGGTACCTCTATGTCACAGGGGAAAAGAACTGTATTCAAGATACTTCTTTACCTCCAAAAAGACAGGGGAGTGGCGACCCATATTGAATTTAAGGTACCTGAACAAACATTTGACAAAACCAAAGTTCAAGATGGTGACTCTGGGAGTAATTCTTCCCTCTCTGAGACCAGGAGACTGGCTAGCCTCCCTGGGTCTCAAGGATGCCTACTTCCACATACCTATCAGACATTCCCACAGAAAGTACCTCAGGTTTGAGTTGTCCTCAGGACATTACCAATTCAGGGCCATGCCCTTCAGCCTAACATCTGCTCCAAGAGTGTTCACCTAGTGTCTTGCAGTAGTGGTGGCATTCCTTAGGAGGCAGCGCATTCTTCTGTTCCCATATCTGGACGACTGGCTTCTAGTGGGCCAGTCCTCAGACCAAGTCAAGTCAGCTTTAGAGGTCACCCAAAGACTTCTAGAATCCTTGGGCTTCATTCTGAATTTAGAGAAGTCTGTTCTCAGAGCCAGCCCAGCTTCTCACCTTCATAGGAGTGGAAATAGATACAGTTCAAGCAAGAGCATTTCTTCCTCTCTCAAGGGTTCAGTCTCTGGTCACTCTGGCTCCTCTTTTCGTCCCCTGGTGTCTCGCCCAGCCAGACACTTTCTACAGCTGCTGGGACATATGGCAGCTTCCACAGCAATAGTTCAGGGAGCAAGATTTCAAATGAGGGATATTCAGTTTCATCTATGATCTTTCTGGTCTCAGAAAAAGGACCCTCTCACCAAATTGGTTCCAGTCTCCAAAACCCTGGTCCAGGCCCTTCAGTGGTGGTTGGACGAGGACAATCTTCGACAAGGGGTTCCCTTCATAAGTCAGGTCCCTTCGGTGATGCTCACTACAGAGGCCTCTCTCTTGGGGTGGGGGGCCTACCTAGATCATCTCACAGCTCAGGGAACTTGGTCACACCAGGAGTCCCTTCTCCACATAAATCTTTTCAAATTAAGAGCAGTCTTCCTAGCACTTCAGACATTCTCAGTGGTTTTCCAAGGGAAAGTGGTGCAGATCAGAACAGACAATACCACAACCATGTGGTACATCAACAGACAGGGAGGCACTCAGTCCTCGGCCTTATGCACAGAAGCCATGAAAATCTGGTCTCTAGCTTATTCCCTGCAGGCTTCCTTGATGGCTGTGCACCTCCCAGGGAAGGACAACATTCTAGTAGATGCTCTCAGCAGGATTTCTCAGGGTCACCACGAATGGACCCTGAATACTGTCATTCTTCAAGTCAAGTGGAATGCACTGCCCGGGGAGCTGGTAGAGGTGGAGACTGTGGACGGGTTTAAATGGGGATGGGACAGGTACAGGGGGAGAGTAAATCTGACCAGGCCCAGTACAGGTGTAACATCTGGGACTGGGGACAGTATAACCCAAGGGGGAGGGAGGGGGCACCAAATCGACCCTCAGTGCAGGTGCTGAAAATCGAGCAGACTTGAGAGACTGTTAGGACTATTCTGATGGCGTTTTAGTATGTATGTTAGTATTTTCAGGAGATGGGACACCCCAGAGATAGAGCTCTTTGCAGCCCCAGACAATCATCAACTCCCTCTTTATTGCTACAGACCACCTCTTCTGGGTCCTGTTCCCCAGGATGCTCTTCTACTAGACTGGACAAACAAGTTTCTGTATGCATTTCCTCCTTTTCCTCTGATATTCAAGGTCCTGTTAAAGATCAGCTCCCGGCCTTCCAAGGTGATTATAGTGGCTCCAGACTGGGCCAGACAGCCTTGGTATCCTCTTCTGTTGTCACTGTCAGTAACACTGCCCTTGTGTCTTCCCAGGCAGTACAATCTCCTCACCTCCTCTCAAAGGAGGATTCTGTACCCCAACCTTCAGACTCTCAGGCTCAAAGCCTGGCTCTTGAAGAGCTAGAATATGCAAGTTTGCATCTGTCCCAATCAGTCTTGGATATTTTAAAAGTTAGCAGGAAGCCTGCCACTAGGAAGACATACAACTCCAAATGGAAGAGGTTTGGTTTCTGGTGTTCCAGCAGGCACATTAAGCCAGAGCTGACTGACACTGCCACTGTCTTGGACTATTTGGTACATCTTAACAGTTTAGGCCTCCGGCCTACTACTCTTAAAGTGCATCTGGCAGCTGTATCTGCGTTTCTTTCGGCTGGTTAAGGCCTCTTCCCCAGCTTCTCATCCAGTTTTCAAGAAGTTCTTCAAAGGCTTGGTCCATGTCAATCCTCCCTTTCGGGAGCCTACTCCTTCTTGGGATCTGAACATCTGTATTGCACAGCTTATGCAGACCCCTTTTGAACCTTTATCTTCAGCTGAGCTGAAATATTTGACTTGGAAAACTGTATTTCTGGTAGCCATTACCTCAGCTAGGGGGATCAGTGAACTACAGGCCTTATCAGTAGAACCTGATTTCCTTTCCTTTCATAGGGATAAGGTGGTCCTTTGTACCAATAGAAAGTTCCTTCCCAAGGTGGTGTCAGACTTTCATCTGAACCAGTCTATGTCCCTGTCTTTTTCACTGATCATTCTTCCTCTGGAGAGAGGAGGCTACACAGCCTAGATGTGAAAAGGGTTCTCAGTTACTATATTGAGCATACTAAAGCCCATAGGAAGGATTGTTCTCAATTATTTCTCACTTATGGTGAGGTGTGAAAGGACAAGCCTGCTACCAAGAGGTCTATTGCCAGGTGGATTGTCTCTTGCATTCAATTTTGCTATTCTAAACACTGGGTAGGAGCCTCCCTCAGGCCTGAGGGCTCACTCTACCAGAGGTACAGCTGCTTCTATTGCAGCAGCTAGAGATATACCGTTAGTGGAGATATGTAAAGCAGCTACCTGGAAATCTTCACACCTTCACCAAGCATTACTCTTTGGGCATTCTGTCACGAAGTGATGCTAGGTTTGGCACATGATGCTACAGAACCTGTTCCCAAAATATTGCTCTCTAACGCTCCCTCCAAGGGGGTATGCTGAGTAGTCTGCAAAGTCAGAATGCAGCAAGCCTTCATGTTGTTTGAAGAAAAAATTACTCACCATAGTAATGTTGTTTCTTCTAATAGAGTCTTGCTGTATTCTGACCTCCCTTCCTGCCTCCCCTCCTGGAACCTAGAAGTTTTGGGATGTGGTGGGGCAGGCACAGTGCTGCACCCCAGAGGTGTACTGGACATGCCTCCATCTCTTGGGGGTTTCTTTTGGTTTGTTATTAAGCATTTTGGTAAACCACTACCTGTTGTGTTCTTTTTGGGTGTTCTCGACTTGCGTCTTCTGACCCTAAAGCTTTGTTTTGCCATTTGGCACAACATTTTGGAAACAATTTTTTCCTTTGAGTTAGTTAGTTTAGTGCTCATAAGAATCTGACGGTTACACTTCGAGTACCACAGACAGAGGTTTGAAAACCGAGCTCAAGCTCAACGTTCTATGCTCTTGCATAGAGTTAACCCTTTACTCTCCGGGGCAGTTCAAGTGCTGGGGCTAACTGCATATAGTCAGAATACAGCAAGACTCCATTAGAAGAAACATTACTATGGTGAGCAATTTTTTCTTCTTGTCTCTCCTATTATCTCGTACCACTGTCCCAACGTGGGTATTTCTGGTGAGAGCCACCTTCTGGTAACAGCTTTGTGGGCAGCCACCACCATAATGTTCCACAGGTATACCTGATCCCTGCCCCACACCCCTGCCGGAACCAGGCCCAGAACCAGATGTTTTAATGTTAGTGCCTCTGTAAGAGAGAAAACAGTTTCCATAGCCTCTGCTATTCCCTACCAGTATCGAGTGAGGGATGGGCACTGTCCTAATATGTGCAGATGATCCGTCTGTGCCTCCCCGCAATCCCTCCAACATTTTGATGGATACACACTATCCCATTTGTTATTTACTACCGGAGTAATAAAGAACCTTGTTCGAATCTTCCATTCAAATACTTTCCATCTCTGGGAGTAGGCAGTTTTGTGGGCTTGTGTATAAATATTTTCCCAGTCTTTTTCAGTGATTCCCCCAACTCCCTCTCCCACCTGATCTTGATGGAGGTAGTGTGCTCCTTTCCTAGCTCTCTATGGGTCCCATAAATAGCGGAGATAAGGCCTTTATTCTTCTGGGCGTTCAGTAGGTCCCTTATGATACCTTGGATTCCCAAGGGTTCCAATCTTTGGCCATATTGTCTCTGTAGTTTTTGAATATGGGTATGGATTAGAAAATATCTGAAATGATCTGTTTGCCTTGGTTGAAATAACGTTTTAAGATCCACAAAGTCCCTGATCATTGCCCCATCCAAGAATTGCCCAAAAGTTATCAGACCTAATCTGCCCCATCTCCGGAAGGTGAGGTCCTGCCTGGCGGGCCAAACTCTCCGTCCTATGCAAACCATCGGTGAGTCCACATGTCCCCTTGAATTAAAAGGTGATTTAAGTTTTTGGGAATGTGTGTCCCTAAGTATTTTATTTTGGGGGAATTCCACGTTAAAGGAAGCAATTCTTTTATTTTAATGGAGAGGGTGTAGTAAAATGTTAAGATTTCGGTTTTATTTTTTATTTAGTGCATACCCTGATAGGCATCCGAATTTGTTTAATAGGTCCCACACCTTGGGCAAAGATTCTTCTGGCTTTGTTATGTAAAGCAGGATGTCATCTGCATACAAGGAGATTTTTTGTTCCTCCCCCCGTCCTCAGACCGCTGATTCCCTGTTGTTCTCTTACTGCCTGAGCGAGGGGCTTGATGTACACTGCGAATAACAGTGGTGATAAGGGGCATCCCTGCCTGGTTCCTCTACCAAGTGTAAACCTTTGAGATATCCCTCTGTTTACTCTAACATAGGCTTGTGGGGCTGCATACAGGGCTTTAACTGCAGCCAGTAAGCTTTCCGGGAAACCAAACCTCTGTAACACTGCGAACAAAAAATTCCCATCAACCCTGTCGAATGCCTTCTCGGCATCTAGTCCGAGAAGGCAAGCAGGAGTACGGTGTCTATGTATGCGGTCAATTATGTTTAATGTCCTCCTGACCCTCTCTTGAGCCGGTCTTCCATCCATGAAATCAGTCTGGTCTAGTTTTATGATCTGGGTCAGTTAATTTGGACCACTGAACTGTACAGTTTAAAGAACAGAGCAGATGTCGGCTCGTAGAGTCGAGGTGAAGGGACCATCTGTCTATTGGGAGAGGGGGGATCCCTTTCGAGCCACTGCCCACGCTAAACGGATAAGTTCCTTCTTGAGCCTCTCTTTCACCAGATGTGGGACAGCGATTCCAGTGCTTTCTAGGTACTGCGAAGCAGCCACCAGGTCCTCGAAGATTTTGGTGCCTCCCTCCATCTCTATGCGCAGTCGGGCCGGATATAGTATTTGGGCCTTCAGGTTTTTGGCACATAGTTGTTTCAGGATGAGCCAGAGGGCCTTTCTATTTTCTTGCACCAGGTTAGTGTAATCATTAGCAACCTGTAGCCAATGCACCCCGTATTTAATAACACTCCTTCTCCAGGCAAGCCTTATTTCTTCTTTAGATGTGTAAGAAGTAAGTTTTGCTACGAACGACTGTGGTCTAGCCCCGGGGTTGGTCGCCTCCTGACTAGCGAGCGGTGAGCCCTGTCCATAGGAAGGTTGAAGTCCATGGGGAGAGTCAGGGCCTCCCTGAGCACATTTTGTAGAAAGGTAATCAGGTCTGCAGCGCCATCCTCCAAGCCCTCTGGAATTCTGTATACACGTATATTTTGGCGATGACTCCTGCCCTCCAAATCGTCTAGTTTATTTTTGAGTTCTCGTTCTCTTGCAAGTAGGAATAGGAGGAGCCGATCGTGGCGGTCGGCCTGCTCTGTAACATTTGTAAGGCCGATTTCAATCTGGTCCACCCTGTGCTCAGTTTTACAGATGTCTGCTTTGAGTTCAATTATGGTACTATTTATTTTTTTAATGGTCTTGGCTGTTTGTATGATAGAGGACGCTAACTGCGAGCAATGGTCCTCATCCATGGTGACCATCGCTATCCCTCGATTCAGCCCGAGTGTCCTAAGCAGAGCCTCGCTTTTCTGTTGAATTACGTGGTAGAGCTTGTACAGGGGTCTATGAGTTCCTGCTGAGTACCTTGATCGAGTCCCTTTGGCGAGGGGACTGCATGCTTAGTTGCGGTGGATGCCAGTGGATTCCTGTTAGGGTGAGACGGAGCTCTGAAGTAAGGCTGCCATGTTGCCGCTGACGTTGCTGGAAGTCATTGCATGCCAATTTTGAAAACAATTGGTTTAGTAGCTTCAGCACCGTGAGGTGCTGAAATTACTCAGATTCACCTATACAGAGATTTTTCTGCACACAGATATGAAAGAATAAACTGATTCAAATACTAAAAC
Organism: Neoceratodus forsteri; assembly: GCA_016271365.2. Lineage (NCBI taxonomy): Eukaryota > Metazoa > Chordata > Ceratodontiformes > Ceratodontidae > Neoceratodus > Neoceratodus forsteri. The sequence continues at coordinate 1,775,075 of JADMNL010000027.1, forward strand.
TTTCAGATTTGCAAGATACTGGCCCAGAATAGGGTTGTTTGTTTCGTGTTTTACATGGCAGCCTGTGCATATTACTTAAATGAAAGAAACAAGTGGGGGGAAAAAAAAAACACAGTGCCTTTTTAATTCTACGTCAATTACAAATGGGAGCGCTAGTGTCCTCCCTCGATCACTGTCATAATCGGCGGTTGGGTGCGTGATGGCGCTGCTGGTACCTCCCCCCATCACTGTCTTGACCAGTAGTCGGATGCTCAGCTCTACCACCGGTACCCCCCCCAACCTCCAATCACTCAACCCCCTGGTCACTGTCAACACCAGAAGTCAGGTGTCCAACACTGTCATAGGCACCCCATTCCAAACTAAATAAAAGGGGAAAAAAAAAACAAAAAAAAAACACAACTGCCTCCAAACGACTGTCTGGGAAGTCCACCCCCCTTAAAAAACTTTTCCCTCCACACAAGTTGTGTACACAGACTGCAGTGGTGGAACAGGTTATGGCAGTTGACCACCAGGGAGACACATAGCAGAGCAAACTGTGGTGCAACTACACTCTGTGATCCAAGACCTGCAGGCCAAAGTGGAGGACGTGGAGTGTTGAAACAGTTGCAACAACCCAAGGATCTACAACCTACTGGAGGGGACTGAAGGGCCAAACCATCAATTTCTTGCAAGAACTTTACTATAAAACTCCGGTCACTCCCGGCAGATGGGCCCCTCAAAAAAAGCAGACATGCACCAGGCTTTCGGACCATGTCCAACGGCACCAGGGGCCATGCTGCGCTCCGTGGTCACAAAGCTTCTCAGCAATCCAGACCAGCAGGGGGTACTGCACTGAGCATGGCAGAAAAAAGAAGTGCTCTATGAAGGGACTTGTCTGTTCTTTGAAAATGATTACCCACCTGCCCTCCTAAACTGCAGACATACATAAATCCTCTTAATGAAGGTCCTCAGGGAGCAACTGATTAAGTTTAAAACTCCGTATCTCTCCATATTTGTGGTGCTTTTCTCTGGCGACTCCCAGACCTTCCAGTCAGCTGAAGAGGCACATAAAAGAACTTTGTCCTGCCACTGTTGACACACCTCCGTTCCGCCAATGAGGGATTGCTAGAGGTTCCCAGGGTCTGTTTGAAGACCTCGGGGGGGGGGGGGAGCATTTGCCTATATGGCACCGATCCTGTGGAACTCTCTACCTCGTTGGGTGAGAGTGCCTGTCCACTGAATCATACACGGCTGCTTTAACAACGTATTTATTTCAACAAGTATTTTCTGACGTGTTGATTTTAGATACTGAAGTGTAATTTTAATCCTGGGTATTTTAATTTGAAATGTTATTGTATTGTACAGGTGGCTTTGGTTTTGGAAAAGCACTTTTTATAAATAAATCCTGACTTGACTTCTGCCTTGACTTGGTATACTGAAATGGCAGCCAGGTGCACATTGAGGGACGGGACTCGTAACCCTGCCCAAGACAGGGACCAGAGGTAGTCGAGAACGTGTGACATGTTACAGGAGAGGGGCAGCAATCCACACTCCTTGCACCAAACATGAGAACCCTGTCCACTTGCTAGTATGCATCTTGTGAGTTGACATTTTTTGAGATACTTTCAGTGCCCAGTAGTGCCTCCACTCAGAGATTACGTTTAAGTGGGTCTGGTGTTAGAGCAGTACAACCCCTGGAGATGCATTACCTCCCCACCGTGTCCCCTACACATAAAAAAATCACAGTGCAACCTTCAGAACAATTAATGACCTACTACTACTAATATGTTCACAAGCAGAAACGTCAAATGATGAAATATTTATTAGTCAATATTCACAAGTGATAAGGGAATGCGATGCAGAACTCTTTTAGTGACAACTCGTGAACCTTAGGAATAGGGTCAAAGTCAGGTGTCTGACTAGGCTTGGCCTACTAAATACACTTTAAGTAGCACAGTAATACCCACTCTCACCAGGCAATGCAATACAGTTGCTGTAAATATTGTAGAACTTGTGGTATTACCAGCCCACCTGTGCTGAGGGCACTACCCACTTCCCACTGGTACTAGTTTAAAATCCCTGTAAACCATTTGGAAGTACTCCCCTGTGCTTCACTGTGCACCCGGCCGGAGAAACTTTGCAGGCGTGATGAAGCTGCAGCTGGTTGGCTGGCGGTGGTGCACTAACCTCAAACTGAGGTATCCGCAGATGCTGCAGCTGTGGTGGCAAACTTTATACAATCCCTGTTGCAGGGCAAGCCCTGAGAGTACTCGTGCTTCTGGTGTTACCAACTACCCTGACAACTTTGGCTCCTCTCCCTGCTCTCTGCAGCTGCAGGTTCTCTCGAGCAGATGAGCAGTCGGTCAGTTGCTCCCCGGAAGATTCAAATGAAAGTGCAGGTCGTAGGTACCTCTTAGTTGCAGGCTTTTTCTGCCTCAGCAGTCACCTAAATTGCTTGACAATCTCTTTAGGGTGAATAGCCCAGTCACCGGACTAGGGGCCACATGTCCGACATGTCTAGACTTCCACACCACTGTGTGAAATACTAGTCTGTGCTAGAAGTAGCACTGACCAGCCACGTCCCTAGACTGTATCCAGTCTCGAAGATCAGCAACACACACAGCTGACGGCTACGCTGACGCTGCAGGATGGCAGCTGCGGAACAATTACTGGATCAGCAGACTTTTCCTTGCTTTCACATGGAAGGCAGGGACAGTTTCTCAGGTGCTGTTCTAGCACTAACTGCGCTCACACAGTTGGGTCTACACTGCACAGTCACCCTCCCATGAGCCACTTCTGGCTCTGTCTGAGATCCCTGACCTCCTATTAGCCGAGTGATGAGGCCAGGAGTTACAAAGATGGTGGCCCCATAACAGAAAAGGAGCCTTGCTCCAACCAAGTTATTTATTTAAAGATCCTACCCCCATTTATATTAATTAGTCCCCAGGTTTATGTGGCACAGGGGTGCCCTGTTATCTGGTGGTGCTTGGAAGTGGTGAAGGGACTTCCCTCCGCCAGTCACAAGCTCCATAAGAGCGAGCGTTTTATGCACAGCAACAGGCAGTCCCCCTTTGAGAGCACAAAGAACACAGCGTCACATGGTGCTGAGTCGAGCGGCTTTCTCCTCCATTCCCAGCATCTCTGCCGATCCCCTGAAGCATGCTGGAGTCCTGCGGAGCCAGAGAGGACACTGCAGATGGCCACAATCGGCAAAAATAACAAGGTGCACTGAGCACCAGAAATGCAGCTCCCTTGCCCCTTACAGTGTTTCTCCTGCCCTCTGAAGTGAGGACAGAAGTCCCTGGGGCCAGGAAGCACCAAGGGGAGCCAGATCAACAGCTGCCCGCGGCAGCAACTATCAGGCACACTGAGCGTGAGAAAAATCAGAGTCTTGGATGCTTTGCTAGTTCTCTGGTCCCCACCAAACAGGAAGCGTTTGGGGTAAGCAGCAAAGCAGAATGTGGTGGCAGCAAGAATGTGATGGCAGCAAGAATGTGGTGGCAGAAGTTGGGACCTGGCTCGGTGGAGCTAGAGGTAAGCCCCACCATCCTGTGTGTGTGTATACCGGGGGGTTACATGAGTAAGGCCCAAGCAGTGTACACAGCCAACATGCTTGTAGACAAACATGGGGGAAAAAAAAAAAAAAACACACCTTGTACAACCCAGTGGAGGGGGTCAGAGGAAAATATTACCCTCCCTAAAGGTAGCACTGATATTAGCCTGTACCACCAGAACTAATCTGCCACCACAAGATTGACAGGGTCTAGACTGCAGGTTATTGGGTTCAGTGAGACAAGGGGATGTACGGTATCCTTCTCCGAAATCGGCTCAGACTCTGCCCAGATCACTGGGGCATTTGTCACTGACAGGATTTCAAGGTATAAGCTGAATGCTCTTGTCTCCGCATGAACTAGATTGTTCCTATTTTTGAAAAATTTTGAACATTTTTCACAACATTCCCATGAATGACAAACTCTGAACTGGAGACAATCAGAGTCGAGAGACTGTAAATGTGCAGTACTGGAGGCCACACCTTCACAAGGACATTAACCAAATTGAAGCAGTCCAGAGAAGGGCAACCAAAATGGTGCAGGGACTGCATCAGAAAACATATGAGGACAGACTAACTGAGCTCAATATGTATACTCTGGAGCAAAGGAGAGAGAGAGGTGATATGATTGAAACATTCAAACACCTTAAGGGCATTAACAAGGTGAAAGAGTCTAACATGTTTCAATATAAGAAAAATAGCAGGACAAGAGGACACAGCATGAGATTAGAGGGAGGCCAATTAAGGGATAATGTGAGGAAGTTCTTTTTCACAGAAAGAGTGGTGGATGTATGGAACGGCCTACCTCAGGAAGTGGTGGATATGAATACAGTGCAGGGCTTCAAACAGGCATGGGATAGGCACAAGGGAGCAATACAGATGAGTATGAATAGATAGGCCATTGACAGACCAAAGGCCTATGGCACATTCATAAGGTAGAAAAAGAAATGGGCAGACTGGATGGGCCCTGTGGTCCTGATCTGCAGTCAACTTCTATGTTTCTAAAAAGGATTGCTGACTTAAATCTTGCCCATTTATGCAGACCAGAAAAAAGAGAGACTTAACATTCTCTTGAAACCCTTCTGTAAACAAATGGGCTGACAGCTCTATTTCAAGCTAAGTAAAACATAATTGACATTTCAAGGCTAAGTACAGGCTTTGATATAGTGAAAGAAGGATCTGCTCCGTGGAGAACTAAGGAAGATAACTAAAAAAATAAATTGGAAAAAGTCTCACTTTTGACTGGGAAGTCTCCAATATTTTGGTGAGGATGATTTTATATCATTTAGCAGTACAACCAGGAGGAAGCCTGGCTACAACTAGATTAAGATTTTCATGTCCCTCACATGGGTAGTAGAACATTTAACTTCAGTTTCTTTAAAGAACTATGGTCTCACCTTCAGAGCAGAGACAGGAAGCAAAGGCAACTGATCACCTGTATCAATGATGTACAAAACCCACGTTTCCAAATGGAACATTCTCAATCTGTAGATCCACATTGCACCAAGGCAGACGTTTTACGTGCTGCACAAAATCCCCAAATCATCCAGTGCTCAGCCTCTCACTGAGGCAAATTCAGATAAGGTGCAGCTTCCTTTTAGCCAACAATACAAGTTCCAACTTCCGCTTGACAGTGGATGAATTGCAGCTCACTTTTCACCTCATCAAAGTCCACCGAAAACCAAGAGGAGAGTTTACTTAGCCTTCTGTAACTTGCAGGTCACTTTATTTTCCGGTCCTTCAGCGTCCACACTTATAATTCATTTTTTGGGACGATCCGGTTCCATAAAAACACGCTAAAATCCTAACAGGTGGAGATTCCACCTTGTTTCAAGGGACGAAGCCAAAAGCGCTTGCTACATACCCAAACGTTGCTGATGTTTCAGACCATGTCTTCATCAGAGCTCAGTTTCATGTGCTGCCTCAGCCCCGAGATTGCTCTTGGAGAGCGGTAATCTTGCACGACAATGCAGGGTAGTGCACCTTGCTTTACAGCGTTCTTGATTTTCATCACCTGTGCAGCTGCACCCATACTCCAACTGGGAGAGCGAGCGAGTGACTTCAACCAGCACAGTATGTGTATGAATGCTGAGCAGCCCCCACCCCACCCCAGCTCATGTAGGATTCCAAGGCTGAAGCCTGAACCAAGATTTCCCAGGAGCAGTGGAATGTGCTACTGCTGTTTAACTGGACACCAAAACCTCTTTTTTATTAAGTTGTTTTTTAACCAGGTATAGCACACTAAGCTGAAAGCTTTTTTACAGGAGCAACCTGGGAACACAAGGAGGTTAAGTGACTTGCTCAGGGTCACACAGTATGCAAGTGGAAGCTGTGGGATTCAAACCCAAGTCTAGTCTGCTGGATGTCACCAGATTTGCAGCTCAGAGCCTTAGACCACTGCTCTATACTGCCTTTTTAACTCTCTGAAACTGGACATTAGCCTTCTCCCTCCAGCTCAAAGTATCATGAATAAGACAAGGCAAACTTTATTTAAAAAGATGCCCAGCCCAGAGGCTCTGGGCGCCGTACATCAATCAAATCAATACAGTACAGCACAATAATAATCAATAAAATACACTGCTCCAAACAAATTAAAACAAAATTTGCTACACAATATGCACAGCATCCTTGACCTGAATCCGGGTTACATGTGCCAGAGGGGAGATGGGACATCATTCAAAGTCACTTAGATTGTATGTGCAATAGACTTACACTACGTACGTTGTGCCTCCTCTCAACTGTCTACTGCATAATTTTTACTGTTTATAATTATTCTATAATTGTGACATTACTGTTGTAATTTATCACTGCATTTTCCAAATCCCCTTCCCCAGTACACATCTGGAGACAAAGGTTTAGCTCAGTATGTTTTTCCTGGTGAAGGAAGGTAGAAAGGGAGGGAAGGAAGGAAGGAAAAGGCAAGACTTCTGTTTTGAGGGAGGGGTACAATGATTGTTAGTGTTACAGACATAAGTACAAAGGTATGACAGTGTTCTCCTTAGTCATTAGTGCATATATCTAACACCACATCAGACACCAAAGGTTCAGTGACAAACTCTGAAGGGTTACAACCTGCTCGGACAGTTGTGGAGGTAGTGTGGTTTCGGCGTGCGAGGACATAAGCTGATCAGCCAACCGTCTGACACCTTCATCCTAAACACAACCAAAATGTTGAAAGTCTCTCTGAGAATGCATTATTTTAATAAACACAGTATCAGAACATGAGGTACAATGTCTCACAGAGAACACTACCATATTATAAAAACATTATCCTATAAAAGCAACATTTAAAGAGCCACTGACACCTCCAGGAGAACTTCAAAAAACAAAAAAAAAAAAACAGCTTACTCACCTCACCTGTAACAGCAGTTCTAGGAGTGGTATATGTTGTTCATCCACACTTCTTCTTGGCATGTCCCTTTCCCTTTAAGGATCACCGGAAGGTCTTCAAGCTGGCTCCTCTCATCCACCCGGGTGGTATATCCCTCGGCTCCACCCCATGACACCAGATCTTAGCCCGCTAGAAGCCAGGTGTTGTGCGTCCACAGCTAGGGTGGGTCCGTGTGGATGAACAACATATACCACTCCTAGAACTACTGTTACAGGTGAGTAACCTATTTTTCTAGGATCGTAGATATGTTGTTCATCCACACTTCTTGGCAGAATCCTAGCAGTTCTCCGGGAGGAGGGAGGCAAGGCGCACGCCCCTCCCACTGATACTTACTTGGGGAAAAGAGATTGGAGGACTGAGGCCCCAAAATCAGCATCCCGGCGTGACTCAAGGTTGATGTGGTAATGGGTAATGAAGGCGTTTGCTGACTTCTAGGTAGCAGCCTGACAGATTTCCTGGATAGGGATGTCCCTGGAAGCAGCCACCGATGCAGCGGTGTGGTGGGTAGAATGAGCTCTTACCCCTCTGGGAAGCTCCATGCCAGCCAACTCATAACACAGACTTATGCAAGATGTAATCCACCTTGCAATAGTCCATTTTGCTGCAGGTCTGCCAGAAGTGGCTTCAGCATAGGTGACGAACAGCTGGCGAACCTCTCCCCGAATTTCCGTTGTCCTCTCCTTATAATAGGAGAGGGCTCGTCTCAGGTCCCGGGTATGCAGCCTGTATTCGGCCTCTGAGATGTAATTAGGGTAGTATACTAGCCAAGTTAACACCTGGTTAAGGTGAAACTCTGACACCACCTTCGGTAGGAATTTCAGGTGGGGGCGTAAGGCAACCTTGTCCCTGTGGCAGACCAGATAAGGGGAGTCCACTGAGAGCGCCTGGAGCTCCCCTGTCCTTCTGGCAGACATGATAACCACCAGGAAGGCCGTCTTCCACAAGTGTGGCAACACACACCTGTGCATTGGTTCGAATGGCTTGCCCATGAGCTTTGCCAGTACCAGCAGTAGATCCCACGGAGGTGGAGGTTCATGTACCAGAGGGGATATGTGATCCAGGCCTTTGAAAAAGCACCCGACCACTGTCTCCTTCGCCGTTTACTAACCAGCCCATGCCCGGTAAGCAGAGATGGCTGCCAGGTGCACCCTAAGGGTTGATGACTGAAGACTCCCTTTGGACAGAGACCAAAGGTAGTCGAGAATGTTAGCCACTGGACAGGACTGAGGGTCCAGGCCCTTGCCCTGACACCAAATGGAAAACCTTTTCCATCTGAAGGCATAACACTTCCTGGTCGATTGCTTTCTGGATGCCTCCACCACAGTGAGGACATCCTCGGAAAGACCCAAAGCCAGGAACTCTAGCCGCTCAGGTACCAGGCTGTGAGGTGCAGGGATTGAAGGTCCAGATGGTATACCTTCCCCTGACTGAGAAAGATCAGGTCCAGGCATGCTGGAAGATACTCTGGATACCAGAACTGGCGCGGCCAGTCTGGGGCTACCAGAATCACCTTTGCCTTGTCCCTCCTCACCTTGAGGAGCACCCTGTGGATCAAGGGAAATGGAGGTAAGATGTAGAAGAGGCCTGGGGTCCACAGCCTCAAGAAGGCATCCCCCTGCAGCGAGCCCTGCTGAGGGGGGCAGGCATGAAACAGCCTCAGCTTGGTGTTGTCCCTGGATGCAAACACGTCCATCTGAGGGGTGCACCACAGGAAGAATAGGTTGCGAACTACCTCTGAGTGAAGAGACCACTCGTGGGATGCCTCACCTACATGGCTGAGGGCATCCACCAGTTGGTTCGAGGCTCCTGCTACATGGATAGCTAGGAGATCCACCTAAAGTCAGCTCATGAGGGTCCGGATGTGGAGCGCTTCCCTGTAGAGAGGCTGGGAGTGTGTTCCACCCTGCTTGTTGAGACAGTGCATGGTCGTGGTGTTGTCCGTCTGGACCTGCACCACTTGACCCTGCAGAAATGGACCTAATGCGGTCAGCACCAGCCGCACTGCTTAGAGCTCCAGCAGCTTGATGCGACATTGGGATATCTAGGGGTTCCAGAGCCCGTGGACCCTGTGGTTCCCCATGTGGGCTCCCCAGCCCGTAAGAGAGGCATCGGTCATAAGGACGACCGTTGGCTCAGGGTGGACAAACGGGATTCCTTCCCGCAGGTGTTCCGTGACGGTCCACCATTGGAGAGCATCCCAAAGTCTGAGTTACTGTGAGCAGCTGGTCGAAATGACCCTGACGCTGGGACCACTGGCTGGCCAAGCCCCATTAAATGGGGCACATATGCCACCGGGCCCAACAGACCACGGTGGTGCAGGCCGCCATGTAACCCAGAAGACATAGGAAGTCCCAGGCAGGGTGCAATTGCCCAACCAGAACTGATTCGGCAAAGGACGAGGAGAGAACCTTCACCTTGTCCGCTGGGAGCCAGGCTCTGGCTTGGCAAGAGTCGAGCTCTGCTCTGATGAAGGAGATCACCTGCGAGGGCATGAATTCCGACTTGGCCTCACTGACCAGGAGGCCAAGTTCGAGACAGGTCTGAAGGGCCAGATCCCGGGACCTCTCCACCTCCACTTTGGAGGGACCCACTATGAGCCAATCATTGAGGTGGGGTACACCCTGACCCCATGACACCGAAGATGGGCAACCACCACTGCAATGCATTTGGTGAAGACCCAGGGGGCCGATGACAGGCCGAACGGCAAAGCTTGGAACTCGTAGAGGGTTCCCTCCGCTCGGAAGTGGAGGAACCTTCCGTGTGACGGACACATCAGGACATGGAAGAATGCGTTCTGAAGATCCAGGGAGCAAAACCACATGTTTTGCTCGAGAGATGGTAAGATCTGGGACAGAGTTACTATCCAAAAGGTGCGCAACCGGAGATCCTGATTCAGGTTGTGCAGATCTAGAACGGGGCACCACAACCTCATCCATTTCAGGATCAAGAAGTACTTGGAAATGAACCCTGGGTTGATTGGGGAATCTGTGACTCGAGCCACTACCTCCTTGAGGAGGAGTTGGGCTACGCTGTCTCTCAGAGCCACTGAGTGTGAACCCGATGCCCTCACCATTAAGTTGGCATGGCGGGTACTGCTCGAATTCCAGACGCAGTCCCCGACCATTTCCAACACCCACATGTCTATGGTGACAACGGACCAGGTGGAAAGGAAGCGGCAGAGCTAGCCCCCCATGAGAGGATCCAGAGCAGGCGTGATGGGTAGGGGGCTGGACACCCCTATCCCATCATTGAGCAAGCCTAGAAGAGGAAGCTCTGGGCATGGGACCTGGACCCTTCCTTCCCCTCCCCTCCCAGTTATCGTGCAGACTGCTCGCCTGACTTGGCCTGAGGGCGCCAAGACTGGGCCTGCTGCTGTTGCCCAGATTGAAACCGGGGCTGTTTGGCCGCAGGGACAGAAGGGCGAAAAGGATTCTTCTGTTTTTTTTGGAACCCTGGGATTCCTTTTGGGCAGACGCAGTGGAGTCCAACATGGTACTGGATTTCTCAATATATTCAAGGTGATCGTCCACTCCTGCACCGAACAAGTCGGTACTCAGGAATGGGACATCTGCCAACTTGTGCTGGGTGTCGGCTGTAAAAGTCAAGACCCACAACCAAGCCCTGCAGTGCATGGTGACCGTGGCTGCTACTGAGTGGGCACAGGAATTCCTGATGTCCAAGGCCATTTGGAGTTGCTGCACAGCAACTGCCCGACCCTGGTCCCAGACCTGCTTGACTGTGGTCTGAATGTCCATGGGAAGATGAGGAAGCACCTCATCTAAGGAGCCCAACAGGGCATGGGGGAAGTATGCCATGACCACAGCCAAACTCGCCTGATGGAAGCCAAGCAATGAGGCCGCACAGATCTTTCGGGCGGAGTGATCCAGTTTCCTGGATTCTTTGTCCGGTGATCTATCGGAGTCTCCTGAATTCCCTACCCATCTGAACACAGACTCAGTCACCACTCCCCAAGCTGAGAGATGCTGTGTAAATCTTGAAAGGGAGCCAGTAGGTACCGCATACTTGCGAGCCATCCTGGCGGATGGTGCGGGGCAGGAGGCTGGGTGCTACCAGAGTTCCAGGGCTGGGCCGACAGTGGCTTCAGCTACTGGAAAGGCTTCTTCTGAGGATGTCAGTCAAGGGGTATTCTACCAGTTTCTCAATGGCCTCCAGCTTCATCTTCATGGACTTAGAGATGAGACAGAGGATGCCCATAAAGGAGGTGGGGCCCTCCTCGGCAGAAAGACTCACAGCATCATTGTCCTGAGAAACGAGATGTCAATTCAGAGTCCTCGGATTCCGGATATAGCGCTCTGCTACCGGAGTCATTAAGAACCCGCCACAGGCAGTCCAGGAGTGAGAGTGACAGACAGCCTGTGCGGGAGGCCTGAAACAGGCTGAGACTCCTTGGGAGGAGGCACCGGAGGCTGTTTCGGTGGTGGCTCCACCAGGATAGGTGGAGAGACCAGCTTTGGCCGAGTCGAGAGTGATGTCTCTGGCTCCGCAGGCAGAGGGGGGTGATGACCAACTCTGGAGTGGTCGACGACGGCCGAGAAGGGGATAGCCAGGTAATGGCCGGGGTAGAAGGGACCGCCTTGTGCCCAGCCAGAACTAGCTGCTGCCACAGCATGTCCTTGTAGTGCCAACGCAGCTTGCATCAGAGCCTCCCCTCATCTGAGGAGGACGAGGATGAGTGTGGCAGCGCTGCTTTTTAAAGTGCCGCTTATGTGACTTCCTCGGACTTTAGGTCGAGGATGTCCCAGACCAGGACGTCGACCGTGGGGGGTAAGGGAGGAACCAAAGAGGACGTTCTGGAAAAGTCGGGGAGAACATCGGTTCTACGAAGTCAGGGACAACTACCGGCTGGAGATTCCCAGCAGGCTGGGTCGCCTCACTGGCGGTCAATTAGGACCGGAGTGCTACACAAGGAGTTGGTGGCCTCATCGGTCGATGGGGTCGAGAACAATCTTGACGGGATAGTCATCCTGCATCTGGGCTGGCTGACCTGACTGGGGTACTGTGAGGTCAGCGGCTGATGCCACAACTTCGTCCGAAGCCGAAATAGGAGACTCCTGGGACCAAGATCACACTTTGTCCCAAAAGCGACGCGTCGAAGAGACATAGATTCTCTCAGTTCCTTGGATTCCTTTTTATGGGATCTGGAGATATGGGAACCAGGGCCTTCCCCGCGAGTGGGAAGGGATTGGACCAACTCCTTAAAGGAACCAGAGAATGAGGAGTCCAATTTGAGTAGAACAAAAACCGAGGGCGAAGACAAGAGCTCAGCGGCCCGTGACGCCTCTTCTTCAAAGGTCTTCATTTGTTCCAACTGTTCCGCAGACCCCGCGGCTGTGGAGATCGCATGGCGGGCATCCTTCGATTTGACCGGTGGGTGCCGGTTTTCTAGACATCCAAGCTGGAGACGCGTGAGGTGATCATCTAAAACATTTGGATGAAAAGAACAACAAAAGTCGCAGGCCTGAGTGTCATGAGTGTGACCCAGGCAGTACACGCACGTGGCATGTGGGTCCGTCAGAGATATTTTCTGCCCACAGGGACACCGGCGGAACCTGGACGAGGACTTATCCTCCATCACGGTTGCAATAACAAAGTTATTAGGAGAGATCTGATGAATCTTAATTAGTAAAACCAAGTTTTGGAGTACCAGGGCCTACTAAATGCGGAAGCGAGAAGGAGGGAACCTGCATCTTCCAGTGGAAAGGAAGATCTGGCGTCATGGGGTGGAGCCGAGGGTTATACCACCCGGGTTGGTGGGAGGAGCCAGCTTGAAGACTTTCCGGCTGATCTTAAAAGGGAAAGGACATGCCGATAAGTGTGGGTAGAACAACATATCCATAATCCTAGAAACATAATATTGAAAATCGTTCAGATTAAAAAGGGAAAGTTCAAGGCAACAAGATGCATACAGAGACAGCAAGTATAAACGATGAGTGACAGAGCTAGCTCACTAACTGGTGCAGCTGCACCGAGTTGCTAATACAACCCTCAGGGATCTTCTGAATTGGTCAGCTTAGGCCAGTGGTGGAGGTGGTTTGTGGGGTGATCTTGGAGCTATGACCCATTAATTGTGAACTGGACCCAGCCCGACACAATTACTGGTGACTTGTGTTGGGCAACTGGGCGCAATGTTCGGCGGGAATAGTGCAGTGCTCCATGTCGGAAGGGTCTTTCTGACTGCGCTGAACAATGCATTGATGAGGCCCCTTCTGAAGAAGTCATCTCTGGACTCAGAGTACCTGGCAAGTTAAAGACCAGTCTCTAACCTGTCCTTTCTGCGTAAGATTAATGAGAAGACTGTAGCATTAACAGTTGAGGCCCACCCTATAGCCCATGACATACTTAAGTGTCTCCAATCTGACTATAGATCTAGACACAGCAACGAAACTACACTAGTCAGGGTGCACAATGTCCTGCTCAGGGTGAGGGACAGAGGGGAATCTTTACTTCTCATCCTCCTCGATATCTCATCAGTGTTTGATACTGTTGACCATGGGTTGCTGTTGGACTGGTTGAGGGAGTACAGAGGACTTGCAAGAAAAGTCATCTGCTGGTTTGTAACCTACCTCAGGGAAAGGACGCAGAGCGTAGTGATTGGGAATTTCTCCTCATACTCAGTGCAAACAGGTTATGCTAATGGATGCTACCAACTTATGGAAGCGTTCCCGGCACTCGTGCAGCCTTATTTACTGTCAAACACAATAGAATCCCACTGTGAGATTCCAATAAACCAATAGTCCACTATAACCTCATTAACAGCCAGTGATGTTTCTTGTCTTCTGCAGTACAGTGGCATTCAGTGAAATCTTCTCATCAACCACTGCTAAAATACCCATCCTGCGGTGTATACCAGGTTTGGTGGAATGCCCAGTGTTCACTACATGTCAGTTGTGTTTCGATAAAAGGTCCTGGTCTGATCTGTGATCAAACACTCCTAAAATCATCTATTCAGTCATTTAGCAGCAGCAACAAAGTTATTTCAGGTAATCTGTTAATTTAAACCTTCCCTACCTGGAGCCAAGGGTGGTTTAAGGCTTCATCAGTTGTTAATCTTTGTTTGGGATCCACAACCAGTAACTTCTTCACTAGATCCTTGGCTACAGTATAGAATATATATACAAACAAAAAAATTAATTTCTGAAAATATAAGCTAAACTACATTGTGAAATCTCACTTCCCCCAACATATGACATAAAGTCACCAAACACCACTCATGTCTCCCATCCAAATACTATCCCACATGTTTATTCTCCATTATTCTTTTTTCCCCAGTTTGTTGGATTTATAATAGAAACCACAGATCCAAAAGTGGAACTTGCACTGATCAGATACTAACAAGCTATTAGTACCACTTTTATATATGGAGGTGTACGCCCAGCAAGCCCCGGCACATTAGAATACTGGCATACAAATCTCTAGGCACACCATAACTCTTCCATGTACTAGTACTTTGCACATGAAATCAACAGAGTCTACGACAATCTGTTCCCTACAAAGCTCAGTAGGGTCCGAGTGGCACAATATGTTAGGAAGAAGACGTAAAGTAGGTATTATGCAAGTAACATGCCAGTAGGCGAGTTACTGCTAAAGACAAGGGCTGTAAATTACCTCTAGGCAAGCTGTTGAGCAGTATATCGGCTACTGTCGCAATGTTGGACTTGTTAAGTTACAAGCCGATCAATTTGTTATACCTGCCTGTAGGCAATTACATGTAATGTAATTTTACATAAATGCAATAAAATATAAGTTGTAAAAATAATACCTACCCCGGAATATCTTATTCAACTTAGCATTTTTTTTTTTTATGATAAACTAATCATACTTTAAGAACAGTTTTTATAAATACATTGGTCTTGCATGCTTGGTACTGTGGTTTTAAGAGCATCTCACAGCTCTGATTTAAAGAGGCACAGCTTACTTCAGAAAGTGATTTGTCCAGTTAGTTTTTTTAAAGGCGAACAATGGAAAAGTACCAGCTTTTACCAGCTAGTGACAAAATGCCCAATTAGCATTTGTTTTTTTAACTTTTTGTATTTATCTGCCTAACCTGCCTCTTCCCTCCACTCATTTGGACATCCTCAGTGGACCCCCAACCCTCACCATGGTCTGCCCTAGGTGCCTCAGTCCCACACACACTCCCTCCCTTGAAGACCCCAGTATACCCCGGGTAGAGTGGAGAGGATGCCTCGTGCTTACCTCTCCAAACCAGCATTCTATGTGTGTCGTGTGGATCTGACACAGCAGAGTCTGCCTTGACAGTGGTCAGAGAGTCCTAGGGAGGTGTCGTCACATAGGAGGGATGAGGTGTTTTCAGTTTCTTCCCTAGCGTCGGCATGCAATGAGGGGCTGTGAGCTGAGAGGCACGCTGAGGCGTGCCTTCTTCCGCCCCTCTGCCGACAGTCACCCAATCCCTGCTGCTGCTCCTCGACCGCTGCTAATGCGCCTGGCTCCCCTAGGTGGTAGCATTGCAGCGAAGCCTACAGTCACTCGAGGAGGAGAGCTGCTGGATGCCGATCCTTCTCCGCCTGCCGACCCCAGTGACCCATGCTCCGATTAGCAATTTTAAACAGTACAGGATTTTTTTTACTGTACCTGTATATTTTAACTTTGTTTTTATTGATATGTGGTATACAGTACACTGTAAAGAACATCCTTGGTTACAAATACAGGATGTGACATTTATAGCTATGTAATGATAAGAGACAATATTTGGCACCCTGCGTTACCTCATGGGGGTCAAATACATATAAATGAGAAGGGAAAAAAGGTTCCGCGATTCGGCATTTGTAGCACGCTCATGGACTGAACCAATAATAGTCATACAAATTCTGCCAGGTGAAGAACTCGCCACATAATGCCAAAACTTGCACATTATAGTCCATGAAATTCAACAAAGCGATAACAGCACATGTCTATATTTGGATACACCAATGGGGAAAAAACCCGCTGAAACAAACTTCCACACTGTAGAATTATAGCATATAACAACAGTCAGTCCTGCTGCTTTACATTAACAACCACCTTAGGACTTTAACAGTCCAAATCGAGCAGGAACTGTAACAGGCAGAAAATGAATATATAGGTACTGCAGCTACTGTAAACCAGAAAGGAAAACTCAAATTGTTAAAAACTGAGAGCTGAGCAAGGGTTAATGTAGGAACTACTTCATGCTGGGAATGGACGAAAGGAGTGCCTATTACACCTTAAGTCTCTCAAATGCCACGCGGGGCAGCCATTTTTCGCCCCGTGAAGTCAAGCCATGACCCATATCTAATACAGGTAATGGGAGCCAAATGCCTGTCCCGGCAAGAAAAAGAAATACTGACTTATTTTAATGTCTGACACCAGCCCCGGCCTTCTGTTCAGTTCAAATAAAGAAATCGCTACAACTCTATCACTAGTATAGTTATGCAGACCTAATAAGTGCTGTCTCTAACAAATATAAGCCCAGTAGCTGTACAACAGTAGATGGCAAGTATCTAGAGAGCGCTAAAGTCCCTTAGTCTTCACCATCAGAAGGTTGTGCTTGGGGCGAATGCTGGAAATAATTTTTTATAAGTTCCAAGTGCTTGCCTGCTTCAGATGGGTCCCAGTAAAGGAAATTTTTACCTGTGTAGTAGATCCGTAGACGAGCTGGTAGTTGCAACGCATGTGTGACTCCCAACACCCACAAGTCTACATGGACCGGAGTCAAAAGCTTTCCTCCGCTGTTGGGTTGCAAAACTCAGATCAGCAAAAATATAAATGCGGATGCCATCGTCAAGTTTCAAGGGTGCCTTAGCTTTAGCAACTCCCAGAATTTAGTTGCGAATGTGTGGACCATTGGTAAGCAACACAAGGGGTAATTCTGTATGATTTTATAAGAAAAGACTGGGTGTCTAAATCAAGACACTTTCTGAGCAAAGTTATGACATACCCCATCAGGTCAGCCCCTTCGATCTCCTCCGGTACGCCAAGCAGGCGGAGGTTAACAGCTTTCCCTCTATTCTCCAAATTTTCCAGACAAAGCTGAAGCAGTTTATTTTCAGTGATAATGCCAGCTACTGCGACTGCTGACTTGTCTGCACAGTCGGTTGCTAATTTGGTGTTGGTGGTAAGCGAATCCTTTCTGGCTTCCATAGACGTGAATCTCGTACCCAAGTACTCAACCTTCTTGTCAAGATCCCTGATTGCCTGTAGTAGTACACCGTTTGTTGGCTCAGAGGTACCCCCTGCTGCAAGGCCCGTATCTACGCCATGTGCAGGTTCTCCAAGCCACGGAGTCTTGAGTTTCCCCGACTCCGCTGATGTCATTTGTTTATTCTTTTCCATTGTTCAACCCTGCACCAAAAGCTCCAAATATATAAAGAATGACACTCCCAATCTGATGGTGAAAAATAATTCTTGTAGAACCAAGCAGAAATAAATTTTAAAGACGTTTGGGAAGTGTTCTAGCTGGAGCACCCCTCAGACACGTCTTCTCTAGCCGACTGCTGGCCACACCCCCGTATGTTTTTTTTTTTATCTTTTATTCCATTTTTATTTTATTAGAAAAATCTGAATTACAACCCTTTGAATCAGAGACTCCTTTACAAAGGCTCCACGTCTTGAAAATAGGAGAGGACACATAAAGCAGACGACAGTCAGAGAGAGCATTATCAATTTACGTTAAAACAGATTACAGAGATGACAACGGGCAGGCTACCCAGAGTCAGTGTATCATAATTGTAGGAGACCATAATGTAAGAAATAATTACAGCAGGACAAATAACACAACGTTTAGAACAGTTAACAGGAAAGTGAAGGGCATTTAACCCAGAGTCAGTATTACAATATAGTACAGACAAGATATTTAAGAGGCTGTAGCACAGTATATTGCCAAATCGAGACAGTTTAGAAACAGCGCGCTGCAACTTCCGCTTTTCACTGCTGGCAAGCACCATCTCAAGAACAGCTGTAAGCTTCGCCTTACTTGATGCCAATATGCCCGCAAGCAGTGGCTGAAATCGACAGGGCATATTAGCATAAACTGGGCAAGGGAGGCGCTTGTGGCTGCTATAAGATGGTGTACAGCAGCTAGTAACAAGGAAGTTGTGGCGCCTGTTTAAGATTAAAAGCATATACAGGTACAGTAAAAAAAAAATAATCCCATACTGTCTAAAAGTGCTGATTGGGCGTTTTGTCACCAGCTGGTGAAGGCTGGCACTTTTCCATTGTTTCCCTTTAAAGATACCTCAGGAAGTATTTTAATATGATAATTTTTGTCATGTCTTGCTTATGGGACAAATGAATATTACCACTTCCTTTTTTTATGTAGACTTCAGGCACAGAGGAGCTGTATATTCTATGAGTATCTGTATGTTTTTGCTGGTCTTAAATCATTACTTGAGTTATGTCTATATCTGTCTGTATCTGTTGTTTTCTACGTCCAGGCACTATTTTACAGTTAGTAAAAAGATGAAAGTATAAACAATGTACAGCAGTGCAGCCCTTGGGGTTTTCACACCCTAGACTCTCCCCTACCTAGGGGCAAGCAATGTCCAACCGAAGGGATCCCCTACAATGAATATCTGTAATTTACTAGGATTGGAACCCAAGTGTTTCCACTTGATTCAGACTGGTGACTGGGATACTCGAGATGCTAAATAATTACAATTAGACAGATAAAGAACACACGTGTGTTTACTTCAGAGGCAACTGTTAAGTTCATTTCCAAGACCACTTCGGTCCAGAGACTACATTTAACTTGCAAACCTGAACAAATGCCGTGCAACCATCCCACATTTCTCATAACTACAGAGCACCCCTTGGGCTAGGCAATTTCACGTTCCTTTTCTCCAGGTGTTCACACTCCGCAATGCGAACCTTCCACCTCTGGTGAACCCTCGGCCTCTCAGATCCCTGAGTGCATGTTCACCCTCTCACAGTCGGCACCCCTTGGTTCACATTCTTCTTCCTGCCAGGGATCTGGACTGTCTCTCATATTTTCAAATGTGCTTGAACGGTAAAGATCCTTGCCTCCCTTTCTGCATCCTTTTTACATACAGCCCAACCCCCACTATATATGTTGCTAACACTTAGGTCTGTGGGTGTAGGATTTGTGCTTCATGCCACCTGAGAATGGATTAATGACAACATAAACCACTGTTATAACCAAATCCTGGCTCAGCAAAAGGATACCCGACAGTCTCACTGTTATACCACCTGGAGTCAGGATAATCATGACCTTAGAGTCAACAGGCTTGCCACCCCTGAGTGTCAGAACTTAGAGCTACTGGCACTGGAAGTGCGTCTGCCATACGCAAAACCAATCCTGCTGATTGGCTATTACTGCAGCCCTAAATGGGAACTGGAAGAGTTAAATATGCTGCACATCTGGCTTCGGACATATAAGTCAAGCCACGAATTATGATGGGGAACAAAAAAAACAGGTTACACGCCTGTAACTAGTTCTAGGAGGGGTATATGATGTTCATCCACACTTCTTGCAGTGTCCTTTCCCTTTAAGAGGTTGTTGGAAAGTCTTCAAGGTGGCTCCTCCCACCCACCCAGTCGAAAACACCTTTGGCTCTGCCCCGATGCAAGATCTTGCCCACTGGAAGCAAATCTGTGCGCCAAAGCCAGGGGAGGTCAGGTGGGTCCGTGTGGATGAACATCATATACCACTCCTAGAACTACTGTTATAGGTGAGTAACCTGTTTTTCTAGGGACATGGATATGACGTTCTATCCATACTTCTGGCAGACTCCTAGCATTTCTTTGGGAGGAGGGAGGCACGGTGCACACCCCCGACTTAGGGAACAGAGATTGGAAAACTGAGGCCCCAAAACCAGCATCCCGGCGTGACTCAAGGTCGATGTGGTAATGGGAAATGAAGGTGTGTGCTAACCTCCAGATAGCAACCCTGCAGATTTCCTGGATAGGGACGTCCTTGGAAGCAGCCACTGATGCAGCAGCATGGCGGGTGGAATGAGCCCTTAACTCCCTACCCGCCAACCTATAGCATAGATCAATGCAGGATACAATCCACCTGCCAATCGTCTGCTTGGCTGCAGGTCTGCGAGGTGCGGCTTCAGCATAGGTGACAAACAGCTGGTGAACCTCTCCCCGAACTCTAGCCATGTGCTCATTATAATAAGCGAGCTCTCGTTGCAGGTCCTAAGTATGGAGCCTGTGCTTGGCCTCCAAGGTGTGACTGGTGAAGAACACTGGGAGACTAATCACCTGGTTAAGGTAAAACTTGGACACAACCTTCGGGAGGAACTTTGGGTTGGGGCACAGGACAATCTTGTCCCTGTGGAAGACTAAGTAAGGAGACTCCACTGAAAGCACCTGGAGCTCACTGATCCTTCTGGCTGACATGATAGCCACCAAGAAGGCAGTCTTTCATGACAGGTGAGACATGTCACATCTGTGCATCGGTTCGAATGGCTTGCCCATGAGCTTTGCCAAAACCAGCAAAAAGTCCCACGGTGGTGGTGGTTCGTGCACTGGAGGGGAAATGTGGTCAAGGCCCTTATAAAAGCACCAGATCACCTTCTCCTGCGCAACCAACTGCTGAACCGCCTGCACCCAGTAAGCAGAGATGGCTACCAGGTGCACCTTAAGGGTTGTCGACCGAAGGCCCAACTGAAAGAGGGACCACAGATAATCCAGAATGCTAGCCACTAGACAGGGCAAAGGGGCAAACCCTTTGCCCTGACACCAAATGGAGATTTGAAGGCACAGCACTTCCTGGTCGACTCCTTCCGAGATGCCTCCACAATGGTGAAGACCACTTCAGAGAGACCCAAAGCCTGGAACTCTAGCCATTCAGGAACTAGGCTATCAGGTGTAGGGTTTGAAGGTCCGGGTGGAGTACCTTCCTCTGACTGATGGAAAGCAGGTCCGGGCATAGGGGAAGACACTTCAGGAGCCTGCTGCTGAGGCTGAGGGGATCAGGGTACCAGAATTGGTGTGGTCAGTCTGGAGCCACCAGGATCACCTGTGTCTTGTCCCTCCTGGCCTTGAGCAGCATATTATAGATCAAGGGAATTGGAGGGAAGGCGCAGAAAAGCCCTAGGGTCCAGGGCCTCAAGAAGGCATCCCCCTGCAGTGTTCCCTGCAGAGGGGCACAGGCACAATACAGCCTCAGCTTTGCGTTCTCTCTGGAGGCGAACAGGTCCACCTGAGGGGTGCCCCACTGGGAGAACAGGCTGCGTACTACCTCTGGATGGAGAGACCGCTCGTGAGGTGCCACGTCCACCCAGCTGAGAGCATCCGCCAGCTGACTGGAGGCCTCTGTCACATGGATGGCTAGGAGATCTGCCGCCAGGCTGCGCACGAGGGTCCAAATGCAGACAGCCTCCCTGCATAGGGGCAGGGAGTGCGTCCCGCCCTGTTTGTTGAGGTAGTACATGGTTGTGGTGTTGTCCATCTTGACTTGGACCACCTGACCCTGGATGTACAGCGCGAATGCAGTCAGCGCTAACTGCCCAGAGCTCCAGCAGGTTGATGTGGCATCAGGACTCCTTGGGGGTGCAGAGCCCATGGACTCTGTGTTCCCCCATGTGGGCACCCCAGCCTGTGAGAGAAGCATCGGTCGTCAGGATGACCGTCGGCTCTGGGTGGATAAATGGGATCCCTTTCTGCAGATGCACTGGGATTAACCACCACTGGATGGCGTCCCACATCCCCTTGGTCACAGTAACACAAACTGAGACCACTGGCAGGCCAGCTCCCACTGCAGGGAGTGCATTCTCCAGCAGGCACAATGCACCACGTGGTGCAGGCCGCCATGTAGCCCAGTAAACGCAGGAAGTCCAGGGCAGGGCATAATTGCCCAACCCAAAATGATCGGGCACAGGAGGAGAGAGCCTCCGCCCTGTCCACCGGGAGCCGGGCTCTGGCTCTGCAAGAGTCGAGCTCCGCCCCGATGAAGCTGATCACCTCCGAAGGCACAAGGTCCGACTTGGCCTCGTTGACCAGGAGGCCAAGAAAGATGCAGATCTGGAGGGCCAGGTCCCTTGACCACCCCACCTCCTGCCTGGAGGGACCTGCAATCAGCCAGTCATCCAGGCAGGAGTAAACCCGGACCCCTCAGTGCCTCAGATAAGCTGCCTCCACTGCAATGCACTTGAAGACCCTGGGAGCCGAGGAGAGACCGAATGGTATGTCTGGGAACTCGTAGAGGGTTCCCCCTGCTCGGAAGTGGAGGAAACTTCAATGAGATGGACAGATTGGGATGTGGAAGAAGTTGTCCTGAAGATCCTGGGAACAAAATGACGTTTAGCTCTAGAGATGGCATGATCTGAGACAGAGTGACCAACCTGAAGATGCGAGATCTGAGGAATTTGTTCAGGTCGTGCAAATCTAGAATGGGGCACCAGCCCCCCCATCTGCTTTAGCACCAGGAAGTACCTGGAGACAAACCCTGGGTATTCCAGAGGATCCACGACAGGAACCATAACCTCCTTGCGGAGGAGCTGGGCTATGTCAGCTCTGAGAGATGACAGTATGTCTGTGGAAACCAAGACCTTCCACGGGGCACAGGTTCGGCAAGGAGAGTACTGCTCGAATTCCAGAGGCTGACCCTGACCCACCACTTCTAGACCCCACCTGTCCGTGGTGAGAGCGGATCAGGCAGAAAGGAAATGGCGTAGCCGGCCCTCCACGGGAGGACCCAGGGGAGGTGTGACGGGCATGAGGGAGGCACCCCTCATCTGTCACTAGGCAGGCTTGGAGGAAGAGGAGAAGGGCCCAGATGAGACGCCACCACAGCCTCTCCCTCCAGGCTTGCAGACAACCAAGGTCACCAACTTGGGCCGAGGTCGCCAGCCTGGGGCTGGGCGGGTTTGGCTACAGTAGTGGAGGTGGACCGAAAGGGCTTCCTCTTCTGCTGCTTGGTGCCCTGAGGACCCTTCTGGGCAGATGTCACGGTGTCCAAAGTGACAATGGACTTCTCAATGTAGGTGAGGTGGCCCTTGACTCCGGGCCTGAACAGATCGGTGCCCAGGAAAGGAACATCTGCCAACTTGTGCTGAGTGTCCGCCATGAAGGTCGAGATCCTCAGCCAAGCCCCGCGGTACATGGTCACTGAGGCCGCCATGGAGTGGGCACAGGAGTCCCCAATGTCCATGGCTGTCTGGAGCTGTTTGGCTACAGCCTGACCCTGGTCCTGGACCTGTTTGACCATGGTCTGAAGGTCCGCTGGCAGATGAGGAAGCACTTTATCCAAGGTGCCCAGCAGGGCATGAGAGAAGTGGGCCATGACGAGGACCAAGCTTGCCTGGTGGAGACCAAGCGAGGAGGCAGCATAGACTTTCTTAGCTGCATGGTCCAACTTCATGGACTCCTGGTCAGGCAGCTTGTCAACATCCCCGGTGTTGCCAGAGCACCTAAACACAGAGTCTACCACCAACTCCTCAGCTGCAGGGTGCTCTGTGAATCCCAAGAGGGAAGCAGTATGTACTTTGTACTTGCGGGCTATTCGGGCAGAAGGCGCAGGGCTGGAAGTGGGATGATGCCAAAGCTCCAGGGTAGGGCCAAGAATGGCTTCTGCCAACGGGAAAGCCTCGACAGGAATGTCTCCCTGGTCGAGGATCCGGTCAACAGGTAACAAGCCCGCATCTGGACGGGCTCCATTTTCATACCCATCGACTCAGAGATCAGGCGGAGAAGGCCCATGAAAGACGATGGGCCTTCATCTGTCGAGAGATCCTCCCCAGACTCCACGTTGGCTGGATGGGAGTGCAGGGAGGAACCCTCAGACTCCTAGGAGTCGTTAAAGAGTGGTCGACCGCCCGAGACCCCACTGACCCTCCGCGGACGGTCAGGGATGAAGGTGACCAACAGTCGATGGGGAAGCCCCTTAGACAGCTGAGACTACTTAAGTTGAAGCACCGGTCGGTGGCTGTTTAGGTGGTGGTTCCACCACTATCAGCGGAGATGCCGGGGTCGGCCAAGCCAGGACAGTTTTGGTCGGCTCCGTCGATGGAGAAGGCATCAGCCTTCTGGGCGACAGCCAGGTGATGACCAGCGTAGAAGCCGGAGTCAGCTTGATGCCAGTAAGCACCAACTGTTGCCGCATAAGATCCTCAAAGCATCAATGCAATTTGTGCCGAAGCCTCTCCTCAACCGAGGAGGACAAGGATGAAGAGTAGTGGTGGCGCCGCTTCCTGTGGCGCCAACAGTGGGAGTGCCGATGTCGGCGGGAGCCACTCGACCCATGGGAGGAAGACCCAAGACCTCAATCGCTGGGGGGACTGGCAGCGGGGCTCGATGGGAGTCGGCAAATGCCGAGGCTCCTCTGGGTCAGGGTCTGGAACCAGAGGCGGTGGGTCAGTGGACTGATCCGTCCCCCCAATGGTCTGTGTCAGGACTAGAGTCCTGAACAAAGAAGTGACGGCCTCTTCAGTCGACAACTGATTGGTCGGTGCAAGAAAAATCACGTCCGGGACCTCAACCAGCATCTAAGCCGGCTGGCCTGATGGGGTTACCATGGAGCCAGCAGCCAAGGTCGAGGATTCAACTGAAGCTGGATCCGGAGAAGTGCAGGAATCAAGAGACTCTCAACCGAGAGCACTCCGGATCCCATGAATGATGACAAGTCCACTCTCTCCTTTTTGGATTCTTTCTTGGATTTGGATTTGTGCCCCGAGGGTCCCTGACCGAGGGTCTGCAGAGACTGACACAATTTTTTGAAGGAACCCATAAAAGCTGAGCTCAGCTGAAGCAACACGAAGGCAGAAGCCGAAGAGGCAAGTGACACGGCCTGGGCCACCTCCTCTTCAAAGGCTGCAAGCTGTTCAGTGGACCCCACAGCCATGGAGACCACCAACGGGCATCCTTAGATTTGACCAGCAGGTTCCGTTGCATCAGGCTGATCAGTTAAAGTCGGGTGAGACTGTCCTCCAGAACGGTCGGGTAAAACAAGTGACAAAAGTCGCAGGCCTGGGGATCATGCTCATGCCCCAGGTAGTAGACGCACATGGCGTGCAGGTCGATTCTGGACATCTTCTGCCTGCAAGGGCACCGGTGGAACCCAGGAGAAGATTTATTGTCCACGTCGGTGGCGATCGAAGATCGAGCTGAAGACGAAACTCGACAGTTTTAAGTTTCAGGAAGCAAATCTGAAGATTTAAGCACGAGGGCCTACTCAACGCGAGAGCGGTAAGGAGGGTACCAGCTTCTTCCAGTGGAAAGGAAGATCTGGCATCAGGGGGCAGCGTCCAGGGAGTTACCACCAGGGTGGGTGGGAGAAGCCAGCTTGAAGACTTTCTGGCAAGCTCTTAAAAGGAAAGGACACTGCCTGAAGTGTAGATAGAATATCATATCCAGACTAAGCACCTTCCTCTGCTGCTTGATGCGAGCTCTACTTTGGGCCGATTACAGGCCTTATAAAGTGGCAGGAATGAATCCACCCGCTTTCAATACACCTCAGCATTTTGTCTTTCCCCGAGACAGCTGCCACACACTGCTTGCTGTGCTTCAGCCCTTTCCTCATTATGACCCCCAGGTGGCTTTATTTATGTACATACGAAAACTCAAAATTGTTCAACTAAGGTTTTAGACATTAGAAAGGTGGATTTGGATTGAATAAGGGAACTGATTAGGGAGAAACTGGTGGAGGTGTGGGTGACAACAGGAGTGGATAGTAAATGGGGACTGGTAACTCAACAAGACTGTATTTAGGCAGTAGGAAAGAAAAACAGGAGCAGAAGGAACCCAGTATGATTCAAAAAAAGAGGTGGTAGAATCAGTGAGGGAGAAAAGGGAGGTCCTTCAAAAAGTACAAGCCCAACCAAACAGATGAAAGCAGGGATGTGCACCAGACCAAGATGAGAGATGCCAACAACAGAAGGGGTTCAGAGGGCAAAGTCAGAAGCAGAGGTGAGGACAGCAGATGGGGTGAAGGAAGATACTGCATTCCTCCACTATATTAGGGACAAGTGCAAATCGGGGGGAGTAGACTGAAGGAGAAAGGATGAGTGGAGGAGGGTAATGATAAAGTGGAGATACTTAAAGGGAAACGTCCACGTACAGTCGGGCCCTGCCTCCATGTGAAGTGGGGACCGATTAGCAGATGCAGTAGAAAAAGTTAAAAATAAATTACTCGCTTCTAAGTTATTTCAAATTGTATCTGGTTGATCCTGCCCCTGCCTTGCCCCGGCATTTTAGGAAGAAGAGCCCTCCCCTTTGCGCCCACAAGCACCCGCGACTGTCCCCGTGATGACGTTTCAGGCAGGGAGCAGCCAGGGGCATCTATACATTTAATGTGTGGCTTCTTTGTAAAATAGCACCGGTTTGGAGCCTGGACATTCGTGGGCATGTCTGATACAAGTACTGGCTGACAAGTACCCTGCCAGTCGGTACTTGGTCTCGGTGTAGCCAGGACACTCATCAATTCTAAACCAAAGCTATCTGAAGATTTGGCAATACAGTAATCTGTATTACCAAATCTTCAAATAGAACCATATTCCAGGGAAACTGTGTTTTAGGGGTTCATTGGGGGTTGCAGTGAAAATAATAGGGATTGGAAGGAAACCGTAGAGGTCTCAAATGCATCCTCTGAATGATGCTGCCACCCCTGCAGCCCTCCCAAACCCATACCTACGTTGCTCTCTCAAAGGCAATCTACAAAGAGAGTGGGGGTCTGGTCCAATGATTAAACCCGGGTCTCCCATCTGATAAGAAATACCCTGTCCATGTTGGACAGTTTCTGTCATCTGTGCACCTTTGTGATTCTGATCAAAGTTTACACTGCCATGTTGAAATCATCACGACTGGCAGAAAGTCGCAAAAAGTTCACCAATAATTCCCCACTTCAAATAACATTGCGGCCCTTAAGTCAAAATAAGAAAAAATACGGTGCCCCTCCATGGCCCGCGAAATACAGAACCTGTGCCCCTCAGTTCCTTCCACAGTACCTACGATATGAAACAAACACACTCCCACAGAACCAAAAACAATAGTGTACCCTTCCACAGACCTCAAAATATGAAATAAATATCATTCTGCAGACCAGAGTCGCATGGCTCTTCATTCAGATAGTACCTTCCTCGGAGATGTTTCTCCAGACAGTAGGGATCAACATGTACTGGCCCCTTGTGATCTGATCTTTGAGGGACATGCTCGTGTTCTGCTCAGTGAATGGAGGGTATCCGCTGAGGCTAAGAGGAAACAAACACAAATTAGTCAACCATTGCAGTCCTTAAAATAGGCAATTCTATCGTCTTGCATCCTGTTGAGTGGATTCCTCCTGTAATACATGTAAGCACCCTCTGGGAGCTTACTAGTTAACATTTTGTAGCTGGGCAGTGAGAGCAATGGTGCCAGTAGGTCTGGGATGTACACCTGCTTGCTGCTGGCAGTGGGGGGCCCCCATCCTTAGGAGTATAAAAAGAGGGATTGGCGCCAAAGAAAGAGGGCGAGGGAAGAAGAGAAGAGGGGCCCATAGGAGTTGTCTGGAGGGCCATGGCAGGGCCAGGATGGGCCACTTGCCGCGCCGTCCCACCTCTCTCGAAGAACTGTGCTGGGGATGTGGCAGATCGGGCCATGTGAGGAGTGAAGGGGAGTAGTGGAGCGCAAGTCTGAGTCCTACCGGTACAGTTTGGGAGCCAGAGCCTGGAGAAGCAGAAGTATGGAGGCCCACCAAGTGATCTCTGGCACCTTGGTAGGGTAAGCACCAATGGGTGCCCTTTTTCCTGAGCAATCTTGCTCATAGACGAGTGCACCCTGAGATCCGATAGTGTTTCTGTGGGCAGGCCTGCTCTAGTAGATGGGGCCTGGGGCATGGTCCAAGGTGGCAGCCTGGATTGTTGAAAGCATGGTGGTGGCAGTACCCCTTTTCCCCTGGCCGGTGGCTGCTACAGTGTTTGAGCTCTCAGATGGTGCAGCCTGCGGAGGCAGGAAAAGATCCATGTGGGGGGCGGTTGGTTGGGACCTCAGTGGGGTGGCAGGCCGTCCGAGTGCTCCGTATGGCACAGCAAGCATTCCCCTGTGTGAAGGCAGCCCAGAAATTGGAATTACTGTATGAGTGGAACGTGCCTCGGGTCTTCGGGATCGCCAAGGACGAAATAATTCCCTGGGATGCTCTGAGCAGGCGTGTGGCATCAGCGATTGGGTATCAGGAAGGTCTTCGGTGGTTCTGTTCATGCTATAATGATGCTGTTCATGCGTTTTGGATGTTAAGACCAGTTAGTACGAAGACAGCTCCCTGTGTTTGAAAGTAACCCCGTTTGTAACAAGGCAAATTCAGAAAGGAATCGGGACAGTAGAAATGTTTCATGCTGTCACAACTGCAACCTCATTTAAAGTATTAATGAGACTAAGAGAGAAAGTAAGCAAGTACCTGTGTTAAGGAAGAGTATGAAGGAAGAAACATGAATTGAAGTCTGCAAGCAGAGTACTTCTAAATTATTGACCCGTTCATTACCGTCTAATGCTGCTGTCTGGAATGTAGCCTTTTCGGCTCAAGGAAATGTCTACAAAGCTATAAATCAATATTTTGGAAAAGGAGAGTCCCGCAGAAGGGATTTTTAGGTTTTTATCGGTGAAGTGCCGCCACCATAGCAGTTACGTCCCCCATGCTCCACAGAGAGGTTGATCAAATTTCTCGTTTCATATTAAATCAGTTTTGCACTTTCGATTCTGGAGTGGACCTTGTAGTTACTTGATACAAACTGTGCATGTTGTGCCCGTTAATGAACATTGCCTCTGCAGCTAGCCCACTGAAGCGAAGAGATGTACCTGCTCCTCATTCTGCGAAGCCATCTCGCAACAACAGCAGAATCAGGTAAATCAGCATATTCCATTTTCTTCGGCAGTGTTTTCATTGTTGTACAGTGCCCCCTCCCACCAAGATACCACTAGACAACAGAAGTGGGGTGACTGCAACGCGGGGACTCGTCCGGGATTTGAAGCGTTTCGGGAGCATGCTTTGTGCCCGTACTAACAAATCGACTTATTGGCTAACAGTGCGTAATTTGCCAGAGGAGTGTCACCATTTTTTGGACTGCTATCTTGCTCAGTGGAGTGGCTGCACGTGGACATACAGGTGACTAGAAGCACCGGTATGCAAATGTCCTGCTCTGATTGGCTAACGGCAAGCGGGGTGCTGGTGCACGTGATTTTCTGGCAAGGAGCAGACGCCATTTTGAGAGGGATTATTGGAGGAGTATTCAGAGTGTGTGTTTCAGCCACCAAAGATCTGCACCATGCTGGAGGCGCCGAAAGCACATAAGGTGACCATCTCTGTGCCCCTGCTAGCCTGGACTTGGGACATGATGAAAAAAAGTACCACCCTGGATGCGTGTATGGTGTGCCACACTATTTAAGAGCAATTAATTTGGTTGCCAGTCTGCATTGGCTGTTCCAATGCAGCGGTGCTGTACCCAAGTGACTCCCTTTTGCCCTATGTGGGGGGATGGGGATGGCACGGGGCCCCCCACTTGTGTGGACAGCACAGACACATCAGCCAGTGCAGAGACCTGGGAGGAAATGGAGCTCTGGGGGAGACTGCTGGTACACTTGCAGGAAAGGGCGATAGACGTATGCTCAGCTTTTCCCTACCATCTGATTCCAACATTCCCAGTGGCAGGGGGAAGAGGCCCTGGAGGGGTGTAACTACTAGTAAGTCCCGGGTTAGCTCGCCCTGGCAACCCCTCCTCGGCAATGGAGTCAAAGGCGACGGATCTAGAGGCATCTGTTGTCATTACCACACCCCAGGACACACCCTTATGCGGAGGTGGCAGACTCAATGATGGTGTGTCTTCTGGTTCAGAAGAAGGAGCTGTGGCCTCCGCCCCTGGATCTAGCTCCAAAGCATTGTAGTTCAAGGATCACTGTATTGAGGGGGACATTCCAAAGCTGTATCATCTACAGCCTGGCAGCAGCCGCTTTGCATCCGTCTGAAATTTGTAAAATTAAACGGCGAGAGATGGGAGCCCTAGATCCCTCGGCTGGTACACAACGTCTCAAGCAGCTGGCTACAGAATGGTGCCGCTGCAGGAGTCAACGTGTCCAGCCAATTCAAGTGGTCTAACACAGAAAGTTGGACGAGGGCACGCATTCAGAAAGAGTACCTTAGCACTGAGTACCCCTATCTGTCGGAGAAGATCTGGGACATTATCAGGGAGAATCGGGAGGCTTGGATGTTTCATGGGGCTTGGGACCGCATTATGGCCTACACGGATCTCAAGTTTGGATATTCCACTGGCT
Organism: Neoceratodus forsteri; assembly: GCA_016271365.2. Taxonomy (NCBI): domain Eukaryota; kingdom Metazoa; phylum Chordata; order Ceratodontiformes; family Ceratodontidae; genus Neoceratodus; species Neoceratodus forsteri. The sequence goes on from JADMNL010000027.1 coordinate 1,805,191, forward strand.
ATGCGCAGTATAGCTATCCACCAAGCGAAGAGGATGTGTGCTTTTTCAATTTGGACTGGAGTCACCCTCTTTTAAGACTTTTGCCCTGGTGCAGGTAGATGATGGATGACGGATCAAGCCCTACATAATTTCCAAAGACTCTTCTGGTGAGGAGATCACCAAGCCGGACCCTAAAGTTTACTAGCCCAGGGTGAGTTCCAGAGATGTAATGTGCCCTTGACTGTAATCCTCTATGCTGCAAGCTGGCCTGGGTACCTTAGGGCAAGATTGGCATCACAGACTCCCACCGCTGGGTGAGATCAACTCTTTTTTTATTGTTCTAATGTATAATGTTACCAGGTGTTGACTCCCCAGTAAGTTACATAAATGTTATTTTCCTGCATAACTTCCTAACAACTAATGTCTATTGTTTGAAAAAAATGTTTGTTTGGAAGGGTCTGGACTGAAATATGCCCCTTCAAGCTGTATTATTGTGATAAGATATGCATGATTGGTGTGGCTGGGAGTGAAAGGGATTTGTGGGATTCCAGGTGGGACTAAGTGTTTGACTGGGTGTGGGTGGTTAGTGACTGCACCGGGCTTATTAAAATGTTTTCATTTGCTGTTTGGGGACATAATAATGTAAAGTGTCCTGGGTTTAGAAAGGGAAAATATATGTTGCTGTGTGGTTAATGTTACAATGTTCCAGTCTGTGCATTTAAAGCAGGCGAGGGGGACCGTGCAGTATTGTCCTAGTCCTGGTAGCTGCACCTGTATTAATACAGAAATTTAGTTAGTGTAGGATGGACATAGTGTTAGTGGGGGAGGGACGCCCCTGCTGTAGTACCTGCTAATCTGACCATGGGTGCCAACAGGTGGGTCCCCAATAGGCTCCGTAAGATAGTAAAAGGTAGGTTAAGGTAAAGGTCTTGGGTGAAGTATACAAATTCCCACCATCTTGGCAGTGTAGCCAGTATGGTGTTCTGACCCTCAGGGGGAGGGAGAGATGGCTATACCTCTCCTCTGTGGGGTTGGTAGTGCTGCCTGGTCGGTGTTCACCAGGAGGTGAACGTTTTGTGTGGGGGCAAAGTGTAAGCACTCTCTGGGAGTTTACTAGTTAAAGTGTTGTAGCTGGGCAGTGAGAGCAATGGTGTCGGTAGGTCTGGGATGTGGGCATGCTTGCTGCCGGCAGGGGGAGACCCACCTTTAAGGGTATATAAAAAGAGGGATTGGCGCCAAAGAAAGAGGGTTAGAGAAGAAGAGAAGAGGAAGAAAGAAGTTGGGGGCTGGGGCCCACAAGTTTGGCCAGAGGGCCGTGGCAGAGCCAGGGTGTGCCACTTGCCTCCCCGGCCCACCTCCCTCGAAGATCCGCGCTGGGGATACAGCAGTTCAGGCCATGTGAGGAGTGAAGTGCAGCAGTGGAGCGAAAGTCTGGGTCCTGTCTCTGCGGTCTGGGAGCTGGAGCCCGGAGAAACAGAATTCTGGAGCCCTGCCAAGTGATCTCTGGTACGTTGGTAAGGTAGGCACCGACTGCCCCCAAGTAATCTCGCCCGTCGGTGAGTGTACCCTGAGAGCTGGTAGTGTGTCTGTGGGCAAGCCTGCTCTGGTACATGGGGCCTGGGGTGCGCTCCAGAGGTGGCAGGCTGGATCGTTGCAGGCATAGTGGTAGCAGTCTACTCCTTTTACTCCGGCCAGTGGCTGCTACAGTGTTTGGGCTCTCAGACAATGCAGCCTGTGGAGGCAGGAAAAGATTCATGTGGGGAGTGCTGGTAGGGACACTGGCGGGGTGGCAGGCCGTCCGGGTGCTCTATGTGGCACAGCAAGCGGTTCCCTGGGTGAAGACAGTCCAGAAATTGGAATCACTGAATGAGCGGAAAATGCCTCGGGTCTTCGGGATTGTCAGGGACGAAATAATTCCCTGGGATGCTTGGAGCAGGCACATGGCATTAGCGATTGGGTATCAGGAAGGTCTTCAGTGGTTCTGTTCATGCTAAAAGGAACACCATTTTGGATGTTAAGACCAGTCAGTAAGAAGACAGCTCCCTGTGTTTGAAAGTAACCCTGTTTGTAACAAGGCAAAGTCAGAAAGGAATTGGGACAGTAGAAACATCTCATGCTGTGACAATTGCAACCTCATTTAAGTACTGATGACACTAAGACAAAAGAAAGTAAGCAAGTACCTGTGTTAAGGAAGAGTATGAAGGGAAGGAACATGAATTGGAAGTCTGCAAGCTTGAAGTACTTCTAAGTGTGGCCTGTTTTCAGCCCACCATCTAGTGCTGCTGTCAGGAATATAGCCTTTTCAGCTTGAGTGAATGTCTGCAAAGCCATAAATCAATCTGTTGGAAAAGAGATTTCTGCAGAAGGGATTGTCCGGTTTCTACCTGTGAAGTGCCCCCACCATAGCTGTTACCCTCCATGCTCCATGGAGAGATTTATCGAATTTCTCATTTGATATTAAATCAGTTTTGCACTTTCGATCCTGGAATGGACTTTGAATTTACTTGGTACAAACTGTGCATGTTGTGCCCGTTAATGAACATTGCCCCTGCAGCTAGCCACTGAAGTGAAGAGACATACCTGCTCCTCATCCTATGAAGTCATCTCACAACACAGCAGAACCAAGTAGTGGGCATGTTATATTTTCTTGGACAGTGTTTTTGAGGTTGTACAGTGTCCCCTCCCACCAAGATACCACCTGGATATCCCAAGACAACAGGAGTGGGGGGCCTGCATATATTTTTCTCCACCTGTGTTCGTTCACCAATATTGTCGCTCGTCATACTCCTTTACTTCCCCACTTCCTCCTCCTCCCTCTCTTCTCCCATCTACTTTATTCTCTTTCTCTTTTACCTCACCTGCACCTACTTTCTCTGCTCTTCTGACTCTCAGTCCTTCAAAATGCAATGGTCCTGATGGTTTGGATCCAAAAGTCCTCCATCTCTCTGCCCCTGCTGTAACCTCTCCCATCTCTGACATACTCGACCCTTCCTTCATTAGAGGTGCAGTTCCTGAAATTTTTAAGAGCGCTGAAGTTATTCCCCTCCACAAATGGGGGGACCACGCCTGCTCCAGGCAATTACTGCCCTATAGCCCTCACCCTGCTGTAGCCAAACTTCAAGAGCACCTTGCCCGGCCCCAACTTCTGCCCTTTCTTAATTCATTCTTCCTCATTTCCTTCCAGTTTGGCCTCTGGAAGACTCATTTCACTGTCTCATTCCTTCTAAAGCTTACTGATGCCATCTTGAAGGGGATGATCATGGTTCAATCACCTCTACCATTCTGGACTTAGTCAAGGCCTTCAACCCTGTAGCTCACTTCCTCCTACTGCATAAGCTGCTTAGGACTGATCTGTCTGACCTACTGGTCAAATAGTTCTGCTCCTATCTGGTGGACAGGTCACAGACTGTCATTGTAGGAGACTTCTCCTCTCCCCTACCAATCAGTTCAGGTGTACCACAAGCCTTCATCTTGATAATCTTGTTCTTAAAGCTCTCTCAGTTACCTCGACCAGTCAACCATGGTCCAACCTCCACTGGTCAAGGCTTCTGCAGTAGTCTTGCCTGAACGCCGACCTGGACTCCAGTCGAGCAGCTGCTCAAGATCTTTCTTGAGCTGGTTGACTGGTTGTTGGAGGTGGTCGAGAATTCGTTGATCTTGCAGACCCCAGTTCTCACACAGGAGCAACAGGCCCAATCCTTGCCACCCCCTCCCCCAGCTGTCGACCTGGGAAGTGCTACCACGTGATCACTCCTCCATTTACTACTATGAGGCCCACTGAAAAAGGTGGTCTACATGGCTTCATTGGTGAACACATAATGTCAGTCAAAGGGTCAACGGTCAAAGCTGATGTCGAGGCACTGCTCACGGTCCCACTTCTGTTCAACTGAGAAGCGACAATACCAGCACCAGTCAGGCTTGATCAATGTTGACACCATCTTCACTGCAAGTATGAAAACCTGCTCCAGCAACAGTGGTCCACTTCTGGGTAGTGCAGAGATCTGCCCATGGGACCCTCAATGCCGTGCGCCACCCTGCTGGCCACCCCCCCAGCTGTGGCTCCACAGAGTGATGTATACGTCTCTCCTCTGCTGGTGGTGGAACCTCCTCCCTTACAGTCACAGATGGTAGCCCTCATTAAGGAGTTCCGCCCGGCCACTGGTCTGCCCAGCTGGCTGTCCACTGAGATCACCCAGGTTTCTAGGGTTGTCCGCATCCCCGAGAAACAGACCAGGATGGTCTTCAAGAAAATGTCAGACTCTGAAGGAGACTCCTCCATGGCCTTGAGTAAAACATTCCAGTTCGACTGCCGCTCCTCCCAATGGTCGATCATCCCAGTCAGGTTCGACCTCATTTGGGGCTTTGCTCCAACTTATGTCAGAATCCATGGAGGTTCCCTTTAAGCTGGTACAAAAGCAGCCTAAATACCCATTCACTGGACAAGGACGATTCTCCAAACGTGGTTCTCCCCATGGCTGAGGTCATTATGGGTCCGGCCTTGGACATGTAGCAGCACCCAATGTCCTGCCCTGCACCCCTTACCACTATGGCCCACAAGTATACAGTTCCCACTGGGAGCCTTTTGGGGTTCTCAGATCACTCCCTCCTTGGAGAGCCTGGTATCCGACTAAGCCTTCTGGAAGTCAAGGGGCCAGGGAGATATGGATAAGCCACCCAACAAAAAATCCAATAAACTGGATCATGCAGTTAAGAAGGTCTATGCAGCCTCCTCTCTGGGTCTCCAGCAGGCCAGCAATGTAAATATGATGGCTCCTTTTGGCCAATCCTTGTTCAGCCTTGGTGGGGAACACCTCCCCTTGCTCCTTGCTGACAAGCAATCTGCCGCTAAGGCTGTCTGAGACCAGGGCTACATACACACTGGCTAAACACCTGCTCCAGATGGCCTTGGACCTGGGAGACCCCTGTATGCACTCAATGACTGCAGACATGTACATGCGCCACTGGGCCTGGCTGAGGCTGTTCACCGTTGTGTGGGACACCCAGCACAAGCTGGCCAATGTCCCTTTCTTGGGCACCAACCTCTTTGGTTTAGAGGTAGAGAGACATCCCACCCATACTGTGATGTTCAGTGCCACCCTAGACTGTGACTTCGTCCCAGAAGGACCTTAAGCAGGCCAAGAAAAGTCATTTTGGTCACAGCAGCAATTTCAGTCTTGGTATCCAAAGGATGAGTTTGGGCAAGAAAACAGGGCCGGGTGCTTCCAGTGCCCAGCAGGCTTTTAAGTGGCAGGTTGCGGGGTGCCATTCCCCCTCCCATTCAGGAGTTAGCTCATTCACTTCTTGCCACAGTGGAAGACCTTCACCATGGACAGGTGAGTCCTAGAAGTGGTGGGCATAGGTTGCCTCTGCACTTTAAGGCTCTCCCACTGTACTGACTTCTGGCTCCTCGGAAGTCTAGAGTGCCCAAGGGAATGAGACTGCTCAGCTCCCAGCATGCAAGGCCATAGAGAAACATAGAAAATCACGGAAGAAAAAGACCAGTGGTCTATCCAGTCTGCCAGAGTTCCCTATTTAGCCTTGGAACCTACTTTCCCTCCAGGGTTTTAACCCTTCCCGTCCTTCATGTCATTCCCCCTCCTAGCTTCTGCTGCCCCGAGCAACCACTATATACTACATTACATCACAACCATGCTTGAATGCACCAACAGTTTCAGCACCCAATACTTCTCCAGGCAGACTGTTCCACGGCTCCACCATCCTGTCAGTAAACTACTTCCTCATGTCCCTTCTGAGCCTCCCTCCTGTCAGTTTCCACTTGTGTCCACGTGACCATGAACTCATATTCAAGCCAAATATTTCCCTGCAGTTCACCTTATTAATTCCTTTTAGGCACTTGAAGGTCTCTGTCCTATCTCCCCTCTCTCTTCTGGTCTCTAGCGAGTAGATGTCCAGTGTTTTGAGGCGCTCCTCATAGGACCTGTCCTGCTGGTCCTGAATCAGTTACCTGTGCTGCACTGTCTCCAGCCTACTTCTATCATTCCTGAGGTGAGGGCTCCAGAACTGGGCGCAGTATTCTAGGTGTTGCCTCACTAAGGATCTATATAGGGGAAGTATTACCTCTTCCCTTCTGCTATCAATACCCCTCCTGATACATCCCAGCATCCTACTTGCTTTGCTATATGCCTTGATGCGCTGACTTGATTGTTTGAGGGAGTCAATGATGATAACTCCAAGGTCCCATTCCTCAGCCATACTGCTAAGTCTCACCCCCACCCATCCGGTACTCTATCCTGGGGCTCTTGTTCCCTAGGTGCATTACCTTGCACTTTTTGGCATTGAATTTCAACTGCCAAACCTCAGACCACCCCCTCTAGCCTTTGTATGTCACTCTGCATTTCTCAAGATACCCTTATCGTTATCTACCCTCCAAAAGAGCTTAGTGTCATCTGCAAAGAGACACAGCCTGCTCCAGATACACTCACCAATGTCACTAATGAATATACTGAAGAGGACCAGTCCCAGAACAGATCCCTATGGTACCCTGCTCTTGACCTCCCTCTCTGCTGACTTGACCCCACTGACTACAACCCTCTGATGCCTTCCCTTTAGCCAATTACCTAGACAGTTTACTATCACCTTAGCTGCACCCAGATCCTCCATCTTCTTCAGCAAGTGTATGTGAGGCACACAGTCAAAAGCCTTGCTGAAGTCTAAGTAGAGCAACTTCAAAAACGTGGCCCCTATCCAATTTCCTCATCACACAATCCAAGAAAACTACCATGTTAGTCTGACAAGATCTCCCTGCCACAAATCCATGCTGCTTACTACCCTGGAGCCTGTTGCTCTCCAAGTAGCCCATGAGGTCCTCTTTGACCGGAGTCTCCATCAGCTTCCCTACAAGAGGTAAGGCTGAGAGATCTGTAGTTCTTCGCATGTTCCTTGTCCTCCACCATGGAGCTGAACTACATCCACCACCTTCCAGTCCTTTGGAAGTACTCGGGTAGAGCAGGTTCCAGATGCCCTGGCTATGCAGGGATATGACTCCTGGTACTTCCTGGTACCAAAGTGGACAAGGACTGGCAACCCATGCTTGATTTGCAGGACCCAAACAAATTTATGCAAAGAAGGAAGTTCTGTATGGTCACTCTGACCCAGATCATACCATCCCTGGAGCAGGGGGAGTGTTTTCCTCACTAGAACTTCAGAGTGTGTTCTTCCACATTCCAGTCCGTCAGTCCCACTGCCATTAAACTTTAGTTCAGGGTGGAAGTGGTTCTGTACCAGTTCAGGGTCATGACTTTCAGCCAGTCATCAGCATGGAGTGTCTTCACCAATTGCCTTACAGTGGTGGCAGCCTTTCTCCGACGCCAAGGAATTAAGGTGTATGTATCCATTATCTACATGACTGGCTCATAACAGGCATCTCCAGGGAGGCAATGAAGTAGTCCAGGGCACTGGCCCCTCCAGACCATTCATGGCTTGGGCCTTCTGATCAACCTGGCCAATGCAGAACTGGTCCCTCTATGGGCCAGGGACTGCTGTCCTGTAGACAGGTCATCAGATCTTTCATCCTTTGCCAGGTCATTTCAGGTTGTGCATTTGCCTCCAGCGCAGAATTTCCATTGCCTTCTGGAGTGCATGGCAGCTTTGACCAGCATGGTCTGGTAGGCTCACTGTTGGAAGCGCCCCCTCCAATTGGAGTTGGGCTGTCAGTGGTGTCAGCTCCATGGTCACCAAGACCAGCGGGTCCTGGTGACCCAGCTGATGTGGGATGCCATCTAATGGTGGTTGTGTCCCAAGAACTTGGAGGCAGGAATCCTGTTCATCTGCCCTGAGCCTTCCATTCACTTTGATGAGGACGCATCTCTGGTGAGGTGGGGAACTCACCTGGAACACAACAGGGCCCACGGGTTCTCGTCACCTTGGCAATCCCGATGCCACATCAACCTGTTGGAGCTCTGTGCAGTGCGTCTGGCTCTGGCAGAATTCTCTCTGTTGATTTTGGGTCAGCATATTCAGGTCTAGATGGACAACATGACCACCATGTTCAATGTGCACAAGTAGGAATGCAGCAATTTTTTCATTTGTGTCAGGAGGCTCTCCATACTTGGTCATGGGTACACAGCTTGCAGACCACCCCCTGGCGATCCATGTCACGTGACAGAACAACCACCTGGTGGATGCTCTTTGCCGGATCGGACATCGACTGCAGGCTTCACACGCTGGACCTGTGGAGGGCACAATTCTATTATAAGGCGCGTACTGCCACAATTTGTTGTGAGGCTCGCCAGATGTTTGTCACATATGTTGAAGCTGCTCCTGGCACACCAGCAGCAAAGCTGATAAATGCCAGGTGGATTACATCCTGCATTGACCTCTGCTGTAGGTTGACTTATGGAGTCGTCCAGGAGGCTGAAGGCTCATTCAACTAGATTAACCACGGCTTCTATGGCCACTTCCAGAGATTTCCCCATTGTGGAGCTCACCAGGGCTGCAACCTGGACTAAAGCCACACCTTCATCTCTCACTACAGAACTGGCGTAGCTGTGATGCTGCTTGTGAGGCCTCAGTCTCTGTTTACCAAACAGGGGTGTGGGCCTTGCCCTCTCCTCTCCGAAGACTGCTAGGAATCTGCCAGAGTATGGACAGTGAACTGTATGCATGATGTTAGAAATGTAAGTTACTCACCTGTAACCACAGTTCAACAATTCACATCCACATCCACACAACCCACCTGACCTCACCTGGCAAGTAACACATGAATCACTGCTTCCAACGTGCACAATTTGACATTGGAGGATGCCACCATGGGTGATGGGAGGAGCTTAGCTTGAAGATGCCTGGTGACTCAGCTGTATCCAGAAGTGCCACAGTGTGGATGTAAACTGTATACCACTACTAGAAAGTACAGTTATGTAAGAACTTACCGTAACAGTGGATCTTCGAGAACAGCTCTTGCAGCAGGTTACACCATTAGGACTGAAGCCGGCAGGCGCCAGGATCCCACGGAAATTTTCTAGCTAGCAGTATTCAGCGGGGACCGCCCCCGACATCGGTCCCACCCCCGACATCAGGCACAGTATACAAGGGGGCGGTCCCCCAGAATCCCCAGTTCTCCCGCTGGAGACTCCCGGCTGCTGGATGACATCAGAAGTGGAGACTAAGGATCCACCATCAAATGGCAGTCACAGAGATGCTGAGACACCTGATCCTAGGAGAAGGATGTTGGGACTAGACTCTACCTCCAGCGGGGATGGTGGGAGGGAAAGTACTTGCTGCAAGAGCTGTTCTCGAAGATCTACTGTTACGGTAAGTTCTTATGTAACTGTACTATCTTATTTTGAGAAACAGCTCTTGCAGCAGGTTACACCATTAGGACTAATTCCCAAGCAATATTGGAAATCCCACACCATTGGGAGGAGGGAAGGTAGAAAACCCTAATGGAACCTGAGCCTAGGACAGATGTCTCTGAAGGACTGCTAGACCAAAACCTGCTCTTCGCCTCGATGCGATATCCAGGCTATAATGCCTGATGAAAGTGTGCACGGAGCTCCAAGTAGCTGCAGCACAGATAGCCGAGGTGGACATGTTCTTAAGGGCAGCAAAGGAGGTAGCCACCCCCCTTGTGGAATGACTCTTGACCGCGCCCAGTAAGGGTTTGTTACGCTTCTGCTAACAGAACGTGATGCACTGAATGAGCCACCTGGACAGTGACTGTTTAGAAACAGGAGCTCCCATCATCCTGTGGGCAAAGGAGACAAAAAGCTGGCCCAATTTTCAGTGGTATTTTGTTCTGGTCAGGTAGTATCGGAGACACCTATGCACATCTAGGGTGCGAAACAGAGCCTCTCCTCGATTCGAATAGTTGGGAAAGTACACTGGTAGATCGATGTCCTGATTAAGGGTGAGAGCTGAGACCACCTTAGGCACAAATTTGGGATTAGTCCGTAGGGATACCCTGTCTTTGTGAAAAACCAAATAAGGCTCTTTGCACATAAGTGCATGGAGTTCAGAAATTCTTCTGGCCGAAGTAACAGCAACTAAAAACAACGTCTTCCAAGTGAGAAGATGCAGCTCGCAATCCGCAGATGGTTCAAAAGGTGGCAGCGTAAGCTGCTCCAGGACAAAGGGTAGATCCCATGGCGGCACTGGATCCTTAATCGGAGATCTAAGGTGGAGAATACCTTTCAGGAAGGCTCATGTCGTGTCCAACTGAGATATGGTGCGTTGGCCTATAGGATAATGACAGGCTGATATGGCACAGAGGTGTACTTTGATCGAGGAGTAGGCCAAGCCTGTCTGAAAAAGAGACAAGAGGTAGTCCAAGACCAACATTTCTGGACAGTCTAGAGGCGAAACCCGTCGCGTTTGAGCCCATAGGCAAAAACTGCACCATTTCATGGCGTAAGTAGCGTGAGTGGCTGGTTTTCCTGCGACAACCAGAATGTCAGCTACCTCTTGCGAGCCCCTGTGTCGCAGAATGGCTATGTCTCTAGCAGCCAAGCATGCAGGCTCAACGAACGAAGGTCCGGATGGACCAAGGAGCCCTCCTCCTGAGACAAGTGAGAGCTGATTGGCAGAGGCACCGGAGGTTCCCGGGACAGCAGATGTAGCAGAGGGAACCAGATCTGCCTGAACCAGAACGGCGCGATGAGTATCATCGTCGCTTGCTCTCTACGAAGTTTCAGAAGAACCCTCTGGATCAGCGGAAAGGGGGGAAAGGCATAGAGGAATTTGCCCGCCCAGGAGAGGGACAACGCGTCTCGCCAGAAAACACCAGGCCCTGGATCTAGCGAGCAAAAATTGGGCAGTTTTGCATTGGATGGGGACGCGAAAAGGTCTAACTCTGGTGTACCCCATCTGTGAAACAGATTCTCTACTACCTCCTGGAGTAGTTCCCACTCGTGGACTCTGGCCTGAGAGCGGCTCAGGCCATCTGCAATGACGTTGTCCACTCCTGGGACATGAACAGCAATGAGGTTTGCGCCGTGTTGCAAAACCCAATCCCACACCCTCATGGTCTCCCTGCAAAGCGGGTAAGAATGAGTACCTCCTTGTTTGTTGAGGTAATACATCACCGCGGAATTGTCTGTTTGTAACAGAATGGTACCTGGTGGAATCTTCGACTGTAAGGCCTGCAGGGCATAAAGAACTGCTCTCATTTCCAGGATATTTATGTGGAGATGAGACTCTTGGGCTGTCCACAGGCCCCGAGACCGGACACCGTCGAGGTGTGCTCCCCATCCGAGCCCCGCGGCGTCTATGGAGTGTGTCACTATTGGGGACAGCGCAATGAAGGGGACCCCTGCTGATAGATTCTTCGGATCTAGCCACCATTGCCAATCCCAGATTACGGTCTTTGTGATCCAGACTGGAAGCGGCAGATGGTCTTGCTTTTGATCCCACTGGACCCGTAATATCCACTGGGTGACCTGGGTGACCCACATGTGGAGACGAGCAAGCGGGACTGTTGTAATGGTCGCAGCCATGTGTCCGAGCAGGCAAAGGACCAATCTGGCAGGAACGGTCTTCTTCACCAAAATGTACCTGATGAGGGATCTGATATGTTCCGCTCTGTCCTGGGGAAAAAAAGCTTTCCCCTGGACGGTGTCCAGAACTGCACCTATGAACTGCAGAGTCTGTGACAGAACCAGGCGTGACTTCTCTTGATTGGTCATGATGCCCAGCGTCTCGAACAGAGACTGAGTATAATGGATGGCGGACATCAAGGCCTCCCGAGAAGGTGCCATGAGAAGCCAGTCGTCCAGGTAGGGGAACCCGTAGAGGCCTTGTCTCCTCAGAGCCACCGCTACGACCACCATACACTTTGTGAATACCCGTGGTGCCAATGACAGTCTGAAGGGAAGGGCTCGGAACTGATAATGGTGGCCCTGGAACTCGAAGCGCAGAAACTTCCTGTGCGCCCAAGCGATGGGTATATGCAGGTAGGCATTCTGCATGTTCAAAGATGCTAGAAAGGCGCCCTGCTTGAGCATAGGAATCAGACCTGGGAGGATCACCATGTGGAAGCGTTTGTACAGGACCGACTCATTGAGGTCACTGAGGTCCAGTATCGGACAGAGGTCCCCTGTTTTCTTGGGAACCAGAAAGAAGTGAGAATAATATCCTGCATCCCTCTGGTTCCGTGGAACGTGCTCTTCTATTGCTTCTTTTTCCAGGAGCGCGAGCACCTCCTGCTGTATAAGCAAAGCGTGCTGACCTGAGTAACAGGAAAGCAGGGGAGGTCTTACCGGTGGGTGGTCAAGAAACTCTATGAAATGGCCCTTCTTGACCAATTGAAGAACCCATCGGTTGGTGGTAATCGACTGTCACCCTGAAAAGTGGCAAGCGACGTGACCCCCAACCTTTTGCGCCCATTGATCCAGAGGAGGGGCGGGGGCCGGGAAGGAGCCATGCTTCCGCAGCACTGGTCCCTGCAGACTGGGCCGGTTTAGTATAGTGTTGGGCTCTGCCTGGGGATGACTTAGCCTGGGCTTTTCGCTGAAAGGTACCCCTTTGTTGCCGGCCGGAACGTGGCTGTTGTCTTTGTTGCCGGCTACGAAAACGGCTCTGGTTCCTACAAAAGGAACCGGGCCTGGATCTGTACATGGCCTGTACAGACTTGACTGCCTTCCCAGTGTCCTGAAGATTGGTGATCACCTTCTCTGAGGGTTCACCAAAAAGTACTTCGCCGTTGTAGGGGACGTCAAGAATGTCCTTCTGTACGTCCGGGGTGAAGTCGGAGACACGGAGCCAAGAGTGTCACCGGAGACAGACGCCTGAAGCTGCAGCTCTGGCGGATGAGTCCGCGGAATCATATGCAGCTCGTAGTACCTGGGTCCCCACATCAGACCCTGTGCGGATAAGGTTTAGGAGCTCCGCCTTCTGCTCGCCATCCAGAAGTTTACCGACCAGGTCCTGGCCCTGTTCCCATAGGGCGTTCTGAAACTGTACCATGTGGGTTAGGTAGTTCAGGGACCTGATAGAGCATGTAGCGGCCGCATACATGAGTCTCCCCAGGGCGTCCAATTGCTTGGATTCCTGGTCTGGTGGCTGTGTGCTCATGTGTTGCGGTCTTTGGGACCGGTCATGTGAGGCCGTAATGACCAGGGAATCTGCCAGAGGTTGTTGAGCCAAGTACTGGTCCTCTCTCAGGGCCTTGTAGAGGCTTTCAGCCTTCTTTGGCACCGCAGGAGTGGAGTGCGGACGCTTCCATGCAGCCTTGGTGACGTCCGCGAAGGTGTCCACCAAGGGTGGCACTACCACAGGCTTTGGGTCTTTCTGCCAAAAATAACGGGCAAGGCACTGTCTTTCAGGGTCGAGGTCTTCAGCATTCCACCCCATGTTGTCCTGGATGTGCCTCATGATCTCAGAGAAAGAAGGGTCATCCGGAGACCTGGTAAGGTCATGTGAGTCAGGTGATGAGACGCTAAGTGGAGAAGGAGACCTGGAGTAATAAGAGGTATCCGATCTGGAGTCCTCCCCCAACGGAGTATACCGCCGACGTCTGTGTCACTTGGGGCTGGGAGACCTTGATGGAGATCTTGAGGGAGGTCTTCTCCAATCCTGGGATCTTCCCCTAGGAGGTGGAGTCCGCTCCTTGGGGGTTGATGGTCATCCTGCTGGCCCCTGTGGTGGAGGAGGGGGGCGTAGAGTGGGAGGAGGAGGTTTCACTGGGACCACGTCTTTGCGGATGGTGTCCCACCAGAAAGTAAAGAGTTCCTTTACTTCTTGAATGTTCATGCCCGACAACAGGCCTGGCGCCGGTGGTCTGTCGCTGGGGTCTGGCGTCAGGTCCTCGGGTGTCTCCGGGGTGGGCGAAGTGCCCTCGAAGCCCGGCATCCCCTGTATCGCCCGCCTGGTCTTCGGGCAACGCGGTGTCCTCCTCCGTAGAGTCCCTGCGACCGGTGTCTACCGGTGACTGGGGAGCGGTCTTTGGCTCCGGTGAGGCCGACGTCGGTCGCTTGGCCGATGACCTCGGGTCCGGTGAACACCTGGCTGGCGTCTGGTGCTTGGCCGATCTTATTGGCTCCGGCGAACGCCTGGCTGACTTCAGGTGCTTGGCCGACATCAGGTCCGACGTCCGCCTGAGGGACATCAGGTCCTTTGTCTTCCTGGGTGGAGGATCCAGGCCCCTAGGGGGCTGGGAGATGACCTGGAGTTGGGATCCCAACGTCGGGTGGAAGAGGAAGATTTGTGGCGTTCAAAGGATTTTGAAGAGGCCCGAGAGGGAGTAGAGGAAGCCGAGGGCCTGGAGGTCTTAATGGGCTGAAGAGTTGAAGAACTGCTGGAAGCTCATACCTTGACCAGAGGGGGCTGACACCTAGCCCTGGAAGGAGAGCGGTCCGATCGGGTGGAGCCTGAGCTCCGCGAATCCGAGGCCCGGTTCAGGGATCTGGACCTTGCCTTCTCCCATTGCTTATCTCGGTGTTTGTGGACCTTGGAGGAAGAATCGCCCCAGGAGGAAGGTTCTTTGTCCATCCTACTGAGTTTTTCCCCTAGCAGGTAAGCCTGAAGTGCCTTCTGACAGCAGATCCTGGTACGGCTGTTGAACCCCTGGCAAAAGGTGCAGGCCTTGGTATCATGGTCCGGGCCTAAACACTGCACACAGGAGGAATGAGGATCCTTGAAAGGGATCGGTTTTCCGCAGGCACACTTTGAAAGGTGACCCTCAAATGAAGGAGTTGGAGAGGACATTAGTAGTGTAGAAACTCTGGAAGTTCTAAGTCATCATGCGCTAGGTAGAGACCGAGAGGCCGATGTTGGCGAGTCGACAGCAGGAAAAGAACTGGGGATTCTGGGGGACCGCCCCTTATATACTATGCCTGACGTCGGGGGTTGGACTGATGTCGGGGATGATCCCCGCTGAATACTGCTAGCTAGAAAATTTCCGTGGGGTCCTGGTGCCTGCCGGCTTCAGTTCTAATGGTGTAACCTGCTGCAAGAGCTGTTTCTCGAAGTAAGATCTGTGGTTACAGGTGAGCCACCTATATTTAAGCAATAAGGTACGACCAGGGGTTGCATTATTCATCAGTTAATCACACCCTAGGGGTGTGATGTGGCACAAGGTGAAGCTGAGTGCTACATACTCCTAGGGTGTGATTAACTTATGATTAATGCAACCCCTGGTCATACCTTGTTGCTTTTACAGCAGTGTAAAACAACACACACACACACACACACACACGCATACACTTAATACTACCATACATGATTTTTGTGTTAAATAGTCCTTCCGCTGTGTCTTCAGATAAGAGCATTCTGTTTCAGGTTCCACAGATTCTATTCCATGTAAGATTCTATTTGTTGAATTTTGAGCTGCCATTATTATATGCCCTCTGGAGCTGATAAGAGTTCATCTTTTAAACAGGTCAAATAAGAACTTTGAATTACTCTGCGCAGACGCAAACTGTCCCTTCTGCCATACAGTTTCCCTACTGTTATTTCTACATTTTTTGGCTGCAGCAGGGGAGAGGGAACGACCGCAGCAAGAGGAAAGCGTGCTCGCAGCAGGCTGTGTCCTGTACAAGGATTCAGCGAGAGACCATAAAATGCCCATGTATCCTGGGGAATTGTTTATGTGTGAAGCAGAATAAATAACGAAGGATTTGAACAAGTCCTCCTTAGTGCCGTCAGACACTTCAGCACGATCAGCGTTATCAGCTGTGTCTGATGGCCACCGCACCTGTCAGTGACAGGAACAGCTTATCACGTTATGCGAAGTTTCAAAGCATAACCGGAATGGTTAAAAAGATAAACCCCTGGCTGATTTTTTTTTTTTTTTTTTTTTTTTACAGAAAGCGCATACTGACTTTACAAAAAGGAGAACGCCTGTAACCTCAAGGCTAGTGCTATCATTACCACGGGTGCCACATGAATTTGCACAAGGGTCACTGTCATGGTAACAGAGAGCCAACTGAGAGTGACAGCAATTAGGGGCCCGTGAAAAATACATGTTTTCAATGATCTATCAGAAACTGATATGCTGCGGAACCCTGTACGAGCATCATAACAATACTAAAATGGGGCAATCTCACACCACAAGCCATGAGGCGTTGGGAGTTGTCAAGTTTTTTATAGTGGTTGAGCACTTTCTCGTGATAAATCAGTGATGGGTTATCTTTTTGAAGGTATCAAGCATGTAGCGCTAAGTAATGAGCGGTCAGTGGAAACAGGCATGGCAGCTACAGAAAATGGTCATGGAATGCCACTGTGGACTTGATTTCCAAAATTCCAGCACTGTATGACAGACTAGATTCAGCAGGGGGTGGCTGGTTAATTCTTTTTTTTTTTTTTTGTGAGATGGCTCTACTTGCATATTAAAGATTAATGCAAGGTATAGTTTATATCACTGGCCAATCAGACTGCTTAAATTTAGTCTACACTGCTATAATTCCTGTTATTGCCCCTATTCCCTCATGTCCTCCAGAGAGTATGTGCTAGGACTGTCCAGTCTCTCCTCAGAGGTCTTCCTCTGTTGCCACTGGATCATTTTCGTAGCACTCCTCTGGACAGTCTCTAACCTCTCCCTGTCCTCCTTCGGATGCAGGTTCCAAATCTGCATGCAATACACCAAGTGTGGTCTAACCAATGACCTTTACAGCGGCAGTATCACCTCTTTGCTGCGACTAGTAAAACTCTGCCTAATGCATCCCAGTAACCTGTTAGCTTTCGCATACATTGGGAAGAGGCTTTCAAATTATTGTTCATTTTCACCCCAGGTCCCTTTCCTCTTCCGAGTTCTCAACCATCACCCACCTGATACAATATTTTGTACTACATGCAGGTTTTTATTTCCAATCTGCTTCACTTTACATTTTTTTGGCATTGTCAAATGTAACCCCTAGATGGCGCTATCCCAGGGGCTACTACCCCTGCCTGATTTGCCACTAACAGGTTGAGGGGCCTGGATCCAATGGCGGGTGCCTCCACCCAGAGGTCAGGGTTTGCAATAGTTAAACTAACTTGGTCACAGCCCTCTGGGACACTGCAACCCCTTCTTCCACTAGTGGCCCACACAATATATCAGAATTACCTTCACAGTATACACTTACCCCCAGGTCTGGTTCCGGCACTGGGACCTCCTGTGAAATGAGATACAGTGCAACAATCACAGTACAGTACTTTAACATAGACAAATACCTCAGGCAGTATAACTTTGCTGAAACAAGCAGCTCTGATTTATTTAGGGAATATAACAAGGACAGGGGAAATCAGGTTAATTAGCTTATCACTCTAATAATCTATCTATGGCTCTGTGCACAGGCCTATCCCTATCAGTTACTGTCCCTGGGTACCCAAGCCCTAGTGGCTAGTCCAAACCGTGGCAGCTGGTAGGGCCTTTCACACAGAGAAAAGGAGAATTAAACAGTCAGCAGTACAGTAATTCCATTTGGATTTAATGTGGAATTCAACAGGGAGCGACCCTGAATTAGTACTCACAACCTCCAAATAAGATAGGGTCCTTCAATGTCAGCAGGGCTCACTTGAGGTACACAAACCTCTTCACACATCCATATAAAAGAAAGCACTATACAGGCAGGCTGCATCTGTATCCCGATCGCAATTACTGCACAATACCCGGAGAACACGAAGCAGATTCAGTTCCTGACAGACCAATGCAATTTTCAGCAATTCCTCCAGTCTTCTACAGGGTGAGCCTGGTTTCTACTCTTCAGAGATCCTTTGATCTTTTCACAGGACGGATTCAGTCCTAACAAGCTGTTACACAAGCTGCAGACCGAACTCTGGGCCTTATACACGCTTTTTGACTAAAACTGCACACTGAAAAGCACAGGGCTCTTCCTTCTTCATTGCCAAAGCTCAACTGACACTCCAACTGAAAAACGGCACTTCCTTTGAGTTCCTCCCAGTTCTTGACTGGATTGGCTGTCACTCACAATAGACTGCTGCTGTTGGTCCAAAAGGCACTGAAGTCTAAACTACATCTCCCAGAGTCACTGCCCATACAATCCTCTTGTGGCTGGCTCAGATTATGAGTCCAAGTTCTGATTCGTCCTAGGCACCATTTTAGAGCTAGCTTACCCCACACTGATTGGTCCAGTTCAGCAGTTCAAAACTAGAATGGGAACTAGCAGACACAGTTCTGACTGCAAAGAAAGCAGGTTAGACAAACTGTAATTTCATTATTACTCTAAATAATTTCTGGCAAACAGTTACATCTTTCAGATAGGTTCCCTTTGCACTCCTAGTGACTGCAAAATGAAGTAATTGGCAGCAGTTCGAGTGGTACTCAAACAGAGAAGCACACAGTCCCCCATACAACTAATTATGTCTGCAAGCAGACAGCTCTTAAAGAGACAGTGCCAGAGGTTCTAAAACACTCACTGATAAATGGCTTAAACGCCAAACACCATTCAGGCTTGGAGCATTCAAGCAAGCTCCTGAAGTCTTTTGGGAACCCCCATTTGCAGGGTTACACCTTCCTGGTTTGGAAAGCTTGACGTCCGCCAAGCAAGTACCTTTAAGTTTCAACTGCAACCATATACATTTGCATTAGGCTCGCACATGTAATCATCAGTCAATATATCATTTACCAAGAACACATTTCTGAAACATTGCAGTACGTCACTCTTTACACAGTATTACATACACATTGTACCATAACTCAAGTTATTACCTCTTGTACATGAAACCTGAAGAGGGGCCCTTCCTATCAGTTACCTTGGGGCTGGATGGGGCAAGGGCACCATACTAGAGGGCAACACAAGTAACTTGGAGTTAGCACTGATGCTCAGTTTGGGCAATGAGCTCGGGACACATACACTCCTTTATGGACAACATTGAGAGGCAAGTCCACAGGCCTCCCAAGTGAATCATAACTGAGGTGCACCACAGGCTTTACAGCTCGACCAGTCTTTCTAGGGGAACTGTTATAGTCTCTGCACTCTGAGCCTCATTTTCAGCATTGTCCTCACTTGTCAGGGAGTCTCCATGGGGGTAGAGAGGCTAGAACTTGGGGCACTTTCAGCTCCAGGAGTTACAGTTTCTGAGTCCACAACATTTGGCTGCATGGAGAGCTTTCGGACACTGGCAGTGGACTGTCAGGGCACTCAAAATACTCTTCTTGTTCGGTGTATCACCAGTCTGCCCCAATCTATCATTTTCTCCCTGAAAGCTCAAACAGTTCAACCATGCACAATGATTCCATTTCATCTGATCTGATGCTTTGCACTTCACTTTCTGGGAGCATTGGCTCCAGGGATGAAGCTGGGGGCTTAGACAGTCCAGAAGGCCCAGCTTCATCTCCAGTATTGACTAGGGATTGCCCAAACAATTGACTCAGTTCGTGAAGAAGGATAGTATTCAAAGTCACTCTCACTTTCTTCCGATATGGACTGACAGTCATGCTCAACTGGGACTTGTGGAGGGAACACTTTAACTTTGCTTCTGTAGGTGCAGACTTTCTTGATCTTTTCTTAGCAGCAGCTCTAGTCACTGGTCCAGAGGGGGCATCTTCTAGGGCTCAGACTCAATTAAGATTTGTCCAATGGGCAGTAAATGATTTCTATGCATTGTTTTTACATCTTTTGAATTATTCTCAGGCCTTACTTTGTACACTGGCAGATCATCTAGTTTGCCCACTACAATGTGAGGGAGATGGTGCCATCTGTCAGCAATCTTGTGCTTGCCATGCAGTCCCAGATTTCTTAGCAATACCCGATCTTCCTCCTGGAGTTCCTGTGCTTTCACCTTTTTATCATACCTTTCTTTGTTGGCCAGATTTCTTTTGGCAGCCATGGTTTGAGCCAGTTGGTACGCATGAGTTAGCTGGGCCTTTAACTTTTGCACATACTGTAAATAGTTGTCAGCTTGAACCCCATCAGGAGAGACCCCAAAACACACATCTACTGGTAGTCGAGCTTCTCTTCCAAACATCAGGCGGTAGGGGAGAATCCAGTGGCATCACTTTTGGTGCAGTTATAAGCATGTACCAGGGTGCTAATTTGTTGGCTCCATCTGAGGCTTGTCCTTTGGGTGCAGGGTGCCTGCATATCTAGCAAAGTGCGGTTGAAAGCGTTCAGGCTGTGGGTCCCCTGGGGTGGTAAGGAGTGGTTCTGGACTTTGCACTCCCCACAGAGAAAGCATCTCTTTGATAAGACTTACTCTCAAAGTCTCTCCTTGATCAGAATGGATTCTTTGTGAGCCCATAGTGAACAAAAAGTTTTCTACAAGTACTTTGGCTACAGTGGATGCTTTCTGGTCTTTGGTGGGAAAGCTTGGGCATATCTCGTGAAATGGTCAGTGACCACCAGCACATTACTGATATTTCTTTGATCTGACTCCAAACTTAGAAAATCAATACAGACCAGCTCCATGGGTGCACTGGTGGTTATGTTAACAAGGGGCAGCCCTCTGAGGCAAAGCTTTCCTCTGTAAGCAGCTACAAGTTCGAATGTGTTGCTCCACATCAGCCCCCATCTTAGGCCAATAGAATCTGGATCTCACCAAGTCAAGTGTTCTGTCTATACCAAGGTGCCCCATGTGGTTGTGCAAGGACCTCAGTACTGAGTCTCGAAAGGCAGGGGCAGCACTAGTTGTTGTTTGTCTACTTGTCCCCTCTGTCTACTGTTTCTCTGTATAACAGTTTATTGATCAGTTTCAACTTAGGACCTTCTTTGTATAACAGTGCAGTTCTCAAATCAGTGGAGCGTAATTTGGACACATCTTTTCCCTGCATAGAGGGCTTCTAAAGTTGCTTTGATCATGGGATCGTGAGTTGAGCCCGCGAATACTGTCATTGTCCAGCTGAGGCAGTGCACCAATGTCTATTGCAGAAAAGTGGCAATAAGCAGCAGGTATGCAATCTCAGAGGCTCCCAAGCAATCCACCATGCAGTCCACTGCGTCCGTGGACATTGTTCCTCCCTGTCAAACTTCGGCAGAGTGCCCGAATGTCAGGTTCTGCCAATCGGACCCAATCATTCTGGGGAACAGGCCTCCGGAGAGCATCAGCATCTATGTGGTTCAGACCTGCTCGGTATTCGGAGCATAGTCATATGTAGATAATGCAGAAAGCCACCTATGGCCAGTGGCATCCAACTTAGCTGAGGTCTGCACATAGGTCAAAGGATTATTGTCAGTTTTACTAGTATTTTAGCCCCATACAAGTACTCATGGAATTGGTCAACAATAGCCCACTTCAAAGCTAGGAACTCTAACTTATGTACAGGATAGTTCTTTTCGGATGGGGTCAGGCTTCTACTGGCAAAGGCCACTGGTCTCAGGCCATTCTCGTGCTCTTGGTACAACACAGCCCCCAACCCTTGCAAGCTAGCATCAGTGTGCAGGACGTAAGGTTTTCTTGGATCGGCATAGGCCAGCACTGGAGCATGGGTAAGTTGATATATGATCTCATGAAAAGCAGTCTCACAATCAGGAGTCCAGCGGGCCCCAAATACTTCACTCGGATGAAAATACAGTCTTTCAGTCTTGAGGGACGCTGACTTTTGGTAGTTTTTGTGGGTTGGGGATACCTTGAGTAAGGTTAAGTAAAGGCGGATCACTCTTGAATAGTCCTTGATGAAGTTACTATAATAACCACAGAATCCAGGAATCTTTGCAGTTCTTTTAGATTTTTGGGCTGTGGCCAGGTGGTCAAGGCCTCAACTTTACTTGGGTCGGTCTCTATTCCTCGGTGGATACTATGTGTCCCACATACTTTACTGATGTTTGAAAGAATTGACACTTATCAATGGACAGTTTAAGGCCAAAGTCCTCCAGTCGGTCCAATACCTTAAATAATCTGCTCTCATGTTCCTCCAGTGAGCTGCCAAATACAATAACATCATCTAGGTATACCAGGCACTCTAGTAAGTTCATGTCCCCACTGCACGCTCCATCAATCGTTGAAAGTGGCTGGGGCACCTGAATCCTTGAGGCATCCTCATGAATTCATAAGCCAAGTGGACAGATAAAGCCGTCTTCTCATGGTCCTCTGGGGCCTATCGGATCTGGTAGTACCCACCGCGGAGATCCAGCACAGAGAACCACTTGCTCCGCTTAGGCAGTCCAAAGCATCCTGAATGCGGGGCATTGTGTACTGATCAGGGATAGTCCGCCGGTTTAAGGTGCGATAATCCACACACATCCTTACTGTTCCATTCTTTTTCCTCACTACCACAATGGGGAAGCATAAAGGCTTCTGGATTCTTGTATTACACCAGCAGCTAACATCTCTTGCAGATGCCGTCCTCACATCATCTATGTCAGCAGGTGCCAGGCGTCGAGACCTCTCACAAATGGTCTTTCGTCATGCAGCGGATATTGTGCTCAGCTCCTTGCACTATCCTACATCCCATTCCTTTAAAGAAAACACCTGGTCTCTCTGGGCAAGCTTCTCACTGATCCTCACTTTCCATTCAGCTGGCAGCGGGAGTCGAAATCAAACAAGTCAGGCGTTACTCTGTCATTCTTCCTTGAACTATTGCTGCTGGGTAGCACTGCAGTGTCTGCACAATGCACATTAGCCAGGATGCAACCTCTGTTTACTCGAATGTCTCTTTCAGACACATTATGAACTTGGACCATTACCCTTCTGGCATAAGCATGGGCTCTAGCGGCAAAATACTAGGCTTGACCAGCAGTCCCTCTGGCAATTTTCCATCGCCTGGTGCATCCAACATTAATATTTTATTCTTAACATCCTTTCTGATACGGACCTCTCCTGTAAGGTACACTGGGCATTTGGCGCCAGGATCAGAGACTCAGGATCCTTCTTCCATACAATTCGACCGGTTCCTCTGGTTCTGTTTTTCAGCATTTCTCTGTGCCTCATAGGCCTTCTTAATTAAAGCCGGAACTCTTAAAGCTCTACTAGTCTTTGACCCCTGTTTTTCATAACACAACTGTGCCAGCCTTCGAACATATGAGCATTTGTTCCAATCAACAAAGGGACACCATCATACAGTCCAGTGGGGGACACACTAAGGCTAGGGTCTCTACTTGTTCGCCACTCCAGCCACGGAGGTGGGAAAGACAGCCAAATTGGATATACCGGAATAGGGTAGGCTTCTCACTTAACCCCCATACATGCAGTCCTTCTAATGGTTGTAATGGCACGCCTGACAAATGCTTCTGATACCAATCCTGGAACATAATTGTCACTTGGGAGCCACTGTCTAATCAAGCTCTTGTAGACACTCCATTCACCTTTACAGTGGTCTCCATGGAGGGACCCACTATTCTGGACCAGTCTGAGAGGCGGTAGTGGGGCCTGGGCAACTGACCTTGCCACAAAGGACGTGAATTAGCATTTTGGTGCCTCACTGGGATCATGTCGTGCACCTCTTAACCACTGATTTCTTCTCCGAAGCTCTCCTTGTAGCCTATATGCAACTTTGTCAGTGTCTTTGGGGACTGGCATTCCCTTTTCATGTGCCCATCTTTCCCACAATTATAGCAAAACATACTTTCTGAGTTTGAGCTGGCCGGCGCCACACTGGGAGCCAGGCGGGGTATTACTAACTGGAAACCTGGTGCCATCTCTGTCTGCGGCGTGATAAGCATTTGGAGACATCTCGTCAGCTTCTCCACTTCCATGGTCAAGGAATTGAGTTTGGAGCTGTTATCAGCAGGAGATACATGGGTGGGTACCCCCAACCCCATAGCAGATGCAGTCGGATATAGGTCAGGGCCCGTACTTGCAGGCGTGGCCTTCATAAAGGGACTGTTTTTGAATTCCCGGATCTCTCTCAACAGTTCGCCCCATTGTGGCATATCTTTTTCCTTGTCAGAGCACTCATTGACTGCCAACCTCTGCCCCTGAACTTCACTTGATGGGTCACCCTCAGTCACTCAGGTCGTAGCCGCAGCTATTGGTGCAGGTCCCTCCCGAGGTCGTCTTTTCTCAACTCCTCGAATTTCTCTCATTAACTCATCATAGGAGGGTGGGATTCCAGTCGATCTGCCAGGCGAACTGAAGCAACAGCAGTTCTGAGAAGGGCAGACTTAAGGATCCTGTCCAGCCTGGTTCGGTCCAGTTCAATCGCTGGCAAACTACCTTTTCTGAGGCATTCTTGCAACAATTTTTCCAGCCGAGATACATACACAGACAACAACTCCCTTGGTACTGTTGTGCATCTCTTACTCTCCACCATAGGTCCTCATCAGAATCTGGGCTCCCATACACATTCTCCAAGGCCTCAAGATAGGCCTGTGCAGTCGCTTCAGGGTTACTGGCCCGTTAGCACGGATGGTAGCCAGGGCAGGACCTGGAGGCTCTCACTAACCCTCTTTCGCTAGCCTTCCGAGCATTGCCATTCTAGCACTTGGGGCAACATAGTCTATCCAGGTCTCCCAGTCATCCTCCCTTGGGGTGGGGAGGTGCCAGAAGATCCAACCTCTCGGTAAGAGTCGTGACTAATGGCAGGTGCAGAAATAGGAGTCTGCATTGGTTCAGCCACCATTACGGGCACTGGAGCAGAAGAGGGTGTTGGGGGAGGAACACCCCCAGGTGGCAAGAATAGTTTCTTCAAGTCCTCCACAGTTTTCCCCTCTCCCAGCAACCATTCAGCAAATTTCTCTTCA
Organism: Neoceratodus forsteri; assembly: GCA_016271365.2. Classification (NCBI taxonomy): domain Eukaryota; kingdom Metazoa; phylum Chordata; order Ceratodontiformes; family Ceratodontidae; genus Neoceratodus; species Neoceratodus forsteri. The sequence goes on from JADMNL010000027.1 coordinate 1,829,679, forward strand.
AAAGTTTCAGATAGTGGTGGGGGCTGATTCCCCCCCGGGTCTTTACTGTCCTTAGTTATCACTCTCCAAGCAGTGAGGGCTCCCTCTGGGGTAATGGTCTGTGGCACTTTGGAGCTATCTATGGGATCCTTAAACTCTACTAGGGCCAGGAAAGTGTGGGTGAGCAGATTAGCATGCCGACCCACCACCACAGGGTTTTGTAAACCTTCCACCTTGGAAAGTACTCCCTGCACAGTGTCCGTATTGATACCCAGGGGGATGTCCAGGATAAGCATAGCATTTTGGGTGTCGATCTCCTCCCCAGTACACCACTCCACCAGCCGGTGCACAGCCACTTCTGTCGGGGTACCCATTTTTTTCTTAACAGTGGTTCGTAAATATGGCCACTAGGACACACAATCCCAGCGGTGCCTCCAAGATGTAACCCCTAGATGGCGCTATCCCAGGGGCTACTACCCTGCCTGATTTGCCACTAACAAGTTGAGGGCCTGGATCCAATGGCGGATGCCTCCACCCAGAGGTCAGGGTTTGCAATAGTTAAACTAACTTGGTCACAGCCCTCTGGGACACTGCAACCCCTTTCTTCCCACTAGTGGCCCACACAATATATCAGAATTACCTTCACAGTATACACTTACCCCAGGTCTGGTTCCGGCACTGGGACCTCCTGTGAAATGAGATACAGTGCAACAATCACAGTACAGTACTTTAACATAGACAAATACCTCAGGCAGTATAACTTTGCTGAAACAAGCAGCTCTGATTTATTTAGGGAATATAACAAGGACAGGGAAATCAGGTTAATTAGCTTATCACTCTAATAATCTACCTATGGCTCTGTGCACAGGCCTATCCCTATCAGTTACTGTCCCTGGGTACCCAAGCCCTAGTGGCTAGTCCAAACCGTGGCAGCTGGTAGGGGCCCTTCACACAGAGAAAAGGAGAATTAAACAGTCAGCAGTACAGTAATTCCATTTGGATTTAATGTGGCAATTCAACAGGGACCCTGAATTAGTACTCACGACCTCCAAATAAGATAGGGTCCTTCAATGTCAGCAGGGCTCACTTGAGGTACACAAACCTCTTCACACATCCATATAAAAGAAAGCACTATACCAGGCAGGCTGCATCTGTATCCGATCGCAATTACTGCACAATACCGGGAGAACACGAAGCAGATTCAGTTCCTGACAGACCGAATGCAATTTTCAGCAATTCCTCCAGTCTTCTACAGGGTGAGCCTGGTTTCTACTCTTCAGAGATCCTTTGATTCTTTTCACAGGACGGATTCAGTCCTAACAAGCTGTTACACAAGCTGCAGACCGAACTCTGGGCCTTACACACGTTTTTGACTAAAACTGCACACTGAAAAAAGCAGGGGCTCCTTCCTTCTTCACTGCCAAAGCTCAACTGACACTCCAACTGAAAAAACCGGGCACTTCCTTTGAGTTCCTCCCAGTTCTTGACTGGATTGGCTGTCACTCACAATAGACTGCTGCTGTTGGTCCAAAAGGCACTGAAGTCTAAACTACATCTCCCAGAGTCACTGCCCATACAATCCTCTTGTGGCTGGCTCAGATTATGAGTCCAAGTTCTGATTTCCAAGGCACCATTTTAGAGCTAGCTTACCCCACACTGATTGGTCCAGTTCAGCAGTTCAAAACTAGAATGGGAACTAGCAGACACAGTTCTGACTGCAAAGAAAGCAGGTTAGACAAACTGTAATTTCATTATTACTCTAAATAATTTCTGGCAAACAGTTACATCTTTCAGATAGGTTCCCTTTGCACTCCTAGTGACTGCAAAATGAAGTAAATTGGCAGCAGTTCGAGTGGTACTCAAACAGAGAAGCACACAGTCCCCCCATACAAACTAATTATGTCTGCAAGCAGACAGCTCTTAAAGAGACAGTGCCAGAGGTTCTAAAAACACTCACTGATAAATGGCTTAAACGCCAAACACCATTCAGGCTTGGAGCATTCAAGCAAGCTCCTGGAAGTCTTTTGGGAACCCCCATTTGCAGGGGGGTTACACAAATGTCACATTCTGGACCACTGCTCCAACTTTTCTACATCACTTTTCCTGCTGCTAATCCCTCATTGTCCACTCTTTCACAGAGTTCTGTGTCATCTGCAGACTCACATTTCCCTGTAGCCCCACTCAGATAGCGTTCATATACATGCTAAAAAGCATTAGCCCTTCTAATTTTAACTGGAACCCATGCATTTCACAGAATGCAGCTGACTAAGAAGGTATACTGTTTCGTCTGGTTTGTAAGATGTTGTTTTTTCTTTGTATTTTATTGGAAAAGCAATACAATTCAAGTTAAGAAGAAAAAAAAGGCATTAGCCCCAGGACAGGCTCCTGTGGCATGATTTCTGTGATCCCCCTGACATCAGAGAATTTGCCATTTAGGACCACTCTCTGATTTCTATCCTTCAACCAGTTCCCAATTCACCCATTCTTGTGTCCCGAGTCCCTGACCTTCTGTATAAGACTCCAATGGGGCACTGAATCGTACTGGAGGTTCGGGTGCCAGGGTGACTGATTTCAGGGGGGCAGACTTCAATAAGAAGGGGGGAATCCTGATAAGGCATCTGAAGGGAATCCAACCCACCATGGATGCCAATCAAAAATGGTGTATTATTAGGGCAGGACTGGTAGAGGCTACTGGGACATGTACTAGGGTACAGAGCAAGAAGAGAAGGGCAAAGAAGTCCAGTTGGCTGACCAAGGAGGTAATAGAGGGTATGAGAGCCAAGAGGAGAGCTTTCCAAAGCTTCAAAAGATCGGGGGGGGATGGGGAGGAGTATACAAAGAAGTCCAGGCAGGTTACAAGACTAGTCAGAGCTGCCAAGGCATCCAGACAGCTGAGGCTGGCACAGGGCATTAAGGACGGAAAGAAGGACTTCTTCAGATACACTGGTAAAAGAAGGAAGAACAGGGACCAGACAGTGAGAATTAAGAAGGACGGCAGGTGGGAAGAGAAGGGAGAGGAGCAGGCAGAGGCACTGAATGAATACTTCTGCTCTGTATTCATGGTAGAGAGGGGAGGGACAGATACCTCATGGGAGTGGTAGAGGGGGCAGGGGAAGGGATGACAGATGGAGAAATTACGGAGGGCAGAGTACAGGAATGGCTGAGGGCACTGTGGGTGGACAAGGCGCTGGAACCTGACAGCATTCACCCTAGGGTACTCAAGGAACTGGCAGGGAGCCTGGCAGGACCACTGGCTGACCTGTTCAATACCTCTCTGCACACAGGATGCGTTCCACAGAACTGGAAGTTAGCCCATGTGGCGCCCATTCACTAAGGTGGCCGAAGGGATGATCCAGGCAACTACAGACCAGTGAGCCTCACATCAATTGTGGGTAAGCTCATGGAGACAATCCTTAAGGAGAGACTGGTGACTTTTTTGGAGGACAATGGTCTCCAGGACAGGCAGCAACACGGGTTTGTCTCAGGCAGGTCCTGCTAGACAAACCTGACTGAGTACTATGATTGGGCGACCAGAGAGCTGAACAAAGGCCATGCAGTGGATGTCCTATACTTGGACTTCGGCAAGGCCTTCGATTCCGTGCCACATGGGAGGCTAGGAGGGAAGCTACAAGAAGCAGGGGTGGGTACTATGATGGTCAGATGGATCACGAACTAGCTGAAGGTCAGGCAGCAAACGGTGGTGGTGGAGGGGAAACTCTCATCGCCAAGAGCAGTAACAAGCGGGGTGCCAGAGGGATCGGTACTGGGGCCAGTGCTGTTTGGAATATTCATTGCAGATATCTCGCACGGGACCCAGAGTAAGATTAGTCTGTTCGCAGACGATACCAAGATGGAAGCTGTAGTGGATGACATCGAGGGGCGGAGAGGACTGCAGGGGGACCTGACCAAACTACAGGAGTGGTCAGAAACATGGCAGTTGGGGTTCAGTGCCAAGAAGTGCAAGGTAATGCACTTCAGGGCTAAGAACCAGAGGAGGAGCTATCAGCTGGGAGGGGTACAGTTGGGGAGCACAGAGGAGGAAAAGGACCTGGGGGTGATTACAATGGCGAATATGAACAACTCGGCTCAGTGCAAGAAGGCAGCAGCAAAAACCAACAAGATGCTGGGCTGTATAGCGAAAGGGATCTCCTCTAGATGTAGTGAGGTGAACCTTCTCTTGTACAGGTCACTGGTCAGGCAACATCTGGAATAATGCGTACAGTACTGGCACCCATTTCTGAAGAGGGACATCAGACTGTTGGAGGGGGTGCAGCTCAGAGCGACAAAGATGATCCAGGGCTTGCAGCGGAATTCATACGAAGAAAGGTCGAACATGCTAAACATGTATTTGCTGGAGGAGAGGGGGGATAAGATCGTGACCTTTAAGTACCTGAAGGGGATAAACACGGCTAAATACAGGTGAGATATTCTGGATCAGAAGAGGGAGGGATACTAGAGGGCATCAATTGAGGTTGGAGGAGGGTACATTCAGGAGGGAAATTAGGAGACATTATTTCACAGAAAGGGCGGTAGCCAAGTGGAACACTCTACCCGAGGAGGTGGTTTCCTGTAGGACGGTGGACTGCTTTAAGAGGAGATGGAACAGAGTGAGGGGGAGGAAGGTCAATAAGGAGGGGAGGGAAGGGTGGAGCAGCTGCATCCTGAGGGGCTAGCTGCACAATTGAGCAGACTTGATAGACCATGTGGCCTGTTTCTGCCGGCAATTCGTATGTTCATAAGAAGGCCTTACTTAAGTCCCGGAACAAAATGTCGACTGCTTGCCCCATCCACCATCATCTGTGTCACAGAGCTGAAAAACATAAATCGTGTTTGTCTGACATGACCTGCTGCTCGAAAACCCATGTAGATTCCTATTTATAAAGCTGTTTTCCTCTAGGAACTAAGCTACCTGCTTTTTTCTAATTTATTTATCCTATTGAAAGAGATTTACCAGGAAATACATATGGGGCCGGTGTTGTTCAATGTCTTCATCAGTGACACTGGGGATGGCATTAGGGGCAAAATATGCCTATTCGTAGATGACACCAAGCTCTGTGGGAGAGTGGACACAGCTAAAGAGATACAGGTCCTACAGAAAGATATGGATAAGCTGAGGAGGTGGTCCAGGATCTGGCAGCTTGGATTCAATGCCAAGAAATGCAGAGTTATGCATGTTGGAGCCAAGAATCCCAGGACAGAGTACTACCTGGGTGGAGTCCGAGTATCTGCACTGGAGAAGGACCTGGGAGTGATGATCACTTGTGACCTGAAGCATTCCATGCAGTGCAAGAAAGCAGCAGCAAAGGTAAACAAGATGCTAGGGTACATATCTAGGGGGATCAGTAGTAGGACAGAGGAGGTTATACTGCCCTTGTACAGGTCACTGGTAAGGCCGTATCAGGAGTATGGAGTTCAGTACTGGTGCCCACACTTCAAAAAGGACATTAACCTGCTGGAGAAGGTCCAGAGGAGGGCTACAAAGATGATAGTGGGTCAGCAGAGTAAGGCATACGAGGAGAAGTTGACAGCACTGAACATGTACTCCCTGGAAGACAGGAGAAAGAGAAAGGGGGGGGGCACGATTGGGACTTTCAAGTACCTAAATGGGAAAAATAAGGTTGATAAGGAGAGTCTCTTTAAGCTGAGTGGCAACCATAACAAGAGGGGGCAAAGTCTTAAGCTGGAGGGTGGGAGGTCAGGAAGCACTTCTTCACAGAGTGGGCGGTGGACACTTGGAATGCGCTGCCGGAAGAGGTCATCTCATTGGAGACAGTGGGCAGCTTTAAGAGAGGCTGGGATAGGCATGGGTAGGGAGAATGGCAGGAGTGAGGAGGGAGGGCAGGGACATTAGCTCAAGCTGTGGACTCCGCAATACGAGCAGACTTGATAGACCAAATGGCCTTGTTCTGCTGGCTTCTTCATATGTTCATATACTGAGCCAAGCTCATTTTAGGGTCACAAATTGAAGCAGTATTCACACCTTTTCCAAACACTATGCCCTAGACATCCATTCTAGGATGGATGCAGGTTTTGGGTTGGCTATACTACAGGGCTTGCTCTCTCTTGAACAATCCTGTCATAAACCTCCAGCCTTCCTAGTCCAGGATTGATACTCCTGGTCACGTGACCTAAAAGTGTCTCTCCCTGGAGGAGACAGACTCTATAAGTTATTTAACCTGAACTCTTGATGTTCAGGCTTATCTTCTTCATACAGACATGCTCGTCAACGTACCCTCCACCAGATTTACTGATCTCGCTGTATGAGTGTGTCTGTTATTCTTCACCCCAGGTGTACGGGGGCAGGGGAGGCCAAGATAAGAAGCCTTTTTCATGCCTTCTTACAGGGACATGTGGGCTGTCTTGTGCCTTTTTCGTGCTTTACTAAATTTTTTCTAAAAACATATTTTAATCAGTAGCTTTTCACTTTCTTCAGTAAAAAGGTTCTGAGGCAGTCGGGACAGTGCCACTACATGCTGAGGGCACATGCATGGTTCTATATATCAGCGCCATCACCAGTCTCAAAAGTTCCGATTTCTGCAGGGTCCTAGTGCTTCAATCCATGCAACAAAAAGCATGACAAAATGGAAAGGTTACTCAGAAGATCAAGAGTTGCAGTAAGTAACTTTCTTTTTCACTCCTTCTGTCATTTTGCCCTCGACCGTCTTCCCTGATGAAGCCTTATCACCAGGCGATATTGTAGGGGCAGTGTGGACTGGGGTTACTCTGCAGACTGGGAAAACTATGCTTAATTTATAAAAAATAACTGATATATCATAGCCTCTGTGTGTAGCCCTATTTTTGTAATTTTCTTAGTCGTTCCAGTAACAGCGGTACCTTTAGGGGGATGCGGCTGTGCGCCACTTTTTGTAACCTGTCACCTCTCACTGGGATGGACTATAGCATATTCCTAGAATCTGGTTTTACACTTCTTTTTTTTTCTTTTGGGGGGGGGCATAGAATATGTAACCTATTATTGTAATATAGGTGTGTGTAGGGGGCCATCTGTCATCCAACCCACGTCACTGACAGAATGCACCTTCAAGCACTGTGCCCTATAGGCAAGGACGAGATGGACAGGTAATGCTACCAGCAGAAGTACCAAAGCAGCAGGCACTCTCCAACCCTCCCCCTTGAGTTTGAACAGACTGCCTCAGTAACGTATCTCAGACTCCTCAGATCTGATGAGGGAGTCAGAGTCGAGGCACAAACCCAGGCCTCAGGGAATGCACAATCAACAGCACTACCAGGCATGGTGATAAGGTTTGTTTACTTTGTGCACTGGCTAAGACTACTGGCACCACAGTAACATTTACAGGGTTGACCCGGGTGTTGTAATACAAAAGCAGACACAATTTAAAAAAACATACCCGAGCAGCAATACCTTATAAAGAACATACACAGATGAACAGGTCAGAGATATACTTCTTTAGTTCTGATAAAAAAAACAAGCAGTAGTAATAATTCTCAAATAAATCAGGTTTATCATCTAGATCTCTAGATTTTGGTTTGGGTCCCTCCCCTGCCACCTCGGCTCCCTTCAGCCTTGTACTCTTCCTACCACGTCAGCTCCCTTTTGCCATGTACTCTTCCTTCAATCGGGTAGAAAACATCTTTCTAAGAAAAGAAAAGTTACTAATTATCTCTTTATAGTCCCCTCCAGTTTACTAATACTCCCCTCCCTACGGTCTTTGTGTGGGTGTCAAGTGAGACAGCCGCTCTTGATTGTTGGGGGTCATAGCCAGGATCACAGAAGACCTCCAGAGCCCCACCACTTCCTGAAAGTTATGATGGTGCATCTGAGTAGATGAACAGCCACTTTCAAAACTCCTGTTCAATATTCACCACTTCATAAACGCTACTGGCATTCAAGGTCTTCTTCACTAGTGCCAAAATGAGGCACGGGGTCATAATGTCGATGACAAAAACGCGCAGAAACAGATGCTGCAAGCGAAAGAGCGCCGACCCAAACAGAGTCAGAAAAAATACAGACCACAACAAAAGAGCACACCAACTGTTTTTAACAGGGGGCTCCCCCACCCCCTAACTTTAGATTACAAACTCCAAGGGTGTGTGGATTCGGGGATGGGGCTAAACACCAAAAGGGGGGGGGGTGTAACTTTTTTTAAAATAAAAAACAAACAGGAAAGCAGCAACACCGAGAGACCTGGGGGGAACTGAACCACAGTCCCCGGTCTCCCATCCTGCCATGTGCGGGTACCTTAACCACTCCTCCATGGAAGCGGCTCGGCCAGGCACCCCAGCACATAGCAACTTGATCCATTCCAGGAACAGCACAGAGCGACAGGGGTAGAGGTAATTCCCTACTGCTGTTATACTCCTGTCGCTCTAAATCCCAGTGTACTCTACCCCGTGCAATTATTCATGCACAGTTTTTGTTTCAGCATTATGACCCGGTACCCTAAAATAACCCCCCAAAAGCAATGCATATTTGGGAGTGCCTGTTTCTTATGGATGTTTTGGAGTCACATATTAATTTTTAATATTCCTTCCATGAACAAAATCCTTGGCTATCTCAGATATTTTAGCTGTATAGCCTTTATCCGAATAAAAGGACTGCTTAATCCCAGGTGCTGCCAACACTAAGAGTTTTCCTTACCAGACGAATAGAATGACCCCTAAACTCCAGCAGTCCACTGCATTGCTGTACCCAACCGTTCCAGCAGTCTCTAGGATTTCAGGCGCCAGGTAAGTGGGGGTGCCACATAGTGTTCTCATCAGAGAGGCTTCACCAAGAATCTTCGATTGCCCAAAGTCTGTAATCTGAAGTAAGAACAGACACTCCATGACATCACGTTCACTGTCAAATCACTCGCTTGAAATGTAGATGCTGTATCTTTTTGCATGTTTCTATTTAAGTTACCAGTTACTGCAGAACACAATATAAAGACTTTGCCATACTGAGAACAGCTGGTGCATATAGATCTAACTTCATTCCCCCCTTTGCAAACAAAATATGCAAATGTTCTATTTTCCACCGCCCCCCATTTGGGTCTTCCTTGTGCCCCTCCTACTTCACTGTGAAACATTTCAGTCACCAATCTCAGTTATTAGGGATGTAGGCAGTTAGTGTAAAGCATCTGACACCGGGATTGGACACATTGGTATGCTATTCAGAAATCCTCACTAGATCTCACCCCCTTCCCTAGAGCAAACTGAACGTATCCCCAGTACTACGTGAATGCTCTCCTCTAATCCTTTAATCACCAGACCGGAGGTCACTCATGAGCTTGGATGAGCAACTAAGTAGATCTCTCAGCTCTTTGGAAAACTAATACTGGAAATATCCAAGTCTGTACTTTAAATTCTTTTTCTGTTAGCTCCAACGTTGTCGCTGGGAAATCATAATAAATGGATAAGAGGCCCGCCTGCTAGGGACACGCAGTATAACCTCCCAAAGGCTGTTTAGACGGTGGCTCCACCATTATCGGTGGAGAGGTCAATTTTAGCTGAACTGCGGTGGGTTTCACTGGCTCTGTGGGCGGGGGAACCGTTTTAATCGGTTCCAATGGAGTCTGCTTCAGCCTAGAAGGCGAGAGCCAAGTAATGGCTGGTGTGGAAACCATGACCGGTTTCTGACTGGACAGTATAAACTGTTGCCACCTAAGGTCTTCGTAGCGTCGATGGAGTTTCCGCCGAAGCCTCATCCGAGGAGGACAAAGATGAATGGTGGCGTCACCTTTTCTTGGAGTGCTTATGCGCCTTCCTCAGCATATCGGTCAAGGTGGTCCGAGACCTCAATCGTTGGGGTGACCGACTGGGTCGCTCAGGAGAAACCGGGGATTTTCCCTGATCTGGGACAGGCTTCTTGATGGGACTGCCAGTGGGCTGGGTCTCCTCATCAGGGAGAGGCAGGACTGGGGTCCTAGTAACAGAGTTGTCGGCCTCGTCAGGCGACAACAGATCGACAGTGTTGAGAGTGATCTCAACCACGTCATCGATCAAGACTTCGACCAGTTGACCAGACCGCGGGGCCGAGAAGCCAGCAACCGGAGTTGCAATCTTGACAGAGGTCGAGACTGGAGATCCCTGGGATCGAGACCACGATCAATCCCAAGAACGTCTTCACTGAGAAGAAGAATCTCTTGGTTCTTTGTCCTTTTGACGGGACTGGGAGACATGCGAGCCTGAAGGTCCCTCGTCCTTGGTGGGGAGAGACTGGCACATCTCTCGAAAGGAGCCCAAGAATGTAAAGCCCAGACTGAGCAGAACAAAACTCAGCTGAGAGGAATGATCCATGGCCCACGCCGCCTCTTCTTCAAAGGCCTGCATTGGTTCAAGCTGCTCAGCGGACCCCGCAGTCGCGGAGACCACCCACTGGGCCTCCTTCGATTTGAACAGCAAATTCCGTTTCTCCAGCCTACCCAATTTTAGACATGCAAGATGATCGTCAAGGATGTTGGGGTGGAAAGTAAGACGCAACTCTCATGGCCGACACCCAGACAGTAAACGCACGTGGCATGCGGGTCTGTGCCTGACAGCTTCTGTCCACATGGACACCGGCGGAAACCAGGAGAAGATTTCTCCTCCATCGCGGTCGAGACAACAAATTTGCGATCGTTAACTCTAACAAGTTTAATCTTCAGAAAATCTGAAGTATGAGAAGCCAGGGCCTACAGAACGTGGGAGTGGTAAGAAGGCAACTTGAATCTTCCAGTGGAAAGGAAGATCTGGCAACATGGGGCGGAGCCGAGGGTTATACCACCCAGGTGGGTGAGTGGGTGGGAGGAGCCAGCTTTGAGACCTTCTGGTGAGACTTAAAGGGGAAAGGGACATGCCAACCAGCGAGGATAGAACATCATATCTACGTCCCTAGAATTGTTATTTCTCAGCTTGACTATGTGGATTGTAATGTCCATCCTTTGTTTTACTTTCTAACCCCTAGTCCACCCTGCCATGGATGTCTGGTCCTGTCGTTACCCACAACAGCTCCTTTAATATGAAAGGAACTGGTCTTTCATTGCAGATTCAACCAAAACAGCCACCCATTTACTGGGAAAGGGGCCCTGGTGTGATACAAAAAAAAAAAAAAAGACATTTAGATGACAGGAATGCTTTCTGTCCCCACCCAACCTGCTTCTCCAGCCCAATTTGAAAGACTGTGATCTCCTTTCTCATATCAGCAAAGATTTTTCAGCAAATAATTACCAAAAAAAAAAAAGAGTAGGATAAATAAACAATGTAAGTTGCCACAGGGGCATTCAGATGTATACAAGGTTTTATAATCTAAAACAAAGAAAGGAACCACACTGGGTCACCTGGGGTGCTCTCAATAAAAATACATAGGTAAAACTTGAAAAATTGGGCACTCACCATCTCAACATTGCTTAAAAGCACCACTCAGAGTATTAAGATAAAACTATTTTTTTATTCAGTACCATGCACACCTGCGCTCTTGAACTTAGTTCCTTAGTCCCCCACCCCCACCCCCAAAAAAAATGGCATAGTGAAACCTGATACCTTGATTATCACATGTGAAAGAATTGGGAATCATTTGGTTTGGCCCATATGGTACAATATATTGATGCGAGAGTGAATATTTTAGTATACTAACTGCGTTAAAAAAATTGTAAATCTTGAGCCAATACTGAGTTAGTGACCTGTATGGGATTTGTTTCTTATTTAAAAACAAAAAAAAAAAAAAACTGCTGTACTTCTTGAATTTGAGTTAAAGTGGAAATGATATCCTCTACCCCAAAGTTTACAAACACATTCAGTCCTTTTGTGTAACATACATATATCATGGAAGAGCACACAGTAAATATTTTTTTTAGAATTAATGTAATTAAATACCTTTTTAATTTATTTCTCAGCCCTTTAACGTTCTAGCTAATAACGTTCAAGTCCCGAGACCAAGTTTAAACAGAGCACTAGAAATACACTTACCCCCTTAGTTCCATCCTGTCTTTCTGAATATTTGTAAACATTTGTGCCCACATGTGTACTGTAACAAAGTACGCAGGAAATGCACTCCTCCCCTATTTTTTTTCTTTTTCGGCCCCCATACCTCCAACCCCTTCCATCTTAAAATTAATCCAAAAGTATATTAATGTAGAAAAGTAATCCAATACATATTTCCTACCCACCCTCTTACCAGACATGCCCTCAATTTCCTTAGTTTTACATCTGCAAATAAGATGCATTATTAGTGAATGCAGGTATTGCAGCTTCTGTATTAGGATTATCTTATTTTGAAAAAACTGCCACATAATAAAACCACTTTGTAATTGCGGTTATACCTCCATTTCCATCTAGAACTAGGCCTTCCTTTGGTGGTCTGCCAAGTCCGTTCTCACTGAGGTAACCATCCTATCCGGGTGGCGGATGCAGGATTGTACTTCCCCTCCTGGTCTTTTTAGCTTTTGCAGTTTTACACTCTAAGCCTTTAAGAGCTACTGACACCTCAAAGAAAACTTAAAAAAAAAAAAAAAACATGATTAGGTACAATTCTGCTTGTATTTCATTTATATTCTATATGTTTCTCCTCCCCGTTATTTATTACGGAGGAAGTTTGCATGAATATATGCTTTTTATTCCTCAGATTTCCTTTTTTAGACTTCATCTGCCTCTATAGCTTACTCCCTACTTTAAGTCATAATCTTCTGTTATGACATCACAATTTGCTGCCATGGGAGTAACTGTGATGTCACAAGAAGTGCTCTATGACCTCAGATAGGGAGAAAGCAACAGGAATAGACAAACTCTTCAGGGGCAGAGATCCTGTTTTCATGCAAATTACCTCAGTAGAAAATAATTGGGAGGAAAAATGCAGAAGTAATGTTAAATACAACTGTATCTAAATATTATGTTTTGTTAAAGTTCTCCTGAAGGTGTCAGATGCTCTTTAAGCTAGTACCACAGAATCCATGCCCATCAAGGACCTAGCTTCTACTTGATGGCCTACAGATACAGTCAGGTGAGCTCCTCTAGTCCAGATGGGGGGATGGTCACATGCCAAGACAGCTTGATGTGACATGGGGGGAGGTACAGCAACACCATCCCCCTAACTACATCTCAGGGTTTTATTTAACTCAAAAAATTGATTAGCGTTTTGCTCATAAAAGTGCTAAAACATTGTGAAAATCCATGGCACTTGCCTCACTGTGTTTAACAAACATAACACTTCTAGAAAACCTATATAAATACTTTCTGTCCAGTTGGTATTGTCCCAAGAAAAGAACTGCTAATCAATTATTTAAAACCCTGCATCTATACGTTTTTCTCCCTCTCCAGTGCTAAGGAGGTGTTCTGGATACAGCCTCAAGGTCCCCTGCAACCCAGTGTGCAGCTCTGCTACTCTCTGATGCTCCAACTGTTCCCTAGGGTGCAGGAGCGAACACCTTCAGAACATCATAACGGATGTCCCTGGTTCAGAGTATAAACATGTGTCAGTGGCTTAACAGGAGAGACTCTCCTGCTTCTATGCCCCTGAGACGGCCTATTAAATCACTTTCATAATGTTTCTGATTCCCCAGGCCCTCTCCCCTTTAATGTGGCGTCTACAGCTACTACTGTCCTCTAGTTGTGAGGAAGAAGAGTAGCCTCCTTTCCAGCCAACACCAAATCTGCCCTGAGATTGGCCAGAAGGGACAGTGCGAATGCAGGGTGGGCCCCATCACACATCCCTGGAGCCATGTGCCACGCATCCACACAAGGTGGCCCATTTTCATCACGCCCCAGGAGTCATCTGTTTCACATCCACACTAGGGAGGCCCATTTCCACACACACCCTGGAGCCATGTGTCTCACATCCACCTAGGGGCCCATCTCCTACCCCACCCCACCCCCAGAGCCATGTGTTTCACATCTACAAAGGGTGGCCCATTTCCACCCACTTCCAGGAGCCAGTCACGAAATTCGAGGCAATTAAAGAGCAGCTTCTGCTCTTGATTAGCCCCCCAGCTGACACATATCCCACAACTGACCTGGCCAGGGTCATTTTCTATAAATGATTCCTTTGTAGGCTACATTTAAAATTTTGTTTCACTCGTAACTTCATTCTCTGACCTGCTGGAAGCGGAACCAGTTCAGCATCCTACAGCGCGCCCCACACTGGCACCACATGGCCCGTTTGTGATGTCAGTAAACAAAAGGCTGCGTGTCGTGCCCCATTGGACATGAATGGGGTGATTTTCCCAAAGGCTTTATGTATTTTTAATGTTGGGATTTTAAGAAATCAAAGTGACCGCCCGATTAAGAGGGTCTCTTACTCAAGCAGTCACTTTGCTTTCTTAAAATCCCAACATTAAAGATACATAAAGCCTTTGGGAAAATCACCCCCATTCACGTCAATGGGGCGCGCACACGCAGCCTTTGTTTACTAACATCACAAAATGGGTCTGCGTGTGCCGGCGTGGCCGTAGGATTCCGTTTTCAGCAGAATAAAGTTACGAGTGAAATAAACGGTAGCCCACAAAGGAATCATTGATGGAAAACGACTCCTGGCCAGGTCAGTTGCAGGATATGTGTCAGTGGGGGGCTAGTCAAGAGCTGCTCTTTAAGTCATTGAAAAGTAGAATAAGTCTGGTCTCACCAACAGCCTAACAAAGGTACACCTCCTCACCTTGATAAGGCATTCCTCACTGCTGGAGGACAGAAGTACATTCTCAGTCTTGAGGTCACGGTGTGTAATGCCATTCTCATGCAGATACTACATGATTAGAAAAGAAAAGAAGAAAGATCATTATCGGAGACTGAAAACACAGGCACATCATTACTCCAGTTTCAGTAATATGATTTTAGTCAATACTGATGAAAAAACAAAACAAAAAATAACAGCAGAGAGCTGCAAAAACACCAGTGATCATGTGAGCATGTCTGAGCGCTGGAAATCAGAAACACTTTGCAAACCCTGTGCCTATTTTTAAAAAGGTGCAATTACATTTCTGTCACCTCCATGTCCTCCTGCCTTATGTGACAATTATGACGAACGGTTTCAGATGGAGCTCTACTTGCCTGCACTTAAAACCCCAAGGAATTCCCATTCTTTCATCAAATACGTATTTATAGAGCCACTGGTCAGCGACCTTTTGAAGCCACTGAGTACCAAGGGCAACTAAAGAGTTATTCCTGCTGTGGTTGGAATCGATTTAATGCAATATTAGATGCAAGCTGTTCCTGTTGTTTACAGTGTACCATACCTGTACTACCATGATACATCTCGACGTCAAGAATGCTCTGACCTTCACCGAAGAGTGAGACAAAGACATCTTATGCCACACTATTTATTTATTTTGTTTCTTTTTGTTGACCAGGCAAGTGCACTAGACAAATAAATTGCCTATTTTCAGGCACAACCTGGGAGAATTACAATAACAGGGTAGCAGTAAACAAAAATGAGACAGGCAAACCAGCAGAATATACAAAGCATACAGAGAGTTTCCAAAACAGCTGCCAAAATGAATGAACAGTAATAAAGGTACAAACGATTGAATACAGAACAAAATCAAATAGCCATGAACAGGCAAAAGCAAAAATAACCAAACAGTAAGTGGACCTACACGAGCAGTACATCACGTATGTACTGGCAGAAACATCCAAGGATCCGAGGTGATGGGTTTAAATGCTTCATTGGCAAGCATTTAAACTAGCCAAGGTGTGAGGCACTGAAAAGGAGCAGGGAAATCCCAGCTCCCCCCAAACAAAACAGGGTAGTTAGCGAGGTAAACACCAAGATAGAGAAGTCAACAGGGAGAAGGGCAGGGGTAAATGGAAAAAAAGGGAGTAAGGACAGGGACGGGGCTAAAGGGGTAAGGCCATTAAAAAAATGGAGGGCAATGAGCACCAACACCCATAGTCTGGGTAACAAGCTCCCAGAACTAATGGCCTTGATGGAAGAGGGATGCTTGGATATCATGGCAGTCACAGAAACATGGTACACAGAGAACCGTGACTGGGATGTCAACATACCAGGGTTCGCAATCTACAGGAGGGACAGGGGGTTAAAAGAGGAGGAGGAGCTCTCTACATAAGGGAAGGAATCAAAGCAATGGAACTAAAGGGTAAACAGGGAGGAGAAGGCACTGTGGGTCACCCTGGAGACAAGAAATGGTACCACAATCCGCACGGGGGTTGTATGTATACAGATCCCCATCTCAGAGGAAAGAAATGGACAAGGAAATGACAGGAGGCAGTATAGCGCAGTGGTTTAACGCTCTGAGCTGCAAATCTGAGACCTGAGTTTGAATCCCACAGCTCCCACTTGCATATTGTGTGACCCTGAGCAAGTCACTTAAACTTCCCTGTGCTCCCAGGTCGCACCTGTAAACAAGCTTTCAGCTTAGTATCTCTCTCCTGGTTAAAAAATTGGAAAAAAATTAAAAGAAGGCACCCTTAGGATGGCAGAAAAATACAGGTTACTCACCTGTAACAGGAGTTCTAGGAGTGGTATATGTTGTTCATCCACACTGTCTGGCAGGTTCCTTGCCGCTTTAAATCTTGCCGGAAGGTCTTCAAGCTGGCTCCTCCCACCCACTCGGGTGGTAAAACCCTCGGCTCCGCCCCATGATGCCAGATCTAGCCCGCTGGAAGCCAGGTTGCGCGCTGAAGCCGGGGAGGTCGGGTGGGTCATGTGGATGAACAACATATACCACTCCTAGAACTCCTGTTACAGGTGAGTAACCTGTATTTCTAGGGACGTGGATATGTTGTTCAATCCACACTGTCTAGCAGACTCCTGGCAGTTCTCCAGGAGGAAGAAGGCAAGGTGCACACTCCCTACTTAGGGAATAAGGACTGGAGAACCAAGGTCCCAAAACCAGCATCCCGGTGTGACTCAAGGTCAATGTGGTAGTGAAGGTGTTTGCTGACTTCCAGGTAGCAGCCCTGCAGATTTCCTGGATAGAGAAATCCCTAGAAGCAGCCACCGAAGCAGAGGTATGGCGGGTAGAACGAGCTCTTATCCCTTTGGGAGGCTCCATGCCCGCCAACCTATAGCAGAGATCTATGCAGGAGATGACCCACCTGCTTATCGTCCACTTGGCTACAGGTCTACCAGGTACGGCTTCAGCGTAGGTGACAAACAGCTGGCGAACCTCTCCCCGAACCTCAGCCATCCGCTCCTTATAATAAGCGACCGCTCTTCTAGGGTCCTGAGTATGGAGCCTATATTCGGCCTCCAAGGTGTGATTGGGGTAGAACACCGGCACAGTCAACACCTGGTTAAGGTGAAACTCCAACATCACCTTCGGAAGGAATTTTGGGTGGGGGCACAGAACAACCTTGTCCCTGTGGAAGACCAGATAAGGAGACTCGATGGAAAGCGCCTGGAGCTCTCCCATCCTTCTGGCTGACGTAATAGCCACCAAGAAAGCGGTCTTCCATCACCTGTGCATTGGTTCGAATGGATTGCCCATGACCTTAGCCAATACCAGCAGTAGATCCCATGGAGGTGGAGGTTCTCGCACCGGAAGGGATATGTGATCAAGGCCTTTGAAAAAGCGCCCGACCACCTTCTCCTGCGCCACCGACTGCTTGCTGACCCGCGCCCGGTAAGCAGAGATGGCTGCCAGGTGCACCTTAAGGGTCGTCGACCGAAGCCCTAGCCGAGAAAGGGACCACAGGTAGTCCAGGATGCTAGCCAAGGAACAACAAGAAGATGTCCAACCCCTTGTCCTGACACCAAATGGAGAATCTCTTCCATTTGAAGGCATAGCATTTTCTGGTTGACTCCTTACGGGATGCCTCAATGATGCCGAGGACCTCGTCAGAAAGACCCAAGCCCTGGAACTCTAGCCGCTCAGGAACCACGCCGTCAGGTGCAGGAATTGTAGGTCCGGATGGAGAACCTTCCCCTTGTTGACTGAGATCAAGTCCGGGCGGGCTGGAAGCCACCTCAGGAGCCTGGAGCTGAGGCTGACGAGATCTGGGTACCAGAACTGGCGGGGCCAGTCTGGGGCTACAAGAATCACCTGCGCCTTGTCCCTTTTCGCCTTGAGAAGCACCTTGTGGATCAAGGGAAATGGAGGGAAGGCGTAGAAGAGGCCCAGGGTCCACGGCCTCAAGAAGGCATCTCCCTGCAGCGAGCCCTGCTGAGGGGGCCGGCACGAAACAGCCTCAGCTTCGCATTCTCCCTGGAGGCGAACAGGTCCACCTGAGGGGGTGCCCCAATAGAAAACAGATCTTGTACTACCTCCAGCAGGAGGGACCACTCGTGAGATGCAGCACCTATCCGGCTGAGGGCATCGGCCAGAATGTTGGAGGCTCCTGCCACATGGACGGCTAGGAGATCCGCCTCCAGGCTGATCACGAGAGACCAAGTACGGAGAACCTCCTTGCACAGAGGCAAGGAGTGCGTCCCGCCCTGTCGGTTGAGGTAGTACATGGTCGTGGTGTTGTCCGTCTGGACCTGAATCACTTGACCCTGTACAAACGGAGCAAAGGTGGTGAGGGCTAGACGCACTGCTCGGAGCTCCAGCAGGTTGATGTGGCATCAAGACTCCTGAGGGGACCAGAGGCCGTGGGCCCTGAGCTCTCCCAGATGTGCACCCCAACCCATCAGAGAGGTGTCAGTCGTCAGACTGACCTTCGGCTCGGGGCGGACAAACGGGATACCCTCCTGCAGATGAGCTGGAACGAGCCACCACTGTGGGCTGTCCCAGATCTCCTGGGTCACCGTCACTGGCTGGTCCAGAGGACCGGAGCGCTGTGACCATTGGCGGGCCAACCCCCATTGCAGGGGACGCATATGCCAGTGGCCCAATGGACCACGCTGGTGCAGGCCGCCATGAGACCCAGAAGGCGCAGGAAGTCTGGGGCAGGGTGCAACTGCCCAACCAGAAATGACTGAGCAAAGGAGAAAAGGACCTCAGCCTTGTCTGCCGGGAGCCGGCTCTGGCTTGAAGAGAGTCGAGCTCTGCCCCGATTAACTGAATCACCTGCGATGGCACGAGTTCCGACTTGGCCTCGTTGATGAGGAGGCCAATCTGAGAGCAGACCTGGAGGGCCAGACCCCTGGACCGCTCCACCTCCAACCTGGAGGGGGCTGCAATCAGCCAGTCGTCCAGGTAAGGGTACACCCGGACCCCTCGGCACCGCAGGAATGCTGTCACCACTGCCATGCATTTGGTGAAGACCCTGGGAGCTGGAGAGAGGCCAAAGGGCATGGCCCGGAACTCGTAAAGAGATCCCTCTGCTCGGAAGCGGAGGAATCGCTGATGAGACGGACGGATTGGGACATGAAAGAACACGTCCTGAAGGTCCAGAGAACAAAACCACACGCCTAGTTCCAAAGATGGAATGATCTGAGCCAGAGTGACCATCCTGAAGGTGCGCTGCCTTAGGAACTTGCTCAGGTCGTGCAGGTCAAGAATGGGGTGCCAGCCCCTGTCCGTTTTGGGACCAGGAAGTACCTGGACACAAACCCTGGGTCTGGAGGAGGGTCTGCCACCTCGCTGATCACCTCCTTCTGGAGCAGCAGGGCAATGTCGGCTCAATGAGCTGACAGAGAGACTGTGGAACCTGTTGCCCCCCATGGGGCGACGGCTTGATAGGGAGGGAATTGCTTGAATTCCAGAGGCAGACCCCTGCCTACCACTTCTAGCATGCAGCGGTCCATGGTGATAGCGGACCAGGCGGAAAGGAAGTGACGGAGCCGTCCCCCCACGGGGGAACCCAGGGAGGAGAGACGAGGTTGGGGGCGACACCCCTCAACCAGTCACTGGGCAGGCTTGGAAGAAGGGCTGGCCGAGGAGCCGTCTGGACCTTTCCCTCCCGGCTTCCTGCTGGAGGAAGCAGAAGGCTTGGCTTTGGGGTGCCAAGTGCGAGCTTGCTGGCCCTGATGCTGGTGTTGCTGGGCTGGACGTGCCGCAGAGGCAGAAAGCTGAAAGGGCTTACGCTGCTGCTGGCGGCCTTTGTCCTTCTGGGCAGACACGATCGAGTCCAAGGTGGCACTGGACTTCTCTATCCTCTGGAGATGGCCTTCCACCCCCGGCCTGAACAAGTCAGTGCCCAGGAAGGGAACGTCTGCCAGCTTGTACTGGGTGTCCGCCGTGAAGGTGGAGATCCGCAGCCAAGATCTCCGGCGCATGGACACTGCGGCCACTACTGATCGGGCACAAGACTCACCTATGTCCAATGAAGTTTGGAGCTGCTGTTTTGCCACCGCCCTTCCCTGACCCCACACCTGCTTGATCGTCATCTGAAGGTCAGCCGGGAGATGAGGAATCGCCTCATCCAGGGAACCCATAAGGGCGTGTGAGAAATGTGCCATCAGAACGGCCGAGCTAGCCTGACGAAGACCTAGGGAGGAAGCAGCGTAAACCTTTCACCCCGCGTAATCCAGCTTTTTGGATTCCATAACAGGCGGTTTGTCCCGTCCGAGCATTCCAGGAGCACGGAAATGCTAGGTCACTAACCCCTCCGGAGGGTGCTCCGAAAACGGAGAGTGAGCCAGTGGGGACTCGTGCTTTCAAGCCATCCTGGCCGAAGGCGGGACAAGATGCTGGCCACTGCCACAGCTCAGGGCCCGGCCAACAATGAGCCTTGCCACAGGAAAGGCCTCGTGGGGAATCCCCGGTCCAGTATCTCCATGAGGATACTTGGCCCGTTTGAAGCAGTTCGAGCTGCACCTGGTGAACTCCGAAATGAGCGAAGCAAACCTAAACGAGGATGGGCTCTCGTCCACCGACTGGCCCCCTGCAGACTCCAGGTCAAGCGGCCTGGAGAACAGGGAGGAGTCATCGTCAGACTCAGAGGAGTCTGCAAACAGCTGCCGGGTGCCTGAGCCACCCTCCACCTGCCGAGGTCGATCAGGAGTGAGGGTGACCGACAACCTGTGGGGCAAGCCCTGACCTGACCGAGAATCCTCAGTCAGGGCCCCAGTCTTCGGTTGTGGAGGCGGAGGTTCCACCACAATGGGTGGAGCAGCAGGCTTCAACCGAACAACCGGTGCCAGGGTCGGCTCCTCGACCACTACGCGGGGTTGTTTCTGCCACTTCGGTGACAGCCACTTAATGGTCAGAGAAGGCGACAGAGTTGGCAATTCCCAGACAATAAGAGCTGCTGCCACATTAAATCCTCGTAGGGCCGATGCAACTTGCGCCAAAGTCTATCCTCAGAAGAGGACGACGAGGATGAGCAGCAATGCCACTTTCCATGGTGTCAAGACCAAGACTGCCGACGTCGGTGGGACCGGCTGGACCTGGAAGAGGACAGAGACCTTCGGGCGTTCCGAGGGTGGGTCAGAGAGGGGATGGGGGAAACCCGCTCCTCCCTCGGTTCAGGGACCTTAACCAGGGACTCCGACACTGGAGGCACAGGCAAGTCCTCGGTTTCCACCGGGGGAACCGGTGAAGTAGGGTTGTCGGCTTCTCCAGTCGACAAACCATACAATGGGTCGAGAAAAATCTCGACCGCGTTGACGGATGTCTCAGCTGGCTGATCTGACAGGGGCACCGTGAAGCCAGCGGCCGCAGCCACGACCTCGAACGAAGTCGAGAGTCGACGGTCCAGTGAAGGGGATCTCTCCCGCTCCCACGAACATCGACGGTGGGACTTACCCTTAGAGTCCTTCTTCTTGGACCGACTGGAATGTACCGATGGCACCTCTCCCTTGGTGGAGAGGGACTGGCAAAGCTCCTTAAAACGAAGCCGTGTAGGAGGAGCCCAAAGAGAGCAGGATAAATGTAGCGGCCGAGGAGGAAGAAGCAGCCTGGGCTACCTCCTCCTCGAGGGCAATCAATTGCTCCAACTGTTCTGCGGAGCCTGCCTCCGTGGACACCGCCCAATGGGCCTCCTTAGACTTGACTGGCGGATACCGTTTTTTGGGTTGCCCGAGAAGAAGTCTGGCAGCGCAGTCCTCAAGACCGAAGCTGAAAGCGGCTTACTGGTCATGACCTGCAGGTCATGGCCAAGCCCCAGGCAGTAGATGCCGCGTGGAGTCTTGGATCGGTCAGGGACATCTTCTGCCCACACGGGCACCGACGGAAGCCGGAGTCGATTTGTCCATCGCAGCCAACGAGGGAAGACGAAGACCGAAGTCTTGTAAATTTTAAAATAAGTTTCGGAAATTCCGAAGAGTGTGGATCCAGGCCTAAAACACAGAGCGTTAAGGAGGGAACCTGAGCTTCCAAGCGGTAAGGAAGATCTGGCGTCATGGGGTGGAGCCAAGGGTTTTACCACCCGGGTGGGTGGGAAAAGCCAGCTTGAAGACCTTCCGGCAAGATTTAAAATGGCAAGGAATCTGCCAGACAGTGTGGATTGAACAACATATCCATGTCCCTAGAAAGGGGAGATATTGTTGATGGGGGACCCGAATATGCCAGATGTTAACTGGAGCACCTTTGCTGCAGCCACATCCAAGAGCAGGATCATTCTCAAAGCCCTACAGGGAGCATGCCTCAGACAGCTAGTGTTGGAACCCACTCAGGGGGAGCAATCTTAGACCTGGTACTCTCAAACAGGGATGGAGAGAGGATCTCGGATGTAGAAGTGGGTAGCCATCTGGGAAAAAGTGACCACAAACAGTGTGGTTCACAACAAACACAGCCATAGAGTTAAGCCATACAAAAGCGATGGTACTGGACTTTAGGTGGGCTGACTTTGACAAAATGGGAGAATGTCTTAGAAAAGGCCTAGCAAACGGGCAAGAAGGACAGGTGGAGGAACAATGGGGAGTAATCAAAACTGCCATCACAGAGGCAACAAGCCTTTGTGTGGAGCAAATAAACAAATCAAAATGAAGGAAAAAAACTCTATGGTTCTCAAAAGAGGTGACAGGAAAGGTTAGGGAGAAAAAGATAGTCAGGAAGTACAAGGAAACGCAGAAGGAGCAGGACAGAGAACTGTACCAGTTAAAGCAGAAGGAAGCGGGGAAGACAGTCAGAATAACAAAGGCCCAAACCGAGGAAAAGATAGCTAACTCGGTTAAGAACGGGGATAAAACCTTTTATAAGTACGTTAGGGAGTGAAGAAAGACCAAGGGAGGGATAGTGAGGCTTAATAAAGGGGAAGGAGGGTGGACAGAGGGTGACAGTGAGAAAGCAGGGATACTGAATGAATACTTCTGCTCAGGGGTACCTAATCCAATCAACAGAAGCACCCTGGACAGGGAGGTCAATACCAGTCCATTCACAGAAGAAAGGGTCCTGAAAGAACTCCTAAAACTGAAGATGGACAAAGCAATGGGGCCTGACGGGATTCACCCCAGAATTAAGAACTACAGGGAGAACTAGAGACACCACTGACTACCCTTTTTAACAAATCATGGGAGGATGGTGTGGTACCGGAGGACTGGAGGAAGGCAGATGTGATTACCCTTCACAAAAGTGGAAGCAAGGCATAGGCAGGAAACTACAGATCTGTTAGACTGACCTCAGTGGTGGGGAAAATGATGGAATCACTTCTGAAATAAAGAACTGTTGAGTACCTAGAGGCCAGCAGGGCACAGGACCCAAGGCAGCATGGATTCACAGCGGGAAGGTCATGTCAGCTGAATTAATAGATTTGACTGGGTGACCAAAGTAGTAGACCAGGAAGGGGCTGTGGACATGGCCTACCTAGACTTTAGCAAGGCATTTGACACAGTTCCACACAAAAGATTAACAAACAGGTTAGCCAGCCTGAAAGTCGGTCCCAGGGTGGTAGCCTGGGAAAAAAAAATTGGCTGGACAACATAACACAGAGGGTAATAGTAAACAGAGTCCACTTCAAAAGGGGGGGGTTACTAGTGGGGTACCGCAGGGTTCAGCACAGGGACTGGTCCTTTTTAATGTCTTTATAAGTGACATTGCAGAGGGACTGGAAGAAAAAGTACTGTATGCCTCTTTGCAGACAACACAAAGATCTCCAATATAGTTGATACATGCGGTGGGGGGGATGAGAAGGGACTTGGCAAGGTTGGAGGAATGGTCAAAAGTATGGCAGCTTAGATTCAATGCTAAGTAATGCACATGGGAAACAAAACCCAGGGGATGAGTACACAATGAGTGGGGGTGGACAGAGGTACTCAACAACAAAAATGGAAAGGGACTTGGGGGTAGTCATATCAGATGACCTAAAGGTAAGCAAGCAATGTTAGAAGGGCAGAAAGGAGGGCTGGAGTGATACTGGGATGCATAGGGAGAGGCATCACCAGTAGAAAACAGGTTACACAAATCTGATCCAAACAAGCATTTGTCAATGCCGAATGTTTGCTTGCTGGCATTGGCATTGGTAGTGTAGGAGTTACAGAGCTGCATAATAGGAATGGCAGTGAAGTACTGAACTGAAGCCAACCCCACCACCACCCTGCAGAGACTGACAGGCACTGGGGTGTGCCTTTGGGTCGTCAGGCATAACGGCCACGCCATTTCACCACACCCTACCCTGCAGACACTGACAAGTGTCATGGTGTGCCTTGGGGTCTTTGGCCCTTATGCTCACCCCATTCCATCAGGAAATACAGCGAGATGGGTCCTGTATAGGAGAGTGGAATGAACTTTGGGGCCGAAGAGTCCAAGGCACACCTCGATGCCTCTCACTCGCTTCAGGGTGTGGAATGGTATGAGCATTACAGGCGAGAATCCCAAGTCACGCCCCGATGCCTCTCAATCTCTACAGGCTGGGGCGTTATGGTTGGAAACCCTAATGCCTCAGGCGTTCATTGGCATTTTCACTCCAAATGTTCAACATGTTTTTTTGTGACCCCCACCTTATGAACAGTGTTATATCAGTTTGTTAGCAGAAGCTGATTTCGCACAGCGACTACACCATTTGGCACCACAGGTGCGAAAACACATTTCGAACAGGATGTGAAAAATGGCAGTTGTACTGTTCATGGGGAGGTGCAAAAAATGGCACTGTTGAAATTCTGCAGTGAAAATATAAAAAAAAACAACTGGTGACGTCATGAGCGTGCGTAGAAAATGCACAACGCACACCCGTAATGCAATTAGTTTGGGGATTTTTTTTTTTGGTTTTTTTAACAGCAGATTGTCAACACAGGGATTTTGTAACCTCCACTCATTAACAGTGTCACTGTGATTTTCTTAATCTGTCCCGAACAGTGATTTCCCACAGTGACCACGCATTTCTGTGCTGGAAGTGCGAAAACATATTTTGGCCATGGTGTGAAAAATGACAGCTGTACTGTTCATAAGGAAGTGTGGAAAAATGTCAGTGGTGAAAATCTGGACTGAAAATATTAGAAATCCATGAAGTTACGAGGGTGCGTGGAAACTGCACAATGGTCGCTCGTAACACAGTCATTTTATGGATGTATTTCACCAAATTTTTAACATAGCCATTTTAACACCTCTGCTCATGAACAGTGTCACTGTGATTTTCTTAATCTGTCCTAAACACTGATTTCGCACACCGACTGCACCATTGTGCGTTACATGCGCGGAAACACGTTTTGAGTCAGATGTGAGAAATGACAGTTGTACTGCTCATAAGGAGGTATGGTAAAATGGCAATGGTGAAAATCTGGAGTGAACATATTGAAATTTCGCGAACTATCGAGCGTGAGTAGGAACAGCGCAACGCATGCTCGTAAAACAGTCATTTTTGGGAATTTTTTCACCAAATTTTCAACATAGGGTTTTTGGGGGCCTACCTCATGAACTGTGACACTGTCATTTCGTAAATCGGTTCCGAAAGGTGGTTCCACGCAGTGACCGCAAAAATCACCTTTCGGGGCCAATTAACGCCATGACAGTGACAGAATTCATGAGGTGGGGTCCCAAAAACCCCATGTTGAAAATTCGGTGAAAAAATTCCCGAGATATGCACTACAGTTGAAAAAGCCCTATTTATCACATTATACAGCTTACCGGCATTTCCTCAGTTCGCGATCGGCTTTGAAGAGTGCAGAGCGTGTTCCCAGTCCACGAGATTGTCGCGCCGAGCTCCGGAGGTAAGTATGGGGTGAGGAGGGGTGTGGGGAGGCAGGGTGCACAGTGGGTGGGCGCGGGTGGGGGAGATTGGGTCAGGACAGTCAGCAAGGAAGGTTTTTCTTTCAGGTTTTTTTTTTAATTAGAGCGCGGGACATTTGCCACACTGGGGTGGGCTCCCAGCATGGCAGCTGGAAGGCTGTTTGGGGCGTGGAGCCGACGGGGGATTGGGCACCCCAGTCGGCCTTACGATCTGTTGCCACGCTGGGGTGGGCTCCCAGCGTGGCACCCTGTAGTCTCTTGGGGGGGCAGTGGAGCCGGCTGGGGATTGGGCACCCCCATCGGCCATATGATCTGTTGCCACGCTGGGATGGGTTCCCAGTGGCATCTGAGACTCTGTTGGGGGCGCGCTTTGGCCGACGACAGGATTGGGCACCCCATCGGCTATACAGTGATGTAGCGTTGGGAAGCACGAGTATGCGACGTCGTGTGTGTGGGGGATTATTTTTAAAAATGTTGTGCATTTGTATATTTCTTTTGATAGCTTGTTGTATACAACTTCAGCTGCCCTCATTCTTTGGGTGTTGGCTGCAATGTGTTAAATAAACTAAAGTAAAAAACTAAAAATTGTTATCCCTCTATAAGTTGGCGAGACCCCATCTGGAATACTGCATGCAGTTCTGAAGATTCCATCTCCGCAATGACATAGGATGGAGGCAGTCCAGAGGAGGGCAACTAAAATGGTACAGGGTCTGCACCAGAAGCCATACCAAGAGAGACTGAAGGAGCTTAATATGTATACCTTCGAGGACAGGATGGAGAAGGGGGACATGATAGAAACTTTTAAGCACCTCAAGGGAATCAACAAAGTCCAAGAGGGTAGCATCTTTCAGAAAAAGAGATGTGCAAGAACAAAGGGAACACAATTTGAAGATAGAGGATGGATGGTTCAGGGGCAATGTGAGGAAGTATTTTTTCACAGAGAGGGTGGTGGGCGCAAGGAACAGCCTTCCTGAAAAGGTTGTGGGGTCAAAAACAGTGGGGGAATTCAAGAATGCATGGGACAGACATAAGGCAATTCTGGTGGGGGGTTGGAAGAAATAGGCTGTTGGTTAACTAGGAATTGCAGCTTATCCTGTAGGTAGGGAAATGGGCAGACCCCCCCCCCAGCCTCATATTGTAACCTCTTGTTCTTGCTCATCTCTTTTTTTGAAGATACTGCCCTCCTGAACCTTGTTTATCCCCTTGAGGTACTTGAATGTCTCTTATCATATCCCCCTCTCCCTCCTTTCCTCCAGGATATACATATTAAGATTTTTCATTCTTTCTTCATATGGTTTATGGTGCATTTCTTTCACCATTTTCATCACCCTTCTGTGGACTGCCTCCATTCTATGTCCTTCCAAAGACGAGACCTCCAGAACTGAACACAATATTGCAGATGTGACCTCACCAACTGTCTGTACAGTGGTATCACCACCTCCTGTTTTCTACTAGTGATGCCTCTCCCTATGTACCCCAGTATCCACCGGCCTTCACCACCACCTTCTCACACTGCTTGGCTACTTTTAGGTCATCCGTTATGATGATCCCCAGATACCTTTCCAGTTTTGTTGTCGTTAGTATCTCCTACCTGGTAATCATCCACTTTGCTGCCAGTCTGCCAGGTGCAGCCTCTGCGTATGTTAGAAACAGCTGGAAAGCCTCACTCCGAACTCCAGCTGTATGCTCCTTATAGTAAGACAGCTCCCTGGGCAAGTCCAGGATATGGAGCCTGTTATCAACCTCTGAGATCAGGCTGGTAAAGTACACTGTTAAATTAAACACCTGGTTAAGGTAAAACGCCAATATAACCTTCAGGAGGCGCTCCAAGTGGGGGTCAAACATGATCTTGTCCTTGTGGAATACCAGGTAAAGAAACTTCACTGAGAGCTCTTGAGCTCACTGATCCTTCTGACTGACGTGATGGCCACCAAGAAAGCAGTCTTCCATGAAACTCACACCTGCTCCAAATGACACCAGCCCATGGTCGATAGGTTCTAGACAGATTCCTGATTAAAAGTAGGAGTCCTGATTGAGGCCACTGATTACTCTTCTTTGGAGTCAAGGAGTCTTCAATGAATGCCCTCAACCATTTTCCATCATGGACCACCCTGGTATCCTCATGCTGGGTGATGTCCACCAAGAGGTGGCTTGGCAAGCCAGATGTCAGGCAAGAGTCTTTTGGCAGGGCCATGAACAGAGGTTGCGGTGGAAGTGGTTTCACCCAAAGAGGCAGAGAAGCAGACACTGGGAAATGGTGAGTAGCATGAACTGGCAAGGGAACAACCAGCGAAGGCCCAGAGACCAAAGGTCCATGGGGCAGAGCCCTAACCCTCCAAGCAATGACCCACTCTTGCCAGTGAAGCTCCATGTAGAGTCAATGGCGATGCCTCCCGGTTGCACAGGACAGAGTGCAAACTGCATCTCAAACTCAACCAGAGGGCCAACGTTGTCTGTTGTCCTCTGGATGGTTTGTACGGACCATCTGCCTAGGCAGGTTAAGTAAGACAGGCTTCAGGGGCCTGTCCGCCAGTGGAGGCTGCTACCAGGCAATTCAGGGCTATGGGTACAGGTAGGCCTCATCCTCTCAGGTAAGGACAGGAAGCACTGAGGTCCAAGAAACTGACTGCTCGTCAGTCTCCTCTGGCAGCCAGTCAACAAGCTTGAGAAATCTCTCCAATGCCTGCTCAACCGGAGTCGAGGTCGACAGGCTACCCTTGGAACCCTCCACCATCCCCTCAACCGTAGAGAACTTGACCAAGGCCGAGCGGTCAGAGCAGTTGAAGGAAAGGAAAGGAAAGAACATGATCATTCCCAATCCCATGAACTGTGACAGCACTTCTTGTGTTGTCTGCTCCAGTGAAAAGGGTTCTTCCCCGGAGGTCTGGAGGACCAGACACATTTCTCTGAACCCAGAGAATGACCCACTGACGCTGGCCCCAGCTAGGAACATCACCGAGACCAAAGAGGAACGCACTGCAGCCACTGCCACCTCTTCTTCCATGAATGCAAGTGAAGCAGTCAAGCTGGCCGCCAATGCAGCCTTTCGACTTACCAAAGGCCAGTCAGGCCCTCCGGTCTTTGATAGATATGGACAGCATGGCCCAGCACAAACTCCATCTCATGACGTTGTACTGATCACCCAGGCAGTATAAGCACATGTCATGCGGATCCATGGCTAATATTTACTACCTACACCGAGTGCAGAATTTACAACCTGGTTTCTTGCTCTCCATCGTCACTCACAATCGCGAGGCGGAGCTGAAAGACTCTGGAGCAACTTTAATGTTAAATGTGGACTGAAACAGTCAAAGATTCACTTGAAAAAAGCATTTGAAATACCCAAATATTTCAACCCTGCAAAGCTACAAAGAAGGAGCTCTGTCCCTTCTAACGGAAAGATCTGATGTCAGGGCAGAGCCGGAGGATATGCCAGCTGGGTGACGGGAGGAGGCTAGACTGAAGACTTCCGATGACTCGTCTGTCTCCAGCAGAACTGCCAGTGTGTGGATGCGAACTGCATCCACAATGTCAGAATAATAAACACACAGCACCTCAAGTATTTGAGAAGTTTTGTGTACATCCATACAAGTACAGGGGTCTCTCAATTTAAGTATTGTGGTCTTTTCCCTGCTGTGCCTTAAGCAAAAGGCCAATATTTTAGAGGTGCAAGTCCCTCCCTCATAATATTTCTGTTTCAAATACTGCAGAGCTTGTTCTGTATGAAATGTCTTTAACATTTGTATTTTATTTTATGTCACTTCAATTAGTGTGAGGAGACTATGATCTCTTTGGTGATGGCTTAATTGCAGGAACACCAATTTATCCATTCATTTACGCATTTGTTCCTCTCTGGTCTATAGAAAGACAGAAAGTGTTGGCAGAAAAGGACTGGTAGGCCGATCTCGTATGCCCTATTTTCTCTGCCTACCACTACACCCTGGATGCTACATGGACACAGGTGTCCCTCCCTCCCCTCCTTACCTCAATTTATAAAATACCCATGTTCCTATCCAATGTATGTTTGACGCTCTCCACTGTTCTTACCCCTGCCACCGCTTCTGGCAGGCTGTTCCAGGCATCTACCACCTTTTCTGGAAAAAGTATATCCACACATCCCTCTTTAACTAACCCCTTTAAGTTTTTTAGCATTCCCATGTACTGGTTCTCCTACTCCTTCGAAAGAGGCACCCCCTGTACTTTGTTCGCCCCCGCAAGGTAAATAAAGGTTTCAATCATGTCCCTTCTCACTCTCCTCTCTTCTAGGGATTACATGCCAAGCTCCCACAGGCTCTCCTCATAGGTCATCTCATGCAAACCCTCTACCATTTTAGTAGCGCCCCCTTCCACGGACCACCTCAACTCTGTCGATGTTCTTGTCGAGAGGCGGCCTCCAAAACTGGATGCAGTACTCCAGGTGGGGTCTCACCAGTGGGCAATACAGAGCAACACCACCTCCCTGCTCCTGCTAGACCTCCCCCTCTCTATGCAAATGCCAGAATCTCTCCTCTCAGTACAGCTTTTAAAGTGCCCCAAAGGAGAGTCCAAGAGATATCAGGACCTCAATTCTTGGATAAATTTTCTGTTATACGGTTCTGCAAGAACTCCTTAAACTGAGGATCATTTCACAAACTAGTATTAAATCACCATACTACATGACATGGCCCAACTAAACTCCAATTCTGAAATTATGGGCACATGGTTGGATAGTAATATCTGCCCTATGCTGTAGGTTTGGACCATTTTAAAGTGAGCAGAATTTATAAAGAAAAAAAATCATATGTGAATACATATTATGAGCGTGGGAACAGAAGGTACAGATTCTGTCTTGTAACACCATATATCAATCAAACCGAACACTTAATTGTTTGCAGTTCAGGTCAATGTGTGGCTGGTAGCCGCCCCCAGTCTCAGGCACCATAGATAACTTTCTACCAGCTAGGATCAGGCAATAATAAGACATGGATTCACACAGTTTTGCTGCAAATTACAGTATATTTTGAATGTGTCTGCCTCTGTATTAAAGTTGTAATTATTTGGATATTTGCATCAATCAGATGTTTCACTGTGCCTCCAATGCTGCTGTCTTTTGATGAAAAGTACATGGAGGTGCCTCGGGAGTGTTGGTTCTCGTACACTGCTAGGTGTGTATTTCACTCTGTCTGTAATTAAGTAAATCAATTATAAAATGGTCATGCTGCCTTCCGGGGTTAACAATCACTTTTCCATTTCTACTGCACATTGATGATAATGTTTTGGAATTCTATCACAACTCGCTTCTGCTAAACATAACAAAACTACTTTTTATGTTTATGGTTTTTTTTTGAATTTTGCTTTTTATGTATTAAGAGGTTTGTCAATTCTCCTGGTGGAACTGGTCGACCACAGATCAGGGTTCAGTGAACAATCAAGATAAACACCGAGTCACATGCATGTGCACACACGCGCGGACACACACACAGCCATGCACACATACGAATCTGCCAGCAGAAACAGGCATCATGATCTATCGAGTCTGCTTGAGTACGCAGCTAGCGCCTCTAGTTTGCAGCTGCCTCACCCTCCTCCCACCTTCTCTCGCCCGGACGTTTCTCAAGACACACACACACACACAGCCATGCACACAAACACGAGCACACACCCAAGCACAACCCAAGTAAGCAAATCTACACAGAAGTATCAAAGCAAACAGAAAAACATTGCGCTAACTCAGTAACAGTGGGTGGAAGATAGAGCAAAGTCACAGTACCTTAACAGCAAGGAGCATCTGATAAAAATATAACTTGGCTGTAGATTCTTTTAGCCCCCGTGAAGTGACCACTCTGTTAAATAATTCTCCTCCTTCCATTCTGTAAACAAAATTTATACCTGTTATTTGGAACATCTGATTGACATTACATACAGTCATTTATTTGAGCCCGCAGCTACTGAAGGGTTCCCACCTGGGATATCCTGTGTTACCTTTCAACACTCTATTACTAGACTATACCACCTTCAGTTGGTATTATGGAAAAGTAGGAGGATGGGCTGGAAGAGACAACACGACACTGGTGGTGTGATGCAAGTGTAGTCTCCCTGGTGTGGGGGTGGGGGGAGGGGGAAGGGTGGACAAGAGTGCCAGCTGCTCCCTACATGGGAACCCTTTGTCAACTGGCCATCAGCCTGGGAACAGACATCAGTTATGAACATAGCTACGTGCCTTCCTTGTAGAGAAAACACCCAACCTGAACAGGGAGAATTTCTTTTGCACACTACTGTATGCAACACAGGCAAAAACCAAGCGATAAGATCTGAAAGGGTTTTTGGTGTTGGGGTGGGGAGATACCCACTCACCCCAGAGGCTTAGCCTGACACTGAAAGCGGAGGGTTATCATACCCCAGGAAGGGTGGGTATCCCACAACATCCCACACCCAGAAGGATCTTACTGCACTTAACAAAATGAGTTGTGTTCTGTTCAAAGAGCGATCAGACGGGGGTGTTGTGTGTAAAATGCCTCACAGATAGCACAATGCGAGCAGCAGCGAGTGGAGCGGAGAAATCGCAGTGCAAGTTATGAGCAGGGAAGTATAAGTCCCATACTGGCTCTTTTTGTTTACTGGGTGGTGTTGCCTGATAAACAGATGGGTAGAGAATGCTGTCAGCTAATCACAGGTCAGCATATGGACCCCTTCTAATATACATTTTGAAATGGGTTTCAAAAACTGTGACACCTGATTGGCTGAGGGCTATTATTGCCTGTGTTGTTAACCTGGCACAACAGCACTGGATAAAGTTCCAGCAGCCTTCTCACAATAAAATCAGTACTGGCTTCGCATCCTGTTACCATCACAAACATGGCTGCCACCTTTATTGACTAAAAAACTTCAACTAGGCCCTGTCACAGACTGATTCTCTCCCAGGACTCAAAGTTTTCACCATGCTACAGATTTTCACAACTCCTAAGTTGAATGGCCAGCTTGGTATGCTGCCCCCACTCAGTTAACTCTCACTTTGGGTATCTTTAGGTCCGAATCCTACCAGAGCCACTACTCTCAAAGTACAGCAGCTTGCTGACCGGCCAGCTTCATGCATATCACAGTACAGAAGCCCTCGCTGATTGAAGCGGCTCGGTCCTTTGAAGTACAAGAAGTTTCTGCCTAGTACGCAGTGAGTGGTGTCACTACCACAGTGCATGGTCACTGGTCTAGACTGCCACACCCCTGCTATTTTGAACTGCAATGGGCTCGGCAGAGCCCCCCTCACCCCCCCCAAAAAAATCTATCCCAGATTAGGGGACTGGAATAAAAGGTGTGGGGGTTGAATTCTTCTCTAGATAACATTTTCCAACATTACAAAGTGGAAAAATTTACAGAAACTGATATCAAGATCAAATTTAAATGACACACCATGAAAGGAGTCCTGAGATGGAAAATGAACAGGTTACTCATCTGCAACAGTAGTTTGGCATGTCCCCTTCCACTTTAAATCTTGCCGGAAGTCTTCAAGCTGGCTCCTCCCACCTCCGTCGGGGCATCTCCCCTTTTGAAGATATCAGTAAGGGGGTACTCCACCTTTTTCTGGATGGACTCCAGGAGCATTCCAGTGGATTCAGAGATCAAGCAGAGAATGCCCTGGAAGGAGGAAGGGCCTTCCTCCAACCCTGCCATAGACGACTCATCTTCCCTGGGATGGCAGTGCAATCCAGTGACGTCCAAGTCCAAAGAATCTGGATACAACGGCCTCCAGCCTAGGTCTCTCTCCATAAGCTGAGGGCAGTCAGGGTGACTGTAAATCAACAGACATCAGGGAAGCCCAATGTCTGTGTGGTCCTCTTTTGAGGGAGCCCCTCCATGAGGCTGCTTGGGCGGTGGTTCCACCCGAATCGGTGGCGAGACTGGGATAGGCTGAACCAGGATACGGGCCGGCCTGGGAGGCGGGAGCCAAGTGATTGCCGGGGTAGGCGACGGAGCCGGCTTCTGCTCGGTCAAAATCAGCTGTTACCACATGAGGTCTTCATAGCGTCGGAGTTTCCATCGAAGCCTCTTCTCGTCATAGGAGGATGAAGACCTGTGGCGTTGCCTCTTTTTAGAGTGCTTATGGCTCTTGAATGGTTGAAGGGGTTCTGGACCTCGACCGAGATCGGGTAGGCCAACTCGGTCGATCAGGAGACACAGGGGTTGGTGAAAACCGAGGGTCTGGAACCAGGTCCTGAATGGGGACACCAGCAGGCTGGGTCTCCTCGTCAGGAAAGACAAGTATAGGAGTCCTCTCCAAGGAGTCGTCGAGCTGAGCCGGTGACAAGGGGTCGACAGGGTCAAGAACAATCTCGATGTCGTCGACCACTTCCTCGGTCTCTTGGCCAGACAAAAGGTCCGTGAAGCCTGTGGTCGAGGGACATCTCACCAAAGTCGATCAAGTGTTTTGAGACTTGACCTTTCTCGGTCCCAAGAGTGTCTTCGTCGGGACGAAGACTTCGGGTCCTTCTCCCTCTTCCAACAACGGGAGGAGTGCGAGCCCGAGGGCGCCTCACCCCTGGTGGGGAGAGACTGGCACAACTCCTTGAAGGAGCCCGAAAAGGTGGAGCCAAGGTTCAACGGAAGGAAAAAAAAAAAAACTTAGATTGGCCGAAGCTTGAGCTGCTTCCTCCTCAAATTCCTTCATTTGTTCCAGCTGCTCGGCGGATCCCGCGGACGCAGAAACCGCCCACCTCGCCTCCTTTGATTTCACTGGCAGGTTCCTTTTATCCGGTCTCCCCAGCTTTAAGTGCACCTTGCAGTCGTCCAGGACACTGGGATGGAAGGCCAGGCAAAACCCATACGACGAGGTGTCATGTCTGACACCTACAGAGTAAACGCCAGTTAGGTGGGAATCGATGCACAACATCTTCTAGCCGCAGGGGCATCGGCGAAATCTGGGGGGGGGGGGATTTTTCCTCCATGTCAGATGTGGTAAAATCGCAATCGCTAACTCGAATGAGTTTCAGAGTAATTTTCGGCCAAAAACAACGCTTTGAATCCAGGGTCTACGAACTGCTGCAAGAGCATGAAGGCACCTGTATCCTCCAGTGGAAAGGAAGGTCTGGCGTCATGGGGCAGAGCCGAGGTATATACCACTTGGGTGGGTGGGAGGAGCCAGCTCGAAGACTTCCGGCAAGATTTAAAGTGGAAGGGGACATGCCAAACAGTGTGGATGAACAACATATCCACGGTCCTAGAATACATATTGTTTTACTCCTCCTGGAAAAAAGGTAAGTTGAACTACTTAATTTCATTCATTTTTTTATTTTTAACCAGGAGGTGGACTGGGCACAGCCACACCTGACACTTAAAACAACAATACTACAAAATAATACAAAACTACAGAGGAATATAGAAGAAAGGATGGAAATGATAGGTCTAACATATAGAGAACACGGATAGACGGATATGAACTCAACTAAAAGAAACTAAGCAGGAACAGCAAAAACTACTATATGAAAAGACGGAAAGGATAAACAAGGAGGAGAAACCTAAATGTCTCCCTGAAGGACCTGTGTTTCCCCTGGGATGCTAGTGGTGGACAAGTCCGTTAAACTAGAGTCTGTTACCAAAGGGCAACAGCGTGGATAAAATGCAAGCCAAAAAATATCTAGAAACAGTCACATCTGTAAGATGACCAAAAAAAATGTCCACATGGTTGCTCTGTGAAGTTCAAACTAACCTCACCTGCCTACACATCCTATACATACATACACACACACACACACACACACACACACACACACACACACACACACACATATTCTTTTGCAAACAAGTGTCCAACTTACAATTCCAAAACAATGTAGTAGGCGTCTTCAAAATCGAAGAAATTCTCAATGTTGATGATACAGGGCTAAAATATGTAAAGACAAGCTTGGTAAATAATGCAAAAGAGCAAATTTAAAAACATTCGAGAATTAGAAGATGCCAGTCGTTCTACTATAGCACGCTGTACCTCCTGACAATGCATTACAGTACATTTTGGTTGGTATGTAATCTCCAAACATTTATGGCACAAGAACCAGTCCGAGTAAAGTAGTCCACAGTTACTACACCATGAAAACAGGTTAGTGGACTATTATTACATAGAAGGCTCAGGCTTTAAACTGCTTCTCCTGCCCTAGCCCTAGACAAACCAGAGGCATGAAGGATGTGCCGGGGAGATCAAATTGCCAGGCTGTGCCAGGGAGGGGGAGTGGCCATCTCCATGACCTCACACAACTGCCTTGACCAACACACTCTCGAGGGTCAGACTCCAGGGGCTGATCCTACCAATGTGACTCAGGGGTTAAATTGGAAATGTTTTGGAGGTGGAACTGTAATATTTACATTTGTAGGAGGTGGAACTCTGTTCCTGTGACTTCCTGCCCAATTTAATCTCTGAAGTGATTCCCTTCCTCCCTATGGGCCATAAGGGGGCGACCATATCTCAGCATAAGGCATCTTCACTTCCCAGGTAGCAGGGCATATCTTTTAGAATGTGCATTCTGCTTGCAACATCCAACTATGATTCCCAGACTGGGAAACAATCCGGCCAGCTAGGTCAGCTGCATGGAAAGTACTGCCACTCACCAAAAGCCCAAAATTCAACTCTTATTATCTGCCCCCCCCCCATGGATACTCAATTCTGACAGAGTCACAACAGCCACATCCATCCACCAGTACCACAGGCAGAGGGTGCATGAATTCCAGTCTAATAACGCCCTTTCTCTCCAGAAGCCGAGCGCCTCACCTGTGTGGCTAAACTGTGGCTGGGATGAGGTTTGCTGTCATCCCACAAATGGAGTGCAAATGTCGTCGGCCACACTGTCAGTGCTGTCCGGGCGCTATGAGAGTGGGCATCTCTGTTCTCTTCTAATGAAGTCTAAACACGATGCCTCCATAATAAATCCCAGACTCCACCCAACTGAGGCAAGTGGTCACACTCACAGTGCAAACCAGCGTTTACAGAATGGTTGCATGGCACATTAACTGCAGAACCACCACACCCGGCTAATTAAAACTTTTTCCTAACATAAGCCAAGATACTGAGAACGCAACATCTCGAACACAATAGCAGACTGTGAAGTACTGCTTGTGGAAAACACAAGTAACTTACATGGTTCAATTTCTTTAGTATCTCAATTTCTGTTTCAACGTTTCCAACTGGATCCTGAAAAAAAACCAAAACCACTTTAAGGGGACCAGGTAAAAATGATCCAGATCAGTTTTAAAGGCATTAGCCTAGGGGATGCCTGTTATTCTAGTGGCAGCGTAATGCCCTGCCAGGCTGGTGACCTGGGCTCAGGAGCAGACTTGGGGGGGCCTAGCTGAACAGGGGTAGCACTGTGTCCTCACCTCTGCAACCACTGTGCTGGGTCACTGTACTTGCTCCCATCAGGGAAAGCTGCGTGTGAGACCACCCACCCATGGGTTGGGCAGCACAACCATGTGGATACAATGTGATGGGAGG
Organism: Neoceratodus forsteri; assembly: GCA_016271365.2. Lineage (NCBI taxonomy): Eukaryota > Metazoa > Chordata > Ceratodontiformes > Ceratodontidae > Neoceratodus > Neoceratodus forsteri. Next base: position 1,866,981 of record JADMNL010000027.1, read on the forward strand.
GTTGAAACAGAAAAAACAAAGACCAACAACTCAGTGCCCCCCCCCCCAAGGATATACTCAGGTCCCACGCCATGGAACCTGCTGCCTGATTGGATCTTGCAGTATCAGGGCGAAGCCAGACCTCCACTGGAGCCCTGACATGCAGCCTTCTGTCAGATCGGATCTTGAATCGTCAGGGTGATGACGGATCTCTGCTGAAGCCCACCATGTGGGTGTGAAGCAGTGGGAGAACAGCAGCAGTAGGTAAGTAGCAAACCTCCGCTGCAGCACCAACATGGGGCAGGATGCCATAGAACAGTAGCCACTGGTTATTGGGCAGATGGGGATGGGTGGTTGCTCGGGGTTAGAAGAGGACTGACATGGCCAGTGGGGACAAAAAGCTATACAGAAAACAAGCAAAAACCATTAACATTATGTACTGAAGCAATCAACAAAATATATTAGCTACCTCTGTTCAGCCAGGAGGTCCGTGAAAGCAGAAGAGAAGCAGGAGGACGATGTGTGAAGCAGATGCACAGCAGCATGTGGGCCGATGACACAGACTGCACCGCTGTTATGCAGACTCTGCTAATATTTACATTTTCAAGTAAAACGATTACTGTACAAGTCTGCCACTAATACAGTAATTTGATGAGCTTATACTGTAATTTAGTTATACACTAAGCATATTTGTTGGTGCTTTTAAAACACTGTTCTTAACATCAGAATGTTGTCAACAATTTTTTTTAGCATGTTTATCAAAACCTTCATGGGTGCAGCTGTAAGCATATCTCAGAGACCGCTCGAGCTCAAACCATTCTCATGAAGGGGCGAGGTTTGCCATCAGTAACCTGTCTAAACCGAGTATCAGTATTTGGAAATTATATTTTATTTTAAAATAAAAAAACATACAACAGTCTCATGCAAGAGATCACATTCTGGGTAAGTTAATACATCCAGTGTAATGGTATACAAGACGGCTATGCAATCTGGTTATCGGATACAGGGGTATTCCATTTTGAGTCAACTGAAAGTTAAACTAGAATATGCTGCAACCTACAAGACTTTGTAGGCAGTCAACTCCAATAAAAAAGAAAATCCATACTTTAACACACAACAACCAGTGTTGATGTGACTCCTATCCGAGGATGTAGCCCCTTAACATAGTTAGTGCACTAAGGAAAGAATCTCTTACACGTACAGAGAATGATCTGGAATAACAATAAAGCTTTTACCATTAACATTGCAAAACAGTGCTGCAGTATTTCTACACATAGCGTCTACCTTTAAGTATAGCTTAAACGGCAACGCGTTATCACTGCTACATCTGCATAACAGTATTAACTAAGCTGCAATCTTTATTCCCAGCTATAAGTATACTACCAATATCAGAACAATTTGCTCCTAAGCAATCAGTAAGTGAAACCAACAAACTACTGGTGTGATAAAATTAACTTTTAGCTAGTTAAACTGAAAGTCCTGATCAATTACTTTCCTTCAGGTCGCCTCGTCTGAGTTAGATAGATCGTGCGGTCTGGTTCTATCGAATTCTGCGGCAGTGGCCTCCACTTTCTTCCCGGCTTCTATTGGGTCTGTAAATTGGAAAGTATGCCCTCCGTAATGGATCCTCAGTCGGGCAGGCATCAGCAGTGAATGAGCCACCCCTAAGCTCCTCAATCTCACCAGGACTCCATCAAACTTCTTTATACTGGAGCGTGTGGCAAAGGAAAGGTCTGGAAAAAGATGGACAGTTGTACCCTTGTAGTTTAAGGATTCTGTTCCCCAGGCTGCCTGTAGAATCAAATCCCATGTTGTTGAGCTGGCAGTTACCAACAGAACTGAGTGAGGCAACTCATTTTGGTTCGAGGCGGCTCTAGGGGATATCTGGTAAGCTTTAATAAGATCGGTATCTGCCAGAGTGGACTCTAGTTTTAGAACTGCTGGTAACCAGCCTTAAAGAAACTCCAATAGGTCGCTTCCCTCGCAATTTTCGGGCAGGCCCACCATACGAACATTTGAAGCCCTCTGCGAGTTTTCGATCACTTCCAGACGGTACCTCAATTGCACATTTTCCTGTGTCAATTTACTGGTAGTAGCCAACACATTTGTGGCCATAGATTCTGCCGAAGCAGCCAATTTAGAGACATTCTCTATCTTGGCATCTTGCTCTGTGAACCTGGCAAAAATCGACTCAACTTTAGAGTCGACTGTTTGCATCGATTGCTGCAGGGCCCCCCAAGGTGGTTCTGTCCCCACTAAAGATTGTGAGCCAGACACATTCTGAGTCTCCGATGGCGACTGATTTTTCGCTACACCTCCAGCGTTTTTAGTTGTTCATCCCATATTGGCAAAAAAGGTATGTACTTAATCAGCACGAGAAGCAGATCTCACTGCTGTACTTGAAATTGTAAATATTTACCAATATATGGCTGTTTTTAGGTCATATATTCTGTTATTGTGTAGAGCTCTTCCTAGACACATCTCATCACTAGGCTTGCTCAACAGCGCCCCTCAAGTATCAGTATTCTGTCTAGACAGGTTATCACTAGTAAGACTGGATTTTACCGAAGCGCATCAACCTTCCTGGAACAGCCCGATTTGAAAAACGCTAGGGCTGGCGTCTGCCGCCAGCAGTAGTGCTACACGGCTCGTGATGCCAGTGACCTGGGTTCGGGAACGAGCTTGGGTCATCATAGGCCAGCCGGGGGGAGTAGGATTGAGCTTCCCAGAGGACGTTCTCCTCCTCCAGGGTCGGAGGTACCATCTTCCACCGCAATACTGCCACCTGGGTGACCACACTGGTAGGGAGGAGACATCACTGACGCCGGTGACCGAACGCATGCCCAGCATGGGCATGTTGCCATGGCATCCACGAACATGTCTCCTAGGAGAGGAAAACCAGCAAAAATTGACCCGGCTCCTCCACGATGAAGACCGTAGTAGCTCCCAGGTCTCCGCTTCCCTAGCATGGTGCAGCCTGAGGAAATGTGAAGTCTTGAGGGAACTTGGGGTGCCCCTCTTAACCCTGCCAGGGAGTAAAGGCGGAGCTACATGAAAGTGAGTGACCGTGGCTGGGGGAGGTTCAGGGGGTGGCTGGCAGACCTGAGGGCTAAAAGGAGTCGGTGAAGAAGGGGACATAAACAGAAATTCGAAAAAAAAAATGCTACATAGTGTATTCAGACTCTGATTCAGAGTAAAATCAGCAGGGAAAAAAAATATATATACGTGTGTATATATATATAAAAATCAATCCTCAAAATTAGCTTGTTTTGCTATTTTAACTTTTCCTCCCCAATTTAAAAGTTCAGCATTTACAAAGTTCCTATGTGTGCTCAACTTATCAACTGTTACATTTAATGCTTGGATTTACAAACTTGCTTCTATGTGTGCCTCAGGTTAAAAACTGTTCGATTAATGGGCTTGTTTAAATTTTTACCCTGCTCTCTTCCTGTCTAGAACAGCCTGATCAACCATCGTGTAAGTCTAATGCTTATCTATAAAAAAATTGTTAAGTTTATTTCATAAAAAAAAAATAAAATAAAGAGTGTGAAGTGCCAGCCCGACAGCGCATCGGCAAGGCGTCTGCTTGTGGCACCGACATCCCAGGTTCGGTGATGGACTCGAGAGTCGGAGGGCCAGCTGGGGGGAAAAGGACTAAACATTCCAGGGGCACTGCTCTCCTTCTCCGGAGGTCCCGCTGTCACGGACCTCTGGGCGAGGCTGGGTACCGCTGGGCCAGCACCCATATGTCAAGTGGCAGGGGTGGATGCCGGGCGCTATTGCACATCCTCGCCCGGGTGGGGGTGGGGGGATTCCACAAAATGCCGGCCTGCTGGTGGTGGTTCCTAGTCTCCTTGCTCCCACTACAGACCAAGGTCCGCTGGGGAGGGTGCTCCCTGGCCCACCCTGGAGGCAAGCCAGGCCAGTGATCAAGTTCCTTGGGAGGGGTACCCACCCGGCTGTAACCCTGCCCAGGGGGGTAAGCCTGGCGGCGAGCAAGAAGTCCAGATCCTCCAGTTCCCGGAGGGAAGGAGCCGGAAGAAAAAGGGAAAAAAAAGTGTGAAGAACAAGCTTGTTTGTCACACGACTACAGTGCCATCATAGTCCCTTAGATCCTTGTCCCTCAAAGTATCTAACTGTAAGTGTGAAGGACACTGAAACCAGCTTCTCTTTTGGTGGTAACCACCAAGTGAAACTCACAGAAGCCATCCTTTCTTCCAAAATGGTAGCCCCCAGCTACTGCTGTCATTGCAGCAGTCTGCAGTTACCATTCTCAGAGAAAGCTTGATTTCTAAGAGTTCCAGATTCTTTGAAGGACCAGGATCTTCAGAGACCATGGGCTCAATTTTCAAAAGCCCTAAGAATGCCGCAGACATTCTCCCAACCAGCAATTGGGATTTTTCAATCCCGGCTAAATATAAAGTTAGACCAGCATTTCCTGGTCTAACTTGTAGGCATTTGGGGGACCCTTTTTACGGGGCTTGCACCAAATCTTTGACGCAAGCTGCCGTAAATTGAGGAAACTGTCACAACTGTACCCAATGTACTAAAACCAGATGCAGTCATGTCGCAGGAGTTTGGCGCAACTGTGTCAAAAGCACGTGTGATGCAGGGCTTCCTTCAAAAACTGAGCCCCATATGCTAAATAGCTAGTGTACTGCCTAAAACTAACATCGGACATTAAGAGCAGCCAACCATGACCTTTTACATCTGAGGTGCTTTTTCTTTTCCCTTTGTTTAACTGGAAGATTGTTTACCTGATGTTAGTAGGTGTGATGTGTGGGACAGCACTCTGCCTGGCAGCTGACACATCTAACTCTACTGCCCCCCACTACGTCACCAGCACTGTGACCTCACTGATTGTGTCATCACTGCTGCTTAGGAACAGCCACTCAGTAACTGCCAGGTCAGTCGTCTGTGATGTCACTCTCAGTGAGATCACAGTGCTGATGTGGTAGAGGAAACAGAGACAGACATGTCAGCTGCCAGGCTAACCACTGCTCCACATACATCCAGCATTATATTTAAGCAATAATGTCCGACAGGGTGTGTGTCATGCTGGGATAACGTCACGCCTCAGGTGGTTGGGCACGAGACCGCAGGCCGAGTGCGTCCAACAACTGAGGCGTGACGTTATCCCAAATGACACACACCCTGGAGGGCATTATTGCTATTAAACAATGGCTCGTTGTTATACAGAATACAAAAAATAATTTTAAAGATGTTTTTGTGTGGAAAAATATTTTTGGTTTTTTAAAAGAAGATGAAACAATGAAGCACATCACCCAGGACATCAAGCAGCACAGAATCACGTAAAAGTTCATCTACAGCTTCACACTGAGGCTGAGACTAGAGCCATGATGTTGTACTAGGATAATAGCACGGGTCCAGCCCAACACTGACCAATCAGAGTCCAGGATTTTTTCTTGCCATCGTATATTATTACATAGAAGACTTTCTAATGAGCACAAGGAAAAACAAAAATACTTCAGAAATAAAAAGTTACAACTGACTACTTCTTAAAATTGTATTATTTTCCTGTTTGCCTGTTTTGGTTCCACTAGCTCTTTCAGTATATTTTGTGTGCAAGAGGGTACTATCCAAAACTTTGGGAAACTGTACAAGAGTCCTTGTGTGGGGGGGGGGGGACTACATAAGCTCTGCAGTCCTTGTATATATAACAGGAACAAGGATTTTTCAGGGTTGTGTGTTAAAGAGGATACTACATTAGGATCAGAATTTATTTTATTTATTGAGGTCTAGGAATTACAACCCTTTCAGTCAGAGACTCCTTTACAATGGCTCCGCGTCAACAGGAAAGACAGGCAAGGCAAAACAGTTGTTACAATAGGAAAGAAAAGAAAAAAAAAAAACAGCATTTCTGAACAAGTATACATCATAGCAAAAAACATAGTTATACATCAGCAAATTGCAACGGTTTAGGCAGCGCAACAGGAAATTAGGTCGGGAGTTAGTGAGATCAGACAGAAGGAGAGGAGAGTATTGAGAGAGGAGGAGCAAGTCAGAGGACACTGTCAAGTAAAGGAGGTTAGGGAAAAATAGAGGCGCCCCGGGGCAAGAGAGGAGACAGAGGCTACAAACAGTAGCAGCTTAAGGAGGCGAGAATATGCTCCTGCAGGTAGGTTTTAAAAGGACCAAAAATGCACAGAAGACAGCAGCAGTCAACCATCTGTTTGGTGGTGGGGGTCGATGTGCCTTGCTGAACCATGACTGTGCCAACAGAGGGTCCAGGCTCTGAGTGACACAATAAGTTTATCGTTCGGACTGGGACAGGGAGCAACCCTAAGGTGTCATCGGTCATTCTTGTGTGCTGTCACCACAAGAAGCTACATTTTAATTTTTTCCTCCCTGTAACCCGTCCCCATACCTCGGACGCATGTGGAGGCATGTGCAAGCCTCGTCTCGAGGTGCCTTCCCACTACGTGTCGTCCCCTCCACCTATGCTGACCATCGGACCCAGTGGCAGCGGGACTAAGAAGGGGTGGCAACCACCCCAGGGCGTCCAGCGCCTCAGCCCTCTGTGCCAGCCAAGAAGCTACATTTTAAAGATCTATTTTTTTCCCCCCTTCTGTTTATTCGCCTTGTACCAACCCTGACCTCCACTCAATCAGATCCCCTCATACCTCGCTACATCTCTCCCTTATTGCCCCAGGAATCTGCTCCTTAGAGTGCAACCGATCGCTCGTGCCCTTAATACTCCCTGATAACCCCCGGCAGGGCGAGGAAAGGTCCCTCTCTTACCTTATCCCCAAACCATAGTTGAGCGGGTGGCGCACACTGGAGTCTGCCCGATGACAACTCTGGAGGGTGTGCTGTCGGCTTCTGGAGGGGTCGTCACCTAGGAGTGACAGGGTCCATTTTCGTAGTGTCCCACAGTCACCGGCGCTCGGGGAGAGCCAACTGGGAAGCACGCATAAAGACAGAGCTCCTCCTAGGGCTCTCAGCTGACGTCTGCCCATTTCCCCTTGCTTGTCCCGACTGCACTGCCAAGCCCAGGTTCACCCAGGAGATGGCAGTATTGCAGCGGGACTAGCACTAATCCCTACCCAGAGAGGGAGAGCTGCCTCTGGGTGCTCAATCCCTCTCTCCCCCTGCCGACCCCCCGGCGGCCAGAGTCAAGTCTCAGAGACCGGGTTGCTGGCGTGGAACGAGGTGTGGCGTCCAGCGCCTCAACTCTAAGCGCAACCGGGCCGGCCAAGATCTATTATTTTTAAAACTTTAATTAAAGTTTGTCTGACAAATTTTATAGCAAAAGAGAAAGTACATAGAAGTGCAAATGGAATACTTTATACATTGTACATAGTGTTTTTACATGTATGAAATCAGTGTCTGACCTATTAAACAGGTTATAAAAGTTCGTAGTTGCCTGGTGTCAATTTCTTTATGTATCAATTGATCATACCTCTAAGCACTTGTGCTTCAGCTCGGCCATCTCCATTAATGAGTTCAGGAGCCGAGCCCCACTGGTGGTACTAGGGATGGGATTTCTCCATTGGTCTATCTTGGGTCGTGTGAGGAGCCAGCTTGGGAAGAACTTTGTGACTCTGACGTCCTCTTTTGCCACAAACGTTTTTATCCTCCTACAACAGGCCTGGGTGGCTGTCAGCCCTGTCCCCACACTCAGTGGCCATTCCCTACTGTGTCCGGTCCAAAAGCTCAATCCTTCTTGGATTTCTCCCTGTGCAGGACGGTAGGAGGAGTGCTACTGCCACCCCCCCACTCACGAGACACAGCCAGAACACCCTGAGACTGGAGCATGCTGGGCTGACTGCCAGGACACAGACAGGGCTTCACAAAGCCCAGGCATCTACTTTTTTTCCATTTTCTCCCTGTTCCATCTGCTGGGGCCCACATGCAGACATGCACGTGTGTGGAGGCATGGTGCTCAAAACAGAAGTCCTGCAGCTCCCTTCCTGTGCTGTTCTGCAGGCCTGTACTGTCACCAGCCCCCACCTGGTGGCAGTCATTCGACGTGAGTAACACCCATCCCCCCCACCGCCCAGGAGAGGAGAGCAGACTGTTGGACACTCCTTCTGTCCCTTCCTGGCCAGCCCCCAGCAATCTGAGATCGCTTCTAAACCCATGTCGCCGGCGTGGTGGGCAGTAGCACTACCATCACAGCACCGGGCCAGCTGACCCTAGTGACCGTAAAGATGCACTTCGTGTACGCTGCCTAATCTTTAGTTAAAACTAGGAGAAGTAAACAGACAAGGAAGGAGGACGTAGCAGGGGGAAGAAAAGAGGCAGCAACTCACAGAAGAAAGTCAGGATGATTATCCAGTTGGTGCACTGCCCATCTCTGCCATCTGGTGCCAAATAGACCTATTCTATTAGCCAATGTATAGGCCAATTTTTCCACTGAGTAGACGTCCAAATGTATTTTCCCCACCACTCTACAGTAGGAACCTGGAGGGGCACATTTTGAAGAGTTGACACTGTATTTCTGAAAACATTTAATATAATGAAAAATAACACCTTACCTTTATAAACCCATGCTGAAACAAGCTTCAGTTGATGAAGCATTTTCCCAATTTAATCACACAGCCAATTACTTTCACACCACTCCAGTTTCCTGATGATTTGTTTTTATATTTTACGGCAAATTAATTTGCTGTTTCAGTGGTTTTCAGTTCCTTCTCAGTCTATCCCCATTACTCCACGCTCTTGTTATTGCATGCGCTCAGTTCCCCGATTGGTGCTGTCCTACCTAAAAAGTTATGGCCCCCCAGTCAAACCATAGCACCATACTAATGACATCTAGTGCGCTTAGCAGACTCTCAGAGTGGTCACTGCTATATTAAGAAGTACGCTTTGCATGCTGCAAAGTGGTTAGAGTGGTCATGCTAAATACATCACTGTACTCATGTAAATGAGGTGAACCTCGCACACATGGCACACTGGTATACTGAAGGGCAGTGGCGGAGCTGGTGGGGCGGTCGCCCCTCCTGGCTGCCCCAGAGGGTGGGCGGTCACCCCTCCTGGCTGTCCCAGTGTGAGCAGTGGTACCCCGCCACCATCTTTATTCACTGTTTAGTGCCCATTGTGGAGCCCGTGATTGACTGAATGGCTCCCCCTGGCTCCCAAACACTCCCAAACCTGGCTCCGCCACTGCTGAAGGGATTTTAAAAGTGCTAAAAGGCTGCTTAGCGGCGCATTTAACACTTCCAAAATTCTACTTTTAACAATGCATACAGTAACCCCCCCAACCTCCTCCTTCACCTAATCCCTGATGTAACAGTGGAAGTATCTCAGTATCCCAGGCCCTTGCTTTGTCCCCGCTGTATTAATGAAATTATTCCTGGTGTCCAGTGGTTCATCCCCTCTCCCGGTAGCCCTCACTCCATCCCAGTGTTCCCATTTACCCCCATCTGTACTTGATTCAAGTACAAGTTATGAAATTCAAGTACATTTCTGTGTGAAGGGGGTACACTGTACCGCCATAATTCTGTTTGAAGTATATGTACCCCACAAAAATGTTGTACAGATGGTAGAATGAACCCTTATAATTTATTTTGTACCCCTGAAGATTTCTGGAGAGGGTGCAGTGCACCCCCAGATCTGCTGCCTTAATGGGAACACTGCTCCATCCCCATGCCAGCACCCCCACTCTCCAAGGCAGCTGGCAATTATCCACTGCTCTCATCCCCGTCTGGTCACCAGCACAAATCCTGTAACGATATACAAAGCTGTATATCTCTACAGGACTTGTCTGGAAATGAACAAAGTCAGCATAAACACTACTGCGCACGTGTGCTGACTTAGTTTTCTACAAAATGTTGTTATGGCCTGTAAACTGGCCAGAAGTAATACTTATGTCACCAAACTGAGGCGACAGCTGTTAGACCCCCCCCAAATCATACAACCACTTTAATGATGACCCTGTAACTCTTGCCCAAAATGGGTATTTGGTGAGAAAACGCTGGCATGGGAGAGAAGTTGGGGGCTACCTGGAGGGGAAGGGACCACTGGACACAGGAATAATTTCCTTATAATAACTGGGGAGCATTTTCTCTTATAGAGAAACCTACTTATAATTCGCCGTTATAACTTGCAGGTTATAACGGCGAATATTTGGCGGGTTTCTCTCGCACTGAGCATGTGCAGCCGCTGCTCCTTCCCTCCTCGGTGCCTGCCGCCATTCCCCAGCTCTGCACAGTTCACCGCACTCAGAGTCAGCAGTAAGTTATTTTTAAAACAATAAATAACTGGGCAGCATTTTTATACATTATCTGGCTAAGAGGGAAAAAAAACACAGAAATAAACAATTGTTTTCATCAGGAGCCGTGGACCACACTAAAACACGACCAGTCGGCAGCTCCGGAGAAATATCTATTTGATACAGCTGCTGTGGCGAGAAAATGCTCCCCAGCAATTATATAAAATAAAGGCTGGGTAGGGGGGTATAAAACTCAGATTTTACACACACCCTCAGGGTTGGATGTCTTAATAAACACCTCGAGCTTCACTCTTGGGGTTTATGCACCATCCCACCCCTGGGGGGGTGTAAAATCTCATAACCCCCCCCCCACCCAGCCATTATTCTATATATTACAATAGAAATTGGGTGAGGGAGAGGGGTTACCACTAGACTAAGGGATAATTTCACTATTACAATAGCAGTTGGGTTGGGGGGGGGGGGATACCACTAGACTTTCAGGCATGATTTCATTACTACACAACAAGGATCCGGTGGGGGAAGGAGAATGCCACTAGACTACAAGGGATGGTTTCACTATTACAATGAAGTGAGAGGGGGAACAACACGCTGTTGACACCAGTGAAATAAGCCAAGCTCAATCTGACCGGGGTTAGAAACAGCAGCCACCAGTCTTGACACCCTCCCAGCAGCATGTCACAGATCACAGCAGCCATTTGCTTGGCGCATGGAGCTCCCATACTGTCCCGCAGCCAGATCCACTGGCAAGGACCTACGGTTAAAAAAAAAAAAAGAAATATAACAGTGTGCCGATAAACTTCTGGCAGGGACCAGCAACATGTCACAGACCACAGTATTATTGTTTTAACAACAAAGTGTCTGAATTGCCCCACAGCCAGCAAAGGGCCGAACGTAACAAAACACAGGAAATAGTGGCAGTACTTTTTGTAATGCAATACTATAGATCCCTACACAGTTTATAGCACTGCACTGCAATTGTACTGTGCTCAGCACCCTGCTGTGTTTCCCCCTCAGAATGGTAAAAACAGTGAAGTTTGCCTTTTCTGGTTTTGGTCATGCACAGCACTCCACTAACAAGAATTCTGCAATCAGCTTCACTAAGCAGCCTTAAAATGTGTGCTTTGGCCACTGAGCAAGCATCCTGCTTTTCTAACATCTTTATTCCTTCTTGGATTTGTCAGCCACTTACCCCAGCCCCAGAAACATTCACTCCGAATTTCCGTTTCGTAATGATTTTCACAGCTACTTTCCTGCATGACGACTTCTCGAAAGCTAATTTCACTTCTCCACAGGCTCCACTGAAAGAAAGGACAATATTTTTTTTTGTATTATCTTCTTTATTCGCCCCGTCGTGCTCAGTGGCCCCCACTCCTTCAGGCTCCACAAGTCCCCTCAAGCCCCACTGTCCTTACCTGAGCCCCCTCTAACTCTTCGTATTGCAGCCGATCCCTGGCATATCCCAACGTATCCCCTCTCCTCCGAGGGGGAAGGCACCGGGGAGGAGGACAGCCCCAGCACACACTAATTAGGGCCCAGGGATGCTGCCGAGGAGGAGGAGACCCCGGGAAGGCACCGGAGGTGTCAGGTACAGAGAGCAGTCATCCGGCGGCCAGCGAGTGGTATTTCCGCTTTTTCTAAGTTCCCCTGTACGGCGCTCGTGTAGTGCCTCCAGTTTCCACTGGGGGCCGCTACCGAGCAATACCATTCCCAAACCCACCCCAGGACAGGAGAGCAGTCCTACGGACGCTCAATCCTTATCCTCCCCTGCCGACCCCCAGCAACCAGAGTCCATTTCCGAACCCGGGTCTCTGGTGTGGGTAGAGGTAAGGTGCCAGCGCCTCAACCCTCTATGCCACCGGGCCAGCTGGACAATATTTTTAAAGACATTAGGGAGGAGATAAAAGGATCCAGGCTGCCCCTTCCTTGGTATCAGAGGAATCTTCAGTAGTGCAGTAGCAAGTCACAATTGTAATTATTCATATTGCAAAATTTGACATGATTAAACAGTTTTAATTTTCTTCCATCACCGTATCACTAAGTTGGGCCAACATTTTGCAGCCAGGGCCACTTCCTCAATGCAAGGACGGCGGTCAGTCTGTAGGCGTAGTCTAAAATTTTACAAGGCCGAGTGTCAGTGCAGGTTCCCCTCTTCCTCACAGCCTCAACATATGTCAACTTTTAAACCACACACAAAATTTGTTTTCATGACTCGAGACCCAAAACAAATTTTGGGTGGGATTTGAAAGCTGCCACCTATTGTAGTCTAAATGGGAGGGCAGAAAACTTGCCCTTTAGTGAAAAAGTGTGGGAAAATATATTTTAAAAAATGCTCTGTATTAGCCCTGAAAAAAAATTAAGTACCATCATAAACCCCAGACAGATTCTCCTGGACTGGATGCCCATTTGGAATAATTCTAGGGTGACGGGGACAAAAAAAAAGGACTGTTAAACACTGACTGGATCAAACACAGATCACACGGATCACATAGCTCAGTCATTTAGCATTTAGCTATTTAGCAGTGTCAGTGGCTCAGCAGGTAGCACACTCGCCTCTGAGGCCGGGAGATCAGAAGGCTGTGGGTTCAGTTCCCACATCTGGCACTTGGGTTAATATCCCAGTACTGACATTGTAGTGCAGCATGAGAAGGGTGCTGCACTTCTGAGGTGCCGTCTTTCGGATGAGACGTTAAACCGAGGTCCCATCTGCCTGGACTGGTGGTAGTTCAAGTGGATGTTAAAGATCCCATGGCACTTATCGAACAGAGTAGGGGAATTTCCCCGCTGTCCTGGCCAAATTTCCCTCATTCACTAAAAATACCACCAACAGCTTAATCTGGTTCAAGGGCAGCTGACATTCGTCTGTATCCCCCTCCCCGGGTCTTGCCTGAAAATAGGCAGGATTTGTCTAGTGCACTTACCCGGTCAACAAAAAATAAATAAAAATTTAATAGATGACCAATCTAGGGTTATGATCTCCTTTCAAGAACTCAGGAATAGATACGGTGTTCACAAACATCTTCACTATTACTTGCAATTAAGGGAAGCACTAAAGAATTCTAAAATACTACCTCGGGCCTTTACGCTACTCAAAAGTGAGGAGTGGGAGCACTTGTTGCGATTAGCAACACTTAAGAAGGGTACAGGCCTCTTATATAAATTTTTGACTAACAATATCTCTCCTAACTGTCTAACCATCAAGGCGAAACAAAAAATGAGAGGAAGAATTATGCCTCAATAGAAATGAAGAGGAATGTGAATCCACATGGGGTAGGGCCATCAAGTCTCATAAAGACTCGCAAGGTAGGTTAATTCAGTTTAAAATTCTACACAGATATTATTTCTGTCCGCAAAGGTTAAACGCTACGGGAGCCATATCAAAGGCTAACTGTTGGAGATGTAATCAAAAAAATGCACATTTGATGCATATACTGTGGGACTGTCCCCAAATCCAAACATGTTGGAAACAAATTCTGCCCATCTGCAATAAGGTTACAGGTCACTCCATTCCCCCTTCACCTTTGATCTTTCTTTTGGAGATTTTCCCAGACTCCCTAATAATAAACAAACATCAGGCACGCTGGATATCATAGGCCTCTCTTAGCCTCAAGAGACTGATATTACAAAACTGGAAAAGCACTAAGGTTCCTTCGATGGATGAATGGTATAGTCAGACAATATTTTTGTATAATAACGGAAACATTTGCTATTCTCTAACTGATAAATTAGATATTTTGCAAAAAATGTGGTTACCCTTTTGGAATATGAAATAGATGCTGATAGTAACTTCTTGAGTAAGTTACAGAGCAGACTTACATTGTTTCTATCTTCTTATTTATTAATCCATTAAAATTAGATTAGTTCCAGGCCTAGCTGCTAAGAAATATGTTTACATTGTTGAATTAGTATGGTGTTTATGAAGTTAACCAAATTGATCTCGTTTAAGTTTCTGTATCTCAATCTGATTTTGTATTGTTTCGCATATTTTTTAATTCAACCCTATACAAATGTGATACATATTTCTGTATTTTGCATTTCTAATTATATAAAATGTATTATGGAAAAAAATGTAAACATTATGAATACAAGAAAAAATGTTGAAAAAAGTCTCAGCATGTGCTGCTAGCGATTTTGCCGAGTTTTTAAGGTGAGTGCTAAGTGGGACAGAGCCTGGTCGCAGGGTCAGGCAACCAGCCTCACAACTAACACTGCTGTAGTAGTGTCATACAACAGTACAACACTTGAAATGTCGAAAACAAGAAAGGTACTGCCCCACTGAGTAGGTGTACCAGCACATCACTCAAGTAGACATCTGTCAAAGAGCAGAACCCTGGTTGCAGATACTGGGAGTGAACTGGTCACAGATACTAGGAGAGTACTGGTCGAGAATATAGAGACAGTACTGGACTGTACTGGCCAAAGATACTGGGACTATACTGGTTGTGGACATTATGACCTAACTGGTACAGGTACTGGGACTGTACTGGGTGTGGGTACTACGACTGTACTGGACACAGATACTGGAACTAAACGGGCCTTGAAATCTGAGATGGTACTGGTCATGTCTTAGACACTTTATACAGGAGGCATGATGGGTGTTGTACAAGTATGTTGGTGAATGTTTTCCCCTCAATAAATTCCAGAAACTTAAAACAGCTGCACTTTGATCAGTCAAGTATGGGATCTCAACATTCTGCAGACACTGAATGGGTTACTAAATCAAAACTCTCTTTCCCTCTATACTATATAAAGCTGTATACTTGCCTTCCGAGTGTTTTCGACATTATATACTGTTCCCGGAACTCCTTTGGATGTACAGACTGGTCATCAACAGTTAAATCGGAAAAAACAAAAACTGCAAAAAAAAGAAAGTAAGGTGAATCAGGAAAACAGAGGCAGGTTTCCTACAGGACTTACTACAAAGGGACAAAATAACATTTATAATTTTGTGTTTCACTGTTTAGGTGAATTATCATTCATATTACAATAACATAATGCTGTCCAACAAAGGAGAGAATTTGCCTAGATAAACGAATTGTGGGGATTATGGAGATAGCATAATTGGTCAGAATTATTCAACTCCTTCTGCTGGCTGGGAAAACTTTTAACAACCGATTTCTACGTCCTGCAGGTTTTGTTTTTGTTTTTTGTCAATCGGCAGCACACACAGGTGTCAAAGTAACATACAAGTTGTATTTTGCTATTGTCTGTATATCCCATGTAATATGTTTGCATACCAACACTGGTGACCGCCACTCCTTCAGGCCTCCTAGTTCTCCACTATCCCCGGCAATCCTCTTCAGGAGCTCTCCCCTCTGTTTCCACATATTGCAGCCGACCCCCAAGTTTGTCCCGGCATATCCCATTGCTGGGCGGGTCCCCCTCCTCCGAGGGGGAAGGCACAGGGGAGAGGGAAACCCAGCACACTATTTTTGTCATGATCCAGTGGGCGCTGCTGTGGAGGAGGCGGCTCTCCGGAGGTATCCAGTGGCTTGGAGGATGGAAGCTGTCATCTGGCGGGCACCGAAGCTGTTTTCCGGTTATTGAGAGTCCCTCCTGCGCCACTATGTGTAGCAACCCTGGTCTCCACCAGGGGCCGCTACAGAGAGGGGCCATCGCCTAACCCACTCCAGAAGAGGAGAGCAGTCCTCCAGACGCTCAATCCTCTCCTTCCCCTGACAGCCCCTGGCACCCAGAGTCCATTCTCAAACCCAGGTCTCCGGTGTGGTTCGAGGTGTGGCATCCAGCGCATCAACCCTCTGTGCCACCAGGCCGGCTTTTGTGATTTTTACTACTGAAATTTGAACAAAGCTCAACAGAGCAGCCACCTTGCAACCTAGTGGTAGCCTAGCGCTTCGCGTTACCATGCCAGCGATACCCACTCACATGCAGGCCTGAATGCCACCAAGATGGTTCCACCTGTTGTTGATGGACTTTACAGTGACATTAATTTGCAGACGGCATTCACATTGTCCTGGAAATGTGTTGACTGACTGCCACGATGCAGGGCACATTTAGACTGTTTGCAGGGGGCTTCGTACCCCGCACCCCCCGGACTTAAAGATAATAAACTCTGGGGGGCGGAAGGGGGGGGGGCGGATTAATAGGGAGAGCGGCCAACACCGGGAGTCGCTGTATCCGTACAGGTCTCCGACAACCCGTTCAACACTGTGGATGTCGAACAGGTCGCGTCACTGTTACGGATTTGTTGTGGGAGGGGGTTGCTTAAACAACGGTACACGCACCAAGATGGGGCCGCCAGGTCAGGCAGTGCCACTTTGCCCACACCAGCAGCCCCTCTGAGGAGCACTGCTGTCCACAGTGGACGCTAAGTACGGACACAGCCAGGAGAGTGATGGTCAGGTTAGAAAATGGGAGTCAAATCTCCTACAGCTGCAAAGTGAAGACCCCCCGCCCCCACTGGCCCACTTGAGCCCGTGACGATCTGTGACAGGGTATGAGACTGAACCACCTAAGAGTCAGAAAGGTGGCAGCACAGCCAGGGTGAGTGAAAACATCAGTAATAAACGGTCAGTGAATTGGCACACTCTGATTGACTAACAGACAGGCCTTACCCTGACAAATCGATCCTGACGGACATAATAATTACTATCTTAGCACATCATGGAGTGGGTGGTGCTGAATCCTGCATTTTAACTGGCCAACGAAGGGGGTGCAAGCCGTAGCCACCATTTTTGGTATCAAAAGCAGGCTCAGTTAAAATGATTAGATGTTCAAACTACTGTTTATATTTCTCATTTTATTTCTGCAATAAAGCCCCTCTAGAGTTGGGTTTTACAGGACACAGTAAATCCCTCGACTGGGACTTCTATAGTGATGCAGCTGTAGAAACACTACGGTTCAGGTCACATTACTTCCATAGAAAAGTCTGTTTGTTTGTTTTTTCTTAATTTATTTCCACCATTCGCGTTGATTTCATTGGTACTGTTAAAATCTGTTCAAATATTGTTACAAAGGCTACAGCAGTTTTATAGTACTGCAGTCCACAGCTCTTCTATTTCTGGCTCATTCAGCTGACATCATCACACCAAATGACATCATCCTCATTAACTGTATGCAAGGATTATATCCAGCCCATCAAACCAACCTCCTCAACAGGCAAACCCAGAATGAGCAGTCACGGTCTCTGTCCAGAAAGCCCCTACATGTACCAACACCACACAAAACCAGTGTAGACAAAGGCCTTCTTCAAGCCGGACTGTCGGCGCAGCGGTGGGATTTCCGCTCGCGATGCCAGCAACCCGGGTTCGGGAACGGATCCGAGTCGTCGATCGGTCGGCCGCGGGGAGTAGGATTGAGCGTCCGATGGGCAGCTCTCCTACTCCAGGGGGAGGGTGCGGGCAGCATTCGGTGCGTTGGGGACCCCTGGTGGAGACCGGGAGTCCCACGCAGCCGACGCTCATCATGGGGAGGCTGGCGTCATTGCACGTCCCTGCCTCCTAGGGGAGAAAACCAGGAAAAAGGACGAGCCGCCTGCCGCCATAGATGAAGCTCGCCGCGGCTTCAATGTGCCCTCCAGGCCAGGCCCCCCGAACTACTCCTAAGTCCCCGCGGCATGTGGCCGGATGCCGCGGGCCCCACCGTGGGGGGCAAGCCACGGGGTATCAGTGGGCAGTGGCCGATTTGGAGGGCAGAAGCCGGCGGCCCGTGACCGGGCTGAAGAACAAGGCGGCAGGTGGCTCAGGGGCGTAAAAAGGATAATATATAAAAAAAAAAAAAAGCCTTCTTCAATCCATGCCAATCACCTCGAACCCACTACCTGAAAATATTGAGAATATCAATACCTTTACTCCCATTTAAAAAAAGGCTTGTTTGGTCACCTCCTTAGCCCTTGTGTCAGCTAACCTTCTCGGATCCCTCATATCAATCTAGTCCTACTGCAGGTGAGTACCTACTGCAGCAAGCCTATCCTTACCCACACTTATGCCTCAAGTCTGTCCTTACCCATACTTATGCCTTAAGTCTATCCTTACCCACATTTATGACTTAACCGTTTACCTCGGTTAATTTGTGACAGTGCTGTACTTCTTCCAGCGTGACTGTTTTAATGTAACTAAAGTATTTATACATGTAGTAACTTAAAGAGAGTCAACAAGTTTATGTTGGTGTGCCAATACTTGCAGTCTGTGGAAGCCACTGTAGTGGCAAAAGTCCGTAGAGGGTAATTTCACTTTTTTAATTTTTTATCACTGTTTAGCTTCTTCCATGGGCTCCATGGGGCTAGCTCCCAAAGGTACATCCTCATTGACTCCCAGCTCGTCCTGCTACGAAGTTCTCCTCAGATTCCCCCTTCCCAACAGGGCCAGATGGAGGGGTGCTGGCAGTCCCCGCCACCCGGTACGGCATATCTGGTGGTGGGGGGTAGACTTCGCCAGAGCACCTGGGCCATCACGGGTCCGTGGAGCCCCAGCCTTTTCCGTTTTGTCCCTCCCTATCTACCTTCTGACATAAGCATATCGGCTTCCGAGCCATACTGCTTTCCAGCCACCGCTAGAGGGCAGTCAGCGGGCAGGATGACTAGTCCCCTTCCCCAGAGAGAGGAGAGCAGTCCTCCAGACATTCAATCCTCTCCCTCCTTCCAACCCCCAGCGGCCCAGGCTCATTCCCGAACCTGGGTCGACTGCATGGCATGATGTGTGGCGTCCAGTGCCTCTGTGCCACCAGGCCGGCAGAGGGTAATTTCACATTTTTTTGAACACTGGCAATAGAAGGACTCGCAGTTTCGCTCCAACACGACATCCAGCCGATCCCTTCACTTCCAGATTGAGCTTTTGTCAAGTCGATAAAGGCAACACCAACTAACTGACCACGGTCCATATGACCTAAGGGAGTGGGCCGGTGAGGAGAGAACAGTAAGGGAGGAGGTGAGATATGGGGGAGCGAGCCAAACCAAAATTTAGATGCAAATTTAGCACAGTGTAGAAGACAGCAATTTTCTAGGGAGGAGAAAGTCAGGGAGTTGTAGAGAGAACAGTGGTGAGTAAAAGGGGAGGCACCAAGAGCGAAACAGCAGAAGGAGTTAAAGAGAGAATCCAATCGGTTAAGGACTTGGGAGCAGCACTGTAGACTACATCACAGTAGTTAAAGATGCGTAGTATCATCTTCTGGGCCAGTTCAAGCCTGGATGGTAATGGGAGGCAGCTACGGTTTCTGTATAATGCATCAAGTTTGTGGCACAACTTGTTTAGGATGGCGTCAACATGTTCAGAGAAGCTTAGGTGTTAGTCTAGCCAGACCCCCAGATACCTAAAGGTGGAGGTGTCCTCAAGAACTGCCCCATCAAGGGTGTGGAAGGAGGGCAGGGAGGGGAGCCAGGAGAGTCTCTGCTTAGTGCCAAAGGTCATTGAGACTATCTTCTTGGCAATGAGTGAGAGCTGGTGGGAGCTGAACCAGAACTGGACTTGACTGAAGTCTGGTTTCCACATCAGCAGGGGATTGGCCCGAGGTGAAGAGAACCATATCATCGGTGTACGTGTGGATAGAGGTGTTTGAGCTGACTACAGGAAGGTCATTTAGAAAGATGGAGAAAAGGACAGGGCCCAGCACGGATCCCTGGGGTGCGCCAGTGTTGATAGGGAGACAAGGAGATACAGCATCCGCTATTCTCACTGACTGGGTCCTACCTACTAGGTATTCTTCGAACCAACTAGTGGCAGAGACAGTTAGGCCAGCTGAGGAGAAGGAGTCTAGAGAAGGGTGTGGGAGACAGTGTCAAAAGCCTTTGCTAGGTCGACAAAGACGGCAGATGTGATTTGACCATTGTCCATCCCTGAGAGGATGGAATCAGTGAGCCTGATCAGGGAGGTGGTAGTGGAGTGATTCCTCCTGAAGCCAGATTGGAACAGGGTGAAAACATCAGCATCAGAGAGATAGATAGTTCAGCGAGAACTAGATGCTCCTGGAGTCTAGCAAGGGTAGAAAGGTGAGAGATAGGACAATAGTTGGCAGGAGTGGAAGGGTCACCACCCTTGGGCAAGGGAAGGACAGCAGCATGCTTCCAGACAGATGGGATGCAAGCTGTGGCAAAAGAGTGGTTAAGTAGGTAAGACAGCAGAGCAGAAATGGCAGGCGCCAAGAGGTACAGCAGTTTGGGGTCCAAGCCATCTAGTGAACTACCTTTGGAGGGGTTGAGGGCATATAGTGCCTCCACAGTGGCATCAGGAGTGATGTTAGAGAAGGAGAAGGAGGGGGATGCAGAGGGTAAGTTGGGAGAGGAGGGTTGGGGGGGTGAAGGGTTTGATGAGAGAGTAGAGGCAAGGCGAGGACAGCTGAAGCACAAGTGGTGAAATATGAATTAAATTCTGAGGTGACGCTAAGGTGGTCGGCAACTTGAGTATTGCTTATTTTAAGGATAGGTGCAGGAGTGGTGAGAGAAAAGGGAGTGAATTATCTTCCAGAATTTGGATGGATTATTTATATTAGTCTTTAAGGTTGAACAGAAGTATTCAGATTTAGCTAAGTGGGTGGCTTTCATACACTTTTTGCGTAAAGACCAGTAAAAGTCATAGGCATGCAGGAGCATGGTAGATTTATATGCTTTCCAAGCTTGATCTCTTGAACTTTGACATGCTATAAGTTCGGGGGTGATCCAAGGGAGATGGTTGATCTAACTCTTGCACGCCTTAGGGGGGCATGTTTGTTCCGGACCTCAAGAATTTTAGTTCGTAAATAGTCATATGCAGGATCTATAGAATTATACATTGCCAGCGGCTCCCAGTTAGAGTGAGTCAGGTCCTGGAGGAGGGGAGCGATGATCAACGATTTATATGAGTGGAATAACATAATTTTTGGGGAGGGTTTTAGATCTGTGTATTTTGTGTACCACATAGAGCATGTGGTGATCGCTAATGACATCTGGTAGAATACTGGATTTAATTACCCTGTGAGGGTGAGATGTGATGGCCCACTCAATAAGGGAGTGGTGGCCAGCCTGGTGGCACTGAAGGTTGAGACGCTGGACGCCACACCTCATGCCACGTTGCTGACCCGGGTTCATGAACAAGCCCGGGTTGTCAGGGGTCAGAAGGGGAAGGTTAGGATCGAGCGTTCAGAGACTGCTCTCCTATGCCTGGGGAGGGCTGAGGGACTCCACCGCACTGTACCACCCCAGTGACGACAGGGGGTACTAATAACACTGGTGTATGTGGGTGGAGTGCGGCAGATGTCGGCACGCAGTACCTGGACATCATTGCATGCCTGCTCTCCAGAGTGGTCAAATAACGAAGGAAAAAGGCTGGGCGCGAGCAGCTTGATGGACACACTCCGCCCGCTTGGAAGTCTGTTGTGGAATCGCACTGCAGGGGTTGGGATTCGGCCAGGCATGGAAAGGCATGGGGGGCCCTCCCAGCGGGTCAGAGAACGGCCGTACTGACCACTCATCATGTGAGTGAGCCTGCTGCCCTCCGGATGGGTCGAGCCGGTGGCTGGATGCCCCTGCTGATCACACCGCAGCAGGGCGGAAAAAAATATTATACAATAAAAAAAATAAGGGAGTGGTTACCGGACTTGTGATTCATGCGGGTTGGTTCTGAGATTAGTTGAGACAAGATAAGGGGAAATATAATTTCGTGTTTTAGAAAGGGAAGTGGCTAACCAATTTTGGTTAAAGTCACCCAATACATAGGTTTCACCTGCTTGAGTGAGCAAGGCTGTGGTGTTTTTAAGTTCTGTGACGACAGTGGGGAGGTAGACCAGGGCAGCAGTATGCACCCGCAACATAGATGGGTACCGAGAAGGGGAAGGGAGGGAGAGTTTAAGGATTAGAACCTCATATGCTTTGGGGACAGAGGAGGCTAGGATGCTGGTGAACTGAATGGAAGAGGAGACATATATAGCCACTCCACCTCCCTTGATGGGATGGTGTTGCCGTAATATAGTGCATCTGGGAACTGAGAGGGCTGGATCCCCTATTTTGTTACTTAATCATGTTTCAGAGAGGACGATGATTTCCGGAGTAAATGAGGCAACTAGAGGTTGAAGTAGGTAGATTTTGAGGAGCAGGCTGCGTATATGTTTAAGTGCAATATTTTTAAGCCACGGGATAAAGTAAAGGGGTTAACTGAGGATAGTCCAGCAGTTGCAGATATAGTCACGGGGGGAGGGTACCCACAGGGTCAAGCCCAGGATTAGGGTTTATGCCCCCTGAGGATAAGAGAAGTAGCGCAATGACCAGGAAGTGGATTTTCACACTTTTATGCCAGGGAAGGGATCTAACTAGGGAAAGGGAGATGGGAGGGGGGAGGTTGGAATTTCAGTATGAGAATCAAGGTGAAATAGGTAGGTATAAGTAGTAGAGTTGCACTGGGTCTGACGGGGTAGTGCGTCCAGCTAACGGAGCCGGGGTAGGGGTAGAAGGTAAGTTGTAATGAGGTGGAAGAAGCAAGGGGGACCAGGTGGGGTCAGGCATAGTAGGTGAGGGAGCTAGAGTGAGGATGAGGAGAGGACAGCAGAGTGCAAGGAGGACAGAATACAGTGCCCCGTAGGAGGCGAGAGACATGGCACATGGAGACATGATTAGCAGTCTAGCAGTTGTGCCCGTAGTGAGACTGGGCAGTAATTGAGGGTTGTAAAAAAAAAAGGGGGGGTAGAATCAGGGTGGAGTTCAGTGCAGAGATCTAGGGTAGGACCGTTATAGATATACTAGGTGGCGTTAGCAGTGAGTAGAACCCTGGGGAAATGAAAGCAGCTAAAAGCGGTAAATTATTGACTTACATTCGGCGAGGGTAGCAGTGGAGACTAACAGCAGCATACAAGAATACAGCTCTAGGGAGACCTTATATTGGTATCTGGTGTAGATCACTCCTAGTATACTGTAACAGTGACAGTACACTGGGAGGAAGGATGACAGCTAGAGCTACAGATTCTTTAAGTACGTTCAGTCAGTAGACTAAACGTAGTAACAGGGGATTGCATTACTTGGGAGCCATTACACTGGTCTGTATTTAGCTTGCAACCACTAGCGTTTATTTAACAGACAACCTAGGGCAGCATGTAGAAGGCATAGGTAGCAACCGATTGGAAGTGGAGAGCTGCAGGGAGGAGTTTAAGTTCAGCAAGCAGATTTAAAGAGTGTTGGGGCGGGGGTGGATGGGCCAAAATTTTGAGTTGGAGTAGTATCAGGGAGAAACAGCAAGCAGAAATATGCCGAGAAGTGTCTGAGTTAGTTCGGACATAGAGGCTTAGTTGAAAGAGCTAATCGGTGGGCGCCCGTGAGGAAAGCAGCCAATCGGGCTGCAGATGGGAGAAGGCACCAATAACTGAAGTTCCCAGGGGGACCATACCTGTGAGGCTCCGTGGTCGGTGATTGCAGGAGCGGGCGGCAGCAATCAAAACAGCTGCACCGCTGAGGGGTCGTGCTCCCGGTCAGGGAGAGTAGATCTGCGGGGAACAAACAGAGCAAGGGGATTAACAGAAGGTCAGAGACAGAGGGGGCCTTTTGCCTGCATCTGAGAGGATTAGTTTCATGTACCAAATTTAAAATGCCTTACATCATTAAGGGATGCATGAAAGAGTGACTTTTTTTTTGTTTTGTTTTTGTTGCGGTTGCCAGGTGTCTGACAACGTGAGTCAGCATTAGCGTGGATCACTTTTACCTTTACTTTTGACTGCAATTTGTTAGACCGTGTTAAAAAAGGAGCTTAGGGAGTAAAATGAGATCCAGCTAATGGAACAGTTGGTCTGTGATCATGGCGAATCGGAGTGAGAAGACAGCTGGTGTGATGAACCAGATTCATGAGACAGAATTGCTATCTTATAAGTTGGGTTTATCTACAGCTTGGATAGTGTTTTTACCCGGGTCCTTTCTGCAGCACACTTGTTGTATAAAGCATATTTATGGAACACAAACACAGAGAGAAAGAAATAAGTACCTAAGCTGGAAACAGAACTCAGGCCAGCCACCTAGAAAAAGTTAAGCTGCTCTACGGCCGTGCCACCAGTGCAGCTGGAAACCTGGGACTCCCAAAAGCACCTTACTCTTTGTCAAATGTATAATCTGGTGCTGCGCAAATCAATTACGTGTTTATTCACAAGGGTGCGTGTATATATATATATATATATGGATCACAAACAGACAGAATAAATAACTTAGGTGGGATTTTCTCTACTGGAACCTACCTTTGTGCGACAGCAAGCAAAGTGCAATCTCAGTGTTATTGGTCAAAGGCAGTTTTCTGCCCTTTCCTATCAATTCACCGTTTATGAAGGTGCCGTTACCACTGTGATCCTCTATGTACACAACAAACGAGTTCCCAGGGCCCTTTTCCTGGGAAAAAAAAAAACATATATATCATGTGTCTGACCAGGACAGCTTTGCGAGATACTGAATACTGTAGAAAGGTTTATATTCACTGTCATTTTACTTTCGCTATATTCACAGAAAAACCCACCCTTCCCATGAAAATAAAATGACAGTGACTATTACAACTTCAACACAACATACTGTATTCAAGCAGCAGTCAGTCATCAGAAATACTGGTACGTTACATAGCACATACCTGTAATAAAGAAAACATTCCCTGACTGCATATACTTACAGAACAATGCCCGTGCAGGTGCTTTATGAGGATTTTGCACACACCAGAGATGTTTGATAATCCATAAACCCCTGAGATCAAAGCTCGAGGGGTTTATGAGATTATCACACACCAAGGGTGTGTGAAAAATCCTCATAAGACAAACCTTGCACAGGCATTTTTTTTTATAATAACAGGTGCAAGGTTTCAACAGAGAGAAAAACTGTAAGCTGTATTTGTGTGAGCAAGCGTGTCTCTAAGCAGCTGTCGAAGTCACAGAAATTGTGTGCTTTCTTTTGTGTTTCGGTGAATTGAGAGCGCAAGGAAGAAAATGCCGTAATAACCCACTATTGCGTTATTACGGAATTCAGTGGGTTATTACGGCATTTTATCAGAAATGGATCTGCAGTTATTATAGGGGATCACCAGTTATTGTAACAGTATTCATCTAGCAACTTAAAATTTAAAACTACAGCTTATGCCGTCTTGTACCACACCAAGAATCAACTGCCTGCTTGTGGTCACAACTTCATGTGATCGTGACTTCTGCCCTCCCTCCCTGACCAGAGTAGCTACTTGATGGGGGTTACAGAAAATAAGAACTTAGCTTAAAAAACAAGTGCTGATCCCTCCTGTTCCCTGTACTAAAAAAGAAAAGAAAAAACAAATGCGAGCTGTCACTCTCACACGCACAACGAGCCGAGCGTGAATGTCTCCATATCTCGGAGATCGCAGTGTCAATAGCAACAGCTACTAAAGTAAGACAGAAATACCCCTTCCATGAATAAAAAAAATCCCACGATAAAAAAAAAGTTAGACTTTTTTTTTTTTTATAATTTCTTTTTATTTGAAAGTTTTCACCACACAATACATAGAGAATAATATACGTACCATTGGTTGTTTGTCCCATAGTACCAAATTTCAATAAAAAGTATTGGTCAGTTACATTCTGATCAAAAGAAAGGTGCTCATCGATTGGAATCTCATGCTCTACAATTTTTCTGAGTGGAAGGTATAAAGTTAGTTGACAGACGCAAAGATCCATCTCCGCATACTTCTTAAGTTAAATGTTATCTTACAATTGAGAAGTCTAATTCTTCTCCTCTAGTTTACTAAACCCCATCTCTGTTTACCATATGTTATAGGCATCTTCGGGTCCCTCCCCGACTAGTCACGGACAGAATGTAGGATCCATCAAGAAACAGTAATTGACCCATTTCTGCATCGGAGATGGACCTCTGCTCACCCTCTCCATGTTAAATCGCTCTGAAGTATAGATCTCTGACATTATGTGTCTCCATTCCTGTATGGTTGGATTCTGTAAAGACATCCAGCACCTAGTTATGGCCTTTTTGGCTGCAAGAATACATATTGGAAGAATGGAATCCCTCCAGGGAGGAGCATGGTCCGGGAAGAGCCCCAACAGAAATTGCTCTGCCGTGAGTTCAACAGGCTCATCAAACAGGGTTGATAGCTTGTACTGAAGGGGGATAATATAGGGCATAAGAAGGGGACATGTCCAAAAAACATGACCCAAAGAGGCAACCCTGCATCCACATTGTCTCCAGCAATGTCCATATTGTGGAGGAAGAAATTTGACAAGAGTTGCCAGGGGCCTAAAAAAATAATCGGGATCAGCATCTCCATGCAAATTCCAGCCAGTGGGGGGACACAACAGAATTGGCCTCCTCCAAAGTCGAGCGCATCCATGACTCTATTGAGATCTCGAGTTCTAGATCTCTGTTCCACTCACAGAGAATGGATCGAGTTGACTCTAATCTGCCGTTTCTCAGTTCTTTATATATTGTACCTATAATATGTGACCCCATATTACCTTTGATTGATTCCATAAAAAGTTTTAATAGGTTAGGAGTGGGAAGTGGAAGTATAGGTGAGATAACTATTTCAAAGGATATGATTACGGATTTGAAAGTAGCATAATCGATCCGATTGACGAAGTGAAAATTGGGATTGCATCTTGTCAAAGGGGATAATGCCCTGAGGGGAGAGGAACTGCAAAACATGTGAAAGTCCTAGATTTCTCCAAAGAGTAAAAGTTTGATCCATTGAGTTAGGAATGAATGTTTCGTCTTGGGATATAAGCTTACAATATTCATAAATCTGTACAGTTGTTCCTCTCTTTCTAAGCCTTCTCCATAGTTTATAGGGTTGGGCTGTTATGGTTGTTAGATCGGAGGGTGGAACCGACCTGTCATCCGAAGAAAAAAGGATCCTTGTAATATCAAAAAGATCATTTAGATGAAATTCTATGGATTTCCAAGGGAACTGTAGGTTTCAGTCAACCACAAGATTAGTATTCTTAAAAAGGCAGATTGGGCATATAAGGTTAAATCTGGGAGGTTAAGACAACCCTGGGATAATGAGAGTTTTAAGATGGAAAGCCTAATTCTCGGACGGTGGTTATCCCATAAGAAAGTCGTAACTGATCTGTCCCAAGATTTAAAATAGAATTTTGATGGGTAAAAGGGAATAGTCTGTAGTAGATATAAAATTCGAGGAAGTATATTTGTTCGAATTATCTCAACTTTTCGATGAAAGGGAAGAAAACCTAATGCCCATCGATCAAGATCAGCCTGGATCTGTATAGTCAAGGGTTCATAGTTAACTATTTCAAGCGTTTCTAGATCACGAGGAAGTTGGAGACCCAGGTAAGAAATCTTAGTGGAGAGCCATTTAAATGGGTATTTTTTTTTTTTAGTTGTTGTGTGGGGTTAAAATTAAATGTGAACATTTTCGTTTTGGTTATATTAAGTTTAAAGCCAGATATTGTTCAAACTGAGTTAGTATTTTCCAAGTGGCAGGGATGGAGTTTGAGGGCGCCATTATGGTCAGCAGTATATCGTCTGCAAACATGCCTATTTTGTATTCCTTTTGGCCAATCAGTATCCCTCCACTTGTGGGTTGTTACAAAAGACGGATGCCAGAGGTTCTAGGAAAAGAGCAAAAAGGTAAGGAGACATTGGACATCCTCGACACGTTCCTCTGTTCAGGTCAATTGGTGATGACAGAGATCCATTAATTCAAATATAGGCTCGAGGGGATTTATATAAATTTGTTAAGAGTTTAATGAACTGTGGGGGAAACTGAAAAGCTCTCAGTGCACCCCATAGAAAAGGCCACGAAACCCGGTCAAAGGCCTTTTCCGCATCAAGGCTTATAAATATGGAAGAGATTTGACGGGTGGACACAAATTCTTGTAATAGTACGGCCCGACGAATGTTATCTGCTGTACTTCTATTCCTTATAAAACCTGACTGGTCAGGGTGGATTAGTTGAATGACAACGGATTCTATTCTGGAAGCCAATACAGCCATATCAATTTTATAGTCCACATTAAGTATGGAGACGGGGCGATAAGACCCCGGTTCTGTGAGATCTTTATTTGGTTTAGGGATGGGGGCGATTGTGGCGAAATCCCAGGATGGAGGAGGGAGCTCCCCCTGAGAGATGTAGTTAAAGAGGGAATGAATTTTAGAAAGAAGCTCTTTAAGGAATTTTTTGTACCATTCTGACATATACCCGTCCAGGCCTGGGCAACGTCCTGGCTTAAGATTTTTAATAGCTCCTTCTATTTCTAGTTTGGAAATAGGAGCTATCAGATTTTTAATTTAAAGGGGAGACAGGGTTGGGAGACCCGCACTTTCTAAAAATTGTCTAGCCGAGTCCTGATTATATATAGGGCCCGAAGAATAAAGGTTAGAATAGAAAGCGGAGAAAGCCCTCTGGATGTGAGCTGCTGAGTGATGAGTTTTCTCTGTTGACAAATGTTTACTTTTTAGGATAGTTGCAGCACTCTTGCGTTGTCGCAGGTTACAGGCCAATCTCTTAGTACCTCTGGGCCCACCCTCATGTATGGATTGCCGGAGGTAGTATAATGATTGTTGGACTTTATTGTCAAGTATCTTTTGTAGGGCAGCTTTAGTATCTTTAATTAGTTGCTGGAGATCTTCGTCTCCTTCTTGGTATAAAAACTGGTAATTGGATAGCAATTCTGACAGTCTCTGGTATTCTGCCTCCCTTTCTTTATGTTTCCTAGCTGAATATGCAATAATTTCTCCATGGATGGTGGTCTTCATCGCATCCCACTGCATTGACACAGAGACGTCCGGGTCGGCGTTCTCCTGAAAAAAGAGAGGAAGTCGGAGCGAAATCTTCTCCTGAAATTCCCTAACCCCGAGAAGAGATGGGTTTAGCCTCCAAAGAGATTTCTTCCTCTCCCTTCCCATATCCAGTTTTAAAGCCAGGGGGTGATGATCCGATATCAATTTTGGGCCCAGAACAATATCTTGGATAGCTGAAAGATGTTCGCACGTGGTCAAGAAATCATCAAGTCTAGAGTAGGATTTAAACCTAGGAGAGTAGTAGGTAAAACCCGGTTGCGATGGGAATGTACGCCTCCACACATCCACCATTCCTAAGTGTTCGCTAGCGTGTTTAAACTTTTTGGTGGTCAAGGTATTGCGGTGCCTGTGGGGACACAAACAGTCCAAATGTGGAGATAAGGTTAGGTTCAGGTCTACCCCCATGATTAACTGACCTTGGAGGAGGTCAAGTAAGGTTGATAAGAAGTTCCTCAATGTAGGAAATTTGGACTGTGGGGGAAAATATACGTTAGCTAATGTTACTTGTTTACCAATCAGTAATCCTGTAACCACCACAAAACGTCCCTGAGTGTCAACATGGGTTTGCTGTATTTCCATTGGGGTATTTTGTGGAATTAATACTGTCACACCCCTTCGTCTGCCTCTAGGATGCAAGGAGGCCACCACCCGATATCTATTCCCCCAGTTTAATTTGAGATGTTCAGTTTCCGAGAGGTGAGTCTCTTGGAGGAAATCCAAATCAGAGGGGTTCTATCGTAAGAACTGCATTAAGCGAGCTCTCTTAATGGGATCATGGAGGCCATTTATATTGTGGGACGTAAGTTTAACCGGATTTACATTCGACATTTCTTTGGGTATAGGGACACTGATGTGTTGTAATTTCTCCCTTCCTCTTCCAGACGGGACCGGTTGAAGAACCTTCGGACCAAGCTCCTCCCATCAACCCGAGCAGCCCGATTTATAGAGCTATTTTTCAAGCTCTTAATTTGTAACTGATGCAATAAAATATTTTGTGAACCAATCCTTTTTCTATATGTGTGGTTCCCCCCCTCCCCCAACACAACCAGTTTTTTAACATTGAACATCCGCTAGAAACCATTTTGTGGGCTAATCTAGCATTATCTAGTTTTGTAACATAAAATAAAAAAAAACAACAACAATAAACATGTTGCCTAAAGACCAATATCTGAAATCTGAAACTTTTATAAACGGCATTAAACATTGTGAGAACTATGTACAATGTGACCCCCACATGGGAGGAGCCCCTATAGAGTTCCCCCTGCAGCATCCTGTCCAAAGTCCCAAAAGGGATAGGAGAGGAATGCCTGGCTCTTGGATCTAACCCCTGTGAAATTAATCCCAAGAGTAGAAACAGGGCCACAGCTGAAGTGGGTGGACTACCACTCCAAAAAGGCTCCGGGTATGCCAAGGTTGTGGTACAGTGAACTTCACCTCCTAGGCTCACCACCGGTATTTAATATTTTAGGATAGCATAATAAAAAGTAAGACAGACAATGATTATGCACAAAAATTAAGTTCTAGGGCTACAGACCAAAAGGGGTCCCCCCACTTAGGTGAAGGCACATCTTTGCAAAACAAAAATGGCTATAGCCATGACCTAAATTAAATATCCAAAGAGAATATATCCTCTCCTGTTTTAAAGGGAAGGCAAAGCAAAGCCATAATGGTGACCTGGCAATGAGAGGATTATTGGTCATGGAAAACCCATTTCCAAAGGGAATAAGGCTGTGACCTTAAATGGCCATAAGTAAATAGTTATACCATTCCATCTGGGGGCCAAGAAAAGTATAGTTGGCTTCACCTCCCCACCCCACCCCCGAGACCAACCATTAGTGTTTCCGCATCATAAAATATTTTTTTTAATATTTATTTAAGTCTACGACCTTAACAAATTTCAAATCAAAATATTGCAGTTCTAAGTATTCTGGACGATGGTATGTGTCTCATTTTTGTTTTATTAAAAGTCACGTCTAGCTGAATTCGGCCTTCAAAGAATACTGCTCAGTTCCTGAATAACTCTCCCGATGTCCAGTGGAGCTCAGGGGAGACCCAATCGCAGGAGTCAGATAGAGAGAGGGGAAGGAAGACCTCAAGAGGGACCAACCCTGGGACAGTAATGGGAGAAGGCCATGGTCTTCAAGTGGTAGCACCCCCCGGTTTGGGCATATCCCCACCATCTGGGGGTACATTGTGATCCAAATGGCAACTCGGGGCCAAATTGAGGCTGGAAAGTTTTGTAAAGTTGCCTGAATCAATTGGAGACGCCCCTCCCCCCGATCCCAGGTATCCTCCGCCCCCTCACCCCACCCTGGAGGAACCCTCACCAGGCAAAAGCAGTAGATAGTGTACCTCCAGGATCTTCAAGTGGGCAGCGCTGGATTTCAATATTGCTGCAGGTGTTTCAGAATGATTGCAATCGGAGGATCTGTGGACTGAGGTAAATTGATTCGTTCTACCGGATTGAGTTGTTTCTGCTGTAATTTCACCGTCTCGGCTGTCTTCTCTGTAAGAACTGCCTGAAGTAGCAGGTCAGATGTGGCCTCAGTAGCTGAGGAATAGGTGTATTGACCAGACGGTAATGTTACTACTAATTTGGCGGGATATGGAGTACAAAACTGGATTTTCTGTGCCCTCAGAATGGGAAACGGGGGGGGCGCTGTTGAGCCCGAGCAAGATGGCCGCTTTTTAATAATGCTCCTCTAAACTGCTCGGCTTTAAAGTTTAAAAACTGGGATTTTTTGGTCACAACTTGCAAACTTTTGAACAGCAACTTAAATCGGAAGCCCTCTGCCTCAGGATGGGAAATCCTCGGAAGGATCGTAATCACCCCGACGGAGCAAAAGCTAAAAATGCTCTCGCTACTTCTGCCACGCGGTCCAGCTCTACTTTGCAGGCCCTGGACTTGGAGAATGCAGGAAAGGAAACCTTACAATCACTTGGCCAAAAAATAAACCAGCTTATAGCCTCTGTTTCGAGTCTGGCAGAGAAAATGGATAGTATTGCCAACCGGGTGACCAACTTAGAAACCTCCATGGATCTGGTAACAACCGAATCAGCTGAAGCTGAAAAACGTTCAGATGCAGCTATGGGGGTCAGTACTACTCTGTTGAAAGAGAATGGGCACCTTCGTATGAGGCTGGAGACTTTGGAAAACCAAATTAGGGCTTCCAATATTCGGTTGCTTGGTATCCCGGAGGGGTGTGAAGGGGACCATTTGGTTCCATTTCTACGAGAATGGTTAACACTTCAGTTTGGAGAAGAAGCCAGGGAACATGTAAAGAATATTCAGAAAACCTATCGGATCACCAGACGGGGAAAACCAGACAACACGGAGGCTCCACGTGCAGTCCTGGCAGTGACGGATGGCGTGGCAACAAGGGACTATCTTCTGGCCTTAGCTAGACAGCATAAAACTTTGTTATGTGAAGGTGAGACAGTTCGAATTTACCCAGACATTAGCTACGCCACCAGGCAAAGGCACAAGTTGTTTGGTGGCTCTAGAGCACTCCTACAGGAGGCAGGGATGCAGCATAATGTGTTATTCCCGGCTCGCTTGAGGATTATCCACCAGGGCAAAATTTTTGTTTTCTCAGACCCGAAGGAAGCTAACTGCTGGATTCAGAAGCAGGTACCAAGAAGACGACGCTCGAGAGACCACGATGAATTTTCTTCTGACGGTGATGAGTCATGAAAAGGTGTTTAGATTGCCAGACCTGAGATGAGAAAGTACTGAAATATGTCAGGTGATTGCTTTGTTCCCCCCTGATAGAGTGCGTGAGTAAACGCCTAGACTGCATCGAGGAACTTTAAAACTGTAAAATACTTTACAACCTCAGCACTATATTATATGGAGCTGTTCCTAATAATTGCAGTAGTTTATGGCGGCATCTGTTTAAATAGTGTTGACCATGTCTAGTTTGTTATAAAGTTTTAAACAATAGTGCTAATTGATTTAGAGTAAAGGGATAAGAGTTGTAGCATTATTTACTGTGCATTTAGCAGCATATGTGTGCACTTATAAATGTTAAAGCATGGACCTCAGTATCCCCTCTTTTGAAGAGAAAAGACACACGATTAATATATAGAATTTAATGTTTTAGTTTTTTTTTCATGCAGCTCTTGGGCTTCTTAAAACAGCCTAAAAAGGATTAAAGGACTTTATGTATTAAGTATTCCCCTCAGACGTTATCTTTTGCAGTACAGTAAACCTATATACTGTATAATATGAGGAGTGGCGCCCTCAGTGTGTCTTTATTCCTAACATTTGTCATGTCTCTGCTGGAAATGTACAGCTTTCTGTTTATAATGAAATAATAAATTATAAAGTAAAAAAAAACAAAGGGCTGTATTTCCTTCTTTGTCTCTGAGTGCAGGGGGCAAAATCGTTATCGAAAAATAATCTGTTGGCCCCACATAATTTTACCTTTTTGCCAAGCTTTATTGAGTAAAGTTTCTTTCGTTTGGAAGCTGAAGAAGCATATTTCGAAGGATCTGGGTCTGGCTTCGGGACGGGAGGGTAGTCTGCAAAGGCCCGAGGGTCATTCCCCTCTTCCCCCTCTAGAAGACCAAAGATTCTGATATTACGACGCCTTCCCCCTATTCTCCAAGTCTTCTTGACGAATAGAAATGGCTAACTGTTCAGCTGCCAAGGAACAAACTGTCTCCTCTAGCTCGTCCAGTCGTGAGGTGTTCAGTGAAATTTGTTGGTCCACTTCCGTGACTTTGTTCTGAAGGCTCTGGATATTATGCTGTACACCTTTAATCGACTCTCGGACCTCCCCATGGAAATCTGTAATCGCTTGCAAAACGGCTTTGGTGGCTGGTTCAGAGGTTTTCTTATGCCCTTTGTTTTTGGAGATGGTCATTTTTTTTCCCCATCCCAGTGTTAGTTTAAGTTGGGCCTCTCCCTCGTCTGACATGGGCTCTTCAGCTTGGGAAGGTTCTGCAATTGACTGAAACCTGTTCCTATGTTGTTTTGACATGATTTAACCTCGGAGATCTCTGCTGTGAGGTACGAGAAGATCCATTTTGCCTCAGTGATTCAAGTTTGTGATGGATTTGCTGCTTTTATAAATTTTAATTTATATCGCAGGCGGGAGCCTCTCCTTTGGTGACTTTACCGAAGCATGGCCGGAACTGGAAGTCAAAAGTTTGACTTTTTTGTTTACTTATTTACTTAAACAGCATAACTTAGTGTCAGCTGAGCCAAAACGAGAGATGTAGGACGCCAAAGACCGTGCCCAAAAACCATGTGGTCTTTGTTTGGAAAACACTAATGCGGTTCTGGCTTTGAGACTTGAGGATCATTTGCTTGCGTGGTTCACCCAGACCAGGCCGGGTTTATAAAAGAAAGATTTTCCTACCATAATATGCACCAGCTGTTGAATGTGATATGGAGGGCAGGGCAGGACAGGTGGCAGATAAAACTTATGTTATCTCTATAGACGCAGAAAAAGAGTTTGATAGAGTGGAGTGGGAGTATCTTTTTGAGGTGATGACCCGGTTTGGTCTGGGTGACTCATAAGTCCAGCGGATCAGAGCTATGTACCAGGCCCCTAGAGCTCGGATCCTGGTTAATGGAATACCTACAGAGCCCTTCGCACTGGAGAGAGGTACTAGGCAGGGGTGCCCACCATCTCCACTGCTCTCTGTTTTGGCATTAGAACCCCTTGCAGTGGCGCTCCAGCAGCATCATTGGATTCAGGGCATAAAGGGAACGGAAAACACTATGCATAAGGTCACCTTATATGCGGATGACATGCTCTTGTTTATCTCAGACCCCCAGAATTCAATGCCACTTGTATTAGAGCTGATAGAGACTTTTGCTGCTTTCTCTGGGTACAGAATCAACATAAATAAGTCTGAAATGCTGTGTTTTCCTAATTTAGATAAGATGGATAAACAGTGGGGAATCTGGACTGAGGCTACAAGTGTAACCCCCACCCAGGTATGCTGTTTCTATCTTGACAGCTCTACCTGGTGGGCTGGGTTCAGGGAGGAATATGTCACTCGGCACACTGGCTAGGTTTGGCTACTCTGCAACAGGGGCACCTAGGTAACTCCGAACAAAGAAAGTAATAACTGTAATGTCCAATACCAAAAGTGGGATTCTAAAGTGTGGCTTTTATTCACATCCAACAGAATAAACAAAGCATAGATGGACCCCCACGGGGCTACACTCCTGGTAATGCAGATTTAAGGAGACCAAAACACATCCTCATCACTTTAGCCCTCAGGCTCTGAAACACACTGGGCACACAGGCCGAACTTGTACGCTGCTCTGGGTTTTCCCTGGCTCGGCTCCCTTGCCAGCCACTTGGACACTTTCCATACAGCATGGAAACATTTATTGGTGGCTCCCTAAACCACCTATGATCACTTCTGTTCCACAAGGGAATCTTCATCATCAATCCCATATCTGGGTACTTTCCTCAGGCACTGGCCAAGTACCTGAGAGAAAGCAATAGGTGTCCCAGAGCAAATCCGTAGATGTGAATTTGGTTACTACTGATTGGGGGTCTCCCACCTCTCGCTCCCATAATTCATACCTGGACATTTCTCTGGACTGTAACACCTCATCCTTTAAAACACTTTGCTGTGTAGATTCTTTTTAAATGTATTCACATTCAATCTACTGTCTTTACATCCCATTTGTGCTGAACTTGAACATACTTAATAAGAGGCTGTGTCCATTACTCTAGACCTCCCACAGAGTTAAGCAGTCCAATCCCCACATCTTCCAAAGTGTACTTGGCTGTCTTTTCCTGACCCCACAGTAACAGTCCCTTTAGTTTCATCTTGATTCAGGTGAAAACACATGCCCTTTAGCAGAGCGAACTCACCCCTTGGTTGCAGGTGCCCCACAGGCATTTTCTCCTCAAAGAACTCTCGTCCAGAGCTTCTGGTGCCTCAGCACGAACTTAACTCAGGCAGCTTCTTCTTCCCTAGCCAGACCAGGGGGGTTGCCCCTGGAAGCAGGCTGATTCCTTCCCCCCATCCCCGCAAGGATGAGGCCCTGAACCACTGAAAGCGGTCTCCACCATTT
This sequence comes from Neoceratodus forsteri, assembly GCA_016271365.2. NCBI lineage: Eukaryota > Metazoa > Chordata > Ceratodontiformes > Ceratodontidae > Neoceratodus > Neoceratodus forsteri. Next base: position 1,902,879 of record JADMNL010000027.1, read on the forward strand.
CAATGTGCTCTTCTTGTGTTCCTCTTCAGGTGAGAACACACACCTAAAGAACAAAAAATAGCTCTTTGACAGAGCTTAGAGCTGTGAGGGCCTGCTTACAGCACAGCACCTCTTCTACTACTGCACAGACTCTACTCACTCACTTCAAAATTCCCCAAAGTTCTACTCAAACCTCCAACTGCAACATTCCAGTGTGGCTTATGCAGCTGCGACAGTTCTAAATGATGTCATCTCTCAGTCTCAGTCGAGACTGAGAACAGAGAGAGACAGTGTGAAATCCATTTAACTGGAGTTTCACAAGCCGCCTTCCCTGCCTACCACTAGGTCTTACTGGGATTCTAGTAACCCCAGGTAACAGAGGGGTTACACAAGTATCACTTATTTGAGTATTAGGGTGGGCAGGACAATTTGATCATTGCATGGACTGAATTATGCACCAGTTATTAAAGTTTTAGAGGCAGACATGAGACGATGGATGCAATTACTCATATCTTGGTTGGGGCGTATTAACTTGTTAAAAATGAACATCATCCTCCCTAGAATCCTATATCCTATGTAGATGATCCCTATCAGCCTTGTAAAAGGAGACATAGCTAGGATAGAGAAGCTATTCACCCAGTTTATATGGAGGGGGGAAGCGGCCGAGAGCACGTCTTCAGAGATTAAAAGCTGAAACGGCCGGGGGGGGGCCTTAACTTCCCAGATATCACCAACTATTATCTGTCCATTCAACTACGGTATGTTGTGGATTGGGTGCACCGCCCTGAAGTGGCGAGCTGGGTCGCACTTGAGCAGTGGGGGTGCTCGGATTGCCTTTCCGCCTATCTGCATAGCAAAGGCCTCAGGGCCTACACCGCCCAAGGTGGTTGTAACCCCTTAGTCAAGGCTGTACTGGAGGCATGGGATCTTATTAAGAAGCGTTAGGGGATTGTTAAAGGAGAAACCTTCTTGTTGCCGGTGGCGAGGAACCCTTTCTTCCTTCCCAGATTGGAGGACAGAGGGTTTAGGGACTGGGAAGGGGGGCGCAGTATATGGGGACCCTGGTTCGACATGGCACACTAAACCTACTGGGGGATATTGCTCAAGAGTTGGGGCTAAGGGGTCAACAGATATTCCGATACTTATTACTGACAGTCACTAAGCAGGAAAGGAACCTTAGGGTTATCATATCTGATGACCTCAAAGTGGAAGAGCATTGTGACACAGCAGTGGGCAGGGCCAGTGGGATGCTGGGATTACACTGCGTTATTGCTGCTGTATTTTTATATACTGTGACATAATGTATATTGCATTTACGTATTTGATTTGCCTGTACTGCTGTTCCACTTCCCTAGGTCACATCTGTAAACAAGATTGTGTTTGTATCTCTGTATGGTAACCTGTTGAAATATTTTACAAAAATATATAATGCACAGGGAGAGGTATCTCCAGTAGGAGGAGGGAGATGGTGTTGCCAACGTAACGCTTGCATGCGAGACTCCACCTGAAGTATTGTGTCCAGCTCTGGAGGCTGTATCTCAGAAAGGACACAGATGGGGTGGGGGCAGTCCAGAGGAGGGCAATTAAAATGGTGCAGAGGACAATTAAGATGGTGCAGGGGTTGCATCAAAAGTCATACAAGGAGAGACTGAGGGATCTGAACATGTACACCTCGGAAGAGAGGAGAGCAAGAAGGGACATGATAGAGACCTACAAGTGCCTCACAGAGATCGGGCAGGGTGCAGGAGGAGAGTTGACTGCAAATGAGAATGAGCACCAGGATCAAAGGGCATGTGAAGAAGCTGGGGGTTAAATTTAGAGGAACAAGAGAAGTACTACTTCAGTGAAAGAGTGGCGAATGCCTGGAACAAAGTGGAAGTGGTGGAGGCAAAAAAACAGTAGGGGGCTTCAAGCCTGTGCAGGACAGTCATGGGGGAATATTAGTAAATAGGCAGGGAGGTGGGAGTGTCGCCAGAAACCAGTTAGGGTCTGCAAAGACAGATTAGGCAGGGACAACCTGAACAGACTGTGCAGATCAAGCTGTCCTTTTCTGCAGACAACTCCTATGTTTCTATGCAGATCTGGTACTCTGTGGTTGTGACTCCCTTATGTATATAAGTAATGCATGACTTGTTCCTTTTCTACACTGGAGCTCTGAAGGATAATGGAGCATGAATAATTTCTCTGTAGCCCTTAAGGAACTCTTCAAAGGACATATTCAAGATGATGCCTTGTTTATGCTCCTCCAGTACATACTCTGTTATCGTTGTCCAACCCTTCCCCCAGCACCATCACCCAGTATCCAAGGACTTACCGCAACCTCCATTCATCCCCCATGGCTCCCCACATGGGAGGGGTCGACAGTCACCCTTTTGCCTGCCGCAGAACAGATCTGTTTCATGGAGGGAGGGCCTGTTGTTGGTGCGAGGTCAGCGAGAGCTTGGCCCCCTCACTGCTGCTCTGGCCGTGATTTTTCCCTCCTAGGTTTCTCCACTGGGACGCCAGCTTCTAAGTGGTACGCAATCTCGCACGCAAGTGTGAGGCACGTTACTACCAACATCGCCCACCCAGTAAGTCTCTACAAGTGAACTGCCACCTGTGGTCACCCAGCTGGCAGTACTGCATCATAGCATGACTGCTCTCCCTCCCTGGAGGGCAGCCTCGTCTTGGACGCTCAACCCCCCTCCCCGCCAGCCTTCAAGGACCCAGGCTTGGTCTCGAACCTGGGTACCCGGTGTGATGGCAGGTGTGGCACCAAGTGCCTCAAGCCTCCATGCCTCTGGGACAGTATGGTTGATTTCTAGGATCAGTTATCAGATTCCCAATATGAGGGCCTAGAGATGCTTTGCCACTGCCTCTTCAGTTACAATATTTCATCTACTATTCAAGTTACTAGATTTCTAGCATGCCCCCCCCCCATAATGTTGTACCCATTCACTAGTGGGGGGAAGGGGAGTGTACTTTAGCAACATCCTACTGTGTATGTTCTCAATATCGGTATGCAAATATGTAGATAATGGTTATTCATGAAACAAAACTCTTAACATTTTTAGATGACATGAACCTCATTGTAAAAGTAGTGAAGCATGGGGTACCCTGAAAGGGGATTGGCAGTAAAGCGAAGTTTCAAGGACATTCATAATGTTTTAATCTGTGCTTTTCCCCTAAACTCCTTGTTCTCCGTGCCTATGTTCTACAAGAGCCCCAAAGGCACACCTCAATCTGCTATGCCTCTGTTCTGTGCATAGCATCCTTCATCATGCCCTGGATAGCACCCCCCAGTAGAGGAGATACAACCCCGACAGCATCCCTGCGGCAGACGGTAAGCGGTCAGAGGCACAGCTGTCCAAGGGCAACAGGGCAATTTTTCCCCACTTTCTCCTATCCCACAAGGAAGTCATCCAAGGATGACGCCATGCTAATCCCCATGAACCAAGTGTGCAGCTGCCAGCATCAATCCGCTTCCTTCCACCCAAAGGTGAGCCATGCCTGTAACACCATATGTGGCCACCCAGGTGGCGCTATCACAGCAGTTTCACACAGTCTCCCTTCCCAAAGAGGGAAAGCATCCTTGGGGATGCTCACTCTACCCCCACCCCCAGCCAGCCCCAGACTACCTGACTTTGTTCCAGACCAGAACCCCAGTCACCGGTGTCACAAGTGGCAACACTACTGGTGTACCGATAGGCTGGCCCATGAAATGCATAATTCCACATATGCCCCTAATGCAAAGCATCTTGGGAAGTATATGCTAATCACCACTAATGAACTAAGGCCGGCTTGGATTTAAGTAGAACTGTATATGTCAAGCCAGCCTTAGCTCATTCAGGGTGATATGCATATTAAAAAAAAAAAAAAAGAAACAAGCACCAAGATCACTTCACTGTGTCATACAGCATTAGAACGGACAGCATTGTGGTAGTCAGCAGCAAAGTAAGAACATCATTCCAGTTTGCAAAGTGTTACCAATGCATTAGTAAAGTGAGAGAGACTTACCTGGATTATATGAAAGTGCTTCTTGCTGTAGGTTTTAAACTTATCGGTTCGGTTTATGGGCGGGTGGTCAAAGCAGTAGTCACAAGCTTTGTCTCGACCAAACCAATATTCTTCACTTATACAGTCTTGAAAACAGGAAGAGAAGCAAAGATTAAAAAACGTTTCCAAATAGAATTTCTTAAAATTGTACAAAAAAAAGTGACCGTTACATAATAAGAACCAGTATTTAGTTATAGAGCTAACCAGTGGTGGAGGCTGCTACAATTTATATTTAAGGAGAACAGCGAGAGAAAGGCAACCGGTATTCTGCTAGTGTTCTCCCAGCTGGAAAGCCTTTGTACCGCCACTCAGATCAACCTGGGAGTAGGGTTGTAGAAGGGAAATTAATTTGCATAATATAACCCTGCTTGCCCCCTGCCCCAATGTACACCAAAACCCAGCTTGCCCCCACCTCTACGTACACTATAATGATTGTTTCCACTAAAACATTTAGTGCCCTCATGCTTAGTTAGTAAATTTTGACAGGGAAAGGTGCACTGAGCTGAGGCCCGCTTCTAGGCCCAACCCAAGGGAGGGGGAAAATGGCAGAACAGTCACAAAGTAACCCACATGGAAGCACCATGATACTACAGTCAGTCAAAAATAATAACTGAAGCCTACTAAGTCAAAAATAATAACTGAAGCCTACTACTGTTAGTAGCAGGGCAACAACCCAAACAGCACAATGAGTTACAACAATACACGATCCCTCTAAAGAGTATGTAGAAAAATACAAAATAAACCAAAATCTAAAAACCGGCGAGAGCAATAAACATGAAACTTACAAAGTGCACCAAACAATCTGGAGAAGCTGTGGGGGTGACGAAACACAGACGATGCTGATTCAGATGCCTGAAGGTTGAGGACAGAAGCATGCATAAGAAAAACGGGACCTCAGCAGCAGCTTAAGGCCAACGAAAGAGAGCAATCCTAAAAGAGGAGAGAAGTGTGTTCCAGAATGAAAGCAGCCATATTGAGAAAGCGTACTGATCAGCTGAGCTAGACAAACAAGCGATATTAAAGAAACTTGCATTACAAGAGCGCAGGGAGTAAAAGGAGGGAGCAGAGAGGGAAAAGAAGGTCAGACAAGTAGAAGGGAAGGGATGCAAACCAGTACTTAGAGACAAGAGCAGTGGGCCAAGGTGCCAGAAGACAACGAGGGAAGGGCGAGGAGTTGATGCAGGGAACAGTCGTAAGAGGAGGGGGAGCACGAAGCAAACCAACCGGAGTGAAAGACAGGATCCAGACTGGCTAGGGTAGATTTGGGGGCGCCACCACAGACCACATCCATGTAGTCAAACAGTGGGAGAATCATTTTAAGCATAATCCCAGGGCCATGCCAAACTGAAAGTGGAAGGAACTTAACTCAGTTAAGGTGCTAACACAGCCTGGTCTACACCCTCACAGTTTCAGAAGTGTAACCAGTTAAACTGCTGGCCTACCAAGTGAAATAACTGGATTACCCTCGGATGCTCAGGAATAACAGATGAACACCAAAACCTGCACAGCCATAATAATCTCACACACGCACACACAAAGGTTTTTATTCTCTGCCAGCAGTCTTGGGTGGCTATAAGCCCTCTTTCTGCTCTTAGTGGCCATCTCTAACATCCCCTGTTAGAGATCTCAATCCTCTACTGATTTGGGTGGGGCAGGAGAAGGAGAGCAATCCCCCCCCCCAAAGAGAGAGACAATGTTAACATACACCTGGGACCAAAGTTGCCAGGCGGACCACCGAGACACAGGCAGGGCTTCACAAAGCCCAAACACCTGCATTTTCCATTTTTCTCCTTGCTCCCTGTGCTGAGGCGCACATGCCAACGTGCGTGCATGTGAAGGCATGCATGCTAGCCACAGAAGTCCCGTAGCTCCATCACTTCCTGTGCCTGCCTTGTGGGCCCGAACTACCACCAGTCCTCTACTTGGTGGTAGTCATTCGACGGGAACAGCACACCCTCCCAGAAGAAGAGAGCAGCCTGTTGGAAACTCATCCTTTCCCTCCCCGGCCAGCGCCCAGCAACCCGAGAACGCTCCCGATCTTGGATGTCCGGCATGGCAGGCGGCAGCACTACTGCTACACCACTAGGCCAGCCCACTGTACCAATTATCTTGTCTGACAAAATACATTTCCATAATATGCTGGACAGTATTCCCCAGGCGGGGTCAGTGGCTCCAGGGAGAGGCCCCACTTACAATGTTGGAGCTAACAGAGAAGGAAATTACTGCAAGTACTGTATGAAGAAACTTCTCCTTTCTGTATCGCTACACATTGTCCAAGGGGAATTATTACACAGGAGTCTTATGAAGCAGCACACATCTTCCACAAAGTGGGGGAAGGGATATTGTCCCACATATAACCCATAAGGGTACCTACAGATTCATCTGAAACCCCCACCTATAAAACACTGCACCTGAAGCCGCATCAGTGAGACTCTGGGCATTCAGTCTGCAGTGCTTTGTGAATTTATGAAAAGAGGACCAAGAACCCCTTTGCAAGTTCTGATACTGAAGCCCCCCACACCTAAGAAATAGTAAGTTCCCTGGTGGAGGGTGTTCTGATCAGAACGAGGCAGTCTCCTTTTTGCTACATATGCCTTTGTGATACGGGACTTAACCTGCTTCTGACTGCTCAGCACAAATCCAGTCTATGAACCGTCACTCTAGTATTTGCTGGATACGACCAGAAGACTGGATGACAAACTCCCTGGTTCCCACAAGGGTTGAGGGAATCTTGGGGAACAAGGTACGGGACTGTCCTCAGCCCTACCTGAAAAGTGTTCCCATGCAAGGAGCCTAGGGTCCTCGCTCCTCCTGGTCGGGGAAAAACACAAGCACAAGCACAAATCATATTTGACAAGACATTATGTCCACCAAAAATGAGGAAAGGCTTCCAAGGATGAAAGGCTCCTGTTGACTGCTGTGAGCACACAAGAGCAGACTCCACTGATGTCCATAATACTGCACCACGAGCCAACACCTGCTCCCAAATGGTGCCCATGCGAGACCTTAGTCCACCCCTCCTTCAAAAAACCAAGATCTGCAATATCGTAGCTTTGATGGATCTAATGCCCCTTCCTCTGGTCCCAGCAGAGATGAGGATTCCACACTCTGTTGTAGGCCGCCTGAAGGGGACACTATCCTAGAGGTCACCAAGGTGATTACCACCTTCTCCAACAGCCCCTGCTTCAGTAGACTCTTCCTGTCAGTAGCCAGGCTGCCACCTACAGTTAAGCCCACCAGAATGAAGTGCAGCACTGCAGAATTCTGCAGTAGAGTTACTGCAATAAACAGTGCAATTCAACGGGAATTAATCCCTTTTGTCATGCAGTAAACCTGTCACACTGCGCTTCATCCTGGTGGGCTTCACTGTACATCACATCTGGATAGAGACGTACACCTGGTCCCAGCTGAGCACTACCCTGTGAAGCATTAATCAATATAGAGTCTGCGATGTGAGATTTACCAGATCTGACACCATGGCCTTGGTCGTTCTGGGTCTTTCAAAAGAAAACTTCCACTGTACCACTGCAACATCTTCAATACCCTGTGGTAAGTGGCCCAGTGGCGCTGAGGGTTGAGGCACAAGATGCCACACCTCATGCCACGCCGGCGACCCAGGTCCGGAAACGAGCCCTTGCCGCCAGGGGAGAGAGAGAGAGAGAGAGAGAGAGAGAGAGAGATTGCGCGTCTATAGGACAGCTCTCCTCTCTCTCTGGGAAGGATCTAGGGCTTGCCCGGCACAGCAGAGGCCCCTGGTGAAAGCCGGAGATACTGCATCATTTAGGGCAACATTAAAGGGATCAGAGCCGCGGCAGACATCGGAGGAAGTCATTGCACATCCGGACTCCAGAGGGGAGGGAGGCAGGGTAAAAAAGCAAGGAAGAAAATCCCCTCTCACCATTGGTAGGCAAAGGTGAGGCCAGAGGTCATGACTCCATGTCACCGCTGGGCATCTGGTCACAACCCAGTCCCATCCACGACTGCTGCCTTCAATACTGTAGACAGAGTACCTGAGGAGCCTGGCGCTGCCTCCCCGGGGGACTCAGATCTGGGGGCTGGGCAAACAGTCAGGATTGGGGGGTCTGACACCAGAGTTGTCGTCCAATGCTTCAGGCCGATGGGAGAAATCACAGCACCGTGTGCCCACACCGGAGAGAGAGGCTAATGGAAAGAGAGGTGAGAAAAATAGTTGAAAAAAAAAATACCCTGTGGTAACAGTGAAACAGCAGGAACAGATACCCCTGCTGAAGACCCACTCCTGTGACAGAGCAACTTCTGCCCATGAGGTACCGATGCTAAGGAAGAACCCCAGATCTGAGCGTCCTCGATGCATACTGCTCGAGCTATGGGTGAGTAAGCCTTGTGTATGCAGGTAAGACACTTCCAGCTTCAGAAACCACTCCACTGGGAGTACCCACTTGGGACATAGTCATACAGCTTTTCTGAAAGAACACTGCCAGCTGGACCGGGTACTTTTTATTTTACCAGACATGCCTGGATGCACAGTATTATTGTTCCGGGAATTTTTTCATGCATTTGCCTGGAGCAAATTTCAGTGTTTCTAAATGCAAAACTGCTTTCTCAGTGCGGTCTTGTATCTCAATAATCAAGTAGTCTTGCAACTGGAAAGTTTTAGATACTCGAGCAACGACTTCCAGTGATGCCTTGAGAAGGTTAGCTGCGTTCGAGCACAGCTCCGGCCCTCCAGCTCTTTACTACCAATTTTCTGCTGCTAGTCTACCTGATACAGGCAAATATTTTCACTGCTTAGTATTAAACATTCATTTTTTTACAAAATACTCTGCAAATATGGACGCAGAAATGAAAACTGCTAGACCAAAACACACACCTCCACCTACTCCCGACCGTTCTGGAAGCTCAAAGAGATCGAAACAAAATCAAAGCAAATCGGCTTCTTCTCTTCCTCAAACTACTTTTTAACAGAAGATAAGTTTATGCTAGAATTTACGCCTTTGAAAGAAGCGATTTCAGAACTGATAGAAGAATCAAAAAGAATGAGGTCTGCCTTCGAGGCAATTTACCAGAAGACTCAGCAATACAGAATGTCGTATTTCGTCTATGGAAGATTGGAAACTAAAGATGGAAAGTGAAATTCCTACTCTGACAGAAAATGGCTAAATTCGACCAAAAATTAGAAGATCTTGAGGGGAGGCCCCGTCGCAACAATATTGTGGTTCATGGTTTAACAGAAGCCACGAAAGGTTCTGACCCTAATTAAATTCGCTCAAGTCTTACGTGGAAACATAGCGGGCCTGTCTCCTAATAACTCCAGCTATGTAACTGAAAGAGCTCATAGGACTCTTCACCCTATGCCATCCACAGAAGAGCCACCAAGACCTTTCTATGTTAAATTTCTCAACTACCTAGATCAATCCCATGTACTTAGCAAAGCCAAGAATAAAGAAAATATTACTTGGGAAAGCAACTAAAAAAAAAAAAGTCTTGCTCAAGATTTGCCACAAGCAGTGAGGTTGCAAAGGAAGGAGTTTTCTCCTATTGTAAGTAAACTTATTGCCACAGGAATACGATTCAGAATGATCTATCCTGCCAAGCTTTCGATCAAGAAGGACAACTCCACTTTTACTTTGGATTCCCCAGAGCAGGCTAAAAAGCAGCTATCCCAGATCTTTCCCAATCTCTTCAAGTTGGGTTGAGAAGCAGCCGGGATACCTTTAAGGACTGATGCACCTACCTCCCTGTCAGTAAAGTTAAGACTGTAGTTTAATTTATTTTATTACTGCTCCATAATAAAACTTAATTATTTTAATGAAAACAGTTGAATGTTACGTCTTTAGTCTTTTATAGTACATATGTGCCCTGAAGGTAGGTTTTTGCTCTCCGTGTTCACAAACCCTGGTAGGATAGAGTGTCTGTACACCTTCATTTTACAAATAGCTGGAAAATATTAAACAGTACAGCAATCTAGCTGATAGATGACTTTACCAGGAGACTAAAAGTGGCAAATCAGATAGTGATTTGGGGAATAAGTAGACATTTTAACTAACAAAGACTTGTTCGGCCTTTCTCAGTAAGAGTTAGAAATTTGAGGTCCATGCCCCCTGAAAGCTTTATTTCTAGAAACTTCCTTGTGGTGCAGTCAATTTGCTTCATATGGCGGCATACAAAGTACCGAAGATCAAGGGGAAACCTCTATAGCTGGTAAATTAATATATTAGTATTTTAGTAGATTACTCCCAGAAAGATTTACTATCATTAGAGTAAGATGCCTTAGACAAACAGTTTCACCGTTCAACCAATTTTCATTTGGAGATACCAATATGGCATGGGAATTCCAGGGGTCTTTAAGGGGTAATTTTTGTCCTTCGAGAATATGTTGTTGAGTTCATGGCATATATTAATTTTCTCTTTAAAACAGCCTATTTATTGCAAGTTAGCACTATACTTGGAAGAGCTGTCAGTACTTGTTGATTCCAGTTCATAGTTTTTACACTTTTACTTTTTTGTTTGTATGCAATACATCATGTTGAAATTAGTTCTGGGTCTGATAAATCAATGTTGCATAACGACTAGCTTGAAATGTTTATCATTTCCTTGGGGTAATATAAACTTCACCGGATATACAGTCAGATTGTAGAATGCTTTAGTACAGTATTTACAGTCTCTTGCATTCATGATTCCGAAGAGCACGACACTCTTCTATTTATAACAGACTTGGGGGCAGCCAATGTAAAATGTTAAGCTTCGGAGCAACATCAGAGCTGCCTGAAATTATATTCTCGGAACCTACAATTATCATTAGTGATCCTACAAGATCTTTATGCATATATTTTATATGCGTACCTATAACTCGGTATGAAGAGCTTTGAGAAATTCAGAATGAGGTTTTTACAGGAGGGAGTCAGACTGGACTAAAAATCAGAGAAACAGCTGCAAGTTCATTTTGTTATAAAACACATGTAATCCCGAACTACAAGCTTATTTTTCTGGCTGGTTTATTTGCTACAACACAGGATAGGGACGTGTTATTTTTAAAGTAGAATAAAAGTTAACAGACATGTAGACATAAGGTTCACATTTGGGAACATCATGAATATACAGTTATAGGGCTCCATCTGCATTCACTAATATCCGTTTGGTTAAACTTCTCATTCTTCCTTCTATTTACTTGGATACTATTTAGGGCATTTTGACTGCTTTTTCTATATCAAAATTTCCATACCCAAGAAACTAGTTTATGAAACTAGATTTTTATTAATTTGCATTAAATTACTCCATGACCTAGATAATCATCTTCTAGCCTTTTTTTTTTAACTGTCATGGTTATTTTGATTTAATCACTGCTGTTTAAATTCCTCATAGCCTTGTAATTTTTACACCAGGCTTAAGCTTGAAACAATGTATACTTGGAAGGAATACAGGTAATGTCCCCTTTATTTGGAGAATGTAATGTACTCGGCTTTACAGATTATAAATTTAGGATAATTATTTATTTTTTTTGATGATTTTTCCCTCCTGGCTGCCTGAGCTGCCCCCCACCTCCCATCAGGGGACATCCAGCTGCCGCCCACCTCTGCCGTGGACACCGGACTCTACGGTTCCCCCCCCCACAGTGGGGCCACAGGGAGGGATCCAGTGTGCTCCCTGCGGAGCACGGATCAAGGCGGGTGCCCAGGCGAAACTTGTGGACGGCCATCGCTTCACCTCGCCCAGGTAAAGTTTTTCCCTGGCTTTTCGCCCAATCAGTGCATGCTCAGACAGTGCCCCAGTCTCCACTGGGGGCCGCTGCTGAGGCCCCGATCCCACCCGGAGAGGAGGCAGTCCGCCCGGACGCTCTGTCCTCTCCGTCCCTGCTGACCCCGCCCCCAGAGTCTGCTCTCACCCTCAGGTCGCTGCATGGGTCAAGGTAAGACGCCAGCGCCTCAACCCTCTAAGCCTCCGGGCCGGCTAATTTAGGATAATTATTAAAGACAGAGAGATCTCTTTTGTTTGCTGGTCTTATTTAACAGATTTTACCTTAAAACTAGGTACATTAACAATTTCCAGCATTTACTTTAGATGTGACTACAATTTTATTATTTCCTAGACATGCATAAATCTATAATTTGGGAAGGCAAATAGTTCTTAGATAAAATGATATGCTAGTTTTTTGTTTGATACTATTATATAATACTATAACATAACACGAGTTTCTATATATTCTTAAAATATATATATATACACATATATATATGATGTTTATTCTACGCGAGGGAATTTAGCTAGCAGAAATCATATACATTCTCATCTGACATTGCAAATTTTCAGTTTTATAGCTGGAGGAAGAGAGCAACTGACTCGATTCATTGAAAAGTTTAGGATTTAGGAGTTCGGTCTTAGGGACCGGGGTTAGACAGAACTTGTAAATACTTTGTTTTTCTTTTTCTTTATTTAACTCTTTGGGTGATATTTTGGGATCTGGAGGTGGGGGTAAGGCAAAGGGACCATTATGTTACACCAACCCATTGCACACACATTTTATACTTACTGTTTATTTAGGCAGAGTACATTCTATTACTATTTAGAAAGGGGCACTATAAATATCAAAATGTCAATGTGGAATATAAAGGGATTGCGATCAAAAGTAAAAAGAATTCAGATTCTTAATTACGTTAACCATCTGAACTATAACATAGTTTTTCTACAGGAAACACATTTGCTAACAAATGAAACTGATTTCTTAAAACATTTCAATATAAAACAGGCCTATGGGACTGAAAAATTCACTTTGAGGAATGGGGTAGCAATCCTGATTGATTCCTCGGTAGATTTTCACCTTTCTAACCTTATTACAGATTCAGAAGGCAGATTCATTTTAGCAATAGGGAAAATTAGTTAATTCGACTGCGTTCATTCTATTTACGGTCCAAATCTGAACTCCTCATTCTTTTACAAGCATTTAATTTCAATTATTTTACTTCTATCTCACTACATAAATTTGGGAGAGGACTGGAACATTCCCTTAGATTTTAAACGCGATAAATCTAGTGCACCTAATCCTTCTCTCCTAATGGACAACAATGCACTGTAGGATCTTCTAAAGTTGTGCAACTTGGCCGACCTGTGGAGAACTTTGTTCCCTGGATACAATAACTTACTCTTTTTATTCTCAGCCACATAATTCCTTTTCAAGGATTGATTACTTTCTAATTTCTGAATATCTATTACCTTTAATGGTGGATTTGTAGATTACTTTCTAATTTCTAAATATCTATTACCTCTAATGGTGGATTTCAGATTCTATCCAGATTTCTCCCATACCACTCTTCGATTTACCTTAATTTAAAGCTTAACATTCCAAATATTAAACACTTTACGTGAAGGTTTAATAACAGTATGTTAAGGCACGAATTATATTATATTTTATATTAATGATGCTATTAAAACCTTTTGGGAACAAAATGCACAATCTATGGACAAAACTGATTTAATATGGGCCACATGTAAATGTCTCCTGAGGGGAGAATTTATTAGGTTTGGCACTAAACTAAAACACCAAAAGAAAGAAAAGATTCAACAGTTATCTTTAAAACTTAACCAACTAGAATCTATTAATTCTAATATTTTTCAAGTATCCCAGGAAATTCATTCTATAAAGGAAGAACTTTTTCTTCTAACAAAAGAACAAGCTGAATTGTATATTATTAGATCTAAGGCCTCTTATGCAGAATTGGGAGAGAAACCAAGTACGCTATTAGCTAATAGACTTGAAAGAGTTGAACATTCTAAACATATTGAATATTTTATCTCTAATAAAGATAATAAAGTGTTAACCAACTACCAGGATAACTTAACTGAATTTTTTTTTAATTATTATTCACTTTTGTATGGTCCCATGCCAAGATCTACCCACTTCAGAGATGACGGAAACATATTCAGACAACTTTAACTGTCCCTGTATCACAGAATCACAATCCTTAATCCTAACCAATCCGATAAGCTTAACTGAAATTAGTGAAGCCATTGATAAGTTTAAAATTAATAAATCCCCCGGGGCCGATGGGTTAACAGTAAATTTTTATAAAACTTTAATTCTTTAGTACCAATTTTACAAGATATTTTCCTACATCCTCAACTGTGGTCTTAATGATAAATCACTATTAGAAGCAATCATTATTCTTTTGCCAAAACCAAATAAACCCAAAAATAGTGTTTCCAATTATCACCCTACTTCTCTGATTAATAATGATATTAAAATTCAACTCACATTTAGCCCAAAGAATTAAAAGTATCTTGCAACCATTAATAAGTAGTGATCAGGTTGGTTTTACTGCCTCTAGGCAAGCTTCAGATCACATGAGAAAACGTTCTCATGTTTTTTCCGTGCCTAGGGGGCCTGGCAACCAATGGTTTTGGTCTCCCTGGACGCGGAAAAGGCATCTGATAGGATGAACCATCATTTTCTTTTTGCTACTTCAACTAAATTCAGCTTTCCTCCGATATTTATTAAGTGGTTAAAAATGATATATTTCACACCCTACAAGTCAAATTTACCATAATAGACTACTCTCCCACCCTTTCAAATTATTTCAAGGAACACCTCAAGGATGTCCTCTCTCCTCTATTTTATTTAATTTTTATTTAGAATCCCTGCTCTATTTTTTAAATAAAAACGACTCTACCAAAGGCATTAAAATTTCAAATACAAATGTAAAAGCATCAGTATTCACTGATGACATTTTACTTCATATTTCAAACCCATGTTCCTCTATCAAAACAATCCTTTGAGTTATTGAAGAATTTAGTCAGGTGTCTAATTATAAACTTAATGAAAATAAAACAGAAATTATGCCCTTAAACCACATTTCTTCCAAACAAGAACTTTGCAATTTAGGTCCCACATGGAAACCTTCTGGGTTAAAATATTTAGGAATAAAATTATCAAATAACAGTCAATTATTAAATTCAACTTAGAAGAGGCGGTTACTAAAATATCCCAAGACTTAAAAAGATGGCGCGCTCTCCCCATCTCCTTTTTGGGAAGAATATAATAAGAATGAATATTTTCCCCAGGATTTTTTTTCTCCTTTGAACATGCTAAATATATTTTTGCCAATAACCTGGTTTAATAAAATTCACTCCATTATTAACACATTTCTGTGGATGGATAAACCTCCTAGAATTGCTTTAGGTAAAATTATGCTTCCTTAGCACCAGGGGGGACTTAAGGTACCAAATCTTTTAATATATTACATGGCTTCTCAAGCTAATATATATAAAATAGGTAAATAACTTATCACACTCCCACTCTTATGTATCTACTTGGGTCACAATTTAATTAGATATGATGACAAAATATAATACCTCCCCTGAAGCTATTTTGTATTCTAAATTGAGAAATATCCCTAAGGAATTAAAGTGTTCTACTATTGCTATTTCCTTAAAAATTTATAATCAGATCTGTACATTTCTCAATATTAATCTCACTAACAGTATTAGACAACCTATTCTAAATAATCCGAATTTCTCTATCAATGGTAAATATTTTACATCTTCCATTTTTCCAGGTGTTACTAAATTAACTGCGGAGTCAACTTTAGACAGAGGCTATTTATGTCTCCTTCGGGATATTTTACCAAATTTAAATCTAAACAGAAATCACCATCTAAATCTTTTCATGTTAAAAATAGCTTTGAAGGCCCACTTTGGCAGCAGCCATGGAAGGGGCTGCAATATGATTTGGTTCCAAATCTTCTGGTGGCCAGCAATAAAGTCCATCCTATTGCCAATCTATATCAAATGTTTCTAATATTAAAATTTTCAGATTTACCCATCCAAAACCCATTTTGGCATACAATTTTCAATGATCATTCCTTGAACTGGACCAGTTTGTGGCAAAATACACAAACTTATTTCACTGGACAATTTAAAATGAATCCAGCTCAAAACCTTACACAATGCATACTGTACCCCATATAAACTGCATAAAATGGGCCTTAGACTCCAAGCTTTGTTTAAAATGTGGTTCAGATAATTGTTTTTTTGGCTCACATGTTCTGGTCATGCCCACCCATTCAGAGGCTATGGCAAGAAGTTAAAAACAAAGTGACAGATAAGGTAATCAGGTCTGGTGTATTTGATACATATACAGCTGTTTTGGGTAGCTTTAATGAAGGCATTTCCAATAATGACAAAGCTGTTTTCTTACTGATAGGAGCGACATACAGTACAACTAAACTGCTTATTCTTAAATATTGGTCAGACAATGTCACCTTCCTTTAAAGAATGGGTCTCTTATGCACGAAATAATCTGACTACAATCCGCCTGATTACATCCTTTCACAATAACCACTCCCATTTTGTACAACAATGGGGTAAGTTATACAAGTAGTTAAAGAAATTTGATAATTTATAAAGACATATTACAAGCTTTTGGTTGCATTCCCTAATCCATTTTATGTACTATTCTCTTTATCATTGTTCCTATTTTTTTATTCCATCTTATTCATTGTACGTACAATATCTTTTTAAAATTTATGCATAGTACTTTACAACTAATTTTTATCATAAAATATACACCCTCTCAAATATACTAATTTAATCTATTATACTCTTATAAGTGCATATGATTTTACATACTACTAGATCATGACATCGGTTCATTTAATCCTGTTGTTTCTTCTGACAAGACGTTTTATGGCTAATAGTGCACTTTAACATTTATATTCTATTCCTTTTTTATGTCTAGATTTGTAAAGGTTTTTAACCTTTGTCTGCCTAAAATCTGTTTTGGTATACAAATGGTCATAGTTTTACTATAACTTTACTTTCTATTTATATATATTTACATTTTCATGGGTTATTATGTACCAGTTCTTTTGCTTGGTATATAGAGAAGGGAAGGAAGGGAGATTTGCTGTACATCGTTTTGTTGGAGACTTATTTAACTTTTCGTAGAATTGTTATTTGAATGTTATGGTTATGTGATTGTTAATTGTGTGTCATTTGTTGCTAAAATTTTAATAAAGAAAGAATAGTTAAAAAAAAATATATACTCAAGCAACAATTGGCAAGAAGTCTAACAGGAAATGCAGAAATGTGATAAAGTGAACAGAAACCAGTTCCTAATGGTAGCCCCTAGCTTTTCTCTACTCTGTTCCCCCCCTCTGCAGTCTGTGCTCAAGATGCATTGCCACAATTTCAATTTTTTTTCCTAATGCCACAACTGCCCTCTCTTTGCTGGTTAACCACCTTCCTTGTCTTACAGCAGTGAATGTGCCAGATTTTCATCTAGAATTTCTATTTCTTTCAGTTCTTTCCTGTGTTTTGGTGACCAAAAATCTAAACTGAAAATGCCTTTCAAACAATCTTCAAATCTCTTCATGTATCTGAAATTTTTGTTGACACCCAAAATAACAAATTCTAGTTTGGGGGCAACACAGTGAATATCAATAACATCTGGCAAAAGTGATTTTTGTCTAATAATGACTCCTGCACATTCACCAAGATTAACAGAAACACCATCAAAATTAGCATATCTAGTCTGGTTTACATTCTGCCAAGAGCAAATCAACAGAGTTCAAATTTTTTTCTTAAGCCTCAAATATGCAGGCAGCACTTGCAGTTTCAAGTGGTGCCAAAGATACTACATGAGTGACTGACAAACAGTCAGCACCTACGTATTTCTTGCTTTATTACAGAGTGGTCGGTGTTTCCTTCAGCAAGGATGCTAAAAAAGCATGTACTGCTGCCTATGAAACTTCTGCCTCACGTACAGTCTTTTCTATGTTGGCCACAAGCAAACGGCAACCTGCTATGCTCATACTGTGGTTTCCAACTGCTAAACTGCTTTTATCCCCCGATCTCACATACTATTTTAAAACCAGAAAATGGCTTGACGTTTTCTGTAATACTATAAACTACGTTAAATAAATCTTTATATTTCTCAGGTTCTCTTGTTACCATGTGTTTTGTTTTTTTTGAAAAAGACCGTCCCAAAGTAGTTTCAGACAGACAAACGGGTACTGGTCCGAGATCCCTGTCTTTCAAACGTTTTGTGCAGGAGACGTGCTCCCTTGACAGACTGTGTCACTTTATGAAGCCTATTTTTTTGTTTTGATCGCTTAACCCTTTCTCCATGGCAGAATGTGGTTCAAAAATCTGGGGATAGGCCTTACAGTACATGCAAATATCAGAGATTTTTTTTCTTCCTCAAAATCCAGCCACGGATATTCTTTTTTGCCCAGTCAGGGTGGAAATGCTCAACTTTGTTCTCTGTTGTATCTCTGATCATTTTCAAGTCCATTATCTATACTTTTATGTTTTGAAAAACTAGTTTGCTTGTTCCTTAAGTATGAAATCCAAAGTTTAAAAAAACTAAAAACAAGTGCAGGAAATAATGCTGAGGCTATTCCGGAAACCCAGCTCACCCCAATGTGATTGCACTCTTACCTCCAATCCCCCAATGTAATTAGGTGTTGCTACGCAAATGTACTGTGTCCTGTGCACTTCCATGCATACAATGTTCAAGCTATGTATTGTTGTTTCTATACTATCCTGCATGGTTTTGCATAGAATGTTTAACTATGTAATTTTTTTTTTTTTTTTTTTACACTATACTGTATTTTTCTACGCACACCATTTTCTACTGTACTGTATTCTTCTAAACTGTCGTACTTCTTCCAATGGCATTACTGTTTGTATTACGTACCTGCACCTTATCTATTGTACTGCACTCTCAGACTGTTGTACTTGTTTCTAATGACATTACTGTTATGTATTATGTACCTGTACCTTATCATTGTGCCATCTTCATGGCTCAGGTCATGCCTGAAAACGGTCCACTGGAAGAGTGCACCTACCTGGTAAATAAATGCATAAAATAAATAAATAAAATAAATAACAGATGCTAACGTGCAGTAGCCTAATACTGTCTTAATGAAACTGCTCTGAGCCACTTCTTACCTGGGAAGACATTATTTTCAGTTTTTTACTTATTTACACTCCTTGTATTTGTACTAGGCACTCTCCGAAACTGGTAGACACACTGAGACAGTCACTGTGGGTGGGTTAAATGTACTTAACCAACATGTACAGATAAACAGCAATGTTCAGAATTACTGAAAATTATTCAAATTTTTTTTTTAAGAAAGTGACGGTACACAGAGACAGCATGGTGTTGTGCTGCAATGGCCAAAAGCAACAATGGGCTTCTGTGAAAGTATTCCATTAAATACCTGAATCAAAATTAGGTCACTTCGAGGAATATGGTGAATGTGTACTGTGGCAAAGACAAATTGTAATAGCAGTTGCTAGTGAAATATTCAAAATTTTAACAACACTTTTTTTAACAGCTTTAGGAATAGGGCTGCACCCAGACAGCAGGGTGCCACGAACCAACATCGATAACTGCAGCAGGGGTTGCTATGAAGATATTCTTTATTTTTTTAATTTTGGTTACTTTTTTAGGGCACATAAAGGGGTAGAAACTGTTGAGATAAACTGCAGTAAGGGCTACTATAGCAAAAAAAAATTATTCTATATTTTTAAAGTCCTTTAGGGCACACAGTTAAAGCGCAGGATGGTTAAGAAATGTTGAGAAACTGCGCAAATGTTAAAGATTTTTTTTTTTTTTCAAAGTTCCTTTAGGGCAGACACTAAGACCACGAAGGGTGAGAATTTTGGATAAATGCAGCAACAGCATCTGTGTCAAAAATGTTTCTTATATATTTCTTAGGTCCTTTCGGGCACACAGTAAGAGCAAGAAGGGGTGAGAATGTCGAGATAAACTGCAGCAACAGTTCCTGCGTTTGCAAATTAAATTATGTTTTTCTATACCAGTAAAATGTCAGTCATTCTTACCATGATTCCAAAATCCTGTCGCTAGACCCCAAAGGCCGCCCCAGGGCTTTGGAAGGGGTTCCTCAGGTTCAATATCCTCAGGGATTGAGGCAAGCATTTCTTGTGTGGGCAAGGTGTCCAGAGAGCTGAGGGTCCCAGACCCAGAGGAGGATGACTGACTGGAGGAGTGCGGACCACTGGAGGAGCTGGAGCCCCCCTGAGATTGCTGGGATGGCTGGGACTGCTGGGATGACTGGGACTCGCCAGCTGTCTCTCGGGACATCTTTCTTGTAAGCCAGATCCAACTTTTCGGGGTCTGAACTGCAGAAAGGGAAAAAGGCAGCTTTAGAACAGAATTGCCATTTCCTGTTTCAAAAAAATTCCACATTCATGTGCCGACAATGTCAAATGGGCACTAAGCTACAAGTCACAATAATATGAGCATCTATCTATGGAAATAAATATGTAGGAGGTGGTCTCTGGGTATTGCTCTCATACATAAAAGGTCAAATTAAATGAAAGAAAAAAAAAACGTAACAGCCCAGTCTCCCTAAAAACTCAAACAAGGAAACTAAATTGCTGTGACTCTGACATTTTGTTACAAAGGAATGTTTCCAAGAGTAAGATGAGACCGTGACAACACAGGGACACCCCACAACGTTTCTCACCTCCGTGCTTCCTCAGGGGACTAAGTGAGGAACCAGGCTACATAAGTTCAATTAATAGTACTGCATAGCATAATCAGGAAGGAGAACTGTGTAAGACAATTGCGTACAATAACTCTACTAAACTTAGCAGCTCACTTTTCATGTTTGTGTAGTAGTATAGTTAACACTGTATGCTACTCACAAAAATGAAAGTTGACCTGCTCTGTTCAGTAAAACTGTGCACAGCCCCCATTCTGCAATACCTATTTACTGAACTTGGTACAGCCCCGTGATTTACTTTGCATCATCAGAATGCAATTTTGTGGGTGGGCCACAGTGTGAGCCTCCAGAGCGGCACAGGGCTATGAAACATGACAATGGTTGAAATATTATTACCGTGAGAGAAAAAAATATTTTTAGAACAGGCAGCATCCTTGGATGACTTGCCTGCCTCGATCGTGCCAGCAGCTCTTTAGATGAATAACACCTGGAAAACATTTTACTTCCCATTTGGCAATACCGAAATATACAGTACATCTCAGTCATGGAATAGCTACTCATACAAAAAACAATGATCAATATCTACTGTGAATTCATGTAGTATCGTAACTGTCTTGTCGCCCAGTACTAATGTCTGTACAAGATGTGAGAATTCATTTAAGTTGGAGTAGAACCCCCTTTTTCAAATGTTGGTAGTTTTATTACTGTATTTACTCTCCTTCCAGTTCACAAATGAAACCACAAGGCTATATTCAGATAAAACACAATTCTCTTAGAACAACTTAATTACTAAAACAGTCAAGGACTCTAACACTTATGAATTCCCTCTGTTAGAAGGATTTATAAATATGTAACTGCATGTCACAGAATTACATGAAATAAAAAAAAAAATATTAATTAAAATAAATAAATCTAATGGCAAGAATCTCTGGCCACCCGACTGCGGTTTAATATAAGATACATGAAGAGTAGCCCAAATCAAAACCAGATTACCAAACCCCCATGTTACAGAGAGACACATACACACACGCACACCAGCTTTCAAAACTAACCTGCCTGCTTTCTCTTCCTCCCCAGACAGCGCAATCTACCCCCTTGCAGAAAACCATCACAGCACAAATGTGTTTGAGCTCCTAAAAAGCAGCAGTAGCATACGTACATACTAACATACCAGATAAAGGCATACAATCTGTCTAGTCTGTGTAAGTGTGCTGTTCCCACTGTGTTTATAGAGGGAACTGCACCCCCTCCCCATATCCTCCTTGACCCCTCTCAAATACCTCCTCTGTCCCTTCTCCCCCCACCTGCAACTTCCCCCCTCATCCTGTTTCAACCTCTCTTGAAGATGTCCACTGTTTTTAAGGATACCGCCTCTTCTGGCAACTCATTCCGCTTAGCTACAACTCTTTCAGTGAAAACATGCCTCGTCATCTCGCTCCTGAACCATCTCTCCCACCAGCTTCAGGATCTCATCCCTAGTGATTTCGTTTTCACTAAGGTTGAAGAGGCCCACAGTGCTCACCCTGTTTATACCTTTAAGGTACTTGGAAGGTCTCCGTCATGTCTCCCTCTCCCTTCCGTCCTCAAGAGAGTACATGTTGAGGCCCCTGAGCCTCTTGTCATAAGTGTTACCTTGCTGGCCTAGATCTTCTTGGTTGCCCTTCTCTGGACCATTTCCAGCAAGTTGATATTCTTCTTAATATGGGGCACACTGTACTCTGGTGCAGTCTCACTAAAGACCTGCTGGTAATTCCCCTGGTTATGCAGCCCAGCATCTGATTTGCTTTGTCTGCAGCTTTCTTGCACTGGTTGAGTGTTTCAGGTCACTCGTGACAATTACACCCGTGTCCTTTTCCTCCTCTGACCAGGTTACCTGCACACCACTCAACCAGTATTTGGTCCCTGGGTTTTTCGCCTTCAAGTGCATAACTTTACACTTCCTAGTGCTGAACCCCAGGTGCCAAATGCCAGACCACTTCTTTAGTCTAGCCAGATCTTCCCAGAGTTCCTGTCTCACCACCTCTGTGTCAGTCTGCCCCCCCCCCCAACAGCTCTGTGTCATTGGCAAACAGGCAGATCTTATCCTTGATCCCACCTGCAATGGCACTTACGAATATGTTAATACTGGATCAAGCACTACGCCCGGGACCCCAATGGTCACAGGGCCTAGTTTCTGAGAACTTCCGACTCACCTCCTTTGGCTTCTGTTCTACTGCCAACTTCTGACCCATCTAACAAGCTTAACCCAAACCCCCAGATCTTCTAGTTTCTTGACCAATCTCCTGTGAGGTACAGAGTCGAAGGCCTGCAGTCCAGATACAGGACATCAATCACTTGACCCTTGCCAACTGTCCTGGTAATCCATTCAAATAAATCAAATAGGTTAGTCTGGCAGGACCTCCTCCATGCAAAGGAAAAGGAAAGGGGAAATTGTTTAACCAGGAAAGGCACACTAAGCCGAAGCTTGTTTCCAGGTGCAACCTGGGAGCAAAAGTAAGGTAAGTGACTTGCTCAGAGTTACACAGTATGCAAGTGAGGGCTGTGGGATTCAAACCCCGGTCTCCAGGTTTGCAGCTCAGAGCCTTAAAGCACTGTGCTAAACCCATGCTGCTTCACATTCTGGAGCCTATTATCCTCCAGAAAGCTCACCAATCTCTCTTTCAGGATGATCTCCATCAGTTTGCCCATTACAGAGGTCAGGCTGAATAGCCTATAGTTCCCTGGTTCATCCTTCTGCCCACTTTTATGAAGGGGCACCACATGTGCAGTTCTCTAATCCCGGGTACAACCCCTGACTCCAGAGAAAGATGTTAAACAGGTCCACCAGAGTCTCCGCCAGTTCCCTTGGGTGCACACCATCTAGCCCTGGGGATTTATCCAGCTACAGGTCTCTTAGTCCCTTAAGTACCCCCATCAGCCTGAATGACACTGTTCAGAACTTTCCCCCTCCTGGTCCCCACCCATGTTCCCTTGTGGCACTGGTCCGCCCTTCTCTCTAGTGAAGACTGAACAGAAGTACCTGTTAAGTACCTCCGCCTTCTCTTCACCACCCTCTGCCAAATCACCCCTTTTTTAATCTCATATTTTATGTTCTTTTTCTCCGTTATATATAGGAAAAAATGCCTTCTCCCCTGTTTTTTTACCCCCCAATGCTAGCTTCACTTCCCTTGTAGCCTTTGCCACCCTACTGCTCTGCTTGCCTCCCTTGATTTAACAGAGTAATCCACTCTGTCTTCCTCCTTCTGAGTACATTTGTACTTCAGGAAGGCTGCCCTCATCAGCTATAGTTTTTACCACCTACTTGTCGAACCAGTTGGGCTGTTTTACCTTAGTTTTCTTCCTTTTGATTTTGATGGATTCACCAGTGGCCTCTGTGATGACAGCCATCTGCTGGTTGTTATGTGTATTATATTTCTGAAATAAATATATGTTTTAGACTTCTGCTTAGGAACACAGGCCAAGCAGCAAAGCATCATGGAACATAGGATTAGAACAGAGAGGAAAAAAGGATCTGCCCTCTTCCCTGACCTTGTGGACAAACTAATTAAGAACTTCATTTTGACACCAGGTTGTAACAGGTCGTAAAACCAGCCACTACTTTGAACTCAGGAAACTTGCTATAAAATATTGCATTTTACAACATCAGGAGGTAAGCCAACTCTGAAAGTTACCTGTGAAAATCTTCACAAAAGCTAACGGAAGGATGTTCTTCTGAAGATGAATGGGGTGATTCTGACCCGTCATAATTCATGCTCTGTGGCTCACTAATTAGGAAGACTATATATATATTTTTTTAAGCGGAATGCGTAGCAGTGTGCAGATGCACGTGACTAATTCAGTATGCCAGAATGAGAGTGACCTTACAGCCAGCATCACCACAGAGCTGTGACCTCACAAGTTGGGTGGGACCCCTCCCCGCTGTGACCTCACAAGTTGGGTGGGACCCCTCCCCCCCCGATACTGACAAGTTGCTGAGGGAACACTGTATACTTGTGTTTGGACTTTCAAGAGACACTTGTGTTCTGGACTCTTAAGAAGCACTTCTACCAAAATTAGGTAATTTCAGCACTACTATTTACCAACTGAAACTGAGGTAGGATCAGTTACTCGGTAAAAAGGCAGTTTGTTTATACTTGTTCATATATTTTTATGACTGTACCATTAACGTTATTTGTTCTGTGTTTTGTATTTTATTTACTATTTTTAATTCTGGTAAACTCTGTTTTCCTTGAAATCCTGCCTGAGCCTTTTTCTCATTTTGAGTGTAAATGTTGGGATAGTGTTGATAATTCTGACAGAATGGTTAAAGTGCTTATAGTGTGTCACCATATGCAGCAAGGTAAGAAAATACCTAGGTCTCAACTGAGTCAGAAAGGGGATTGTGAACCAGCCTATGTGCCCACTGGATTAAGTATTGCACTGCTTTCCCCAAAGAGTGTGTGATATTTGGACCTGTTACCTGGGCATGCTAGTGAAAAAAAGGGTTCATATTTGACCCCAGGACTCGAGACTGGTAGTTGCTCGGACACAAAACAGACAGGAGGGTTTCCCTGTTTGTCTCCTGTTCACATATTGCACTTCGAGGTTGGGCACTGTGGGAGCAGAGGACATGACCCCCGGAGTGCGTTTGTGACACCCTCCATCAGTCCCTCCTTTATTATTGTCCATTTCTGTTCCACATACATCTCCCTTCTGATCCCAGCAAGATGTTCTACTAGAATTTCTCCCATCCTACTAAAGTCAGGTCCTACCAAAGTCAGCCCTCTTAGTACCAAACCCTGGTCCTGGTCCTGACTATCCCCCTGCCCACATCCAGGTGGAACCACACTTTGCAGTGGTCTCTACCTGCAAGTGGCGCTTTCACTAAACATGCCAACAGTTGGACAGGACCAGGTCCAGTACAGCTCTCTCCATAGTGGGCTCCATGACACCCAGTTCAGGAAACCTCCTTGAAATGCATCCAGCAGTAATTGCTCCCTAGTGTAGGAAGTAGCCAGGATTTTCCAGTCCACCCCAGTTAGATTGAAATCCCCTATTATTACTATCCCCCCCTCACTGGCCATTTCCGTGATTAAAGACACTAGTACCCTGTCCAACTCTTTCTCCTGGCAAGGTGGCCTAAAGACTACTCCCATTCTTAGTTTCCTCCCCTCAGTGGATTATACCTGTACCCACAACGCTTCAGTCTTACCCGCCCTCTCTTCCTTTCTGGTACACGTTATCCCTTCTTTCACGTACGGGGGGCCTCTCCCCCCCTTCCCATTCCCCTATTCTTTCTATACAGTTTTCACCCAGAAAAGAACAGTTACATACTTATTGTACCCGTAGATCTTCAAAAGAATCTCCTCCATCAGGCTACACCTTTGGAACTACAGCAGCCAGGCACTAGGATCACACAGAAACCTTTGCTAGCCGTGGACCACGCCAAGATGACATCATGTGTCAGCATCCATATAAACGTGGGCAGCCCCTCCACTCTTCAGTTCACCAGAGATTAGTCTCGGAGGACCTCCAACCACGGGGAACAAGGAAATTAGACCAGCCCAGGCATACAAGGCAAGGCAAAAGGCTACATATATAATGCATACATTAGATTCAACCACAGTATCTGTATGTAACCCTCACTGAAGCAGAAGGGGGACAGAGGGAGGGACGGCACGGTCTAATGGAGGAGATTCTCTCAAATTTCTACTGTTACAGAAAGTATATAATTATTCTATCTTTTTCAAGAATATTTCCTCCATTAGGCCACACCCTTGGAACGAGTCACAAGCAGTTCCAACAAGTGGTTGGAGATTATAGTCTAACATTAATTCAAGACTGCAGGCCTTGCAGTACAGCAAGTTCGAATGCAGCATGTCTATGAGAGACTATGTCCAGACTGTAATATTTAGTGAAGGTGTGAACAGTGCTCCACATGGCTGCAGCACGTGTCAGCAGCAGAAACATTCTGAAACAAGCAACAGAGGTCGCCATTCCCCTTGCTGAGTGACCATGAACTGCACCAGGAAGTTCCCTACCATACTCTCTGTAACAGAATGTAATACAATTATTATTAATATTTACCAAAGTTTTACCAGGAAGAACATACTGAGCAATAAGCTCGTTTCCAGATGCGTCGGGGGGGTGGAGAAGGGGAACAAAATGGGAGTACAGACAATCATGGGGACTACAGCATTAAAGGATTGAGAATACACACATACAGATGTTCGATTACACAAAAACAAATACAGAATTACAGAAAATTTACAATAACATAGATTTATAGATTTATTTATAATGTACATATATAATAATGTGCTAGCCATTTGGACAGGCAGCGTTTAGACACAGGAGCGCCCCCCCCCCAAAAGGATGAACGAAACAAAAAGCTGAAAGGACTTTCTGCAGTTCTTGGTGCACAGGTATGAAGCAGCACCTCACCCTGACAGCCATGCTCAGGATAGTAAACAGGAAGGTGTATCGTTTGATTCAGTGTAAATTCTGATACCACCTTCAGGAGAAACTTAGGATCTGTATGCAAAGAGACTGTATCTTTGTGGTAAACCAAATAAGGAGGCTCACACATTACAGCCTGCAGCTCTGAAACCCTTTGAGCAGAAGCGATTGCAACTAAAAATAATGCTTTCCATGACAGGAAACGTAATCTACAATTCACGGCCGGCTCAAACGGAGCCAACGTGAGGGTCTCAAGAAGATGATTCAAGTCTCAAGGTGGGACTGGATTGCACACAGGAGGTTTCATGTGTAGAATATCTCTCAGAAAGTACATGCCATCTTTTTTTCCCCCCATATAGATTTTTATTTGCCATTTTGTAGTTTTACCCCTTTCCCCTGTGTGTGAAGGCACGCATGTACACCATGGTGCCAGCTCAGCCCCTTCCACCTACCTGTGCTGCTGCTCTCTCCCACCTATGCAATCCACCAGACCTCCATCCAGTGGATGCGGGACTATGGTGGGGCGACAACCCACCCCAACCACCCCCCAGGAGAGGAAAGCAGCCTATTGGCTTGATTGATCCTGCTCCTCCCTCCACCCCCAAGCCGGTGCCCTGACAATCCAAGGTCGTTCCCGAACCTGGGTCACCCGGTGTAGCATGAGGTAAGGCGTCCAGCACCTCAACCCTCAGCGCCACTGGGCTGGCCCAGTATGTGCCATCTTTAACTTGGTGACTGTCCAGCCATCAATAAGGGCATGGAAAGTTGATATAAAAGGTCAAATGCACTTTAAGTGAAAAAAAACTGTAGACCAGAGTCTGACAGCTGGAACAAGTATTCCAACACAGCATTTGCAGGAAGTGTAAATAGATCCAGATCAGTGCTCCAGATAACTTTTTAGGCCAGGAAGTAAAAACTTCCTAGTTTTCTAAGCTGGTAGTATTTTGGTATGCCAGGTAGTATTTTGCGACGTGGCCACACTGTTCTGGTGGACTGAAGTGCGAATGCGCTAAGTCCTTGGAAACACCTGGTCGTGATAATACTACCCAGGACTCTACACAGGGCATAAAAAGGGCAAAAAATGAGTGTAAAATACGCCGATACACCCCTTAACTAGACCACTGGTCCAGATTCCTGGAAGCAACCTACAACATGAATCACTTCCATTTCCAGGAATAGGTACCTCTGGTAGAAGGTTTTCTAGTCACAATCAGCACATCAGCAACCTTAGGGGATACCCCAAAATGTGTAAAGGCTATATCTTCAGGAACCATGCATGCAGATGTAGGGACTTCAGGTCCAAATGGACCAGGAATCCTTTGTCTTGTGACAAAAGGCTCAGACACAGTGGTGGGGACAGGAGACTCCACTGCCAGATGCTGAAAGAGTGGAAACCATATGTGATGAAATCATAACGGAGCAATGAAGATGAGAGTGGCACTCGCATCAGCAACATGAGCAGCACCCTCTGTATTGGAGGAAATGGGGGAATGTATACAGGAATTTCCCTTTCCAAGAGCGGGACAACATGTCTCACCAGAAAACACCAGCGCTGGGTTGAGCGAGCAGAAACACGGCAGTTTTGTGTTGTGTGGTGATTTAAAAAGGTCCAGCTCTGGATGACTCCATCTTGTGAAGAGGCCTTCTACTATGGAGGTCGGCAGTTCCCACTCATTAAGCCTGGACTGTGACCTGCTTAGCCTGTCTATGAAGACACTTTGGAGACCTGGGAGATGCATCGCTGATAATTGTAGGTTGTGGGACAGAGCCCAATAGCATACTCTCATTGCCTCCTTGCAGAGGGGATAAGAAGGCGTGCCCCCTTGTTCGTTAATGTAATGAAGCACACTGACATTGTCCATCTGTATTAACAGAGGGCTGGGATTCAGAGGTCCGCTGAAATGCCTGAAGGCTGTGCAGAACAGCTCTCATCTCCAGAAGATTTGTGTGTATCCTAGCCTTCTTCTTGGTCAATAACCCGTGTCTGGTAAAGGCCAAGATAAGCACCCTAGATGGAACCTGAAGCACTCATGGTAGGGATAGGTACTGGGGTTGGCACCTGGAATGAAACATCCTTCAAAAAAAAGTTTTGTGATCCATTCACCATAGCAATGCTTTGCGCGGCAGAGACAGGACCAGGAACTATTTGGTCCAGCTCATCCATGAGCTGATCCCACTGGACCTTAACTGTCCACTGTGGGATTCTCGTGTGCAAACAGGCCAGTGGCACAGTCGCAATGGCGGCACCCAAGAGCCCCAGGAGACATAACAGTGCTTTGCTGAGGCATAGTGACTCTTGTATACCAATTGCGCTTCCGCAATTAGGTTTTCTGCTCTGTCCTGCAGCAGGAAAGTATAACCCTTCTGTGTCCAAAACTGCTCCTATGTACAGCAGTCTTTGGCAGGGAGTCAACACAGACTCTGGCACATTCACTGTGACTCCCAAGTCATACTAACATACTATTTGCCAGCAGATTAGGCCTTACGGTCTATCGAGTCTGCTCGAACCTAGATCCTTAGTTGGGTGCCGAGACCCTCCCATCCCTTGTTCTCTAGAAACCCCTATCATCCATCCCCACCCCACCCCCCGGGACAGGCCATCATCTGATACATCCACTTTCTGCGTCTGTCCCACCCTCTCTTGAAGCCCTCTACAGTGGATCTCTGAACCAGCTCACCAGGCAGTGCATTCCAAGGGTCCACCACCCTCTCGGCGAAAAAACCTCCTCCTCTTTTCCCCTCACCCTTCCACCTTTCCAACTTCAAACCATGCCTCTGGTGATACCTCCCTGCTTCAGTCTAAAGATCCCCTCCATGTTTACCCTATTTATTCCCTTGAGGTACTTGAAGACCTCTATCATGTCCCCCCTGTCTCTCCTCTCCTCCAATGAAAACAGGCAGAGCTCCTCAAGTCTGTCCTCATAAGTCAAATCCCCTAGCCCTCGTATCATCTTTGTTGCCCTCCTCTGTACCCTCTCCAGGAGCTGTATGTCCCTCTTCAAATGTGGTCTCCAGTACTGTACACAGTACTCAAGGTGTGGTCTAACCAGTCCATCCAAGTCCTCGAACAACTGCCTTGTCCAAGTTAAGGTATGCAGAAGAGCTTCCCTGGAGCTGGCTTTCGGCAGCCAGTCAGTCAGGCAAGAAAAGACATACAAGCCTTCCCTGCGAAGAGCTGCTGCCACTACTGCCAGGTATTTGGTAAAGACCCGTGGTGCAGAAGATAAGCCAAAGGGCAAGACTCTGAACTGACAGTTCTCCCCCCCTCCAGGACAAAATGTAGGTACTGGCTGTGAAGCTTTCTTATCTTGACATGACTGCGAGCATCCTTCATGTCCAGGGAACAAAGCCAGTCCCCTGTCTCCAGCAGGGGAATTTATTTATTTATGAAATCAGAATTACAACTCTTTTGAATCATAGACTTGTTTCCAAAGGCTCCACATCAGAATAAAAACATAGACATTCATACAGTACATACATAGAATAAATGTGGGTGAGCAATCATACAGAGTATAGGTACAATGAGCACGGGTTAATGCCTATACATTTGATAGCTAAAGCAGGACTGAGCTATTGACATATTTACCTAATGAGCGGTTAAGACCTATACAATTGGTAGCTAAAGCAATGCATGATATGAGTTGGTAGTAAGCGGCCTCAGGGAGGCCTTGTCTTATACATAATACAATGCATTCATAGTACAGTGCAACTATATGGTAACTGAGGGAGGTGAGGAGCCTGTAGGCTAGAAATAGTGAGGAATGAAAGCTTGATGGGACACCATGCAAAACTTCTTGCATTCTATGTAGAAGTTTAGCCCCTTAGATTCAACACAAGATGCAGATCCCCTGTCCATTTTGGGATGGGGAACTAGCTGGAGTAGAACCCTCTATTCCTCTGACGAGGAGAAACTAGTTCTATGGTACTTTTTGGAATAGTGACTGAACCTCCTCTTTCAGAAGAGACAAATGGCCAAGAGGATAAGAGAAAGGAGGTGGAGGATGATCTGGAGAGGTTGCTGTAAGCTCCAGAGCATGCCCCCTTGGCATTTATCTCCAGGACTCACTTGTCTGCTGTAATCTCCTTCCACTGTTTCAGATGCATGAAGAGTCTACCCCCAACAACCACTCCTGAAAGTAACAGTGGAGATGGAGGAATGTCCTGCAGAGAGTTATGCAGACCTGGTGGGGCCAGCACCACCAGAACCGACTGCTTTGGGTGCTTCAGTAGGGCACCCAGGGGAGGTGACCCAGCAGGGGACCAACTCACCGACCTCTGCCTTGCTGATGGCAAGCATGGCCACCTCTAATAGCAGGTTGACAAAAGTATCCCCTCCCACAACCACTAGCTGGAGTGGGTTATAGGAACTTAACAGACCTTAAAGTCATTTTTGATGTCTGAAAGTCTCTTAGGGCTTCTTCAACACCATAACCAAATAGTTTTGCCCCTTTAAAAGGGGCATTCAAAACTGCTTGTTGCACATCATTTGCAAACCCAACAACCCTAAGCCACAAATATCTCCTCATACAAATGCCAGAAGCAGTGGCCCTGACAGAGGCATTAGAGACATCATAGACTGGGCGGAGCAGATGTTTGCCAATCTCAGCATCAGATGTTAATGTAATTCATTCTTGGCCGAGCCTTCGGGCAAAGCCTGGGCTCTTGCTTTGGCAGCTTTCCGTAGGCTGTTCTGATATTTTATCATATGGGCCTGGTAGTTTGCAGTCCTAAGGCCTAGTGAGGCAGATGCATACGTACACCTGCTGGTCGCATCCAGCCTCTTAGATTCTTCAACAGGAAGCAAAGTGCTCATGCGTTTAGATGCTTTAGACCTATCATGAGCAGTCATAATGACCACATAGTTTCTAGCTGTTTAGCATAATAAGGCTTAGCAGATGGGGCTGAATATTGCTTATCAGCCTTTCTGGGGACTGCAGGCAGTCAGTTTGGTCTGTATAATGCAGCAAAGGTAGCATCCTCTAATGTAGAATATATTGGAAGAATTATAATGGAGGGGGTACAAGGCACCTCCAAAAATTCCATTGGGTTCCTTTTCGTGGAGTCTTCCTCCTCCACAGCAAAGTCCATGGCAGTCTACATTTGCTTCATCATGGTTTGAAAAGTAGGATCTTTTGGAGGAAACCTCAGTATATATACCACCGAGTCCTTACTGCAAGATAAGAGGGTAGAACTAGAGCAAGGCGACACATATTGTTCCCTAATCCTCCTCTAATACCATGAGGACTAGATTATGTTCTAACTCGTCATCAGCACAGTGCACTGGTGACGCCGGTGATGGCTGAGTAGAAAGCTTCTGTGCTGTGATGGTAGTAGGTGTTGACAGAGTTGGAATGTCCTGAGGCCCTGTTGATGGAATAACTGCCTGCATAGGTAAGCCAGGTATAATGAGGCATACCATCTCTGAAAATGACACCAGCACAATTTGAGAGTCAACGACGCCCTGGACAGAGGCCAGGACTATTTGTGTCAACAACAGGCCTTGGCCTGACAACAATGGCGTCCTACCGTCTACAGTAAGTACAGCAGTGACAGGCCAGACCCCAACCTTGGTGTCTCATCGATGGTCAGTGGGGGCTGTAGTCATCGCCATCGTAGCAGTCGACGACACAGTAACATTACCTTGTTTCACCAGCGACCAGGACCTTGCCAGCGAAGTAGATTTCTCTTTGTCTCAATGTTTCTGCTTGTGGCCAGAGGATGAGGAAGGCCACAGCGATGACCTTTCCCTGTCCCGGCCCTTCAACTTCGGCAGCTGTTTCTCAGCCAACAATGAGGGAACTACAAATTTTGGGCCCCGGTCCTTCTCCATGGCTTGTAAATTTTTTTTAATGAGAAGAAAATTTTCAACAGCTTTCTTGTGGTGTCGCCTTGTAGCCTGGTTAAAGTGCTGGCAACTCTCACAAGTCTTCACACCGTGAGAGAGGACCAAACAACACACACAAACCTCATGTGTGTCGTCTTTGTAAATTTTATCTCCACACTCACAATACTGAAACAAAGGGTCTTTCAACTTAGGCGGCATGCAGAGAGGACAATAAACTTATGTAAAATAAAATAATTGTTTTTTATTTCTTTTTCTTTATTTGTATTGATTTCCTGCATTAAATGTACAGCATATAATCCAATAGGCAGGCATAAAATATACCATAATCACATTAATAAATGTCACTATACAGTTTTACAATTACAATTGTTAAGCCCCTGTACAGAGTTACCTCAATGAAGGGTTACCAAAAACTGTGCTATTTACTGTCCAGTAATTCATAATAGAAATGACTTAATGCAGCCATGAGCGGGAGATTAACCAAAACATCTGTTATAAAGAACAGATATAAGATTCCCTATTAACTGGATATATACATCTCCACCCAACTTCGTTATATCGCAAACTAAATTAGCTTTCAGTTACAGAAACTTTAGCATCCTTATTCTGATAATTAAGATCTCTCTGCAGAGCAAGACAACATTTAAAGTTCCAGTCCGCA
Source organism: Neoceratodus forsteri (assembly GCA_016271365.2). Taxonomy (NCBI): domain Eukaryota; kingdom Metazoa; phylum Chordata; order Ceratodontiformes; family Ceratodontidae; genus Neoceratodus; species Neoceratodus forsteri. The sequence goes on from JADMNL010000027.1 coordinate 1,936,282, forward strand.
CAAACTTCACTCTTCAGGTTAATTATAGCCTCCTTAAAATGTGGAGACACTCATAAACAGAAAGTCTGGTCTAGTATAGAAACAAGTAACCCCCAACTGACTGTTCCAACATAAGAATTTAGCAAGCAGTCCCACATATTTGGAAAGTGAAGCCTCAGAGATCGAAGGCTATAGACCTGGTAATAAAAATCAAAGGCAAATGAGATTTTACTTGTTAATTGTTACCCCCGGACCAGTCTATCTCTCACTGTCCTCATTGTCACTGTCCATCTCGAGTTTTTTCGCTACGAATTCCCTCTGCACCTGATCTGCAAACTTGGTAGCTTCAGCTGGATCCGAAAACTGAGAAGTTTTTCCTCCATAGAAAACACGAAGACTAGCCAGGAGTAAGAGTACATGTTGGATCCCCAACTGCCTTAGACGAACCCATGTGGTATCATATTCTTTCCTTCTTTGCCGTGTTGCAAAGTTCAAACTGGGGAATATATGTATTTTATTCCCCTCCCAGTCCAGGCTTCCAGACTTTTTGGCTTGGGATATTATGTCCTTCTCGCACAGGGATCCCAACACCACCAAGAAAGTGCATGGTGGCACTAGGCCCCTATTTGCGCGATTCCTGGAGCCATGAGGGGTTATCCGATAGGCTTTAACAATTGTAAAAGCTGTCGGCATCTGAAGAAGATATTTGTTTCTTTTTTACATTCTTTTTCGCCCAGCCGCAGCTCATGGAGCCTCTCTCGGCATCCTGCCTGGCCCTGCCCCATCTGAGGTCCTGTCTGCCCTAAGCCTCCTCCCCACAGCCAGTACCCCAGCTTAACCCCTCCGGGGTGAGGCCCCTTTGCGCTCTTCAAAGTCAGACTCTGGCTGTGGGTGAGGCCCAGGTGGAGAATAGGAGAGGCCAGGTGAGACGGATCCGCAGTGGGCATGGGAGTCTGGAGTCGCGCCTACCCCGCAGAGCCGGGTGTTTCTGTTTTCTGGTCCCCTTACATCCCCTTGCGGGCACCCCGACACCATGCGACGCAACCCTGCCAGCGCCTAGTACTGCAGCGCCCGATCTCCACCAGGAGCCGCTGGTACGCTCAGACAATCCACGACCTCCCCGGGAGAGGAGAGCTGTCCGTCAGACACCAATACTCTCTCCCTGCCGACTGCCCGAGCTCGCTTCCCCAAACTCGGTCGCCGGCATGGCGCAAGTGTGGCATCCAGCGCCTCAACCCTCAGCGCCACAGGGCCAGCCCCTGAAAAAGATATTGAAGAAAGTCTTGCAGAAAACTTAAAGGGTCATCAGCTTCAGCACTTTCTGGTGTGCCTAAAATTCTAATATTTGTGGCTCTGGACAAATTCTCCAAGTTTTTTTTTTTTTTTGGTTATTTTATATTTATTGCTTTTATCATAAAAACAATACATATTGTACATTCTTCTGCCAGACATCACATAGATTGTACAGATACATCCAATGTCTAGATAGGATAGGTAGCCTATACAGATCTGTATTAGGAATGGGGGGGGTAATTAAAATATCACTTAAAATAGTTATCCATTAAAGCTACAGTCCACCAAGGCTTTTTGGGGAAACCATTCTTAAATTTTAAAAGTCCAGTCAATATTGTAATACTCAACCACCAGTGCTGATATGTCCCCACATCAAAATAGGTATCCCAAACATTTATGGCACATTAGTTACAGATACATCTATTGTAATATGGCTGAAACACATTATTTTAAACTATGTTCTACGGTCCTTGCAACCTCATTCGTTGCTCTGAGCTCAAATCACCCATAAGATCAAAAACAGCAAACAGTGAATTGTCTCATTTATATTTTTACTTATCCCTCAGCTTTGATTAAACAGTTCAGGTCTCTTCATCCGATTCAGGCGTGTCCCGACTCTCTGGCACTTGAAATTCTCGGCTGATGGATTCCACCTTTTTACCCACTTCCTCAGGGTCGCTGAATTGAAACATGTCCCCCATAATAAATGTAGAGCCAGGCCAGCATCAACAGTGAATGCGTTGTTCCCAATTCCCAAGCCACGAAGTCGTGTCCGGACCGCATCAAACTTTCTCCTCCTCACCCTGGTTGCATACGAAAGATCCAGGAATAAATGAACTGTAGAGCCACTGAAGCTTAAACCATCTGCCGACCTGGCTGCGTGAAGGAGTAGTCCTTTGACAGAGGGGTTTGCCGTTATCAGGATAACTCTCGGGGCCTCAGCACGTGGGCCAGCTGCTCGTGGAGTTATACGGTAGGCTTTGCAAAAATGGTTAGCTGTATCTTTTGACAAATCCAATACTTCAATCAGCCAATTCTGTAAGAATGGTAACAGTTCCCCTGCTTCGCTTCCCTCTGGCATACCGATAATTCTTACATGGGAGGCCCTACACGAGTTCTCCAAGGCCTCAAGTCGGTACTTTAATTGAGCATTTTCTTGCACCAATTTAGAAGTGGTAGCCATTGCTTGAATAGCGGTCTTCTCTGCCGATGTAGCGGTTTGAGTGGCCACCTCTAATTTTGCATCTTGCTCCGTGAATCTTACGAGAATTGACTCCACTTTCTGGTCTATGGCCTGCATTGAAATTTGTAGTGCCCTCCATGGGGGCTCCGAGCCAGTCGATGTCGGCAGATTTATAGAGGCCTGTAGCTCTGCTGCCTGAGTTGTTTTAGAACCACTGCCACTCGCCTTTTGGTTGCGACCCATGGTAGTATCTAGTATCAATCAACTCCTTTTAAAGTCAGCTGTTGAGATTCGCAAGAATAAGAGACGATTCCTGCCTCGTATTTTAGTTATTTTGAGTTTTATTTCCTCTTAGAAGTAGAGCTGTTTTAATGTGCTTCCTACCGGAGGGCTGCTCAACAGCGCCCCGAATTCTCCAAGTTTTCTAAATGACGTCTGAGCAGGCCGTTCTCCTTCACCAGGCCCACCGTGGCAGTCGTCATGGCAGAAGCCGAGCGCACTGCTGCTTTGGTGTCCTCAGCCAGTTGTTCAACTTTTGAATCCACAAGTTTAAATTGAGTAGTAAAATCTTCCATGCGACTGTCCAGTTTTTGTACTGCCTTCAAGAGGGCTGCATTAGATGGTTGGTTTGCCTCTTCCAATGCAACGGTCGTCGGATCCTTGCTTTGCCCTGTCCTGGTCCATTTCGGGCGCGTGCCATTTCTTCCAGTAGTCGCTTTGTTCAATCAGCCCATCTTGTACAAACTCCAAATCTGACCGCGTCAAATGAGGTATCGGATTGTTCAGCTCAGTGAGATCTTTTGAGATAAGTAGCTTATTTATTTGCAGGAGTAGTTTCGTTTTTTTTTTTGTTTTGTTTTTTTAAATCGATTTTTCGTCAGTTAGGAATCTGGATGCAGAGCCCTATGAAAGCTGTTGCTAGCTCGGCTGCTGGCCGCGCCCCCCCCCCGAAAGAATTTTAATTTAATTTATTTATTTGAAATTTTGGTATATAAAATAAGAGAATAAATGACAATGGTTAGTTGACGACATTTCCTTCAGTAGGTCCAACGAGGATGATCAATGATGGGAACAGAACTGAGGAGTGATGGGGCCGCCCACATTTACACGGACGCTGATGAATGACATCGTCGAGGGCGGCTCCCAGCTAGCAAAAGTTTCCATATGGTCCTAGCACTTGGCAGCTATAGTTTCAAAGGTGTGGCCTAATGGAGAAGAGATCCTTGAAGAAGATCTGCGAGGTCCCAGTCGTGGTTTTGTGTGGCCCACGTCTCCGTGATGGCTGCTATGTCCACCTCTCCCTCGGCCATCAGTGACTGCAACTCTGCCATCCTGTTTCCCAGGCTTCTGGCATTCAGAGACACTGCCCTCCATTGTGACTCGGGACCTCGCCCATTCCTGACCTGCCCTCCACCACCCCCTTCCTCCTTCAGTCGCCCCTACCGCCATCTTTCACATCTAGCTCCTCCCCATTCTATCCTGATTGGGGGGGGGGGGGCTTAGTGGCAGAAGCCACAGCCAGTCACACTGCTCTTAAAGGGGCCACAGTGATAAATAACGTATTACACGATATAACATAAATTTACTGTTGTACTGCACCCATACAACTTAAATGTGCTTATTTTTACATGTGCTTATCTATTAATTTTAAGTAGGCCATTTATAAGTGCAATAAATCGATTCAAAGTGTGGCTTAAAGGATTTGACATGCACTTCCCAGGGGCAGAAGGACACTGCCTTTGTGCCTTGTCTCCTAAAATGTGCGCTCTGACTAAACAGCAGAGACTGACTGGGGTGCAGCCACATCTTTCGCGCGCTCCCCCCCCCGATCGGCCACAGATGTTACAGACTTGTTCTTCATAAAAAACTGTATTTTATTCCACCAGTTTCCTGAGAGTATATCATTAATTTTAAGATGTGTCCCTAATTTCAGCCCTTTCTTCCTGTTTTTTTTTTTTTTTTAGGTCTTGCCCCTGAGTTATGAGGCAGGAGGTTGAATGGTATGTTCTAGGACATAAGTAATCAGATAACACTAACCTGATGGCTTTGGTGCAAGCACTGCAAATGGTCCAATAATTTAACAGGGCAGGAGGGGAACCCGTGGTCTTACAGGACCGCTAGGCTTGGTCACGAGCTCAAAGGAAGGCCAGCAGCTCAGCAGTGGTCCAGGGAAGGCGAGTGCCTTGGGCCCTGGTTCTCCTTATTGGGGTGCGTTAGTCCCATACAGCCAATAATTTACTGTGGAAGGAGTGGAGGGCAGGGTTATCACCAGTTACTGAGGAGATGTGGAACATCAATCCTTCATCTGTAGAAGACAGCTTAATGGTCCCTGAAGTTCCTATAAGCCTTAAAATATAAACTAGGTCCTTCTTTGGATCATAAAGTCAAGAACAGTGTCACTTTAATGGGAGAAATCGTGTGGAAGCATTCTAAAAACTGCAGTCTTTTCATATTGTAACAGTGACCAAAGAGCAAAGTGAAACATTTCTTGCTCTTCCCAGCAGTCACTGTTGTTTGGTCTCACTTCCTGCTTCACTGTTTACCTCTCAAGCTATAAAAAATGCAAGATGCCGGGAGACCTCCATACCAGCAGCTTTGAAAAGTGCACCAAGTTCCTCTCAGAACTAAAAAAAAAAAGGGAGTGGCTATACACTTTTTAGTGTTCCGTATCTGCACAGTACAGCAGCTAAACTTTTCTCAGAATGTTATCTCAAGCAAACACAGATGGTAAGAAAGTGGCCCATTGTTTCGGTTTTATTATCCACAAAGCCACTACTATAATCTAACTTTACAGAATGAGGAAAATAAATCCTGCACTGTGATTGATGTAATCCGATCACTTTATTGAGCAGTCACTGCAGCGTAACTGCACATGCATGTAAAAACATATTTTCTTCTAAGCTATTAGTCAGGGCTTTTTTTTACCATTTCTTAAATATGATAGCATATCCCCAGGTATACAGTTACACCGCAATACCCAAGTGTCCCTAGGGACTGAAGGCACTCAGATGCACTTGTGCCTCACAACCAACCCACAGCACGTCGTTTTATAACTGCACAACCCTTCGTGTGTTATCGTTTAAATAATCGCTGGCTTGTGTGGACCTCCAGCAACAGAAAATGTTCCTGGGAGTTCAGAAACAGAACCCTGTCTAGTCATCAAAGCATCTGCAGAAGTATCTGGGAAAGGCTGCCAGGTAATCAAACAAAACCTTGGATATTTATTAAGCAATTTTTAAAGTAGGGGACATCCACTGGTTCAGAGGAAGAACGCCGCTGTTCCTCGAGATTGACCCAGGTTCTGGAGTGGACTTGAGCACTTACAATCAGGAAGGCCTTGTCGGCAAACTCACCACTAAACGACCCTCACTACCCTTGCCATGCAGACCTCACGCTATTAAAATGACCTTTACTACCCCAACCCTGGAGTACATCTGCTTTCCAGTATGATGCAATTTTAGGCCCCTCTGCTTCCTGTCTCCAGCTCAATTCACATGGACTGGTACTGCTGTAACCTCCATGTCCTATAATGTCTTATTGTTTAATGTCCAGGTTCATCTTGAAAATGAGCTTGCTCAATGATGTTCGCCTGGTTAAATAAAGATTTTGATTGATTGACTGAAGGCCACTGCTGTTGGCAGTGCATCCCAGTGTAGGGAGGGTTTGGCACTGCAGCCTGGCACTGTGCCAGCCCCACACAGTGGGCTGCGAAGACTGCTCTCTCATAAAGGGTAGGCACCAATACTGCAGTACATGATGCCATCCAAGGCTATGCTTAGCGTCAGGGAGGAGGGAGGAATGCAGAATAAGTAAAAATGCTGCTCTTTTCAGGATGCTGGTTCGTACTCGGGACCTGCAACCATGGATCTACCAGCCCAACCAGATGAGTTCTTCGTGGGCTGGGAGATTGTGGAACACCTCCCAAGGCCGACGAGGAGGCTCCAGCAGCCCATCAGAAGGCTTGGCTATCAGTGCAGAGCATCTCTGGGATGCACTGCTGGTTTCTCAAGACACCCAGTCTGCTACCTTCTGCCCACCTGCACTGAAGCAGAGTGCACCACAGCAGCTCCACCAAAGCGGCTCCAAAGTAACACACACTGCTGGACTTCTAGAATTTGTTCAAGAACCCCTAATCCAGCACCCCCCCCCAAGGCAGAAGCTACAGAGATCACCGCCTCTGATCCCCCTTATTGTGGGTAAACCACGGTGATAGAAGGCTGAGAGCAAGTGGCCAACAGGGCTGGGAGGTAGCCAGACAGTTAGCAGACTGGAGCAGAGCTGGGAGATTGCCAGTCAGACAACAGACTGTAGCAGGCTGGTAGGCTGTCTGCTGGCCAGCAGACTAGAGCAGGGCTGAAGGGTTGCCAGCCAGACAGTAGACTAGAGTGGGGCTGAGAGGTTGCCAGGCGCATAATAGACTGGGGCTGGGCCAGGAGGTTGCCAGACGGATAGCAGACTGGACAAGGCTGGAAGGCTGTCAGCCAGATAGTAGACAGGGACTGGGCAGGGAAGTTACCAGCTGGATAGCAGACCGGGGCAGTGCGGGGAGGTTGCAAGCTGGATAGCAGACTGGGGGTGGGCCATGATGTTGCCAGCTGAATAGCAAATTGGGACAGGTCCAGGAAGTTGCCAGCCAGACAGCAGACTGGGAAGGATTGGGAGGTACCAGCCAGGTAGCAGACTGGGGCAGGACTGGTAGATGCCAGTCAGGTAGCAAACTGGGTAAGGCTGGTAGGTGCTAGCCAAGTATCAGTGTTGGCAGGGCTGGTTGGTACCAGCCAGACAGATGACTGGGGCAGGGCCTGATAACTGACTGGGACAAGGACTGGTAGGTGCCAGCCAGGTAGCAGACTGGGCAAGGCTGGTAGGTGAAAGCCAGGTATCAGTGTTGGCAGGGCTGGTTGGTACCAGCAAGATAGTTGCCTGGGCCAGGGCCAGGAGGTGCCAGCCAGATAACAGACTAAGCAGAGCTGGTAGATGCCAGCCAGACTGCGGACTAAGCAAGGCTGGTAGGTGCCAGCCAGACTGCGGACTGGGAAAGGCATGAGAGGTTGCCAGCCAGAGAGCTGACTGGGGCAGGTCTGGAAGATTGCCAGCTGGGTGGCAAACTAAGGCAGGGCTATGATGTTGCCATCTGGATAGCAGACTGCGGCAGGGCTGTGATTTTAGGAACAGTAACAGTGGCCACCCTCACTTCTTCTGAGTGAATTCCGTTTACCATCACCCTCTGCCGCCTATCCCCTAACCAATTTCTTTTCCACTTTACCACCTTTGGACCCACCCCGAAGCTACACAGCTTGCTTACTAGTCTCCTATGTGGAACGGTGTCACAAGCCTTACTGAAATGTAGGCAGGTCACATCCAGCACTCCACCCTGATCTAATTCCTTGGTCACCCAGTCAATGAAATTTACCAGATTCTTTTGACATGACCCCCCATGAATCCATACTGCCTTAGGTCTTGTAGCCCACTGCATTCAAGAAATTCTATAAATCACCCATCCTGGTGGCGCTGAGGGTTGAGGTGTTGGACGCTACACCTTGCGCCAAGGCGGCAGCCCCGGTTCAGGAACAAGCCTGGGCCATCAGGGGTCGGCAAGGAGGGAGAGGACCGAGTGTCCACAGGACAGTTCTCCTCTCCCAGGAGGGAGGAGTTACATTCCCGCTGAATGACTGCCCCCAGGTGGAGGCCTGAGGGAAGTGCAGGTCTGTAGGGTGCACAGAAGGGGTGGGTGCTGCGGGACTTCCACGGACGTGCACGCACCTCCAAGCACACGTCTGGCGTGTGCGCCCCAGCAACGGGGATCGGGGAGAAAATGGAGAAGAAAATCAATCCTCCGGCAACAGGATGAAGTCCGACTCTCTGCAGGCTCCGTTCCCGGGCCAGGCAGAAAAGTAAGCCCTGGTAATTCCGGGATGTCGGGGCTGGGAGGTTCAGTCTGAAGGGGCATGGAGAACAGAAGCATAAACAGAATATAGAAAAAAAAAAAAGATATTCTATAATCAGTTCCTTCAGCATTGTTTCCATTAACTTTCCCACCACTGATGTCAGACTAACTGTCCTATAATTGCCAGTCTCCTCCATGTTCCCACTTTTGTGAAGTGGGACTACACCTGCCCTCCCTCAGTCCTCCAGAACCACTCCCGTTTGCACTTATTTTATTTGTTTATTTAATGAAACTTGGTAACCAGGAGAGGCATGCTGACCCGATGCTTGTTTCCAGGTGTGAGCCGGGGGAAGGGGAGGAGCACAATTACAAACAAAATACAGCCAGTCAGATGATGTGGTTACAATAAGGATGATAAACCGAGTGCAGTACAGACGAAATGACAAAACACTGCATGGAGGACAAATGAATTAGCATACAATTCATCTGTGCAAACTGATCAGACTCAAAGTGCACAGTGCCATGGTGAAGGGAAGCTGATCTGGTGCTGAAAGCAGGAGTCAGAACAAATTGATAAACTTCGAGATTGCCAGAACTAGGAGGTTAAGCTGGAGGGCGAGGTAAGGGGTGGTCAAAAGTCAGGTAAGGGTTAGCAGGAGCGGAGGGGGTGGAGTTTTATCTGGGTAGCTGGTTCCCGGGGGGGGGGGGGAGTGGTATGAGAAAGCAGATTCCCCTGTTGAGGAGATGTGGGTGGAAAAGGCAGAATGTGCGCGGGTCTTTTACGTGCAGGGAGTAGGAAGAGGAGAAGACTGGGGAGAGGAGATGGGATAAGTATGAGTACGAGGGGAGGGACCCAAACCAATATTTACAGATGAGGGAAGCACAGTGGGACTTGCGACATGAAAGGAGAGGGAGAATGAATAGGGAGGAGTTAAAGGAGCAGTGGAGAGTATGAGAGGGTGAGTTGGTGGCAAACTGGCAGGAAGCATTGCAGAGGGAGTCCAGTCTAGCACAGGAGGAGGAGGGGACAGTGCCATAAGCTACATCCGCATAGCTGAAAACCAGGAGAATCATTTTGGTGACCAGTTCCCAGCAGACCTGGGCAGAAGGGCAGTCCTTATGTGCAGTACAGGGCACTGAGTTTGGGACGGAGTTTGGCATGGATGGAATTAATGTGGGCAGAGAAGTCAAGATGCTATCTGACCACTCACCGAGGTACTTAAAAGATGGGACTACTTCAAGTGTTGTGCCATCTGGCATGGAGAAGATGGGGGGGGGCAAGCTGGGCCAGCTTCTGGCTGGTATCAAAGGTCAGTCTTCTTGAAGCAAGACTTCCAGAGATGCAGTTGAGGGACTGGAGGTGTAGAGAACTGTATCATCTGCATACACATGAATATGTGAGCTGGCACAAGTGGAGGGGAGGTCGTTCAGGAAGATGGAGACGAGGACTGGACCCAGAATGGAGCGCTGTGGGTCCTGACCTGGATAGGGAGGGGTGGGGAGATGGCTACTCCTACCTGTACTGGTTGTTGACGATCCGAGAGGTAGGAATGGAACCAGTCGACAGCGGGGGCTGAGAGGCTAGCAGAGCTCAGCTTATCCTGGAGAAATGAGGGGGACACCGAATCAAAGGCTCTGGCCAGATCGATGAAAATGGCCACTGGGATGTTTCCCTGATCCATCGTTAACAGGATGGAATCAGTGACCCTAAGTAAGGAGAAGACGGTGGGATCATCCTTCCTAAAGCCAGACTGGAAGGGGAGAGGAAGCTGGAGGAGTGAAGGAAGTCTGCAAGCCAGGAGTACACTAGTTTCTTCTGCAGCTTTGCAACAGAAAGGAGAAGGGATCTAGGGTGGAAGTTGCCAGAAGTTGAGGGATCACCCTCTTTGTGGTGGAGGAGAACCTTGGCAATCTTCCAGGACTGAGAGACAGGCAAAAGGAGAGATTTAGGAGGCATGTTGGGGGCGGGCAGGAGCTGACAGATGGAGAAGTTTAGGGTCCAAGCCATCTAGGCTAGATTTGGAAGGGTTGCGTGAGGAAAGGGCAACAAGGTCTCTTGAGGAGTGATGGGGGAAATTTAACCCAGAGGGGGATGAGGTAAGAGGGGGGTGGAGCCATGACGTGGGAGAGAGGGGAGAGCACTAGCAGCAAAAAATTCAGTGAAGTGAGCTGCAACAGAGGGTCAGACACTGGTGAGCCAGTAACCATGCACATTTACACACACACACACAGCATATTCGGGTCATGCCAAAAACATTCTAATTCTTAGCCTAGTATATCCACCAGGTTATCAAATCAACAAATAAATTATGCTCTTGGCTCTGATCACCACAGCCACCACTCTATATTTCAAGACAATGGGTACCTGTAGCTATTTAGATCTACATACTGTACATCAGTGTGGCACCCAGACTGGGCAGCAGTATCCCATGTGATTCACACCAGTGATCAGTACAATAGCATTATCACTACCCTTAATCTACTTACATAGAAACACAGAAGTTGTTAAACAGATAAAGACCTCTTTGGCCCATCCAGTCTGCCCATTTTCCCTGCCTACTGTGCCACCGCAGCCCTTGTACAACCTCCCTTGTGTTCCTTCCAAGGTCCCCTTGTATCTGTCCCATGCATGCTTGAATCCTGCAACCAGGGCTCCACATAAGGGGAGTACCGACCTATTTTACTCACCTCATTTTAGGAAATACTCATCATAAATTTTTTTTAATGAGTACTAATACTCACCCAACATTTGTAAATATTCCACCCTCCAAAGAATAGCGTTTCATAACATAACTAGTAAGACAAAAGGAACAGTTTTTTCCAGATTTACAGCACTCAAACGCATCCCAATTTTGTTTTACTTGCTATATTTTAAAACTGGTGAGTAAATTACTCCTACCTGCCAACATCATCTGGAGCATTGTTGGCACCGGATCAGTTCTTATCTAGAAAAAAATTACGTTTTTTAAAAAAGTACTCCTCACTCCACTCCATCCAGACATTTGTACACATCTGAATTTGGTTTTGCTCGCCTCACTTTCAAAATGAGAAGTACAGTACTCATCCCAAAAAATCTTCTCTGGAGCCCTGCCTGTGACTGTTTTGGCACCCACCACCTCTGCTGCGAGGCCATTCCAGGCTTCCACCACCCTGTGAAGAAATATTTCCTCACATCCCCTCTGAGCCTCCAGCTTCATAGTGTGACCCCTTGTCCTCAAGTCTGTCTTTATTTGAAAAATGCTACCTTCCTGTACCTTATTAATACCTGTTATGTATTTGAATGTTTCTATCATATCTCCCTTTCCCTTCTTTCCTCCATCGAGTACATATTCAGTTCTCTTAGTGTCTTCTTGTAGGGCTGTTGATGCAGTCCCTGCACCATTTGGCTGCCCGCCTATCCTTCCAGAGGTGGGGCCTCCAGTACTGGACATAGTACTCGAGGTGTGGTCTTACCAGTGACCTCTACAGGGGCAACACTACCTCCTTCTTCCTACTGGTGATACCCCTCCCTATGCAACCCAGTACTCTACTGGCCTTTCCCACTGCCTTTTCACTCTGTTTGGCTACCTTCAGGTCATTAGAAATGACTACCCCAGGTTCAGGTCTTACAAAATTTATTTTGATGCACCCCAGTATTAGCACTGCCTTCATAGCTACAGTTTCCTACTGCTTACCTGGTTTCCTCTCCTTGTGATAACACCACCATGGTCCCTTTTATCTTCTGTTTCTCCTAGCTTCTTACTACTGAATCCAGGCAGCAATCTCCTTCTCGGGTGCATTACTGTACATTTATCTCTATTTATTTCCCAATTTATACTTATCACCTTGGACACTGAAGCTATCCCATTCCCAGGTGGACCCAAACCAGTCCTCTCTCATCTCCAGTGATTACCCCCGACAGTGTCTAGTCAGAGTCAGGCAAATATCCTGCCCCCTCCTGAGTACAGGGGAAGGGGAAGCCTCTCATGGAGCAATAGATGATGGAGGAAGACAGCAGCTTCATCCTCCACACACCAGGCGCTGCCCGTTCCTGAGCCCAGGTCCCCAGCATCACAAGCAGTAGTGGTATCGCTGCACTGACTGGTCGGCCATTCATCTGTATTTCCATTTGTCCCCCCAGGCTGACACTCTGAGTATACTGTATATATTTCTCCTGCCGTTTTGGTTTCACTTGATCTCCAAAGCCCCTCTTTCCAGGACACACCCATAAACCAGATTTTTGTCCACCTCTGGATGTTCTTCCTGGATTAAATAATTTGCCTTGAATATATATATATATATTATTAGAGCAACTCAACCTCCAAAGTGTTGCCCCAATATATATAACAAAATAAACACAATATAGCATATCACATAATCTCTACAATGTAAACGCATGGACTCCCTCAATAATATCTTATGGAATACATAATGGAAGGAAGGGTGACAGATGACACCACGCAAGTGCCACCTTAGTGACCACAAGTTGAGCTATAGGTGGCACTGCTTGGTGGTTGTCAGCTGGTGCTGCGTATCCAATGCACAGCCTCCCCGCCAATGTTCCAGGGGAGAAGGAAGCTAGAAAACTGGAAAAGAACACCAATAACGCAGGACGAGCTGGCATCCCACAGGCCCCCACGCAGACCATGGCATCCCCTCTACTTGATTCAGTCTCGGAAGGGGCTTGAGGAACTCCAACAGTCCCACCATGTAGGGGTAGACCATGGGGGATAGAAGCAAGAGTCCAGAAAAATATTGGTGATGGTGCTTTGGATGCTGGCAGAAGGGGGGCAGGTTGGAGAGGAAGGGGCATAAAAAGAAAAAAAAAAAAAAAAAAGAATGTCATTATTATAAACACACGTAAGATACTGTATGTAGTCACTGATGGCATGCTATATATTATTAAACAGATATGACCAATTCTGAACACTGATTGACTGAAGGTATGTTTGACCCGTGATTTCTCAGGATTTCATTGCAGGTCTGAATTATTACCAAGCTCAGCCATATCGCAACACTTGTGGGTCATTTTATCATCGTGATAATCCTCTCCGGCGTGTAGTATAGCATACCAAAATTACTGCTCAGTGTAAGTAATACACTAAAAATGAGCTCTTTTTAAAGTGTGTAGTACACGAGCGTGTATTACAATTCAAGGGTTATAGAGTCTGTAACAGCTGTCTCCTCTCCTGTGCTAGATTAACCAGAGCACCGTTGTGGAACTTTGTTTACTTTTAACAACAAATTAAAAACTCAAACACTGCACTTTTCTTTTCAAAGCCAGTCATTACAAAAAATAAAATATGAGCTACAGAACTACTTGTTTTTGTACACACACTTGGTTTGTTTTGCTTTATAAACCACTCAGGCTTTGCTCTCATGGTTTACTCAGCAACACACACATTGGGTGTGTGACAGAAAAAACATACAGTGTATGGCTGGCCCTTGTTCTGTATGGATTTCCACCTCAGCTGAAAAGTAGCTGTACCACAGTTCAGAGGTTATGGAACATCACTGTATCCTTCTGTGCTACAACATTACAGATGATCAGAAATCTTCACGCTGGCGTTTTACACCATGCTGCCACATGTACAGCAGTCAGTTCAAGTTCTGAACTGAAACCGCATACACGTTTGCTGCTGCGAACCGCTACAAGACCACTTCCACGTAAAAAATAATTCTGAAAAACTAAAACAAGCTAACACTATAAAAAATACTGATTGGGCAACCACATGCACAACCAGCCTGTGCTGCCACCTTAGCTTCTGATTACATCGGAGCTCGAGAGATTTGCTCTCGAGGGCTGATGTAATCAGAACCCACCGTGGCAGCGCAGGCTAGTAGTGCATGGTTGCACAACCAGTATTCTCCAGGTAATGCCCTACCGCCCACATATTATTCTCTAAATTACAGTGATAACGCCATAGTAGTCTCAGCATTCTGACTGGTTAAGAATGATTTTTTCAGTACAATAAACATATATCCGCTCAGTCTCACACAATCTGCCGAATGCAAGTGTAGGTGGCTCTGATGGATCCCAACCACCACACAAATAATACTGCTGTATAAACATACATCCATGCATCCCAAGCCAGGCAAACAGCACAGCAGAAGTACCGTTGCTTCTCGCGCTGCCAGCGACCTGGATTCAGGAACAAGCCTGTGGTGTCACTGGGCATACTGGAGGGAGGAGGGTCAAGTATTCCAAAGGACACCGGTGATGGAATGGTCAGAAATGTGGTATGACCAAGAACGTAAGGGGTAAATGCACCCCACCTGAATGGGTTCACCCACAGCCTCAGTTTTTTTCTCATCCAAATTGGTAATCCGTGAAGTAAGTCTCCCCCCCCCCCACCTGACAGCAGCTTCCAGTCGTTAGTTCCTTGTTGCCCACCTGAAGGCCTGGCTCAGAGTTTGACCACTGTGCCTTAACTCAAAGACCATGAACCCAGACCACCCCATAAACACTACTCAGGCCTTCACTTTTCAAAATTCTGCTGACACCCTGCAAGACACAACAGTACTGATTAGAAAGTAACATTGCTTACTGCATATGCTGCATTTAAAAGGCACAGTCTACCCTAGTAATAAATTAAAACGACTGCAAAAACTGATAGGGCCAGGCACCCAACCACTTACAAAAGAGGTAGGGCCATGACCATGGCGCCCCACCCCCTGCCGTTCCAGCACCTATGCCAAAGGATGCTCTTCTTCTCTAGATAGGGAGCGATGTGTGGCCATTGCGTTACCACCACTTGAGGGACCACAGGTTGTGATGCAAGTCAGACACGTCGCAGCAAGGGCAGGGAGACTGGTCATTCGTTGGGCAGAAAAACCATCATCACCACAAGTCAGGCTTCCTTCTCCAGGGATGAGGACTCCATAATTCACCTCCATCATGGGCTGCTGGATTAAAGTGAGGAACAGCTGCCGGGCATCCCAGTGGTGTTCCACCAGGGATCAGAGGAACCTCAATGGAAAGGGCTCTGGACGGAGAACATGGGAGGAAAAATAAAAGCTCCTTCATGCAATCTGCTGAGTGCAAGTGTAGGTGCAATGATCTACCCCTCCCCAAAATAATATTTTATTGTGCTATAAACATTGACCCCCTCACACTACCTGCAAGTTGCTGCAACATAAGTGTAGATTCACTGACCTAAGCCGCCTCCCCATTATATATACTGTATATTGTATACAACTATATAATCAAACAACCCCTCAACTTCACATAACCTGCCGGATGCAAATGTAACTGCAATCACTGAATGCCCCCTATTATAAATGCGATATATCACCTGCCGGGATACCCTCACATAAGCTGCACACAGTGTTGCAGCACTACTAACCCCTCCCCCCCCCAAACGCATATATCGGTATTACATAAATACACCGTGTATGCTCACACAAACTGGTGGCCCACTCCGACCCAGGTAAAGACCCTGCAGCTGTCGGTCTGGATCCTTGGGAGGCTCGAGTGCTCTCACCCACGTTTTTAACTTTCACCCGCACTCTCTTTTCCGCAACCTCAGCCGCCAAATCACTGACGTAACCAGAGCAACGTTTTATAAATGTGGCCAATGAGCGAGTCGAGTGACACACAGACCCCGCCTTCCAACGGTAGATCCCGCCCACAAGCACTTCGCCCCGCCTCGCCGTGCAATACCTTGTGGGAGTTGTAGTACTAAGACGTGATGTCTTTCAGTTTTTTCTCAAATTAAGCATCATTTTCATTCTTATATAGTTTTTGTTTCTGTCACCTTCTGATTTTTTCAGATATACAGAGCAATCAACCGCTCCATCTGTTACCAGCTACCTGTGTCCCTTACTTTACTCCGGATCGTTGCTCCACCCTGTATACAACAGAAGATGCCGATGTCTCACCTTTACCTTACGGATAGAGCAAGTAGTTACTTCATGTAACTGCAGCCTATTCTATGTTTTTATTTTCTCCTGTTATTGGTAAGGCAGACATTTAATATAGAATTTCTTTCCATTGTCTTTCAATAGAGACTGTTTTGCACACTGATGTTGATTCACTGTTTGCCAGGATTGTACTGTTTCTATGCAAGGTTATCGCCCTGTGGCTCCTGCTTGTAATGTTTGCTTTCCAGTCCTAACCTGCTCCTGTATATCGTTATTTTTATTACCTGTTACTGACATAGAACCTTTGTAAAGGAGTCTCTGACTCAAAGGGTTGTAATTCTGATATCCTCAATAAATAAATAAAATACCTTTCTTCTCCGAAATGCGTGACAAATGGTAATTTTCCTAGAGCAGAGCTTAAAAGAAAATTATGATTTTAATAATAACTCAGAGGCAGGGATAAGAGGCTGCCCCCTTTCTTTTACTGATACAATAGTAGCAAAGAAACATCACATACAATTCATTGGACCGATGGGCTACCATAATAAAGTAACTACAACTCCCATAAGTCCATCAAAGTCCGAGATGCTCCAGATATCCATGATGCCCCTTGACTATTGTAACCGGGTCGCCGTGTGTACCTTCAGTTACAACCCCTGCCTTGGAGGCTCAAGCAAGGATGAGGGGCATGAGCTCTGTTCTGGATGGAAGGGGGGGGGTTCCCAAGATAAAACAAGTAGCGCGGTGCCTCCACTCAGAGTTAAAAGGTAGTGGGCCAGATGTCTGCCTGGTACAACTCCCTGGAATGCTGTTTCTACCCACCTCCCCTTGCAGTCACCCCACACATGAATCCTCATAAACCAAAACAATATTTCAATATACATACAATTAAAGGCTATAAATAATAACGTGCTCACTAATAATGTGCTCACGAGACAGTTGTAAAAAGGTTAACCGACAATTTATGTACGTGGGATTGGGAAAGGAGGGAAGGTGCAGAAGATAAACTAAAAGATTCGGAACAAGAGGCAGTCACTTTGTAGCAAAAGAGTAAGTACAGTGCCCACCTCCCACCAGCATATGCAACAGTACCATTTACTAGCTCCACCTATAGTGAAGTACTACGCACCCTGATTGGTACCAGTCTCTACCCAGTCAGTTTGGCTGGGAGCTCCCACAGTCTGTCTGTCTGGGCACCCGGTTAGAGTGGTTGCAGGCCTGATAAAGGTGCAGCTGGTTGGCCAGCGTTGGTGCATTTTCAGATCAAACTATTTAAATTTGAGCCAGCCTGGTGGCGCTGAGGGTTGAGGCGCTGGACGCCACACCTTGTACCATGCTGGCAACCCGTGTTTGGGAGCAAGCACGGGACGCCGGGGGTCAGCAGGGGAGGGAAAGGATTGAGCGACGACTGCTCTCCTCTCCTATGGATGGGTGGGTGTGTCATCCCGCTCCTTGGCTGCCTCCCAGTGGAGGATGGGGGGGTTGCACCAGAGCTAGGGAGACAAGTAGTGTGGCATTGTGATGTGCGCGTGCCTCCGTGCATGCACATTCACGGCTGCGAGGGGAGGGACCAAGTAAAGCATGAAATACACAGCTGACGGCTCTATGGAAGTCCCTCCAGCACTCTACGCCGCTGCCTCAGGAACACCCAGGCCCACTCCAGATATGTACTCGGGAGGGGGGTGAGGACGGCCCTCCTCCCTTCTGCCCCAACATGGGGGTTAATCCATGGAGGATACAGGGCATGGGGGGATGCCAGGGGTAAAGCAGCTACCGGAGATTGGAGGAGGACAAATGCTTGCCGGCAGGCCGAAAAGGATAAATGCAATATAAAAAAAACAATTTAAATTCAAACCCCTTAAATGGATGCAAAGGCTATTTTTAGTAGAACTTTCAACTCCTGGCTGGATGGCCAGAAAATAACTTTGCAGAACTATGAACAGCTCTCCCTGTTGCAGGGCAGGCCCTGTGTTTACTCACTGTTCTGTAGGCACAGTTCTTACAGGGTCTGGACAACAGGCAGTTCTCTCCAACTGCAGTGCTGGGGTGCCACCTTTTGAGATATAAATTGTCTGATTTATACTTACTTACTGGTGTAACCAACCTCCCCTCCCACTACTTTACTCAGCTACCCCTGGCACC
Source organism: Neoceratodus forsteri (assembly GCA_016271365.2). NCBI lineage: Eukaryota > Metazoa > Chordata > Ceratodontiformes > Ceratodontidae > Neoceratodus > Neoceratodus forsteri. The sequence goes on from JADMNL010000027.1 coordinate 1,954,608, forward strand.
CATAACTGGGCCCAGACTTCAGAAACATTTAGACAATTGGTACCACCCCTAGGTTTGGGAATGTATACCAGGCTCATTCTTCTAGCGATCAAGGGGTGAGGGTGTACAAAAGCCATTTAACCTACTTAGTATTTACAAAAACCAGGTCCTGAGGAGAGAACTTTTTGCTAAAGCTATGCTTCTGGAGGGGTACCCAGTAACTCCACACAGGAAGCAATAACGTAACTGTCCAGACCATAGTTGGGGTTCTAGAGTGTGACTTTATTCCAAAAAATGTTCTCTAAAGCAAGAGTGGACCCCAAGGTTTGCACACTGTGGCACTAGGAACTTGCAGAACAACAAATTGACTGTATCCGACAGAAACTCTTTGTATTCCCCTCAGTAGGACATAGAATATCTTGCACTTGTATTCCCACATTTCGTAGGACGTAGGACACTTCTCACAGTGGCATTGGCCACAACTGAAAACATATTTGCTAAAAGGACACTTGCACTTTGTTTCCCACATGTCGTAGGACATTGAACATTTCTTCCAGTGGCACTGGCCACAACTGAACACACATTTTGCTAAGAACTAGCACCATTCTTCATAACCAGAGAAAAAACTGTAACACACTTCAGGGGGTAAAATTCTCTTCAGACATCAGCCCTTTGTCTAAAGTAACCAGGTGCCCTTACTGAACCTGTACTGTAGTCCTGAACTGGTTACTCCAGATAGGGGTCTGCCCACCCTAAAATTGCTCTCAAATCCATACTTAGCCATTCTTTCAGAGTTACACCTTAAACATTTGGAAATACACTTTGGAGAATGCTTACTGAATGAAACTTTGGCATCCAGCATTTGTATCATTACACTGGTAGTGGAAAAACGAAAGTCCCAAACAACGTGCTATAGTCATACTTCTGGACATCACACACTTCAGCGAACTTTAAATTAGAACAGTCTCACACTTGTGAACTCACAGAAAAGTTGTGCCTTTCCTTTTAGCCAGAGAACACAACAGCACAGGTACTTCCTTTCTGCAGCAAAAGTCAGATCCTACTCACTGTCAGACATTACAGGCATCATTGATCAAAAAGGGGGAGTGCCTCTTGGATCCATCCACTAGCAGTCCTTTTCACTCCTCCAGGGATGAAAATCAGGAGATCCTGCTGTAGACAACAGTTTCCACCACTTCTGTTGGCAAACTGGAGAATTACCAGGAGAATGCAGGGCCCTCAGCTGAGCATTTCTCACTCCTCCAACTTCAAGTTGCAATGTCCAACTACAACTCACACTCTGACTCTCGTCTCAACATTCTAAATGCCCTTCTCACAGCTGGCTAAGGCTTATGCTGCTGCAATAGTTTCAAATGAGCTCATCACTTCCATCTCAGCTGAAGCCAAGTAAACAGAAGTGTGAGCAGGTGAAAAATCATTTAACTAGTTAATCACCAGCTTCCTGTCCCTGCCTAGCACTGTACTGAGGGGATTCTAGTAACCCCAGGGCACTGGGTGGTTACACTGGTATCCCCCACTATGTGGTGACATGGGACAAAAAGAATTATGATCCATTGTATGTAAGTTTTCTTGCTGTAACCATTACTATGCCTTGAAACCAAGGATTTGTACTCTGTATGTTTTACTGAGCTATGCAATCAAAATAAAATATAAAAAAAAATGCCTTGACTAATGTTTCATGGAGCCAGGTCCTTGGTATGGACTTGGTGTGGATGCCAACTGTTTAGCCATGGGTGGGACTTACCTCATTCATCTCCCCAGGTGCTGCTCTGCCCTCCCACTAGTCCCCAATCCTTCCCGAGCCCCCTTGGTGTTCTCCTGCTGGCCCCCATGTGCCTGATTCCTGTGGGGGACTGGAGGAATGAAAGTAAAACTACCTGCTCGGCTGTTCGAATGTGCGAGCTGGCATCTGCTAGTTCGAGTGTTTAGAAGTGCTACAGCACTCAGTGTAAAAGCTGCTCAGGCAGCTCTGGCCAGGTCCCTTCAGTGTGCTCCAACCACCTGGGACCCCAGAAATACTAACTGGGGGTCCGGAAGCGCATAGGGAGGGGCAGAAGAAAACAAAAAACTTTTAAAAAGCATTAAGGAGCGCTATAACTTTAAGAGCAGCCAAGGTTGTTGTGTAAATGAATGCCCTGCCTGCCACCTAGGGGGATAGCACTACAGCACTGGCAACAGGTAGGTGGAGTCCCTGCCAAGCCCCACTCTGCCACTGGACACCAGTGCAGAGGGGCAGCTACCAAATGGCACTACTTCCAAAGCAGCAAAGTCCTTGGGCTCAAGTAATCAGGGAGACAGAAATGTAGTTGTCTTGGAGGCATCAGAAAAAACTGTGGCACAAGTCTGCTCAACCATAACAACCACGGATAAGACGCTGGACTCCATAATGAGCAGAATTACAATGGCAGAGCAGACAATGGAAGGGGTGAAGCTCAACACAGCGGAACTGAATAAAGCTGCAGATCAAGCACTAACAGTAGCAGATACTTTGGTAAAAGAAAACGCACACCTGAGGATTCAACTAGGAAATAAAGAGAATCTACTGCATACACGAAACATCAGAGTCTTGGGCATCCCAGAGGCTATGAAAGGGGATAATATCATTGATTTTTTTTTTTACTTACTAAGCTTTATACTTCCAGTGGCTCACCCCATTAGCTGCCCTGCTGCAGCTGCTGAATCAGGAGCCATCCAGACACAGTGCACCCTGGATTACCCCAAGGGTGGAGCCATCAGAGCCCCCTCGCAGCCCCAATGGTGCTCTACAACGGGTGCACCAGGGACCTCCTTGCATCCGCTGCAGCTGGGAGGACATCATGCTGCACACCAGAGGCCTGTTTTTTCTTTCAGGAATGGGGGGGGTCACATTGAGCAACGTGACCGTGCCATGTGTTCCGATGCACCCCCGAGGAGCGATGCTTACAGGTGCTCCGGTTGCAGTGCGTCCCGTGGTTACCCAGGAGCACCAGACCAGAGACACTCAAACCCCCGTGGAGGTGAAGAGCATGCAATGGCTGCTGAATTCACCCCCAGCCAGTCCCTGAGCAGCCTAAGTCCACTGCTGAACCTGGGTCATTCGTGGTGCAGCAGTAAATCTTTCCACTGCACCGGTGGGCCAGCTAATATCATTGATTTTATGGAACACTGGCTTCACTCTGAATTGCACCTCAAGGAGCCTCCTTGGTTGGAAAGAGCTTACTGCATCACCTTTCACTGAGCAGTGTTTCAAAATAAACACCCCGTGTCCATTTTGGTTAGTTTTCTATCTATCAGAGACAAAGAAAGAGTTTTCATGGCTGCAAAATGATCTAATGTGACTGTGGACGGGCAAAACATTATTTTCTTCCAAGACTGGTCATGTGCTACCCAACAGAGGCATAAGGCTTTTGACAGAGTAAAAAAAGAACTCAGACTTGAACAAATACCTTTTGCCTTACTGCCTCCAGCTGGTCTACACCTTATAGTCCAAAACAAAATGTACTCCTTTTTGGACCCTAAAGAAGTGCTTAAACTACTAGAGTGGATTGAGCAAACTGGGGACACCAAGCAAGCAGAGGACATCGGGGGTGAAAAGAAGAGCGGCGAAAGTCCCAGAACAGAGAACACTTAAAATGGACATTTTGCACCACAGAAAGGTTGCACATTTGTATTACAGTTCCCAGTTTTACCTGAATATCTTTTAATCGAGATGACTATAGTGGAGGTATACCATACTTTTACTTAAATATTTACTTAAAAGGGTTCCAGGTCCAGGGTTTTAAATAATTGATTAGCAGTTTTTTTCTTGGGACTATACTAACTGTACAGAAAGTATCTATATAGATTTTCTAGAAGTGCTGTGTTTGTTAAACACAGTGAGGCAAGAGCTATGCATTTTCACAAAGATTTAGCACTTTTATGAGCGAAACGCTAATCAATTTTTAGAGTTAAATAAATCCCTGCAGGTCACAAGAGGTGGAGGGTGAGTAAAATGATGCTAAATATGTAAAAAATCAACAGAAACGTCTTGCAAAAATAACAGTTGGTTATACAAGTATACTGTATTTAAATTGTTTGAGATATGATGTTTTGGTGGGAAGAAAGCGTTTTTCGCTGCTTCCTCTATGACCCAGTTAATATACTTGCCAATTGAGTTTAGCTGTGATGCAGTGGAGAAATGTGATTTTTATAATGGGCACTATAGATCCTCAGTCTTTATCTACATGCAATCTGATAGCAAAAACAACAAGGCTCCTCCGTTTTAGCTCACCCTCGAAAGACTATTGTTTGGGTTTTTGGGCATGTTACAGGGTCTTGTTAGTCGACCGATGCCCACGTTTCATTGCCAAGTGGCCAATATAATGTTAAAAAAGATCGTAAAGCCGCTGCCCATTGATTATAATGGCGTGCGCCCCCACGCTCTCCCTAGCATCTCGTCATAACGTTAGTGAGCATGGGGGCGGAGTGTAGGCGGCACTTACAACTGGAAAGTCCTTGGGACCTGGTTTAATTAATTTTATGAGTGATCTAATTTTTTATCTGCAGCATGATTTGGGGAAGTCTGCACAATTTAAGAATGCTGTGGCGGTAAGGCACCTATTTATCGGATGCAGGGGCTGATCTTGATAGATCTCTTCAACTTGTATTTCACGTTAGTTCTGTATTCCTCATCCCTATTATTTATTACTGAGGTAACTTGCACTAATGCAAAATCTTTGTTCCTGAAGAGTTCATCTGTTTCTGTTGCCTTCTCCCTGCATTGCTTGTGACATCACAGTTGCTCTCACAGCAACACATTGTGATGTCACAACAGATAGAAACATAGAAACATAGACTTTGACGGCAGATAAGGACCACTTGGCCCACCCAGTCTGCCCATTTCCCTACCTATTGGACAAGCTGCAGATTCTAGTTAACCAACAGCCTACTTCCTGCAACCCCCTACCACAATTGCCTTATGTCTGTCCCATGCATGTTTGAATTCCCCCACTGTTTTAGACCCAACAACCTCCCCAGAAAGGCGGTTCCATGCATCCACCACTCTCTCCGTGAAAAAAAATGTCCTCACATTACCCCGAGCCGTCCCCCTTCTATCTTTAAATTGTGCCCCCTTGTTCTTACATATCTCTTTTTCTGAAAGATGCTACCCTCCTGGACTTTGTTGATTCCCTTGAGGTACTTGAAAGCTTCTATCATACATAGATACATAGATACATAGACAGTGTTGGCAGATAAGGGCCTATGGCCCACCCAGTCTGCCCATTTAAGTTTGTAAGTTCAGTTTATGTTTTCCAGGAAGTCTGTTGCCCTTTACCCCTGACCTCCAGAATTCCTTTATGTCTATCCCATGCATTCTTAAATGCCGTGATTGTTTCAGCCCCCACCACTTCCTCTGGCAGGGTGTTCCACTTGTCCACCACCCGTTCTGTGAAGAAATTCTTCCTCACGTTTCCTCTGAATCATCCTCCCTCCAGCTTCATCCCATGCCCTCTAGTCCTGGAACATCTTTTTCACTTAAAAATAGTGTTTTCCTGCACCCTGTTCCTCCCTGTAAGATACTTGTATGTCTCTATCATATCCCCTCTCTCCCTCCTCTCCTCCAGGGAGTACATGTTCAGTTCCTTCAACCTGTCTTCATAGGACTTGTGATGCAATCCATGCACCATCTTTGTTGCCCTCCTCATGTCCCCCCTGTCCCTCCTTTCATCAAGGGTATACATATTAAGCTCTGTCTTCATATGGTTTCTGATGCAGACCCTGCACCATTTTAGTTGCCCTCCTCTGGACTGCTTCCATCCTGTCTATGTCCTTGCGATGGGGTCTCCAAAACTGCACACAGTATTCCAGATGGGGTCTCACCAACTGTCTGTACAGAGGGATAACCACTTCCCTTTTTCTGCTTGTGATGCCCCTTCCTATGCATCCCAGTATCCCCCTGGCTTTCCTTACTGACTTCTCACATTGCTTACCCACCTTTAGGTCATCTGATATGACTACCCCCAAGTCCCTTTCCATTTTTGTTGTTGTTGGTACCTCCCCTGCTATTGTATACTCTTCTCCTGGGTTTTTGTTTCCCAGGTGCATTACTTTGCACTTCTTTGCATTGAATCTAAGTTGCCATATGTCTGACCATTCCTCCAACCTTGCCAAGTCCCTTCTCATCCTTTCTACCCCCCCTTGTGTATCAACTCTGTTACAGATCTTTGTGTCATCTGCAAAGAGGCATACCTTTCCTCCAGACCCTCTGCAATGTCACCTATAAAGATGTTAAAGAGGACTGGATCCAGTACTGAGCCCTGAGGTACTCCACTAGTAACCCCCTTTCTTCAGAATGTGTTCCATTCACTATTACCTTCTGTGTCCTGTTGTGCAGCCAGTTTGCTACCCAGGCTACTACCTGGAACCCATTCCCAGGCTGGCTAACTTGATTATTAATCTTTTGTGCAGGACTGTGTCAAATGCCTTGCTAAAGTCTAGGTAGGCCATATCCACAGCCCCTCCCTGGTCTATTACTTTGGTCGCCCAGTCAAAGAAATCAATTAGGTTTGTCTGACATGACCTTCCTGCTGTAAATCCATGCTACTTTGGGTCCTGTGCCCCGCTGACCTCTAGGTACTCAACAATTCTTTCTTTCAGAAGTGATTCCATCATTTTCCCTATAGGGTTACCACCTTTTAAGAAGCCCAAAGTGGGACATTTCTTACTGAAATATGACTTTTCGCAGGACAATATGTAACCTCAACCAACATAACAGATCTTTTATCTAAATAATCAGAATTAAGTCTAAGTGTTGCAGTTTTTAGATGTTCCCTAGTGTTTCTAATCATTTTAAGGTATTTTAGTTAAGGTACTATAGTTTTTGCAGCATTTAGAGGAAAGTCTGAAAATATTCTTTTGTACTATAATGTCAGGACATTTAGTATTTTTCATGTTTTTTCGCAGGACACAGCTGCTCAAATCAGGACTGTCCTGCGAAAGTAGGGACAGGTGGTAACCCTATTTCCCACCACTGAGGTCAAACTTACTGGTCTGTAGTTTCCTGCTTCTGCCTTGCTCCCACTTTTGTGAAGGGGAATCACATCTGCCCTCCTCCAGTCCTCAGGTACCACCCCATCCTCCCATGATTTGTTAAAAAGTGTGGTCAGTGGTGTCACTAGGTCCTCCCTTAGTTCTTTTAGGATTCTGGGGTGAATCCCATCAGGCCCCATTGCTTTGTCCACGTTGAGTTTTAGGAGTTCTTTCAAGACTCTTTCTTCTGTAAATGGACTGGTGTCAACCCCCCTACCCAGAGTGCTTCTATTGTCTGGTTTAGGTAACTCCTCCTCATCTTCTTTTGTGAATACTGAGCACAAGTATTCATTCAGTATCTCTGCCTTTTCATTGTCTACCGCTGCCCACCTCCCCTCTCCTTTATTAATCTTCACTATTCCTCTCTTAACCTTTCTATGCTCCCTAATGTACCTAAAAAGGTTTATCCCCCTTCTTAACTGAGTTGGCTGTTTTTTCCTCGGTTTGGGCCTTTGCTATTCTGACTGCCATCCCCACTTCTTTCTGCTTTAATTGATACAGTTCCCTGTTGTGCTCCTTCTGTGATTCCTTACACTTTTTGAATGCAACCTTTTTCTCCTTAACCTTCCCTGCCACCTCTTTTGAGAACCATAGTGGTTTTTACTCCACTTTGTTTTCTTTATTTGTTTCACACAAAGGCTTGTTGCCTCTGTGATGGCAGTTTTGATTTTTCTCCATTGTTCTTCCACCCCTCCTTTTTGGCCATTTGCTAATGCATTCCTCAGGTATTCACCCATTTTGCCAAAGTCAGCCCTTCTAAAGTCCAGTATCCTTGTTTTTGTATGGCTTGTCTCCATGGTTGTGCTTACCGTGAAGCACAGTGTGCAGTGGTCGCTTGTTCCAAGATGTCTACTGACTTCTAAATTTGTGATCCTCTCTCCATTTGAGAGCACCAGGTCTAGTATTGCTCCCTCCCGAGTGGGTTCCAACACTAGCTGTCTAAGGCCTGCCCCTGCAGGGCATTGAGAATGACCCTGCTCTTGAATGTGGCTGCAGCACATGTCATCCAGATGATTATGACTTGAAGTAGAGAGTAAGCTATAGAGGCAGATGAACCTTTTTTTAGCTTTATGTTTATTGTTTAAAAAAAAACATACAGTTTGGTATTCCAAGCAACGACATTACATTTTCATGTCTAAACTCATTGAGGGCGCCATTCCTCTTAATATACATGTCTTATTCGTCAGTTACTTTATGATACATCCTTTGGGGATTAATATCTTACTGTGCTTTGAAAAACTATGAATAACAAGCTGAAGCTGTGCCATCAGCCCATGAGCTGCATGGTTTTAAAAAACAAGATAGTCTTAATACAGACATACAAAAAGCACTTACCATCAAGGATGGTAGCTGAACACCATGCACTACTTCTGCATAAGCATTCCAATCTATTGATATAACCTTATAGCTTACAGGGACACTGTCAACCCCATTAGGTCTCAAAGTGTCCCTAGTTTAAAAAACACATGTTATGACTGCCAACATTCTGTAGAGATTCCTGATGTAGCTTGTAGTTTGATTCTGATTCTTTTTTTTCCTTTAAAAAAGTGAAAAACAGACAGACCACCATACTGGTGTTACCACACAAAAACAGGTTTATTTACATTCCTTGACCAGCTCCAACTGCATCTTTCCTGGACTTGGGAACACCCACAGCGCAGTCTAACCACTCATGATGTAGTGGGAGTTTAGGAGGCTATTGCATCGTGAGTGACTGCACTGTTTGGGGGTGTTTCTAATGATCAGGAAGTATTCAGTAAGAACAGATCCAGGAATGTAAACAAAACAAGGTTGTTTATAAATATACATTAGCATGCATTTCAGTTCTACTAAACAAGGAGACAGACAAAACAAACTGTGACATCAATGAATTTTAGTGAAGGTAAGCAATCACAAAATGTAGGTTTTTAACTAGAAATAATATAATGAAAAACAGGTTGACAGTGTCTCTTTAAACTGTTTACATTAAAAAGCAATTTTATTGCAGCCATACTTGCCACCTCTGACCCCTGTCTCCATCAATCAGAGTTTGAGGAGCCCTGGAGGACTTAGCAATGACTCCTGGGAAGGGGGTATGGACTGTGCTCTTGGCACCCTTACAGGCAACCAATCAGGCGTCAAGTGGACTTTTTAATTTTGCCTGATTGACAGCTGGAGGAACAAACTGGACGCTGCAGCTGATCTCCTCAACCACAGGGAGCAGATTCAGCTCGGGACAATCTACCTTGAGCTCTTCATGAGTAAGGAGGGCTAAGACTGTGTCTGGGAAAAAGTTTGGAAGTTGACTTAAGGCTTCCACAACCGCTTTTAGGGAACTTGCTTAAAGCATTCTACAGTCTGGGAAGCCAGTGTGAAGTGAGAAAGCTACTTTATAGTTTGAACCTGAAGTCTAAAAATACCTGAGAGACTGATCACCACTCCCAGCTCTCAGAGGAAATCCAGACCTGCTCCAGATGGTAGCCATGTCTGCTAGATAGCAGAGAAAAAGGACTGTCATTCCTGAGCTCGAGAAGAGTCACTGGCAGCAGAGGATGGTCTGGTGAATCGGCCAGGTAGTGATACAGCCAGGCACTACCCTTCATCTCCCCCCCCAGGGCTGGATGCCTGGTTGTGTGGGGGTGAGGCAGGTGGTCCTGGTCCCCAGTACTGGTCTGTCCAGCATCTGTGACAATGTAGAAGAGAAGGTGACAAGCTGCAAGAGTCTGCCCCCCCTCCACAGAGGTGACCTGCTGTCAAGGACCATTCACTTTGTCCCCCCTTGCGAGGATCACAGGGCAAGGCAGGGGGTGTGGGTTTTTCATAGATACTGAAGTAGCTACGGGAAGCCCTAAACCCCCGCCTTCTGAGGGTGCTGGTGTGAAGGACCAAGGTCTAGGTGGGAAGCCATGTGGAGACATGGCTTCCGCCAAGCGCCTAACAGCATCCTCCCCTCCTGACACTGTCCACTAGTCAGATTGGTGCCCAGCCCTCCCCTGGTGAGGAGAGCTGTCTGACAGCAGCTCAGTCCACCTTCTCCCCCCCCGACCCCCAATGACCCGGGCTTGTTCTTGAACCTAGGTTGCCAGTGCAGCACGAGGTGTGGCAAACATTTTTTATATATAAGATGGAAGGTAAAGCCATAACAATGCTACAGTCATTAACAGTAAAAAATAAAGGTGCTAAGCATCACACACATTGCAAGGGTAATCAAACCAATGGATATAATTTTAAAAAACTCTCAGTCCCCTGTTTCTGCAGTCACTTCGAAGCAACGCCTGTCAAAGTCCTCTTTAATTTTCAGTACTCTTTTGCCTGCCTCTCCTGGATCTGTAAAAAGGTAAGTCTTACCAGAGTAACTGAGCTATCATTTTGCCAGTTGAAGAAGGGTATGTATGATGCCCAGTTTCCGAAGTTTGGCTCAGACTGAATCAAATGACTTTCTGCATTGTCGAGCTGCGTATGATAATAATAATAAATTTTATTTCTAAAGCGCCTTTCCAATTTCAAGGCACTGTACAAAGATTATAAAACACAAATAAAAACATCAATCTCAGAATGATAGAGCACAATCACTGGTCTAAAAAGGCAGACTGATACAAGTGAGTTTTTAAATCCCTCTTGAACTCCTCCATGGAGGTGCACAACCGCAACCGACGGGGTAGAGAATTCCAAAGAGTGGGAGCAGCATAGGAGAAAGCTCTACAACCAGATGAATTTAGGCTCATTCTTGGAATCTCTAGCAACCCCTCGTCGGCCGAGCGGAGTACTCGGCCCGGGCAGTAAGAAACCAGGAGATCTTTCACATAGGCTGGACCCTGATCATGTAGGGCTTTAAAAGTCAATAAACAGACTTTAAAAGTGATCCACCACCTAACGGGAAGCCAGTGCAGATTGCGCAGCAAGATAAGTCAGGAAAGCAGAATATACTGGTGCCATCCATTAGCGTAAGCTGACCCTTCATTCTCGCAGCTGAGAACACCGAGTCCTGAATGTGGATACCCGCCGTGACTACCAAAAGAGTACGGGTTGCTCAGGATCCTTTGGCTGTTGATGGGGAGTGATGTAATAGACCTTAAAAACTAAACCATGTAAATCCAAATTCAAGGTGGTTTGAATAAAGTCCATCACAAAGAGAATCGGATCTGGTTCCTCTCTACCATCAGGAATGTACAACAGTTATAGGTTGGTTGATCGGGCACCATTTTCCAACTGCTCAAGCTGAAGTTGTAGTATCTTGTTCTCTTGAACTATTCCATAGGAGACTGCCATTGCTTTTTCAGCTGCTGTTCTGGTCATTTGGCTTTACAGTTGGAGTAACTCCCTTCTAGTCTCCAGGACCAACACTATTATTAAAAGTGTCCACTTTCTTTTTAAAGTCACTGACACATTTTCCCAAATCCCTCACAGCTTGGAGAACCAAACTCTTAGGCAGCTCAGTGGGCCCTTCAGACAGCTTCCCCTTATCCAAGTCTGGAGCTGCCGATTGTTTAATCTTGCCCATTGTCTAGAAAAGTGTGAGCTTTTGATCGTAAGCAGATTAGTCTTTACTTCTGAGCAAGATAAATCTCAAAAAGAAGCCAGATATATAATAAAATAGGAACTTTTAAAGACAAAATCCCAGAGTTCATGCTCAACACATTACAGAAAAAATCTTGGAGCTCATGCTGAACACGCCTGTCCCAGTCGACAGCTAGCCATGCCCCCTCCCCCCAGCATTTTAAACATGTTAACATGCACGGTCTAACTAGACAATTGATTTCTGACTGACATAGGCAATCAATATATTCTAGTCTAGACAAACGCAACTATCTAAAAGAGGCAACACAACAGTACTGAAAGGCCTCTCAGAGTTATAGACAGCTGTCATTTATAACGCCAGAAAGCTGCAGTTATAGACAATACATTATTGCCATTTTTCAACCTCCCCTTTTACTTTTTGAGACTTTACTTGCTCTGAGTGGCTTAGCTTTTTGGTGGGCACACAGCAATTCTGTGCAGAGATCTTGGAAGGTGGAACTGACACTTCTTGCTTGGCATCGGTGTTAGCTATTCCCTGTTCTTTGACCAGCAATGAGACATCCTCAGGCAAAGTGGGCACCACAACTTCCTCTGGCATTTGTTTCCTCTAGCTCTATAGGCTCAGGCTCTACAGGGTCTCCACTGTCTTCCTCTGGCACTTCCTCGGATTCAGGCCTGTTACCCAAGGATACATTGTCAGTTGACAGTTTAGAGTCTACTGTTAGTGTTGTTGGAGGATAGTATGCTGTGAGATACATTATTTCTCCCTCTGATTCAGAGTCTGAAATTTCTCGCTCTGCTGACTCATTAGGATTTGCCTCAACAACTTCAGATTGCTTTCCCCTTTGTTTAACGTGATGTCTGCACGTAGCAGATCTTGTTACAGGAGGTTTAGTAGGTTCTGACATTACCTGTCCATTACTAGTGACCATTTGTCTAATTGGCAGCAAGTAGTTGTGGTGTATTGTGCGGCATACAATTGTGTTTTCTTCAGGACAAATTTTATATACAGGTATGTCATGTAATTTCTTGATCACAACATAGAGGGTGCTGCCCCACCTGTCAGCAATTTTGTGCTTTCCAGGAATTCCTAAGTTTCTCAATAACACACGGTCTCCTGGCAACAGTTCATGTGCCTTTACCTGTCTGTCATACCTTTCTTTGTTTGCTTTGTTCCCCTTGGCTGCATCTGCAGCCAGCCTGTATGCAGAATTCAACTGGTCTTTTAACTTTTGAATATGCTGCAGGTAAGTCTCTGGCCTAGTTCTATCAGCAGAGACATCAAAACAAAGATCTACAGGGGAGTCTGGCTTCCCGGACGGACATTAGGCTGTAAGAAAAGAATTCTGTAGCATCATTTTTGGTGCAGTTGTAAGTGTGAACTAGTGCACTTACTTGCTGACTCCACTTGGTTTTGTTTTTAGGGTCTAAGGTAACCAGCATATCAAGGAGTGTCCAACTGAACCTCTCAAACTGTGGATCACCTTGCAGGTAATGGGGGGTTGTACAAGACTTGGCAAGCCCCTATAAGGACAATTGTTCTTTTATTAGACAGCTTTCGAGGTCCTGACCTTGGTCTGAATGTATTCTTTAGGGGGCTCTGTAATACACAAAAAATTACTAGGACCTTGGCAACTGTGGAGGCTTTTTGATACTTTGTCGGGTATGCCTGGGCATATCTGAAAAACTGGTCAGTGACTACCAGAATATTTGAAATGTTCTTGGAGACAAGGTCCAAACTGAGAAAGTCTGCGCACACTAATTCCATAGGTGCACTTGTCATAATGTTAACCAGAGGGGTGGCCCTCTGAGGTAAGGCCTTGCACTGGACACACCTGCTGCAGGTTTTGCAGTATTGCTTCACGTCACTCCCTATATGTGGGCAACAGAAACAAATTCAAGCCAAGTCCAATGTGCACTTGCTTCTCAAATGTCCCATATCATTGTGCAATGCACGGAGTACCACTTTTTTGAGCTTGGCTGGCAGGACCACTTGCAGACAAGGGAACCCTTGTGAGGCTTGGATTTCTCTGTACAACAAACTGTCCTTAATTTTTTTGAGCTTTATCAATGAAAGTTTTTATTAAATAATGTATAAACATATAACAATACAGCAAAAAAATGTACAAGTCTCAATGTTTCTTTTATTTTGTAGAAAGCCACTGTCATTAAAGTATTGTATAACCTCCTTCCAAAGAGTTTGTATTTTTGGACAGTACCAGAATATGTGAGCAAGAGAGCCTCTCCCATCTTTACATTTACCCCATACTGAATCTTGCTTAATTCCCATTTTATACATATGCACCAGCGTGAAATACAGATTATTTATTGTCTTAAAGTGAAGCAATCTAAGGTTAGCAGTTTTGAGTGCTGTAAAAGAAAAGGCTCAGATCTTACCCCAGTTGTAGTCCTATGTATTCACATCCAGCTCCTCTGCCCACCATCTGATCAGGTCCATAAGAGCAGATCTGGCTGTGTCCAAAAGAAAGTCATAAAGTGAAGAGATGGAAGGTGACAAGTGCAAACAGGTTATAAAAGATCTAGTCTCCTCTGATATTGCAACCTCCAGCTTTGTGTGTGTTTGTATTGTCTGAATCAGATGGCCCCAAGTGTCCCTACCTTCCATGTTAAGCCGGTGTTTCTTAATCATATCCTCAAAAGAAATAAAAGTATTATTATCAATAGTGTCTTAACTTTAAAGGAAAACAGTCCAAAACAGTGGGGGCAATCACCAGGGCTGCAAAAATGCCCAATTAAAACAATCTAAATGGTTTAAAATAAATGCTGCTAACCTTTCTTGAGTTATTTAGTGTTTTAATGTTGCTCCTGGATGCGCAATGTCAAAAGTGCAGCCGCACCGGAAGATGGAGTGTGCCCCTGGTATCCTGTCCTCTGTAGGAAGGCTCGTAAAAATGAAGAGCGAGGCGTATTTATGCAGGAGAAAAAGAAACATTGTGGCATGTAGAGGTCTGTTAACTGAACCACTAGAACAATTCCCTGTGAAAATGGAACAGTGTAGTGTACTTAAAATTGTTGTTAGAGTTGCAGCTCCGAGTTCGGTCATGCACAGTAGCACCTAGAGCTCCGAGTTCGGGCATGCACAGTAGCACTAGGTGCTACTGTGCATGACCGAACTCGGAACTGAAACTTTAATAACAATTTTAAGTACATTACACTGCTCTGTTTTCACCGGGAATCAGTTCTAGAGGTTCAGTTAACAGACCTCTACATGTCACAGTGTTTCTTTTTCTCCCGTGTAAATACGCCCCGCTTGTCATTTTTATGAGCCTTCCAGCACGGGACAGCATGCCAGGGGCATACTCCATCTTCCAGTGCGGTGGCACTTTTGACATGGCGCATCCAGGAGCAACATTAAAACACTAAATAACTCAAGAAAGGTTAGTTGCATTTATTTTAAACCATATAGGTTGTTTTAATCGGGCGTTTTTGCAGCCCTGGTGATTCCCCCACTGTTTTGGACTGTTTTCCTTTAACAATGTTTTTCTCAAGCCATTTCTGTTGTATAACAAAAGGTATTGTAATTTAAAATTGGGGTTGCCCCATAAAGGCTGTAACAGAGATTTATGTACCTCAAATTTAAAGGCCCCAGCAACATATTTAATTATTTTATAGGAATCAGTAAGAACCTTACTTATAGAGAGCAACTTTTTCTTTACATAGCCTACTGCATACAGACTGATTTTCATAGTGTTACAAAGGTTCCTTTCAATATCTAACCATTCAGGGACATAAGATGAAGCAGTTGATGAGGAAAACCATCTAGAAGTTTGGGAAAGTCTACTGCCAGATAGTACAAATAAAAACCTGGGGCTTTTAATCCACCTTTCTCCCCGCTACGTGTCAGTTTATGACATGCCAGTCTTATTTTCTTATAACCCCAAATACATCTAGATACTTTAGAGTTGAGGCCCTCTATCCATTTTTTGTTAATCCTACAGTGTAGCATTATGAAAATGTAAAGTAATTTAGGTAATTGATTCATCTTTACTGCATCCAGTCTGCCCCATGTCCCCAATGGTACTTTGTGCTATTTTGTTATTGAGTCTAAGAAACTAGTCTTAATTAGACCTAGATTTTTTCATTGTTAGCACAATATTTTAACATAATCTAACTCCTAAATAGTCTATATATTCTGCTGCCCAATTTAAGCCCTGTTCACTAAAAACATTTTTACAACATTTTTTATTAAGTGGTAGAAATTTAGTCTTGTTCAAGTTAAGTCTATAGCTGGACATTTAACCAAAGTCAGCTATAATTTCAGGTGCTCGTGGAACAGAATCCGTTATATTTGACAGTGATAACAGTAAATCATCAGCATAAACTGAAGTACGTATTTCTTTACTTGCTGTGATAATTCCTGTTATATGTTGGTCAGAGTTAAGTTTCCTAACTAGTGGGTCAATGGTCAGATTAAACAAAAGGGGAGAAAAGGGGCATCCTTGGTGTGTACCACATTTTACTTAAAATTAATTTAATATTAATCCATTTGTTATAACCGCCGATGAGGGATTATGATATATTTTAACAAGATTTATTAATTTTTCTGGATAGTCATACTTTTTCAATCAGTCAATCAAACTTTATTTAACCAGGCAGTTACATCATTGAGCAAGCTCATTTTCAATACCTACGTAAGGACACAGACAGGGTAGAGAAGGTTCAGAGGAGGGCAACAAAGATGGTGCATGGATTGCATCACAAGTCCTATGAAGACAGGTTGAAGGAACTGAACATGTACTCCCTGGAGGAGAGGAGGGAGAGGGGGGATATGATAGAGACATACAAGTATCTTACAGGGAGGAACAGGGTGCAGGAAAACACTATTTTTAAGTGAAAAAGATGTTCCAGGACTAGAGGGCATGGGATGAAGTTGGAGGGAGGACGATTCAGAGGAAACATGAGAAAGAATTTCTTCACAGAACGGGTGGTGGACAAGTGGAACACCCTGCCAGAGGAAGTGGTGAAGGCTGAAACAATCACGGATTTAAGAATGCATGGGATAGACATAAAGGAATTCTGGAGGTCAGGGGTAAGGGGCAACAGACTTCTAGGAAAACAAACTGAACTTACAAGCTCAAATGGGCAGACTGGGTGGGCCATAGGCCCTTATCTGCCAACACTGTCTATGTATCTATGTATCTATGTATCAAGATGGTCCTGGACACAGAGGACACTTTTTCTTACAGTAGACAACACTTCACACAAAAGTAGACATCGGTACAGGCAGTTACAATATACAAACTCAGTACTTGGATGAATCAGACATGTAGAGCAAGTGTAAATATAGGCATTTAAAGTGCAGCGTATACAGGTTGTAATTTATAGAGTACAAGTGAGGAGAGGAAGGAGGGACACAGAGAAAGGCAGTGGGAAGAAAGGGTATCAGACACATAATAGAGAGGGAAAATAGGGCAGCCTAATAAAATGAGGCCCCCTGAGAAGCTAATTGATGAGGGGGGAGATGTTTGCCCTAAAGGGACGCTGGCCGACACGGGAAATAGGCAGCTCAGGATTACAGAGGTTAAGGGACTCAGTAGAGTGGGGTAAGGCTTTACCTGAAACAATCACATGACATTTTCAGGCCTCTATAGAGCTGCCCCTTAAATATAAAATGGCTGGGCAGTAAGGAGATTTTAAGCAATTTTTGCATGTTATTCCAAAGCGCTGGTAAAAAGGAGCTAATGGCAGTTGAGCCAAGACATGTCCTTGTTCGTGGTAGCTTAAGGAGGACAAAGGAGGAGTTCCTTAGTCCGAAGGTGCCCATCGAACGTTCAAACAGATCACAGATATAGGGTGATAGTTTGTTGGACAAAGCCTGTAATAGCCACATGAGGGCATTTATTTGCCTCCTCATGGAGAGGGACGGCCAGTCTAATGCTTGGTACAGCGAGCAGTGATGAGTCTTCAAGGGCAAGTCAAGAACAAATCTCAATGCGTGATGATAGAGTGAATCCAGCTTTTGGAGCACATACTGGGGGCAATGGCTGTATAGGAAGTCAGCGTAGTCGATCAGGGGAAGAAAGGTTGTTTGAACCAGCTGTTTTCTAGCTTCCAGGGTGAGCAGGCATCTTATGCAGTAGAAAATACAGAGGTGCTGCCTTAGCTTTTGTGTTAACTCGCTTAAATATACACTGAAGGTGAGTTGTTATCCAACCAGACTCCCAGATATTTCAATTTATCCACTAGCTCTAGTAGTTCATTAAGGAGGGTAATAATCTGTGGGGTCCCAGGTATCCCTGTATCGTGGGATGGAGAGATAATCATAGCTTTTGGGTTTTTTTTGCATTTAACAAGAGCTTTACATTCAGCAGGTTGTGCTGGAGGATGATAAAATCCTGTTGTAGCTCCTTGTATGCAATGTCCAAGGAGGGGTTGGTTGTGTAGAGGACTATGTCATCTGTGAAGAGATGAACGTTTCCAGCAATCAGGCCAGAGTCGATGCAGTTGATGTAAAGGGCGAAGAGGATATGTCCCAAAATGGAACCTTGTGGAAAGCTTTGGGGCAGTAATTTTAGTGAGGAGAATTCCCCTTGGGCTTTAATTTGCTGTTTAAGATTTGTGAGGTAGCAGCGGAACCACTTTACTGCAACAGAGGTTAGATCGATGCTACTCTGGGAATCAAGAAGAATGGAATGATCAACCATATCAAATGCTTTGATGAGGTCCAGGAAGAGTGCATAGATGTGCTGTTTGCTGTCCAGGGCTTTTAGCCAGTCATTTGACACTTTGGCAAGAACAGACATGGTACTGTGCTTGGGTCTGAAACCTGATTGGACTGAACTGAGGATTTTCTCACAATCCAAGTATTCCCTTAATTGAGAGTTTACAATTTTTTCATCTGGGACACAGGCGTGGAGCCATCATGAGAAATCTGCTCTGACAGTACATCTACACCCTCTTCCTTTGTACCACACTCTGCTGGGTCTCCCCCAACAGGTTCAACCTGGTGCTGTGTGCTGCTACATGCAGGGTCTTGTACTTTTGTCCAGGTGGGAACCAAAGGAATTTGTGATGTTCTAGTCATACCTTGCTTCTCTAAACATCCTGAACAGTGAGGAATCAAGAATACATCCCTTCCAGTCTTGAGGCACATTATGCATACTCTCACAGGATAGTTGGGAATCGCAACATGAGGAGGCAAACTTCCACCGTAGAAACACTGCTCAGTTTCTTTAAGATTGGCAACCTCCTCAGCTATCATAGCTTGGGCATGATCCAGGTAGCGGGATGGACTCGAAGCCATGTCTGTAAATAAATACACAAAAGTTCACTGTTACTACTGAGTCCTCTATACTTGGAACAGTCTCTCAAAATGGCTCCCTGCTGCTGTGTTTACATTACTACCCCACCCTGTAATGGCGGCGACAGCACTCATAGCGCATCAACAAATCTGTATCTGACTCAAGCCACTGCACATCTGACTTTCTGCATACTGAAAATTTACTCAAACTGTAACAATTGCACTGTTTCTACTTCCCTCAGCACATCTATATGATTTTTGGACTTTACAATTAGCTTTCAATCAGTTTGACTTGCTTAAAGTCACTAAAGCCACAGTATTTCTAGAAGCAGGATTGCCTGCTTGTTGCAGCCTCTCATGCAACTCACAGTCTCTCATTTGCTCAGAAATTATACTGTTGCTGAATCCATAATACATGCTCACAGTCTACTGCTCAGAATTCTTGCCTGTTTTGATTTCACTTTACAGTCCTTCTTTGCAAAAACAATCACACTGTTTACACACAGATCCAGCTGGCTTTTGAAAATCACAACACAGTTTGAACTCAGTTTTGCTGAATGGTACTCACTGAATCAGTAGCTGGCTTGCTCCAATGGAAAATCTTGGCCTAGAGCCGATCCTGGAAGGCCTCTGGGTTGAAACAGGCTGGTGATTCCACCGATTGTCACTACTGACACCTCGCTTGCTTCCCAGTCGGTCGGATTATAGGTTGAGCCCAATTTCGCACAGAAATAATCTGTATTTACAGATTTTAGAACATTTACAGTCACCGCGATGATTCTCCTGCTACCAGCTTTCACACCAATTCCTCTCTTCCTCTCGAACACTGGGCAGCACTCTGAAGTTGGCTGGGGTGGGACTGATTGCAGTCTCACCAATCACTTGATGCCATGCAAATGAGGTCTCTCTCTCTCTCGATCGTCAAGCAGGCAACATTTAAACTGCAAAACAACTTTTTTTCGGCTGACCTTTTTCATGGCAGAATCACTGTTTTTGACCATTTCTTTACTCAGAACTTGGCTATTTCTTTAGCGACTCCTACATTTCACACAATAAGCACATAAAACTTTCAGGGCATAATTGTTTCTTTGTCTCCCAAAGTTCACA
Source organism: Neoceratodus forsteri (assembly GCA_016271365.2). Taxonomy (NCBI): domain Eukaryota; kingdom Metazoa; phylum Chordata; order Ceratodontiformes; family Ceratodontidae; genus Neoceratodus; species Neoceratodus forsteri. The sequence continues at coordinate 1,974,520 of JADMNL010000027.1, forward strand.
ATACTTTTTGTCACAGAACTTGAGAATTAAAGTTTGTAAACATTCTCTCTTGATGCAGGACAAGGGGCACACACAATTTGGCTTTACAGCTCCTTGGTAAATGGTGGCACAACACACAGCAGCACATGAACAGCAGGCACACAGCGGCACATATGGATGGCACTATCCTAGGTAGATCCTTTTGCACAAAGCTTCCAGTTTTGGGCTACCAACTGCCAGACAGACAAAACACTAGCCACAACCTGAGCAAACAAACTTTCTCCCAAAATTCAAAACACATCCCGGACGAGCCCCCATTTTTGTAACCCCCCCACCGGCCCCCCTTGTTTAACTAGCATGTCTTCTCCTCTCACCACAGATGTCTAGGGGCAACAGAGAGGGTGAGGATTTACATACTAGAAAAGACATAAAAAGGAGAGAGAAATGGCCACCATTAGACTCGGTGGACCAGACTGTTATACAAAAACAGTCAACCAAGGGTGGCAACTACCTGGCACACACCTGATGGGACTAGTTACCATGGCCAGCAACCCAGGTCCCTGGGAGAAAATGTTTGCTCACAATTATGTTAGGTTTGCACTTCTGGACAGGGGCACCCAAGTAAATCCAGACACAAGGAAGCAATAATAATACTATCCAAACCAGGCTGGGATTCTAGAGTGTGGCTTTTATTCATGTAACAAAGTAGGAATAATCACAAAGTGAGGATGGACCCCCACACATACTGGTATTGCAGATTCTCCAGGGTACAGAAATTACTGAATTCCCATTTAGCATAGGCTGAAGTAGCACAAAACAGTGAACACTCTGGTTCTGAAATGGAGATTGGCACACACGGCCAGACGTAGTACATTTCCCATCGACTAGGCACACACGGCCAGTACTAGGACACTTTCCCATATTTCATGAGCAATGAAGGTGGTACACACGACCACAAAGGAGCACATCCAGGCTCAGGACTTTCAGAACCCACTATACTGGGGTAAACTGAGAGAAAACAACCCACATACAGGGGTAAACACTTTTCTCAGGCATTGGCCAATTGCACTGAAGAAAAAGTAATAGGTGCCCTTCAGAACCCGTAGCAGTAAACTGGTTACTCCAGAATGGGGGGGTCTCCCACCTTTTGTTTCCAAGCTTATACTCAGCCATTATTCTAGTTAATAACACCACACAACTGTAGAAACACTGTAGATGGTGTCTTGAAATGTATATCACGCTTTAACATCCTACACACACACACACACACACCTCTAAGGTGTCAGAAATTAAAAGTTCTGTACTTGGACAGTCACATACTGGACTCTAACGTAGGCAGACACTTTTAGAACAGAAAGTCTAGGTGACAGGGTCCCTTTGTCAGAGAAATACACCTCTACATATTGCAGATGCACCTGGGCTTACACAAAGAAACTGTACTCACAACAAATGAAGATGTCCAAGGCAGCTTCACCAAACAAGTGGATCAAGAGGATTGCCCCTGAATCCTGGAGTTCGTCCCCATCTCTCCTAAGATGGGGCAAAGGAAACTTTACTGGCACAGGTCTCCACCACTTCAGAAAAACTGTCTTCTTTGTTCTTCTTCTAGGGTGAAACCAAACTACCACAAAACAAAAAGTGGGTAGCTCTTTGTCAGTGTGAAACTGAGGAGCTGCACAGCAGCTGCAGCCTCCTCCTACTCGAACTCCTGCCGAACTAACTCAGCATTCCAATTCACTCTAAAGCCAACTGAACAATGTGGCTTATGCTGCTGCGAAAGTTCCATGATTACATCATCACTCCAGCTCAGCTGAGACTGAAAACAGAGTGTGACAGTGCAAAACCCATTTTCATGGCATTTCACAAGCTGCCTTCCCTGTTTGCCACTGATCTAACTGGGATTCTAGTAACCCCTGGGAACAAGGGGGTTACATGATCAAAGGCCTTTTCAACATCCCATGATAGTAGTCCACGAGATGTTTGTCCTATTTGCTTTGTCGATGACATGAAGTATTTTCTGAATGTTATCTGCAGATATTCTTCCCCTCATAAAACCCATCTGCTGAGGTGCAATCAGATAATGTACCACTGACTGAAGTCTGTTTGCCACAATTTTAGCTAAAATCTTAACCTCAATATTAATAAGGGATATTGGTCTGTAGCTATTACGATCAAGTGGTTCTTTCCCTGGCTTTAGTATTAATGTAATCAACCCCCTTGTTTGCTCTTCTGATAACTCACCCTGATTTAGGGCCTCTCTGAATACATCTTTTAACAATGGGGATAGTTCTGTAGCAAATGTATAATAAAAGTTAGATGTGTATCCATATGGGCCTGGAGTTTTATTTTTTTTTTAGAGAGAATTAATAGCTTCCAATACCTCAGCTGTAGAAATGTCAGCCTCTAGCATTGCTGACTGTTCTGCGGAAACAGTGGGTAAAGTTAAATCGGCATAAAAGTTTGATGTTACCTCCTCCGTTACCAGGTTATCGTGATCATATATTGTTTTGTAGAATTCATAAAATTCTCTATTTATTCTCTGAAAGTCTGTGATGACCCTGTTCTCATTAGGTATCTTAACAGTGGTAATAGAGGTTGAACTAGCATTTTGTTTTAGTCTGGATTGTCAGCATTTTGGAAGCCCTAAAGTCAGTGTCTATGTAGTTAAGTTTAGATTTCCTTATAAGGAACTCTGCATCCTGTCTGTTTAAATCATGATACTTGGTTTTATGCTTAGACCAATTCTCCCAGAGCTCTCTGTCATTTGATGTTTATAATTGCAGTTCTAGTTCTTTAATTTTATCTAACAAATTGGTGTGCGCTAATGCTCTTTGCTTTTTTTTGATAAGAGCACATACTAATAATGGTATCCTTTAGCCAGCATTTTAATGAGTCCTAAATAGTCGCGTTTTGCTTACCTTCTGTACTATTAATAAATTCTGCAATTCTAGCCTTGATTTTAGTGACATTTTCTGGCTTATTTAACATGGCGTTGCTTATTCTCCACCTTTTAGATTTCTGTGCTGTCTCTAATACAGAAAAATTTATAACCACCGGGGCATGATCAGATATAACTAAGGGTTTTCTTTCAGCATAATTTATTCTACTGGCCAATTGATGATTTATTAGGATTAAATCAATTCTAGAACCTGAGTTCTGGCAAGTTGACCAAAGTGAAAATTCCTTCATTTGAGGGTTAAGTATCCTCCAGATATCTAGTAAGCTATTTTTAGAAATGAAATCTGACAGGTCCCTATCTGCTCTAGTTCTGCCTGGCCTAAAAAGTAGTTCTGTCCAGTAGCGGATCTAAAATTGCATTCATATCTCCCACAATTATAACTGTGGTGGAGGGTTTTATTTAACTCTAAAAATTGATTAGCGTTTTGCTCATAAAAGTGCTAAAACATTGTAAAAATGCATAGCACTTGCCTCATTGTGTTTAACAAACATAACACTTCTAGAAAACCTATATAAATACTTTCTGTACAGTTAGTATTGTCCCAGAAAAAAAAAACTGCTAATCAATTATTTAAAACCCTGTGGTGGTGTTTTAGTCATTTAGTTTAGCCTGAATTGTTTTAAAAACTCCATGTGAAGAATTAATCAGGCCATATATATAGAAACATAGAATTTGACGGCAGATAAGGACCGCTTGGCCCACCCAGTCTGCCCATTTCCCTACCTGATGGATAAGCTGCAGATCCTAGTTAACCAGCAGCCTACTTCTTCCTACCCCCAACCCCTAGAATTGCCTTATGACTGTCCCATGCATGCTTGAATTCCACCACTGTTTTTGACTCCACAACCTCCTCTGGAAGGCTGTTCCATACATCCACAACCCTCTCTGTGAAAAATACTTCCTTAAATTACCTCTGAGCACCCCTTCTATCTTCAAATTGTGCCCCTTGTTTCTTGCACACTCTTTTGAAAGATGCTACCCTCTTGGACTTTGTTGATTCCTTGAGGTACTTAAAAGTTTCTATCATGTCCCCCTCTCCTCCTTTCCTCAAGGCTATACATATTAAGCTCCTAAGTCTCTCTTCATATGTCTTCGCGTGCAGACCCTGCACCATTTTTGTTGCCCTCCTCTGGACAGCTTATATGTTGTCTATGTCTTTCATGGAGATTGGGTCTCCAGAACTGCACACAGTACTCAGATGTGGTCTCACCAGCTGTCTGTACAGAGGGATAATAATCTTGTTTTCTACTGGTGATGCCTCTCCTATGCATCCCAGTATTCCCCAGCCCTCCTTGCTGCCCTCTCACATTGCTTGCCCACCTTTAGGTCATCTGATATGACTACCCCAGGTCCTTTCCATTTTTGTTGTTGTTAGTATCTCACCCCCATTGTGTCTCTTACCCTGGGTTTTTGTTTCCCAGGTGCATTACCTTACTTCTTAGCATTGAATCTAAGCTGCCATACATCTGACCATTCCTCTAACCTTGCCAAGTCCTTCTCATCCTTTCCACCCCACCTTGTGCATCAACTCTGTTGCAGATCTTTGTGTTATCTGCAAAGAGACATACTTTTTCTTCAGTCCTCTGTGCAATGTAACCATAAAGACATTGAAGAGGACCAGTCCTAATACTGAACCCTCACGGTACCCCACTACTAACCCCTTTTTCAGAGTGGACTCCATTTATTATTACTCTCTGTGTCCTATTCTCCAGCCAATTCTTTACCCAGGCTGTCATCTTGGGACCCACTCCCAGGCTGGCTAACTTGTATATTAATCTTTTGTGTGGGACTGTGTCAAATGCCTTGCTAAAGTCTAGGTAGGCCATGTCCACAGCCCCTCCCTGATCAACTACTTTGGTCACCCAGTCAAAGAAATCTATCAGATTTGTCTGGCATGACCTTCCTGCTGTGAATCCATGCTGCCTTGGGTCCTGTGCCCCTCTGACCTCTAGATACTCAACAATTCTTTCCTTCAGAAGTGATTCCATCATTTTCCCTACCACTGAGGTTAAACTAACAGGTCTGTAGTTTCCTGCTTCTGCCTTGCTCCCACTTTTGTGAAGGGGAATCACATCTGCCCTCCTCCAGTCCTCAGGTACCACCCCATCCTCCCATGATTTGTTAAAGAGGGTAGTCAGTGGTGTCACTAGTTCTACCCTTAGTTCTTTTAAATTCTGGGATGAATCCCAGCAACCCCATTGCTTTGTCCACCTTCAGTTTTTAAGAGCTCTTTCAGACCCTTTCTTCTGTAAATGGGCTGGTATCAACTTCTATATCCAGAGTGTTTCTACTGTTTGTTTTAGGTACCTCCTCTTCCTTTGTAAATACTGAGCAAAAATATTTGTTTAGTATCTCTGCCTTTTCACAGTCACCCTCTGCCCACCCTCCCTCCCCTTTATTAAGCCTCACTATCCCTCCCTTGGTCTTCCTTCACTCCCTGATGTACCTATAAAAGGTTTTATCCTCTTCTTAACTGAGTTGGCAATCTTTTCCTCAGTTTGGGCCTTTGCTGTTCTGACTGCCTTTCCAGCTTCCTTTTGCTTTAACTGATACAGTTCTCTGTCCTGTTCCTTCTGTGATTCCTTGTACTTCCTGAATGCTTTCTTTTTCTCTTGAACCTTCACTGCCACTTCCTTTGAGAACCATAGTGGTTTCTTACCTCATTTTGTTTTATTTATTTGCTTTACACAAAGGCTTGTTACCTCTGTGATGGCAGTTTTTATTATTCCCCATTGTTCTTCCACCCCTCCTTCCTGCCCATTTGCTAGTGCATTCCTTAGGCACTCACCCATTTTGGCAAAGTCAGCCCTCCTAAAATCCAGTACCTTTGTCTTTGTATGGCTTGACTCTATTGCCGTGTTTATTGTGAACCATACTGTTCGATGGTCGCTAGTTCCCAGATGGCTACCCACTTCTACATCTGTGATCCTCTCTTCATCTCCATTTGAGAGAACCAGGTCTAAGATTGCTCCCTCTTGAGTGGGCTCCAATACTAGTTGTCTAAGGCATGCCCCCTGTAGGGCATCTAGAATAACCCCACTCTTAGAAGTGGCTGCTGCAACTGCACTTCAGTTAACATCTGGCATATTCAGATCACCCATCAGCAATATCTCCCCTTTATCTGCCATTCTAAGTATACTTTCTATCATTTCCTTGTCCATTTCCTTCCCCTGAGAGAGGGGTCTGTATACAACCCCTGTGCGGATTATGGTGCCATTGCCTGCCTCCAAATTGACCCACAGTGCTTCTTCTCCTCCCTGTTTACCCTTTTGTTCTGTTGCTTTGATTTCTTCTCTTATGTAGAGAGCTACTCCTCCTCCTCCTCTTTACCCTCCCTGTCCCTCCTGTAGATAGTGTATCCTGGTATGTTTACGTCCCAGTCATGGTTCTGTGTGTACCATGTTTCTGTGACTGCCACGATATCCAGATCTTCCTCCTCCATCAAGGCCACTAATTCAGGAAGCTTGTTACCCAGACTACAGGCATTGGTACTCATTGCTCTCCATTTTTTGATGGCTTTACCTTCTGTAGCGGCATCCCCCACTGACCTTTCTACCTTGGTTCCTTTCCTGGACAGATGCAGACCATCCTGCCAGTATAGGCTGGTGTCCCTCCAGGTGGAACCTCAGTCCCCAATGACGCCAAACCCCTGTGCTCCACACCATTTTTTCAACCATTTGTTAAAGTGCATGGTCCAACATTTCCTTGTAAAATCAGAAAATGTCTATGTTCATCCCCTATTTGTAGAGTAATTTTAAAATCAATAGCCCTGTTAACCAAAATTATGACCCCTGCCCTGTTAGAGTTCTTACCAGAGCCATGCACTTGTCCCACCCATTATCTTCCCATTAAGGCATAATGCTCAGATTTAAGATGCATTTCTTTTAAGAAGGCAAAGGAAACATCCAGTTTTTTCAAGTGCCTTAGGACCGAGAATCTCTTTAGCTTATGATTTAACCCCTTCACATTCCATGACACCATTGTATATGTATTAGCACTAACCATAACTAGGCACCCAGACTTTATTGATCCCAGAATATAAACAGATCCCATAATCTGGAGTGAGAGGATATGTTCCGTCCTTATTTGGTAACTCAAAAATCGGTTAGATTTGGGCAGTGGTAGCAAAGTCAAGAAAGAAAAGGAGAGCGTAACTAAATAATAAAAAAGTGTTCAAAACCATGCAGCAATAAAGTGAAAGAATATTAGGAACAGCCTTAACAGACTGTAAAACAATTAGGGCAAGATGAGCATTTTCCAAATCATACAGCATATTCCCATGTCTAAGTCCCCCCCGTTCCCCCTCCCCAGTCTATCGTTGAATGTTGTGGAGCAAACTCCTATGATGGCCCACGTCTCCTAGCAGGAGAAACCCATAAAACGAACAAAACATTTAAGTACCTATAGCAATAGTGTGAAATCTTCATGTTGAAATAATTTCCTTAACCCAACAGTATTCAAATAATGCTATAAAGGCATATCATAAATATTTAAATAAATTTCACTAAATAACTGACTATAAGTTGACATATTTACAGTTTTACATCTGAAATATTTCTATCTTCAGCAATATCTTAATAGACCTGTTAATATGTCACCCCACCTAAGTCACATATACATGCAATACCAGTAGCCATGCATAACCCCCCCCTTCTCTTTTCCATGTGGTTACATAGATACATAGATACATAGACAGTGTCGGCAGATAAGGGCCTATGGCCCACCCAGTCTGCCCATTTGAGCTTGTAAGTTCAGTTTGTTTTTCTAGAAGTCTGTTGCACCTTACCCATGACCTCCAGAATTCCTTTAGGTCTATCCCATGCATTCTTAAATCCCGTGATTGTTTCAGCCCCCACCACTTCCTTTGGCAGGGTGTTCCACTTGTCCACCACCCATTCTGTGAAGAAATTCTTTCTCATGTTTCCTCTGAATCGTCCTCCCTCCAACTTTATCCCATGCCCTCTAGTCCTGGAACATCTTTTCGCTTAAAATGGTGTTTTCCTGCACCCTGTTCCTCCCTGTAAGATACTTGTATGTCTCTATCATATCCCTCTCTCCTCCTCTTCCTCCTCCAGGGAGTACATGTTCAGTTCCTTCAACCTGTCTTCATAGGACTTGTGATGCAATCCATGCACCATCTTTGTTGCCCTCCTCTGAACCTTCTCTCTCCTATGTCCTTACGTAGGTATGGTCTCCAGAACTGTACACTGTACTCCAGGTGGGGCCTCACTAGTGTCTTGTATAGCGGAATTATGACCTCCCTTTTCCTGCTGGTAATGCCCCTACCTATACATCCCAGCATCCTATTTGCTTTACCTGCTGCCTTGTCACACTGTTTCCCTACCTTGAGGTCATCAGAGATGATAACCCCAAGATCCCTTTCCTGCTTAGTGCATGCTATATCCTCACCCCTCAGCTGATACATTGTGCCAGGGTTTTTGTACTATATGCATTATCTTGCACTTCTTTGCATTGAATTTCAACTGCCAAACCCCGACCATTCTTCAAGTTTCTGCAGGTCGCTTCTCATTCTGTCTACACCTCTGGTGTGTCTACTCTGTTACAGAGCTTTGTGTCATCAGCGAACAGTGAAATTCTGCCTTCTAGGTCCTGCGCCATGTCACTGATGAAGATGTTGAATAGGACCGGTCCCAGCACTGATCCTCTGATACCCCACTGGTCACTCTTCCTCTGTGGAGTGACAGCCATTACCACCACCCTCTGTGTCCTGCCACCCAGCCAGTTACCTACCCACCACACTACTGTCCTGCCCACACCCATATTCCCAGTTTGTGTAATAGTCTTCTATGTGGCACAGTGTCAAAGGCCTTGCTGAAGTCCAGATAGGCCATGTCCACTGCCCTCCCTGATCCACCTCCCTAGTCACCCAGTCAAAAATTCAATGAGGTTGGTCTGATGCGCCTCCCCTGGTGAAACCATGCTGCCTTGGGTCCTGTAGTCCATTGACAACCAGATGTTCCACCAATCTCCTTCAGTAGTGCTTCCATGATCTTCCCCACTACCGAGGTGAGGCTGACTGGTCTGTAGTTCCCTGCTTCCTCTTTGTTCCCACTTTTGTATAAGGGGACTACATCTGCTGTCCTCCAGTCTTTGGGTACCTCCCCTGTTTCCAGTGATCGGCTAAACAGGATAGCCAGAGGTTCAGCCACCACCTCTCTTAGTTCTTTAAGGACCCTGGGGTGCACGCCATCTGGCCCCATTGCTTTATCAACTCTTATTACTTCCAGTTCCTTCAGGACCCTTTCTCATGTAAAGGGACTTGTGTCCATTTCTGCACCATTCTCACCCTTGTACTCCTTCAGACCCATTACCTCTCTCTTCCTCAGTAAAGACTGAGCAGAAATACCTGTTCAGTATGTCAGCTTTACTGTTGTCATCCCTCTCACGCTCCCCATCTTCCCCCTTCAGTCTCACTATCCCTCCTTTATCTTTCTTTTTCACTTATGTACCTGTAAAGGTTTTGTCCCTCTACCCACTGATTTTGCAATGTTCTTCTGTCTGAGCTTTGGCTTCCCTTACTGACCTCCCTGCCTCCCTTTGCTTCTCCTGGTACTTCACCTATCCCCTTCTGCCTGTGTCTTTTTGTATTGCCTGAATGCAATCTTTTTGGCTTTTACTTTCTTTGCTACCTCTTTGGAAAACCATAAAGGTCTCCTCTTCCTTTTCCTCTTGCTAACCTGCTTAATACATAATTCTGTTGTTCTTGTAATCCCCATTTTAAATACTGCTCACTGTTCCTCAACCCCCGATTCCTGTCCCATTCCCCTTAATGCCTAACTTGTCCCAACTTTCTCACCATCTCCGTGTTACACAATAAGATAAAGATCCCCCTGAAATCAACATACTCATCTTGGCTTAGCGGGCTAACATTTGTATTTATATTTAAAAAAATGAGAAATCTGGGTAATGAGTACCATATAAGGATCATAGACAACCCACGCTCATTTATGTAAAAAGATCCTGAATCCCTACCTCATATCTGAAAACCATAGGCAGCTTCATATATAAATGTGAGAATCGTTGTGATTATTAATCTACAATAACCAAAACATGAGCTGACTCCCCATATAATCCAGGTAGCAAAACAAGTTAAAATGAGATTTAAGTAGTATTTTATTTAAAGTCTTGCCTTGTCCTTACAGTTTTTGAAGCATACAAGATGAAATCCCTCCATCTTTTTTATTTTTTTTTTGTGAACTATTTTTATCTCCTACCTGTCGGGGCATCTCTCAGGCTCCCTCACACCACCTTGGCCCCTTACTGCCTGCCTGAACCACTTACCCCGACAGGTTCATCAGTATCAGAACCCTTCACTTCCCTGGCCCCATGGAGAGGCTGAGGATCCCTAGGGGGTAGAGTCGGGGACTGTGGCCGGCATTAGATGTGTGTTGCCTCGGTTCTCAGAGATCGCCTTCGCATTCCCAGCAGATAGGGTTTTTTTTCAGCTTTTTCACACCCCCACTGGCCCGGCTGTGCAGTGCTTTCCAGCATGATATGTGTGCACATCCGTGCATGTCCACAAGAGAGCCGCCACTGCCAATCCCCTCTTGTCTGGATTCTGACTGCTGTTAGACCTCCAGTCACCACTGGGGGTCGGCAGATGGCAGGATTGTGTCCCCCCTCCCTCCCAGGAAAGGAGAGATCCTTTCCTCCCCCACTGACCCCCGGTGGACCGAGTCCATTCCCAAACCCAGGTCACCGGTGTGGCTTCAGGTGTGGGGACCAGCGCCTCAACCCTCAGCACCACCGGGCCACCAGAATCCCTCCATCTTGAGTTGGATAAGGGTCCAGAGTTCTTTGTGAGGGTCACGTATGTCATAACACACATGCCTCACAAGAGAGCGAGAGTACAGCTCATGAAGAGAACCCTATAGCATTCTCGAGCTGCATCGAGAACTGAAAATGACCATTGGAGAAAAACGGTAAGCAGTGATGTTCAGGAAAAAATGGCAGCAACAGAAATCTTATGATCAGATCTTGTGGTAGAGAAAATTCCAGAGTTAGCGTATAGGGTGGGGAAAGACTTGAGAACCTGGCCCTAGAGAGAGAGAGAGAGAGACACACCACTGTAAGCTCCACCACCTCGCCAGAACAATTCAGTCATAATCAAAGTCAGCCAGCCAAAATATTATTATTGAAATTCAGCAGCACAATAAATCTGCCTATATATATATATATATATATATATGGGACTATTTCAGAAGCCTGTACACCTCCACCATTATCAATACAAACATGACCCCACTTACACCAACTAAACAATGCAAAGTGGCAGACGGTCCCGGTGTATCCTAACTGGCAAGAGCTGTGTCATCCTTTTATTCTTTTATCATAAGATTGATGTTGTAAGCACAGTGGCCTATGGTTGAATCTACTGAACTGATTCACCTGTAGAAGACCCAGTAAAGCCTAACTGGTGACTTCCATGCCACTATTTGTAAGCTTCATTTATTCACCATGGACAGCCTTCAAATAAAAAGAAATAGATACAGTCCTATGTTATTTTGGCTAAGCTGACATTTAACAATGAGCCCCACCAAGACAAAAAGGCAGGTCTTGCCACATTTTTCATTATCTGTACTCTGAATGTGGTGTAAGAGCAAACAGTTGTACTGCCCTCCCTCCCAAATTGAGGTTCGAGTCTCTCTCTCTCCCTCAGCTAAATCGACCCCCCCCAACCTGACTGCTCACTTCATAAGCATACGTTTCCTATGGTTGTTTTAAGTAGGTCACTGTTGGAAATCAAAACTAGAGAACAAGGCTGGAAACTCTTTCTTGAGGCCCTGCTTTGCAGCTGTGAAACCATTATATTCTTTAAGTCCTCTGCCGTCCAAACTCTTAGCTTAGTAGGGTAGAGCAAGCCATATCTGTATCCCACTTCTCTCAATTTTCTTTTGATGGGGAAAAAGGTGCCCTTTTTCTGAATTACTTCAGGTGGTAGATCATTGAAATGTTTTATGTTACCCCTTCAAAAAAGATGGAGGTAGAATTTCTGAGCACCTTTTGCATGTATACCTTGTGCTGGAAATCTAATAGATGGAATATGAAGGACCTTTGTTTTTCATTTTTGTTGGGTTTAGGTTTTAATGATCTGTGTGCCGTCTCGATAAAATATCTGGAAGCACCTGGAGGAAAACCCGCAATAGTTAGAAATCTATTAGTAAATTCAATCGGATCTGCTCCCTCAATTCCTTCCTTAAGTCCAAAAATTCTTAAATTATTTCTTCTGCTTTTGCTTTCAAGACCCTCCACTTTATCAATTAAATCATTCATTTTTCTACTGTTATTAACTCTCTCAGCTATTTCCTTGATAGTTCTGTCCTCTATGCTTGTAACACAAACTTCTATATCTGACAGCCTTTTCTTATGTTGTGCCTGTTCCCCCTTAACCTCCTTCATATCCGCAGACCTTAGACCTTTTTAGACCTATTTCATGCATAATAAGCTCAAAATGTTTTATTGTGAGAGGTTGCTCCGTATTTTTTTGGGGGGGCCTTTGAACAATGAGAGTTTACTGAGGCTGGATCACTTTACTCTAAAGGACATTTTTTACTATTGATCTCTCCCTCAGGTCCTGTCAGTTCTAACATTGTGACCAGATTCTCCTCCATGAGGTAAGTTGATGTTTTTGTTACCCAAATATTACAGATCTGGGATCTAGATTAAATTATTCAATGGAGCAGGGTTATATAAAATAAGTAGCATATAAGGTATGATATCCGAGTGACAGTTTATGAAGCTCTGATCTGACAGTAGTGATGCGGTATTATACCAAGGAGAAATGTAGATAGTCTCAAGTAGCTTTTTTTCTTTTAAAAATGCTTCTTTTTGAGTTTCACAGGGAACAATGACAGCAAGAGTTTTTTAAGAAAATCAGACCTAATCACTTCTGTAAAATGGGCATATGCCAGTAGGTGGTGCGCTGTTATTTTCTGTTCTGCGTTTCATCCGCTTTAATAATCAGACTCGTACTGTTTGCAATGTTGTCCCGATTTATTTCGTCCTCATCCAGAACTCATCTGATGCTCATTGAATTAATTCATTGTTATGGTAAGTGTTAGGAGAAGAGCCATTACAGAGCTCAGGGGCACATGTCTGCTCCGGACAACCGCATTCGATCGAATCCCACTGTCCTTAATTTTAAGCTTTGGCCACTCTCGCAAAAACAGTTTCACACTGGGATTGACTGTAGCTAATTGGGTGACATCAATCCTTTTCTGCAGGGTGTTAACAACGTCTTTGATACCTGGGTCTAGTCTTTGTTCTTTTTACAGATCTTTGGGAGTTAGTTGTGACATTGATTTTAAGTCCAAAACATAGGTTGCAATAGGCAATTGGGAGACAATCACCAGAAGAACCAAGGCTGTCCACAAGACGAGTGGTGGTTTCTGTGGAAGGCTGCTCGTCTGTGTCAAACTTTTTGCACAAGGCTTTTACAGTCTGTTCTGGAATTCATACTCAGGCTTGTCTGTCTTTACTGGGAGCCACTGGGCATTGAAACAGAGCATAAGCATCTATGATTCAGTCCAGCCCTGTATTCTACACAGTAATCATAAGTGGTCAATGCTGAAAGCCACCTGTGTCCAGATGCATCAAGCTTTGCAGTAGTTTGTACATATGTCAGCAGATTGTTATCAGTTTTGATGGTGATGTGCACCCCATAAAGATACTCTTGGAACTGGTCAACAATAGCCCACTTGAGAGCGAGAAACTCTAACGTGTGTACTGGATACTTTCATTTAGCACTGTTTAGACTTCTACTTGCAAAGGCAACTGGGCGCAGTCTTTCTGGGCAGCTTTGATAAAGGACTGCCCCAAGACCACCAAAACTAGCATCCTTATGCAGAACATAAGGCTTCTGAGTGTCTGCATACGCCAACACAGGGGCGTGAGACAGGTGGTAGATTATTTCTTCAAAGACCTTGTCACATTCAGCAATCCATCTCTGCCCAAAATGTTCAGAGGATTTAAAATATGGTTTAGCTTCAGCAGTAGTGGATGATGTCTTTTTGCTTTTGTTGGTGGGTGGATAGCCTTGTGACAGATTCAGCAGTGGCCTTACCACTCAGGTATAGTCTTTGACAAATTGTCTGTAGTAGCCACAGAAACCTAGGAAGCATTGCAAGTCTTTCAGATTTTTGGGTTTGGGCCATGTAGTCAAGGCTTTGACTTTGCTCAGATCAGTTTGGATGCCTTGTGCTGATACAATATGCCCCACATACTTAACTGAGCTTTGAAAGACTTGACACTAGTCAATGGAGAGTTTGAGCCCAAACTCTTTTAGTTGATCCAGAACCTTCAACAGTCTTGCCTCATGTTCCTCCAGGGTCTTCCTGAACACTATGACACCATCAAGGTAAACCAAACATTCCAAGAGATTCATGTCTCTGATACCTCTTTCCATTAAGTGCTGGAAGGTTGCTGGGGCACCAGATATACCTTGAGGCATTCTGAGAAATTCATACAAACCAAGACAACATATAAAGGCAGACTTCTTCCGGTCTTGTGGAGCCATCAGTATCTGATAGTAGCCTCTTCTTTGGTCTAGCACAGAAAACCATTTGCTTCCATTAAGGCAATCCAAGGCATCTTGAATTCTGGACATAGTATACTGGCCTGGGATTGTTTGTTAAGAGTTCTATAATATACGCACATGTTCACAGCTCCATTTTTGTTTTGCACAACCACAACTGATGAAGCATATGGACTTCTTGATTCTTGGATAATACCTGCAGCTAAAAGTTCCTGCAAAGTGCCTTCTCATATCATCAGTGTCTGTGGGTGCCAATCAGTGGGACCTCTCACAGAAAGGGTGTTCATCGTGAAGTCTGATGTGGTGCTCTTCTCCAGTGGCACATCCCATTCATGAAGCGAAAACACTTTTGTCCTTTCAGCTAATTTTCTGCTGACATGGGTCTTCCACTTCTCTGGTATGGGGGACCAAAATCAAAAAGTTCAGAGTCAATGCCAGCCTGGGTGCCATCTCTTGTTGGGGTAGGTTGCACTGCTGTATCCTCACAGTACACACGAGCTGAAGTGCATCCTTTTCTGACAACAATGTCTCTATCTGTAACATTTTCACCTAGACAATGACTCATTTAACATACGCTCTCATGGGCATCACACTGGGCTTTACCAGTAAACCTCCTGGCAGGCCATGTTCCTCTGGAGCATGCAGCATCAGAGTTCATTTTTTTACATCCTTCTTCAGGCATACTATGACACTGACATTGCACTCCGCCTTAGGGGGCACTACAAGTTCATCAGTGTCACGGCACCAAACTATACCCACAGGGTCATCTTGAGCTTCGGTTGTGGTCTGTGTCTGTCTCTGGTAGGCCTTCTGTACCAGGGCATGCACACGCACAACTTTCCCCTTTTGCTTGGCTTCCCTTTCCTGATAAAACTGAGTCAGGCAACCAAACATGTGAACATTAGCGCCAATAAGCACAGGCGCTCTGCCATACATTCCAGATTCTGGACACACTAACGCCAGAGTTTCCACGGGGTCTCCCACTCCAGTTACTTTGGAGGGGAAAGCAATCCATACTTTAAGGTAGCCTAGGTATGGATAAGACTTATCACTCAGCCCCCACACATTCAGGCCTTCCAAGGGCAGTAGCTTGTGGTGAGACAGGTGCTGGTCATACCAATTTTTGAAAATATTTGCCACTTGGGAACCACTGTCCAGGACAGCTCGAACAGGCACTCCTTCAACAGTAACTGTAATTTCGGTAGACGGTCCAACAAGCTTGTCAAAGTCAAATGGTGTACTTTCAGGTGCTTTGACTGAAGATTTGGCTGCAAAGGTTTTCACAGGCTGGGTGCAGCATAACTTTTCATCAAGTAATTTGTCTCTGACTCTTTGTGGGTCCTCCAGTGACCGACACTCTTTCTTCACATGGCCACTTTTCCTACAGTTGTAACAGAAAATGCTTTCTTGGTTCTGCTGTGGTTGGGGGCAATACCTCAACAGGTGGTCTCCAGCCTCAACTATTTTATTTTACAGTATAAGTGTTAGAGGCCAGGGCAGGGGCTTTGATAACTGCTTGTCCTTGCTCTAGCTCTCTCCTCCCCTCCCCCCACACCTAGCCTAGGGCTGCATACAGCATTTCTTCAGCTTACTTACTATGCTACACAATTCATGGATTTGCATTTTAAGGTTTAAGTCACAGGTGGTGCTTGGGCTTGCACTCCTATTTATGCCCAGCACAGAGGGGTTTTGATTGACAACAGCTGCCTGCTGATTCTGGGAATCAGAATGTCCATTACTGGGGGTCAGTTTTGCTTGGTTAACTGCCTCTTTGCACTCTTTTAGCAATGCTTTCAGTTCTCGAATTTCACTTGCCTGTACACTGTTGATAACTTGTGCAATGGCTGCGGAGCCGTGATAAGATCCCCAGCTATCCTTTTCCTCTTCAGTCTCCCTAACTTCTCCCATTAGTGCCCAGTGAGAGAGTGGGGCGTCCTTCCTCTCAGTCAGACGCAGCATAAGGATCAGCAAAGTGGAGTGACAGGCCGCCTTGAGCACATGTTCTAGTTGCATTTGGTTCAAGTCTTGGGAGATCACACCTCCTTTGTGGAATACCCTTTGCAAAGCCCTTTCCACACGAGTCAGAAAGGCAGGCAATGGTTCTCCCTCCCACTGCCTGGTAGTCTTGAATTTCCACAGGAGATCCTCACAGGACTCTGTGCTCCCAAAGACACTCTCCAGGGCTGTCAAACACTCTTGGGCTGTTGCATCAGGGTCAGTGGCTCTTACAGAATTAATAATTTCTAAAGCGGACCCTCAGAGGCTCTCTCCCAGGTGTTTTCTTTTCTCAGCTTCTGAGCACTGCCAATCCTGCACTGAAGGGGCGGCATAGTTCATCCAGGTCTCTAGGTCATCTTAAACTGATGGAGTGGGCTTTACTCCTGAAAACAATCGTAATTTGCTGTACGAGTCAGGGACAACTGATGGCACACAGGTGGGTCCAAGCCACGGGATCTGAGGTGGGACACCCCCTTGGTCATCCAGTACTTTTTGAACTTTCTCAAGCAACTTTCCTTCAACTCGCAATAGCTTGGTAAGCTTCTCCTCTAATCCCTCGGGTTTGGGTGACACCTCCATTTTGGGAGTCACACTAGCCTGAGTCACTATAGTCCATGCCACACTGGAACTTTCTGGTGTCAGTACATCAGGCACTCTAGTGGCATCAACAACATTTTGGTATTCACTTAACACAGTTACCATCTGAGAAGTAAGGTCCATCATCCAGCCCCAGACAGCAACTGCACCCAGGCATTTGATTACTGATAGGGCCTCTTCTATTTTCCCCCATCCATCCCAGGTTGGACTCCCAGGAGCAGAATGGCTTTTTGCAGGTCAGGGTCCTCAAGTTCACATCACTCAGTAGTCTGTTGGAAGCCCTGGTATCACCACAAATGTGTGATTTGGGGGCTAGAACACTGTCCTCGTGAGCAATGGCTTACATGTGGGGCCTGAATGGTAAACAGGAGATCCCAGTGGTGCCTCCAAGATGTAACCAGGTCACCATGTATACCTTCAGTTACAGCCCCTGCCTTGCGGGCTCAAGCAAGGTTGAGGGGCCTGAGCTCTGTTTTGGATGGAAAGGGGGCAAGGTTCATTCCCAAGATAAAATAAGTAGTGTGGTGCCTCCACCCAGAGTCCAAAGACCAGATGTCTGCCTGGTACAACCCCCTGGGATGCTGTACCTACCCACCCACCTCCCTTTGTAGTCACCCCACATATGGATTACCATAAACCAAAACAATATTTCAATACACATGCAATTAAAGACTATATGTAATAACGTGCTCACTAGTAAAAGTTAGTGAAACAACTACTAATCCCTGTTCTAGAATATGGTTCCATGTTATATATGAAGTCTACACAAACAGCGTTAAATAAATTAAATCAGACATATCATAGACGGGGGAAATTCATAACTAAAAGTGCCTACGGCACTCACCACTGCAATGTTTTTAGTAGGTTAGGGTGGCTACAACATGGAAAGCAAAGAGAATATCTGTGGCTAATCTTTTGCCAGAAGTTAATATTTTCCAATAAAGCACACCCTCTAGTTCATTTAGTGGAAATTCAGTCATTAGGTACTCAGTCAGTAAGTTTGAGATTGACATCTCTAAAGATACCCCTGATAAGAACACATAATAGATTTAGTGATCTTACTCTACAAAATAGCTTGGCCGGTCATTGGAACAAACTCCCACAAGAACTAAAATTAATTTGTAGTATGCATACTTTTAAACTACATTTGAGTAAATATTTGAGGTCAACTTGTCAATGTTTTAGTTAATCTCTTAACTCATGCCGGCCTGGTGGTGCTGAGGGTTGAGGCGCTGGACGCCACACCTCGCGCCACACCAGCGACCCGAGTTCAGGAGCGAGATTGGGCACCCGGGGTCAGCAGGGGAGGGAGAAGATCGAGCATCCGATAATCAGCTCTCCTCTCTCGGGGGGAGGGCTCTGGGCTGTCCAGCATGCCAGAGCTCCCGGTGGAGGGCGGGCATGCTGCAGAACGCAGACCACATGTTGGGATGAGTATGGCTAACACTGGCAGGGTTGCCATGCGCCATGTCGTCAGGGGGACATCACACTTGGGGGGGAGGGAGCAGGGACAACCACTCAAAATCCCTTCCAGCCCAGATAGGCGATGGCCCTCCCAGTGCCATTCCGCCACGTGCCCAATGCTGGT
The DNA here is from genome assembly GCA_016271365.2 of Neoceratodus forsteri. Lineage (NCBI taxonomy): Eukaryota > Metazoa > Chordata > Ceratodontiformes > Ceratodontidae > Neoceratodus > Neoceratodus forsteri. The sequence continues at coordinate 1,993,195 of JADMNL010000027.1, forward strand.
TCCCTACCACTGCCCCTTCGGTCTCCTCGGGCCCATAAGGGGGCCAGGGCTCTGGGAGAAAGTAATGTCTATGAAGATGGCAGGGTTCACAGCGGGCGGTAGAGCAGATTTGGCGAGAGGAGAGGCCAGAGAGAGTTCCAGTGCTGGGAAGCAGAAAAATAAGTTGGAAAAAAAAAAAATCTCTTAACTCACTGTAATGTATGTATGTATTGTGTACTGTGTTTTGTAAACTTATGTATACTACAGGACATTGTTGTAAATGGGGATGAAACCCCAACAATTTGTATCCTGCATAAAAATAATTTTTTGTCAAATCAAAATAACATGCTCACGAGACAGCTGTAAAAAGCTTAACCAACAATTTATTTGCACAGGGTAGAGACAGGGAAGGGGGAAAGGTGCAGCGGATAAACAACTTTAAAAGATTCAGAACAACAGGCAATCACTTGTTTGGAGCAAAAGAGTAAGTGCAGTGCCTACCTCCCACCAGCATATGCAACAGTGCCATTCACTAGCCCCTATAGTGAAATACTACCCATTCCCCGACTGTTACCAATCTCCCCCCAGTCAATTTGGTTGGGAGCTCCCACAGTCTATCTGGGTACCCAGCTGGAGTGGTTGCAGGCCTTATAGCGGTGCAGCTGGTTGGCCAGCGTTGGTGCACTTTAAGATCAAAAAAATTAAATTTAAACCCCTTAAATGGATGCAAAGGCTATTTCAAGTAGAACTTGCAACTCCTGGCCGTATGACCAAACAATAACTTTGCAGAACTATGAAGAGCTCACACAGTGGCGGGGCAGGCCCTGTGTTTACTCACAGTTCTGTAGGCATAGTTCTTACAGGTTCTGGGCAACAGGTAGATCTCTCCAATGGCAGGGCTGGGCTGCACTGAACAAGGTTGCAGCTCGTGGATGCTTTGCTGAACAACAGGCTCCCTTGGTAGCAGGTGACCTCTGCAGGGGGGTGCACTCTTGCAGTTTGTCACAGTCTCTTCTGCATCGTTAAAGGTGCTGGACAGACCAGTACTGGGGACCAGGGCCATACGCCTTTCCCACACATCCAGCCCTCAGGGGGGAGATGATGGGTAGTGCCTGTCTGTGTCACTACCTGGCCGGTTCCCCCAGACCATCCCCTGCTGGCAGTGACTCTTCTCTTAGAGCTCAAGGATCACAGTCTTTTTTTCTCTGCTGGCTTGCAGACGTGGCTTCCTCCTGGAGCAGGTCTGGATTTCCTCCTCCCAGAGCTGGGAGTGGCGATTAGTCTCTCATGTACTGTATTTTCAGACTTCAGGTTCAAACTGCAAAGCAGCTTTCTCACTTCACACTGGCTTTCCAGACTGTAGAATGCTTGAGACAAATCCCCTAAAGGCAGCTGTGGAAGCTTTAAGCCAACTTTTGCACTTTTTCCCAGATACAGTCTAGCCCCTCCTTACTCGTGAAGAGCTCAAGGTGGACTGTCTCGACCTGAATCTGCTCCCTGGGGTTGAGGAGATCAGCTGCAGTGTCCAGTTTGTCCATCCAGCTGTCAATCAGGCAAAATTAATATGTATTAAGTCCACTCAACACCTGATTGGTTGCCTGTAAGGGTGTCGAGCACAGTCCTTACCCCCTTCCCAGGAGCTACTGCTAAGTCCTCCAGGGCTCCTTGAACTCTGATTGGTGGAGACAGGGGTCAGAGGTGGCAAATGTGGCTGCAACAAAAAACGATTTATGCAGAGTTCCAACTTTTAAGTTCTTTTTGCAGGCAAAGAGTATTGTTTCAACATTTATTGCCCCAGCATTTGGTAGCTGACCCTCTGCCCTGGTGTCCAGTGACAGAGCAGGGCTTGGCAGGGACTCCCCCACTTGTCACCAGTGCCCTAGCGCTGTCCCCCGGACAGCAGGCAGGGCATTCATTTACACGGCAGCTTCAGCAGATCTTAAAATTATAGTGTTCTTTAATGCTTTTTAAAACTTTTTTGTTTTCTTCCACCCCTTCCTGTGTGCCTCAGGACCCCCAATTAGTATTTCTGGGGTCCTGAGGGTTGGAGTACATGGAAGGGACCTGGCTGGAGCTGCCAGAGCAGCTTTTACACTGAACGCTGTAGCGCTCTTAAACACTCGAGCTAGCAGACACCAGCTCACACATTTGAGCAGGCTTCCTACTCAAACGCTCGCACACTTTACTGTGTGGCATTCGGCAAACCGCCGACCAGGCGGTTTTACTTTCGCTTCATTCCTCATGTCCCCCACAGGATTCAGGCACACAGGGGCTGGCAAGAGCACACCAAGGGGGCTTAGAAAGGACCGTGGCCTGGTTGAAGGGCAGAGAAGCATCCGGGAAGATGAACAAGGTAAGTCTCATCTGTGTGTGTGTGTCTGTGGGGGGGGGGTTATACTATACATGTATGTTCCCACCTCTGCTTATCCTCTTCTTTGCCATAACTATAGTAAGTGGACTCTAAACAGTCCTTCTGAACTTGACTGTAAATGGCACAACTGGAACGTAACTGGAACCACTGGAACTCGAACTGGCTTCCATCTACCTGATTATCCCTGCTCCCTATGCAGCGCCTGCTGGACCTGATAAAGACAAAGAACAGGGAGGGTAAGGAGGGACTATTATCTCTGCCACCAAGTCATTATTAAAATCAATTTTCTTTCAAGTTTTACTCTAGGAAAACTACCATTTTAAGGCATGAGCTCGAAGGCTACTACAATAGGCTTGTTCAAAGCCCTGTGTAGCACCACGCTTGCTACACTTTGTTCTACAGATCTGTGAAAAACCAATTTAAACATAGTGTCCATGGACCAGTCTGCAGTTTTGATGATATCTGCCAGACAAATGCTACTGTGAAAGGTCTGGCTCACCATGGCACTACTGGTAGAGTGAGGTCCGAACTGTGTCACGTCAATCCTTGCCTCTGCCATGGCCCAACACACCCACCTGGCTATAGTCAGTGATGACACTGGGTTGTAAGGCTTTGCCAATGTAATCAGAAGTTGGGTCAGGTTGTGGTTGTGCCACACACATGTTCTATTCCGATAAACCTGGAGGTACTGCACCATGCACAACTTGGGTTCCTCTTCGAACCTAGTATACGTGACCCCCAGAGTAGATATCTCGGTACCCTTCGCCAGTTTGAAGTGGACGCCCTTCACAGTCTATGTCATTCTGGAGACCTACAGAGCTCTGATATCCAAGATCCACTTTAAGCAGACTAAACTCCGTAGGGTTGCCAGTTTCATAGGCAGCTGTTTCATGGAGAGGTCCTGTTGGGAACCCACTCATAAAACAATCTAAAAAACCCTGCTCACATTCCAGGTGAACCTGTACCTTGACTGTGGTGGTCTTGATCACTGAACAGCCTTGAGGAATCTGCAGGCTAATGGAACTTGAACCACAAACTTGCCTTCGACTGGGTCATGCCCAGCTAAAATGGCTGACTGGAGTACGTTGACGTATCTGTATGATTTCCATGTGGAGTACATGCCAAAATGAAACTCAATAATTTTTGTCACAGGTGCTGAAATGGGATCCAGGTGTCTTGAAAGACAACAGCTAGCCCATCCACTCCAGGTCGACTTGTATGCCATCCTGGTTCCTCCCGCCTAAAACTGTCTGAGAAGGCAGGCAGCTCCCTCTGAAAGGCCCATGGTTGCCAAGAAACCCCGGAAAGTGTCCATGACGCCAAGGTCAGGGGCCCTTCCCTGATCAGGGGATGTGGGTGGCCTGCCGGATCCATCGGGAGATCCGAGACCTGGGGAAGAAGGATTGGGAGATCCATGGGAAGCTCCAGCAGCACTGGATACCACAGTTGGGCTTGCCGCACCAGGGTCGCCACCTCTAACAAAGCTCTCTGTCTCTTGATGTGGGCTATGGTTCTGCAGATCAGCAGGAAGGTATGGAAAGCATACACCTTCTTCCCCTCCCAGTTCTGCATGAATGCATCCATGGCCTCTGTCATGGGATCTGGGTGCCAACTAAAGAACCTCTTCACCTGGTGGTTAAATCTTGAGGTGAACAGGTCCAGGGTCAAAGGAACTCTCCTGCTGGTCTTCTTGAAAAATATTTCATGGCAAAGCTGAAAGTCATTCCAGTCCTTTATATACCTCCAGCTTCAATCGATCACCCTGTTCGCCAGGCCCAGTATTTGAACAGCCGAGACTAACTGGTTGAGTTTCAGTAGAAGTCTCAAAATATCTTTGCAGCTGTCAGTCTTTGGGATCTGGTTCCCCCCACATGGTTGATGTACCTTGCTGCTGCCACATTGTGCATGCAGAGGAGAACTGTGGTGCCTGACCTGTCCTTCGCAAAGCTTTGGACTGCAAAGGCAGCTGCCAACAGCTCCAACAGGATGATGTGGAGGGTGTTCTCTTCTGGTGACCATTTGCCCCCCGTGAAAACTCCCTTGCAACAAGCACCACAGCCTAACAAACTGGCATCTAAATCAATCACCAGTTCCAGATTTGTTCTGAAAATTGCCCTGCCTTCCAAGATTCCATCTGGCAAAACCACCAAATAAATTCTGAATGCACTGGATTGGGGAATGGTACCCTAGCATTGAATGACCCTGTCTCCCATACGAAATTGATCTTGAATTCCTGCAGGGTCCTATTGTGGAGTGGGGCTGGCAAAACTGCCTGAATTGAGGAGGATAGGAGTCCTGTTATTCTGGCTATGTCCCGGAGAGGAGAGGAGTCCTTCCTCAGGACCCTCCTGATCTCCCTCTTCATTTCCTTGATCTTTTAAAGGGGTAGCTTTAGGGTCACTGATGTGGAATCTACCTCAAATCCCAGAAAAGACACAGTCTGGGAAGGCTCGAGGATAGACTTCATAGTGTAGATAACAAATCCCAGACCCTCCAGGAGAGAAAGAGACTATGAGGCTCAAATGAGTTATCAGTTGAGCTCAATCCAGGGCCATAATCAACCAGTTTTCTCGGTAGATGATCAGCCTGATCCCCACCACCCTTAGCCACATCACCATCTGACTCAGCACCTTGGCAAAGCACCACGGAGCTGAGGTCAGACCGGAGGGTAAGCACCGAAGAGCCAAAGTTTCCCTTCCCATAGGAACCCTAGTCAACTCCAATCAACATGCTGGATGGACGGGTCGGCCCAGTGGCACTGAGCATTGAGGCGCTGGATGCAACACCTTGCGCCACGCCGGCCACCTGTGTTCAAGAACAAGAACTAGCCCGGACTGCCAGGGGTCGGCAGGGAAGGGAAGAGATTGAACATCTGGATGGACCACACTCTCTCTTCCCTGGGGAGGGCTTGGGATGCGCTCGCTCTTGGAGCGACCTCTGGCGGCAGGCTGGAGATCGCCGATCGTAGCAGTGCGGCATATGCCTGGGGGGGCGGAGCCACGGCATTACGTTGCCTTGTTGGCCGGGCTCCGTCAGGGACAGCCACTAACAGAAACAGCGAAAAAACCCTGGCTCGACGAGGAGATGAAAAGGGTCCCAGGGATCTCCCTCTCATCCCCACTGCTGGGCCAGACCACACCGGGGATCCATGGACGACTTCCTAGAGGGATGGACCCTCTAATTCCAGATAGTGCCACCGAGGGAGGGCGGTCCCTGTTCCGGGGGGTGATCCGGAGCACTGGGAAGTCCCTTGAAGGAAGGGTGAACCGGTGTGGATGGCCACGGTGGGGAGTAGAAGGGGTAGGATTGTGTGGGCACCTCTGAAGGATGCCTCGGAGAGCCAGGTATATAAATAGAATAAAAAAAAAAAAAAACATGCTGGATGGAGAATGAGAGATAGGCATGTATAAAATCTAGTCAGATTAGCCAGTCTCCCATGATTAGGGTCTCTCTCTCTCTCTCAGGAGGTGAATTCCCTCCATTTTGAAATATCTGCACAAAGTGAAAGAGTTGAGATACCGCAGTTTGATGACTGGATGGGAGTCCCTGTCCTCCTTTGGTACACAAAAAAAAATTCTCTGCAACTGCTCCCTTTACGAGCAAGGTCTCCATTTCTCGGTGGACTAGTCTTTGTTATTCATCCGAGAAGCGGGGTGGTGCCCAACCTAGCCTTTGAAATGGTGGGTGGTTCTCGAACTCAAGGCGGTAACCTTGAATAGCATCCAGGACACACTGGTACTGGGTGATTCTTTGTTGGTTTGCCACAAAGTGTGCCAACCTTCCCCCAACTGCAGAGGTCCTAGGACCAAAGTAAGTGGAGGAAAGATGTGTGCCATCCTTACCTGTTGTGACTGGTGGTTGAACTGGTATGTCCCCCTTCTGCTTCTTGCATGGCCTCTACCCTGTGTGCGTCTTCCTGCTGTGCTCCTGAAGGATTCATACCCATAGGAGGTGTTGCATCCACATTTGGGGGCTTATCTGAACCCCCTTTGCTGATGGGATTGGCCGTAAGGGCGGCCCCTGTTCCTTCTGGCTTTTGGAAAAAGAGGTCTCATATTTTTGAAGGAGACCCGTTTTTTTGTTTGTTTTTTCCACTCTGTTTATTCGCCTTGCAATCCCTGCCCTCCACTCAATCAGATCCCCTCATACCTCGCTATATCTCTCCCTTATTGCCCCAGGAGTCTGCTCCTTAGAGTGCAACCGGTCGCTCATGCCCTTAATATACCCGGACAACCCCCCTGGCAGGGCGAGGAAAGGTCCCTCTCTTACCTTATCCCCAAACCATGGTTGAGCGGGTGGCACACATTGGAGTCTACCCCTGATGACAACTCTGGAGGGTGTGCTGTCGGCTTCTGGAGGGGTCGTCACCTAGGAGTGACAGGGTCCATTTTCCATTTTTTAGTGCCCCACAGTCACCAGCTCTCGGGGAGAGCCAATTGGGAAGCGTGCATCAAGATGCAGCTCCTCCCAGGGCTCTCAGCTGACATCTGCCCCTTTCCCTTTGCTTGTCCCAACTGCACTGCAAAGCCCAGGTTCACCCGGGAGATGACAGTATTGCAGCAGGACCAGCACTAATCCCTTCCCAGAGAGGGAGAGCTGCCTCTGGGTGCTCAATCCCTCTCTTTCCCCCTGCCGACCCCCCGGTGGCCCGAGTCCATTCAGACCAGGTCGCCCGGTAGGCGGTGTGATGTCCAGTGCCTCAACCCTCAGCACCACCAGGCCGGCACTAGACCTGTGTTTTTTTAATGGAAGAATAGCCTTCTCCCAATTTTTTTTTTTTTTTTATTTATTCTTTTACTCCCCCAAGCCACTAGCCACCTGGTATTTTTGGCCCGGTCACGGAGCCACGACTTCCACCCCTCATATCGGCCACTGGGTCCCTCAGAAGCCCCGTGGCTTTCCCCCCATGGCAGGGCTGCAGCACTCTCCCTGCATGCCACAGACCTTCACATAGGTCTGAGGGCCCTAGCCTGAGGGGCTAATTGAAGCTGTGGCAGGGCTTCATGTAAGGTGGCTGGTGGCTGTTCTTTTTCCGTTTTCTGAGGGAGGCGGGGCTGTGCAATGATGTCCGCGCTGGCCCCGCCTCTGCCTCCCATGAACTGAGCGCCAGTAGCTGTGCGACTCCTGGCCTCCGTCAGGGGTCCCACATGCGCCAGGCACTACCCCACCCTCCCCCCAGAGAAGGAGAGCAGTCCATAGGATGCTCTATCCCTCTCCCCCTCCCGGCACTCCAGCGACCCTGGTCCGTTCCCGAACCTGGGTCGGCGGCGTCGCGAGCGGAAATCCAACTGCTGTGCTGATGGGCCCGCCAGCCTTCTCCCAATTTTTTTAGTTCCTTGAGGAGAGGCTGCCTAAAAAAGCATTTGTCCACCTCCACGCCCGTGTCCTTAAACACTAAATTACTTGAGTGTGGGTGAAGTCAGATAAGGGCGGACTTCTTCCTTTCTGAGAAGACGGCCACGCTGGTATTACCCAAGAAGCATTCCACCCTCTGGACAATGTCTTGCAGGTATAATGGGTCCAGGGTTAGCACTGTCTATCGCTTCTTGGACCATGCTGCTGAGGAGGGCAAAGGGTCCTACTAGGTCTAGAAGTTTACCTTGGACCATTCAGAGGCTTTTATCTAATCTCTTCTTTGGGTTCTTGCCCAGTTTACCAAAATAGACAGAAAAATGCCTATCAAAGTCAGGGACAAGGGTCATTTTGTGGGGGAGGGCTGGTCTGGAGCAGTCCCTCTGCAATTTGCCCCATGCCTTGTGGTTCAGCAGCTGGTATAAATGGGAGACCAGATAGTCTGCTACGATGTGTAATGGTACCCACTCAAATGGGGAATCACCAGGGGCATCCACGTTGAAGGGCTGTCTCGAGCCAGTCTCCAACACCCCCACGGATTCCACCTCCAGATGCGGATGCTTATGCTTGCCTGACGGCTCTTTCTGCCAGGAGCAGGGAAGGCACCTATCAAGAATTCGAAGAGGAATCTGACCTCTCCACACTGGAGTGATCTGAATCCCTCATTGAATGGGATACAGAGCTTGGGGGAAGGGGGTGACGTGGATAGGATTTGGCCTTTTGTCTGTTTTTAGATTTCAGTAGGGATTTTCTGGTCCTTGGGGAGCCCTTTGGCTAAATCTGCCCCTTCAGATGTTTTTGCCCAGAATTATTTTTCCCACTGGGTGCTGGGTCTTTGGGCAAGGTTTGGTTTGCTTGTACCTCTTTCTGAGATATCACCTGCAATCTATGTCCTGATAAACTGCTGGAGATTGCCCTTTTTCTAGAGGAAAATGTTTCCCTGTGAAGACTACTTCTTTCAAGGGCATGGTCTCTGCCCCTGCCTCTGTAGGAAGAAAAATTCCCCTTAGGAAATGATGTTTGGCGTTCTGCCACTGAAACCAAATCCTCCCCGCCCCTGCCACCTCCCTTTGCCAACCGAGGATCCACTGAGTTCATGTCTGGAGGCCCAGCTGAGGTAAACTGTGCTCTTCAAATGGCACGGTTTTCACTCGAGGGACAAGTCAGAAGATATCTCAGAGGAGGTTGGTGAATCGCTGGCACAACTCCCCCCTCTAAGATGAAAAACCCCTCTTACCTCTGTGCAGTCTGGGTTTCCCGTTTCTCCTGAGGCCACTGATAATATTAATGCATTTACTGCATCCCAAACCAACATGCACTTTTCAAGTGCGTGATCAATTAACAGCTCTAGGCATTCTGCAGTTAGCGCAGATCCATCAGTCGTTGTTAATTTGAGCGTCTCCATCGCTAGAACTGTTCCAGTTTGAAAACAACAAAACTACTATCAGATGGATTTTTTCCCTGTGTTCTTCTGTCCTCTTCTTTTTTTTAACAATAATAGTTTTTATTAAAAGATAAATTAGTGAATGACAGATTACAATAATTATATTATCTTTTACATTAAAGTTATACACAATAAAGAACAATATAACAACTTAAAAGTTTTAACTTACCAGAACTGAGTTATTATTACTGATGTATTATGTATAAAAGTTTGTGGAGTCAACCTTATATTTAACAAATGACTAAACAGTTGAGAGTAAGCTACTCACATTCCTATCTAATGTCTTACTATTTAAAAAGAAGATAGAAAACAGTAAGACTACTATAATTTAAATACCAATTGTTATAAATACATTTTAAAAACTTAAACATATCTTAAACCTCTGATTACTTAAGTTGATGATTCAAGGAGTGGCTATCTTTATAAAGGGGCCCCAAATGTCCATGAACTTATCTAATCTGTTTAAAATCATGTATGATATTCTCTCATTATTAGCCGTATAACTCGTCCTGTCTAGCCATTCAGATACAGAGGGGGCTTTCTGGTTTTTCCAGTGCCTAAGTATGAGATGCTTAACACACACAGCAGCTGCTGACAGCCATAATTTGTGGCAATATGTAAGGGCAGTGTTTGACGAGAAAATACTCACAATATATAAAGATGGTGAGCGGGGAGATGAGAGCAAGGCTTCACATATCTTTCAAACTTCTACCCAAAGCTCATTAATCATATGGCATTCCCACAATGAGTGTGAAAGAGCAGCATTTGTGTTATGACATTTCTAGCAGACGTTAAAGAGAAGCCGCCACCATCAGGGCAGGCAACTTCTAATTAGGAACTGCCTGCCAGAGTAGCAGATACAAAACATAATTTGTATTTTATAAAATGTACCTTACTTCTTTTTCTGTCTAAATTTCTACACCCCACCGAGCCAATGAGCCCTGCCACTAAGATTCATGTTTTGATGACACAAAGTAGGGAATGGGGCTGCAGTGCTAATAATAGAGCACTGGTGAGATCAGGAGCAGCCCCTGCCTTTACACCCATTTATATGATTTTACAGGCAATTGTACATGTTAAGGCCATTGCCCCATACAAACTATAGAGTTTCAGAAAGGGTGGGAGCAGGATATGAATGAGACATTAGGTGAAGAAAGCAGTGAAAAACTCTGGGAGAGTGTGTTCCACACTATGGCGCCGAATGAGTGGAGGGAGCATCTGTGGAGAGTAATAAGATTTTTTCAGATGTCCCCCACATTACAAAACACTTTAGTATTACTAACATGGACAAGGGATGGAAAGCCTATATGCAGAAAGGAGATCATCACCATATTTTTGGTCTTGCTCAAAAGTACCTCCCTTCTGAAAACAAAAGCAAAAAGATAATAGTAAATGCTTAAAAGAGAAAATAGAGTTGGAATTGATGTTTCAGCCATAGGACTTCTTCAGAAATTATATATAAATAGAAAATAGCAAAGTAATGGCAAAGCACTAGGCACTGTAGTGTCTGGAATGCACGTAACATGGTGTGGTGACAGCGTACACGTGGACTGTGTAGTGGCGGCATCAAACGTGATGCAGGGCAGTGACAGCACTACATGTGGGAGGGTGGCAAAGTGCAGTGTCTGCAGTGCACATAGCAGTCAATAAATACAATGCAGTTCAGTGGCGGCACTGAACATGACACTGCAGTGACAGCAGTAGAGATGGCAGAGTGCAGTGTCAGTGATGAATGTGGTGCAACATCGGCACTGCACGTGGCACAGTGCAGTGGTGGCAGAATATGGTGCATACTGTAGTGATACTGTAGTGATGGCAGTGCTCATGGCAATGTGGGGAAGCTTGCACAGTGATCGCCCATTCTGTACCTGTCATGTGGATACGCCCTAAGTGCCCTGCTCTCCCTGAATCCCTCAAAAGGTTCCTCTCCAGATGACCTCGATCCCAACCTTCTTTACCTCGCTGCTCCTGCTATTGCCTACCCTATCTCCTTAATCCTAAACCTTTCCTTTATGACAGTGCAAGTCCCTACCTCCTGGAAGCATGCTGTAGTTATTCCTCTCCCCAAGGGTGGTGACTCTTCAGCTCCAGGCAACTACTGACCTATCTCTCTCCTCCCTACACTTGCTAAACTCCAAGAACACCTAGTTCTTTCTCAACTGTCCCCCTTTCTCTTGGATACCACATTTTTCACCCCATTCCAATCTGGCTTTCGGAAGAACCATTCTACTTCTGCCTCCCTCCTCAGGCTCACTGACTCCATCCTTACTGGGATGGACGATGGCCTGTTCACCTCAGCCATCTTTGTCGACCTAGCCAAAGCTTTCAACACTGTTTACCACTCCCTCCACCCTCTCTACTGCTGGCCTGGCCGCATCCACCGCTAACTGGTTTAAATCTTACCTCACCGGTAGAACACAATCAGTCAGAATCTCAGATTCCACCTCCCCTCCACTCCCTATCAACACTGGTGTCCCCAGGGCTCAGTGCTAGGTCCCCTGCTTGTTTCCATTTTTATAAACGTCCTTCCCTCAGCCTGCTTCACGTCCTCCATCCATACATATCTTTCTGACTTACCCACCTTCCAAACCGTAGTTGGGACTACCCTGGAGTACACTTCCTCATTTAGATACCTTGGGGTTTGGCTTGACCAGCACCTCAACTTCTCTGTACACATTGACACCATCTTGAAGAAGCTGCGCCCCATGCTTGGCGCCCTATACAGGAAGAAAAAATTACTCACCACAGTAATCTTCTTTCTTCCATGGGGTCGTTTAGCATCAGTAACTTTTTGCACTTAGTTGGCTATGTGCAATTGCCCCAGAGGTGTGCCTTTAAGAGATTTTTTAATGAGCGTAGGGCCAGCCAATCAAAAGATAGGAGGGGGTGTGATCTGAGTGAGAGTCGTTGACTGCTTCAGAATTTTTTCAAGGAAAAATGAGGGCAAATGCCCTGAAAAAGAATTAACAGGATTCAAAAAACATGCAAATGTCCAAAAGTGGAAATAGAAACAGCAACACGAGGTAAAAACTCATCAATAACAAACACCAAATTTGGTAAAGGTGACGTAGAGCCCTTCTCCAACAGGTGAACTGGGGAGTGTGGAGCTTACTGATGCTAGACATGACATAGAATTTGACAGCAGATAAGGACCGCTTGGCCCACCCAGTCTGCCCATTTCCCTACCTACTGGATAAGCTGCAGATCCTAGTTAACCAGCAGCCTACTTCTTCCTACCCCCACCCCCTAGAATGGCCTTATGACTGTCCCATGCATGCGTGAATTCCACCACTGATTTTGACTCCACAACCTCCTCCAGAAGGCAGTTCCATGCATCCACAACCCTCTCTGTGAAAAAATACTTCCTTAAATTACCTCTGAGGCAGCCCCCCCTCTATCTTCAAATTGTGCCCTCTTGTTCTTGCACACCTCTTTTTTTGAAAGATGCTACCCTCTTGGACTTTGTTGATTCCCTTGAGGTACTTGAACGTTTCTATCATGTCCCCCCTCTCCCTCCTTTCTTCCAGGCTATACATATTAAGCTCCTTTCATCTCTCTTCATATGTCTTCCGGTGCAGACCCTGCACCATTTTAGTTGCCCTCCTCTGGACAGCTTCCATCCTGTCTATGTCTTTGCGGAGATTGGGTCTCCAGAACTGCACACAGTACTCCAGATGGGGTCTCACCAGCAGTCTGTACAGAAGGATAATAACTTCCTGTTTTCTACTGGTGATGCCTCTCCCTATGCATCCCAGTATCCCCCAGCCCTCCTTGCTACCTCTCACATTGCTTGCCCACCTTAGGTCATCTGATATGACTACCCCCAGGTCCCTTTCCATTTTTGTTGTTGTTAGTATCTCACCCCATTGTGTACTCTTCCCTGGGTTTTGTTTCCCAGGTGCATTACCTTGCACTTCTTAGCATTGAATCTAAGCTGCCATACATTTGACCATTCCTCTAACCTTGCCAAGTCCCTTCTCATCCTTTCTACCCACCCTGTGCATCAACTCTGTTGCAGATCTTAGTGTCATCTGCAAAGAGACATACTTTTCCTTCCGTCCTTCCTTAATGTCACTTATAAAGACATTGAAGAGGACCGTCCTATTACTGAACCTCTCATGTGTACCCCACTAGTAACCCTCCTTTCTTCTGAGTGGACTCCATTTACTATTACTCTCTGTGTCCTATTCTCCAGCCAATTCTTTACCCAGGCTGTCATCTTGGGACCCACTCCCAGGCTGGCTAACTTGTATATTAATCTTTTGTGGGACTGTGTCAAATGCCTTGCTAAAGTCTAGGTAGGCCATGTCCACAGCCCCTCCTGATCTACTACTTTGGTCACCCAGTCAAAGAAATCTATCAGATTTGTCTGGCATGACCTTCCCGCTGTGAATCCATGCTGCCTAGGGTCCTGTGCCCCTCTGGCCTCTAGATACTCGACAATTCTTTCCTTCAGAAGTGATTCCATCATTTTCCCTATCACTGAGGTTAAACTAACAAGTCTGTAGTTTCCTGCTTCTGCCTTGCTCCCACTTTTGTGAAGGGGAATCACATCTGCCCTCCTCCAGTCCTCGGGTACCACCCCATCCTCCCATGATTTGTTAAAAAGGGTAGTCAGTGGTGTCACTAGTTCTACCCTTAGCTCTTTTAGAATTCTGGGATGAATCCCATCAGGCCCCATTGCTTTGTCCACCTTCAGTTTTAAGAGTTCTTTCCAGAACCCTTTCTTCTGTAAATGGGCTGGTATCAACTTCTGTATCCAGAGTGTTACTACTGTTTGTTTTATGTACCTCCCTCTTCATTTGTAAATACTGAGAAAATATTTGTTTAGTATCTCTGCCTTTTCAGTCTCCCTCTGCCCACCCTCCCTCCCCTTTATTAAGCCTCACTATCCCTCCCTTGGTCTTCCTTCGCTCCCTGATGTACCTATAAAAGATTTTCATCCTTCTTAACTGGGTTGGCTATCTTTTCCTCGGTTTGGGCCTTTGCTGTTCCGACTGCCTTCCCAGACTCCTTTTGCTTAAACTGATACAGTTCTCTGTCCTGCTCCTTCTTCATGATTCCTTGTACTTCCTGAATGCTTTCTTTTCTCTTGAACCTTCACTGCCACTTCCTTTGAGAACCATAGTGGTTTCTTACATCGTTTTGTTTTGTTTATTTGCTTCACACAAAGGCTCGTTAACTCTGTGATGGCAGTTTTTATTATTCCCCATTGTTCTTCCACCCCTCCTTCCTGCCCATTTGCTAGTGCATTCCTTAGGCACTCACCCATTTTGGCAAAGTCAGCCCTCCTAAAGTCCAGTACTTTTGTCTTTGTATGGCTTGACTCTATTCCTGTGTTTATTGTGAACCATACTGTTCGATGGTCGCTAGTTCCCAGATGGCTACCCACTTCTACATCTGTGATCCTCTCTCCATCTCCATTTGAGAGAATCAAGTCTAATATTGCTCCCTCTCGAGTGGGTTCCAGTACTAGTTGTCTAAGGCATGCCCCCGTAGGGCATCTAGAATAACTGCACTCTTAGAAGTGGCAGCTGCAACTGCACTCCAGTTAATTCAATTATCATTTTTATTATTCAATTATCTATATATATATATTATATATCTATATTATATATAATCAATTATTCAATTATCTATGCTTTATTTGTACTGCTCGCTATTGTATATAATGTATTATTTTTTGGGGGCTCAAAAGCTCCACGTTATAGCCATTCTCTGTATCTGTAATTGCTTGTTGTTGATCCTCATTGTCCCCCGCCCCGGGTGGCACCGTGAGACAAGCAACTTGTTGTTCAGGGTGCCTTCCTGGTGAAACATTTCAATAAATAAATGAAAACACATACAGACACTATTCAGTAGTAGCCTGAACCAGATTAGAATGATAATGGTTACAAAAAGGCATATAGTTTGGGACAAAAAACTGTACACAAATGTGTACAGTGAGTATGCCCGTCTGCGCCCTTGGCTCCAGTGCTATGACTGCTGCACACTCGATCTGTATTGGACGGGCTATGAATTTAGACTGCGTGTAGTTTTCCGACGGGCAAGACAGCATGCAGATCAGCGGCAGCCCTAGGAGGTAGCGTTTTGTGATACGTTTAATGCATAGGCGATGCGCAAGAATTACATAATATGTAACGTCACTGGAGATTACCGTCAGCTTTGGTGTATTGTTTGTTGGTAATGTTTTTTTTCTTTACTATTTTAAGTATGTTACTAACTGTTCTAAGAGGAAAATGGGGGTTGCGGGGGAACAGCCTCCCCCAACAGAAAATGTTGACAAGTGCATACCTCTCAACTACCCCTGATTTTCAAGGACATCCTTGATTTTGCCTCAAAATCTTCCTTTGTCCCTCGTTAAAATTTGTGTTTTTGTGACAGAACAGTTGGAATGTTAAGCACAAAACAATGTCAAACATTAAGTTACAGACTTGTTCTTCACCAGAAAAATGAATTTTACACTAATCTCTGTATCCTGTCAGCTTTCTGAGTGACTATCACCATTTTTTGAGATGTGTCCCTGATTTATGAGGCAAGAAGTTCAGAGGTATGGACATACCTCTCAATATCTTTGCTCGTAAATCAGGGACAATGCTTAAAAAAACAATCAGGGGCAAAGACCCAATATCAGGGGCATGTCTTAAAAATGTGTACTATTCACTCAGAAAGCTGGTAGAATAAGGGGATTAGTGTAAAACGCATTTTCTGAAGACGAGCAAATCTGTTAACTTTGTTTGCCATTATTTTGTACTTTCGATCATCCACTGTTCTGTCACAAAAACATAAATTTTACGAGGCACAGAGAAAATGAGTCAAAATCAGCGACAGTTGAGAGGTACGAGTACGGAGGCGCGCCTCTTGCCACCGTTAGCTCGCTTGACAAGCTCTCTTCGTCTCGCGAGTTGCGTAGCGTTGCGCTTACACGCCATTCAGGTCATTGGTGCCAGAACGGTCTGACGAGTGGTAGGGCCAAGGATGTAAGGGATAAATTCACCCCTATTACATACATTACCAAGATTGCAAAAACTGATACGGCCACTTATGAAGTTAGTAGGGCCATGGCTCTAGTGGCCGGCCCTCGCTGTTCCGGCACCTATGATTCAGGTCGCGTATACGCTACGCAACAACGAGAGGTCCGCTCTCCACACTATCTCCCGTTTCCCAACTTCCGGGATGTTTTTTAACCCGGAAGTGAACCTGTAGGCGGAAGAAAAACATTCTGTGTGACCGGTATCTGTAAGCGATGCTGGGGCTCAATGGCCTCCTGCGGTCCCCGGGATGGCGAAAGTCACTGAGCGAAGCCGGGCGACGCTCGGTGTCAGAGAGCAGAGCGCCGGACACGGAGAGGCGGTACCCAGCGGGCCCTGCCGTGGGAGGCGTGGACATAGACTGTCCGTACTTGGATGAGGGGGACACGGACCCGCAGACGGGGTCCCTCACTCGGTGCGCACGATGCCCTGCTGCCCCGGAGTGCGCTGCCTTTGCCGCCGGTACCGTGTGGCCGGTGTGGGGGCTCCCCTGGCGGCGGGCCCCCTCGCTCGGCACTGACACCCTGCTGCGAGCCTTCTGCACCGCGCTGGAGAACCGTAGCTGCTGGAGGTGCCAGGCCCCCGTGGGTATCGCCGACTTCTGCCCCGCCTGCCGCGCCCTGCAGCCGCCCGCCGGCACTCGGAACTTCTTCGACATCATGGGCTGGTGAGCAAGGGGTGGCACCCGGGAAAAGGCGGTGTTTGTTGGAAGTGTCATGTCGATGGGGATCACAAACACAAGGTTATCCTGCAAGTCGCTGTAGCGGTCCTCAAATTTGGACTAACTTGCCGTCCCACAGAGCTTGCTTCAGGCTTTTTTTATGTCCAGAAAAAAAGTTGAAACATTTTTTTTCTCTTGCACCTGTCCAAACTGAATTCACCCTTTTAAATAATGGTGTTTGTCAGCCATCATGTACACACTGTAACCGTGTAGAATAGTTGCATGGAGGTGAACTTGCCAGCTCTCTTGTGTAGCAACACTACGCACGGGAAAGCACTTCAGATATGTCGATTAGTGAATAAAGGCAGTCGGAATATGTAAGTAGAGTAAAAAAGACGGTTGGAATACGCAGATGAGCACAGAACGGCATTCCTAACATGCAGATAGCTTTGTGACCCAGTGTTCACTTCAGGAACATTCTGTGTCAAACCCATCAAAGAAATGGCTTCAGTTGTGCTGTTTGTCCAGCTGTCAGAATCTGCTAAAAAAAAAAAAAAAGTAAAGCTTTTTAAGAGATTCACACTTTCCTCTGCTTCTATACTTCAGTATAATAGTGATAATGGGTGGCTCAGAGGGTCAGTCTTCTGGAATAATGGCACTTGGCATCGTACATGTAAGCATTAATCACCGACGAAGGTGGCATCTAATGGGGAGTTAATGCATGGTTGGACCGTTGTACGCACTCTGCCTCCGGCCTCGTGCCACAAAGGTCCCAACCATGCATTAACTCCCCATTAGATGCCACCTTTGGAGGGGATTAATGTGCTTGTAACATGGCAAACAAAAGGCTAGTATCAGGTACATCCTGTTTTAGTTCATATACAACACAAATTAGCACAGCTACTTATTTGACTTCCAGAATTCTGCTTCAGCTTCCTTACTTTTCAAGTCTGTATCTAACTGTAAGCGTGCGCGTTGGTCGGCACACATTCAGTAATGTTCTGTCTACCAAGTTGTGGTACATTTCACATTTAGGCTCACTATCAATCTACCGATACATTGATGCTGGACCTGAGAAATTTCCAAGTTCTACTTGGGTACTATGTTCTTCTTCGTCCGTTTACATCTGACACTCATCCCATGCTGGATTCTGGGCACAATCTGCTCACTGCATATTTTGCTACTGTGCTACACTGCCACCAGTTTTCTGATTTTTCTCATCGCCAGCACTGCGTCTTCTGACCTACAGGTGGCGCTTTCTGACCACCTCGGCAACTTCTGCTGTTTTCCGCACTCCTGTGTTTGCTCCTGACGTTCTTTTCCACCTATTTCACTCTCGCTATCATTTTCAACTTCACCTGCCTCCCTGCCCGGTCCCATCCATTCTTTCACGTCACGTACATGTTTCCTGCTCTGTCATTTCTCGAGACGCTGCTCATTAGACCACTCACAGGAACATCGGCTTTTCAAGCAACTCTGACTTTATTCCAACCTATAGGTGGCGCGTTCAGCCGGTACCATTACTTCTCCTCTCTTTCTACCTTACCTACAGTTCTCTCACTCATTCTCGCATCCAGAAATCGGAATATTAACTCAGCCTTGAGGTCACAGCCACTCTTGCGCTGACTTGTGCAGCCATTTACCAGTGTTCACACTACACAACACCTGATCTGATATTTACTTGACTTTTCTACTCTCCTTTCTGCCCCACCACCACGACATTGTGCTTTCTCATGCCCTATTCTTTCCTGCTCCCACTTCTCCCGTCCCTAGTGAGTGTACCAGTGACGCACACAATTACCCCTTCTTTTACTACTGACTCACCTGCTTGCCTCTGGCACTACGCCACAACACAGTCGTCCCTGCACTGTCTCTCCTGGCTCTATCACTTCGCTTTTCTGCTCTCTCTTAGTCACGCCACCTATTGGTCAACCTGGTCCCAGTCAGCACATTACAACGATCCCTTTCTGAGCGCGCTCCCGAGCTCAACAAGGCATTATTGGTATGAATGTTCTACAGCAACACGGCATTGTCATGCCATAATGCTGTGTTGCTCTTCTACCACCTGATGCTGTTCTGCCAATCCTCTTACTTGATTTCTGTTGTCTTATTTTAGCCATGTTACAAAGTAACTTCGCCTTTGCCCCAGAAAAATAATCTTTTTGTCTCAGTGGGCCCTCACGGTTATCAAAATTCAGTAAATAAATCACTGTAGCTGTGGTGCCCAGTGCCATTATAGAAACTGATGGCAGATGAAGGGCTATCGGTCCATTAAGCTTACCCAAGTATGCCTAGTTTTGTATTGTTCCCTTGTACACCGTCCGATCCCTTCATTATCGCTGTAATAACTTTTTGGGTCTGATGACCAGAAAGCAGACCCTACATTCTCCATGTTATTAACTTGGTGTGATGTCACACTAGGTTGACATGGAGAAAATCACAGCTGATCACTCACCCAAGCAGGAAGCCGCTACCCTGGCACATTAACTGAAACGTCTGTGACTGCTTCTGTTGGCTTTTCAGATCCTAAAAGATATTACAAAACATGGGTGACTTTGTGGTTGCTCGTTATTTTTCTTTTTTGTTTGGTGTTTTGAGATAGGCTGTCATGGTTTACGTGACAAAACACACATCAGGTGTGTGTGTACTGTATATAGTGAAAAACTCGGTCACTGATAATTATTCTGTATTTGTTGTACTGCCGAGCATTTACACTGTATGATTTTTTTAGCAGTATTTTGTTGCGATTTTACCTTGTTAAAAATGCTTATGCTCAAAATTTTCCTTTGTCCTCCCACTACCCTTCTGCCTCACCCAGGCCGCGTCTGTGAACTAGTTATTTTTTGTATTGCTTGCTTGGTAAAGCAATATAAAAAAATCAAAGTGCAGTGGTTAAATTGGACAGAATTATATAGTAACTGTGTTCCCCTGCCTCTCACACAGTTGCATGGGAGTTCCTGGTCCTCTGCCTTTTTTTTTTTTTTTTTTTTATCAAATACTATAAAAGAGTTCCACCCATACTTCTGAACTTCCTGCCATAAATCAGGAATGAGGCTTAAAAAATCCGGGACAAATGACAACAATCAGAAATCTCATCTGCAAAAATAGTATTATAAATTAGGTTTTAAGAACTGTGAAACTTGATTGGCTGAGGGTTATTTTTTTGACCTGTGCTGTTAACTCAGCACAACAGCACCGGCAGGGTAAAGATCTATCAGCCTCTTCACAATAAAATCACTACTAACCACACATCCTTGATTGCCACCACAAACATGGCTGTTTCATTTACTCACTAAACTCTTTCAGCAAGGACCTAAAAATAAAACTGCCTTAAGTTACAAAAATAATAGTTAAATGTTATTTGTCCTCATAATCCTCTTCTTACACACATGTACAGAAATTAAAAAATGAAAGTACTAAATTAAAAAAATGAAATACTACAGTACTTGGTTTTAATTGCCAGTGTTTCTATGCTGACTGTGTCCCCTTACCTGCTTATGAGGGAAATCTGTTACAAATGAAATTGAAGCCCTGGCTCCATATAAGGCCTGCTCTCTGTGTGTATGTATGTGTGTAGAACTGAGCAGAGATTTGAATTCTTGCAGTCCATCTATAGTAAACATTCCAGCTATTGAATGTGCAAGGGAAAATGTGGCAGGGTGCATGGTTATAAGACAGTAATGCGCACCTTTGTGATGGTTACACCTTGTAGTGCAGCCACCTGAGAAGTGCGTCATTCCCTTATGACTGCATGCTCTGGAGTGTACAAAATGGTCTTTTATTAAAGAATATGTAATTCAGGTATGGTGTTAAAAAAAAAAATATATATATATATATACATAAGCAACAGTCATGTGACATGTTTCACCCAGTGAGGTTACAGGATTTTCATGCACCATTTTATAAAGCAAAGATAAGGACACAGTGGGGAAAGGGCAGAAATTATATAAAAAAGAAAGAGGAAAGGTGAGGAAACAGGTAAATGGGGGTGAGATGGCAACATACAAAGTTTAAGAGCTAATGTTAAAAATAAATAAATAAAAACTAGCATACTATCCCTGACAGTTGATGGTATGTGCTAGGACTGTTTTGGTATGGTGGATCGCTTTAAAAAAAAAAAAAATCAAAATGTTTTTATTTTGTGTGCATTCCCCCCCCCCAAAAAAAAACAAAATGTGGGACCATTTTATAATTCCAGTAAAGCACACCAGCATGTAAAGTAAAGTTTTATTTGTATTTGGCGCCCAATCCCGGAGGCTCTGGGCACTATTACAGGTAAAAAGCAGGGTTATAGACAGCACAAAATAATAGGTATGATAAATATTTTAATAACTTGTATAAAATCAGTTTAAAAACTATCTAAAAATGCTTTGTTAAAAAGGTAGGTCTTCAGGCCGCTTTTAAATACCCCCACTGATGGGACCTCCCTCAACACTTTTGGCAGTGAGTTCCAGAGGGCCGGGTCGGCCACCTCAAAGGAGTGATCTCCTGAGGTTTTCAGCCTGGCTCTTGGAACCACCAGGAGGCCCTTGATGGAGGAGTAGAGGGAACCTACCAGGATGACTGGAGTGAGGCGGTCAGACAGGTAACCAGGGCCCAGGCCATATAGGGCCTTACAGGTGAGCAAGCCCACCTTGAAGGTGATCCTCCACCTGACAGGCAGCCAGTGCAGATCTGGCAGGACCAAGGTCACATGACAGGACCTAGGCAGGCCCGTCACCACTTTGGCCACCATGTTCTGCACCAGCTGCAGCCTGCGGAGGATCCCTCCACTGACCCCGAAGTACAGAGCGTTACAGTAGTCCAGCCTGGAGGTCACAAAGGCATGTACCAGTGATGGCAAGTCTTATGGCAGAATCAAGGATTTAATTTGGGTGACATTCCTTAAGTGATAGAAACCATTTCTAACAACAGACAACACCTGAGCTTCAAGAGTCAGCCTGTCATCAAGGATAATGCCCAAACTTTTCACATTGGGGGTAGCCATAAATGGAGTGGATCCCAGGACCAAACCTGTCACCACTCCGGAGGCATTCCCGTAACACCAGCGACCAGTCTCCCATCACCAGCATCTCTGTCTTGTTGGGGTTCAGCCTCAGCCAGTTAGAGGACATACAGTCCTGAATCTCAGCCATACATTTATTTAGCACTTCAATGGCACCCTCAGCTTCAGGGGCAAATGACATACACAGCTGGGTATCGTCTGCATAGCAGTGGAAACCCAGACTGTACTGTCTAATGAGCTCCCCGGGGGCAGCATATACACCGTGAAGAACATCGGCAAAAGGATCGAACCTTAAGGCACTCCACGCAACAGGAGCTTCGAGGAGGAGGAGGAGAAATTCCCCATCACTACTCATTGTCTCCTGTCAGAGAGAGAGAGGACTCAAACCATTCTGGTGAGTCCCCCATACACTCTAAGGAAGTCCAAAAGCATGATGTGGTCCATGATGTCGAATGCTGATGAGAGATTGAGGAGGATGAGAATTGACCATTTTCCTTTATCCCTCGCCCTGAGGAGGTCATTTTGCACCTGAACTAGTGCCGTCTCCATGCTATGACTAGCTGTGAAACCAGACTGGAAAGGCTCATAGATGCCAAAGGCTGAGAGATGTGCCTTGAGCTGTAGAGCTACCACTTTCTTGACGACCTTCCCTAGAAATGGGAGGTTGGAGATGGGTCTGTAATTCGCCAGGACATCAGGAAAGCACCCCTCTTGAGAGCAAACACTGGACTATGTTGGCGAACACTGGACCAGTGGTCTCAGCCCCTCCCACTAGGAGGTGGGTCGGCCCACGGTCCATTTCACAGCATGTTGGCTGCAGCTTCAGAATCACCTCAATGACCTCGGCCACCTCCACCGGCCAGAACTCCCCCCAGACAGTAGGAGTGCCTCTGCACAGACCAGGCCAACCAGTGCAGGACAAATCATGTCCTGTAGGGGAAATCCCTGCCTGAATGGAGGACACCCTGTCTGAGAAAAACAGAGCAAACTCTTCGCACAGTGTGACTAAAAATGCTTTTTCAGTTGTAGACAGACTGGTTATAGCAGTCTGTTCACAGTCCGAGGTAGCTGAGCTGGTCTGTTCTTCCCAGCAGGAACTCTGCCTTCTTACAGTTGATTGCCTCTAGATGGTCATTGTAATGATTTCTCCAGGCCAGTCTGTCCTCCATGGACCGGGTCCTCCACCAACAATGCTCCCAACTTCTGACCCCTGGTTTTCATCTCCTTCAAAGCCGCACTAAACCACGGGGGTCTCAGGCGAGAGAACATGGGTCGTATACGAACTGGTGCAATGCCATAGAGTTTTGGCAATGGTCCCATTATAGATTGTCGCTGTCTCACCCATGCCAGTCGCACATGCAACGCTCATGCCAGAAAAATCTGCTACTGCCAAAAGTCCCTCTAGGGACAATCCCCTTAAAGGGCGGTAGTGGACCATTTCAACAGGGGAGGGACTAATTGGGGGCTTCCCAAACCAGAACTCCACTATGCAATGATCAGACCAAACGACTTGATCAATCTTGATGTCACTGACATCAAGCCCCTGCGAGACTACCAAGTCCAAGGTGTGGCCGTGTTGATGGGTCGCAGAGGTAACTACCTGTGTCAGGCCCAGACATGTCATTGTTAGGATCAAGAAAATTCGGGCCTGCACATGGGTGCTGTGCCGTGCTTGGCTTGTAACAAGTAAAATGAAAAAAGTATATGCCAGCACAGACTACTTACAAATCATGGTCCATATCAACATCAGGCGTTCACAAGAATTCAAAGCCAGTCCTTTAATAAGGTGCAATCACAGTGCTATTGTTTAATTTTTTAAGTGCACATAAGCTCCATTCAGAACTTGCTGTCCCTTGGGCAACATGAGCATTCTGAGAACACTAATTCACTAGTCTTTGCTGTACCACTAGTGGGTAGGACAGCACAGATGGCACTCTCTCTCTCTCAGAAGTGTCTGTCTACAGCCGGCCCACTGGCGCAGCGGTAGCGCTACCCCTCATGACGCCGGCGACCCAGGTTCGGGAATGAGCCCGGGGAGCAGGAGGGCCGGCCAGAGGAGGAGACTTGTGTCCCAGGGACCGCTCCACTTCTTTGAGGGGAGGGGGGACTAGGGCTTGGTGCTTGGCTGACCCTGGGCGGAGGCCCGAGGTACAGCAAGCCCAGCCACTAGTAGGAGCTGCATGACGGATGTCAACGCTCAGCGCCTTGATGTCAGGGCGCACATCACAGAAAACAGGAAAATGGCTTGCAGCATTCCCGGTAGACTGAGTGACAGGCCCTGATCCCCAATGCCCCTACCTGTCCCGGAACATGGCATCCAGACGAACCACCCGCCTTGGTGGGGGAAGCCACGGCTACATGGGGGATGGATTGGTCTGGGCTGCAGGTAAGAGGGTGGGGACTAGAAGGCCGTAGGCGAGTCCTAAAGGGAGTGAAGTGCCGCGGGGGGAGTATAAACAGCAAGTAAAAAAAAAAAAAAGAAAAAATGTCTGTCTACATTTAATCTTATTTTTCAGACAGGATTGTACAACTGTGAGGCAGGTTGGGGCTATCTGGTGACAGGGAGCACCCTCGAATTTAGAAATCATGCTAATTAAGCTGTAGCTTTCAAATTGATTAACCTACCATATCAATTTCATTTCAATGCCATCTGTGCATGAATTGGGGTCCATGTGCCATTGTACTGTATTTAGGGTGTGCAGTAAGGTCTGCAGTTTTCTTAGCTGTGTGCCTCAGGTAAGTGATTTAACTTATGTGTGGGGGGGGGGGACACAGTCACCTAGCTTTTGGGTTTCTTTTTTTCTAGTGTTCTCCTGGCAACAGATCCTCTCCCTCTACCTGGGATTTAAAGCAGACAGAGTGGAATAATTTTTTTTGTACAATGCTAAGCAGTGCAGTGCCTTCATGTTGTTTGGTTTGCCTGTGTTCCATTTGCAGTGGGGGCTGTTTGGGAGAAACAAGCTTCAGGAAGTGCTTACCATTCAGGCACTGTCTACAGTATCCTCCAGTAGGTTCAGTTCCTGTGCTAGCAAGAGTCGTTTGTTTACAGTGCTCAGCTCACGGGGTGCGAGATAACAGAAGAAGGTTGTAAACAGTAGCCTTCCCTCTGTGTTTTGGTTATGAAGTGGCACCATGGCTTGTCAGAGACCTGTCATGTTTAAGAGATGCAAAACCTGAAGGAGGATGATGAGACTCTTCCCTTTGGGGTCTTACTACTCTAATTGTCTAACGTCTGTTTTGGTCCCCCAGCCGAACCCCTGAGCTGGGGGGGGAGGGGGCTGGGGGGGGTGCCTCTAGAATACAGACTGGCAGTGGTAAGGCTGAGTTGCTCAGATCCTTTTTTTACTGTCCTTAAATGAGCTTCTGCGTTCTGATGTTCTGCAGGACATCCCCACCAACACACTCGAGCCCAGGATGGACCCCTTAGGTCGGGGGAAGGGGTCCTCACGGGCATGTGCGGGTGCACCACAGCAGAGCAAGTCCGCTGACCTTGACTTGCAGGTGGCCCCTGACCTTGACAATCTGGAGGGTCAGGAAGAGGATACAGGGGGATATGGGGAAAATCCTGACCCGATGACACTGTCAGATAAGGAAGAAGATCCCTCTGAAGAGGAAAAGGGGGAGTGGATGGAGCCCAAGTAGAAGATTCCGATCCCTCCCCTGTTTGATGCAAAGTCTCTGTCCTGTCTTATAATGGAAACTTGGCAGACACTACAGCAAAAGGAGGTGCAAGACATGGAGTCCCTGGCCATGAATCCTGTTCTGTCCATCTGTTCCTGTGCACCAAAGTGTTTCCCAGAGTTTTGCACAGCGACCAGGTTATTAAGCAGCAATGGGCCAGAATGGATAAGTGCAAGCAGCTCCCTAGGTTGAGGGTGAGATGCTGTCTATGCCTCGAGAAGAGCTCCAAGAAGTGGGAGGTGCTTCCTATGGCTGATAAGGAGGTGCATAATTCTGTTAAGCACACAACTGTACCAACTGAAGATTTAGCGACCCTAACTGACACCCACGATAAGCGGGTAGATGCCTCATGCAGAAGGGTATATGCCTCGAATGGAGTAAATCGTCACACATCATATGCCAAGGCATAAATTAGTGTCGGAGACTTGATTAGCGGCCTTCACTGATCAAAGTAAAAAATGACTAGCAATTGACCGAAGTTGATTAGCAATTACCAAAAATTTATATTTTTGCTCAAAACCCCATAAAATGTACTTATTCTTCAGGGTTTTAAATAATTGATTAGCAGTTTTTTTCTTGGGACTATACTAACTGTACAGAAAGTATTTGTATAGATTTTCTAGAAGTGCTGTGTTTGTTAAACACAGTGAGGCAAGAGCTGTGCATTTTTACAAAGATTTAGCACTTTTATGAGCAAAACGCTAATCAATTTTTAGAATTAAATAAATCCTTGTTCTTGCTCTATATTAATAAAAAACACATTTACACAAGTTTCTGAGACTGTTTTATTTAGCCATTTCCAGGATGCAGCAATTCTTGTGCAACAGGACATACATTTTAAGAGCCGAGATAGGATGTCTGCCAAAGCAGACGGTGAGTTCGTGAGCGTGATCGTGAGTCTGTGACGGATTAAAACCCCAGTCCCAGCAAGGTAGGCACCGTGATTGACCACACAGTAACCGTCTGGGACCGTGATTGGCCACACAGTTACCAACAAGGATTGGGTGCGATATATTTTGCTGCTCTTCTTCACCAGGCATGTAGCCCATAATTCTGTCCACTTTTGGGGGGTGGAGGGACATGGGGTGGTCCACCATCCTCAGTTGCCAAATCACCATGACGTCTTGGTTTAGCACTAAAAAAATATGTCTACATCCCTGTCTGGGTTGAAGTCAGCTGAAGGGACCCCCTGCTTTTTAATGCGAATCAATGTTTCTACAGTATCCTCCGCCAGACTTGCTCTCCAGTCAGTTTTTACCTTGTTTATGGTTGAAAAACATCTTTCTACAATTGCATTAGGCACAGGAAATACTCTCAACACATTGACGAGCTTCAACAGATTTGGATAAGAGTTTTGAAAATCGCATGCCAGCTTTAATCACATAGCAGAGGCAGAAAGATTGATGAAATTGGTCTGAGCAAAAATCTTAAACTCTTGCTGTTCTGCAAGTAGCAGAGTGCTGTCACACTCAGGCTGCAAAAGTGCTGAAAAGTGGTCAGCTAGTAAAGTAATGTCACTGTTTACCCTACAGCTCCAGTTCCTTTCTGTCTGCAGTTGCTGGCCAAAGTCTGGTACCTACCACTTTTGCACAGTTCTAGGGATTACTTTCATCAGTCAAACCGAACCTTTGTTTACAACACTTCTCAGTGTTTGTAATGTATTTCTTAGTTTGCTGTTTAAAAGTTTTAACAACTTGGCCACTAAAATGTGTTCATTTCACACCCTTGTATGTGACTTGAGCACATGCTCCTGAAAGAACATCAGACCCATTTTTTAAGAGAATGTCAAGCTCACTGCCACCTATGGGACCACTCTGCTTAGCATGGTTTATTTTACTTATTTCAGAATTTAGACCAACACCTTTGAGCCAAGGCTCTTTTACAAAGGTTCCATGTCAGCAAGAGATACAAACAGAACAAGTAACACAATAGCGCAGATGAGAGATACAAAGGTTCAGGGGGACTGTTCAGGGTTAGGTAACACACTAAAACTAGGGGATGACATGATTTCACAGAGAGAAAAACAATTACTAGCATACAGTCAGTTGCTAAGTGCAAAGCCTTAAGTTGCTAAGTGCAGAGCGGTTGGAGGTAGCAGCCAGGAGGCTTTGTCGGGGGATGGTCAAGAGTGTTTCTCAAAGTTTCAACAGAGCTAACTAACTCTGGCATTTCAACTACTTTTTGAAGTGGTAGTGAGAACCTGGCAAGTGGCTGAAGCAGCTGTTCAAAATACAAAAGGTGTGCCACCATTTGGAATTTAGTCATAATTTGCTACACTCCCTTGGCTTTGGTCTGGTTGTGAGTTGAGTCTGCCGCCATAGATTCTAAATGGGCACAAATTACGGGGAATGATTTGGTAACAGCACAGGAGGCACGAAGTTTATGCTGCACCCAAACGTGTGCCATGGGCCTTTTGGGCTTTTCAACTGACATCTCCATGGCCTGGGCAAAGGACCGTAGAGATAAAACAGTTAGGTCAGAAAGTTTGAAATATCGTTGAAATACAGTAGGTGTTATCCAAAGCGTCTTTTATGGCCAGTTCTAATCTGTGTGAGAAACAATGAACACCAACTAACCACTGTACGTCTTCCCTTAAAAGAGCAGCAAGGCCTTATCTTACACCCATGTTGACAAATGCTCCCTCAGCCCCAAACCCAACCATGTTTTTATATTAAGGTCAGACTCTGTAAAAATGTCTAAAAGATTTTTTAATCCCTCACTTGTGCCATCTGATACAACTCTCATTCGTAAAAACTTAGTCTCCACTTGACCATTGATGAATTACGTAAACCAGTTCCTTTTTGATTACACCACTGTCAGTGCTACCATTCGTAAGCACTGAAAAATGGTTTGCACTTTTGACAGTTGCCAGCAGGTTTTCTTCTAGGTGCTTGCCAATACACATTGTGAGTTCTTTCCCACTAACAGCGTTAACGTATTTATTGCCCAAATGAACTCCGTGGAGCTTTTCTTGTTCTGCTGTCGCTTCAAACTTTTTATTAGGGATGTCCTCTTTTGCCATCATATACAGGACTTCCATCAGCCTGCCCAGAATTGTTCTATGCTGTTGCTCTGCATTACTGAAAGTTCTCCCTGCGAATAAATAAAGTTTTAAGTCTTGCTCCATACCCCATACCCCCCATTTTAAACTCACCAATTGTTGTATGGTGATATATGTCAAGTGGCGACCTTGTTCTAACAAATTTGAAAATGTTAACAGCTTTCTTGCGCTGCTTTGTCAGAAGATGTTTCTGGATGGTGTCAACTTTAAACTGGGGGCCTGTAATCCTTGCAATTAATGCCTCACTGAACTTCTTCAACCCACATAGCTCATCTCTGTACTCGGAGCACAATTTGCAACTAACACGCACTGCACAGTCTCCCTCACTGCTAATATGTAGCCAATTTTTTTTTCTGGATCATATTTTTGGCGCCATCCCTCTGCAGTTGCTAATTTAACTCCAGCCTTGTCAGACTATAATATTAAAAAGTTTGAAGTTAGCAAAACAAGGTGTCGGGGTGTGCAGCTACTTAAAATTAACACATGATGAGTTTTTCCTGAAAAGAAAATGGCAGCGAGCAGATGTGTGAGCCCCAGGCCCTCGCCCCCACCCCCACCCGGTCCAGTTGATGGCACTTCTCAGACCAAACCTGTTCCTAACTAACTGGGGCAATCCCTCCCAATGTGACTCGGAGCACAAGTCTTTTTTTGTTCCCTCATGGATCTCTGTAAAGGGCAGGCACATAGTCATTCTGTGTGTTCCTAAATTCACCGCAAAGAGCAGGGCACAACACAGGGCACATTTTCGGGTCCCCTTGGATTCTCTGCAAAGCTGCAGGGCATAACTTGGTCTTTTCTGTTCCCAAATTGTTCACTGCAATACTAGGGTACATGTCATTGACAACATAAGCTGGCACATAATTCTTAGACGTGCCTGGTTCCCCTCATCGCTGCAAATCAAGGCTTTTTCCCAAATGTTCACTGCAGATGCAGGGCTGGGCACATTAAATAAGTTGGTTCTCCCATTCTCTGCAAAGCAGGACACATAGCTTAGTCTTGTTTTCTGTTCCCAAATTGTTCACTGCATGTGGGCACACAGATCTCTGCAAAGCAGGGCATTAACTTAGTCTTATTCTGTTCCCAAATAAGTTCTGGTTCCCCCAATCTCTGCAAAGCAGGGCACATTTTACTTTGTCTCTTTTTCTCTTCTTCTCTTCCCCAAATTCACTGCAAAGTCAAGAGCAGGGCACACAAATAGCTGGGCACAGTACTTCTTGGTTACCGAGATCTCAAAGCAGGCAGGGCTGCTTACTTAGTCTTTTATCTGTTCCCAAATGTTCACTGCAAAGATGCAGGGCACACAACATAGTAAGCAGGGCACATTAAGTTCTGGTCCCCCATAATCTATGCAAAGCAGAACACATAGTCTTTATTCTGTTCCCAGTGTCCACTGCAGTTACGTTTACTACTGTTCCCAAATTCATTGCAAACAGGGCACAAACTTACTAAAGTTCAAGGCAAGGCGATTCTTTCATGCCCTTGTTCTCCCACCACCCACAGTCCAGCTCTAGGCCTTGCCCATCCGTTGCCATTATGCCATCTCCCATCTGTGCCCTGAAGTCTGTGTGCCCCTTCCTCCTCCAGCTCCCAGACCAAATGAAACATTTTTACTTGTTTTGCTGCTAAGCCCCCTGATTCTGCTGTGCTCTTGCTCACCTCTGAATCTGCCCATCCCTCTGCCTCGCCCCGCGATGCAGCCACCTGCTCTCCGCTCCGTTGTCCAGGTCACCCCCGTGCCCTCTTGGCCAGGCCATCTCCCTCTGGCTCTTCCTCTGTGCGGCCACCACTTGCTCCAGCTCTTACCTCCGACCACCGACCTGCATAACAAAAAGCCACAATTAGTTAACCAGACAATGGTGCAACGACAATTTAAAAAAAAAAATGAAATAAAATAAAGAAAACTCATCTTTGGACTCCTGCTCGACCTCCCAACACCTGCTTCCTCTTCTGGGTGCGCTGCAAAAGGACTCTGTCATGTTTCTCCCACGCGGAGACTGGGTGGGGGGAGCAGGAGCATCACTGGACCAATCGGGGAACAATTTGGGGTTCAAGGGGCCGGGCGCAGAGGAGGTGGGCAAACAGGCATTTGTCAATGCCGAATGTTTGCTTGCTGGCATTGGCAGGGGTAGTGTAGAAGTTACAGAGCTGCGTAATAGGAATGGCAGTGAAGTACTGAACCCCACCACAACCCTGCAGAGAGTGACAGGCATTGGGGTGTGCGTTTGGGTTGTCAGGCATAACGGCCATGCCATTTCACCACACCCCACGCTGCAGACACTGACAAGTGTCACGGTGTTCCTTGGGGGTCTTTGGCCCTTATGCGCACCCCATTTCATTAGGAAATACGGTGAGATGGGTGCGATATGAGAATGGGTGAACTTTAGTCAAGAGTCCAAGGCATACCCCCATGCCTCTCACTGGCTGCAGGGTGGAATGGTATGAGCATCACAGGCAAGAATCCCAAGTCACACCCCTGATGCCTGTCATTCTCTACAGGGTTGGGCGTTATGGTTGGAAACCCTAATACCTCAGGCATTCATTGGTATTTTCACTCCAAATTTTCAACATGTTTTTTTTTTTTGTGACCCCACCTCATGATCAGGGGGAATATCAGTTTGTTAGCCGAAAGCTGCTTATGCACAGTGACTACGGCATTTAGCACCACAGGTGCAAAAACATTCCGAACAGGATGTAAAAAATGACAGCTGTACTGTTCGTGGGGAGGTGTAAAAAATGGCAATGTTGCAAATCTGCAGTAAAAATATTTTAAAAAAATGGTGAAGTCACGAGCGTACATAGAAACTGTGCAACGCACACCCGTAATATAATTAGGTTGGGGATTTTTTACAGCAGATTGTCAACTCAGGCATTTTGGTGCCTCCAGTCATGAACAGTGTCACTGTGATTTTCTTTATCTGTCCCGAACAATGATTTCCCACAGCGAATAACAGATCTCTGCGCTGAAAGTGTGAAAACACACTTCAGCCATGTTGTGAAAAATGACAGCTGTACTGTTCATAAGGAAGTGTGGAAAAATGCCACTGGTGAAAATCTGGACTGAAAATATTACAAAGTCATGAACTTATTGGGGTGCGTGGAAACTGCTCAATGCTCACTCGTAACACAGTCATTTTATGGACTTTTGTCACCAAATTTTCAGCATAGCCATTTTAAGACCTCTGCCCATGAACAGTGTAACTGTGATTTTCTTAATCTGTCCTAAACATTGCTTTCGCACACCAACAGCACCATTGTGCGTAACATGTGCGAAAACACATTTTGGGCGACATATGAAAAATTGCAGCTGTACTGTTCATAAGGAAGTGTAATAAAATGGCAATGTTGAAAATCTAGAGTGAAAATATTAAATTCGCAAACTTACGAGCATGCATAGGAACTGCGCAACGCACACTCGTAAAAGTCATTTTTAGGAATTTTTTCACCAAATTTTCAACATAGCCATTTTAAGACCTCAGCTCATGAACAGTGTCACTGTGATTTTCTTAATTTGTCCTGTACATTGATTTCACGACCGACTGCGCCATTGTGCGCTACATGGGCGGAAACACATTTTGGGTGAGATGTGAAAATGACAGCTGTACTACTCATAAGAAGGTGTGGTAAAATGGCAATGTTGAAAATCTGGAGTGAAAATATTGAAAATTAAAATTCTGAGGCCTGCGTAGGAACTGCGCGCCGCTCGTAAAACAGTCATTTTAGAATTTTGCACAGATTTTCAACATGGGGTTTTGGGACCCCTTCTCATGAATTATGTCACTGTCATGGCGTTATTCAGGCCGAAGGATGATTTCGGCGCGGTGACTGCGAAATCACCCTTCGGGCGAGTCACGCCATGACAGTGTCATCGTAAGAGACTAAAACCCATGTTAAATTTGTGCAAAATTCCAAAAATGCCTGAGATATGCAATAAAGTTGTAACCCCTATCTAGCCCATTATACAGCTTACCGCATTTCCTCAGTTCGCGGTTGGCTTGAAGAGTGCAGACGTGTTCCCAGTCCACTCAAGATCATCGCGTTGAGCTCCGGAGGTAAGTATTGGGTGAGGGGGTGTGGGAGGCAGGGTGCGCAGTGGTGGGTGCGGGTTGTGGGAGGGGCCAGGAGACTACGTGGGACCGTTTTTCTTTACAGGTTTTTTTCTTCAATGACGACACGGGACATTTGCCACATTGGGGTGGGCTCCCAGCGTGGCACAAGGACAGTTGGAGGCGTCCAGCCGACGGGGATTGGGCACTCTGTCGGCCAAGCATCACTTGCCATGTGGGTGGGCTCTCAGCGTGGCACCTTGGTGCTCGTGGGAGGAAGCTGGGGATTGGGCACCCCTGCCGCGATAGCATGGGGGAGGGGAGAGATAGTGAATCCTTGGCCGGCTATAATTTCGACAGTTGCCACGCTGGGGTGGCAGCCAGTGGCATTTGGGAGGCTTTGGGGAGACAGCACAGCCGATGGGGGATTGGGCACCCCGCTGCTATAGAGTGTGCACGTGGGGGGGTAGCACGCACTATGCGTAGGTGTGTGTAGGGGGGAGCTGTGCATGAGCAGGCGATATCTGATTGTTGCCTGAAGCATAGCCCTCTTTCAACTGTATGCCACTGCATTTTGGAGCTTGTCATAGACAGCTCCAGCATGCATTGGCTTACAGGGGCCGTGCCTGCCAACACACTGACTGAATTGGAGGAGGAGGTGACACACCTCCGAAATCTCGGATGATGGCACTATGTTTCTTGCACATGTGTGCAAGCAAACATAAAAATGGATACCAGGACAAAAAATAATTTTACAAATTTAAAGCGACTGTGCCCAGTAAAGCACTTTTACAGGACCCAGGGCCAGTTGGCAATGATTAGCAATGACTGCTAATCATTGCCAGATTTGACTCGCCTTTTGCCAATCTTGGGTCACAAATTGTGATGTGAACCTGCTTATTTTATGCCTTGTATGCATGCCCACTTTTATTGTGTCCATAGCATTAAACTTGTGGGTCATGGCTTTGGGTAGCTAGTCCTCCGGAGCAAGTCTGAAATGTCATGGTGATTTGCATATACATCCCATGATGCTTTGCACTCAGCCAGATGGCGGGTAAATGGCTCTATTTCTAGGTGGATTAGACAGTTACTCGTTCCAGTTTGTTCTGAGACTTTGTTTATACTTTTTGCCCATGATGATGAGGAACCCATCCTGAGAGTTGTAAGCTGGTTCCGATTTCTTCGATACTGCACTTCCATTTCATTCAAATAGTTGTTGATTACCAATAGAGATTTACTTTGCTAAATATACGTGTTAAAACTGTATTGCTGTATTAAAAGTATGGGGATAGTCTGCAATATTGAGTTGGGGCTTGTTTATAACGGTTACCATTACTGCTTCAGTTTAAAGCACCATGTAAAAGTTGCCTTAAGTGTTACAAACTAGTATAGTAGTGGCAGTGTTTAATAATGGATACTACCTTAGGTGCATAACTACAGAAAAGCATGGTATAACTCCACCTTTGTTGTAGGTGGAAAAACATGGACAATAGCAAATGACATTTTAAGTATTCTGACCATGCAGCTCATGGGCTGCTTTTCCAGCCTAGGTGGATATACTTTAGTTTTTAAATTTATGATGTACCTTCCAAAGACGTATCACTAAGAATGGATGTACTAATTGTGAGTATCAAAGATGATGGAGACAATTTTAGACCTCTAGATGCCCTCTAGTTGTTCTTTTATTGGCTACTACTATTCTGATATGTTTTTACCTTTTTGTTAAATTAATAATCTAATTTTGTTGATTTGTAACTACCCTGAATCTTTCTGTGCTCAGCAGTTGCGGCCTGTGTTTTCGACTGCCTGAACATTCTGTGATATCGAAACACCCATTTCCTGTCTCCTTTAAGAGGAGTGGTGCCCTCAATGTTTTAA
Source organism: Neoceratodus forsteri (assembly GCA_016271365.2). NCBI lineage: Eukaryota > Metazoa > Chordata > Ceratodontiformes > Ceratodontidae > Neoceratodus > Neoceratodus forsteri. The sequence continues at coordinate 2,027,701 of JADMNL010000027.1, forward strand.
CATGACTCTTGTAATGTTGTACTCTTGCAATACAAACTGTGTATGTTGTTTCCTGCAAAGCAATAAACACAAAGTTAAAAAAAAAACCAGAGTTCAGAAAATCCAAGTCTTTTCGGAGCGGCTAAGAAGGATCAGAAAGCTTCCAAGGCCACCTTGGCTAGGTGCATGAGGGCTTCCATCGCCAAGGTATACGCGGCTGAGAAGACAAAAGCTCTTGCTGTTATTAAGACTCAGTCCACCAAGGCACTTGCTACATCCTGGGTAGATAGAGGGGAGGCATCTGTGTTGAAGTTGTGCAAAGCGACAACGTGGTCCTCAGTTCATACATTTACTAAGCACTGTAGATTGGATGTTCAAAGCTCTGTTGATGTGGACTTCAGCCACAGAGTCTTGCAGGTGGTGGTTAGCAGATGTATTATGTCGCCTGTATGGGTTACATATGGGAAAGTATTCTCCCTGCCCAGATTGGGTATGGGTACAGCATTTTGAACCCATATGCATTAACTCCCTTTGACAACATGTAGTGATAGTGAAAGGAGAAATTCCTTCTTACTGTAATTTTTTTTTATGTTAGCTCCAACGTTGTCAGTGGGGCCTCTCCTGGGAACCCTTGGCTTCTGTTTGAGAATATTGTCCGATACATCTAAGGACTTTGGATTTCAGCAAAGATGATTTGTGTGTGGTTATAGTTGGTTATCTGGAATGTTCCGCTAACAGTGGAAATGTTTATATTTTTACTGGACTTCGATTTTTGAGTATTGGGTGGTGCTTCATTACAGGTTAGTGCATGACTTTTTTTCCATTATCTGCAATGTTATTACTGTTAACACTTCCTTATGTTGCATGTTATCAGCAGCATACTAATCCTGTAAAAAGATCAATGGCCGAATGCTTAAAAAGCAGGACAGAACAGTTGGTCGGAGAGAGACTCCTTCAGCCAGATCTCCAGAATGTGGCAGACCATCTGTTTATTTTTTTTATAATATCATGAATTATTTACTTGTCTGTTGTTGGTGTTGGGAGTTTATTGACCTTGGCGACATGAAGATTACTGGTTACATATCAATCAAGCTTTATTTATCCAGGCGAAACAACATTGAGGCAACTCATGTACGGGGTAGACCTGGGTCAGGTACTGGTACAAATACAATGCAAGAATAGGAAATATATGATACAAGGCACACAAGGCAAGAGATACCGTGCTTCAATTAGGTTACAGAATACATGTGATATACATTAGAATACAAGAGGGATACATATATAATAACTGGTGACCCCCATTATCAACCTGTTTTTGAGTACTTTAAAAAGTCGTATCAACCCACTTTTACAATCTCGCACCAAGAAGCCTGCAGCCGTCCAGACCAATTAAACAGACTGGATAGGGAATTCATCATGACTCAGTCTGCCTCAAGCCTGATGTAACGCCATGCTGGGAGCAGCCAGTAGTGTTCTCTAGTTCGCCTAAAACTGTCGATCCAGCCGACATGCTCTCCGAACCGGGAAGTTAGAGAAGTCCGTCCACCTCGTATCTGTAAGCTCAGCTTGGGCTGTTGTGGAAGGAATCGGAGTAGGGTACAGTCAGTTGACAGAGATTTTGAGAGAGCTGTGAAAGTTTGTGGCAGACTTCTTTTCATCGGTTGCTTCTGGTGGTACCGCATTCCACAGGTTGAGTAAGTGTGCTGCTAGCTACTACAGTTTCTTTTCTTTTTGCACCAGTTATAAAAATAAAACATTGGTAGAGGTTGATAGGCAGTTTTTTTACACACCCTTGGTGTGTGATACTAGTGAAACCTCTCGAGCTTCGCTCTTGAGGTTTCTCTAATATCACACACCTTGGGTGTGTAAACAAACTGCGTATCAACCCCCTACCTATGCATTATTCTCTATATACAATGTATAAATTGCACAATAAAAAAATATACAGTTCCTACAGTGGATGAGATCATATGGGAATGGGAGTTTAACTGTTGGAAGGAGTACCATAGTGATTAATTAGTGAAAACAGTTGCAAGATTCCTTAAATGCCCTTGCAAAAAGATTTTTTTAAGTGTGGTATTTTCACTGGTAGTACAATTTTTAGATTCTGAATAGGTACAGCTTTTTAGAACCCATATTGTAAGCAATTTACAGTGACAACGTGGAGTAACACAGAAACAAGAAATTCTGTCAGACTTCCTTTTTTTCTGTTTTCCCCTGATTGGATGGAGTACATCACGTGACTGCATTATCCCACAATGACTGCACATCTTTCTATTTTTCACCCACCCCCCCCCAAAAAAAAAAAAAAAAACTGTTTTGTCCATTTTGTAAGCCAGCTAATCCACTACAGGATGTGGTCATGCTTGATAGTGCATGCCTTGGTGGTTGAATACTTATGGCCTACGGCCTCTTGCTTCACAATGGACAACACAGCATGTGTATATCAGAGCATGACCACATGCTTTGTAGTGGATTTATATATATATATATATTTATATATTTATTGCAACAAAATTTTGTTAATGCAACATTTAGGATTCTGGCTAAAGTGACAAAAGTAGAGAGATGTGGCTTTACGGTTTCCAACCTATCTCAGAAGGTATATGGAATGAGTTAATGTAAGATATCAGAAATATGTTCTTGAGTTGTACTTGACCTCTGACCTCACGATTGCCAAAGCCACAAGTGAGGTCACAACAGGTGAAGTACAATGAAAGAAGATATTTCTGATATCGTACATTAGCTTATCTCATATTTGATGTATACAGCAGGATCTGAACGTTTTATAATAAAGCTGTAAACAAGTGATTTTCTTTTTCATTCACTGTTTTTTTGCTCGTTTCTATGAACGGAATGTTTCTGAAGAATGTGTGAAGTAGTGGTTGTCAAGGTAGCATTGTTATGAGGTAATGTGGAATGTTCTGTTGTTTTTTTTTTTTTGTCAATATATTTTTATTAGCCTTTGAATAAACATAAATCCCAAAGTAGAACAGATTAAAATAGAACATAAATTAATAAGTACATTGAAATATGTTGTAAAAAACTTATAGGTTACTATATAAATATCATGACGTGTAATAAATAATTTATAAATATCTATCATGAATAGATAACACCAAGTTATAATACATATTTTGTTATTAAATCACTATAAAGTATCACTTAGAAACTAGAGAAGCAAGGTAAAAGAAAACAGAAGGAAATAAGAATAGAAGTAAAGAGAAAGTGTACTAGATTTAAAAGGAAGAAAAGTGTGTTTTGTTTTTTTGAGCATACTTAGAATTATATTTCTGTGTATGTTGAAATGTCAGGAGATCTAAGATCTATGTTGATATAAAAAAAGGAGATATAATTATACAGTCCCAAACAAAACCTTAAACCATTTCTTGTTAAATTTGACTGATTGGTCTCTTAGAGATAGTGCTATCTTTTCTGTATTTAGAATTTCTATTAATTAATTTTTCCATTCTTGAATTATTGGAACCGTGACTTCTAGCCAATGTTTCAATAAAGCATGCCTCGCTGAAACTCCTAATAACAATAAAGTTTGTTTTTGCTCACATGACTAGTGAGTATCTCTCTCAAAATGTCCTAGAATACAAGTATGTTGATCAGTAAGTTACTTGTGATGTGTCAAGTGGTGATATCTTGGTGCCTAACTGGTGATATCTTGATATCTTGAAACTTAGCTCAAAGGTATCACTAGGGTGTGGTTGCTGCCCTATAGGGTTGAGTAATCACTTTAATGTTAAACCCCAAATTTTGCACTTTAAAAACTCACAGCCGTTCAGAGGATATGCTTGACATTTTGTATGCACGGTCTCATGTGGTAGATCTGTGGATTTGCCAAGTTTATTGTGGATTCTAAGCACTGGATAGCACAAAAAATGAATTTCCGGGTGTGTTTTCCTATTGTTTTTTTTCTGCATTTCTTTGAACTTGGCTAGCGCCTAGATGATTTGGAGTTTTAGTCTGACATTTCAAGGTAGACTGGGGCTGGCCCACAGATGTGCCTTCCTTTGCTTGTTTGGCTTAAAAAAATATTATTCTGTTCCAAAGTTATTTAATTTTGAAATTTGAAAACTAGCTCTGAACATGCACAATAAGAAACTTCAAGAGATGTATGAAATGAAAAAGGAATTCTTTTTCTTTGGGGCAATCCATTTTCATGAGGAAAAATCCTTTTTGTTTGCGCCGTCTTGTTACCTTTTTTTTCCTGAAAAATATTTCAAAGCCACAAAATGACATCCTAGAGAGAGATCAACATATCTGTCTGGCTCATCAGGACCCTTTAGGTGGATTCTGCACTTGAGTGTTGGAAATGACCCACAAATGTGTGATTTTCACATTTCAGATTTTCATGACTCGCTTCCCAGGTATACAAAACAAAAAAGGAATCCTTTTTTGTTTGGGGCCAATCCTTCTTTGTGAGGGGGAAAAAAATCCTATAATTTGTCCTGGTGTCTAGTGGCAACCCCACCCACCCAACCACTGATCTCCGTCCCCATATTGTTTATTATTTCCCTGGTGTCTAGTGGCACCTCCCCACCCACCGACTGCTGTCCCCGTATGTTTTTTTTATTTCCCTTATGTCTAGTGGCATCACCCACCCTCCAGTCACCATCCCCAAATTATTTTTTTCCTGGTGTCTAGTGGCACCACTCACCCACCGATCACCATCCCTGTATTGTTTTTATTTCCCTGGTGTCCAGGGGCATCACTCACCCACCGATCACCATCCCTGTATTGTTTTTATTTCCCTGGTGTCCAGGGCACCACCACCCTCCGATCACCATCCCTGTATTGTTTTATTTCCTGGTGTCCAGGGCACCCCTTACCCTCCGATTGCTGTCCCCATTTACATTTTTTCTTGCCCTGGTGTCTAGTGGCACCACCCTCCCCACCCTTTGTTCGCTGTCCTGGTTTACATTTTCTTGCCCTGGTGTCTAGTGGCACCCCTCACCCTTGGTCACCATCCTGCCTGTAATAAAGCAAATGGTCCCTCACTGATCCTACCCAACCTTCCAATCAGCACCCACCACCCTGTACCCCACACCCCTTCACTCACCTGAAGAGGTCCTAAGGTGAAGATCCAATCTTTGATCAAGACACGCCAGTGTATTTCATTGGGAGTTTCAAATTTGTGGCATGACTTTGCCATTTTGCCTCTATTTTTTTTGGTATATATTTTATCTCCTGTCTCTGCCCCAGCTGCTCCTTCTAACAACCCGCCCAGCCCTGTCAGCCGGTATCACGGGACTTGCAGAAACCTGCCGGTTGCGGGTGCGGGCGGAACCTGTGAGGGTTGGTCGTCATCTGCAGCTGAGGGTATTTTCTTCCCATTGTTCTGTCTTCCCATTGCTAGGGTGCATACGCAGGACGTGTGTACGTGGAGGCGCCAAATAACATGCATATTTGAAGCTACCCCATGACAAAATCAATGTATACCATGGGAGTCCAGAACTTTTATTCATTTTTGTTTTAGTCTGCTTCAGGGCAAGAAAACGTTATATGTAGGAATAAAAAAAAAAAAGACTTTAAAATGGTTTATTGTGTTTTCAGCAGCTTTGTGTTTCATGCAGTTGTTTATGTATTGTTCAGTGTCTTCATCAGTGACTTTGGGGGTCGCATTAAAGTGACACTGTCAACCCCCTTAGGCCTCAAAGTGTCCCCAGTTTAAAAAACACATCTTATGATTGCTCACATTGTGTAGGGAATGTTGATGCAGCTGGTAGTTTGATTCAGATCCTTTTTTTCTTTTAAAAAGTGAAAAACTGAGTGCCCACTATGTTGGTGTTACCACACCAAAACATGTTGGTTTACATTTCTGGACCAACTCCCACTGCATCTTTCCTTGACTCAAGAACACTCCCAACACAAGCTAGCCACTCATTATGCAGTGGGAATAGAGACTATAATATCATGACTGGCTGCACTGTTTGAGGGTATTTCTAATGTTCAGGAAGTATGCAGTAAGAGCAGTTCAGTGATTTGAAGCAAAACAAGGCTGTGTATAACTATACATTCTCATGCATTTCCGTTTAATAAGCAAGGAGGCAGATAAAACTACCAGCAACATCAGTTAATTTTAAGGAAGATAAGCAGTCATAAATGTGTTTTTACCTGAAAATAATATGATGCAAAAAAGGTTGACAGTGTCCCTTTAAGGGCAAAATGTGCCTATTAATGAGCGACACTAGCTCTGCGAGCAAGGACACAGCTGAAGGGATATAGGACCTACAGGATGATCTAGAAAAGCTGGGGAGGTGGTCTGGATCTGGCAGCTTGGCTTCAATGCCAAGAAATGAAAAGTTGTGCACATTGAAGCCAAGACTCTATTACGGAGTACTACCCTGAGTAGTGCACAGGTATCTGCATGAGAGGAGGAGAAGGACCTGGAGTGATGATCACTAGTGACCTGAAGCACTCCACGCATTGCAAGTAAGCAGCAGCAAGGGCAAACAAGATGCTGGTATGCAAAGTTAGGGGGATCAGTGGTAGGAGAGGAGGTTATACTGCCCTTATACAAGTCACTGGTGAGGCCACAGGTGGAGTATGGAGTTCAGTAGTGGTGTCCACACCTCAAAAAAGGATATTAACCTGCTGGAGAAGGTCCAGAGGAGGGCTACAAAGATGACAGTGGATCAGCAGGGTAAGGCATATGAGGAGAGGTTGAGGGCACTGAACATGTACTCCCTGGAGGACAGGTGAGAGAGAGAGACGGGACATGACTGGGGCCTTCAGGTACTTGAAAGGGATAAATAAGATGGCTAAGGAAGATCTCTTAAAGCTGAGTGACAACCATAACATGAGGGGGCACAGTCTTAAGCTGCAAGGGGGAGGAGGTTTAGGAGGGAGGTCAGGAAGCACTTCTTCACTGAGAGGGTGCTGGACACTTAGAATGCGCTGCTGGAAGAGTTTGTCTCATTGAAGACAGTGGTCAGCTTCAAGAGAGGCTGGGATAGGCATAGGGAAAGTGTAAGGATCATGGGTTGGGAGGATGGGGAGGGAGGGTGGGGCAGTAGCTCAAGCTGTGGACTCTGCAGTATGAGCAGACTAGATAGACCAAATGGCCTTTCTGCTATTTCTTCAGATGTTCAGATGCAGCATCATGCATGATTGAAGTCAATTTTGGTACTGCATGTTAGCATTAAAATATTGAAATGCTGTAGTATGTTAGAATTGTGTTTATTTATGGACTGCTTAAATTTAAAGCAGCAGTATTTGTTAGTAACCATACATTTCTCAGTAATAAGGTTTGTCTGGCAAAAAATATGAAGATACGATTTTACTTTTCTTTCATTCCTGAACCAAGTTATGGGGTCTTGACATTTTTAAACGTTCCATCGCCCATGCCACACCCACCATGAAAAAAATACATATTGTATGCTGTTTACTATAAGAAACATGCGGAAGACCTATCCTAATACAACTACAGCATGAATCTAGCATGCACATTCAACAAGTAGCACCAGAGGAAGAGATTTTATTTATGTGTGTGTGTGTATATATATAAAAAGTGAATGGTGGCCATCTTTAATGACGTGAATCATTAATTACAAAATCGGCTATAAAAATGTTTTAACAACATTTGAGAAAACAAAGAATATACTGAGCACAAATCTTAGGTTGTCAGAAATACATTTTTGCTAAAAAAAAAAAAAAAAAATCAATTTTTTCACTGACACGTACTGCTGCTTTGAGTTTTACTTTACCATTTTCACTTTTATTTTTGTTTGCTGACCGCCGCACTGCCTTCAATATTCAGTCTAGCAGTCTACCAACCAACTTGACGATTATTCTTTTTGTCTTAGAATTCTGTTGGTTGGTGTGGTGAAACAGACAGTTGCAGTTTGTGGGCAGCGCTGTCACTCAGACGTGTGTGTCTAACGGTGTAGGTATTGCGGTAACAGACGTGCTTGCTGTGGTCTGACAAAAAAGTAAAGTTGACGCTCATAAAAAAGACATTGGTAGTGAAAAAATGTTTACATTGCAGGGAGTTTTGGAAATTAAATACTGTTTGGTTTCTGTACTTAAAGAGCAGCTGACGCCTTCAGGAGAACTTTAACAAAACATAACATTTAGACGCAGTTCGGCTTGTATGTCACATTCATTCTGTATTGCTCCTTCCCGTCATTTATTACTGAGGGTAATCTGCATGAAAACAGGATCTTTGCTCCTAAAGAGTTCATCTATTCTTGTTGCCTTCTCTCTACCTGAAGTCCTAACAAACTGCTTGTAACATCAGTTACTCTCATGGCAACAGACTGTGATGTCACAACAGAGGATTGTGATGTGAAGTAGGGAGTAAGTTAAAAGGCAGATGAACTCAGAGTTATAAAGATCATGTATTCATAGCAACTGCTTCAAGTAAAAATAATGTGGAGGAGAATTCTATAGAATGAGATGTGTGTGTGTGTATATATATATTCATCTATCTATCTATATATGTATATATATATATATATATATATATATATATATATATATATATATATATTATATATATATGTATGTGTGTGGAATGCAAGCTGAATTATACCTAAATATGTTTTTCAAAGTTTTCTTTGAGGCGTCAGCAGCTCTTCAAGGTATGTGGCTGTTAACAGCATGGTATTCATGCTGCCTACTGACAATGCACTCTGTTTGCGGACACAGTAAAACTGACTACTTTAAAAGTGAGAAATGTGTAGCGCAGGGGAAACAGCCTTAGTTAAACCGCAGATACTGAATTCTGACTACTTTCTAATGAATTCTTTTATGTCGCACTTTCATACTGATTTTATGAACGGCCTCATTCGTGATCTGTCAGATGAAACTAACAGTATTTTATGTAACGATCTGTGCGTCAAGTGCAGGGTACATTTCAGAATGGAGGCTACTGTGCAGATAGCATGATCTCAGCTATTTGTACAGTAGCTCTCTCTTTAGTGAAAATAACACTTATTTTATAGATCTGTCTGCACTCACTCCCATGGTACAAGTACAGTGTGTGTGTGTGTGTGTGTGTGTGTGTGTGATATATATACTGTGTGTGTGTGTATATATATATATATATATATATATATATATATATATATAATGTGTGTATACACACATATATATATATATATAGAGAGAGAGGGAGCTGTATATACTCTCATTCTGTTTTTTTGTTGTTTTTTTTTTTTGTCCCTCAGTGAATTGGCACACTAATGATTCCATATTCTGAGTTATTCATTGGCTTATAACAAGCACTGGTTTAATTATTTCCGCTTGCTATGTAGAATCGCTTACTGTAGTTTCCTTTTCGTTTGGAAAAGCATTGTATTGTTACGTACAGTTGTAGCTTTTTACAGTATTGTTCGGGATAGAGTTCCACTATTGCAAGCCCAGTGGACTGCCTGAACAAGCTAATCCACACTGAAGGGAGCTTTAGGAGAAAGGGCTGATTTCTTTAAGTAAGGTGTCTTTGGAATTTTTTTTTTCTCATATATGTCTTTATACTGTCAGTTCCAAATGTTGTTTTTTGGGGTGTTCTTGATATTTATTCTGCACTCTCTCTCAATTTCTGTAGACTGACCAAAATGGAGCAGTGGAATAATCACAATACCAGCATTTCATGCTGCTGGGTTTAGCTCTTTTTTTTTTTTCCCCTCCAATTCTATTTGTAGCCCTCCAGCCTGGAACTCTCTCAGGCCACTGCACTCACCAGCTTGCTTCTACCATCCGCTGTGTTCCCCTGCCATCTTAATGTTCAGTACGGTTCCCCGGGTCAGGGGAGGACAACCCAGGGAGACTATGGGGGACAGTGGCGGAAACCAGCTGGCGTGGCAGTGGCACTGGCAGGGCCGTCGCCAATCCAGGGCTGGAGGGTATTTCTTGTGGTTAACCAATATCCCCCCACGTGGTGCATGTCTGATGCCAGGCCATGGCAACCCCTGTCGGCCAGTCATGCTCTCACGGCAGCCCGGGCGGCTTGATGGTGCCTCAGCTCTCCACTGGGGGGTCGCCAGAGCACGGGCATCCCTAACCCTCCCACCTGGAGAGGAGAGCTGCCCAGAGGGCGCTCAATCCGTCTCCCTCCCCTGCCGACCCCTGACTCCCGAGCTTACTCCCAAACTCGGCTCATTGGTGCGGCGCGAGGTGTGGCATCTGGGTTTAGCTCTTAAAGCTATAGCTGTACCCGTGAGTTCCTGACAGGGGTGCACATCACACATATTTTTAAGTAATTCCCATTGATAACGGAGTGAACAGAAAAATAAATTACGGTAGCCCACACTGTTGTGGCACCACCTGATAGTGCTGTTCTCAAAAGGAGGCATTTGCCACATGGTAGAGCGTCCCCCCTGCCCCTGTGACAAAAGTGCAATGCATATTGCAAATCAAGCTGTTAGTGGGTGCAGGTTTACAGCTGCTGACAATCTGAATTGTGCCTGTGACCAGGTTGCAGCGAGGCAGTGCTGCAGGTCAGTTGGATTGTTATGCACCATGGGAAGCCCGCCAGAAGTGACCCTTGACTGTTTCAAGTAATATGGGTTTCTGATGGGCCAGTGGTTCCCCACTGGCTTCCCAAGAATTGGATCATTGCAGTCTTGTGGTAACCCCTCCCTAGCTGTAGGGGTCTGTTACTTTCCTGTTAGTCTCTTCCTATTGCTGCGCCTGGTTGGAACACTGTGTCCCCTCAAATACAGGTGGCCTTGGAGGTAACCTGGGAGGCGCAGGAGCATCACGTGAACTGCCTTGCCTTTTGCATGGCCCTTTGTGCTATTACCTTTTGCAATTCTGCTTCCTTTTCCGATTGGTCATGAAGATGTTTGTCCAATCAGACCAGGATTACAGCCCCTGTTAAGTGTAGGTCAGCAGGGCTGTTTGGGGGCACTAAATGGTCGAATTGGCTGGCTAACGCTCTGTTTGTGATTGTGAATAGTGTCCCAGAAGTTTAAAACTCTAAATAAATGATTGAAAATATATTTTTGTACCTTGTTTCAAGTGACCGCTCCTTTGTGGTGGATATTCCAAAGCTTCAGCTGCAATACAGGACCCTTCAGCGCTCTCTTCATCCAGACAACTTTAGTCAGAAGTCTCAGGTAAGAACTAGGGAAGGTTTCTGTGCTCGGGAAGTGGACTTGGGAGGCTAGACTACTAGGGTGTCAGCTGGTTTTGTAAGCCATAACCTCAGAAACCTTAAATTTGCAAGTACAGTTCACTTTTTAAATTTTATTTATTTTGATAACCGGGAAGGTGCACTTGCGTTGAGGCAACTTTTTGCCGGCATGACTCTGGTACAGAAGAGTAAACGTAAAGATAGTGAGATGAGATACAAGCACATAAATATCGTAATACAAAGTAAAGTGACATGGTACAAAAATTTAAATCAACAATGATTTGTAAATCATGCAAAGCAGGTACAAATGTTAGACTTGGAGATGCACTTTCAGCTTGGCAGTGAATACCTTGGAGGTGGGGACTGCTCTAATAGAGAAAGGGATGGTGTTCTAGTACATAACTTGTTAATATCTGAAGCAGTTTTGACCAGTACCCATGTGCGTGAAAGGTACTTTTAATAGCAGGGTTTTAAATAATTGATTAGCAGTTTTTTTCTTGGGACAATGCTAACTGTACAGAAAGTATTTGTATAGGTTTTCTAGAAGTGTTACATTTGTTAAACACAGTGAGGCAAGTGCTATGCATTTTCACAATGTTTTAGCACTTTTATGAGCAAAATGCTAATCAATTTTTGAGTTAAATAAAACCCTGAATAGATTGCAGAGGAGCGGGAGATGGGGTTACCCCTGAACATGAATAACTTGAATAGGTAATGGGGAACACCTCCTTATAGAATTTTGTGCATGAAGTTAGCTAGGGTTGACTAGGCTCTGGTTTCAGGTTGCAACCATCCGAGTCGTTCAGAATTGGTACAGTGATGGGACCATGGGCCTTGGGAGGATGCAGATTTGGCAGTCTTGTGGGTTAGAACTCTTTTCTTTGCCTAAACCTTAAGGGGAGCGGCATCTGTTATAATTGAACTATACTCAAGCAGGGGAAGAATGCAGCTTTGTGCAGTTCTGATTTCAGTGTCAGGTGCCAGATACTTTGAAGTATGATAGAGTAGACTATGATTTTGGTGAACAGCTCTTACAGTGTTGGTCATATGAGTATCAAAAGTGAGGCGGAGATCGATAGTAACACCCAAGTTATTTGAGAATTCATTAACTAGTTCCAGTTGCACTCCATCTAAGCTTGAGATGCTGAGGTCTTGGGAGAATCTTCTAACCTGTGGGGCCGAGTAGCATGGCTTTTGTTTTGAAGACACTTATGACCAATTTATATTAGTGAACCACTGTTGTAGGGAATAGAAGCTGCACCCAAGAACTCTGTTGTGCCCTGTACAATAGGTCAGTGGATACAGAGGAGGTACCGTGGGACTGGAGAATGGTGGACATGTTTCCGATACACAAGGGGGAAAAGTAGAGAAGATCCAGGAAACTACAGGCCGGTAAGCCTTACTTTGGTGGCTGGTAAGGTAATGGAGGCACTCATCAGGGAAAGGATTGAGGATTACTTAGAAGCCAGTGGGCTGCAAAACCAGAGATGGCATGGGTTCACCAGGGTAGGTTCTGTCTGACCAACCTCAGCGAATTCTGTGATGAGTAACTAAGGTGGTGGATTGGGTGGGGCGGAGGGTGTGGCCTACCTGGACTTTAGGAAGGCCTTTGACACTGTCACACATGGGAGGCTGGTAGTGAAGCTGAGGGGACTGGGGGTGGGGACAAAGATGGAGAAATGGGTGGAAAATTGGCTTGGGGATAGGAGTCAGAGGGTGGTGGTAAATGGGGTATGCTTGAAGGAGGAAAGAGTGACCAGCGGGGTACCTCAGGGGTCAGTGTTGGGACCAGTGCTTTTTAACGTCTGTGTGAGCGATATTATGGAAGGTCTGGGAGGTAAAATATGCCTGTTTGCAGATGATGCAAAGCTCAGTAACAGGGTGGACAAGATGAGGGCTGATTTGGGGAAGTTGGAGGAGTGGTCCAGGAGGTGGCAACTGAGGTTCAACGCTAAGAAATGTAAAATCATGCACCTGGGGAATAGAAACCCAGGTGCAAAATACACACTTGGAGGGAGGTACTGGAAGCCACAGAGGAGGAGAGGGACTTGGGAATAGTTATTACTGATGACCCCAAGGTAGCAAGGCAGTGTGGGAAAGCGGTGGGGAAAGCAAATCAGATGCTTGGATGCATAGAAAGGGGGACCACCAGCAGGAGGAGGGGTGATTCTTCCCCTGTATGTAGTACTGTTACGACCGCACCTCAAATATGGAGTGCAGTACTGGTGGCCCTATCTCCAAAAGGACAAGGACAGATTGGAGGTGGTGCAGAGGAGGGCTACCAGGATGATGCAGGGGATGTTCTATGAGGAGATGCTTGGGTAACTGAACCTGTACTCCTTGAAGGACAGGAGGAGGAGAGGGGGGGAATATGACTGAGACATTTAAATATTTGAAAGGGATTAATAAGATTCAGGTGGAGTGTCCGTTTCAGCTGAGTGGAGCTTCTAACACTAGAGGGCACAGTATGAAATTGTTAGGAGGCAAGGTCCGGGGAGACAGGAGGAAGTTCTTCTTCACTGTGAGGGTGGTGAATGACTGGAAGTGGACTAAATTGCTAGAAGAGGTGATGGGGGGGATACAACCAAGCAGTTCAAACATGTTTGGGATAAGAATATGAGTATGCTAACAGTGGGAGGGACAAGTTTGACAGTGTCCCAGTAGATGGATTCTGCTTGGGAGTTTTCATGGGCATACTAGGTGGGCCAAGTGGTCCTTATCTGCCGGCTACTTCTGTGTATCTAAGCATAGGTGATGTTTTTCCCATGCACAGAGATGACTGCATCATCTGCGTAGAGCTGAGTCTTGGCAGCATTGCAACTTTTAGGTAGGGTGTTAATGAAAGTAGTGAAAAGGAGAGGGTCTAGGATGGATCCTTGAGGAACCCCACAGGAGATAGAATTCATCCTGGACAAGGCGTTACCAGTTTTGACAGGCTTTACTATTTTGCAGATAGTTGAAGAACCACTGAGTATTTGGGCCCCCAACCCTAGCCCTTTCAGCTTCTATATGAATACAGTATATCACAGTCTACCAGGTTGAAAGCCTTTGTCAGGTCCACTGATACAGCACTAGTCAGCAGGCCATTATTCTTACTGTGTCCTTGAAGCTGACCGATGCTGTGCATGTGTCGTGTCCCTTCCTGAAGCTATGTTGCTCCTCACAGAGTAACTCATGCTGGTCTGAGTGAGATGACTGTGTACTGTTCTCTCCTACATATTAGCAAATGCAGATAGTATGGAAGTAGTCTGTAGTTGTCCAGGACAGTTAGCTTGCCCTTTTGTGCAGTGGCACTACCGTGACTGATTTCCAGCTATCAGAGATTTTCTTGGTCTCAAAAGAAAGGCTAAATATTTTGGAAATGGGGAGAATGATTTGTATGGCAGCAGTTTTAAGGAATTTGGGCATTAGGGCATCGCTGCCAGCTGATTTATCAGCTTTTAGATGAAGCAGCAGATTGGGAACTTCCTTGACAATGACATTCTTGAAGTAACATAGGGGATGGCTTGGTGCTGGGTTAGACTTGCTAAAATCGGGAGAACATACCTAGCCACTTGGGTGTCTGTATTATTTTTATTTACAGGATGCCCTTTGGGAAGGGGAACTCTGGCAGGATGTGATGTATGTAATAGGTAAACCACACTGGGTGTCAGTCGTGCTCTGATGTCACTTGCGAGGCCGCTTTCCGCCAAGTGTGCATATATCAAGCCAGCGACCGCACCCTCAGAGTAGTTTATCTATCTTATAAATGTCAAAATTGTTTTGAGGGGGTAAGTGCAGGTGTGCGGTCGCACTGTGATATACGCATGGTCACCTGATGGTCTTTCACCAATTAATTAGCCTCTTTTTTTTTTTTCAAACCCATTTTATAAACATACATGATGTCAACACATAACAGATGAAATAACTTATAAAACCTCTTAACTGAATGAATTAAATGCATGTGAACAGGAAGCCTTACAGAGCTCCTGAAACCACAGGCATAACTTAAAAAAAATAATATTAAAGAGCAGGTATTTAGTTCTGTGTGTATTATTTTTTATATACGTGTGTGTGTGTGTGTGTGTGTGTGTATATGTATGTATGTATGTGTGTGTGTGTGTATATATATATATATTCCCCACCGCCGTCTGCGTACTTGGCTATGGGGATACATAGTAGTTTTTGCCGTTTTTCTCCCTGTACCCCAGCAGACGGCCGTGTGTGAAGGTGCACATGCACCCTGTGACGCCGGCTCAGCCCCTTCCTCCTCTGGCATTCGCCGAAGCCCTCCCCATCCCAAACTGCCATCTGTCCTTCACTGGGTGGCAGCCAAGGGCCGGGGAAACTCCAGATCCTCCATGAGAGAGGAGAGCCACACTACAGTAGCTCAATCCCCTTCTCCCCCACTGACCCCAACAACCCTGGCCATTTTCCTGAAGCCGGGTTGTCAGTGTAGTCGCAGTGTGGCATCCAGCTCCTCAACGCCACGGGCCTGCTATTTCTGTGTGTATTTTGTAAAATATTCTGTGCTGGGCTATTTCAGTTTACTAGAACATACTCTTGTTAAATTGTACTAGTTTTCCTGGTTTTGTAGTAAATTTCTATGCCAGTCTGGAGGGGGTGGTCACTGTCACTGAGGATAGATGCTTGTTCTGTCCGCTGTCCCTTGAGGAACTCTTAAAACGAATAAAATCAAATGTAACTGCAGAATTCAAGAACCACAGACCCATAAATGCTAAAGCTACCTACCAGGGACATCCATCGAGAATTTGAGACAGTCTGGACATGGGGAATCCCAAGAAAGCATCAGCTGAAGGTGGAGGGCAGCGAGGAGAGCAGGCAGCTAGGCCAAGCAGATCAAAGCAGACCGCAGACGACAAAGTAGAAGCCTAGAACTTTACCATAAATTATGTGATGTGAGCAATAACCCCCTTGACTTAAGGGTTTACCCTTTGGGCAGTAAAATTCAGGAATTACATGGTTGCCTAGTCTACCCAAATATTATGTTTTTTGCAGCTTTCCCTGTGGTGTCATCGGCTATTTTTTTTTTTTTGGCAGCCCGGGACTTCAGCCATCTGAGCAGGGGTTGCTGTGCTGAAGCTGTGTTTCAGTGGGGGAAACCAGCCTGCTTCACCAGAGATCTTGCAGCAGGGATTCACCCTTGTAGAGGACCTCCACATCTACAGCATGAGCAACTGCCTGTTTCTGGTGAGGTGAAACAAGCCTCATCCCGGGGAGTTGAAGAGGACGGATGAGGAACTTTTGGGAATTTATCACGGCCTGCACCCTTCACCACTGGAGGCTTGTTGGGTCTGCCACAACCCCCCACCTAAGAGTCACTTCAGTGGCTCACTTTGCAATGATTTCTAAGACTGCTTATAGAACCTGAATGGAGGGTCTGCCTCCCCAAATAGAACTACCGTCAGCTGCAGCTTGGTATTCAGGAATGCAGCCTAGCCCTACAGCATTTGTAAACGGGTAAGACTTAGACTGATCAGACCAGGACTGCGTCATTATAACCAGTAACCTACAAAATTCCAAGTGTGTACCCACTTCAGAAGCCCAAACAGCAAGCCGCCCAGTGGCACTGGTGGTTAAGGCGATGGTCGCTTAGCACCGCACTCTTGCACCCGGTTCGAACGAGCCCAGGACAACAGGGGTCGGTAGGGAGAGAGAGGATCGAGCCGCCTGAGGACTGCCTCTCTCTCTCGGGAGGGGGTTTGCTGTTACGCTCCGACCTCTGATGCCATCCAGGGGAGATGTGAGCTGGGAGGCACGTTGCCGACGTACTTCATCGGGGGCCGGTGGGAGTAAAACTGGAGCAAAAAGGAGCTGGCAGGCTCCATGATGGCTGCACCACCATCCCATTCTGGCCTCGATGTTTGGATTTCACTCCGAGGGTGAGGTAAAGCCGGCACCCTTTCGCCTCAGCCCTGCCATGGGGGGGGGCCATGGGGGATTTAGGGATTGTCGGACAGGGGAACTTTGCAGCCAGAGACCAAGTTCCCTCTGAGGGAAGGACCAGAGCCACCTGCCAGGCTCCACAGGAGGATAAAAACATAATAGGAAAAAAAAAGCCCAAACAGCAGGATACCGGACTCTTTATTGACTACAGTGATTTTATTCCATCCAGCATGCTCAGTACAGTCAAATGTGGAGGAAGGTGTCCATCTCAAAACCAGTTTGGCAGAACCCCAGGCTTGGAACTCTGGTAGCACTCGACCCAGAGGCTGAGCTTCTGGGAGCACATCTGCCTCTCTCACTCGGTCAGAAAGAACTGAATTTCCTCAGATACTCCGCAGCAGTTCGCACTCAGCTCAGTGTCTATTGGCTGAATCTTCATGAAGACGAGGTTCTTAGGAAAGGAGCCCTCTGATTGACCAGTCGATCTGTGCCCCTTTTCTCTGTTGCCCACACTTTCCAGCGGTCTTCATTTGGGCTTCAGCATGTCCACTCTCCTCTGATTAGCTGAATCTGTCACCAGAAGCTTTGTTGGCCTCCTAATGGACTTCAGTTTTCTGGACCTGCTTAGTGATCTCTTGGCCCTTCCCACAGTCCTGTTGGCCAGAGGGTCACCCAAGCAGCCTCCTTGCCTGTATGAGCTTATTTGACTCTGCCCTCATATCTTTCCTGTCTTGCCATTGCCATTAATTGTCTTTGATCATGTGACTGTTGTCCTTTCTCCATTCTACACTCCAGCTCTGCTGCTGGAAAATCTTTCTCTTCACATCTTCCCTCTGTCTGGAACAATCTCACTCACACCTTCTGCCTCTCCCCTTTTTCTCCATCAGACCTCTTGCTGTCCCACCCTACTCCTTCCTTGGCCATAGTTAATTTTGCCATGCCAGTCTTGTGTACTTAACCTCTGTGTTCTTGTACTAGAGAGTTTTGATATACTAGCCATTACACTGTTTTCTGCATTGCATTCATTGTTATTGTATATTTGCTGCACTTTGCATTTTTCTGTCATGCATACTTTGTATAGTTTGTCTATAAATTGTGTATGTTGTCTACCTTTTTCCCTTCCCCTTGGTCACACCTGGAAATGAGCCTTGGCTCTGTGTGCCTTTCCTGGTTACTAATTTTCAAATAAATAAGTTTAATTATTTTATTAACCGTCTGTCCCTTCTAGCAAATTCCAGCCATCTGTATGGTGCCCCCTGGGGATCATCATAATAAAGTGCCTAGTTTCTGTGGTTCTTGACCCCCTTGGGCAACTGGGGTTGCGTGTAGTGAGAATGGAGCATCCGAGAGCACTCCAGAGCCTTCTGTTCATAAGCACAACTTTGTGGTGAGCTTCCTGTCATTTCTGGGCAGGGTTCCACAAAGAGACATTCCATCAGGCGTACCATACTTTTTTGTTCTGTTAGCTCCAGAATTGTCACTGGGAAGTCTTTAACATGTGGGTAAGTGCTCCCCAGCTAGAGAGAGTGGCACAGCTCAAAGCTGCGACATCGGCACAATATGTTGGTGGCATGAGAACCTTACAGCTTCTAGCTGATTATACCACACTTCTTGTCGCACAGTAAAACAGTAATAGTAAGTATAACCCCACTAATACCGTAACTGTTAATGATTTGGAATGTAGATTTAAAAGTGGTTGCCGTAGCTGCTGTCCCTTAAGGCAAGCATCATGGGGTTTCCTGTAGCCAAGGAGGTCAGTGGGGAAGCCCAGTGTCTTGTGTGAAGCCCAGCCTGCATCATTGGCCTTGCCTATCACTACCATTTTTGCAAATGAGGTGTTTATAGCTTGGCAGTTAGAGCATAGAGCTGTGAATTTGGATACCTGTTAGACCTGGGTTTGACTCCCATAACCATCACTTGTATACTGTGTGATCGGTCACACCTGGGAACGAGCCTGGACTCGCTGTAAGTTTCTTGGCCACAAATTGTAAAATAATGTCCTTGGTAATAAAAAATAAGGGAACATAAATATAAAAACCATCTGAATTGTAAGTCAAACTCTACCTAAATATTACTTTTTTTTTTTTTTTTTTCAGCTTTCCTTGTGATGTCATTGGCTTTTTCAGTACAGTTTCAAAAACTTTTTGGGAGGGCATCAGCCTCTGAAGGGGGAGGTAGAGAATTGAACCACGATGGAGAATCTGTGTTCCTGGCTGAGGTCAGGCATACTATGAGGGCATAAGTAGTTTTCCTTTAGAGGACCTCTGGGGACAAACAATAGCATAGGGTATTAAAGGTCAGTCCCGGCATTGGCACCTTACAGTTGCAAGTCAACAGAAACATGCACTGATGGTGCGAGCCAGTGCATTGTCGAAAATCTTAGAGTAAATAAATGGGGCCACAGGCAGCACTCGGGTATAACAGAAAAAATAAATGCAGAATCATGGTTAACCAACCATGTTTATTCCATCAAGAGACCGCACTAAGCCCCAGCACTTCGCCTCTGTAGCATGAGGTTTCATCAGGGGCGTAGCCTCATGCTACAGAGGCCAAGTGCCGTCTCTTGGTGGAATAAACAGTCGGTTAACCACGATGTTGTATTTATTTTCTATCTCACTCCTGAGTACCGCCTGTGGTCCTGTTTGTTTGCACCTTACAGATGATCTGCCAGTATGTTGCATGAGCAAAAGTGTTCCCTTATTGTGCTTAGTACAATAAGGGAACACTTTAGCTAATGTGTGCTGCTTTGAATGATGCTGCCATAAGGGGAAGTACTGATTGTAGAACCTTAATGTGATGAGCTTTTCTGTGGTACAGTGGAAGATTAGGATGGCTGCCACTGTAGTTTATGGTTATCCCATGGATATTTCAGGGCTGAGGTGGACTCCCAGGTTCCTAGCATGTTTGCTATGATCATGATGGGGACCTAGGAGCAGAAAAGGGAGAGGGTTTGAGCTGTGGAACATATTTAAAAGGAGCTGTAAAAAGTACAGTAAAGAGCTACAAAGATTATTGGTGTCTGGAAAGATGACCTCTGATGAAAGGCTGGAAGCACCTGGGGTTGTTCTCCCATGAAAATGGAAATTAAGGGAGATAAGACTGAGTTATTGTAAATCCTGAAAGACCATTCAAACATATACCAAAACAGTCTGTTCAGCAGAATCTTCCTAATAGAACCAAGGGGCATTAGTATGCTGCTATAAATAGGTGGGGAGACGGGGACATAAAGAAACATTGTTTCACTCTCTGAATAATGGGCTTTTTTGTGAAATCGTTTAAGGAGCTGCTGACACCTCAAAGAAAACTTCAGAAAACACATTGGGTACAATTCAGCTTGCATTCCATATATATTCTATAGAGTTCTCCTCCCTGCTGTTAATTACTGAGGGAATTTGCATAAATACATCATCTTTTATCCCTTAGAGTTCATCTGGAGTAACTGTGATGTCACGAGCCATGCATTATGAACTCTGGTAGGGAGAAAGCAACCAGAATTGATAAACTCTTCAGGAGCAAAGTTCCTGTTTTCATGAAAATTATCTCGGTAATAATGAAGAGGAGAAATACAAAACTAATGTGAAATACAAGTTGGACGGTCTATTATATTTTATGAAAGTTCTATTGATGGCATCAGCTGCTCTTTAACAGAGGAGGTGATTAAATGCAGACAATGTACAGAAATTTAAGACGAGGCTCGACAGGTAACTGAATAGAAAATGCATTTCAGGTTATTGCGGTTAGGATAACGGGCAGGGGAACTAGATAGGTGGCACATGGCATTGTCTCACTACACCTGTGTACCTTTTTCCTGCAGAAGAGTTGGAGGTAGTTTATCTTGAGCCAGGCTGCAGACATGGCTGAGAGAGACGATTGGGAGGGAGTGTATGCCAGTACTCTGAAACAAAAAGAGATTGGGGAAAGTGAAATGCCACGTGCCAGCGTTTCCAGAGCGAGCAGTGTTAGATGTGTTGGCAATGTGATGTAGTAATCCTCATTATTAACAGGGACCGCCCTTACTATCAGCTTACATTCCTTTCTTCCAGAAAGAGCGTGACTGCCGAAATTCAGTCTGCACTGGTTAACAAGGCCTCACAGGACGCTCTTAAAACCACTCAATCGAGGACTGTACATGGTAAGGACATGTTTATTTTCCATTGACTTACCGATGAACAGTGTCTCAGATTCCCTCTGACATCCTTAGTCTGCCTGAACTACAGGGTTAGATGCTTCTCTTACTCTTAAGAACATGCAAGGAGACATTCTTGTACTCTGCTGAGATGACCTAATCACACCTCTAAATATTTACTGCTGACCTGTGTATTGCTTGTAAAAGTGTTTTTGTGCTAGCCTGGTGGCGTGGAGGGCAGAGGCATCCATGCCTCACCTGCTGTCACACCAGCAGCTTGGTTTATAAACGATTCAGGTCACGGGAGGCTGGCCTGGGAGAGGAGGATTAAGCTTCCAGCAGACTGCTCTCCTCCTCCTCTGGTGAGGGAGGGTTGCGGATCCCGGCACGTGTCTGGCCTCTAGTGGAGGCTTGGAGGCAGGCAGCCAGGGACAGAACCTTTGGGGCATGGAGGACTGCATCCGCGACATCCCACACACCATAGCATGCGTGGGCACGTTTGGCTGGCATTGCATGTCTGTTCCTCCAGGGGAGGAAAGGTGGAAAATGGCCGGGTGCAGTGCAGGGTGACACCAGCTCTTTGCAGCCCCGCACTGGCTACAGGTCCTTTTTCCAGAACCGGATCCATTCATTGGCAGTAAGGCACCTACCGTCAACCCCTGCCATGGAGGTAAGTTGTGGGGGACGCAACGGGATCAAGGTAAGTCCCTGGGATGCTGGGTAACGGGGCTGGGGGGGATGTTGGTGAGAAGGCTAAGCTTGCACTGCAGAGGAAAAGCATTAGCTGCAAAAAAGTATTTTTGCTGTAAAAGGGGCAGTTTATGTTAAAAATTAAATAAATAAATAAAATAAAAATGTTTAGTGTCATTCAAATACAGTAAAACAAAGTAAAACCAAATGCTCAATGCAAAACAAAATAGCAGTTAAGGAATACAAAGCAGGACAAGACAAGTGGTAAATCATTTTTATAGAAGAAGGAAAGGATGTACAGGATTCTAGGAGGTCGAGAGATGCTGGGTGAAATATGGTTGGAGAGCAAATGTGGAATGACGCCTGAAAAGGGGTTATAGGAGTTAAAAAGTTTGGCAGGGTGAGGGCGGAACCTGCGAGGCAGGATGCACATAGATCAAGATCCTATAAGTAAAAGACTGCTGCATTTAAATAAGCTTGTGTGTTCCGGCCCGGTGGCGCTGAGGCACTGGTGCCTTACCTTGTGCTACGCCGGCGACCCGTGTTCGGGAACGAGCACAGGCCGTCTGGGTTCGGCAGTGGAGGAGAAGGATTGAGCGTCCGATGGACTGCTCTTCTTCTCCGGGGAGGGGGGTTCCTGGTGGTCGGCGCTTGTTCGCCCCCCGGCGGAGGCTGGAGGACAGGGCGCCACACTACAAGTTTGGGAGGAGTCGGTCCAGACATCTGGAGGGAGCGGTTGCATGCACACTCCCCTCCACTGACGACACTGTGCAGTCCCGACTCCTGGGGAGAACAGAAAAAAACACTGCCGTGGAGAATGACAGAGGCGCCTGCAGGCCTCCGCCCTGGTTAGCCATGGCGCTGGCCAACTAAATCCGGTCCTCGGTGGAGGTCGGGACCCGCCCTACCCGCCAGAGGTAATCCCTGAGGTCAAGTCAGCGTCGGCTGGTGGATGCGGGGGCAGGGGCTGGGGCGCCCCCCCTGAAGGTACAAGCGGCAGTAGGAGAGTAAAATAACCAAAAAAAAAAAAAAAAAAAAAAAAAAAGCTTGCATGTGTGCACCTATTTTTATTTAGTTTTTTTGTTTACCAGGTAAGTGCACTAGCCATAGCAATGACTATTTTCAGGCACGACCCGGGAGGGTACAGTGCAACAATACAGGCAGACATTCCAGTACAGGTTCAACAGAGCTGACAATACTCAGTACAGGCAGACATTCCAGTACAGGTTCAAAACAGGGATGTAAAATCATATGGTGTGTGTTGTCCTCCCTGTTAACTGGGACATGTTTTCACAGTTTGAAGTCTGGATAAGCTGGCCCAGTGGCGCTGAGGTTGGGCGCTGGACACCACCTTGTGCCGCGCTGGCTGCAAGTTTGGGAATGAGCTCGGGCACAAGGGGTTGGCAGGGAGGGAGAGGATTGAGCATCTGATGGACTGCTGTCCTCTCCTGGGGAGGGATCCTGGGTCTCTACGGTACAGTGGAGACCCTTGGTGGAGACCGGGGTATTGCTAGCACTGGAACAGCTAAAGGAGAGGAGCGTGGCAGATGTTTACGGTGCAGCCGTGCTGACGTCATTGTACGTCTGCGTTCCTAGGGGGTGAAAAATAAAGAAAAATCCTTATGTTTCCCGGTAGGCGACGGTGTGGATCAATGGCAGAGCCTCATGCCCGGTGTTGGGCCATCCATCCTGGTAGTCCCAGTCTCCCTCTGCCTCTCCGGTCGCTCCTTCAGATTGTAGATAGAGCACTGGAGGAGTTGGCGGTCCCACCCTGGGGGGCTCAGAGCCAGAGGGTTGAGTGGCCGGAGGAGGTTGGAATGAGAATCAGGGCTGGGTGAGCACCAGAGTCAGAGATTTCAGGCAGGCAGCACAGCTCCGACATGTATCTGCTCGTGAGAGAGTCTGGCAGGGGTAAGTGATAAATAAACGGTACCAAAAAAAAAAAAGTCTGAATACGCCTCTCCCAGACACAATCGTCTTTTCAACCTGTCCTAACTGATAGATGGCTACCTGGTCGAAATATACTTTTCTTCATGCAAGTGAATTTTCCTGAATGTTGTGCACAATTTCCAGATTATGGTGCTGCTCCGAGATGTTATCTACCATCAGCAATAGCAAAGAAGGATTTTCTTCAGATGATGGACCCTGGTATATCTGGGCCCCCTTCCCTGCAGCCCCCCGACACCCAGCCACTTTCAGGGGTTAAATCTCTGTACCTTGACCCTGACAGGGAGCAAATCACAGCTTTCTTGTGGATGGCGATCGCAGGTAAGAGGAGAGGTGGGGAGTTTGATGTGGTCTGGGAGCTCTTGAGGGAGATGAGTGCCAGTTACCAAAAAAGGGGGTTCATGTGTAAATTAAAATCTAGATATACATACAGCCAGATGTGGTTAATCCGTGCCCTGTTAATCCGGTTACCTCTTTATCCGAATGGCACAGCAGTGTGACAGAAAAAAGCACTGTTTTAATTACCTTGTTAAACCAGAACCCTCTGATTCCATAATCCGTAATGGCTTGCAGCACTCTGAGCTAATTAATGGCCATGCAGTCACACCTCGTTAGTCCGTATGAGGTGCTAACTGCCGGTACAAGCAGAGACACCAGGAGGAAGGAGCTGCTGTTGTTATAACTAAACTTCTCTACTGAGACTATATTGCTCTCCTTCCCTCCCCACAACCCTGAACCAGTTCTAGTTTTATAGGCCCAGGATTTGACTGACAACAGGAACTTCCTGTTTAGGAGCAGGAAGTGAGTGATCACAGAGCCACCAAAGACTCACCATCCTAGAAGGGCAAGAGTACCTCTCCATCCCCCCCCAGCTGCTGGAGGTCTGACTCTGAGCAAGGAAGGAGACTACTGAGAAATACAGGAACTTCTTGTCTCAGAACAGGAAGATCAGGAGCTTAAAGGGCACAGAGGCAGTAAGTAAGTAAGTAGGGAGAAAAAAAAAAACAGAGGAAAGAGTAAGTATTCCATACAACAGTTAAGGGGCCACAAATAAGACATGATAGGAGTGGTGCAGTGCAGTGGCTGTGAAGCAGCAGTCTTCCGGGAGATGTTCTGGAGGATACAGTGTTGTCCCATCTGCAGGCACCTCTCTGGGCTGAGGGAGGAGGTTGCTCATCTCCTGGCTGAGTTGGCCAGGATTTGTGGGACCTCCTCTCCCACCCAAGGACCACCAGTGCCACTGCTGTTGCGTCAGAGGTTGCCAAGAAAGAGGAGTGGTTGGACCACAGCGGGCTCAGGGAGGGTTAGGGTGGTGGAACAGAGGCGCATCCCTCCAGTTGATCCTCTCCACAGTTCATATGCCGTTCTGGCAAAATGTGGTTCCTGTATGGAGGCACCCACAGTGGAGACCAAGGAGGATGCTGGGAACCTCCACAAAAGAGACCCACAGGAGGGTGGCATGGGACCCCAGAAGGGAAGGAAACAACTCCTGGTGGGGGACTTCATTGTTAGGAAGGTAGAACTAGGGGAGGAAGGGGAAAGGGAGGTAAGGTGCCTGCCTGGTGCCATGGCTTGGAGGGACAGGGAGTGAATCCTCAGGATTGCTGGAGCAGCTGCACAGGGGAGGGAACTGGATGTCATTGTCCACCTAGGAACAAATGACCTGGCTAAGAAAGGGATCAGAGCAGTGCAGGAAGAGTTTGTGGAGTTGGGGATGAGCCTTAAACAAGTAGCACGCATGGTAACCTTCTCGGAGGTGCTGCCTGTCTATGGCATGGGTGAGGCTAGGGTGCTCCACACCATAGAATTCAGTCAGTGGTTGAAAAACTCCTGCAGAGCTCAGGGATTGGCTTCACTGGGGACTGGGGGTCCACTTGGAGGGATGCAGGCCTATACTGGCGTGATGATCTGCATCTGTCCAGGAGGGGAACCAGGATCCTAGGTGATAGGTTTAAATGCTTCATTGGCAAGCATTTAAACTAGCCAAGGGGGAGACATTGGAAAGGAGCAGGGAAATCCTAGCCCCCCCCCTCCAAAGATCAGGGTAGTAAGTGAGGTAAACACCAAGATAGAGATGTGGATAGGGAGAAGGGCAGGGGTAAATGAAGAAAATGACAAATGCAGTAAGGACAGGGATGGGGCAAAAAGGGGTAAGGCCATCAAGAAATGGAGGGTAATGAGTACCAGTGCCCACAGTCTGGGCAACAAGCTCCCTGAACTGGTGGTCTTGGTGGAAGAGGGATGCCTCGATATTGTAGCAGTCACAGAAACATGGTACACAGAGAACCATGACTGGGATGTTAACATACCAGAGTACACAACCTACAGAAGAGACAGGGAGGAGAGAGAGAGGGGAGGAGTAGCTCTGTATGTAAGAGAAGGGATAAAAGCATCTGAACAAAAGAGTTAACAGGGAGGCGAGGAGGCAGTGTGGATCACCTTAGAGACTGAAAATGGCACCACAATCCACACCGGGGTTATATACAGACCACCATGTCGTGGAGGGAATGGACAAGGATATGATAGCAGAGAATGGGGAGATACTGTTGATGGGGGACTTGAATATGCCAGATGTTAACTGGAGCACCTTGGCCGCAGCCACACCCAAAAGCAGGGCCATTCTCGATGCCCTTCAGGTGGCATGCCTCAGACAGTTAGTCTTGGAACCCACTCGTGAGGGAGCAATCTTAGACCTCGTATTCTCAAATGGGGACGGTGAGAGGATCTCAGATCTAGAAGTGGGTAGCCATCTGGGAGCAAGTGACTACCAAACAGTGTGGTTCATGATAAACTCCGCTACAGAGTCAAGCCATACAAAAGTGAGGGTTCTGGACTTCAGGAGGGCTGACTTTGGCAAGATGGGAGAGTGCCTTAGAAAAGCACTAGCACATAGGCTAGAAGGAGGGGTGGAGCAACAATGGAGAAACATCAAAACTGCCATCACAGAGGCAATAAGCCTTTGTGTGAAGCAAATAAACAAATCAAAATGAAAGAAAAAGCCACTATGGGTCTCAAAAGAGGTGGCGGTGAAGGTTAGGGAGAAAAAGATAGCATTTAGGAAGTATAAGGAAACACAGGAGGAGCAGGACAGAGAACTGTACCAGTTAAAGCAGAATGAAACAGGGAGGGTAGTCAGAATAGCAAAGGCCCAAACTGAGGAAGAGATAGCCAACTCAGTTAAGAAGGGGGATAAAACCTTTTATAGGTACATCAGGGAGCATAGAAAGACACAGGGAGGGATAGTGCGACTGAATAGAATGGATGGTGGGTGGGCAGAGAGGGACAGTGAAAAAGGAATACTGAATGAATACTTCTGCTCAGTATTCACAAAAGAGGAGGAGGGGAAGGTGCCTAATCCAGTTAACAGAAGCACTCTGGATAGGGTGGTGATCCCAGTCCTGTCACAGAAGAAAGGGTTCTGAAAGAACTCCTAAAACTTAAGGTGAACAAAGCAATGGGGCCTGGGAATTCACCCAGAATTCTAAAAGAATTAAGGAGAGAACTAGTGACACCACTGACTGCCCTTTTTAACAAATCATGGGAGAATGGTGCAGTACCTGAGGACTGGAGGAAGGCAGATGTGATACCCCTTCACAAAAGTGGGAGCAAGACAGAGGCAGGAAACTACAGACCTGTCAGTTTGACCTCTGTGGTAGGGAAAGTGATGGAATCACTTCTGAAGGAAAGAATTGTTGAGTACCTAGAGGCCAGTGGGGCACAGGACCCAAGGCAGCATTGGTTCACAGCAGGAAGGTCATGTCAGACAAATCTAATTGATTTCTTTGACTGGGTGACCAAAGTAGTAGACCAGGGAGGGGCTGTGGACATGGCCTGCCTAGACTTTAGCAAGGCATTTGGCACAGTCCCAGACAAAAGATTAATAGTCAGATTAACCAGCCTGGGAGTGGGTCCCAGGGTGGTAGCCTGGGTAAAGCATTGGCTGGACAACAGGACACAGAAGGTAATTGTAAATGGAGTCCACTCTGAAGAAAGAGGGGTTACTAGTGGGGAACCGCAGAGTTCAGTCCTTTTTAATGTCTTCATAAGTGACATTGCAGAGGGAGTGGAAGGAAAAGTATGCCTCTTTGCAGATGACACAAGTATCTGCAATGGGGTTGATACACAAGGAGGCATGGAAAGGATGAGAAGGGACTTTGCAATTTTGGAGGAATGGTCAGAAGTATGGCAGCTTGGATTCAATGCAAAGAAGTGGAAAATAATGCACCTGAGAAACAAAAACCCAGGGGAAGAATACACAATGGGTGGGGGTAGTAACAACAACAAAAAAGGAAAGGGACCTGGGGTAATCATGTCAGATGACCTTAAGATAAGCAAGCAATGTGAGAAGGCAGTAGGGAGGGCTGGGGGGATACTGGGATGTATAGGGAGAGGCATCACCAGTAGAAAACAGGAAGTTTTTATCCCTCTGTACAGACAGTTGGTGAGACCCCATCTGGAGTACTGCATCCAGTTCTGGAGACCCCATCTTCGCAAGGACATAGACAGGATGGAGGCAGTCCAGAGGAGGGCAACTAAGATGGTGCAGGGTCTGCAAGAGAAGCCATACAAGGAGAGACTAAAGGAGCTTAATATGTATACCCTTGAGGAAAGGAGGGAGAGAGGGGACATGATAGAAACTTTTAAGTACCTCAGTGGAATCAAAGTCCAAGAGGGTAGCATCTTTCAGAAAAAGAATTGTGCAAGAACAAGGGGACACAATTTAAAGATAGAGAGTGCGAGCTCAGGGGCAATGTGAAGAAGTATTTTTTCATAGAGAGGGTGGTGAACGCATGGAACAGCCTTCCTGAGGAGGTTGTGGGTTCTAAAACTGTGGAGAATTAAACAACGCATGGGACAGACATAAGGCAATTTTGTTGGGGTAGGAAGAAATAGGCTGTTGGTTAAATAGGATCTGCAGCTTATCCTGTTGGTAGGAAATGGGCAGACTATGTGGGCCAAGCGGTCCTTTTCTGCTGTCAAAGTCTATGTTTCTATGTTCTGTGTAAATTATGACTGAGTGAAGGCTAACAGTTTATTCGAAAGATAAGCTGGGGTAAATGATTTACTGTTTTGTAGATCAAAGTAAGACAATGAAGTGAACGTCTTGATGAAGATGATAGCCAGTTTAATTAGGATGGAAGACTACAGTGATGTGTATTTTTGAACTACTTAATATAAACCGTAATAACTGAGAATATACTGTATCAACTAAAGAGAGGTCCGTGATGTTAGATTTCATGATAGATAGAATTGCCATAATCCAAGATTGGAAGTATTGATTGGGCCACAATAACTGGACTCTTTCACTGTTTCTACAGAAAACCAGCACCAGACAGTGATCACTGGACCCTAGATGTTTGCCTACCCGTACATCCGTAACTTTTCCCCACTGGTGAGTACCAGGTCCAGAATGGCTCCCTCTCTGGTGAGCTTCATCACAAGCTGCTTGAGCCCTGCTCCCTGCGGAGCTTCTACAGCTTTGTTCTTTGCTCTGGCAGCTTTTCCCACATTTTTTACTACATGGGAAGATGTGCAGGGATCCGAAGATCTGAAAGTGGGACAAAAATGCAGAAATAATTTTTTCATCTTCCCAAGTTTGACTGGTTTACATCCCAGTATTTTGAGATGATGGTTCTTACTTTTGTTTTCAAGCATCAAGGCTCTTTCTTCATCCCTTGTATCGAGACCTTGGTCAGGCAGACTGCCTTCTCCTCACATTTCAGAATTTTGAATAACTTCCTGCCTTATCCTCTCTGAAAGCCCAACTGTGTGAGCCCATTCCCTACTCCTGCTCCTGTTCGAATCTGACTCTCCAGCTTATGCCGTCTTCTTCTTCCTTCTCCTTCCCATACTACTTGGTCTGGTCCCGGCCTTTTGTAGCTGTATCCTCCAGCCTGTGTTGCCTGTGAGGCAGGCATGCTGTTTTTCTTATATTTTGCTTCAAATGAACTTGCCTGGATTCAAAGCCAGGTGGCTGGGGCTGCCTGCTACTAGGAACTGTGACATAACATCTAGCCCACATGAACTGCAGTTCACTTTACTGGGCTCTGGTGATGCACTGGGTGTGTCTTGACTTTACAGAATACAAGCACCAGTGATACTAAAGGCACCAAAGAAGGTCTATAGGAAATATTTATATTGCCAGAAAGAAGGCTGACAGTCTTTCTCTGGCACTGAAAAGGGAAGTGGCTTGGGGTCTGAGATAACAGCATCTATGAATTCTAGTGAGAAAGAAAAACTGTGCCGCTCTGGGAATCAAACCCAGATCCTTTACTTCTCTGCTGCTTGTTGGCCTGTAGCTTTACTGCTGTACTAAGCATCCTGTACAGGAGATACATGCTGTGGCAGAGGATATCCAGCACTGAGTACAGACAACCCCTACACAGCTGCAGTGGATTTTCTTAATGAACAGTCTGTCTATTTGAAGTAATGTTTCCCAAGTTGCATTTAAACCTCAAAGTCTGAGCTGAAACTTTATCAGCAATATAGAATGTCAAACCATGCTAAAAGTCTAACACTAACATCAGCAATGATATCTAACAATATCTTACACATAAATTGTAGTAAGAAAGGAAGAAAAATGTTCCACTTTAGGGATCAAACCCAGGCCCCTCCCTTTTACTATTTGGCAACCTGTAGCTCTACTGTTGTAATAAGCATCCTGTACAGGAGATGCATGCTGTGCAAAGGACATCCAGCAGTGAGTGCAGACCCCACACACACAGTTGCAGTGGATTTTCATAATGGACAGTCCATTTGAAGTAATGTCAGAGTCTGAGTTGGAACTTTTCAAGGTATCAGCAATTTAGAACTTCAGATCTTGCTGAAATTATATCAATGACATCTAACACTTTCTTGCATACTACATCCGTTGTAATGAGAAAAATAAAACTAGTCCACACTGGGATAGAATCCGATCTTGTGTTGGTCTGCAACCCTACATCAAGACCTGTCCCTTCTAAGGTGTGATCTCCAGAACTGGACACAGTACTCCAGGTGGGGGCGGACAGGTGCCCTATACAGTGGCAATACGCCCTCTCTCCTCTGGCTAGTGATTCTCCTCCCAACGCATCCCAGCATGCCACTGGCCTTGAGTACTGCCTTCTCACATTGTCTACTCACTTTTAAGTCATCTGATATAATGATCCCTAGGTCACACTCTTGACTGGTTGTTGCTAGCTTTACTCCCTCAAGAAGTACTCCTTTTGGGGTTTCCCCTCCCCACGTGTATGACTTTGCACTTCGTGGCATTTGGCTGTAATAATATAAGCAATGTACAAGTAATCAATTTCAGAGAAAGAAACAATGTAGAAAGTGTACAGAATATATTGGTCATGGGAGTAGCCAGGGTGAGAGCTACGGGAGTGTGCCACCAACATATGGCAAGAAATTTAACAGAGTCACGGTGGTGTAACATTCAAATTACAGAGCAAACGGAATTTAAGTTATACAGTAAAGCAAGAGGCAAAATGAGTAAATCGTGGGCGGCAAGGGCATGGGTTGTTGTAATATGGAGAAAAGAGGAAGAAGGCTAGCCACAGGTGCATGCTTTTGGCAAGTGTGTCAGTAAGAGTGGCGTGAGAGAGTGCAGCGAGGATGATGATGACGGAGGGGTAGATGGAGGTTGTTCCACAATTTTGGAAGGCAGATAGAGAAAGCAATCTGGCTACAAAGTTACACTGTTGCACTATTCCTGTAACCCTTTGCATTGCCCCTTCCCCAGTTATTCCTGGAAATGAGCTTTTGTTCAGCGTACTTTCCTGGCCAAAACCGGTTACTAAATAAATATAAATATTCTGCTTATTTGTAGTTAAAGCTGGAGGGAATTGAACTAAAAGAGAAGGACAGCGATCTGGACACAGACTACCTCCGGGAGGTCTTGGAAATCAACGAAAAGCTTGCAGAGGCAGATGCTGAGAATGAGATCTATAACATCGACACTTTGTAGAAGGTAAAGATGCAGGAGAAGAAATTCAGTTTCTAAATCTGGTAAAGAGAAAATACCCAATGGGTCCTAACCTGCCCATTACCTCTATAAACCTACAGACTGTGGGAAAATCCTGTATATAAAGAACTTGTATTGGAACACTGGCCAGTGTCTTGTGTCTTTGCATTTCTGTTTGGAAAAGCCTGCAGTTGTTGAGTCTTTGCGATGAAGCAAATGTGGCAAAAAATCATGGGCTGCATTATAAATCAGACTGCTGGTCAAGACTTCTTCACCACTTACTGTTGAATTAAAGAGCAAGTGGAGCCAAAACAGGCAGACAGGAAAATAATACAAATTTTAAGCAGTAGTCAGTTGTAGCTTTTTATTTCTGAAGTAGTTTTCTTTTTCATTTTGCTCATCAGAAAGTCTTTCATGTGCTTATATTCTGCTGGATGTGTGGAACTGCTCTTAGCCTGGCAGCTGACATGTCTGACTCTACTGCCCCACACTACATCATCAGCATTATGATCTCACTGACAGTGACATCACAGGTGAATAGCCTGGCAGTCACTCATTTGCTGTTCCTAAGTAGCAATGATGTCACAATCAGTGGTATGCCGTCACTACGGCGACAATTTTACTGCAACTGACAGTACAGCGACAAGTTGCTATAATGTCGGCTCAGGACCCCAGCACTGCTTTCTGGGGGTCTTGCACCTCCTCCCCAAATCAACTCTGGCTTGGAATTGATCATGTTAGGTACGTGGGGTTCAGGGGGCTTTAACACAGTCTTAAGTGATCGGCTTTATGCCGACCGCAATTGCAGTCAACATAAAGGTGTTGCTGTAACGTCGGTCAACAACAAATCTTTCTACCAACTGTCATGGATCCACAGTCAGTGAGGTCACAGTGCTGCTGATGTAGTGTGGGGCAATAGAGTAAGATATGTCAGCTGCTAGGCTAAGAGCTGTTCCACACATCACCCCTACTAACATCTGGTAGACAATCTTCTAATTAAACAAAGGGAAAAGTAAAAGTACCTCAGATACAAAAGGTAACGGTTTTAAAGTCTAATATTTGTTTTAGGCAGCACAATAACTCTTTAAATGTTTTGTAATAAAGTCGGTGCTTAAGAAAGGTGAAAAATTACAACTTGGGGACACTGAAACCTGGTGTGTGGCCGAAACCAAAATCAAATAGTTATAGTACCAGTGCCCCCCCTCCCCAAAGCTGCTTGAAAGCCTGTAGTTCATTCAAGCCAGTTGAGTTTTCTTGATTTAAAGGGGTTCTTGGACTTGTCATTCAACCAAATCACGATCAACCTGACCACCGATGGCAAGGTGACCCCCTCATCAGTCAGGAAACTACACTTCAAATTTTAAAATGACAGTATGAGCTGAGGTCCCACTGCCCGCCATCTTTCTTGTGTGGAAGCCACTTTCTGGCATCATCTTTGAACTATAAATTTTACCATGCCAATATGAGATGAGGTTCTGTTGCTTCTCTCTTTCTTGAATGGAAACCACCTTTGGCTTCATCTTTTATATTTATTAATTTATTGAAATGTTTCACCAGGAGGGCACACTGAACAACAAGTTGCTCGCTCTCACGCAGCGACCTCATGGGAGGGGTTACATACGGTTGTGAAGGATGATCAGTTACAATAGTATGTGGGTAGTACAAACAATACAAGATTGTACAACAGTTGGAACACAAGGTATTGTACAATAAATAGTAGTGGAACATTGGGTAAATTACAATACATGTCCAAAATCATACAAAAGAACATATGAACGTACAAAACAGTAATAATGCAATAGAACAATTTATAGTGCATGAGTGTACCTGGAGCAGGCTCGAGGTAGTACGCAAGTGCTGTTGGAGTAAAAAGGATGAAGAAGTTGTGCACACTGGTGACTTAGAAGGCAGGAGGAGAAGGTGGGGCAAGAACTGAATATGAGGAGAAAGGGTAGCCATTTACTGATTTCCCCCTTCAGGATGTTGAGAACCCTGCCGGGGAGGGTCATGGTAGGAAGGCAGAAACTGGGGATAGGTATTAAGGTGGGTTAAAGCAGGAACAGCTGAGGGAAAGGTAATTGTGTAGGGCAGAGGTAAGAGAGTAGTTGGAGGAGGAGGAGTGACTTATTTCAGGGGGGAGGGAATTCCAGATTTTAGGGAAACGATGGGCAAAACCAGTCTGACCAATGAGGGTGGAGCGGCGATGGACCATCAAGGTGCAGGCGTCATTTGATCTGAGAGAGTGGGTGGGGGGAGGTGGAGTGTAGAGAGAGGATGCAAGATAGGAGGGGAGCCCCCCGAACCAGAATTTGGAGGTTAGTTTGGCACAATGAGAGATGCATCTGTGAGATAGTGGAAGGAAGGAAGGTTAGAGAGCGATAGAGTTCACAGTGGTGAGAGCAGGAAGGGGAGTCGAGCAAAGCGCAGAAGGAGTTAAAGAGAGTGTCCAACCTGGTCAGGGAAGATTTGGGAGCAGCACCAAAGACTATGTCACAGTAGTCAAAGATGGGGAGTATCATCTTCTGGACAATTTCACGCCTCGCAATCAGTGGGATGCAACTAAGATTCCTGTACAGAGCACCAAGCTTGGGACGCAGTTTCTTCAGAATAGCATCGATGTGCACAGAGAAGTTGAGATGCTGGTCCAGCCAAACTCCCAGATATTAAAATGAGGTTTCCTCCAAGATGGTCCCATCAAGGGTGTGGAAGGTGGGTAGGGCCGGGAGCCTGGAAAGTCTCTGCCTAGTGCCAGAGGTCATTGAGACTGTCTTCTTGGTGTTTAGAAAAAGCTGGTGAGAAGTAAACCAGAGCTGCACTTGGTTGAAGTCATGCTGTAAGCTGGTTTGCACAGTAGCAGGGTTTTCGCCAGAACTGTACAAAACAGTATTGTCAGTGTACAGTACATGTGGATTGACGAGGATGAGCAGGCTGTGAGAAGATCATTAAGGAAAATGGAAAAAAAGTAGGGGACCAAGCACTGAGCCCTGAGGGACACCAGTGTTGATGGGGAGTGGAGGGGAGATGGAATCAAGGATTCTCCCTGACTGGGTCCTGCCAATGAGGTAGGATTTAAACCAGCTGGTGGCTGACAGAGCAAGGCCAGCTGAGAAGAGTGAATCAAGAAGCAGGGATGTGAAACAGTGTTGAAGCTCTGGCTGGGTCGGACAGAGATGGCGGGGGTGATCAGGCTATGCGTCCATCCTTGAAAAGAAATAGTCAGTAAGCCTGAAGAGGGAGGTGGTTGTTGAGTGGTTCTTCCGAAAACCAGTTTGGAAGGGGGTGAATAAAGAGGAAAGAGAGGAAGGGTGATAGTTGAGAGAGAACTAAATGTTCTTGAAGTTTGGCAAGGGTAGGAAGGAGGGAAATGGGGCGATAGTTGCCAGGAGTGGATGTGTCACCACCGTTGGGGAGAGGAAGGACTACAGCGTGTTTCCAGGATGAGGGTACTTGGGTAGAAATAAAGGACAGGTTAAGGATTAGGGAGATAGGATAAGCAATTGCAGGAGCAGAAGTATTGTATTATATTGTGTGCTCAGGCCCATGAGAGAGCTCACAGGTGACCACTGGGAGCTCACCAATTAGGAGAAGTCCACACTTCTGTTTGCAGTGCAATGTTAAAGGTTTAGCAAGCTCAACCCAGGACATTACACAGAGATTTTATCTAAGTTCTTGTGCAGCTTTCTTACTATTAGGATTTTATGCTCCTTCCTCTGGCTTCCCCATCTGACTGACCCTCCCCAGTCCTGTCACCCGGCTCCCCTGGGACTTGCATTGCACCTGTGTCCTCTGCCACAGGACTTGTGGCATGTGCCCAGCCACTGGTGTGGAGCCTGTGGGGGGTCGATCTTCATACTGACTCTGGGGGTTCTGTTTTTTGCCCCTTACTACACTGGGACCTCATCCATTCACATCAGTGTATACTCATGGAGGTGGGCATGTGCATTGGCATCATGTGCGCCCCAATCTGCCCACCTGGCCTAATGCCAGCCCCTCCAGAGCTCCGCCACTACCAGCGAGCCTCCACTCGGTGACAGTCAAGAGCCGGAGAGGCCTACCTCCCCAGTCTGGGAGAGGAGAGCTGCCTAGTTGCCACGCTATCCACTCCCAGCACCACCCCCCCATCCGACACCTGGCAACCTGTGCTTGTTCCCGAACACGGATCACAGGCGTAGTGAGGTGTAAGGCACCCAGCACCTCAGCTCTGTGTGCCACCGAGCCGGCTAATATTGGGGAAATTTAAAAGTAGGGAAATATGGCTAAGGGAATGGGGTGGGCATTAAGGTTGACAACCCTAAGGAAGACCTCCCCCCTAACTGATTTGTCAGGATTCTGGACACTCAAAACCCTAATGTTTTTTCATTTTGCTGCTTGCGGGGTGGGGTGGGGAGTTACGTTGGAAACCCTAACACCACATTTCCCTACTTTTGTGATATTACGTTGAGAATTAACTAGTGCATTAATGCAGTTACACACACACGTGTACAGGGGGAGCTGTGAGATACCTTATTATCTATACAGTTGCTGTTTGACCTTGGATAACCTCACGAGTGGCATAAACCACAATTGAGGTGTCCAAGATCAAACAGAGCGAGTATAGATAAATCGAGTATCCCACAAGCTCCCTCTGCATATTCCATTTATGCAACAGAGGCTATGCACGGCACTGAAGTAATATTTTGTTTAAAATTGTTTTTCATTTACCAGCCTAGTGGCACTGAGGGTTGAGGTGCTGGATGCTACACCTCATGCCACGCTGGCGACCCGTGTTCGGGAACGAGCACAGGTCACCAGGGGTTGGAGAAGGATCGCGCGTCCAGAGGACTGCTCTCTTTCCTGGGGACACGCAGTTGGCACGTGGCTGCCCCTCGTGGAAGCTGGGTGGCAACACTATCAACACTGCAGAAATAAGAGGCTGGAGTAGGCAGACATTGGGAGGCGCCTGTACAAAAGCGTGCATGCTCCATCCCTTGGCATCATTGCACGCCTCCTCCAGCAGGGCAACTACTCCACAAGAAAATTCCCCAGCAGCATGAAGGCTGCTTGCCAGTGCTGCTGCAGTCCTGCGCCAGGTAGCTCCCTCCTGGGTCCACCCTCCTGATCTCCATGGTGGTCAGAGAGACCGAGTGGGGCAATGACGGGGAGGTCAAGAGCTCGGACCGGGGCAGCAGTGACCTAGCTGGCTAGATGAGGGGGGGGAGGAACCAAAGGCACAACCTCCCAATTTGTTTCTAATGTATTTTAAATTACTATTTGTGCTCTAACTTGTGTAGCTGCGCTTCATGGTTTGGTTGCTAGGGATGCATCAGCGTGTCAACAGTGCTGATGTTACCAGCTGTTCTGTGATGGGAGGTTTAGCTGCTTTTTGTGTAATTAACTGTGAAAAATAGTGGCTGCTTTTAGCAAGGCTCCAGGTCGCGATTGATCTGCGGCTGCAGTAGTTCTGTGAATCAGTTCCGAGGAACTGAGCTACAGTTATGTTGCAGTAGTTTTTTTTTTTTTATATATAATATTTTATTGAAGATTCCATATGGATTACAACAATACAGTGCAGTCTTGACCGTAACCTCATACCATTCTGTTATTTCATACAATTTGAACATTATAAGAGGTCAGTCTCCTGGCATGTACTGAGTTTCAACTGGCCTTCCAAGCACTGTATTATTGCTGCAGTATATTTATAGGGTATCTAAAAAAACAGTACAACTATGAATAAGACAGTAAAGAAAAGAGTGTGAAAAAGGGGTGACAGAAGAAGTAGAAGAGTTTGAAAAGGATAGAAAGATATAACATGCAAACTAATTTGGTGGAATTTTAAACATTAGAAACCTGCTGCAGTTGATCTGTGTGGACTGCAGTAATTGTTGTGTGATAATATTTTATATCCGCTGCTCCATCAACTTTGCGGTGTCCAGTATCGTGCTATTCCCTATCAAGGTGAATTCACTAACTCCGAAAGAACCTTGACACAGGGTACTGGCTTCAGTTGGTGCTGGTGAGGCTATCGAGGGACCAGTCCTGTTCAAACTGCTCCACTCTGCCCCTCAGGGCATAAATTAATCTCTCAGTGACTAGATTAGCCAATAGTAGGTTTTTCCACATTTGCACAGTCGGCTTTACCCCCTGAGACCCAAGTG
Source organism: Neoceratodus forsteri (assembly GCA_016271365.2). Lineage (NCBI taxonomy): Eukaryota > Metazoa > Chordata > Ceratodontiformes > Ceratodontidae > Neoceratodus > Neoceratodus forsteri. The sequence continues at coordinate 2,065,497 of JADMNL010000027.1, forward strand.
TTAAGGATAATCTGTTTTGCTGTTACCAGCATTATTCTCAGCCTCCTATCGTGTAGGTGCCATTCCCCCTCCTCCTCCTCAACCCCGAAGAGCAAAGACAGGGCAGACCCAGCCAGCCTCACTCCCCACATTCCTTTAAGATCCACAGCCACCTCTTTCCAGTAGCCTTGCAAGACACTGCAGCCCCAGAACGCTTGAAGATATGTTCTCTCTCTGTCTTATGCCTTCCAGAGTGGAGATACTGCAGGGCAGAACTTAGCACTCTACTTTGGGTAGAACAGCCTATGTAGGAATTTAGATTGAGCTTCCTTATAGCCAGGCCGTCAGATAATTTTTTTTTGGGTGGAAGTCAAATACTTCCACGGGTTGAAATTTGTAAGTCATTTCAGTTTCACTGGAGTCAAAATACTCCAGCTGTCAGTTTTTTGGAAGTCAAAATAATTCCAGACACCAAATTTTGGAAGTCGAAATGCTTCAAATTCTCTAGTTTTCAAAGTCAACTCATCACTCATCTGAGTACCTTACTGTAATCCATGCTACATCCACATAAATACATTTCTCAATGATAAATGAAAACGTAAGCATGCATTAATCATTTTCAGACGGTGTTTATTTCATGAATTGTTCAGTTCTTGTATAGTAGACAGTGCCATGCCATCAAGTATCTTCAAATCATCGCTGTGTATAGATTAGTAATAATCATTTGTGTACTGTATACAATATTATCGGTATGTTACAGAGCTAAGACATAAGCAGCAGCTCTTCAATGACACCTGTTATTGCAGCCTGTGATAAGGCTAATATTCCCTGGCTTCACATCCTCCTGACAAGGACTCCAGGAAGATTGATGCCGTGGTAAAAACAATACATAGCAGCGCCCTTGGGACTCAGACAAGCAAATTACATGGCTTATGTGGCAAGATACTAAAATCTAGATGGGACACTGTCATGGCTTTAGCCAAACAGGCCCCTGGCCAGCTTACACAAGGAGTTGGAGCAGGTGGCTGCTGATGGTATTGAGGCATCCAAGGTGCAATTCCATGCTGCTGTAGATTCTAATGATGTATCCTCTAGAGTCATGGCTACATCTGTGGCCTTTCGTACATATGGCTTTGGCTCAGGTGTACTAGTTTGTCACAGGATACCCAGACTAAGGCTATGGATTTTCCTGTGGTGGGAAATTCTCTGTTTGGGAGCAGACAGAGAATTATATGAAGAAAATGGATGAATATAGAACCACTTATAGGAGTGCAAGCCAAGGAGGCGTGCAAGCCACTCGTCAGAGACAGACCCCCAGGGGTAGAGGCAGGCCTTTTCACGGGCCTTTTTACCAAACCCAGGCCTCCTCTTCGGCTTATGCTCAGAGGGGGTTCTTCAGAGGGAGAGGCAGATGGGGTGCAAGCAGGCCTGCTCCCACCCCTCAGCCTAAAGCCCCTGTCGAACAGGCACCCTGATGGGGTGCCCAGGGCCGGTTCTCCATTACCTGTAGGGGGCAGGCTGACTTACTTCATTCAGGACTGGGAGTCTTTAACATCAGACAAGTGGGTCCTGGAAGTAGTAAGCCAGGGTCTGGTTCTCAGCTTCAAAAAATTTCCAAAGATGAGAATCAGATCTTTTCTACCTGCAAATCCTCTAGAGACTTTTGCCTTGGAAACAGAAGTCTCAACCCTCCTGGCTCTCAGAGCTGTAGAAAGGGTTTCTCCCCTACACCAGGGCAAGGGTCTGTACTCCAGGTACTTCCTTACCCCAAAAAAGACAGGAGAATGGCGGCCCATTCTGGACGTAAGATATCTGAACAAGCACCTTTTAAAACCAAAATTCGAAATGGTGACTCTGGCAATGATTTTACCTTCTCTAAGGCCAGTGGACTGGCTAGCTTCCCTGGACCTCAAGGATGCCTACTTCCATGTTCTTATCAGAAGCTCCCACCGAAAGTACCTCAGATTCAAACTGCCCTCAGGCCATTACCAGTTCAGAGCAATGCCCTTCGGCCTTACCTCTGCCCCAAGAGTATTCACAAAATGCCTGGCAGTAGCAGTGGCTCATTTAAGAAGGCAAAGATTGCCATCTTTCCTACCTAGATGACTGGCTCATTGTAGGTCAGTCTCAGACCAGGTCAAATCACACCTGCAAGTTACCCAGCAGCTGCTCACCTCTCTGGGCTTTCTTCTCAATCTTCCAAAGTTAGTTCTGGAACCTGTCCAGGTACTCACTTTTATAGGAGCAGAATTGGACACAAAGCAGGCCAGAGCCTTCCTTCCCCTAGAAAGGGTAAGGAACCTAGTGGCCCTGGCCTCCTCCTTCACTCTGCAGGTCTCTCGACCAGCAAGGCATTTCCTACAGCTCCTAGGACACATGGCTGCTTCCACAGCTGTAGTGCAAGGAGCAAGATTTCAGATGAGGGACATTCAGTTCCACTTGAGAGCCTTTTGGTCTCAAAGAAAATATCCCCTATCCAAGTTGATCCCAGTGACTCGAACCCTGATCCAGGCCCTTCACTGGTGGCAGGATCAGAGCAATCTGAGACAAGGGGTCCCCTTCATCCCTCTATCTCACTCCTTGACCCTTACTACAGATGCGTCCCTTCTGGGATGGGGAGCTCACATGGGCGACTTCTCCACCCAGGGAGTGTGCCCCTCAGGAATCTCTGCTCCACATCAATCTGTTGGAACTCAGAGCTGTTTTCTAGCACTTCAGGTTTTTCTGCATCTGTTCAGAACAAAGTGCTACAGGTCAGAACAGACAACACCACTACAATGTGGTACATCAACAAACAAGGGGCACTCTGTCTTGGCCTTGTGCACGAGGCAATGAAGTTGTGGTCTCTGGCTTATTCCCTGAACACTTCCCTCATAGCAGTTCACCTCCCAGGCAAGGACAATGTCCTGGCAGATGCTCTCAGCAGGATTTCCCAGTGCCATCACGAATGGTCACTGGGTCCCCGAGTACTGGGGATAGTTTTTGCCAGATGGGGCACCCCTCAGATTGATCTTTTTGCAGTCCCAGATAATCATCAACTTCCACTGTTTTGTTGCAGGCCCCCAGTGATGGGCTCAGTCCCCCTGGATGCCTTTCTCCTCGATTGGGAAGGGAAGTTTCTATATGCCTTTCCCCCCTTCCCTCTCCTGTTCAAGGTGCTAGTCAAAATCAGATCTCAGCCCTGCAAGATGATTTTGATTGCTCCAGATTGGGCCAGGCAGCCCTGGTACCCACTCCTTCTGTCCTTAGTAGTCCATCTTCCCCTGTGTCTCCCCAGGAACCACAACCTGTTAACTTGTGCCCAGGGGAGAGTTTGGTATCCGAATCTCAAATCCCTCAACCTCAAGGCCTGGCTCTTGAGGAGTTAGAATTTGCTGACCTACACCTTTCTCAAGGTGTTCTCGAAATCCTGAAAGCTTCTAGGAAGCCTTCCACTAGGGCTACTTATAACTCTAAATGGAAAAGGTTTTCCATATGGTGTTCTGGGAAGCATATTTCCCCGGAATCTGCTGATTTGCCCATTGTTTTGGACTATATGGTCCATCTTAATTCTTTGGGACTGAGACCAGCTACCCTGAAAGTGCATTTGGCAGCTGTCTCTGCTTTTATTTCAGCAGGAAAGCCTTCTTCTCTTTCTGCTCACCCTGTATTTTCCAAGTTTTTCAAAGGATTACTTCATACTAATCCACCTTTCAGGGACCCTGCCTGGGATCTTAATGTTTGCATTGATCAGCTGATGCAACCCCCCTTTGAACCTCTGTCTTCGGCAGAGCTTAAGTACTTGACTTGGAAAACTGTTTTTCTAGTAGCCATCACTTCTGCCAGGCGCATAAGTGAGTTACAAGCTTTGTCAGTAGAGACTGACTTTATTTCCTTCCACAGGGATAAGGTAGTCCTCAGGACTAACAGGAAGTTTTTGCCTAAGGTGGTTTCAGACTTCCATCTCAACCAATCTATCTCCCTTCCAGTGTTCTTCACTGACCATTCCTCCTCTGGTGAGAGGAGGCTGCACAGCTTAGATGTTAAGAGGGCCCTAAGTTACTACATAGAGCGTACTAAGGGTCACAGGTTTGAATCCTCCAACTATTTCTCACTTATGGTGAGGCTGGAAAAGGAAACCTGCCACTAAGAGATCCATTGCCAGGTGGATTGTCTCTTGTATCCATTTTGCTATCAAAACTGGGAAAGGTTCCCCTTCAGGCCTGAGGGCTCACTCTACCAGAGGTCAGCTGCCTCTAGCTGCTGCCAGAGACATCCCTGTCTTAGAGATATGTCAAGCAGCTACTTGGAAAACAGTACACACTTTCACCAGGCATTACTCCTGGATATCCAGGCCAGGAGGGATGCTCGGTTTAACACAGCCGTGCTTCAGAGCCTATTCCCTAAGTAGGTTCTGTCCTCCTCCATGGAGGTACTGCTGTGTATGTGCAATAGTCATATATAGCAAGACTTCATGTTGTTTGAAAGAAAAATTACTCACCTTAGTAATGTTGTTTCTTCTAATGGAGTCTTGCTATATTATGACCTCCCCCAGCCTGCCCCTCTCAGAACTTCTACTTGGGGTATGGGGTGGGCATTCAGTGCTGGCACTTTTTGATGCCCATTTTTGTTTTCCACCCTTCTTTTTGGGGTGTTTGGGTGTTGTGTTTTATATTATCTTATCTCATATTATTTTATTTTTCTGGTCCCCTGACTTGAGTCTTAGTGTTGGGACCAGGAAAATATGTTAATATTTAAGTAGCCAGTTGGCTAGTGTAGGTTACAGCTTCCACACAGAACCTTAGTGACTTTTGCTCGTAAAGATCTGACAGTTTTAGTTTGAAATCTTCCAGACAGAGCTTCTGTAAACGAGCTTGCGCTCCAAGTTCCATGCCTGGCATAGAAGTTAACTCTTTCACCTCTGGAGCAGTTCTAATGGTGGGACAAACTGCAATAGTCATAATATAGCAAGACTCCATTAGAAGAAACAACATTACTAAGGTGAGTAATTTTTTCTTATGTAACTTTACTGAATATAAACCACTGAACACTGGCTGTATTAGTGACTTCTGTATGTGCTTAGTTTGTTTGGGTATCCTAGTCATAGTGCTACCCCCGTGGTAACACAAAGAAACATGTAACCTACTGTATTGTGTGCAAAGTGTAATGTAAATGCTTGATGCCATTTCTTGTAATGCATTGTGCATATATTATTTTTTTTTTTACATATCTGTTTCTACCCTAGGTCCCCAGTCTGCCCTCATCAGCAGCTACCCATCCAGTCCCACACCCTGAAATCGGGCAGCATCCCATCTTCCCCCATGGCGGGGTGGCGAGGAGCCCCTCTAAGCTCACTCAACTCGAATCTGCTCCAGTTCAGGGAGCGTCATTCAGAGTTGGGGCCTGTGGTGGGTGGCAGCTTCACTCTGCGCAACCAGCGGGACCATTTTTCCTCTTTGCTCCCTTACGTGAGAGGGGCATGCAATGGCGCCAGTGGAGGGAGCGTGCACGCGCTCCTCCTGGCGCCTGTCCCATCTCAGCCCCTTTCCACATAGAATTGATGCACTGCCCTCCAGCCTCTGCTAGGCACCAGAGGCACGCCAACCACTGAGGCCCCCGAGAAGAACAGTCCCTCGGACGCTCTATCCCTCTCCTCCCCTGCTGACCTGTGCTCATTCCCCGAACATGGGTCGCTGGCGTAGCATGAGGTGTGGCATCCAGTACCTCAACCCTGAGTGTCACCGGGCCGGCAACATGTGTTATGTTTTTAAATGCAATCAAATATAAATGTAAAAATGTTTAGATTGTTCTGTGCTGCGCCCAGAGCTTTGTATGGGCACCTAATAAATAAATTGCCTTGCCTATGAGTTGCTCCTCCTCAAACTTCCCCTTCTCTGTTCCCATCGTTATTGCTGGAGTTTACTGTTGCCTTGATATGTCCCCTGCTTTAGTAACTGAGCTTCTCTATCTGTTCCCATTCTTCCAGAGGTGAGTTGCTAATTCTTAGGGACTTTAGTATAAACTGTCTCTTCCCACTTGGCAGGTAAATTTCCCCAAAATGTAAAATCCTTCCAGTTGACTTGATTGATTCTGACCTCACATGTCTAAATTTTAAATCTTTAAATCACTGTCTTTTAGACAGGGTTCTTTCATCCCATCCCCACCATACAGTGGATGCAGGTATCCTTTCTGATGCCCTCAGTGACCGTTGTATGGTTTACTGTGTGCCCAAGATACATTGTCCTAAGTCCCCTTCCAGATTCATCTGTTCCAGGTCCTTTAGGTCTTTGGATTTGTCATCCCTCCTAGCTGACCTATGGGAATATGATTGGTCTCCCATCTCTGCAACTACTAATATTAATTATGCCCTCCAGTACTTTCAAACTAAATTCATGGCTGCATGGGATCATCATGCGCCCCCCCCCCCACCGAGTTAAACTAGAGTACAGGACTCCCACCGTCTGTGGATATCAGCTGAGTTGTTAGTTTGCCTTCATACCAGAGACCTTGCCTGGCGATCCTACAAGGTCACTGGCTCTCCTGCTGCTTTTTTGGGCAACTATCAGTACCTTGCAGTACCTATACCAAAGCCATCAGACTTCCAAAGTCTGAGCATTTTGCATCTGCTCTCCAGAACAACATGAATCGCCTCTCCAGGTTCTGGAAGGTTATCCCGCCAACCCAGTCTCTGCTGTTCTCAAGGTTGATGACTCCACCATCTCTGATCCTTCTTCTGTTGCCTTTTCCTTTAACACCTACTTCACCACCTGTGCTTAGTCTCGTTCTTTCCTCGTCCTACCCTTCCTCTCCCTTCCCCTGCTTCACACTTTCTCCTCCTCTCCTGTCTCCGTCTGCTTCCTATAAGGCCCTGCTTGCCTTTATTCCTCACAAGAGAGGTAGCCCTGATGGTCTCCATGCTAGGCTTTTCTTTCACTTGGCTCCTGTCATTGCTATGCCTAGTATCCAGCTCATTAATCTCTTTTTCCTCTGCCATTGCCCCTGAGGCCAGGAAGCAGGCTAGCGTCATCCCTCTCACTAAAGGTGGTGATCCTTCTTCACCTGGTAGCTTCTGCCTCAGTCAATTGGTTCCACGCCTACCTTGAGGGAAGGTCTCAAGCTCTCTGGATCAGAAGTTCCCTATCCCACTCACTTCCCCATCTGTTCAGGCATCCTTCAAGCGCCTATCCTGGGCCCCATTCTTGTTTCCATATTGTTGAACCACCTCCCTTGTTCCTGTTCCTCTGTGTCCATTCATATTTGCACTGATGATACAGTACTCTCTGCATCTGGCTTCTCTTCCCATGACCTTACTTCACAGCTACATCTGGATTTTGACAATATTCTGCATTAGTTATGGTCTATCCAACTGTCCATCGATTCCAAAAAAAGTTTCCATGACATCTGGTATATGACCGAGGCTTTCCAGACTCTGCTCCCTCCCAGTATTCAGCGTCCTTGATGGTGCTGCAGTTTGGATATTTCCTTATTTAAGTACTTCATGGACAGTCATCTTGATTTCTTGGTTCACATTAATGCTATAACCATAAGTTCCTTGCTAAGCTTGGTGCGCTATACAGGAACAAAGAGTAACCCACTTCCTGTCGGCTGTGAAATAGTCTTTAAGGATGGGTCTCCCTGTTTCAACTATGGTGACATAGCTTACAATAAAGCTTCTAAATCCTCCCTTGCCAGACTGGACCCCCTCTTTCTTTCTTTTTGTCATTTTGCCTTAGAGTGCCCCCCCCCATACCCATCACTGCTTGCTCTACTTTGCCCTCTCCCGTCCGTCTGTTGATGCTAGATGCCTTTTCCATTGTGCCTCCTTTATAATCAGATTCTGGTTTGGTTCCCTCACACCTCACCTCCCTCCTGTCCTCTCCCCCTCCTCCCCTACCCTCTTTGCAGCAATGTTTCCCATTCCCTTTTTATTCCATCTAGGAAATCTACTGTTGGTCAATCTGCCTTCTCATATTCCTTTCATAAACTCTGGTCCACCCTTCCTCTGTCAATCTGCACTGCCTCTTCTACCTTCTCCTTTAAGTCTTTTCTTCTCGACTTTTCTTCTCCCTCCTGTAACTGTCCATGCCCCCTAACTTTCTGTCCCCCTTAACCCCCCGATTCATATTGTCCTGTCAGTTTTGCTTCTCTCCCCCTCACTCTGCCTGTTGATGTTCTGTGCTTATCCAAACTCAGTTTTATCTACTGCATGTACTGTTATGCTCTGCATTGTTTATGATATTGCCTCCTTTGATGTATTATATTGCTGTATATTCTCTCTCTCCCTCCCCCCCCCCTTACGCCTTACGCATGTGGAAACAGCCAGTTCAGTATGTCTTTCCTGGTAGAACTTTTGAAATTAAATTAATAAATACCTAACTGAAAAGCAGCATTCCAAAGTATGCGTTCCACCATAGGGGTGGGTGGGTTGAGTGCCTCAGCACCTGTCTGACTCTTGGTGAGCCAAAAAAGTAGGGAGGGTCACTTTAGCAGCATACATGTGAGGGAGAGTTTTTGAGATCTCCCATCATGTTGTGGCATTGGGGCTGGTCACTGGCTTCATGTCTTTAAGGTATATGTTTAGAAGAAGATGGGCAAAAGAATGTGCCCTGGCCTGGCAGGTGGAACCTCCTTTTCCCTCTCCCAGTCAGAGTCCCTTTACTGGGATCACCAAACCCCCGTCCCCCAACAGCATGCACCTGACTTGCCACCTAGTTCAGAGGGGTAGGGAGGGTCGGGATGGAAGAGGGTAGTGGAAAAATCTGGAGCCCTACTTCAGCTTTTCAGGACACGATAAAAGTTGGAACATTGGGAAAAGGGAGCTTAAAAAGTGTCCGCAGTACAGTGCATTGATAATCGGTATACTATTATGTCTTACATTATTCCTGTTTTTTCTTATAGCCAAAATAGAAGAATTGATTGAAGACATTACTAAGGCTTTTGAGAAAGGTAATGTAATAGATTATCGTCCTTTCACCCCCTGTGCTCAGTGAGTGATAATCAGAGGCTCAGACGCTCCTGTTACATGGGAGCAGTACTACCCTGTCTAATACAAGCTCGAAATCTCAAAAACCCAGGCTGACTGCCTCCTTACTAGGTGCAGTCAGTTATGTCCCTTGTGCAGATGAAATCGCTGTTTTTTAATTTTCCAGCACTTAAAGGAGAACATTTATGAATAGTGTTCCTCATGGTTTGAAAGCTTATGTAAATCTCTGCTGATCACGGTATTCAAAACACAGAAACATAAGTCACTGCTGGCAGAAGAAGGCCTTATGTTTTATCCAGTCTGCCCTGTGAGGTGGTGCATGCCTCCTAGGAGTCCATAATGATCCCAGTATTCATTTCAGAGTGGGGGATTGGGACAGGCGCCACACAGTTCTCAGTTTTGACCCACCTTTTCTTCTCCCTTGGGGACACCCTGCTCACTGCTATAGAAACATAGAAGTTGACGGTAAACAAGGACCGCAAGGTCCATCCAGTCTGCCCTATAATGGTTTTAAATTGTTGTTTTATGAATCTGGGCTCTGTTGAACACTATGACCTATTATTTTTTTCATTTGACCTTACTTTCTGTACTCAGTGGGTCAGCAAGTGGGATCCCATCTGCCTGAACTGATGGTAGTTCAGGTGGATATTAAAGATCCCATGGCACTTATCGAAAAGAGTAGGGGAATTTCCCCCAGTGTCCTGGCCAAATTTCCCTCGTTCACTATAAATACCACCAACAGCTTAATCTGGTTCAAGGTCAGCTGGCATTCATCTGTATCCCCCTCCCCCGGGTTGTGCCTGAAAATAGGCAGGATCTGTCTAGTGCACTTACCTGGTCAACAAAAACTAAATAAATAAATTTAAAGTACTATAGTCAAAATTTGCAAAAACATATGTTGTGTAGAGTATTTTGGTTTGTGTATTTAGTCCTGGTGTATCCTTCCCTTTGTTGTTTTTTCCTAAATTAGCCAGCTAGTTACATGGTAGTTTTAGGACCCCTGGGGATCTCCATCTTAGAATGGTTCATTTCTCTTCTTTTTTCTGTAATGCTTCCTATCCCATGTGACAGTGATGCATCCGGGACCACTGATTCAGCAAGTACTAGAGACAGGAGCCTGATGTTCTGGCCTTCATTTAATAACTCTAATTTTGTATTTTGTTTACTATGTGTGTATCGGGTCTAGCCAGCAGAAGTAAATGTTTCGCTTTTAAAAATTTCATTGTATCAAACTACACGCAGCCATAAAAAGCACACAGATCACCCCAGATCATTAGTGTTATAATTAGTAAACACTATAGCTGTTTTCTTACAGAATAACCCACTCAGTTAGCTGTCAAGTATTTGCTAAACTGTAAACGTAACCTTTAGTGCTCACTGGATAAGAAAGCTTACTTAATATCACAGCTCTGTTGTCGTAAAATTGACTCTGTGCCAGTACTTGCTGAATCTGTGGTCACATGGGACAAGAGGCATTGTACGAAAAAGAGCAATAACCCATGCTAAGATGGAGATCCCCAGGGGCCATAAAACTAACAGGCTAATTTGGAAAAAAATACTAATAGCAGACAAAGGGAAGGGCACACTAGGACTTCACACACAAATCAAAACACTCTGCACAACATATGCTATTGCAAATTCTGACTGTAGTTCTTTAATTTCCTCTTCCAGCACATTGTCAGCCTCATCCTTCTGATTTGGTGGCCTATAAAGTATTCCCATTTTCGCCCAGCTGCCCCTTCTTTCTGGCTTTACCCACAGCACACCTCTGTTGTTGTGTTCTCACCTGTGATGATGATATGGGTTAGCAAGTTTCAGATATATCTGTGATGTGAAGTTGATAGAGATTAACCCAAGTTTCAAGTTCCCAAAGTTTAGAGAGTAAGAGCTACGCTCATTAAGGTGAACCATTCTTGGCCATGCCTAGTTTTTATTTATTTAATTTAATTTAGTTTTTGTTGACCGGGCAAGTGTACTAGACAAATCCTGCCTATTTTCAGGCACGACCTGGGGGAAGGGGGATACAGATGAATGCCAACTGACCTTGAACCAGATTGAGCTGTTGGTGGTATTTTTAGTGAATGAGTTGGTGAGTGAATTAGTTGCCCATAGAGGACCACATTATGATAGGGAGAGAGTATTAGGGTCTTGATTACTCTCAGCATCCCCAACTAGATGTAATAAGGATAGGACAGTCAGGGATTTAATGATGCAACATGCACAGAGGAGGATCAAAGATAGGGGCTAAGAGAAGGCTAAATGCAGAATGATGTAACGTACATTTCAGTTTTTGACAACAGCCTTGTGGAGGATAGGTGAGTCTAGAATTCATTTTTGACTGTAAGACCCTGAGACATACTATATTAAAGTTAATAGCATAGTTCAAAGGGGAATTGTGTTGCAGTACTAACAAAGCAGAGCAAACTTCAGCCATATAAACCCTCCCTCTTGAATAGTAACCTTCCCATCAGGGCTAAGCTTATGAGCTGACCCGTAAGTAGTTGCCTGATGAGGCAGGAAACTGAATACAGTGTGATCCTTAAGTATACATTCAGAGGGCTTTGTGCCGTTTACACCTAGTCACCTTGTCCAAATCAAAAATGATTTAACTTAATATTGTTAGAAAGATTTGAACAGCAGCAGTCCTTCACTTCATGGAGCTTAGAAACTGTCTCTCCCTTCTTAACTGCATTGTACCTCTCAGCAGTGTTAAATGCAGATGTTCTAACCCCAGGAGTCTCTCACTTAATGTTTGCACTTTATGCAGTCATATGAGCTAAGAGTGATGCCCCAGAGAAGGAACCTATGCAAATTTTAGAAATTGGAATGTAGGTTCAAACTCTGCATCTGTGCTCCACTCTGGTCGTTGCTCAGATCGATTTCTTCGCCTGAAGAGAGCAGTCGATCCATGGTGAACTTCTAATGGCTGGTTCTCCAGTTGGAGTCTTATTTTGTAGTTTAAAAAAAAGTATTTCAGTTTTCTTGATTATTTTTTCACTATTTGGCTAGTAAACCACGTTGCTTTTGCTAATTATTGCCGATTTACTATTTTTAACTTTCCAATTTACAGAGAATGGTGCGCTTTCACTTTCCATTTCTGTCTGTGCCCTTTCACCTTGATCGGTTCCGTTAAAGATTTGACCTTTGGCACATTTTCTTCAGTACACGAGCCATTTTTTACTACTAGGCTCTTGTACTATATTTTGTGTTTGGGGGGGTCTTTTTGCTTATTTCAAGGTTCTCTTTAATTGGTATGTCAAAGAGACCTTGTGGACTGTCAAAAAACTTTACAAATTATCAGCTCCTGGCAAGAGCAGACTGTTGCAAGCTCTTTTTTAAAGGGTTTGGGTCCACAACACGACTTTATAAATCAGAAGTCCTGTCATATTTTTTGCCCAAAACCTCATTTAAAAGTGTAAAAATGTTAAAAGGAAGCATGCCTTCTCAGTCTGCCTCTGTATCACCTAAAAATAATAATAAAGGCTCTGGGGGTTGGTCCCAGCAATGGTGGAAAGCATACATCTGAAGGGGCCATCTCCTCATGTAAAAGCGGCATAAATGATGGAGATCCTGCCACTCTTCAGGACTGACCTTTAAATCTGTTGCAACAGTTCTTCTGTTTCTTAGCCTAATCTATCCTTTACAATTTCTAGTCCATAAGGTTGGCCCCCAATGGCCCCCCTCCCTTTTCTTGACTATGCTATTGTGTCCTCTTTAATTTTTTCCCTCTCAGATCCTCTTACAGGGAGGTTATTGTGTGACCTCCAAGCTTATGTGAAACAGGCTGTGTTTATCGTTGTTGGATTTAGTATGTAATAGAACTATGTCATAAAATACCTTATGTTTATGAAACCTGTAAATGAAAATACCATGGCACTAGGTGTTTTTGATAAAGGTAAAAAGTACTAGGTGACTATATTATAGAAATTAAGTTTGTTGTGTTGTTAAATGCATGTAAATTGGTACCATGCATTCCTGTTGTAAACTGATCTGGTCTGAAATTTCATGGTGATTTGCATATATCCATGATGCTTTGCATTATGGAAGTATCTGTGATATTGTGTTTCTTTGAAACTTGGCTTATTGCCAATGGCCTTTAAGGGGTAACCCTTGTTTCAGTGCTTCTGCAGTGAGGTTCTTTGTCTGTGGCTTGTTTTTTTTTTTTTTTTTTTTTCTTTGAGCCCCCCCCAACCACCACCCAAGCAAACAAGGCAACCATAAGGATGAAGGGTTTTCACTAAAAAGTTTAGATCAGAGATCAGTAGGTGCTGGGTAAGTGTAGAGAAAAGGCTTGTATAGTCTGTCGCTACAAACTGATGTACTGAAGAAGGAATATGCCATTGCTGAAGGTTATCTTTTGTATTTTGGATAAACATCACACAGAGATTGTGTGCTGAAACTGAAGTTTGGTGTCTGGTCCATCTGTTATCCCACAACCCTTCCACACAGCAAATAACGTAAAAGGTGACAAGAAGGGGCCCGGTGGCGTGGAGGGCTGAGGCATTGGTGCCTTACCTCCTGCCACGCCAGTGACCTGTGTTCGCGATGTGAGTGGGTCGCCGGGGAGAGAGAAGATTTAGCGTCCGGAGGACAGCTCTTCTCTCCCAAGGAGGGGTGGGATGGAGTCCACTGTTGGGGTTGGCACAATAGACCCACAGACAGGGGGCAGATGTGGAGCAGATGTCCGACGTGCAGCGTGCACACACGACTCTGTCATTGGCATCATTGCATGCTCCCATGCCACACTTGGGGGAGAAAAGGAGAGAAAATGGTGGCCGACTGGCAGGATGACACCGGTACCCTGTAGGCTCCACACCCGGCTAGTTGGGCACCTTGAAGGAGGAAGGGAGAAAGGAGAACTGAGTCCCAGCAGACGCTGGGGTGATGAGGCTGGAGGGACCAGTGGATGGGGACCAGCCGACCAGGGGATAAATAAAGTACAAAAAAAAAAAGTGACAAGAAGAAAGAAAAAGATTAAGCTGCACAGCTGTCAGAAAGGCTTTGTAATGATGGCTCAGATATTGGGGTGTCTGAAAGGGGAATCCTGAAGCTAGTGATGGCAAAAATAAAAAGAGCCTTAGAGCAGGCACTGGAAAATGTGTCTGCCAAAAAGAAATTAAAGAAAATAATTACAGGAGGAAGGTGTCTGTGGAACTGCTCTGTCAGAGGATTCAGCTTTGAAAATTGTTGCTTTGTGAGACCAGCAAGCTATAAGAAGGCTTGCGGGGTGACGCATCCTGTATCTGAACCCTGGGACCACTGCAAGCATTAAAGTCATGTGTCCCAATAACCTGAGAAAATGTCAGTTATGTGATTTGCTCAGGACCACATCATATACTGAACCAGTGGGGGTTAATGATTCAAACCACTCTACAACAAAGGGGGCTATATCTAAAATATATAAATATTTAATCTCACATAGGCCAACAGCCACAAAACATGTGGAGAGGAAATGGGAAGAAGAATCGGGGTCCCATCTCACGGCCAAAGACTCGGAGAGGATATGGCAAGCCACCTTTCACACGTCATCCTCACAGGGGTGGAGGGAATATGCTTGGAGAACGAGGATACGATTTTTTTATTACCCCCAAAATAAAAGCTCAGTGGGAGAGGGAGGAACATGCTGGCGTAAGTGTGGGGAACAAAGAGGAACACATACACACGTGTTTTATACATGCCCAGTATTACAAACATTTCTGAGAGAGGTAGGCAGGATACTTCAAGACATATTTCACCTTCAGACAATATTAGGCATACAGCACATTATATTAGGTCTCCCACCAAGAGAAATTAGAGGGGCCAATTTAAAATATATATGGGCAATCTGCATAGTGGCAATTAGTAAAGCCATCACAAAGAGATGGCTAAACCCCGCCCCACCAGAATCCAGGGAATGGAAGAAGATAGTAGAGGAGATGAAGAGGATGGAAGAGATTACACACTCGATTGGGGAAAGGATGGAAAAGTTTGTAGAGAGATAGACTATTTGGTCATTACAGACTTAGAGGAATATTAGGGGAGAGATGGGGGGGGAGTATGAGTGAGGCACAACAAATACAAAAAAAGAAAGACAGTTTCATAGTGTCGTAGTGCTAAGGTGTAGAAATTGTAAAACTCGTAAATAAAAACTGATAAAGGAAGGCCAGATGTATCCTCACCTCCCTGGAGATCCCCCCCTTCCCTCGGGGGAGGGGGGACTGAAACTTAAAATAAACATAAGTGTATATAGATACAAAGCACAAAATCTGCAGCTAAAGGACCCGAAAGAGGAACCGAATATATGAATCAAACAGCACATAATGAAAAACTCGGCTACAACTCTACCACACAAAAAGGAGCCCAATGCTAGGGCATGTTTAAAACATATTTATTAAATACAAAGAAGCAGCTAAAAAGCACCCCCGGGGTCCTTTTTTGTATTTAATAAATATGTTTTAAACGTGCCCTACTAGCGTTGGGCTCCTTTTTATGTGGTAGAGTTGTAGTCGAGTTTTTCATTATAAGTATATATAGCTCTGTATTGGTTCCAATTGTTGTGATAGAGTTAATGTATTGCTGTGTGTATAAATATATAAGAGAATGAAAAGAATGATAGTGCATAAAAGAAGGGATGTCTCTGTAATAATACTGTACAAATGGAGGTGCACAATAAAGAAAATATAAAAAAAAAAATTCCAGACCGCTTGTAAGCCTGTGCCACAGAAGTGGGGGTCTGAAGCAGTTTAGTGGTATTTTTGTTTATATTTTTTAATTATAGATAGGCATGACCAGACTTTTAGGAGGTGGAAGACCTTTCATCTCCCTATAATCTTTTTTTTTTTTATCCTCACCCTCACCTTGGATGGATTCCTGAGAAGGGAGGTCCAGGGTGTCCAGTATGTTTTGGATAAATGAAGGCATAGAGGAGAACCTTCTGGTTAGGCAAGGAAGCTCCAAGGAGAGAGGGTGGTGGACACATAAGGTTCTAGGCCCTCCAAAGTCACGTCAGGGGCATCATAAAAATACTCATCATCTGTATCACCCTCACAGTCTCTGGAGCGAGAACTGTGGAAGAGTGTTAGCAGCCCCTGTAAGCAGGGGCATCATAGAATTGTTTATCATCGACTGCATCACTGTCACACTCTATGGGAAAGAGAACTGTGGAAGAGTGCTTGCCAGCCCCAGTAAATAAAGGACCCATCTGTTGTAGGATCTGAAACTGTTGCTATGTTTTTTCCATATCTTGCACAGTTGGAATCCAGCGCAGACTTTGTAAGTACTTCGTTTTTTTCTGTATGCTTTAAGCTGCCTGTTGTCTTGCTATTGGCTTTCCCGGGGGGAAATTGTTTAACCAGGAAAGGCACACTAAGCCAAAGCTTGTTTCCAGGTGCGACCTGGGAGCACAAGGAATTAAGTGACTTGCTCAGGATCACATAGTATGCAAGTGGTGGCTGTGGGATTCAAACCCAGGTCTCCATATTTGCAGCTCAGAGCCCTAAACCTCTGCGCTATACTGCCTCCCAGGAGCAACAGAAGCATTTTTGCCTTGACAGAATTTCTTTTTAGCCACTTCGTCAGTGGCTTGATCGAGCTTGCTTTTTTTAACACTTTTATCATTTTTCAATTTGTGAGGAACTTTATCTTTGGGAGCTTATTTTTTGGCTGGGATCTGGAGGGTTCCTCAGCACCTCTGCTTACATTTGTATTATTAGTACTTTTGGATGGCCCCTAGTCAGAAGCCTTCGATTTATCCTCAGCCATAATAATCAAATATTTGTCTGCTATATTGCCAATTTAAGCAAAGCAAACCAGTCCTGGACCTTACAAACTGAGTGCAGGTTTCTGTGAAAATGCCACCGGCCAGTCCTGCCCCAGTTAATTAACTCTGTCTATTGTAAGTGCCTTTTTTCTTTTTTTCTTTTCCGGTTGTAGCACTGGGATCTATTCCAGAGTCAATCTTAATAGAAAACCCAGTAATACTGGTCAACTGTGCACAGGTTGCTGTTGAATCCTTACGGACAGTCCTGTGACAGATGATACCTTGTTAAGTTTACAGCAATTTACATGCATTTTAAATAGCACAACTAACTTAATTTCTGTAATAGTCACCTAGTAATTTTTACCATTCTCAAAAACACCTAGTGCCATGGTATTTTCAGTATTTACAGGTTTCATAAACATAAGGTATATACATCAAGGTATTTTATGACGTAATGTTATTACATACTAAATCCAACAACGATAAACACAACCTGTTATATCTACTCTTGGAAGTCACCACAATAACCTCCCTGTATGAGGACCTGAGAGGGAAAGGAAAATTAAAGAGGACACTATAGCATAGTCAAGAAAGGAAGGAGGGGCTGCCCATAGGTGGCCAACCTTATGGACTAGAAATTATAAAGGATAGATTAGGCTAAGAAATAGAAGAACAGTTGCAACCTGGACAGCAAAAGTAAGACGTGCACTATCCTTAGGACAGTATTACACTGCTCCTACACAATTTATTTCATGTACTTTGAACAATCATGATAGGTGCTCTTTAAGGGACAACTGGTCCCAAAGATTGTATCTACTCTCAAAGCTAGTGCCAATGATAAAAGCACTAGTGGATTTTTTATAGAGTGGTTGAAGGAACCTAAGACAGGGCATTCCCTTCCTTTAGCAGTTGCCAACGAATATTCTTACTATGGGTGCATCACTCCTGGAGTGGGGTGCCCAAGCACAGGACCTCACAGTGAGTGGCACATGGAGCCCACAGGAGTCACTAGAACACATAAACCTCCTAGAACTCAGAGCAGTATTGCTAGCAATGCAGTCTTTCTCATCCCAGCCACAGTTGGAAGGTCCAAATCAGGACAGATTAACCCCACAGCAATGTCCTACATAAACAAGCGGGGAGGAAAAAGATCCTTAAAACTGTGTGTAGAAGCAGTGAGAATCTGGGACCTGGCTTATTCCTTAGAAGCAAGCGTTTTTGTAGTGCATCTGCCAGGCAAAGACAATCTCCTATCAGATTCACTGGGCAGAATCAGCCAGGGAAATCACAAATGGGCCTTAAACCTGCAGGTACTGGCCACAGTGTTAAGAACGTCTGGCACTCTCAATGTAGACCTGTTTGCATCTTGGGGAAAACTATGCAAACCACCAACCAGAGGAACAGTCTCAGAGGATGCCCCAATGCTGGACTGGACAGGGAAGCTCCTGTATGCCTTTCCACCATTTCCACTCATTCAGAAAGTAGTCCAGAAACTCAGGAGGGAACCTGCAGCAGTGATCATGATGGCTCCAGACTGGGCCAGACAGGCCTGGTACTCGGTGCTCCTGGTCCTATCTGACAAGAATCCAATCAGCCTGCTACTCGGTCACAGTCTGTTGACTTTGTCCTAGGGCAGAATAACATTTCCCAATCACTAAAGGGGAACTGTAATTTCTGCTCGGGGCCACATCAGCGGCTGTAGGGAGGAGGCAGCAGCCTGCACTGCAGGAGGACTGAGGGTACATCGGAAGGCCATATTGGCAGCAAGCAGGGGACCATCGGTGGTGGCAAAGGGGCAGTAGGTGGCAGCCCGCACTGCTGAGCCAGATCAGCAGGACAGAGAGGGGATCTGTGTCAGCCGCATCGGTGGCCGAGAGTAGGAGAGGAGCCCATGGACCAATCACAGCTCAGGGCGCCAATTTAAACAGAGCAGCTGGACTTTAAAAGCTGTGAGCCCAGCCGCTAAGGACATCTGCAGGGGAGCTGAAATTTCTGCTCGGGGCTGCATCGATGGCTGCAGAGAGGAGGTGGCGGCCTGCGCCACAGGTGGACTGAGGGCACATCGGTTGGCTGCATTGGCGGCAAGCAGGGGACCATCAGTGGCCACATCAGCGGCAAAGGGGCAGTAGGTGGTGGCCCACACTGCTGAGCCAGATCGGCGGGACAGAGAGAGGATCTAGGTCGGCCGCGTCAGCAGCCGAGAGTAGGAGAGGAGCCCGCCAACCAATCACAGCTCAGGGTACCAATTTCAACAGAGCGGCTGGGCTTTAAAAGCTGTAAACCCAGCCACTAAGGACATCTGCAGGGAGCTGTAATTTCTCCCACCCACCCACCCTCCCTCCACCTTTTTTATTTATTTATTTTTTGAAATTGTACTTTATCTTCTCCACTACCTGTCAGCCCCGACCCTTCAGGGCATCCAAGGATCATCCTTCTGCCACTCTGCCCACTGATACTTACCGGATCCTCCATGTAGTTTAGGCTTACTTCTAGGCCGGGACGGTAGGTGGGGCGGACTTATAAATCTACTTTGTCAGGTCCGGAGGTAGTCGGCAAGCAGGGGGCACATTGAGTGCACGCCTGGGAAGCCCATTTTCCAGAGCCGACAGGCATTTTCCGCTTTCCTTCCTACCCTACGTGCAGTTTTCAAACCCCCGATGTCATGGCGCCAGTCGCCGTCTACTGCGTGTTGGGTCACCCGTCTCCCTTCTAATGGGAGCTTGCAGTCCCTTGAGCCTCTGCCCGGAGTCGCACAAGTGCGATGGGCAATTGCCCTCCCATCCGACCCTCCCCTGAAGACAGCGAGCTGTCGTGGGATGTTCAAGCTGTACTCCTCCCAGCCGACCCACCAGCAACCCAAGTCCTCTCCTGAACCCGGGTCGCCAACGTGGAGCGACGTGTAGCTCCAGTGCCTCAACCCTCGGCGCCACTGGGCCAACTCACCACATCCTTTATTAAATACTCTGCTTGCACCATCCCTTAGGGTGCAGCCCATAACCAGAGGGGCCAGGAGGAGTTGCAGATCCAGTCTGGAAAAGGTGGCAGCTTGATCTGTGCTTTGGCTGTGGGAGGAGCATTGAAGAGCTGACTCATCACTGTCTGGACAGTTAAGGTGTTAGTGAACTTGGGGAGTTGGTGCAAGTTGGACAGAGCTGACTCATCACAATATTTATTTATTTATTGTAATCTTGGATTCACACCTTTTGAGAACAAGATCATTACATGGGTTCCATGTCAGAAATGAGACAGAGAAAACAAGTACGTTACAGGGTTTCAATAATAAAACAGATATAACAAAGTTTAGACTTGAGCAATACAGTTAAACTTGGGCAACACAAATAACATGGTGTATAAATCAGTAATGTACAACGTGATCCTTCTTTTATACAAAGGGCAGACCCCATCAAGATGAACCGAAGTAAGGAATTACGGGGTAGGGGAGAAAATTATCAACCCAATGGGTGTCGTTAGGTGAAAATTAGAGAAGAGAAGAAAAAAAAAAGATATGGGTTGGGTGAGGCCTGCAGTGAGATAGAGAAAGATGGTGGGGGGAGGGAGAGGGCAGGACTTTTAGGTGACTGTGAACTTGGGGAGTTGGTACAAGCTGGGCAGCTGCTTTTTAGACATCTTTCAATTTACAGTGCAGAGATTGGTAGCTCTGCAGATTCCTGTGTAGATAGACCTCACCTCTCAGAATTTGCTTGTTACCCCCGAGAAAATTGGTGGATGTTTCCTCAGGGGGCCTATTTCTGATTTGGGACGTTCTGGGCCCTCCGAGCCCCATAGCTTGGCCCAGGAATGCCCAATTTACAATTCCAAGGTGTCATTTTCTACATTTATTGCCATGCCAAGTTGGATGGAACTACTTAGAAAATCCAAAATGGCCACCAAAATCCAATATGGCAGCTATATCGCTAGTAAATACTTAATTCGCTAATAATTTCCAAATCCCTAGCTTCCAAGATACCGATTATCAGTGATTCATGAACATCTATATATTGAACATTTATGACATTTATATATTGCTTTGAAGCTCCCTGTTAGACACAGGACCAAATGCACACATTAATACTACATAAAACAATTGAATTCATGAGGCAATTTACCAATAAAATAGTTTGAAGTACGTACAGTAATGCTTAAAATCTAAATGTTGTATGTGCTGATTTGTTGTTTAGAATTAAGTCATTATATCAATGATTTGACCCAACACTATGAATATTTTGGGTCGACAGTACACCTTGGTTGTAATGTCCAGTTTTGAAGTCATTATATTGGAGTCCACTCTGGATCTGAACTGTCACATTCACTCACGAAGATTGAAGATTCGTCCGAAGAAGTTTAATTGGCTACCGATGTGTCGTTTTTTTTTTTTTTATTGGGTCCTCTCGCCAAGTATCCACCCTGGTCACGGCCCCCCGAGGTCTCTCCATGTCGACCAGATCCTCCGGTCACCCCTGGCTTACCCCCCAGAGGATGGGGCTGCGGAGTTGGCACCCCATATTCCAGCCCGCGGTCCTAGTAACTGGTTGGAGGATTGGCGACACGGAAGAGGCCCCCTGGGAGGACTTCATAGAGGCAGAGTCCCATTATTTTTGTATATGTAGTATGCCCCCGGAGAGCCAGACATGCAATGACGTCCGCGCACTTTTACGTGCAGACGTCTGCCGGCTTCTCCCCCCTGTCAGATGTGCTCGCTGTTAGACATCCAGCCTCCGCTGGGTGTCACTGCAGCGCCGCATACACCCCTCACCCACCCCGAAGGAAGGAGAGCTGTCGCAGGACGCTCGATCCTTCCTTCCCCCTGCCAGCCCGGCGGCCCGAGTCTGTTCCTCAACCCGGTCGCCTGCGGGCGCGAGGTGGCGCCCCGTGCCTCACCCTCAGCGCCACCGGGCCGGCGATTTTTTTTTTTTTTTAATACTCTCTTTTGTCCGCCCAGTCCCTGGCGGCGATGCCTCCTGTCGTCTCCCCCAGCCCAGTCCCTCCGCACGCTACCCGACCCTATCCAACTGCACCACGGCTATGCCCCCCGTGGCAGGGTGGCGGAGATCCCTCAACCCACTGTAACTCCGGATTCGGTGCTGGGAGGTGCCTACTTGTGGGGGCGGCGCCTGCGGGGACTGACTGTCATACTGCGGCGCCAGTACCCTAATTTTCCACCTGTTTTTGTCCCATAGGCGAGGCGTGCAATGACACCGCAAGGAGTGAACGCGCACGCTCCTGTGCGTGCTCCTCCGAGTGTCTGCCTCGCCTGTCCCCTTCTTGCGCAGTGATTCGGTGCACCAGCACCCAGCCTCCGCTAGGCACCAGTCATGCAGCAACCCACTGGTGTCCCCCCACCCTGGAGAGGGAGAGCAGTCCTACGGATGCTCGATCCCTTCTCCCCTACTGACCCCCAGCGGCCTGTGCCCATTCCCGAACACGGGTCACCGGCGTAGCGTGAGGTAAGGTGTCCAGCACCTCAACCCTCAGCGCCACCGGGCCGTTCCGATGTGTCGTTTTCAGTGTTATCGTCTCCTGTACAATCAGTCACTGGAGCTATGGTCGAAGGTTTTTGTTTGGTCTTCTGTGTATGTCTTTGAGGTGTTGACTCATCTTCGTTGTCTGCCTCATCTCCGTCAGCTGCACATCGTCGGCCGGCTAACCTTGCGCCCTTTCTTCTATGATGTAGGATTCAGGTAACTGAAACCCAGTGAACCACACAGGTTTCAGCATTTCATCCTCTCGTTTTCATCCTGACAAACAAGGGTCAACTTTCCGGGTTTCCAGCTCTGTGCAGTGGCACCAGTAGTAGACTACAAGATTTGCTCTCTTAATGTGCTGACATAGGCTCACTGGGTCTGGTAGAATTGTTTGCATAGTCTTCACTTTCAGGTTATTGTATTGCCTTACTCATGTGTCTACCAGATCCTCTCCTCCTGTACCATGTACACGCAGTGTTGAATGAAGATCTTGATGTTTTGTCCAGTGTCTTGTGAAGCATATGTGCTTTCCCCAAGCCCTGAAAGAAGATTTATTCTCTCTTCAACCCTGTGCGAATGTTGAAAGACTAATTTCTTTGATACCTTGTAGAAGTAACTCATTGCATCACATCCAGAGACAGCGTGGTATGCTGGCAAATTGAGACTTGCAGCGCGTCCAATGTGATCATATATAGATCCTATGTTTACAAATACATCTGGTCAATTTGTAGCATCCATGGTGAATCTGGAAGGGTCTTTGCGAAAGTGTAAACCATCAGGACAAGGATGTCTGTATGTTTGGCTCGGATGACAACTGGGCCTTTCGCAAGAGCACAATGCAGCACTATCCTCGTATCTGCTTCATGGTTACAGGAATTCTTCTGAATCTGGGTATGTAGTATATGTGCGTCTGCCATTGCTGATCGTAAGCGGGTATTGTAAGTTTCTTCTGACATCCTCTTGTCTAACCTACTCATTGAAGCGCTGTGTGAAATCTGTTTTGTTGTGAAGGTACTGCTGATGCACCTTTCCCTGTAGCGTCTCTTACGAATCTGATCCCATGTGAAGTCGTATTCCTCCTGTTCCAACCACTTGTTCTTGCTGTTTCACCGAGAACTCCTGATCATCCTTATAATTATCAAAAATGACGATGACCTCCACTGTGTTTGCTGTAGATGGAGGTGTAAATGCGACAAGAAGTGCTTTCCAAAGGCTGTCCCATGTACGCTGTGCAGGAACTGCTCGGACCATTGCCTTGGCGTCATATATGTACACTGAGCGTAACTGAGGAGGGGAAGAACTTCGAGCTTCTGCTTCATCGATGAGATAATTTCTTAAGACATGTTTGGCATTAGGTTTGTAGAGGTTTCTGTCTGGAGTTGCTATTGCAAGAGGATATGTTGTGAACGGATGGGAAAACGCATCTTTCTTGTCAGGGCACTTTGCAACAATGATACCAAGAGCCTGACGGTCTTCTTTCAAGACTGATTCCGCTTTGGGTTTGTTTTTCTTCTTGTCCATTCCCGTGGAAATTCCACTGCATTTAATGGGCTCGAAGAAACCAACTTTCCTTGATAGGAGGCGGTCGTTTATAAATGCACTCAACATAACATAACAGCACAAGTTTGGTAGGGCCAGAAAGCTGAGCTAGTGGACCAGGGAGGTTCAGGAGGTGGTGAGGGAGAAAAGAGCAGCTTATAGAAAATATAAGTGCTCACAAGGGGACATGGACAGAGAGGAGTACAATAGGACATCCAAAAAGGTAAGCAGGATGGTGAGATTGGCCAAGGCAAAGACAGAGCTGAGGTTGGCACAGGGGATCAGGAATGGGGAAAAAGGGTTCTTTAGATATATCAGGAAAAGGAAGAAACTGAAGGGGCACATTAGCAGATTAAAGTCAGAGAGTGGGTAGGCAGAGGTACTCAACAAATACTTTGCCTCAGTCTTCACAAGGGATGATGGTGGATCAACACCACTCGGGGGGGGGGGCGGAGAGTCTGGAACTAAGGAATGGGGAGCGCTCTGACGTTGAAATTCCTGTGGGCAGGGTGAGGGAGGCTCTTAAGTCCCTGAGAATGTGTAATGTGCCGAGTCCAGCTGGGATTCATCCCAGGGTGCTGAAGGAGATGGCAGATGTCCTTGCTGCACCATTGGTGGATCTTTTTAACTCCTCCCTTCAGATGGTTGGGTGCCTCAGGACTGGAGGATGGCACATGTTGTGCCTATCCATAAAAGCGGCTCACGGGAGGAGCCAGGTAACTACAGGCCTGTCATCCTGACGTTGGTGGGGGGCAAGATGATGGAAGCTATCCTGAAAGAGAGATTGGAGGTGTTCCTGGGGACATGGGGCCATCTGGACGACCACCAGCATGGTTTCGTCCAGGGCAGATCATGTCAGACGAACCTTGTGGAGTTCTACGATTGGGTGACAAGGGCACTGGACCAGGGAAGGCCAGTGGATGTCCTCTATCTGGACTTCAGCAAGGCATTTGACTCTGTGCTACACTCAGGGTTGTTGGACAAGCTGAGGGGAATGGGGGTGGGGGAAAAGATGGGGTGGATAGGGAGCTGGCTAACTGGGCGGTTTCAGAGGGTGGTGGTTGGGGGAGAGGTATCATCTCCTAGAAGGGTCATTAGCGGGGTCCCACAGGGGTCGCTGCTGGGCCCACTCCTGTTTAATGCTTACATCTCGGACATTAGGGATGGTATCAGGAGTAAAATTAGCCTCTTCGCTGATAACTCTAAGCTTGGGGTGGTGGTGGATGGGGTGGAGGGTAGAAGGGCCCTACAGGTGGACTTGGAGACTCTTGAGAGGTAGTCACGCACTTGGAAGCTGAGGTTCAATGCTAAGAAATGCAGTGTTCTCCACTTGGGACTTGGAAATCCTGATCATGAGTACTTTTTGGGTGGGGAGAAACTGCAAGTTTTGGGGGGGATCTTGGCATGTTCGTGGATGCCACAATGAAATAACACTGAGCAGTGTAGGAGGACTGCGGCTAAAGTGAATAGAAATGCTTGGGTGCATTGCCAGGGGGATAAGCTTGAGGAGAGGGGAGGTGGTACTTCCTCTGTATAACTGCCTGGTCAGACTGCACCTGGAGTACTGCATTCAGTTATGGCGCCTGTACTTAAAAAAGGACATTGCCGTCCTGGAAAGGGTCCAGATGAGTGTGTCCAGGATGATGCAGGATCTGGGGGAAAGATCCTTTGAGGAGAGACCTGAGGTGCTGAACATGTACTCCCTGGAGGAGAGGAGAGGAGAGGCAGGGGGGGATATGATTGAGGTCTTTAAATATCTATAGGGAGTGAACAGGGTCAGCATTGATAGCCTGTTCCAGCTAAGGGAGGAAGAGACCACCAGGGGGCATTCCATGAAGTTGGTTGGCAGGAGGCTCAAGGGTGAGACTAGGAGATGTTACTTTACTGAGAAGGTGGTGGCCCCATGGAAAGCAATGCCTGCGGAACTGGTGGCTGTTGATACAGTGGAGGAGTTTAAGAGGGTGTTTTTTTTTTGAAATTCAACATCTTTATTGATTAACAATACAATTAGGACACTGACAAAACATGGCGGAGTATTGTGACAGTACATGGGAAAACTACCTATCTCTCCCCCACCTGGAGTGTGCCCTTAAGGAGTTAAAGGACAGATTAGTTAAATTAGAGAATATATGCATAGGGAGTAATAGGCCACAACCATTGGTGTAGATATAAAGCATATAGCTTTCCCCACTTTTTATCAAATTAATTTAACCTATTATGGGAGCTTGCAAGCAGGCGCTCAGTCCTAAAACACGCTGAAAGGTCGTTCAACCAATCATTGTAGGATATAGTTAACTGGTCCCTCCAGTGTTACAGCACCAGCTTCTTGACCACCATGGAAATTATAGCCATGTGATATTTACGTTCTTTACCCCAATATTAGTGTAAATGCCTAGAATACAGATCTTTGCCATTAAGAGGTTTCCCAATCCCAATATGGGATCCAATCTGGTTTGAATTAAATGCCATAAAGGGGTGACTTTATTGCAATCCCAGAAAATATGTAACAGATTTCTTCTTCCTTACCGCATCTAGTACAGGTGGGACTAGAAAGGTGTCCAATTTTAGCTAATTTAACAGGAGTATAATCCAAGTTATTCAGAATATGATATTGAGTAAGTTGGTACTTATCTTGGGTATTATAAATGTGGAGATCTTGCCAAATCTTGGTCCAGTCGATAGTTACCTCAGGTAGCAGGGAGATCCATACCTTGGAACCAGGTGAAGGTTCTGGGTGACCAATGGTCAAGAGATAAGCATATAGGAGGGACAAGCAGTGGGGTTTGGAAGATAATTCACGGAAGCTGTCCAAAATAGGCTATATCTAAGAGGAATTGGTGGAGGTACCAAATGTGCAGCCAACTAGCTGTCTTAACTGGAAATCCTTGAAAACATACACAGGGGATAAGTTGTATTTCTCTAGGATATTGGGAGATGAAAGAAGGGAATCAGAAGAATAGAGATCAAGTACCGTGGCATCCCGTAGCGGTGGCAGCCAACTGGGGGAGATATACGAACCACCTATCCTAATGTTAGGGTTAAGAACAAGAGGCTGAGCAAAATTCTGGTGCAGGGAGAGTTTGTGGGAGAGACAGCATTGAGAAAAGACCTTAAGTGAAGTCCCAATAGCCGAATGGCGAAGTGAATTGGGCAAAGATTTCCATGGGAGATAGTAGAGAGCAGAAGAGTATAGATGGTGTTGCTTAAGAAGTTGAGTTTCGAGTTGTAGCCAAATAGGAATGTAGCCCTCCAGGGAGTTGGAAAACCATTTGCCAGTCTTGGCAAAGTGGCTAGCCTAGTAGTATAAGAGAAAGCTGGGGAGGCGAAGGCCCCCTGACTCATTAGGAACACTCAGTTTAATGAAAGAGCATCTCGGCTGCTTGTGCAGCCAGATAAAACCAGATATTCAGCATGGATATCGGATAGAAAAGTCTAGGGAGGACATTCATCTTAATGATGTTTTTTTTTTTTTTTGGGGTCTCCAACTCTGGAGAACTCCTCCTAGCGTCCGCGGGCTACCCACCTCTACCTCCCGCCGTGACCATTCCCCTCTCACCATGCCATAGCACCACCTCCGGGTCTGAATCCTCGGAGGTAGGCCACCCCATCCGCCGTGACGCTTCTATCTTGACAAGAAGGTGCCTGGCGCCAACGGAATGGGAGAAGGGAGATGGCCCGGATTTGGGAGTGTGGGCGTAGGTCGCGCGCCTTCATCTATCCCAGGTGGAGGGTTTTGCTTTTTCCCTCCCATCCCTCCGACCACGCAGCAAGGCAACGAATGCCATGACCCGCCCACCCCTGGTGTGTTTCACCGTGCTGCTCAACAGCACACCCCTGGCTACCACCAGAGGTCACCGTAAGCTTAACAGCACCCCTCCCTCCCGGAAGAGAGAGCAGTCCTCTGACGCCGATCTCCCCCAGCGACTCCTGCCTGCTCCCAACCCGGTTGCCAGCATGGCACGAGGTGTGGCATTTAGCGCCTCACCTCAGCGCCACCAGGCTGGCCATCTTAATGATGTTGATGTGCCCCCATAAAGACAATGGAAGAGATTCCCACCTTCGCAGATCTTGTTGGAGAGTAGCCACTAAATCATCCAGATTCAATTTCTTCAGTGTGAGATCAGTGGAAAGGAAAATACCCAGATATTTCAGTGAGTGGGGAGACCATTTAATATCATAGTGGCTGAAGTCAGCTCTGTGGGTAATATGATTTAAGGGGAAGATTTCAGTTTCAGTGAGGCTGAGTTTTTATAATTAGAGAGGCGACTATATTGGGCTATTACCTCTAATAGATATTTCAAGGACACCGCTGGATGCTCTAGGTGCAAAAGAATATCATCTGCATAAGCAGAGAGGATAAGAGTGTGATTTAGCACAGAGATCCCTTGTATGTGAGGTGATAGCTTGATATGGCATAAAAGGGGTTCCAAGTAAAGATTGAAAAGAAAAGGTGAGAGGGGGCATCTGTGCCTTGTACCCATGTGAAGAAGGCATCGGGAAGAGAAGACCCTATTACAATAAATCTTAGCCGAAGGAGAAGAGTATATAGCCTGGATCCATTTTATGAAGAGGGAAGGGAAGCCCATTCTTCGTAAAGTCCGCCAGAGAAACTCCCAGTCCCTCTGTCAAAGGTCTTTTCGGCGTCTAACGAGATCTGAGCCACTGGAATATGTGAGCTAGTTTCCTGAGGTGATCCGAGGAGGATCGACCAGGAACAAACCCCACTTGCTCTGGACTAAGAAGATGAGACCAAACCTTCCTGATACATAGCGCAAGTATTTTAGTCAGGATCTTAATATCACAATTTAGGAGGGAGATCGGTCGGTAGCTAGCCAGAGATGTATGGGGTTTATCGGGCTTTAGGAGAAGAATTATGGTCGCTTCTAGTAGTGATGGATCCAGAAGATCGGCTTTAAGCAAATATTGATATATTTTTAGCAATGGGGGGCTAACTCTTTAAGAAAAGTTTTATAAAAATTGGAGGGGAACCAGTCAGGCCAGGTGCCTTGTCCAGGGCTAACTCCTGAATTACATCCTCTACCTCCTTCAGGGTAATGGGTTCTATTAGGGAGGATTGGTGGTGATCAGTTAAGCGGGGAAGATAAAGGAAATCTAGGTAAGCATCTATGTCTTGGGGGGGGGGCTACCAGAGAGGCTCTTTTGCCATATAGAGAACAGTAGAAATTTTTGAAAACATGAGCCACCTCTTGAGAAGTCGTTTTGGTGGATCCATCTGGAGCCTGAATGGAGGGTATAAGTCTGGAACTTTCTACTTTCTGGAGCCGAAGAGCCAGGAGTTTACCAGCCTTCTCGCCTTGGTCTATATAAGTGGTTTTGGTTTTCAACAGGGCATACTCTGCCTTTTCTCGTATTAAATCTGCATATTTATTCCTGAGATCTAACAGGTCGGCTAGGGAATCAGGAGAGGTGGAAGATGACAAGGACAGCTCAGCCACCCATATTTGAGTTAGAAGAGACAGGGCCTCCTTT
Source organism: Neoceratodus forsteri (assembly GCA_016271365.2). Classification (NCBI taxonomy): domain Eukaryota; kingdom Metazoa; phylum Chordata; order Ceratodontiformes; family Ceratodontidae; genus Neoceratodus; species Neoceratodus forsteri. The sequence goes on from JADMNL010000027.1 coordinate 2,094,667, forward strand.
TCTTAAGTCTCTTTCTCCTAGAAGCTATCTTAATGAGCTCTCCATGGAGATAGCATTTAAGTGCGCACCATAGAAGGCCTTCTCTCTGGACTGAGCCCCTATTAATAGCCATAAAGGCTTGAATAGTGGATTGAATTTTGGAGACAGTGGTTTTATCTTTTAATAGCTGCGTGTTCAGCTTCCATGACTTATCTTTACGTGTCTCCGGGATAGGAGAGAGAACCACCCAAACCAATGAATGATCAGAGAGAACAATTGGTTCAGTTCTGGCCTGGCATACATTAGGCAGAAGGGAAATGCTAGTCAGCACATAATCCAACCTGGACCAAGATTGGTGGATAGTATAGTGAAAGGAGAAGAGACGAGGGGATGGGTGAAGTAGGCGCCGTGGGTCACAAAGCCTTAAGGTAGTCATAAAGTCATGTAATGCTCTTTGAGGTGCAGAAAGGGGCTTTAGTGGTCGGTGGGACCTGTCTAAATACTAAGTAGGGGGGATGTTCCAGTCTCCCCTCAGGATTAAAAAGGTGGGAAGGGGGCAGTTTTGCTGGCAAGATCCATAAGAAATGACGGGTCTCCGCCTACAGGTCCATATACTGAGCTTAGTACCACTGTAGAGCCCATGAGGGAGCCCTTAACAAGAATATACCTACCATTAGAATCTACAAGAGAAGAATCCATCTGAAAAAAGATAGTGTTCCTTATAAGCACCGCAACCCCTTTACTTGAGGAGGAGTCCCCTGAAGCAAAAAATTGGGAAAAACCCTGCCTCCGAAGCCAAACAACTTCACTTGCAAGCAAATGAGTTTCTTGCAGTAAAATAATACCAGCATTAAGCAGGGCACAATGTTTCAGCACTTGATAACTCTTTGTGGGGTCTCTGACTCCCCTAACATTCCATGTGGCAATTTTACATGAGGTGATAGCCATTCTGGAGGGTTAACCAGGCAAGCAATTTGAGACAGTAAAGGGGAAAAGTCCCTCCATAGGGCACACTCCAGCCCACCCCCCTCCCTTCCAACTCCCCAAAAACTACAATAGCAAATGTCAGTGTTAACTTATACCATAATCTAGTATCATGAACAATAGTGAGGAACATTCCTAACCCAAAACCCCCACCCCCTCCCATTCAGCCCATTTATGATATCCTTGAGAAACTCCGTAAACATGATTAGCCCGAACCTGATCTCCATATCTATATCAGTTATGTGCAGTCCGATACCCCCCACCCACCCTCCTCTCCCAGAAAGGAACCAAAAAAAAACCATCAAGTCGAATAAGTGGTACAGTTAACAGGATCCCATCCCTTGACCCCCAACAAATTACTACAAAATCCCCAAAACTATTTACAACGGACTTGTACAATAAAAGAAAAAGGACTGTATAGAATACAAATGTCCAACCCCATATAGCTTCCTGACCAAAAGTCCCCAACCATAACCTGAAGGGTATACAGAAGCAAAATGATAGGAAGCACCCCCCCTCTCTGATTCAGTACGCAATGTACTATCACCTTGAGCTCGAAAAAACCAGAGTAACCCGACTCTCTTCCCCTCATTCTGGCATAACTACATACAGGGTTCCAGACCTTCCACCCAGCGGCAAGAAGATGGCACTATTAGTGAGAGCAAAATTAACCACTGCATGTTACCAGTTGGGGGGTACTAGCTGTAACTAAGAACTCTAAAAGGTGTAGAAAACCAGGCGTCAATTCTGTGGAACATGAGTCGAAGTCATGGTCTTACAATCTACTTGCCTGCTCCTTGAGGTCTTCATTTTAAATGTAAGAAAAGTAGGGGGTGGAACAGTGACAAGGGGATCAGACATCAAAACCAGTGTACTGTAGTGGGTAGGCCTGGAACCTAAGGAATGCAGAGCTATGCCTATAACAAGCCTTTCCTACTGGAGGCTAATGACAGAGCCACCGTTATCCCCCTACTTAAGTAGCTAGCCCAGGCAATATCCTACTGCTATTATGCTAGTAAATGAAGTTTAAAATCAATAGTTGCAGGTAGCAGAGTCCAGGCTACGTCGCCACTGGTCCATGAGGAAGTTGCCCAGGGGAGGAAAATGCTGCAGGACTAAAAGACATTCCACCCACTAAACTGTCCCCAGGAAACTCCACTCTGGAATACAGTACCCACCGCCTATACTAACCCCGCCTGAGCAGACGTACCAAAATGGGGCCCATCCGTCCAGGAAAAGCCCGAGATCCGTACCCCCCCCTCAGTACAAAAGGATTCGACAGCGCAGATCCGAAAGTTCCAAACGAACCAGGTAAATAAATCACTTTCAGAGTTTCAGTATTCAGAATGGTGATCACACTGAGATAACGAGCTCAGCAGTTGTTAGATTAAATTCAGCCAGTTTTAAATAGATCCGGTAGCGTGAAAGCTAAGTCTGATGAAGCCTGTGCAGGAGATTCGTAGGAGAACCAGACACCATTAACCGAGTCTTGCAGGATAATGCATTTTAAAAGGTATACCAGCCGCAATCAGTTTATTAACAATAGGATGAATGCCGGCCCGGTGGCGCTGAGGGTTGAGGTGCTGGAAGTCACACCTCACGCTACGCTGGCAACCCGGGTTCGGGAATGAGCTCGGGTCGGCAGGGGGAGGGAGGATTGAGCGTCCCAATGGTTGCTCTCCTCCCTCTGGGGTGGGATAGCAGGGGTGCAGTACGCACCCAACGCCCTGAGAAAGCGCCGGTGGAAACCTTGGCTCTCGAGGGTTGGTGGCTCCATCTAATGGAGTCGGGAGGGGGACGCCTGTAGGCGATGAGAGTGACGTGCACGGCACGCCTCTTCTCTGACCGCTACGTCCTTGCGGCCGCATCTCGGGGCTGGGACAGGGGAAACCACAGAAAAACAGAAAATACCCCTCGGTAATCCTAGATGATGACTGCTCCGAGCCATCCAAGACCACCGATTCTGGACAGACCCCACTGTGCAGGAGGAAGTAAGAGGTGAGGTACTCTAAGGGCAGATCCATTGTAGGGGGCAGAGATGGTGATGAGCGGCCCGAAGGAGTGGGCACCGAGGGTAGACAGGAGGAGATAAACAGAAAGTATTAAAAAAAAATAAAAATAAAAATAGGATGAAAAGCAGACTGTTTCTGTCGGGTTTCATTGTGAAGATCTTGTGTTATACGGAGTTTGGCGCCTTCCCAGGTAATAGATTGAAGCTCTCGCACTTTAGTGATAACATGCTGCTTTTCGATGAAACTAAGGAACTTTAGTATAACAGGCCATGGCGGGGCTTCTGGTGGTGGTTTGGGTCTAAGGGACCGATGGGCCCATTCTATCTGGTACGTGGGATTAAGAGGTGATGGGCCCACAATTTTCAGGAGAAACTTTTGTAAAAATGCGATGGCGTTCGATCCGTCTTCAGCCTCAGGAGACCAGTGATTAGTTTGTTATTGTGCCTGCTTCTTCCTTCTAGGTCTTCTGTTTTTAATTGTAATTTGTGTACCTGCTGGCGAAGGTGGACAATCTCTGGATCTATTTTATCCCTCCATTTCTCAAGGGAGGAGGAGTGGGCTTCCAAATCCCCGACTCTCCGATTCAGGTCAGCCAGGTCTCCCCGGATGGACTTGAGCTTTGTGGAGATCTCTGAGAGAGTTTCTTTGAATGGCAGGAGCTCTTGGAGGAATCGATCCACCGTAAGGGGGATCAGATGAGGATGCAGAAGTGTTTTTCCTGGTCCATACGCTTTAGACTTCTGTGGCAGTTTTTCAGGGGATGGAGGCAGTGTATGCCTCAAGGAGCCGTGTCTTATTTTAGCTTCCATTGTGGCAGTTAAACACCAAATGCGATGCAGAGGCGAACAGAAAACAAGTGCTGAAGACTGGTCCTCACTGTTAAAGAAGATATTAGGTCAAAACCCTGATGTTTAAGAGCTGATTTAAAATAGATTGAGAGGAGAGATCAGGAGCTCCAGATTCTTGCTGCTGCTAGCATCATGTGACTCCCTCGGGTTCAAGAGGGGTTGGGACAGATATATGGGAAAGGTAAAATTGGGGAATGCCAAAAACAGAGGTGTAACTAGTGGGGGATGGGGTGGGGGGTCACGGGTGAGATGAGGGGGCAGCAACAGTGTCTGGACTGTGTGCTGCACATTCGAGTAGACTTGATGGACCTTTTGGCCTACTCTGCTGGCATGTTAGTATGTTCAAGAATCTATGCCTGAGGGCATGGTTCTTGAGGAGTTAGAATTTTCTGGGCTGAATCTCTCAGTACACGTCCTAAATGTGCTTAAGGTTTCAGTGAGACCTGCTACCAGAAAAGCTTATTCCTCTAAATTGAAAAGGTTTTCTTACTGGTGTGCCCCCCCCCCAAAAAAAAATAAACTCAGTAGAATCAGGGTTGCCTATAATTGTACAACATCTAGTACACCTAAAGTCATTAAGCCTGCGACCGTCAACTTTAAAGGTACACTTGGCATCAGTATCGGCATACATATCAGCTGACAAGGAAAAGTTTTTTCACCCCACCTCATAACCCATTTTAATTGTTTTAAAGGCCTAAACCTCTTGTACCCACCAGTGAGGGACCCTGCCCCACCCTGGGACCTTAGCATATGCTTTGCCCAGCTTCTGGAGGCTCCTTTTGAGTGTATGGAAACTGCTGACCTGATGTACGTTACATTGAAAACCATATTCCTGTTTGCAGTGACCTCTGCTAGGAGGGTACGTGAACTGCAAGCCCTCTGCACGGAGCCAAATTACATAATTCCCCACAGGAATAAAAGTAGTTCTTAGAAGCAACAAAAAATTATTTCCCAAGGTGGTATCTGAATTCCATCTCAACCAATCAGTGACCCTCCCTGTATCCAGAGCATTCCAGTCCAGGTGAGGAAGAGTGGCATAGTCTGGACCTAAGGCGAGTCCTGACTGTCTACATGGACTGGACAAAAGATGTCAGGTCTTGCAGCACCCAACTTTTTGTTACCTATTGTGAGGTTGGCAAAGGCAAACCAGTTACAAAAAGATCTGTGTCTCACTGGACAGTCTCTTGCAATCAGTTCTGCTATAAAAATGCTAGGAAAATGCCAGCAAGACGCTTAAGGGCACACCCCACAAGGGGTACCACTGCCTCTGTGGCATCCTCAGGGGGCATCCCATTGTTAAAACATTTGCAAAGCAGCTACCTGGAAAACAGTACACACCTCACAAAGCACTACTGTTTGGACATATAATCCAGAAGGGATTCCAGCTTTGGAGCTGCTGTCTTACAGAACCTTTTTCCTAACTAGGTTCTGACCCAGCCTCCCAAGATACTGCTACTGAGTCTGCATAAAATGTAAACATTAAGTGAGGGATTCCTGGGGTTAGAAGAAAATAAATACTCTCCATGATTACACTCCCATACCCTGCCTCCCCTTCCAGAACCTGAAATAGGTTCACACAAGAATTGGTTGTTTTTTTTTTAATTGGAAGTCGCTTGAGCAATACTGTTGCATGTCCTACAGCTGTAGGTTTGTTATGATTTATATTACGATTTTTTTTCTCGTCTAATTTCAAGTTGTTTGCTGTTTAAAATATTTTTTAAATTTTTTGGTAGCCTTTTAGCTAGTTTCAATAACAGTTGCTCCACTGTGACTTACTCAGTATTACTTGGTATCTAAAGACAGAAGAAGGCACTGGGCCCATCGCAATGGTCTCATACTCCTAGTCTTGGAAACAGATCTGAGCAATGGCCAGAGTGGAGCGAGGATGTAGAGTTTGAACATACATTCCAAATTCTAAGATTTGCATAGGTTCTATCTCTGGGGCATCACTCAAGGCTGAGATGATTGCATAAAGTCTAAACATAGTAAGGGATCCCTTAAGAAGAAACAACATTACTATGGTGAGTAAATGAATGGTTTCATTTTGTTGATGTGACTGGGCACCCTTCATGGATTTGCCAACCTGCTTGACGCTGCAGGGTGCCCAAGGTGTGTGGTGGAGCACACAGAGGCTGGGATGCTGCTAAGCCTAAGATCTGTGTCCCATTTCCCTCCTTCTCAGTGACCGTCAATTTGCCAAATGCTGTGTAGTTGTGCAGTGGCCCTTTGGGGTTACTGCATATGCTGTGGAGGCTTGTTGCTGTTGTGGGAGTGCTTTCTGGACCTGCTGTCCCCCTTGATGCTGAGGGGCATTCGAGCCATGTGGTATGGACAAAGGCTGGGACACCAAGCCAAAGATCTAAGTCCTGCCTCCCTTTGTCTAATCGGCCACTAATTAGCCAAACACTGTGTGACTGTGTTGTAGTCCTCTGGGGCTACTGATGGGCTGTGGAGGTTTGTTGCTGTGGTGGGGGGGGGGCCTTCATGGACATGTCAACCCCCTTGATGCCACAGGGTGCTCAGGAACTGTGGTTTGTGTCCCAAGTGTTGTTCAACTAGTAGTTGTATTGGGGTAAGGTAGCAAGTCCTGACAAGGCCAACATTCAGTGGTCCCATTCACGTCCCAAATTCAGGACATCGGGAGCAAAGGATGGCAGGCAGAAAGTAGAAATGGGTCCAGGAAATGTTGGATGGAAAGTCTGGTTGCAGAAGTAAAAATGTCTGAATAAAGTACAAAAATATTTATAATTGGAATTGTGTAGTGAGTGAGTCTGGGTCCACTTTTCTTATATGTTAATGTTTCCCAGTCAAGATTGATGAATTCCTTCTCCTTATATTCTTTTGTTTATCAGCATCTGGAAGGAGACTGTTTTTTTCCAGTTGATCAGTTTTTATCTTTCTCTTATTCTGTATTTTTATATGTACAGTTACTGTGTCTCTTATGGGTATAGGAATGCATTGTCGAGTTCTTTCGGTGAGAGAACTGTGACACAAAGCTGCCCAATTCTGGCACACAAAGGAGTAGAGAGATACTTTTATAACCGTAAGTGACAGGAATGGTACATATAATATACTGTATTATAAATCATGTCGAACATTGGTTTTAAAAAACGGAACATGCGTTAAACTGCATTAGAAATGATTGGTAAAAGAGACTCACTCACTGATGCAAAATAATAATCCAGTATTTATTTACTGAGCCTGAGACCCCTCAGTTTACAGTCCCTTGTAACCTCCTACGCTTCATAGACCACCACCCTTTTCCTCAGGGTTGACAGGGTACCTTGGGTCTCAAGATTTTTTTATTCAGGGTTTTGAATTCAGTCTTAATGTTGTCACCGTATGAAAATAACTTGTCACAGGCTGTTCTGTGTGCATTCTTCAGTGTTTGAGTGTCATGCCTCTTCCTAGAGCATGGCTATCCATAAGCTAGGGATGGCGGTAGATGTAGGTATGAGGATAGAGGTTCACTTGTTCAAGGTTACATAGTGAGCGGCAGAGGTGGTATTAAAACCTGGGTCTACACATTCACAGCTCTGTATTTATACCACTAAGCTACACTGAAGTTAGCCAGTGTAAGTTAAGTGTTCTTTCTTACATTAAATTAAAGCATACCTTTATGATCTTTCTCAAATTCCCCCCAGAGCCACAGAATAACCTTTAAGCCCCTTCGAGTTGCAGGTTACATTAGAACATTTTATTAAGTAGCTGGCTGTAGAGGTGGAAGGGATCATTTTCAAACATAGAAGTGCGCACTGGGCTGTGGTGCTCCAAAACTACCAAGATGCAGTACCAAAAAAATGTTTGTCACACACAGAACCTCATAAGAGGGATGCAGGCTTCAAAATGGATTAAATACACATTTTTATTTAAGCCACAACAACAGATACAATTTACCTCATGCCTGACATAGTTTTGGACTAGTGTCCTTTTTCAAAGGACACTAGTCCGAAACATGTCAGGCATGAGGTAAGTTGTATCTGTTGTGTTGGCTTTAATAAAAATGTGTATCTAATCAATTTTGAAGCCTGCGTCCCTTCTATGAGGTTCTGTGTGTGCCTAAATGTATTTTTGTTACTGTTTTGTGGAAGGGATCATATTTTGGCTCTACGATCCCTTCATTTTCCTGTTTGGAGATGGAATCAAAATCAAGGTCCTTCTTAGTTGAGCAGGGGCCTCGATTTGTATGAATCAGGCATTTCAGATACTGAAAATCGTGATAGAAAAAGAAGCCTCATTCAAGTCAATGGAGCATACCCTTCTGCTCTCCTGACTATTGGATCACAAAATGTGAGAACACGGGGGCGTGTCTCTGAATGGGGAAGTGGAAAGGATTGGGCTCTTGACTTTGACATGCCAGATACAAAGACGTCAATACCAGCAGGAACATCTGCCAGAACTAGACACATGGTGGATTCCCTGCAGGGGGAGGGCCTCAAACAATTGGTACAACAACCCACAAGAGACAGGGCTATCCTATATCTAGCACTGACTAACAGGGAAAGGATCACAGATCTCTAGGTAGAAGGTCACCTGGGGGCCAGTGACCATCACATGGTATGGTTCAGTTTGGCCACTAGAACTAAATCATCCCATTCCAAGGCAAAAATATGGGACTTCAGAGGAGCTGACTTTGATAAGATGGCCAACAGAGTTAAGCTAGCCCTGGCAAAAAGAAATACAGGTGAGTGGGTACAGGCAAAGTGGGCACGCATTAAGGATGCAATACTTGAAGCAACATCCCACTGTGTTAGAGAGAAAAGGAAGTGCAAAAGAAGAAGGAAACCACTTTCATTCTCAAACAGCAGAAAAGGTCAGAGCCAAACGGTTGGCCTTCAGGAAATATAAGGTATAAAACACAGCAGGATGAAGACAGGGAGGCATACCAAACTTCCCTGAAGGCAGTAAGGCAGGCAGAGACCCAAACCAAGGAAACACTAGCACAAACAGTAAAAGAAGGTGACAAGACTTTCTATAGATACATTAGTGAAATGAGAAAGTCCAGAGAGGGTATTGCCAAGATCAAAGGAGATAAGGGGGCATGTGAGGAGGAGGACCATGTAAAAGCATCTATCCTAAATAGATACTTCTGCTCAGTATTTACTGAAGAGAAGGTAGGGCAGGGCCCACGGCTCAGCACCATGGACACAGGGGAGAGGGAGGTGTGCACTAGTCCCTTCACAGAAGAAAGGGTCCTGCAAGAGCTCGATAAGCTCAGGGTGGGCAAGGCAATGGGACCTGATGGCATACATCCCAGGGTACTAAAGGAGCTAAGGGTGGAACTAGCAGAGCCATTATCAGAACTGTTTAGCGAGTCTGTGAGCACAGGAGAGGTCCCAGGAGACTGGAGAAGGGCTAATGTGATCCCGCTCCACAAGAGAGGTAGCAGGGAGGAGGCAGGGAACTACAGACCAGTCATTCTTACCTCAGTAGTGGGCAAGATTATGAAGGAACTCCCTAAGGAAAGGATAGTGCAACACCTGGAATCCGTAGGAGCACAGGATCCAAGACAGCATGGGTTTACAAAAGGAAGGTCCTGTCAAACTAATCTCATAGATTTCTTTGACTGGGTAACCAGAGTGGTGGACCAAGAGGGAGCAGTTGATGTCGCCTACCTTGACTTCAGCAAAGCTTTCGATAATGTTCCACATAGAAGATTGATTAATAAGCTGGGTAGCCTCGGGGTTGGTCAGAAGTTGGTCAACTGTGTGGCAAACTGGTTGACAGGCAGAAAACAGAGAGTGGTGGTAAATGGTATACAGTCAGAAGAGATGCAAGTTACAAGTGGGGTACCCCAGGGATCAGTCCTGGGGCCAGTCCTCTTCAGTATCTTCATCAGTGACATTGCAGATGGACTGGAGGGTAAGGTTTGTCTGTTTGCAGATGACACCAAGATCTGCAACAGAGTAGATGATCTGGATGGGGTGGGCAGAATGAGAAGAGATCTGGATAAACTGGCAAAATGGTCGGAAGAATGGCAACCGGGGGTTTAATGCAAAGAAGTGCAAGATCATGCACATAGGGAAGAGAAACCCTGAAGCCACCTATAGGTTAGGAGGGGAGTTGCTGGAAATCACAAGGGAAGAAAGAGACTTGGGCATCATCATCACCGATGACCTGAAATCATCCAAGCAGACCACTAAAGCAGTAGGAAAGGCTAGGGGGATGTTGGGGTGTATTAGTAGTGGTATCACAAGTCGTAAGAGGGGGTAGTAATAATCCCTCTTTACAAGACACTGGTTAGACCCCATCTGGAGTACTGTGTGCAGTATTGGAGGCCACACCTTCACAAGGACATTAACCAAATTGAGGCAGTCCAGAGAAAGGCAACCAAAATGGTGAGAAAACATAGGAGGACAGATTAACAGAGCTCGATATGTATACCCTAGAGCAAAGGAGGGAGAGAGGTGATATGATCGAAATATTCAAACACCTTAAGGGCATTAACAAGGCGAAAAGAGTCTAAACATGTTTCAGTATAAGAAAAGTAACAGGACAAGAGGACACAGCATGAGATTAGAGGGAGGTCGATTAAGGAGTAATGTGAGGAAGTTCTTTTTCACAGAAAGGGTGGTGGATGCATGGAACGGCCTACCTCAGGAAGTAGTGGATATGAATACAGTGCAGGGCTTGGGATAGGCATACGGGAGCAATACAGATGAGTATGAATATATAGGCCATTGACAGAGCAAAGGCCGATGGCACATTTATAAGGTAGAAAAAGAAATGGGCGGACTGGATGGGCCTTGCGGTCCTTATTTGCCGTCAACTTCTATGTTCCCACAGACCCAAAATACGATCCCTTCCACCCCTAAAGCCAGCTACTTAACATTAAATGTTCTGATGCAGCCTGCAACTAGGAGGGGCATAATGGAGATTCTGGGGTGCGATGGTGAATACCAGAAAAGGTGCTCTTTAAGTTTAAGGTGTTTATTATCAGAGAAAAACCATAATTGAATCTGGTTGTATTTCCTGTAGACTGTGGGACAGTTGTTTCTTCAAAACACAGATTTGATTTAAGAAAATGGTCAGCGGAGTTAGAAAGTGACTCCAGATATAGAATTATTTTTGAAGTAAAACCTTAACTGTTTCTGCTTTCTAGAAAGTAATGTAAATATGTAATTGGCCCTTGGCTGAAATACTAAAGTTTTACTTTGGCTTGTTCATTTTGTTTATAGGTGATCTTAAGGACGCTAAGCTGCTGCTGACAAAGATGAAGTATTTCAGTAACCTGGAAAGCAAGGTGAAGGAAAGGTTGTCTCCTTGCTGACAAAACTTTGAGGGGAAAAAAATAAACTGTAAAAAATTGTCCTCATTATGTATTTATTGATGCAAAGCACGTGCCTTTTTTGATAAAGACTGAAGGTGTTTTTTTAATCTTCTGTGACTGTTCAAGTTGTATTTTAATGTAATAAAAATGTAACAAAAAACTATCAAGGAACTTCAAAATTGTACAAAAGACAGGTAAATTCAGTATGTGTGTCTGTCTCATGACTCAAAATTAGCAAATAGTGTTTAATTTTTCTCAATAATGGAAAAATTAAAATGATTCAGTATAACTATTTACAAAGGCAGTACAGAGAAAACTAAGTCCTTCTTCTTAGGGTAAATCTTAATTCCAAGTTTCAGTCTCTCACTCTCCTTGTCTCTCTAGCAAAGCATTGCTGCTCTTTTTATAACAAGTCTTTGCCTCGTTGACATCCTTTTTCTCACAGAATGTTCTTGTCAGTTTTGATGCAGGTGCAGCAAAAAGAACAGTGACCCAGAACTGACCTCTTGTTTAGAGCTTTACAAAAGACTTAAAAACTGCATCCCCGGTTAACCCCCTGAGTTCCAAATAGCTTTTTGCAATCATTTCAACAGTATAACTATATACAGTTTTAAACAAAGGGATCACAGTTTTACACAGAGATTCACATATATTTTTTTATAACTGCAGATATGCAAGGGGGGAGAAAATACAGAAATAACAAGGGCAGGCAGAGATTGCGAGAGGCGGAGAATTGCGACACCATCAGAGTGATCAGTTCCTAGATCTCACAAGAACATTTGGTTGCACAACCAGACACACAAGAGACGGAAAATAAGAGGACAGAACAGACCCTTGCGTTTAAACTCTTTCTGCATAACAAATGGAGCAGTGCCTTATTCAACCCTGTCACACCTGGCTTTCACAAACAGAGTTAATCTAGAATGAATAATGGGAAGTGCAGCTGTGATATAAGAATTTATGAATCCCACGTCTTACTTGTCTGTAAAACCTTTTTTCACTTCCACAGCATTGCTCCCATCCTGTTACTTCTCCGCAGCAGTCTTACACCTGCATGTCCAAAACTGCCTCTGCTTGCATCCTTACCCACACCAAGAAATGCGACCACATCTCCCTTTCTCCATGACCTTCGTTGGTTCCCAGTCATCTTCCACCTTCAGTTTAAAATTGCCTTCATAGTTTTACAGTTTTGAAGTGAGAAAAAAGTAAAGTGTCCTGGTTGAGATTTAAACCCAAGCCTGCTCAGAATACTGTTCTGCTACACTACCAGCTGTGCTTTCAGGAAATCTGGGGGTCGCAAAGGCACTCATGTTTTTCAGTGGACACCATAGAGCCACACACATTAGAATTATATTTTTATTTACAGAGAGCATGGTGTGCCTATATTTTAAATACAGTTTAGAAGTCAGACAAATTAGTGCGCTAGCAGGGATTTGAACTCAGGTGTGCTCAAAATACTATCAGCTGTGCTACCTGGGCAGCTGGAAATCTGGGGAAAAGTTATCAGAATCCTGTAGTTTACCTCAACCGCAGGACAGCAGTAGGCAAGTTGGAGCTTTTTAAATGTCGTTGAACCATTTGTGCTAATTGACTCTGCTGTAGTCTGTCCCCTTTTCTGATGCTAGCCATGGGGCATTGAGAGATATTGCCATAGCAGCAGTGGTTACAGTATGTCGAGGTTGGTATGGCAGGATCAACCAAATAAATCGATATTATTTTCATTCCAAATTGTAAGTTAACTCTTTTTTTAACCGTAGTATGTAAAACCGGGCTGCCCCACACCATAGGTGTGGGAGCTACCATATGGGCATTCCCCTTTAATAGCCATACTCCCTGCTACCTCACAGATCTGGTCTCCCTATACACTCCTTCCTCTCCTCTAATACTGGAGTCTTCTGTCTACCAGCATATCCTCCGTTGGTAGAGCATTGTGTTCAGCCTCTGACATCGGGAACAGATTACATATCTCATTTTGTCTGATTACCTCAGTCTACCTTAAGTGTCACCTAACATACTAAAATGCCAGCAGAATAGGCCTAATGATCTCTCGAGTCTGCTTAATTTTCAGCACCCGCACTGAGGGACGATTTTGGGGTCTCCCCACACTTGGGTTATACTGTCCCCAGTCCCAGATGTTCCACCTGTATTGTGCCTGGTCAGATTTACCCTTCCCTGTACCTGTCCCATCCTCTCTTAAACCCGTCCACAGTCTCCACCTCTACCAGCTCCCTGGGCAGTGCATTCCACGGCTTCACCACCCTTTCAGTGAAATAATATCTCCTCCTCTCTCCTCTGAGCCTGCCCCCTTCCAGCTTACACCCGTGACCTCTTGTTGCCCCACCCTCCTTCCTTTGGAACACCCTTCCTGGGCCTCCTTTATTGATCCCTTTCATGTACTTAAAGACCTCTATCATATCTCCTCTGTCCCTCTCCTCCAGGGTGTACATGTCGAGCTCCTTGAGTCTCTCCTCATAGGTCCTCTCCCCCAGGCCCCAGATCATTTTGGTTGCCCTCCTTTGGACCCTCTCTAGGAGTGTAATGTCCCTCTTTAAATGTGGTCTCCAAAATCGTACACAATACCTGAGGTGTGGCCTAACCAAGCAGTTGTACAGTGGAAGGATCACTTCCACCTTTCTGGTGGTAATCCCCCTGGCGATGCAACCTATTTGCCCTTGCCACTGCCCTCCTACAGATCTCAGAGTTGTTCATTTTGACATCTACCACTACCCCCAGGTCCCTCTCACCCTCCGTGACTTGAATCATGTCTCCTCCCAGGTTATACCCCTGGCCTGGATTTCTGACTTCCAGGTGTAGAACCTTGCACTTCCCTGCATTGAATTTTAGTTTCCATTTTCCCGACCACCTTTCCAGAGCCTCTAGGTCCTCCTGCAAGGCCACCCTCCCCTCCTCCCCATCCACCACTGCACCTAGCTTTGAGTCATCTGCAAAGAGACTCATCTCACTCCTGATCCCCCTCCTGATGCCTGAGATATAGGCGTGGAACAGGAGTGGCCCCAGCACTGACCCATGGGGAACCCCACTAGTAACCCACCTTGGGGATGAGGCTAACCCTCCAACCACCACCTTCTGAGTAAGCTCAGAGAGCCAATTTCCTATCCATCTTAGCAGCTGTCTCCCTACCCCCATGTCCTTCAACTTAGCCAGCAGGTCACTGTGGGGTACCGAATCAAACGCCTTGCTAAAATCCAGAAAGAGGACGTCCGCTGGCCTACCCTGCTCCAGGGCTCTCGTCACCCAGTCCTAGAACTCAACAAGATTTGTCTAGCATGATCTTCCCGTGACAAAGCCATGCTGCCTATTGTCCAAGTACCCAGTTTACTCCAGTAACCTCTCTAGCTTTTCCTTGACAATACCCTCCATCACCTTGCCAACCACCAATGTCAGGCTAACGGGCCTGTAATTTCCTGCCTCCTCTCTTGACCCCCCCCTTGTGGATCAGCACGACATGGGCCACCCTCCAGTCTTGGGGCACCCACCCAGTCCTCATAGAGATGTTGAAAAGCTCCGCTAGAGGGACTGCCAGGACATCTGCCAGTTCCCTCAGCACCCTGGGATGTATCCTATCTGGCCCAGGTGCTTTCTCCATCTGAAGGGACCTGAGGGCTTCCCTTACACTCTCTGTTGGGATTTCAGCCTCGTCCTCCCCCTTTTCTCCATGCACTGCTGGGCCCCCACCTGTCTGTGGTGGCCACTCCCTTTCACCAGACCCATCGGGCCCTTGGTCTCACTGTCTCACCCCTGTGCTTGCCCTCCCCTCGCAAGACATAGCCTCTCCATCCCCCTGGTATAAACTGAGGCAAAGTACTCATTTAGGACTTCTGTCTGTTCCCCCGCCTCCTGTGCCCAACCATCCCCTACCCTTATCTTACTGATCTGCTCCCTTACTTTCTTTTTTTCCCCTATGTATCTAAAGAACCCCTTGTCCCCCCTCTGGATCCCACTGGCCAAGGACTGCTCCTTTTTTGCCTTAGCAACTCTCACCACCCTGGTGACTTTCTTGGCTGTCAGCTCATATTCCCCCTGATCCCTTTCACTGCTTGACCACTTGAAGCGCCTATAGGCTGCCTTCTTTTCCCTCACCACCTCCTGTACCTCCCGGGTCCACCAGCAGGGTTTTCTGGCCTTACCGAACTTACGCCTTTCCCTTGTGCAGGATCTGGTAACCTCCTGTATTCCCCTCCTAATGATCCCCCACCTGCTTTCAGCATCCATATCCGGCCTTATCCTGTCTAGATGATCTTTAAGGATCCTTTCTATCTCCCTGAAGTCTGCACCCCTAAAGTCGGTTACTACCGTCCTTGTTCGGCTTTCCTCCCCCCCAGGTCCAGGAAGAACCAGACTGTGGTGTGATCACTCCCAGCCAATGGGTCCCTCACCTAGAGGCCCCTAATCTGATCACTGTCTGCCAGGACCAAGTCCAGTGTCCAGGCATCCCTAGTTGGCTCACCCACCTGTTGTGTCAGAATCGCATCCTGGAAGACATCCAGCAGGCTCTGCTCTATGGCCACTGGTGATGTCATAGTCCCCCAGTCTGTTCCTGGCATGTTGAGGTCCCCCATTACTATCACCCTTCCCTTTCCTAATCTACAGTGTCTCTCGAGATTTGCCACCAAACTTTCTTCTGGGACCTCTGCCAGTGCTGATGGTCTGTATACCACTCCAACCTTTACTCTCTTAGCCCCCTGCGTCAGCAAGTGACCCAGATAGCCTCCACATTCCCCTCTGCCTCCTCTAACCACACCATTTCTGACTAACAGTGCTACACCACCACTCCTTCCCCCCCCCCATCTTTTCTGAACATAATGTAGCCCTCCAGATTTAGGTCCCACTCGTGCCCTTGAGTGGTCCAGATTTCAGTGACTGCTGCCACATTCTACCTCCCCCTCAACTAGCATTGCCTGGAGCTCAGGCATTTTATTTCCTAAGCTTCTGGCATTTATCAGGACCACTCTCCACCCCTTTTCCCTCCTCTCCTTTCTCCCCTTGAGCTCCCATTTCTCAGCTCCTGCACCCTACCTGGTGACCCAGTTCCATATCTCCCTAGCCCCCTAGAGGAGTGGAGACCATGTCCCTCATCTGTCGTACCTGCTGGCACTGCCCCTTTTTTGATCCCTCCCCCCATTCACAAGTTTAAACCCCACCTTTTGCTGATGAACCCAGCTAGTTTGAGCTTAAGGATTTCCTTCCCCTCCAAATTAAGGTGGAGCCTGTCCCTAGCATACAGCCCCTTATCCTCCCAGGTCTCCCCCCAGTCCCCCACCAGGCCATACCCCACTTCCCCACACCACTCCCTAAGCCACTGATTTACCTCCCTAATCTTCATCTTGTTTTCCCCACTAGCCCTTGGCATCGGCAGGATTTCTGAAAAAGAGATCTTACAGCCTATGGAAAGGCATACCCTGGCCAACTCCCAGAACCTTACCTGAATTTCTAGCTCACTATTACCATTTATGTCGTTTGTCCCCAAGTGCACTAGAATGTCCAGGGTCCTGCCGCGTTCCCTTGCCAGTGAATACAACTCATGCTTGGCCTAAAAATATATTTTTTTCTCCCTGGCCTTGAATTCCTAGATCTTACTTCGAGAGGGCTCTTGCAGTAGGTAATTACATATAGGACTGACCCGGCAGGCGTCAGGACCCCACGGAAAAATTCTAGCTAGTAGTCTCTGGAGGGGACCGCCCCACATGTGTGACCGGCGTCATGCCACGTCAGTATAAAGGGGTGGTCCCCCATGCCTGCCTTCCAGTTCCTTCTCGACGTCGACTTGTGAAAGTTCCTCGTGGTAGAGTTCCTTCACTCATCAGTCTTCCGTTGGTCAGTTTTACCGATCTTTTCGACCATTTTTTCTTCTAATGTCCGTGTATGTCCCAGACACCTTCTGAATCACATAAAAATAAGTGTGACTCTTGCGGTTCCCAGCTGCCGCATAAGGATGGACACTCCCTGTGCCTCTTCTACTTAGGCCTGGACCACCCTGTGGAGAAGTGCCAGCACTGCCAACAGTTCAACTCAGCCACCCGAAAACGGAGGCAGCAGTCCCTGGAGGCCCACATTCTCAAGAAAAAGATGGCTTCTACGGAGAAGGAGTTGAAGAAGTTAAGGCAGGCTTCCACTTCCCCCGAAGGACATAAGAAAAAGGACAAGAACCGGGACTCGACCTCCACGGCTCTGGCTGGAGTCGCGTGTTCTTAAGGTATCGTCCCTCCAGGGGACCGATCTTCGACGACTGTCTTGGCGGCGCCCAAGTCAGTGTCGTCCCTCCCGTCGGGCTCGCACTCTGGCCCCACGGGTGCTTCCAGGGCAAAGGAGGCTACTGCTCCCAGGAAGGCCGCTGCCACGCAGCCCTCTGGGTCGATCAGGTCTGCTAAGCCAGATGCTGGTGCCCCCGATGTCCGCCTGGACAGGATCGATAAGATGCCAGCTCCTTCGGGAGGGCGCACGGTTTCTCGCACTCCCGCCAAGGTCGCATCCCCAATGCGACCCACGTCGGGCCCGAGTTACAACAAGTCAGATGACGGCTTCTCTGACGTCTGCCTGGATCCTGCTGATAAGCCGGACATTGGCCCCTCCAACGACCGCCCAGCGAAAGAGCCTACATCGGACCTCTTGGACCAGTCCGACATCCCAGGCTCACCGCAATGCTTGCCGTTGCCTGCCGAGGCACCCGTGTCTCCGCTGCTGGACCCCGGGGATTTTAACCCTCCATCCCCAGGTGACACAGAGGACTTGGGTACACTGACATCAGGGCTTTCTCCTACAGGGCCGGACCCCCTGATGCCAGATCCTTGGACGCTGGCTCCAACGCCGGCCTACCTGATGCCAGCCAACGTCCCTCTGCCGGACGCCACTCCAAAGCCGGGCCCAACGCCCGTGGGGCCACCTTTACCTGGCCTGCCTGCTGGGCCTCTCCCAGGGCCTTCTGCTGTGTCAGAGCCCCTGGCTCTTGGATATCTGACACCGCTTAATCCAGTGCCGCCCTACCCGGTACTGCAGTATCCAGTGCCACAGTACCCGGTGCCTCAATACCTGATGCCAGGCTTTCTGCTGTCAGGTTACGGATACTCTTCACGGATACCGGCCCCAGATCCATATCCCCCTTCTTCTCCACCGCCCTCACCACAGCTGCCGGTGGACTTGAAGGAGAATCTGGCTGCATGGTGGGCTGAGGCCAAGGCTTAGCTCACCAGGGAGGTGGAGAGATGTCTTCCGGCGCCAGACCCTGCACAGGACCCCCTACACCGGAGACAGGAGATGCCCTCCCCCTTACCTGACACCAGAGGTGAACCTTCTGGCACCAGGGGTTGGGAGGACATGCTTCCCAGAGGGCTTCCCAAAAAGACCATCCCCCCCCCCTGCGTGGGGAGGAGTCTTCTTCCTCTGCATCGGAGACCTCTGACTCAGACTCAGGGGGATGCTCCGATCCTGATGATGAGTCATGTACTCCAGATCGCCCCAGGCCAAGGACTCCTCTGAAGTCTCCTTCCTTTTTGGAGTTACTGAGAAAGATCCAGGAAGTTCATCAGTGGCAATCTCTGGAGCCAGACCCACAGCGTAAGAAGCTCGCTGCCCACTTGGATCTGCCAGAGACCGCTCCAACATTGATTCCATCCTGGATTGAGCCTCACGCAGACCTTGTTTCCACTGTTTGGAAGCAACCGTCCTCATTAGCGCCCCCCCCCTTCCAAGGAAGGCGGACCGGCTATATCAAGCTCCTGAGGGAGAAGATTCTTTGAACGTACACCCCAAGGCAGACTCTGTCATGATTAGTACCGCTCATAGCCGTTCTGCCAACCCCCAAACATCTCCGCTCGTCTCCACCTGACAAGGAGTCCCAACTTCTGGACCAGTATGGAAAGAAGGTGTACGCGTCTTCTACCCTGGGTATTAGGGCCCTTTATCCTGGACTCCCTACAGGGTGCCTTCCTCAAGCAACTGGTCGTGGAACCAACTCAGCAGAAGGTAATACTGGACCTTGTGCTCACAAACAGGGACAGTGTGATGAGGTAACAGTGGGGAGCACCTGGGAAACAGTGACCACCAGTCATTGTGGTTTGAAATCACAGAAAGAGCAGAACCAAACCACACAAAAACACGTATCCTGGATTTTAGGGGGGCAGACTTTGGGAAAATGGGGAGATACTTGAAAGAGGCATTAAAGGGAATGGGACAGGAATCAGGGGTTGAGGAACAGTGGGCAGTATTTAAAATGGGGATTACAAGAGCAACAGATTTATGTATTAAGCAGGTTAGCAAGAGGAAAAGGAGACCATTATGGTTTTCCAAAGAGGTATCAAAGAAAGTGAAAGCCAAAAAGATTGCATTCAGGCAATACAAAAAGACACAGGCGGAAGGGGATAGGGAGAAGTACCAGGAGAAGCAAAGGGAGGTCAGTAAGGGAAGCCAAAGCTCAGACAGAATAACACATTGCAAAATCAGTGGGTAGAGGGGACAAAACCTTTTACAGGTACATAAGTGAAAAAAGAAAGACAAAGGGAGAGATAGTGAGACTGAAGGGGAGGATAAATAAGGTGGAGGATGACAACAGTAAAGCTGACATACTGAACAGGTATTTCTGCTCAGTCTTTACTGAGGAAGAGGAGGGTAATGGGTCTGAAGGGAGTACAAGGGGTGAGAATGGTGCAGAAATGGATACAAGTCCCTTTACACGAGAAAGGGTCCTGAAGGAACTGGAAGTAATGAGTTGATAAAGCAATGGGGCCAGATGGGGTGCACCCCAGGGTCCTTAAAGAATTAAGAGAGGTGGTGGCTGAACCTCTGGCTATCCTGTTTAGCCGATCACTGGAAACAGGGGAGGTACCCAAAGACTGGAGGACAGCAGATGTAGTCCCCTTATACAAAAGTGGGAACAAAGAGGAAGCAGGGAACTACAGACCAGTCAGCCTCACCTCAGTGGTGGGGAAGATCATGGAAGCACTACTGAAGGAGAGATTGGTGGAACATCTGGTTGTCGATGGACTACAGGACCCAAGGCAGCATGGTTTCACCAGAGGGAGGTCATGTCAGACCAACCTTATTGAATTTTTTGACTGGGTGACTAGGGAGGTGGATCAGGGGAGGGCAGTGGACATGGCCTATCTGGACTTCAGCAAGGCCTTTGACACTGTGCCACATAGAAGACTATTACACAAACTGGGGAATATGGGTGTGGGCAGGACAGTAGTGTGGTGGGTAGGTAACTGGCTGGGTGGCAGGACACAGAGGGTGGTGGTAAATGGCTGTCACCCACAGAGGAAGAGGACCAGTGGGGTACCACAGGGATCAGTGCTAGGACCGGTCCATTCAACATCTTCATCAGTGACATGGCGAGGACCTGAAGGCAGAATTTCACTGTTCGCTGATGACACAAAGCTCTGTAACAGAGTAGACACACCAGAGGGTGTAGACAGAATGAGAAGCTACCGCAGAAACTTGAAGAATGGTCGGGGTTTGGCAGTGTGAAATTCAATGCAAAAGAAGTGCAAGATAATGCATATGGGGAACAAAAACCCTGGCACAATATATCAGTTGGGGGGTGAGGATATAGCATGCACCAAGCAGGAAAGGGATCTTGGGGTTATCATCTCTGATGACCTCAAGGTAGGGAAACAGTGACAAGGCAGCAGGTAAAGCAAATAGGATGCTGGGATGTATAGGCAGGGGCATTACCAGCAGGAAAAGGGAGGTCATAATTCCACTATACAAGACACTAGTGAGGCCCCACCTGGAGTACAGTGTACAGTTCTGGAGACCATACCTACGTAAGGACATAGACAGGGTAGAGAAGGTTCAGAGGAGGGCAACAAAGATGGTGCATGGATTGCATCACAAGTCCTATGAAGACAGGTTGAAGGAACTGAACATGTACTCCCTGGAGGAGAGGAGGAGAGAGGGATATGATAGAGACATACAAGTATCTTAAGGGAGGAACAGGTGCAGGAAAACACTATTTTTAAGCGAAAAAGATGTTCCAGGACTAGAGGGCATGGGATGTAGTTGGAGGGAGGGACGATTCAGAGGAAACATGAGAAAGAAATTTTCACAGAACGGTGGTGGATAAGTGGAACACCCTCAAAGGAAGTGGTGGGGGCTGAAACAATCACGGATTTAAGAATGCATGGGATAGACATAAAGGAATTCTGGAGGTCAGGGGTAAGGTGCAACAGACTTCTAGGAAAACAAACTGAACCTACAAGTTCAAATGGGCAGACTGGGTGGGCCATAGGCCCTTATCTGCCGACACTGTCTATGTATCTATGTAATAACTACCATATATACTCACATATAAGTCGGTATTTTGAGAGGATTTTGGCGTTAACAAACAGCAGGTCCCAACTTATATGCGAGTCTCTGACCAAAAAAAAAAAGTTCAGTTAAACAAAAGCATGGTTTTGCTATTTGTATTCATCAGTCAGTACTGACACTTACTTTTGACAGCTTTCCCGCTATCCAGCTTACATTAGCACTTAATTAGCTAACTGACACTTGCTACACTGACACCTATTACCTTCCATTCTCTCTTAACAAGCCACACTTGCAAATGATTACTTAATTATTGAACTTATCTGTTTGGCACGAGATAAATGTTGATCCCTTAGCCGAACAAAGTTTTCTTCCCCCTGATTTGAACATGTCGGCCACCAAACGAAAACGCTCGGCATACAGTGCTGAATTTAAACTGCGGGTAGTAAGCTTTGCCGAGTCACATTGCAATGCAGCAGCTGAGAGGGAGTACTGCATTAACGAAAAGCTAATTTGGGACTGTTGGAAACAAAAAAAATGCTCTGCGGTCTGCCAAGAAGAATGTCAAATGTCTAAAGTTAAACTCCTCACCAGTTTCCCCGCTAGAAGCAGAACTCAGTACGTGGGTCCTTGAGCTAAGGCACCAAGGGTACATCGTGATGAGAATGGCAATTAGACTGCAGGCTTTGTCAGTTGCCAAAAAACTTGTTTTTCAGTCCAGCAAACCCTTTACAGCCTCCGCCGGGTGGTGTACCCATTTCATGAGATGACATGGTCTTGCACTGAGGCAACGGACCCACATTGCCCAAAAACTCCCCGCTGATGTCCACAAAAAGGTAGACAACTTCCACACATTCATTTTGAGGGAACGAAAGCAGCAAGACTACCCAGCTGTTGCCATCGGTAATATGGACGAAACTGCGGTAAGTTTCTATCTACTGTCCAACCGAACAGTACATGTAAGGGGAGAAAAGATTGTGACTGTTCGCACTTGCGGGGCTGAGAAATCACATTTCACGGTGGTGCTTGCTTGTTTAGCTGATGGGACAAAACTAAAGCCAATGATTATTTTTAAGAGGAAAACGATGCTGAAGGATATGATGCCCCACGGTGCTTTGGTAGATGTCCATCTGAAGGGCTGGATGGATGAAACACTGGTCAATAAGTGGTTGAAATATGGGCAAAGAGGCCAGGGGCAATGCTTTTTAAACAACGTTTGCTGGTATGGGACATGTTCCGGGGACACTTGGTAGACTCTGTGAAGCAAAACCATCGCCAGTTATATACCCATCAGGCTGTCATTCCAGGAGGCTGCACATCCATACTACGGCCTTTAGATGTGAGCCTAAATAAGCCACTTAAGGTTAACAGGAGCGAGAGACGGAGACAATGGATGATTAACGGCACAAACGAGTTTACCGCAGGGGCAAATCTAAAAAAGCCCAGTTATGCACTAGTGTGCCAGTGGGTATGTGACGCCTGGGACTCCATCTCGACAGAGGCAGTGATACATTTATTCAAAAAATGTGGCATCTCAAACAGTATGGACGGCACTGACGACATGCTTTTTGATGATCTTATTAACTCGGGTAGCAGAGCAGAACAAACTCTGTCCTTGTCCGGTTTATTGCTTTTAGTAGTGTAGTTAGTGTTGAATGTGAAAACATCCTTTGTGATATTTTACATAGGTACCCCCTCTGAAAATACACCCCAAGAGGAGGAGATCCAGGTACCTCAGCTGGAAGACATTTACGGTGACATCCCACTATCGCAGTTACAGCTACATCTCCTGTTTAACTCTAATGATGAGGAAAATCAGGAGTTCTTGGGATTCTGACCCCCCCACCCCAATGTAGTTTCTAACAGCATTTTAACAGGCATTTTTGAAATAATTATTACGTAGCTTACTTAGCTTATTAGCTAAATAAAATTTCTTATTGATGGCATGTTCTGTTGTATTTAACAGCATTTTTAAAATTATTACTTGGCTTATTAGCTCAAATAAATTTCTTATTGATGGCACGTTCTGTGACTTTATTGATGCTGGAGAGAGCTTGGTAAAAGAACACCAGACTTATATGCGGGTCTCGAGCTGGGGCAAAAATTTGCTTACTGATAAAGGGTCTCCGACTTATACGCAAGTGTATACGGTTTCAAACAACATGAAGTCTTGCTCTATTCTGACAATTGCAGTTAGCTCCAGCCTTTGAACTGCCCCGGAGAGTATAAGGTTAAATTTCTATGCAGGGCATAGAACGTTGAGCTCGAGCTCGGTTGAAGACTCTGTCTGCAGTACTTTGAATCCAAACTGTCAGATTCTTTACTTCGCTTCACTGAACAGTCACTCCGGAGATTTCTCCTGTTGCTCGGTTCAAAGACTTGGTCTTCCGAATTATTTTAACGTGATTCGGTTTTCTCTGTCTGCAGTACAGTAAGTACTTAGGTAGTGTTTTTGGATTGTGGAAATTGTAAAATTCCCAATCGGTTCAGCTGAACCGATCCTTTAGGTCTTTTGATTTAGTCATTTTAGTGTGTGGTTACCGGTTCTTATCGGTTTAAAAAAAAAAAAACACGTGTTTTTAGCGTTTTTTTCAAACACCCGTAACACGGTTTGAAACCGATAAGAGAGTCTTGCCTGGTGGTTGCCGAAAAAAGGGTACGTTTGCTTAGGTTGGCCATGTCTGAGAAACCCAAGAAAAAAACCAGGCCCACTGCATTTCAACACTGCAGTGAGTGTGGGGAGGTCTTTGCTAAGGCCGATCCCCACATCACCTGTGTTTACTGTCTGGGTTTTGACCACCTCGATTCAGACTGCCAAATATGTAAGAATTTTCCCAAGTCTACCCTGGATAAGAGATTAGGTAAACTTAGGGAGAAGGAGGCCGAGAAATCCGCTAACCCGGAAGGCCAGCCCGGTTCGGTTACCACCGAACCAGAAGGAGTGCCCTCTGACCAGGGTGATACTTCTTCGGGTAAGAGAAGAGCTGATCCTGAGGGGTCAGTTCCTACAGAAAGGAAAAATCTGCTGGTTCGGATCCAGAACTCCCATGTTCTGACCATGGAAGAAATTGCCCGAGTGATTCGGATTGTGGAATCGCTTCATCCGGTTCTGACCAATCTGGTCCCGGTTGGTAGGGGTTCGGTTTGGTCGGTTCCTCCGGTTCAGGATTATGCCCCTGAAGATTTTTATGAACCAGAATTTGAGGAGGGGGACTGTGAACGATGTGAGGATTATGATGATGAGTGCTTAGAAAGTCTGGATGTGCCTATAGAACTGAACATCTCCCCAGACAGACCTTCTGGTGTTTCCCCTCCTAGGCTCTCTTAGTCCCCTCCCCAGTTTCTGTTTTACAGGAAAGTGGCAGAACCCCCTCCAGCTTCCTATGGAGGAGGCTGTGCAGGACCAGGAAGAGCCTGACTTCGTAGAAATGATGGATATTCCAGAGTCTGAGATCGTCTATTCCCCTTCATAAGTCTTTTGGGAAGCAGACTCAAAACACTCTAAAGTCTCCTAACTCTATACCTCCTGTGGACAGAAGGATGGACAAGAGGTATACTCTGTCAGACTCGGATACAGAGTTTCTTTATCAGCAATGCAGCCATGTTGGAGTAGTGCAGGCTGCAGCCTGTGACAGGGCAGGCATTCCCTTGGCTTCACACCTCCCAGATAGAGACTCCAGGAAGTTGGATGCCATGGCAAAGAAACTGTACATGGCATCCTCTTTGGGACTCAGACAGGCTAATTATATGGCCTATACAGCCAGGTACCAGAAGTCCAGATGGGACACTGTACTGGCACTGGCTAAGCAGGCTTCCCCCCCAGCTGGCCAAGGAGCTGCAGGGGGTGGCTGCTGATGGGATCGAGGCATCCAAGGTTCAGTTTCATGCTGCTGTGGACTCCAGTGATGTATCATCAAGAGTCATGGCTGCATCTGTGGCTTTTCCGAGAATGGCTTGGCTCAGATGTACTAGCCTTTCACAGGACACCCAGGCTAAGGCCGTGGATTTCCCTGTGGTGGGTAATTCTTTGTTTGGGGAGCAGACAGAGAATTACATGAAGAAAATGGACGAATACAGGACCACTTACAGGTGTGCACAGGCCAAGGAAAGGCAGGTAACTCCTCAAAGGCAGCAAGTCAGGGGCTTAGGATGGAGAAGGTTGTGGTTTTGATTCCCCAGGTAGGAACATTCATGTTTTGGGGAAGCAGTATAGCATCGTGATTAAGAGCACAGCAATAAACCTGGAGAACTGAGTTTGAATCCCACATCCAACACTTGTGTACTGTGTGACCCTGAGCAAGTCACTTAACTTCCCTGTGCTCCCAGGATGCAGCTGGAAACAAGCCTCGGCTTAGCATGTCTGTCCTCACCAAAAATTGTATTGAAAACACATCCTGTAAGTTTGTGTAGGTTGTTAAAAGTCGCAGACTTGGCTAATTTTTGATATCAGACCAGTGTTCATCATTACTTCCAGAACTGGTTACATTAAGCACCAAGAAGAAAGCTTATCAGGTTCTGAAGAGATTAAACAATGAGGCACGAAACACAAATAAACATACAATAAGGGACTGCAAAAGGGTAGCATGGTAGAAGGATTACAGGCAAGAATGATTAAGGCAGTACCTGCATAGAACAAAACAGAGAAACTAGATTGCTCTAAAGTTGTGTGACCTATTGTGATTTACCTGAAAATTCTCAAAAAGGGAACATTGATGAATAGTGCCCAACATAATTCAAAAGCCCGTGAAAAACTCTTTTAAATGGGGTATTATGCTTACTTTTAACTGGAAGCAGGCCAGAGAGATTTTATTTTTATTTGTACATCGGTTTACAACTTTTGAAGCCAGAGGCTCATTTCCAAAGGTACCTCGGCACATTGAGGACAGACAGAAACAGATTTTGGTTACAGCGTAAAAGTCAACTGAGTTCAAAGTTACACAGGAATGGTTGCATACATTTGAACAATTTATACGGAGAAGGTTTCTTACATTTAAACAATTAGTAGTAAATACAATGATACAGCTGAGCACATGCTGGTAATGATATAGGCAATATACAATGGGGGGGGGTGAGGTGGAGTGCCACCCAGTGGGTGTTGTCAAGTGTGGGAGACTGAGGCCTCATTTAGAGACAGGAGCAGCTGCAAGTGTTAAACAGTTGGCTTTGAAGGGTGGTTTTAAATTTGGAGATGTGGGGGCATTGGAGATGGGCGCTGGGAGAGAGTTAAACCAGGATGGGGCTCTGTAGTAGAAGGACCTCTGACTATGGGAGGTCCTGGATCTGGGGACCAGCAGAGTGGACTTGGGAGGTTCAGGTTGCGATAGTGGGTTGGGCGTGGTGGATGGAGGCTGTCACCCCAGGAGGGGATAGCCAGAGTAGAGTTTTTTTTGTGAGGAGGCAGGTTTGATAGCGTAGCCATTCATCTAGGTTAAGCATTTTTGCATAATCATAGAGTTGACAAGTATGTGTGAGCCTGGGGCCACCAGTAATCAGCCTGCAGGCCTTATTTAGGGTGAGGCGAATGTTGTTTATGACTTAGTCCACCCTACATTGATATTACATTGCCACCAACCTTGTGATGTTACTGACAGTCAAGCTGTGGCTAACCACATTTGGGGGGGGGGGGTTAAAAAAAAAAACAGCTGGACGTTAGGTCAGGGGGTAGAGTAGGGTAAACCTGGGCAGACTGGATGGACCAATGGTCTTTCTGCCAACTTTGTGTTTCTATGTAGTCAAGCACAGCTTGATCATCCGTGACATCATAAAGTTCTTAAAATGGTGGCAATGTCATATCAGTATGGGCAGACATAATCATCAATATTTCTAGACTGCTGCCAGCTACAGAGGATCACAAGACCTCATTTAAAAACCTTTTTATGGACTTTTAAACTATGTCAAGCATCATTCATAAATGTTCCAATTTAAAGAGCAACTCTGCACTTCAGCATTTGTTTCATGAACAAGATCTTTCAGCTGTTTAGAATATTTTTTTTATTTGTGTTCCTTTCCAAAATTTATAGCACATCTTGTTAATCCATTCCTTTCAAAGATTTATAGCACATCTTTAGTCCATCTAAAACATCTGTATAGAAAACATTTAGAAATATTTGCTTCTGCCCTGTTAACCTCACAGTGCATTGTTTATAATGACATGCTGCTCACTATGACAACAGACTGCGATGTCACAAACAGTATTTGTGTTAATGTTGCTCAGATAGTGTTGTGGTGGATCTGTTTGACTTCTGTCAGATAGTGCAAGTATTTGACCTTGGATCCGACTTGAAAGTCAACTATGGATCCAGCAACGGATAGCTTGATCCAATGTGGATCCGATGAACGAATCCATCAGATATATTCTGGTCATCAGACCCATTTGGTGAATCTGGGATGGACGGATCCATGGCCGGATAGCGCTACTATCCGACCAGATCCACTATGTGGTAAGATTCGGGTTTATAAGATACTATCCGAGCAACACTAATTTGTTTTTTTCAGTTTTTGTTGACCGGGTAAGTGCACTAGACAGATTCTGCCTATTTTCAGGCACAACCTAGGGGAAGGGGGATGCAGATGAATACCAGCTGACTTTGAACCAGATTAAGCTGTTGGTAGTATTTTTAGTGAATGGGAGGACATTTCGCCAGGACACCAGGGAAATTCCCTTACTGAATTGCTTTCAGTAGGAGCTGCTGTTCCTCTGGAATGTTGCCAAGGTGGCCGACCAGGTGGAGGAGATGGAGGTAGGAGGAAAGACCTCTTCTCAAGTTATGGAAATAATGAATGCTATACCGATGGATTTACCAATAAATACAGCAATTGAGCAACCGCTACCAACCTCTGATTCAGAAGATCTGGACCCGAGTGAGCCTGTCCCTTTAGCGGACTGAACCGATGATATTTCACCAAACCCAACTTCTGAGAAGCCTATTGTGCGAGGTGAGTCGGATATGTTAATTTTAGAGTCGCAGAAACTAGAAAGACAACTGGATCTTGAAGAGAGAAGTTTTCTTCTTAAGAAAATGCAGATAAAAAACAGCTACGGAACTTATAAACTGTCAGGCTGTCATGGCCTGTCAGAGAGGAACAGCTGAGCGCTACTGATGTGTCGCCGATGGTAAACTGGGTGGCTGAGGTTGAGAACCTGGAAAGAAGTAATGCTGAGGCAACCGCTCAGCACGGTATTTGTGCAGGTTTCAGAATGGGGACTACAGAACAAGAAGCGGCACCAGAGTGGTCAGTAGATTCCACATTAAAGGCAGTAGGATGGGAACAGGACACTGTTTCAGTTACTTGGAAATCAGGTTCATCCTCGATACAAACGCTGTGCACAGCAGTGACTTCAGCAGGTACTGCACAAATAGATCTTGATATTGAAGTACCCCTTGAGCTAGCTCTGATTCAGAACCCCCAACTTACTATTTTTTCTGAAAGACCTGTGCATGATTCTTTACCTGGGGGTTGCCCCATTCCTGTTTCTGCAACCCCTCAATTACCTCTAAACCAAATAAATCTTAGACCGTATGCCTCTCTTTTTAAAACACCAATACTGCCAGCCAAAAGGCATAATGCAGAGGCAGTATAGCGCAGTGGGCTAAGGCTCTGAGCTGCAAATCTGGTGACATCCAGCAGACCAGACCTGGGTTTGAATCCCACAGCTTCCACTTGCATACTGTGTGACCCTGAGCAAGTCACTTGACCTCCTTGTGCTCCCAGGTCGCTCCTGTAAAAAAGCTTTCCGCTTAGTGTGCTATACCTGGTTAAAAAAACAACTAATGCTGTTCAGCTATCTTATACAGGTATGATGCCAGAACCACCAGACAGAATATTTGTGGTAAGATCACTACTTAAAGACTTGATTAAATTTTTTGCTCATGAAATTTATGCATTGATTTATGTATTGGGCAAAATAACTTTTGACGTCAGCTTTAAAACTTTGAAAGCATTGGACAGATTTTGGATTAAATACAACACCCTAAAGAAAACTCCCATGTGGTCTCCTTTTCTAGCAATACCTCTGACAAAGCCAGCAAAAAAAGTGATAACTGTCTTGTTTAGGAATGAGGGCATGATCTAGTATATTGGTTAAAACAAAGGTGCACCATTATTGAAGACCCTGAGGCTATCATGGACTCTGAGAACATTTGGACTGAGGGATGGAGAGTGAAGATTATGCTAAAAACAACTGACACTGGTATTTGTCATCTACCAAATTCTTTTTTTCTAGGTCGGGATAGAGGAGTGCTGTTCTATCCAGGACAGCCTAAAACTTGCTACAAATGTGGATCCACATCTCATCTTACCAGTATATGTGATAAAATTAGATGTACTGTTTGTGGGGAACTGGGGCATTCTGGGTCTCAATGCATAAATGAATGCAAATGCAATTTATGGGAGAAAATAGGTCACACTTTTCAAAACTGCCAATGGGCAGCACACAACACCTTGGACCAGGCAGACGGAGAGGAACAGAGACTTCTTATCACCCTCGCACAAAAACTGGGCAAAGCAAAGCAGCAGGGAAATCCAGGGCCTAGTGCCCCTTCCCCCAGTCTTCCCCAGGCCCTGCTTCTAGTGATTCACATAGAACTGTGGTAGTTTTGGAGCCTTTACCCTCTTCCGAGGAAACCTTACCTGTATCAGACCCACAGCCCTCTTTGATGGAGGCTGTAAGTAATTCATCAGTAGTTCCACCCACCGAGATAACTACCCCCCCTCCCCCCCAGACAAGACTGCTATGCCTGCACCTCCAACACCTGGGCCAGAACCTGAGAGGCACTTCCTTAAACAAAAGGCAAAGGGAGGCACATGCAAAGCAATTAAGAAAGAGGATCCTATTGCACTGCCAAATAAATCTGGTATTTTGCAAGGTACATCAGACCATTCAGCAGAAGAATCTGACACCTCTTCCGTTGTTTCTTCCCTACCTGAATGCACCACAGACACAGAATTACAAGCACGGCCTCTTGGCCCACAGAAGCGAAAAGCCAAAATGAAAACAAAACAAAGAATATAGTACAAGAACGGGGAAGTATAAATGAAGCTATATAAAACTAAAACAAAGTGTAAAACGAAATGCAGTTTTTTCATTTCTGACAAGTTTACAGTTGGGCATTCGCTTTTTACAAGATGTTAGATTGCATTCCGTAAAGAAAACACAGATGGCCCCCAGAGCCTGGGCCTTTGGACCCTCTTTTTGGTCCATAGGACAAGAACTCTGCTCTGAAGTTGGGATACTATTTAGAACCCCTGAAATTTCAGTCTTAAAACTAATTGATTTAGTACCTGGCAGGGTCCTAATTCTAGATGTTTGTATTTCCCGTGTAGCTTGTAGATTGATTAACCTATGTGCCCCCAATCTAAGTCTGCTAGAATTGAGATGTTTAAACAGATACAACCTTTTTTATATACAGCGCATCAAGTGATATTTGCAGGAGATTTCAACTGTTCTCTATCTTTGCATGATAGAAGTTCTAGTGCAAAAACGACTAAGATCTGCTGTGATTCAAACACTTTACAGTATATAGGTATGAAAGCCAGACTTAAGGATGCATATTTTTTTTAATAACAAAAAACACACACTCCTACATTTTATAGAGGACATCTAGCTACCAGGATAGATTTTATTTTTATTTCTGTAAGTCTGTCTACAGTTTCAGCTATTGTAACACCTGTTGAATTTACAGATCATGGATTATTATATATTTAAATGGGAAACGGATCTTCCTTCCTGAGAGGTCCTGGAATATGGAAATTGGATGTGTCCTTGCTGACTGATCAATGTATTTCTTTAGCACTACAAGACTTAATACAAGCCAGAAAATCTGTGTACTTTTTCTTTGATGACCCCACTATGTGGTGGGTAGATACTAAAGAGGAATTACAAAAATTATTGAAGCATTTGAGTAAATTTCAGAGTAATAAATAATACCTAACATATCTTAAAAACTGTTCGTTTTGTACTCTGCCCTTGTTCTTATAAGTGATTGTAAGCTTTTTGATATATTGTTCTGTGACATTTTTCATATTTTTATCATCTTCTAGTAAAGTCTTTATTTGAAAGATACTGTCTGGGTGTCTCTCAGTTCTTTTTTAGCATGTGACGTATAGATGGTTAAGTCTGACACTTGTTCAACAGCTTGATTATGTTACTGAACTGAGTAAAGGTAAGAATATACCTAAGGTCTTTTATAGAGTTGTAAGGGTTCATTTTGGAAGCCTGGCTGGGTGCCCCTGGCATAAGATTGTACCGCAATCCCTGAAGAGAGTACGAATCTGCACCTGTACATTGGGTATGCTAGCATAAGGTTCACAGTTTGAATCCCCCCAGAACTTGAGACTAAAGGTGATTCAGACCCACCAGCAGACAGGAGGGTTACCCTGTCTGTTACCTGTTCACACTCGTGCGCTCGGAGGTTGGCACTTTGGGAGCAGAGGGCCTGACTGGATGAGTGCGTTTGTGACACTGACCACCAGAATTGAAGTAAAAGAAATTAAAGTTTTTGTGTGGGCTGGTTGGGCACTTGGAGCACCAGCAGGGGTTATTGAAGGCAAGGCAGGCCCAGTATTTAAAGGGGAAATGGGAGGCAAGGCAGGCCCAACATTTAAAAGGGGCAACACAAGCCCAGCATTTACGGGAGGCAAGGCAGGCCCAGCATTTATAAGGGGCAACACAAGCCCAGCATTTACAGGAGGCAAGGTAGGCCCAGCATTTAAAAGGAGGCAACACAAGCTCAGCCTTCAAGGGGCAATACAGGCCCAGCCTTCAAAGGGGCAGCACCAGGCCAGAACTAAAGGGAAACAGTTTAGGGACCCTGGACAACTAGGAGGGGCAGCCTTCGGTCTGCTGTAGTTGGAGGGACAGTAAATAGCCCCACCCTTAGAAAGGGGCTTTAGCTGGCTCGTTGGCGCAGTGGTTGGATTTCTGCCTGTGACGCTGGCGACTCGGGTTCGGGAACGGACTCAGGTCGCTGGAGGGCTGGCCGGGGGGAGAAGGATGAAGCATCCGGGGACACTTCTCCTTCTCCGGGTGGAGGGTGGGGATGTGCACCGGCACCTGCTGATACCTGGCGGAGGCTGGGGACACAGCAGACCGTCAGGCTCTGTGCACAAGGGGAGTGGCAGATGTCGGCGTCAGCCTTGACGTCAGGATGTCACTCCCCCAAGAAAACCAGGGAAAATGCTTCCTGGCTGGCCGGATGACAGTCTCCAGCCCGCCGCTGCCACCAAACCCACAAACGGCACACCTCAGTGACACCCTGGGCCAAGTACAGAGTGTGCTGGCTGGCCCCACTGGTGCCTTCCCCCTCAGAGGAGGGGGACCCGTCCAGCGAAGGGATACACCGGATTACCCAGGGGAGCCGCAATATGAGGTAAGTGGCTGGCGTGGGGATGGGCAGGCAGTCGGCAAGGGCCTAGGGAGCCTGAAGGAGTGGGCAGCTAGGGAGGTGGAGAGGTGCATAAAAAAAAAAAGGGGGCTCTGTCAGTAGACCTTAGAAGTCAGAGGGACCCAGCAACTATGGGATAAGAAAGGCCTGGAGTGGAAAGGGGGGCTCTCCATGAACATTTCCAGAGGGGTAGCCAGATCCTAGTGAAAGAGGGGCCCACAAATGTGAAGGGTCCAACCAAGGGATGCTTAGTGCACAACTTTTATTAAATGACTGTCAGCTCATGAACTACATATTACTCAGTATCTGAAATGTGCGGATTGCAAAGTACTGAGACTGTATTATGCTAGGATCATGGTTATTTGCCCCTGCTTCGAACATTTGCCTCAGACTCTGGTGAACTGCCCTGGATTTCAGCAATTTGCCCCTGCTCCAGGCAAATTGCCCCTGCGACGAACAATTGCCCCGGATTTCAGCAGTTTGCCTCTGCTCCAGGCAAACTGACCCTGCAACGAACAGTTGCCCCAGATTTCAGCAATTTTCCCCTGCTCAGGGCAAACTGCCCCTGCAATGAAAAATTGCCCAGAATTTCAGCAGTTTGCCCCTGCTCCAGTAAAATTGCCCCTGCAACGAACAATTGCCCTGGATTTCAGCGATTTGCTCCTGCTCCAGGCAAATTGCCCCTGCTACAAACAATTGCCCCAGCAACCACTAAACACTGTGGTGTAGTGCAAAGTGGAATTACCAGTCTTTTTGGTGCAAAGTGTATGGACTCAATCTTTCCGCCACAACACCCTTGGTGGGGCTGTTCACAGCTGAATCTTCACCGAAGCAGTCTTCAGCCAGCAAAGAACTTTGCAGCAACACCCTTCCCTGTTGTCTGCTGTTGGTCGATGTCGATGTAACCTGGTGTGAGTCACGGCCGCCGGCTCCTGGTTTCCTTGTGGTTCAGTCAGCCTGGAAGTGGAACATCCTGGAAGAAGCCTTGTCTGTCACTCCAGGTCGTTCGTTGAAAAGTCAAGACTGACGTGGCCAGTGTGTGTCCGCATCCGCACGGTTTGTTGTTATTTTTCTGGTTCTGGACAGTACAGGGTTTGATCTTCATCCTGCATCCTACTCTTCCTGCTTGTTCCGTCCTGCTTGTCCCGTGTTGTCATCTGGGATTCAGCTTGATCTTGGTGGTCCTCCTGTGGATCCTTCGCCAAAGAAGCTTCAATGTACCTTCATCCTTGGCAATCCTTGCAAGTGGATTCTACGCCAAGTCTTTGTATTCCTTCATCCTTGGCAGCCCTGGTTGAGGGTTTGCGCGGGGGAACTTCAGCCAGTATTGTCCCTTCATCCTTTGCAGCCCTGGTCGAGGGTTTGTGCTGGGGAAACTGCAGCAGATCTTCATCCTTGGCAATCCTTTCAAGTGGATTCTATGCCAAGTCTTGGTTCCTTCATCCTTGAAAGCCCTGGTCGAGGGTTGGTGCCGGGGAAGAGTTCAGCACAGTTCAGTTCTGTTATGTTAGAGTATTCTGGCAACCTTGGAGAGTGGGTTGACTGAAGAATCAGGGTCTGTTTAAAAATCTCTCCTATTCCCTTTCCAACCTCTTCTACGTTTTCACAGGTGTAGCTTGGCACCAAACAGGAGCCCCATTTTCCCTTTTACCCCATTGTTACACCATTCTTCAGTTGTGCACACGAAGATGGCAGGAAAGGTTTGGACTTCCTTTGATACTATGGACTTTTAGAGGTGTTTACGCCACCTAATCTTCCAGGATTGGCCCTGGTATCCATTGTGCACTGCAATAATTGTCTCATCTCACTATAAAGTGATAGATGTTTGAATTTGTTCCTTAGACCATGTGGTAGTGTGCCCCCCCCCCCTTTTCCCTGTTCTGAAAACCGTTTGCTCTATCTTGACTCTGAGGTGCATGGCTGCTCTATTCTATTTTTTATTATTTAGGAAAGTCTGTTGCGCAACAGCATTAAGTTCTTTGTCTCTCTGTTTTCTGTTTTCTTCCCACTGTTACGTGTTGGCCGCTCGTTACAGTGGGACCTTTTCACTCTCTCTCTCTCAAATTCTCGTACCACTTCTGGAGCCTGATACAACGCAGACACAAGCTATATACGAAATCAATAACGTCAGCCTTAGAAAACCCCATGTCCTGTTTGCCTCGCTAAAACGACTGCACTACAGTGTACCTCAGAAAGGCACTTTCAGATGGTGCCTTGTGATAATGTCCTGTAAAGTAAAAAGCTTCTGCTTCTGACATGAGACAGGTATTCCGTCTGCATTACTGTCATACCGAGGTGCTGAGTCACCTGCCACAGTGCAGCAAAAGACTGACTCTTTGCGTCTCGGGTTGTATAAAACTTTCCTCCGGATTATAAATACACAATGGTTTGGGTGGTTTAGGTTAGATAAAGGTAGCTTACCTATAGTTGGTAAATGTTGTAAAATACTTGCACGATGAGCTCGGAATATGCCCAGTCTGAGCTAAAGTTCCTTTAGGGAGTGAGCGTCAGCCTGCAAGTTAGCTTTATGCTATAGTGGAGACTCCTCCTTCCTGCAAATAGGCGGAGTACAGCATAATACCACCCCCTGCACTAAAATTAAGAGGCTACTGTATTGTAGATATCCTTTCTAATATATGTCTGAATGAATATGCCGATTATTGTCATACTGAAATAAAATGTTTTGCTCATCAGTGAGAAACAATACAGTATAAAGAATTTAGGAAAGAAAGAGATAATTAATGGGAGGAGTTCCAGCTTCTGGGAGGAGTCTGGAACCTATAAGGATCTAAATCTTGCAATGCTAAGGCAGATAGTTGTTGGGAGAGGACCTGTGTGACTCTCCCACCAAGATCTCTGTTGGGGGTCAGGCACAGAGTTATTTTAGCTGATAGCCTTCATGTCATGCTAAGCTGTGCCTTCTTTTTCTTTTGTACCTGTATGTGAAAGTGAATTGATTTGTGACTTTCCTTTGCTTATTTTTTTATAATAAAAATCACACCTGGTATGTGTGTTGTACCTACAATATCGTTTCCTGAGTATTCTATTTTACACCACCCATGACAGACCACTTAGAGAAAGTTTATCACAGAGTACAATAAATAGTGGCCTTAGGCCGAGGTGCACCTTTTAGAGTTGGTATAGAGTGTTACTGTTCTCGTATGGTTTAGTTCCCCTCTTCCCTTGTGACTGTGTCTACCTTCCCCTGTGGTATAAATAAAGCCCATCGGGCATCAAACTTATAGACTGTCTCCTGCCTCTCCTTGCCGGGTGCTTCCATCCACCCAACCCCGTTCGAACCACAGCGCTGTCTCGCTAGTCCACCTGCTTGAGACAACGCTGGGTGTGCAGCTGGGATAGGCGATCTTCGTGGCCAGCACTCAGCTGTATAAGATTACCACAAAGCACTACTTAAAGGGACACTGTCAACCCCCTTAGGCCTCAAAGTGTCTCTAGTTTAAAAAACCCATGCTGACTGGTCACATTCTGTAGACTGCTGGTGTAGCTGGTAGTTTGAGTCTTATTTTCTTTTTAAAAGTGAAAAACTGACTGCCCATCATACTGGTGTTACCACACAAAGACATGTTTGTCTACAGTCTTTGATAAATTCCCACTTCATCTTTCCTGGACTTGGGAACACCCCAACGTAGTCTAGTCACTCATGATGTAGTGGAAGGAGAGGAGACTATTGTATCATGAGTACACTGTTTGGGTTGTTCCCAATGTTCTGAAAGTATGCAATAAGAATAGATCAAGGCTATGAAACAAAACAAGGTTGAGTATTATTACACCATAAGCATGCATTTAAGTTCTACTAAGAAAGGAATTGTTTTAATTTATTTATGCCTTTGGTAACTGGGTAAGGCCCACTACGCACAAGTGCCTGTTTTCAGGGGCGACCTGGGAGCACGGGGCAGTTAAGTGACTTGCTCAGTGTCACACAGTATGCAAGTGGAGGTTGTGAGAACCAAACCTAGGTCTGGTCTGCAGGATGTACCAAGCTTATTCACAGCTCGTTACTCTAACCTCTAGGCTATACTGCCAGCCCAGACAATGAAGCAGACAAAGCAACCAGCAACGTCAATTAATTTTAGAGAAGGTAAGCAATCATAAAATGTGGATTTTCAGCTATAAACAATATGAAGCAAAAAGGGTTGACAGTGTCCCTTTAACATATGGGGTCCACTATTTAGACATTTAATATTTTAAAATAAAAAAGTGCTACAATGTTGGCATTTGCTCTGAATTTTGAAGGCCAGTGCTATGTATTTTAATGCTGAGAGGTATGAGTTGAGGCACCAAGGGCCAGATATTCAAAAAAGTGCAAAACGGAGCGCAAACATTTGCACTTCCTCTCACAATAGTGCTGGCTGACAAATGTGCTATATTCAAAGGAATTGTGCAGGGCACTATTCGTTTGAATATAGGGCCATTGTTGCCCAGCGCTAAGTCACTTAACCCCCACCCAACAGTACCCTGGAATAGGTCCCCCGCCAGGGCTAAATTTTAAATATTCAAAAGTCCCCATGCAAATGAGTCCATTGGATATGCAAGGCGCTAAGGGGTAATTCGTATGCCCATTATGGATTCATTTGCATGAGTCTGGAGGCCCTTTAGGGTCAACAATTGCCCATCCCATGAGATGTCCCTGGTGCTAGTGGCTTCCACCCTCTCTCCCTCGGATCCCAGTTCCCCATAACCAGGTAACACTTCCCTGGTATCTAGTGCCCCGTCACTGCCCCGTTATTGAATTTCCTAGCAGTTCCCTGGTAGTCTAGTGGTCCCTACCCCACTCTCCGATCGCCCTCTCCAAATAAAACAATAGATTCCCTGGTAGTCTAGTGGTACCCCCCCCGCCCGCGATCGCTGTCCCATTATTGAATTTCCTAACATTTCCCTGGTAGTCTAGTGGTCCCTCCCCATCCTCGATCACCGTCCCGTTAATACCAAGTAACATATCCCCGGTGGTCTAGAGCCACCCCCGGTCACCCTATGTGCTACTACTCAATTTCAGTTGATTCGCATGCCCTGCTCCCGGGCCCCCCAAAACAAATATGCAGTATTGTATAACTCTGTTTTCCCCGTAAACAAAACTATAAATAAAAATTGGTTATGAATTTTAATTTTAGATTGTCTGATGGTGAAGTAAAGATCCCTGTGCTCTGTGCCTTGGGCGATGAAAGGGAGAGGACAGTTACGCCGACCGTGCTACTACAGCTGGGTGTTAACCTCCCACCACCAACCACTTTCTTGTCTTATCTAAAAACAACGCAGGACAAACCATGCTGGGAGGGGAGCGGTTCTCAGCAAACGGTGTAGGACGGCGCTTATTATACCGAAGGGCAGAAACCATTTCAGGTGTCTGTGATTCTTTTTTAATTAGCAACTAATGAAATCGATGGCAGTCTGAGCTCGCGGTACGTCGTACCCCAGTGCCCACTTCGGGGTTTTCTTTCTTACTCCCCTCGCCCGGTCCGGTGGTAGAGCCTGCTCCAAAGCACCCTCAACTCAAAGGACGGTCCCAAGTCCCCTCACCGGTAGTTGGCGGCCAGGGACCAGCCGCGAGACGAGCGCTATAGGCAGACGCTGGGCGGAGCGGGGGAACTGTGTTACGTCGGGCGCGCGGCAGCTGCCTTAGGATGATGCCGAGACCGCGCTCGGTGGCGAACCCAGTGGCGGCCGGCGCTGTGACGTCAACGAACGAAAGGGTATTGGGCGAGTGTTGTGGGCTCTACAGCGACAGTCAGAATGGTACTGTAATGGTTACTGGCCTTTTCCCAGTCACACCAGAGCGGGTTACCGACCTCTCCTCTCCTTTTGTCATTGGGGGCGTGGTGGCTGGGAGCTGGTCACTGGTTAAACTGGAAATGTTGGGCGGTGAACTCTCCTCTCTAGCTTTGTAGGTGACGGGAAACTCTCAGGAACTTTCATACAAACAATTGTTTATAAGAGGTGAGGGGACTGAGATCGGACCCAGTTTCCCCTGGAGTGGGTTGACTATAAGGCAGACACAGCAGTGGGGTTAGTAGAGGACTGTGTGCTATTTGCGCTAGTAAAGCAGCAGTGCACGAATCGGATAGTAGTGATCATTTCGATCTATATTTTTTTAATTCTATTTTAGAGTGCCCCTTATCCCCTAAATTGTATGATACCATTCTTTCCCCAAATTTGAGTCTGGTTTAGTACGTATTTCACATTTGAAATAATAAGATGAGCTCTCTTTTTACTATGTCTCGGACCAGGTTTTTATCAGTATGCTCACTCCGCTGGTTTTGTACAGCAGTTCAAAATCCCTTCTGTTGTGATTAAAATGAACTGTCATGTAGAAGGCAGTGCTCCCTAACTGTATGGGACAATTGGTGTTCAAAAACAGCTGCGTTACTTATAAAAACCTGGTCTAAGCCATATTAAAATGAATGCTCCGTTTATTATTTCATATGTGAAAAAAGCATTAAAGCAGGTTCAAAATGGGGAAAGAAGGGAGTCATACAAGTCAGGAGATAAGGGGAAATCTGAAACTGAATTAAAAAAGTATTTAAAATTTTCTCCGCTATTATACACTGCTTCTAAAAATTTGTTTATGTTGGGTTGCCACCAATCCACCCCACACCTCATTTTTTTATTTTATGGAGGCAGGTGACGGGGCACAATCTTCTGGAGGTTAACAATTGCAAAAGGATGTCAACAGAAAAAACAACAAATGAATGGAACATCTGAGTGCCATCCTGAAAAACGAACCAGGGAGCAGACTGCAAGGTGTGCAGTAGAACTTGGGGGCGGGTAGGTATGCTAGAAAAAAATGGCGCCCATTTAAAATTAAAAGTTTTAAACTGAGACATTGATTTTTGTTGTCATTAGAAGTCAGGATTGTCCACTACCCATTTTATAAAGTGTATTATTTATGCCCAAATATGTGTATTGGGAGGGAAATGAGTGTCCTGTCCCCATATGAACATAACGAAATTGGCAGCAGATATTGCAATCGATTCTGCGTCGTATTTAACACCTTATTATAATGGCCAGTTTAAGATTAATGAAGGACACTGCTTTACTAACAAGGACCTTGTTAGTCGAGCGGTGTCCTTCATTGTTCTCAAACTGGCCATTATAAGGTGTTAAATACGACTCAGAATCGAGCCCCAT
Organism: Neoceratodus forsteri; assembly: GCA_016271365.2. Lineage (NCBI taxonomy): Eukaryota > Metazoa > Chordata > Ceratodontiformes > Ceratodontidae > Neoceratodus > Neoceratodus forsteri. The sequence continues at coordinate 2,134,547 of JADMNL010000027.1, forward strand.
TCATTGGCTGTTCACTTATGTCCATGGTATAATATGTTTTATAAAATGGGTAAGGACAATCCTGGCTTCTGATTGGCCGAGGCAGGCTGGCATGCATACATTTACCGTAACATGATGTCTATGTACGAAAAAGTACCAGTGCCAGCCTGCCCTATGACAACAAAATCATTTTGCCAATTTAGAACTTTTAATTTTAAATCGGAAAACTAAACATTGGGAAGCGGCACCCAGTTCCCTCCCAAATTGATAGAAGAATTCAAGAGGGCATGGGACAAGCATCTGGGGCTGAGTATCGGGGGGGGGAGAGGGGGGCTGGCAGGATGGGGGAGGTGTAGGGGGGGAAGGGCAGACTAGATGGGCTGATATGGTCTTTTTCTGCCATCAAGCTTCTATAAGTCTATGACCGTGCACCGGTGGGAGTAAATAATGACTTTTGGAAAATGGGCTTTTTATTTCCTGGTCTCTGATTGGCTGGTACCCATGCCGGAGGGGTACATTAGCTTTCAGTAGAAACCAGGGTTCAAAATTGGCACCAATAGAGTTCATATGAGGCTTTTTCTTAACAAATCTCAATCTTTCTGAGTGAGTCACAGTCCTGAAAATAAAGTTCTTAAGGCGTGTACAGAATATCAGACCATTTTTTTACCACAGTATTAAAAATGGACTTACGCCGACCCGATGGTGCTGAGGGTTGAGGCGCTGGATGCCACACCTCGCACTACGCCGGTGACCCAGGTTCGGATACGGACTCAGGTTGTCAGGGAGTCGGCAGGGGGAAGGAGGATTGAGCGTCCCCACAGATGCTCTCCTCCTTCAGGGAGAGACACCAGGGGTGTTTAATACACCCGACGCTCAGGAGAGCTGGTGGAAGCACCGACTCGAGAACGGCGGCTTCCATTGGGGAGCCGAGGGAGGACGCCACCAGGCACCTGGCAGGCGTGCGTACGCACATTCCGCCCGAGCCAGGCGTCCTCTGTGGGATGGAGGGGAGAGAGACAAGAAAACTGGAAAACCTCCCTCAGCGTTCCGGATGACGGCCGTTCCAGCCACCCAGCCTGTAATCACAGGCAGACCCCGCTGTGCAAAGTTGGTGCTCCGAGGAGGAAGAGAAAGGAGGTAGGGGACACCGGAGCACTCTAGGGGCAGACTTGGAAGGGTTGGGTCACATTGAGCAGGGCCTGAAATAGTGGAACTAAGAGGGCATCCAGGAGGGATAAAAAGAATAAAAAAAAAAAAAAATGGACTTACTTCAGGTTTCCAGAGCATCCACAAATCCCCAACCATACTGCACTGCCTGAGTTCCCAAGCATCATCGTGGCAGCAGCACAAGGCACTGCGGGTACTGTGGTGCATTATAGGATACTTGTGGTCAAACCAGAGAAATATTAGGGTAGCCAGGTAACTTGGGAGGGTTGATGGGTAAGTGGGTATTTATTATTTCTGTGATTAATTTACTGCTACCCATTTGCCCCTGTTCTCCTTCTCCTACCTCTTCCCTTGTTGTTTTTCTCAGGTCATATTGGTAAACGAGACTTGTGATTCTCTGTATTGCTTGCATGGTAAAATAACGTCAGTAAATAAAATTAATTTAAAGAGGACCAGCCTAATTTGCTTTACAGGTCACTGTGATGTGTTCTTGGATGGCAGTTTATTGCGAACCCACAGATGCATGCTGTCAAGTCTAGACAGTCGGGAGGGGGATGCTGGATACAATATTCTTGTAGTCCATGGAGGGAAGAATAATTTTAGAGACAGTTTCACTCGTAACAAATTGTGGGAGGCAGGTTTTGTTGAGTACACCCAACTTACAGGGGAGTTTGGACACTAAGTGGTCTGTATGCACTAAATAATTTAGGTTGGGTCTATCCAAATTCATGTATACTTAAATTTTGTGACTGCATCTAGTGGGGTGCCAGGGGTAGTGTTAAGGGTTTAGCGTGGTGGAGCACACTTGATTGAACTTGTATCATGAAATATGTGCTCCTTTAGACCATGGGCGTGCTCCTGCCTACTTTTTTAGTTACAAATGATCAACTGATAGTAAATTAACAGTTTCTGATATTACTAGAGGTGTAAAAGTGCAAAATTATGCACATGGGGCACAGAAACCCAGGGACAATGCAGCAGTTGGGAGGGAAGTTACTGACAACCACAAAACAGGAAAGGGACCTGGGGGGTAATCATTTCTGATGACCTGAAGGTAGCGAAGCAGTGATAAGGCAGTGGGGAAAGGTAGCAGGATGCTCAGGTGCATAGGGTGGGGTATCACCGGCAGAGAGAGGGAAGTAGTGTTACCCCTGCAGGATTTGAAATAAGCTGAAAAGACTCGATCAGCGGTTTTATGTGTGAAAGTGGCAATCAACTGTGAAATGCATAGCCCCTAGCACAGATTGATTAGCAAAATTAAAAATAAAATGTATTTTTATTTATCTAGTCTCCTGTGCCATATACTGGGAAAAAATGATCATTAATCTACTGCTACTTGTTTCTGGAAATGGCTAGCATTGCGCGTGTTTTGAGCAGCGTTGTCTGACCTTCTGACACTGCTACCTCAGTCCGCTCCCTCCGTGCTTCCTCTGGGGCCTCCTTGCAATTCCCAGGATGAGGCTAAAAACTGCCGGCGACAGAGCATTTAGTGTCGCTGGCCCTGTCCTGTGGAATTCGCTTTTACCCTCTGTAAGGGAGGCCCCTTCAGCTGAAGTGTTCAAGGCCTGCCTCAAGACCCTACTGTTCAGTTAGGCCTTCCCAGACACTGTCTGCTGGCATGTATCTCTGGGATAGTCCTTGTTAATGACTGCTTTTATTTTAAATTGTGTTTTATATGGCCTGGTTAATTTATTAGTGTTTCTATTTACTGTATGTATTTATATTATTTTAATGAGAAGTTTGTATTTATGTGTATGGCACCCAGAACCTCTGGGATTGGGCACCTTTTAAAATAAAATTTGCCTTGCCATTTTGCTACGCCATACCAGCTATTTAATACCCTGCCCCTGCAAGGCATAAAATAAGTGGGTTCACATCACAATTTGCTAATCAAAAACTGGCAAATGCAAGTCAATTTTGGCTTTGATTAGCAGTAGGTGGTAATCAATTTTTCCAGGACCATAGGGCTTGGAATGTGCGAGTGGCACTATTTTTAGCCCCCTCCCCCAAATTCTGAACCCCTCCCACTGCTAATCAGCTTCTACCAGTTGCTAATCATTTATCATTTTAATTAGCAAAGGCTGCTAATCAAGTCTCTGACACTAATTTATGCCTTGCCTTGTATAGATCATTGGTGACGCCCCACCTCGAGTACTGTATCCAGTACTGGAGGCCCCATCTCCGGAAGAATATAGATCGGGTGGAGGCGGTACATGGGAGGGCAACTAAAATGGTGCTGGGCCTGCATCAAAAGCCCTACAAGGAAAGATTCAAGGAATTAAATCTGTACGCTCCAGAGGGAAAGGGGGGACATGATAGAAATGTTCAAATACCTGAAAGGTATTAATAAGGTACAGGAGGATAGCATTTTATGAAGATGCTCGAGGACAAGGGGTCACGCCATGAAACTGGAGGGGGCAAACCTGAGAATTTATTTTGTACAGTGCGTCGCCTTCAATCTCTGTCTGTCTGGGTGTGTATGTGTGTGTGTCCACCATGACACAACTCTGCTAGGCAAGCCACAGAATGTCCTCAACTCCTGATTTTGTTTTTATAATATTTAAAACAAATAAATTCTATCCCACGCAGCCAGACACTTGTCTTGACTGCCACTGACAACCCTAACATTCGCTGGCATCAGGTTTCCAGTGCCTGCCTCAGAGAATCCACTCTTGTCTTCGCTGCATCTACCTGCTACTCCAGCAGAACCTACACCTCCATTTTCCAACACAACAGAATCCTGCTCTTTCCAGGGAGTTGGCTGAAAAGAAAAAATATATATACCAGTGGCCGCCGTGTACATGCTCATCACTAACTTCAGGAAAAACCTTGACGAAAGATGTGTTGATGGTGCTTGTGGATGAGGCAAGGCAAGTCATTCTGGGACATGCAGATGTAGCACAGACTTGGCACCATGATCAGTGATGCAAAGTGGACCATGCTCCTAGTGTACTGCAGGAGCACACTGGAACTAAATTTAGATTTAAAAATTGTGCTTCTAATATAAGCCAACGTGCTCAGAGCATGGAGCACACCCTTATAGCTACCCATGTCGGGTGCCCTCCAGAGTTAAGACCCTAAGCTCGGAAGTGACTTGTTCCAGTACTGTTGTGTGCCGAAAAGCACCTGTCTTTTAGACATCTAGAGCCAGACTATTAGCCTGAAACCTTGTATGGATATTTGTTAGGTCTTACGGCAGGAGGGACTCGACAGTCTTGAGGCTGCATCCACTAGCAAACGTGACTGTTTTGTCTATGTACATGTATATTGTGGCTGAAACACAGGCCGGGGGGGGGGGGGATTGTATAAGTATATGAAGAATAGGAGGCAGCCCAGTACTGAGCCCTGGGTGAGCTCATAGAAACAGAATGCTAAGGAAAGAAAAAGGGCCAAGGGCCTCGCCAGTCTGTGCTGCCCCTGCCTATTGGCCCCGAAAACACTAGCCAGCTATTCTAGACCATGTTGCCCCCGAGCCACCCAACACCCCTTCGTAGCTATCCCACCTTGCCTTAAACCTTACGACACTGCCAAGTGTTCATCACCCCACTAAGCAAACTGTTTCAGTCCTCCACCATCCTCTCTGTGAAGAAAAACTTCACTTATTTTTTGAACCTGCACTCTGCCAACTAACAACTGAGCCTGCTAGTGACTGTGGTCTGTTTCACTGAGAACAGCTCTTCCATGTCCTCCCTGTTAACCTCCTGTAGAAACGTGTATATTTCTGTCATGCTCCCTTCACTGCTGGTCTCTGGAGATTACAAGTTTAGACTCTTTAACCTGTCCTCATATCCTCTGTGCGAGAGGCTGCTAATCACCTCTGTTGCCCTCCTCTGGACTGATTTCAACCTTCCTGTGTCTTTTCTTCAATAAAGGGACCAGAACTGGACACAGTACTCCAAATGCAGTCTTGCCAGCGACCTGTACGGAGGCAGGATCACTTCCTTCTTTTTGCTAGTGATGCCCCTCCCTATGCAACCCGGCATACCACTGGCCCTCCCATATGCTTTATTGCACTGTTTTGGTTTTAGGTTGTCACTGATGATCACGCCCATGCCTGTCTCCTCTGTTGACTGAGCCACCCTTACTGTATCCCATCTGCTGAGTGCTCCATTTTAGGTTCTTCTCGTGTAAATAAGGACTGGAGGAGAGGGCACTTTTGAGACACGGACAACTTTGGTGCATTCGGAGGGATAACCCTTGAACCAAAAGAATTGAGGCTTACATGGTCGAAATTGGTTGAATTAATGCTGGAAAGAGCTCCTACAAGGCATATCCACCATCCTGGGATAATGCTTCTCCTCCCCCAATTGTGTATTCTTAGCAAAATCAAGTTTTAAATAAAATTATATGGCAGTGTAATGCCAACAACTGATCAAGAGGGGAACAGTTGTGCCTTTTATTCTGTGTATAGCTGTTTCCTTGCACTACGTGTTTGACACGTTCACAGTCATTTTCACAGTTTTCATTTATTAACTCTGTCTGCTGTGAGGACAGAGATGTGCAGGAGAAATTAGATTAAAATTGTTATTAACAAAACACAGATGGAAAGGGACCTGGGGGTAGTCATATCAGATGACCTAAAGGTGAGCAAGCAATGTGAGAAGGCAGTAAGGATGGCTTGGGGGGATACTGGGACATGTAGGGAGAGGCATCACCAGTAGAAAACAGGAAGTTGTTATCCCTCTGCACAGACAGTTGGTGAGACCCCATCTGAAGTAATGCATGCAGTTCTGGAGACCCCATCTCCACAAGGACATAGGCAGGATGGAGGCAGTCCAGAGGAGGGCAACTAAAATGGTGCAGGGTCTGCAACAGAAACCATACGAAGAGAGACTAAAGGAGCTGAATATGTATACCGTTGAGGAAAGGAGGGAGAGGGGGGACATGATAGAAACTTTCAAGTACCTCAAGGGAATCAACAAAGTCCAAGAGGGTAGCATCTTTCAGAAAAAGAGACATGCAAGAACAAGGGGACACAATTTGAAGATAGAGGGGGGATGGCTAAGGGGCAATGTAAGGAAGTATTTTTTCACAGAGAGGGTGGTGGACACATGGAACAGCCTTCCTGAGGAGGTTGTGGGGTCAAAAACAGGGAATTTAAGAATGCATGGGACAGATATAAGTAGGCTGTTGGTTAACTAGGATCTGCTACTTACCTAATAGGTAGGGGAAATGGGCAGACTAGGTGGGCCAAGTGGTCCTTATTTGCCATCAAACTCAATGTTTCCATTGTTGCCAGAGGCAGAAGCAGCTGCCCCTGAGAAGTAATTACAATTTCTTTGTAACCCCTCCCACCGCTACTTTACACAGCTACCCTTAGCACCCTTCACTGGGCACACAGTACCATCCCTAGCTTTGGTACTGTATACCAGGACAGTGCCCTGGGGCAGATGTTTGGCATCTACATTGGGCAGTTAAACTGCCTGTGGGGAGGTGGAGGCTAGGGAACCACTGAGAAGGGAGAGTGTGTGGGGAACCTTGGCTAGTGCTCCCCAGAAAAGGGGACTAGTAGCAGCAAGGTGAGTAACAGTAATGGTTGAAGTTCAGGTTAGGTTCGAAGAAGTGGCCAATGAGGGAGGTCTGACAAAGCCAACCGTCAACGTGAAAAATAAAAAAACTAAGGAGACCAGGGAAGAATAAGGAAGAAAAAAAAGCAAGAGGCGATCAGGAGAAAGATGGAAGGGGTCTGCATTAATGCCAGGAGTCAGAAAGAAAACTAGTAAGCTCCAGGCAATGATGATAGACACTTAAGTGGACCTAGCAGCAATCACAGAAACTTGTACCACAAAGAATAACGATGGGGACCTGACAGTCCCAGGCTACACCATGTTTAGACAGGATAGAGGAGGCAATAAAGGAGGAGGCGTAGCCCTACATGTCAGGGAAGGCACAGAGGCAGAGGGGGATGGAAACATCAGGGGAGGTAATGGAGAAACAGAATCGCTGTGGATTTAGCTTACAGCATCTTCAGGCAACAAAGTGTGGTTGGGGGTGATCTATTAGACCTTCAGGACAGGAGGGAGACAGGAATAAGGAGCTGGGGCAGAACTAGAAAGGGGTATGGCAGAGGCGAAGGTGGGGATCTATGTCATAACGGCGAAAGCCTAAAGGTGATCACCATTATGCAGAAGTCAAGAGTGCTGAAAATTTATTTTGGCACTCTGATATCCCGGCGCACAGCAAAAGGGCGCTGGGGACTTCGTTTTTAATGTTTTCTGTGGGAGGCTGCGTTTCCCACATCCCCCTCACGGAGGGCTTTGCTCCCCGCAACCTCCTACTAAAGGATTCTCAACTCCGGGGGGGGGTTGGTGCATGTCAGGGGTTGAAAACATTAAAAAAAAAAAGTTTCTGCCGGGCGCAACAAAAACGCACGAGTGCCTGGACCCAAACCCAGTACCCTGCCGACTGACACCGGCAACCCACCCACCACGGGGTCGTCACAGCAACCAACCGCGGCACCACCCCCACATCCCTCGCTGTGCGTGCCTGCTCCCAGCCCCCGCGCGCGTACGTATAGTGACAGGATGTTGCTATAATCTCCCGGCCCCGCCATCCGGCTGCCGTATCCCCTTGGAGCCATTCCTGCAATGCGCTGGAGAGCGGATTGCCGTTATTGTCGGCACCCTCTCCCCAGCACCCTCATCATGGGCTACCTGAAGGGGGTGATGGTGGGAGATCTAAACCTGCCTGATTTTAATTGGGTCGTTCCAGCAGCCAGAAGCCCCAGAAGTCCGGTCTTGCTGGATACACTGCAGGACTACTTGCTGATGCAGCTGGTTAAGGATCCCACTAGGCAGGCTGACATTCTCAGTGTGGTGCTCACGAACTCAGAAGTGGTAGGAGGGTGAGTGTAGCGGAGCCACTAGGGACCAGCGACCATACCTCTATATGGTACAGCCTGGTCTTTGGGACAAGTAAGTCCTCATCAGAGGCAGGAGTCCTAGATTTCAGAAGGACAGATCAACTGGATGAGGGAGCTGATCCGTGACAAGTTAGTCGGAGTGAACAGCATCAGGGATGTGGAGGAAGGGTGCAGGAAATCAAGGGGGCCATTCTTGAGGCAACAAAGTCTTGCCTGAGAATGGTAATCAAAGAAACAGGTACAAGAGGCCAAAACAGAAACATAGGATTTGTTGGCTGAAAAGGACTGGTGGGCCCATCCAGTCTGTCCTATCCCACACATGCTTGAAGATCCCTTCTGTCTTCATCCCCACTGCCTCTTCTGGCAGGCTGTTCCAGGTGTCCATCACCCTTTCTATGATGAAGTATTTTCTCACACCCCCTCTTAAACTGAACCTCCCCCAGCTTCATTGCATGCCTCCATGTTCTAGTGTTCCTCCTCCTCCTCTGTAAGAGACTTCTCTCCTGCACCTCGTTCTTCCCCATGAGATACTTATAGGTGTCAGTCATGTGCCTCTTGCTCTCCTGTCCTCCAGGGAGTACATGTTGAGCTCCTGCAGTCTCTTGCCCTATGTTTTTTTCGTGCAGCCTCGCCACTATTTTTGTAGCCCTCCTCTGGACTACTCCCACCCTGTCAGTGTCCTTGTGAAGGTGCAACCTCCAGAATGGGGCACAATACTCTAGGTGGGGTCTCACTAGTGAGCGATACAGTGGCAACACCACCTCCCTTCTCCTGCTAGAAATCTCCCTCCCTGTGTACCGCAGCATCCCACTAGCCTTGCCTACTGCCTTGTCACACTGCCTTTCCTTCCTGAGACCATCAGCTATGATTACCCCAAGGTCCCTTTCTTGGTTGGTGACTGTAAGGACCCCCCCCCAATCTTACATGCAGATCTGGGTTTGCCTGCACCAGGTGCATCACTTTGGACTTTTGGCATTGAAACCCAGATGCCACACCCTAGACAACTCATCTAGTTTCCCTAGATCCCTTTGCATTCCGTCCACTCCTTCCTGGGTGTCCACCCGTTTGCAGATTTTATGTCTCCCGCAAAGAAACACACCTTCTCCTCCAGTTCCACTTATGAAGACATTGAAGAGGACAGGTCCCAGTACTGATCCCTGTAACACTCCACTTGTCACTCTTCCATCCCCCATGTGACTGTGGTTTACCACCACCCTCTGTCTCCAATCCTTCAACCAGTTTGATACCCAGTTTACATCCTTCTCCCCAACCTCCAGGTTAAGTTTCTTTATTAGCCTCCCATGTAGCACAGTGTCCAAGGTCTTACTAAGTCCAAATAGGCTACATCCACAGGCAGACTTTATTTTTAAAAAGCGCTTTTCAAATATCAAAGCGCTTGTACATAATAAAACATAAATACTCACAGTTAAAACAATCAAATTAAGACAGGCAATGCAATAACTTATCCTCTAAACAGTATCTGCAAACGCTAAATCAAATAAATCAATTTTCAGTGCAGACTTAAAAGTTTCAGTGGACAGGCACTCTCTAATCCGACAAGGTAAAGAATTCCACAGGGTTGGGGCCACAAAAGAAAAAGCTCTGGCCCCCCGAGGTCTGTAAGTGGACCCTGGGAATCTCTAGCAATCCCTCGTCAGAGGAGCGGAGGGGGCAGTAGGGTCACAGGAGGTCTTGCAGATAAAGCAGTCCAGTCCGTGTAGGGCCTTATTGGTCAGCAAAGAGACCTTGAAGGTAATACAGGCAGCCAGTGCAGTTTGCGAAGCACAGGTGAGACAGGGTTAGATCTTGACAAACCCATCAACAACCTAGCTGCTGTGTTCTGCACCAGCTGCAGGTGACGGATGTCCACCCCTGGTAGCCCTAGTTATGGAGCGTTGCAGTAGTCAAGGCACGAGGTCACAAAGGCGTGGACCAGCGTTGGAAGGTCATCAGGCAGAACAAGGTGCTTTATCTGGGTGATGTTCATCAGATAGTAAAAAGAGGACTTGATGACTGCTGACACCTGAAATGTAAGAGCCAGCTCGCCATCAAGCACAATGCCCAGGTTCCGCACCCATTCAGAGGATCTCAACTGGTTGCCCCCCAGCATAACGCTAGATGGCTGACCAGGTGATAACCCCTTTATCCGACGACTTTGGTCCACCACCAACACCTCAGCCTTATCTGGATTCAATCTCAACCAGCTGGCACTCATCCAGTCCTGAATCTCAGCTAGGCAGTTGTTAAGAACCGAGATAGCATCATTCTGTTCAGGCACAAAGGACGTGTCCAGCTGAGTATCATCTGCACAGCAGTGAAAACTCAGCTCATACCACCTTATAATGTCTCCCAATGGCAGCATGTACACCGTGAACAACATGGAGGACAGCATGGAACCCTGTGGCACCCCCACAAGGCAGGGGGAGAGGTGCTGAGGAAAAAATCCCCAACACCACCCTCTGAGTCCTGCCTGTGAGGAAAGAATGGAACAACCTGAGGACTGTCCCAGACAGTCCACAGAATAGCTGCAGGCGTTCCAGCAATACCCCATGGGCCACGGTGTCAAACGCTGCAGAGGGATCAAAAAGCACCAAGACTGAATGGCTCCTTCAGTCCCTCGCTATCAGGAGAACATTAAGTACCCAAACAAGAGCTGTCTCAGTACTATGCCTCTTCCTGAAACCAGACTGGAGAGGATCATAGATCTCGTGGGTGGTAATAAAGTCCTTGAGCTGCAACGTGACTACCTTCTGAATAACCTTGCCCACAAAGGGCAGGTTAGAGACTAGTCTGTAGTTCGCGAGACAGTCTGAGTCAAGGGAAGATTTTTTCCAAAGGGGTGTCACCACTGCCTTCTTCAAGGGGCTTGGAAACACACCCTTTTCCAGCAAGCACCAGACAGTCTCCGCCAGGACTGGCCTGATGACCTCCACGCACCCCACAAGGAGGCGGGTTGGACCAGGGTCCAAACCACAGTAAGTTGGTCGCAAGCCCTGGACAATCTTCAAGATATCCATGATCGCTGGCTGATCAAAGTTCATACAGACAGGCTGGGTGCCTGTGATCCCCCACCGACCTCTACAACACTCATTTGAACGAGTCAGATGGATCTCCGACCTGATGGTGGCAACCTTATCTGCAAAGAATTGAGCGAACTCATCACACTTAGATTGTGAAAAAGCTCTCCGATTCTGAAGACAGGTTAGATTGCACAGCCTGCCGACAGTCCAGAAGAGCTGAGCCAGTCGATTCCCTGCTGCAGAAATCTCCCTGGACAGGAACTCTGCTTCCTTACGGGAGATTGCTGACTGATAGTCTGAATAATGGGCCATCAGTCTAAGCCTGTCATCCTCCGAGCTGGATTTCCGCCAACACCGTTCCAACCTTCGCCCCACTTGCCTCAGCTCCTTCAAGGTCCCATCAAACTAAGGGGTCGAGGACGAAGAGTGAGTGGGCGAACTCGAACAGGAGCTATAGAATCCAGGGCATTATAGTACAATGCCAGGTCCCCTGGATCAGAGTATTCCAATGGTCTACTCGATGGGTCCAGCACCACCACCATTAGACCCTCAGGGGGGTTACACCTCTTAAAGGGCGGTACCAGACCATCTCCAAAGGGGCAGCTCTATTGGGGGAGCCATGAAACTGAACTTTATGGTATTATGTCACTGTACACAGATGATGTGTTATTAACACAAACAGATCCTGAACTATTATTGAAAGGGGCCTGGCAGACTCTGGAAGATTTTGCCTCGGTATCTGGATATGTAACTAATTCCTCGAAAACTGAGGTTTTGGCTCTTAATTTCCAACTTTCTCCTCAGCTAAAACAAGCATTGCCATTTAAATGGCAAACTATGAAATTAAAGTACCTGGGTATTCAATTACCCCTTCAGATATCTAATGTGATTTTGTATTATCTCTTTTTCACCCCGACATGCATCCATGCCAGGCTCTCCTTCAGGCGAGCCAATGCTACTTCCAACTCATCCTGTCCCCGAGTCCTTTGCTCCCACATGACAGCAGGGTAATCCAGCGTTCCAGCTTAACCCTTCGCCGGATGGGTCCTCTTCCTCCGAGAGGGAAGGCACCAGCCAGAGGGGCCACAGACCAGCGCAACATCTTGGCCCGGAGGGTACTGCTGAGGCCGAAGGCTTCAGAGGCATTGACGGGCTCAGAGAGCCAGGCAGCCGTCATCCGGCATGACGTGGAGCATTTTCACGTTTTCTGGTTGATGTCCCTCCTTGCGCCGTCGTGCAGTGCTCCTGGTCTCCACCAGAGGCCACTGCTGAATGACGCCTTCCCTAGCCTGCCCCCGAGAGAGGAGAGCAGTCCCACGGACGCTTAGTCTTCTCCCGCCCCAGCCAGCCCCCGGCATCCCAAGTCCGTTCTCCAACTCGGGTCACCGGCGAGGGTCCAGGTAAGGCACCCGCGCCTCAACACGCTACGCCACCGGGCTGGCATCTAATGTGATTTTGGTAAATTATGAACCGTTAACACAAGCTCTAGAAGCTGATATACATAAATGGTCCCAGCTGAAGCTTTCTTTTTATTTAAAAATAGCCACCATATAATCTAATATTCTCCCCCGACTATTATATATATTCCAAACAATCCCCTTTACCCCTCCAAGGATATAATTTAATTCCTGGAATAAAATTTTATCCAGATTTCTCTGGGATGGCTGCAGGCCACGTATTCAGTGGTCCTTGTTACAGCTACCAAAAGATAAGGGAGGTCTAAATCTTCCAAATCTGACTCAATATGCAGTAGCAGTAGGAATAACCCACATTTTGGCATGGGTAAGCCTGGGTGTCCAACCTCCTTGGAAGAAAATAGAATGTTTTCTCAATGACTTACATGATCCCCAGAAGGTAGTTTTTGCTCCCCTGACTAACCTACCAAATTTAATGGATTTCGAAGCTAGCACCAGGGGTATTACAAAACTGGTATAAAATCAGAGCCTTGCCAGCTATGGAATCTGTATTTTACTGTTTGAGACTATTATCTGCAGAAACGGATTTTCTCCCGACTAAATTCGATTTAACATTTAGAATTTGGCACAGGAAAGGTCTCTCATTTGTCTTTCAGTTTTTAGACCCACAGGGGGTAGTTCCATTTGTACAGCTCCAAAAGCACTATGATCTGGGGAACCAAGACTACTATAGGTACCTGCAGGTACAGCTTTTCTGTTACATAAAGGTCCTCTGAGGAGCTGCCTGCCTGAGCCTCCTCCCTTGTTTTTGAAGCTGGCTATTAATGCAGTTAGAGGGTCTGATCAGTTTCATATGATAGGGTTACTGTATAAAGGAATTCGATAATTTGTATCTGACACCTCTGAGACAGTGCTAGAGGCATGAAATAAAGAACTACCCTCCCAGGTGTCTTATCAGCTTTGAGTAAAAGACACCCGTCCCTCCTTGCTCTTTGGCTCCGTACTGGCGGGAATTTGCGTGGAAGTCCCGTAATAGGTACTTTAATATACCAGCAAAGTTGGCAAAAATGTTCCCTACATTGGGGACAGAATGTTGGAGACAGTGTGGGGAGGGATGGGCAGATCAGGTACATATCTTCTGGGGGTGTTACAAACTGCAAGTTTATTGGCAACAGATTGAGCAGGCCTTAAGGGAAATCTTTTCACCAGATCTGATGCTAATGCCACAGTTTGCACTGTTGTCAATTCCTCCAGAAGGTCTTAAGATACAAAGGAGGTCTCTTATATTATACCTTTATTCTTTTAGCCAAGAAAGCGATTACTAAAATGTGGAAACAGGTTAGACCCCCAACAGTAGACAAATGGCATGACTTGCTAGTGGAGCTTTATCTTTTAGAGAGAATGACAGCCGAGACCTTAGGCCAGGGGGAGCAGCTTGAAATCAGATGGAGGGCTTGGGTGCTCTTTAATTCAGCATGTGATCCTACATTTGTCCCATAATGATGTTTACATGCCCTCAAAGAAGAGGGTCCGAGTGGGGGAAGGAAGAGGGATTGTTAAGGTGTCTGTATGGGGCGTGCCTGATGGAAGGGGTGGGAGTGGGGTAAGGGGGTTCCATGAATTTGAGTCTCTGGCAGAGTTTGGGTCACAGACTTATAATAATCTGATTGTATCATCCCCTCTACAATTGTATTGCCACAAATTGACTGTTATGAAATGATGGCTGTATAATTATGCAAGTTATACTATGACTGAAATGTACTGTATCTCTTTTAAAACCATAACCAAAATAAAAATAAAGTATATAAAAAAAAAAAAAGAAACTGAACTCTATGGTATGATGGTCAGACCATCCGACCGGTTCCATCACCAGGTCAGAGACCTCTATCCCCAGGAGGAATACCAGGTCCAGGGAGGGACCCTGATTATGGGTTGCAGTGGTAACTTCCTGTGTGAAGCCCAACAAAATCATCATTTGAAGGAAATTCTGACCAAAAGGCAAGAGTTTATCATTGATCCAGGTGTTGAAATCCCCCAGGACCAGCCACCTGGAGGATTCCAACACCATGTCGATCATGAAGTCTGCAACTTTCTGCAGGAAAACTTTCTTATCTCCGGGTCTCCGGGTGGACGGTAGATGAGAAGAATCCTGCAACCCACACCTGCACCCATGATACACTCAAAGGATCTGGTGGCCTCCACTGGTACCTCCACAAGGCCCAGTTCCATCTTAAAACAGATGGCTACACCCCTACCCCTGTGATCCAGTCTCGGGCGGTGTATCACTGAGTACCCAGCTGGAACTGCTGATTCCAACACCAGACCAGCATTTTCATCCAACCAGGTCTTGGTGATGCAAGCCAGGTCCGATGTTCCAACAAGATCAGCAGTTATTGCTGTCTTGTTCTTTATCGACGTGGCATTGCATAACACCGCCCGAGTCGGATGAGTGACCATGGAAGAGCACGTTAAATGCCCACCAACAGTGGAGCCCTTGGGTATGGGAACCAGGCAGGGAGGACCCCTTTCCTGGACCCATTTTGCCCCATGGCGCCTCCTTGAACCCACTACCCCAATCGACCCACCCCGCTCCACCCCCTGCCAGGCCTAGGGCCCCCACCCTCTGACCCCTCTGTGCCATCCCTAGGGCCCGACAATGCATTTTAACTTCAGCCGACAGCGGGGGACAGTCAAAGGGGTGTAGACCCCTCAACCTGGAGGGGGAGTAGTGCCTGCCCACCGAAGAACACTCCCAGCACACACCGCCTGCCTATAACCCCAGCAGCAATAACTTTCAATACACAGCACAACAATTCTTGCACTATAACAATATGAATTAATCAAATTCCACAATCTACAAAAGCCTGCTCCCCGAAATAAAAAATAAAACCATAACACTGAATGAGATATATCAAAAAATAAAAAAGTCCTTAAAAAAGAATAATTAAATGTCCATACAAAAATAATGTACTAAGTCTCTCAAAAGCCAGTTTGTATGTGTGTCCCTTCAGACTCTCACTTCTTGGGGTTTAAAAGCCAAACAAGTACTCCAGAAGGTAACCAGCTCTCACATGGGCTTCATGGAGTTCAACAGAATAAGACATGAACTCTGAGTGGAAAAAGCACTCTCACTTCTTTAAGTCACTGGGTTACTGAAATCAGTTTAGGAGAGAAAAGGACAGAAAAATCCAAATCGGCTCCATAGACAACCGGGGAAGTATAACCAATGAGTCCGACTGGACAAAAGACTTCTCAGGGGATGTTCTTTCTCCGACTCCTTCTCTGCGATCAGTAAGTAAAAGCCCCACTCGGTGCAGGGTGCAGCCTCTGTCTGATGAAGAGTCTCCCCGATCCATCTCCCTAGTCACCCAGTCAAAGAAATGCATGATATTTGTTTGACATGACTCCCCCCCCCCCCCCAACCTTGAAACCATGCTGACAGTGGTCTTGCAGACCATTTTCCTCCAGGTACTTCATCAGCCTCTCCTTCAGGTATATGGTTCTGTGGAAAGTTCAGGAAAGCAGTGAGAGTCAAAAAGAAGGCCTTCACCAGTTACAAGGAAAAACAAGGGACAGAAGAATGGGGAAGAGTACCAAGTGAAAACAAGGGAAACCAAGAGGAGGGTCGGAGAAGCAAAGGCAGACACAGATCTGCATATTGTGGATGGGGACAGGGGAAGGGAAAACAGTTCTGTAGGTACAGTAGGGGAAAAAAGGGAGAAGGAATTGTTAGGCTAACAGAAGGAGGAAGGGTTTTTGAAGAGGACGGGCAGAAAGCAGCTGTTCTTAACAACTACTGCTCTGTATTGACAAGAGAAGACAGAGGGCCTCTGCCAGAGAGTGGCTTTACGGTGGCTGTAAGGTGGATCCCTGAGATGTGGCAGCAAGTATTTCCCAGGGAAAGGGTTCAGAAAGGGCTATCAGCCCCCTAAAGGTAGATAAGGCCCCGAGGCCAGATGGGATGCTTCTAAGGTTACTCAAGGAATTGGCAACGGAACTAACTGAACTCTTGGCAGGACTATTCAGTAGCTTACTTTAGATAGGGCAGTTCCAAAAGACTGGAGGGTAGTGGATGTAGTCTCACTCCATAAGGGGGGAAGGCAACAAAGAACAACCAGTTAACTAGAGACCTGTCAGTCGTACCTCTCTTACCTCTATTGTGGGTAAACTGATAGAGACATTAGTCAAAGAGGACCTTGTGTACTACTTGGAGAGCAGTTCACTTCAAGACAGTAAATGGCCAGGATTCAAGGCAGGGAGATCTTGTCAGACCAACCTGACAGTATTCTTTGACAAGGTAATGAGAGTAGTAGACAAGGGCCACCCTGTGGATTTACTTTGCTTTGATTTCAGCAAGGCTTTTGACTTGGTGCCTCATAGAAGGTTACTGAAGAAATTAGAGGATCTGGGTGCAATGAAGGACACAGACAGATGGGTGAGACACTGATTGGAAGGGAGACAGCAGAGGGTTGTGGTTAAGGGGAGTCATACCAGAAGAGAGGGAGGTCACCCAGTGGGGTGCTACAAGGACAGGTGCTGGGTCTAGTCCTTTTCAGTACATTTATCAGTGACATGGGAGAAGGAATCCAGGGCAAGGTATGTCTCTCCGCAGGCAGCACTGAGCTCTTTGGCAGGGTTGACAGGAAGGAGGCGATTATATGTTAAATTGCAATTGAATTTGACCCCCCTTGAATTCAGAGTGGCGTGTCTCTGCACTCTCCCTGGCCACACGCCATTACACACTTGAGCGCTGGGCCATGACAGAGCAATCGGGAAATGGAAGGGATCAGTTGGCCATCTTGTTGGAGCCAAACTACGATCCCTTCCACTAAAATAATGACTGCAGATACCAGTTTTTAAAATTGAACGTGGGGGGGCGTGACAGTAGAAGGGATCAGCTGGCCAATTCATTGGGGCCAAAGTACGATCCTTCCACTCAAATACTGACTATAGATGAAATTTTAAAAATTAATGGAATGACTTTTTGCCAGCATAAGCTACAATGACGTGAGTAGTGGCTGCTCTGCAAAACGTTTTTAAAGTATATATAGACTATCTGTAGTGTGTGACCAGTACTAGAATAGTGTAGAATTTACCTTTATGTATTGGCTTTTTATAGGCTATAATCCAAGCCGATTTCTGAGCAGTTTATTTACATAGGATAGCCTAGAGGTGCCACTTCTCATTTCCTGTGGGGCAGTGCTTCTTCTTGGGAAAGTTTGCTGCTGCTCCAACCATTGGTACTTGGATTTAATTTGTGTGTGTGTGTAGGGAGAGGATTGTAAAGACAATGAAAGTTTAATATTTTTTTTTTAATTTTAGGAGAGTTTTCCTTTTTGGGGCCTAGTTTAAGTTGTTTAGTGTGTAAAGTGAGCAGCCATGTTTGTAATGGCATTCAGCTTGTTTTGGGAGGCATTAATATGTCATTGTAACACAGCAAAAAAGAGAAGCCTGAAATAAGGCAACATCATTGGACAAAACGCGCCACATGATTAAAGTTGGAGCGGGGATTAATCTCTGGTAATGCCCGCTCCAACTATTAATCACGGGGTCACCGGGTCAGGCTCTAGCACCACTAGCTGTCACAGCAGCAAACGGAATACAAATTGCGGCGAAGACGCAGGATCTCACCACGCTGACACAAAGCCGAACAGTTCCAGTGAACAGAATTGTAAAAGCGGAAACAACGCATGAAATATTCCCATGTTACAAAGCGTGCATTATCGGGAAATTGAGTCGAAAGCGACTGGAATAATGCATGGTTGGGTGGTTGTAGGCACTCAACCAAGGCCTCGTGCCATAACCCCCCCAACCATGCATTAATTCCCCAGTAAAAGCCTCCTTTGTTGGGCATTAATGCTTACTTGTATTCATCTTAGTTACGAAAGAAATCCAAACTGATTGGTTGTCATTCTGTAAACATACGGCTTTAGAATCCTTTTGACCAGTTAACAGAAACATAGAGTTTGACGGCAGATAAGGACCGCTTGGCCCACCTAGTCTGCCCATTTCCCTACCTATTGGATAAGCTGCAGATCCTAGTTAACCAACAGCCTATTTCTTCCTACCCCCCCACAAGAATTGCCTTATGTCTGTCCCATGCATTCTTGAATTCTCCCACAGTTTTAGACCCCACAGCCTCCTCCGGAAGGAGGTTCCATGTGTCCACCACCCTCTCTGAAAAAATACTTCCTCACATTGCCCCTGAGCCATCCCCCTTCTATCTTCAAATTGTGTCCCCTTGTTCTTGCACATCTCTTTTTCTGCACGATGCTACCCTCTTGGACTTTGCTGATTCCACTGAGGTACTTAAAAATTTCTATCATGTCCCCCCCCCCTCTCCTTTCCTCAAGGGTATACATATTAAACTCCTTTAGTCTCTCCTCGTATGGCTTCTCTTGCAGACCCTGCACCATTTTAATTGCCCTCCTCTGCACTGCCTCCATCCTGTCTATGTCCTTGCGGAGATGGGGTCTCCAGAACTGGATGCAGTACTCCAGATGGGGTTTCACCAACTGTCTGTACAGAGGGTTAACAACTTTCTGTTTTCTGCTGGTGATGCCTCTCCCTATACATCCCAGTATACCCCCAGCCCTCCCTACTGCCTTCTGACATTGCTTACTAAAGTTAAGGTCATCTGATATGATTTCACCCAGGTCCCTTTCCATTTTTGTGTTGTTACTAACCCCCATTGTGTACTCTTCCCTGGGTTTTGTTTTAACATGCAGAACATTCCCTACAATGCACACCCGATTGTGGCTTATTGCTTACAGACCACCCCCCCACACACACCCCGAGGTAGACTACTAAATATATATATATAGTTTAAATTTAGGTTTTTTTACTTCTGACGGAGCTCTGGGCAGGCACAGCTTGCGGTCCTCCCTCAGAGTATCTCCATCTGCCCTGTGGCTTCAGGGCTTCATTTAGCCTGCGCTGGTGCCCCATTTTCCATTTTTTCTCCCCGTTATCCCAGGACCCCAGAACACAGTTGTGCATGGAGGCGCACATGGGCTCTGTGGCTCTGGTGACGGCCCTTTCCTCCCACCCAACCTGATGCCTGATTTTCCCTTGGGCTTAGCATTGCCACCTAGCCTCCACCTGGTGGCAGCCAAGAGCCTGCGAAACCCATGTCTCTCCTTGGGAGAGGAGAGCTGCTTTGTGGCAGCCCAGTCCAGCTCCATGCCCTTCCCCTGGCTGACCCCTGACGACTCAGGCTCGTTACAGAGCTGGGTCACCGGCGTGGTGGGAAGTAAAGCGCCCAGCACCTCAGCCCTCCACGCCTCTGGGCTGGCCCATGACTGCTAAATATTTGTGACAATTGTTTGTGGTCTAATGCAAGTTTGTTCCTTTGACACAATCAGGATTACTGAAGATAGCCAGTGCCCTGGGTCTACAGCTGCTTCCTCCTCGCAAGAAGATCTTTGTAATGGTAATGGGAAACCACTCTGCCGGCAAGAGCTCCTTCATCAACTGGTAATCACAGTCCACAGCCTGATCACATCCCAGTCACTTTTGTCATGTTTAGTGAATCGTTTATGTTGATTATAATATGTATAGAATATATGAAAATCATACCCACTCACAAGTCATAACAAATTGCCTGTTTTGAGTCAAGTTATTGTATATTTGATACATACAATAGTAGTTTTCAAGTTATAACTTTCAAATCTGAAGTTTATTTGAAGATTTTGCTGTTTTTCTCTGATTTTTAACAGCTGGCTTAAGTGCTACACTAGGCATTGTGATGTCTTCACTGTGAAAGCTGCTCTGTGATTGGCTCTGTATTCTACTGTGATAACTAACTTTAAAAATATCCATTGTGACAACAGTAATATCAAATTTTTTATATGTTGGTGTTATTGATGTCACTAGCCAAGATATACTTTTTTGTCTCGTCATTTTTAACCCTGTTGTGTCTGTGTATAGATAGATTTATTTATTTACTTAAAGATGATAACCAGGAAAGACATACTGAGCCAAGCTTGTTTCCAGGTATGACCCGGGGCATTGGGTTACAGGAGGACTTGCAACATTAGTACACAATACAAGCAGCTGAAGTAGAAAAAGAACAGACCAGTGGTCACACATTATAATAAATACTGTACAGTGTAGACAAATTCGTTGGCATGGATGAGGAATAGAATTAGGGGAATAGATAGCTAGCTAGCTAGATAGATAGATAAATGATGGGTAAGTGTGGTATATGTAAGTGATAAGCTTTGGCAGGGTGTATATTAAAGGATTGTAATGCATGCCCCAGGAGTGTATTAAAGTACGAGGCTGGAGGATAAGTGTAATTATGTCCCTGGAAAGTGTATTCAAATCCTTTAATGCACACCCTGGAGTGGCTTATCACACTTATAAAATGGCTTACAGTGCTCCCATCTTACAATCCCTTTTGACCAGTTTACTATGTTTAAAAATAAAACATAGTAAAGAAATGGTGTGTGTTTTTTTAAGTGAAATTAAATGTTAACTATAAACTGAATTTGTGTGTGAAAAAGTAGTCCACTAAATGGGTTTGTGCAGTAGGTGGTGCTATTCTTTACAGGTGCCTCTGATTCCCTTTCTTTCTTTCTCTACTGCCCCCCCCCCAGGATAGGTTTCTAGTCACTCTCTATCCCCTGCCCTTAGTTTGCCCTGAGGCATAACAGTGATAAAATGAGACATACATGACGAAACAGGCTAGATGCCTTTTCTCCCTCACAGCGCTCTTGCTATCCTCCATTAATACGGGCTCACTCACGCAGACTACTCCAGCGAGCCACAACTGATGTCTGGGCTCCAGGATGGAATGTAATAGCAGGAGCAGCCTGTTTTTTGCATTCGCATGCTGAGTCATTCTCCTGCCGTGCTCCACCTCGGAAAAAGTGTCAGTCTCCCAGCTTTTGGCCCCCACAGCTTGTTTAGATGATGCCGGGGACTCGGCTCAGATTATCAGAGTAGCATCAGCAGCTTTTTGTTGTGGCACAAGAAGTTGCATGATCACCTGCTCTCCTGCAGTCCCCAGCTCTCAGCCCCCACAAACTGGTTAGATGATGCCGGGTACTCAAAGCACATGAACAGTTGCAGCCGCTTTTCATTGTGGCCTAAGCAGCAAATTCGATCACTCCCCCTCTGGGGGCCCATTTTGTAAACCACAGGTCAACAAAGAGACTTCACTTGTGGACATTGGGATTAAAAAAAAAAAGGTGTGGAACCAAGATGGCCGCATGAGGATTGGCTGTAACGCTGCACGCTCTGGCACTATGATGTTGATCTGCTAAAATGCTTAATGTTTGATGCTTATCCGTGTACTAAGTACATTTTCAGACCATTCCAAATTGGCGGGGTGAATGGTAAATGTGTCTATCTTATGAAAGCTGCTAGCAGTCATATGTCCAGAGCTGTCCTTGAGAATTTAATTGTCAGGATGTCACATAGGCTGGGAGAGGGGAGGTACTCTGGACTAGCTTGAAGGCAAAGCAGAGGAGAGGGTACTCGTTAGCACTCCTCCAAAGAGGGACAGTTCAGAGAGCGAAATACATCACAGTGGTGCTCCTGGGTGGAGCTCCAGAAGCAAAGTGTCCAATTTAGTTGTAGAGAACTCTGAGCATGTTGAGTGCAGAGCTCCTCAGGGATTGTAAGATGGGAGCGCTGTATTGCAGGAGGGGAAGTAAGGTAGCATTAGAGATGACTAATCAGGAGTCCGCAGTGAGGAAATTACTGAGGTGGTACAGCAGACTGAGTTTTTGGTGGAGGTTCTCTGTGAGATAATCACTATTAGTTCTAAAGGAGAGTTCCTGTTCCAGGTAAACTCAGAGATATTTGATGGGCTTCACTACCTTTGAGGGCTCCAGAAGTTGTAGAGAGAGGAAATAGGTGCTGTCTGGTCGAACTGAGATTTCTTAGGCCAAACAGGATCGCCTTGGTCTTTCTTGCATTGAGAAACAATCTGCTGGCTGCGAACCAGTTTTCCAGTTCTAGGAGATCACCAGTTAGCTGTGCACTAATACGGCTGGGATACCTAGAACATCTGTAAAGGACAGTTTCATCGGCATAGAGCAGAAGGTTGCTCTCCCCCCCTACACACACACACACACACCCTACACCCACACCCACACCCACACCCTACACAGTTCCCCAGCGTATCATCGATAAATAGGGAGAACAGCAGTGGCCCAGAATAGAACCTTGAGGGACACCATCAGTAATAGGGCTTTTCAAGGAAAGTGAGCCTTTTCACCGTACCAAATGAGATCTACCAGTCAGGTAATGGGAGAACCACCAGAGAGGGAGAGTTCATCAAGGCCAGACAACTTTAGTTTTGTTGGACGGCTTTGGTTAACCAAGTCAAATGCTTTTGTAAGGTCTATGGAGGTTGCATGAGTTAGAAGCCCTTTATCTATGGCATGCAGAATGTCGGGAGGTCAGTTTAACAAGGGCGGTGTCAGCCCCATGTTGCCTTCTGAAACCACACTGCCTGTCAGACAGCAGGTGCCTCTCTGCTCAAGGCAGTCAAGAACCTGATTGTAGACAAGCCTTTCTTGAACTTTGGCAAAGGAACTGAGAAGAGAAGGGGGGCAGTAACGCTACACAGGCCCCTTAGAACCACCCTCGTGCACTGGCACAACTACAGCAGTTTTCCAGCATTTGGGAACTCCCCCCTCAATGAAGGATTTATTAATAAGCATGGCAACTAGGGAAGCAATGACAGGGGCAGCTATTTTTAAGAGTTTTGGCTCCAGTTTGTCAAAACCTCGCTAAATCCTTCACCTTAAGTCACTTAAGAAGAATTAGCACTTCTTTCCGAGTAACACTACAAAAGTGAAACTAAGGATTAAGGCTGTCAGTACCAGAAGGGGTAGGGTGGTGAGAGAGAGATCCAAAAGAAGAGGGATTGAATCTGTCCATGCCAGTGAAATAGTTGTTAAATACATTGGCTGTAGCCAAGGGGTCACTAAAAGTCTTACCATCTGCCATCATGTAAAATTCTAAGGAGCTAGATCAGCCTTTTATAAGAACATTAATTTGTGCCCAGCCCTTTTTGGGGTCTGATAGATTTTTATTTTTGCAGGTGAGCTAGGTATTTTCTGGTGGCACATTTGGGATCTGTTTTGCAGGCATTTCTGAACGCCCTGTATTTGACCCAATGCACCATGAGGTCAGTGGATTTGAAGAGCTCCCACACCTCATCCCTGAGCTTTAGGTATTCCCTGAGTTCAGGGTCCAGCCACTTAGAATGCTGGCCTTTAACCCTGAACTGTTATAGGGGTGCATGGGAATTAGTGGCCGACAGAACATTTTTGACAAAGAAATCCAGGGCAGATTCTGTGTCAGAGAGGTAGTTTATAGAGGCCCAGTGAATGTCAGGGGAAACCAAAAAGGAGCCAGGATCAAATTTAGAGAAGTAATGGGGCTTCAGAATCCTAGGTGGAGGTTTGGGAGCACTGTTGTTCCAAATACAGAAGACTGGGGAATGATTGCTAAGAAAGTGCAGAAATCCCTGCAGCTCCAATTCTTTCCGGTTTGGAGACAAGGGCCCAGTCAAGTAAAGTGTAGTTGCTGGACTTATTTTTTTTTAATATATTTTTATTGAATTTTTTCTTTTAAGTCAGGAGACATTTTACAATCAGAATATTTTCTATGCTTACTTCAGGTTTGTTATTATACCGATTTACATTATTCATTTATGCATTGAGATCTTTTACATTTGCTACAGTTTAGGATTAAAATAGATTATTCATATTTTTTACTAAAATGGAATGATTCTGCGACACCACTCTAGACTCTTTTCTCCCCGATTCCCACATGCTGTGGGCAAAAATCAGGATCGACCCTTGCATGATAAATTGACCATCTCTGCCAGAGAGTGGCAAACTTATCTGTTTGGTTATTAAGTTTTGCCGTGATACTTTCCATCTGGTATATAGAGTTCACTGTTCGCCTCCAAGCTTGTATGGTTGGGGTTTACTGGACTTATTATTAATCGTTATAAGTTCACTATGACCTGGGTGAGGTGGGCCTTGAGCATAGTGGACCTTGGTCTGCTACCCATACCAGAAGACCAATTAATATTAAAATCCCCAGCTGGCCCGGTGGCGCTGAGGGTTGCGCTGGATGCCACACCTCATGCCACGCCGGCAACCTATGTTTGGGAAAGGACCTGGGCTGTCGGGGGTCAGCAGGGGGGGAAGGAGAGGATCGAGCATCCAGAAGACTGCTCTCCTCTCCTGGGTGGGTGGTTGGGGGCGCCCAGTGCAGCAGGGGCCTCTGGTGGAGACCAGGGGCAGCGCAGATGTCGGGCTGCAAAAATGGGGTGGGACGTTGGCAGGCTCCAGCGGCGTAAGTGCCGTGCTGGACACCATTGCACACCACATCCCAAAGGGGAGAAAAAGTGGAAAATCCACGGTCCTGGATAGGCGACAGCTACCCTCAGGCCACCACACGCCCAGTACTGGGCCCGTGTCTCCGCCCCCCCCCCATCCTTTCACCTCCTCGGTTGGCACATTAGATTGGAGATGAAGCACCGGGAGTGGAGGTGGCCCTACACCAGGGGGCTCAGAGCTGGGGGATCTACCGGCTGGAGGTAGGTGAAGGGTAGCCATCTCTGAGGAGGCAGAGCTTCAGGTGGGCGGTGACAGTGGCAATGGTGAATAGGGTCGCCGGAGAGAGTTCCAGGCTCCGGAGCAGAAAAAGAAATCATACGCACACCAAAAAAAAAAATTTTTAATCCCCAAGTAGGAGTAGTTCACTTAACCCAGTGGTGCTGAGGGCTGAGGTGCTGAACACCACACCTCAAGTCATGCTGGCGACCTGGGTTTGTGAACAGACTCGGGTCGTTCGGGGGTCAGCCAGGGAGGTAAGGATTGAGCGTCCAGAGGACTGCTGTCCTTCCTCAGGGTGGGGGGGTTTGTGTGCTATGTGTGTCAGCACAAGAGGGGTTCGACCTGCGCCCAGGTGTGCTTGGTTGTTTCTGCGGAAGTGGAGATGGCTGCTGTGCCCACTGCATGGAAGCAGGGGAGAGAAACTGAGGAAAAATACTGTGACCCGGCAGGAGGACCCATGATGGCCCCAATGGACTGGAGGACGTACCCCTCCAAGGGGGGTCGTAGCCCCTGCTGGGTCCGTGGAACAGCGGGCAAATAATGTGATAAAAAAAGTAGTAGTTCACCTAATGGCATGTCTGCAGTTAACAGACAGAGAGCATCAAGAGCAGAAGTAGCAGCTCAGGGAGGTTATAAATGTAGCCAACACGGAGGGGCTTAGATCCCCTGAGCAGAAATTTTACAATGATGGCCTCACATTCAGACCGTTCAAGGGCAGGGATATCATGCAGGAGAGGCATTAAGTGAAGATCTTACTTCGAGAAACAGCTCTTGCAGCAGGTTACACCATTAGGACTGAAGCCGGCAGGCGCCAGGACGCCACGGAAATTTTCTAGCTAGCAGTATCCAGTGGAGACCACCCCTGATGTTGGCCCCACCCCCGACATCAGGCAACATGTAAAAGGGGGCAGTCCCCCAGAATCCCCAGTTCTTTTCCTGCTGTCGACTCACCAGCATCTGCCTCACGGTCCCACTCTAGCGTACGACGACTAGAACTTTCAAGTTTTACTGCTAAATGTCGGCATCATCTCCAACTCCTTCAGAAGGACATCCCTCCAAGTGTGCCTGCGGCAAACAGATCCCTTTCAAGGATCTCCACTCATCCTGCCTGTGGTACTTAGGCCTGGAACATGACACCAAGGCCTGCTCCTTTTGCCAGGGGTTTAACAGTCGCACCCGGATCCGCCGCCAGAAGGCACTTCAGGGGTTCCTCTTGGAAGAAAAGTTAAAAAGCATGGATCAAGACCCTGCCTCCAGAGGTGAGTCTACCTCCAAGTCCCATTAGCACGGGGCAAGCATCAGGAGAAGGCCAGGTCCAGATCCCCTGACCAGGCCTCGGACCCGCGCACCAGCTCAGGCTCCACGCGCTCAGACCGCTCTCCCTCCAGGGCACGCTCTCAGCCCCCTCCAGTAAAGGTCAAGTCTTCAGGCAGCACTTCGGCTTCTCTGCATCCCATCAAACCTTTCAGGCCTTCGGCTTCCTCAACACCCTCCCGGGCCTCCTGGAAGTCTTCAGACTGTCACCTGTCCAAGTCCTCATCAAAACAAGCTTCCTCAGAGAGGCGCCAGGACTCCGACGACGCCAGATCGGCCTCCTAGGGGTCCGGATCCCCCTCTCAGGAAGACTAAGGACCTGACATCCCTAAAACGGATGACCGACCCGAAGCGGGCTTCCGACTCTTCAGTGGTCAAACGCCCGTCGGACCAGACGTCAGCTAAGCACCCGACGTCAGTGAGATGTTCGCCGGAGCCGAAGACTGCCTCCCTGACACTGGTGGACACCGGTCGCCGGGACTCTATAGAGGAGGAGGATCTGACATTGCCTGATGACCAGGCAGGTGACAGTGAGGACATCGGGCTTCCACAGGAGCCTTCGCCAAACCCAGAGACGCCCTCGGACCCAATGCCCGATACCGGAGACAGACCACCGCCGCCAGGTCCATTGTCCGGTATGAATATTCAAGAGGTCAAAGATCTCTTTACCTTTTGGTGAGACACAATAAAGAAGGATGTGATCCCAGTCAAACCTCCTCCTCCTACTCCTTCACCTCCTACTCCCCCCTCCTCCACTGCAGGGGACAGCAGGAAGACCACCGACCCCCAAGGAGCACACTCCACCTCCTAGGGGAAGATCCAAAGAATGGAGAAGGCCCCCTTCAAGATCTCCCTCAGGGTCTCCCAGTCCTAAGCGACCCAGACGTCAACGGTCCACTCCGCAGGGGGATGATTCTAGACCTGACACCTCAGATACCTCCAGGTTTCCTTCTCCAATCAGCATCCCATCACCTGACCCACAAGACCTGCCCAGGTCACCTCTGGATGATCCCTCCTTTTCTGAAATCATGAAGCACATCCAGGAGAACATGGGATGGGATTCGGAAGATATCGACCCTGAGAAATAGTGCCTAGCTCGTTACCTTCGGCAGAAGGACCCTAAGCCTGTGGTGGTGCCACCCTTGGTGGACACCTTCGCGGACATCACCAAGGCTGCATGGAAGTGTCCGCACTCCATCCCCGTAGTGCCAAAGAAAGCTGACCACCTGTACAGGGCCCCGACACAGGACCAGTACTTGGTGCAACAACCCCTGGCTGATTCCCTGGTCATTACGGCCTCCCATGATAGGTCTCAACGACCACAGCATCTGAGTACACAGCCACCGGATCAGGAATCCAAGCAGTCGGATGACCTGGGGAGGCACATGTATGTGGCTGCTACATGCTCCATCAGGTCCCTGAACTATCTGTCTCATATGGTTTAGTTTCAGAATGCCCTGTGGGAACAGGGTCAGGACCTGGTTGACAAAGTACCGGATGGCGAGCAGAAGGTGGAGCTCTTGAACCTCCTCCGCATAGGGTCAGACGTGGGGACCCAAGAGTTAAGAGACGCATATGATTCTGCGGACTCGTCCGCCAGGGGCAAAGCTTCAGGCATCTGTCTCTGGAGACACTCCTGGCTCCGTGTCTCCAGTTTTATCCTGGACGTCCCTTATAACGGAGAGGTCCTGTTTGGTGAACCCTCTGAAAAGGTCATCACCAAACTTCAGGAGGCCAGGAAGGCATTAAGGTCTGTATAGGCCATGTACAGACCCAAATCTGGTTGCTTTCATAGGAACCAGAACCGTTTTCGCGGCCAGCAACAACGGCAGCAGCCACATTCCGGCCAGCAGCAAAGGATCACCTTCCACCGTAAGGCCCAACCTAAGTCTTCCCCAGGCCGAGGTCAGCGGTATGCCAAACTGGCCCAGCCTGCGGGTGGCAATGCTGCCACAGCGTGACTCCTTCCCGGCCCCCAAACATCCTCTGGATCAACGGGCAGAAAAGGTCGGGGGGTTGCATCGCTCGCCACTTTTCAGGGTGGCAGTAGATTACCGCCGACCAGTGGGTCCTTCAAATGGTCAAGAGAGGTCACTTTATAGAATTCCTCGACCACCCGCCGTCAAGACCTCCCCTGCTTTCCTGTTATTCGGGTCAGTACGCACTACTCATACAGCAGGAGGTGCTCGCACTTCTGGGAAAGGAGGAACCAGAGAAGTGCAGGTTACTATTCCCACTTATTTCTGGTTCCCAAAAAGACGGGGGACCTCTGTCCAATACTGGATCTCAGCGATCTCAATGCTTCGGTCCTCTACAAACGCTTCCGCTTGGTGACCCTTCCCGGTTTGATACCCATGCTCAAGCAAGGCACCTTCCTAGCATCCTTGGACATGCAGGATGCCTACCTGCACATACCCATTGCTCGAGCGCACAGGCAGTTCTTGCGCTTGGAATTTCTAGGTCGCCATTATCAGTTCCGGGTCCTCCCTTTTGGACTGTCATCGGCACCTCGGGTGTTTACGAAGTGCATGGCAGTCGTAGCGGCAGCTCTAAGGAGACAAGGCCACTACATGTTCCCCTACTTGGACCACTGGCTCCTCATGGCACCCTCTCGGGAGGCTCTGATGTCCGCAATTCACTGTACTCAGTCCCTGTTTGGGACATTGGGCATCATTATCAATCAGGAGAAGTCACACCTGGTTCTGTCAGAATCTGCAGTTCATAGGTGCAGTTCTGGACACCGTCCAAGGGAGAGCTTTTCTGCCCCAGGACCGAGTGGAACACATCAGATCCCTCATCAGTGACATCTTGGCAAAGAAGACTGTCCCAGCCAGACTGGTCCTTTGCCTGCTCAGACACATGGCTGTGACCATTGCAACAGTCCCAGTAGCCCGTCTCCACATGCGGGTTACCCAATGGATGTTACAGGTTCAATGGGATCAGAAGCAAGACCATTTGCAGCTTCCAATTCAGATCACGAATGCCGTAATCCGGGATTGGCAATGGTGGCTAGATTCAAAGAACCTGTTGGCGGGGTTCCCCTTCATTGCGCCGTCTCCGATTGTGATGCTCTCCACAGACGCCTGAGGGTTCGGTTGGGGAGCACACCTCGATGGGGCAGGTCTCAGGGCTCATGGACACCCCCAGGAAGCTCATCTCCACATAAATATCTTGGAAATGAGATCAGTTCTTTATGCCCTGCAGGACTTCCAGTCGGAGATCCCACCGGGTACTCTCCTGTTACAAACAGACAATACCACGGTGATGTATTACCTCAGCAAACAAGGAGGCATCCATTCCTACCCGCTTTGCAGGGAGGCCATGAGGGTGTGGGATTGGGTCCTACAACATGGCGCAAGCCTCATTGCTGTTCTTGTCCCAGGAGTGGACAACGTCATCGCAGACAGCCTGAGACACTCTCAGGCCAGGGTCCATGAGTGGGAACTACTCCAGGAGGTAGTAGAGGATCTGTTTCACAGATGTGGTACACCAGAGTTAGACCTTTTCGTGTCCCCATCCAACGCAAAACTGCCCAATTTCTGCTCGCTAGATCCAGGGCCTGGTGTTTTCTGGCAAGACGTGTTGTCCCTCTCCTGGACGGGCAGATTCCTCTACGCGTTTCCTCCCTTCCTGTTGATCCAGAGGGTCCTTTTGAAACTCTGCAGAGAGCAGGCGACGCTGATATTTGTCATGTTTTTTGGCCCAGACAGTTTGGTTCCCTCTGCTATACCAGCTGTCCCAGGAACCTCCGGTGCCTCTGCCAATCAGATCTCACTTATTGTCCCAGGAGGCAGGTTCTTTGGTCCATCTGGACCTTCGCTCTCTGAACCTACATGCCTGGCTCCTAGAGACATCGCTATCATGTGGTATGGGGTCTCGCAAGAGGTAGCAGATGTTCTAGTGGCTGCTAGAAAACCGGCCACTCATGCCACGTACGCCATGAAATGGCGCAGATTTTTCCTCAAGCATGAGGACTTTCCCCAATGGATTGTCCGGTAAGGTCGGTCCTGGACTACCTCCTGTATGTCTTTCAGGCAGGCTTGGCCTACTCCTCTATTAAAGTACACCTTTGTGCCATCTCAGCCTATCATACACCTATAGGCCGACGTCCTATAACTCAGTTGGACACAGCATGAGCCTTCCTGAGAGGTGTTCTCCACCTTAGACCTCCGATTAAGGATCCTATTCCTCCATGGGATTTACCCTTTGTCCTGGAGCAGCTCACGCTGCCGCCTTTTGAACCAGCCGTGGATTGCAAGCTACGTCTCCTAACATAGAAGACGTTATTTTTAGTTGCCGTTACTTCGGCCAGAAGGATTTCTCAACTTCACGCACTGATGTGCAAAGAACCTTATTTGTTTTTTCACCAGGACAGGGTGTCCCTAAGAACAAATCCAAAGTTTCTACCTAAGGTGGTCTCAGCTCTCACCCTCAATCAGGACATTGACTTACCAGTGTATTTTCCTAAATACTCTAATAGAGAAGAGGCCCTTTTGCACACTCTAGATGTGCATAGGTGTCTAAGATACTACCTGACCAGAACCAGGCACCACCGTAAATCTGATCAACTTTTCATCTTCTTCGCCCACAGGATGATGGGAGCTCCGGTTTCTAAACAGTCGCTGTCCAGGTGGCTCATTCATTGTATCACATTCTGTTACCAGAAACGTAACAAACCTTTACAGGCGCAGTTAAGGGTCATTCCACAAGGGGATGGCTACCTCTTTTTGCGACCATGAAGAGCGTCCACACGACCATCTGCGCGCTTTACTTGAGCACTGCAACACCTTTGTCAGGCATTATAGCCTGATATTGCATCACGGGCGGTAAGAGCTGGTTTTGGTCCAGTAGTCCTTCAGGGACTTCTATCCTAGGCTTCGGTCCAACTCGTGATCTCTACCTAGCCTCCTCTCACCTGTGAGGGATTTCCAGTATTGCTTAGGAATCAGTCCTAATGGTGTAACCTGCTGCAAGAGCTGTTTCTCGAAGTAAGATAGTACAGTTACGTAAGAACTTACCGTAACAGTAGATCTTCGAGAATAGCTCTAGCAGCAGGTAGTTTCCTTCCCACCATCCCCTCTGGAGGTAGAGTTGTTCCGCTATCTCTTTTCTAGGATTAGGTGTTTCTAACACCGTTCTGAATACCTTTTGATGGAGGATCCTCAGTTTCCACTTTTGATGTCATCTAACGGCCGGGAGTCTCTGGCGGGAGAACTGGGGATTCTGGGGGACCACCCCGTTTTATATGATGCCTGACGCCGGGGGCAGTCCCCGCTGGATACTGCTAACTAGAAAATTTCTGTGTGGTCCTGGCGCCTGCCGGCTTCAGTCCTAATGGTGTAACCTGCTGCAAGAGCTGTTCTCAAAGATCTACTGTTACAGTAAGTTCTTACGTAACTGTGCTATTTAGTACAGATGAGGACAGCCCCTCCCTTCTTTCCCACTGTGTCCTTCCTAAAAGTAGTGAAGCGGGGGAGCTCATCCTCATGAAGGAGCACCTAGGGCTTTAGCCAGGTCTCAGATTATGCCAACATTGTCGCAGGTGATTTTCTGCCAGTGTGTAGACGGTACAGTATTGGCATTTTGGGCATGTTTGCCTGCCTTAAATTTTATTTTAGATCCTGTTGTTCAAATAAAAATCCATAAATATTTCATTTATGTGCTTCCTTTGATGAAATTTGCATGCCAGAACCAGACGTATATACATTAAATTACTACTGACAGACTTTGTATGAAGCCCAAACCATCCATTGCTTAACCTGAGACAAAATGGCCACCCCAGGACAGAATGGGTTAAAACCATTCGGGGGGGGGGCACTGTGGAGCCTGAGTAGAATGGCTGCCTAGGCTTAGAGCACAGCTAATAGCATCGCAAATCCTCAACAAATATACAATTTCCAGCAGCAGATTTCCCCTCAAAAGCACACATTGGAGCAGCTGAAAACACCTAACAGAGAATTATAATCCCCGTAAGGATAGGCTGATATCTGAGGACACAAAATCCAAGACAAATGCAGGAGCTCCCACCACGAGGTCTGGTCAGGACCGAGTTCCTGATGCAGCAGAAGATGCAGTGGAAGAAACTCTGCAGTCCCTGGGATTAAAAATTAATTGACTTATCCGGACGGTGTTGGGACTTGCAGATAAGTTTGACAGCTTCACATACAGAGTGGAGGGACTAGAAACAGCTATGGACACTGTCAAAATGGAGACATAACGATTATGCCAAGTGACCGGGTGCAGCACTGGGGGTCCAGCTGCAGTTTATGATGGACAGAAATACGGTGGCCGAGATTCTCGTGCATAGAGTGTCATCACTGACATCGTTTTATATTGGTAGGTATTTGGAATAGTAGTATATGGTATGTATTTGGAATAGTAATAGGAACTCGGTACGGAACAACGTCATGGCACTTGGAGAGGTACGGGGGGTTGTGGAGGCAGAGCCCCCGATGATGACGGAAAATCAGCAGTAACTGAAGTTGCCGTTTTCCGTTGCTACCATACAGTGTGATTGTGTGATGACACTCATTGACGGGCGAGATCTCATTGCGGTAGGAGATCTCGGCCACCATATTCTCTTTCCCTCAAACTGCAGCTGCTCTGCACTGGAGATGGAGGATACACTAACAAAGGAGAATACTCACCTCAGAGTGAGGGTAGAAACCCTGGAGAACCAGGCTCGCACTGTTAACCTGCACATTGTTGGAATGCCAGCGGGGAGTGAGGGGGATCACCTGCCTTTGTTTTTGATGGACTAGCTAACCCCGGCAACTAGGGACGCTATTTCTACATGGCAGATACACATCCAGAAGTGTACTGAATAAGTCCACATGGCAGGCCAGATAACTCCGATGTCCCTCTCACTGTCGTGGTGATAATAGATGGCGTGGGCAGCAGAAATAGCAGTCTGGCTCTATCAAGATGTAAGGGGACTCTGCTTCACGATGGGCAAACCATCAGTATTTATCCTGATATCAGTTACGCTACCAGACA
The DNA here is from genome assembly GCA_016271365.2 of Neoceratodus forsteri. Classification (NCBI taxonomy): domain Eukaryota; kingdom Metazoa; phylum Chordata; order Ceratodontiformes; family Ceratodontidae; genus Neoceratodus; species Neoceratodus forsteri. The sequence goes on from JADMNL010000027.1 coordinate 2,167,890, forward strand.
AAAAAAAGTTTAGTGGGGTGAGAGCAGTGCTGTGGGCTGTGGTGATAGACCACAGCATGGTATTTCCTTCTCGACTTAGAATCTTTTACCAGGGAATGGTATACATTTTCTCTGACCCCGCAGACGTGCTGAAATGGACTCAAAAATATGCCCCACCAAAACATTCCAGAGAGGAGTGATTCATCATCTGAAGAGGCTGAAACTTAAGCTGGACAATTTAAACTGTTCTTTTTCATAATATGGGTATGTATGGGGGATAATGGCATAACCCCAAGTAAGGGACTTTCAAATCATTTCACTAGGAGTTGGAACAATCTTACTATTATTAGATACATACATAGATACATAGACAGTGTTGGCAGATAAGGGCCTATGGCCCAACCAGTTTGCCCATTTGAGCTTGTAAGTTCAGTTTATGTTTTCCTAGAAGTCTGTTGCCCCTTACCCCTGACCTCCAGAATTCCTTTATGTCCATCCCATGCATTCTTAAATCCGTGATTGTTTCAGCCCCACCACTTCCTCTGGCAGGGTGTTCCACTTGTCCACCACCGTTCTGTGAAGAAATTCTTCCTCATGTTTCCTCTGAATCGTCCTCCTCCAACTTCATCCCATGCCCTCTAGTCCTGGAACATCTTTTTCGCTTAAAAATAGTGTATTCCTGCACCCTGTCCTCCCTGTGAGATACTTGTATGTCTCTATCATATCCTCTCTCCCTCCTCTCCTCCAGGAGTGCATGTTCAGTTCCTTCAACCTGTCTTCATAGGACTTGTGATGCAATCCATGCACCATCTTGTTGCCCTCCTCTGAACCTTCTCTACCCTGTCTATGTCCTTACGTAGGTATGGTCTCCAGAACTGACACTGTACTCCAGGTGGGGCCTCACTAGTGTCTTGTATAGCGGAATTATGACCTCCCTTTTCCTGCTGGTGATGCCTCTGCCTATACATCGCAGCATCCTATTTGCTTTGCCTGCTGCCTTGTCACACTGTTCTCACTCCTTGAGGGTCATCAGAGATGATAACCCCAAGATCCTGCTCCTGCTTGGCATGCTATATCCTCACCCCCAACTGATATATTGTGCCAGGTTTTTGTGCCCCATATGCATTATCTTGCACTTCTTTGCATTGAATTTCAACTGCCAAACCCCTGACCATTCTTCAAGTTTCTGCAGGTCCTTCTCATTCTGTCTACACCCTCTGGTGTGTCTACTGTGTTACAGAGCTTTGTGTCATCAGCAAACAGTGAAATTCTGCCTTCTAGGTCCTGTGCAATGTCACTGATGAAGATGTTGAATAGGACCGGTCCCAGCACTGATCCCTGTAGTACCCCACTGGTCACTCTTCCTCTGTGGAGTGACAGCCATTTACCACCACCCTCTGTGTCCTGCCACCCAGCCAGTTACCTACCCACCACACTATTGTCCTGCCCACACCCATGTTCCCAGTTTGTGTAATAGTCTTCTATGTGGCACAGTGTCAAAGACCTTGCTGAAGTCCAGATAGGCCATGTCCACTGCCTCCCCTGATCCACCTCCCTAGTCACCCAGTCAAAAATTCAACGAGGTTGGTCTGACATGACCTCCCTGGTGAAACCATGCTCCTTGGGTCCTGTAGTCCATTGACAACCAGATGTTCCACCAATCTCTCCTTCAGTAGTGCTTCCATGATCTTCTCCACTACCGAGGTGAGGCTGACTGGTCTGTAGTTCCCTGCTTCCTCTTTGTTCCCACTTTTGTAAAGGGGACTACATCTGCGGTCCTCAGTCTTTTGGGTACCTCCCTGTTTCCAGTGATCGGCTAAACAGGATAGCCAGAGGTTCAGCCACCACCTCTCTTAGTTCTTTAAGGACCCTGGGGTGCACCCATCTGGCCCCATTGCTTTATCAACTCTTATTACTTCCAGTTCCTTCAGGACCCTTTCTTGTGTAAAGGGACTTGTGTCCATTTCTGCACCATTCTCACCTCTTGTACTCCCTTCAGACCCATTACCCTCCTCTTCCTCAGTAAAGACTGAGCAGAAATACCTGTTCAATATGTCAGCTTTACTGTTGTCATCCTCCACGTGGCCCCATCCTCCCCCTTCAGTCTCACTATCCCTCCCTTTGTCTTTCTTTTTTCACTTATGTACCTGTAAAAGGTTTTGTTCCCTCTACCCACTGATTTTGCAATGTGTTCTTCTGTCTGAGCTTTGGCTTCCCTTACTGACCTCCCTGCCTCCCTTTGCTTCTCCTGGTACTTCTCCCTATCCCCTTCTGCCTGTGTCTTTCTGTATTGCCTGAATGCAATCTTTTTGGCTTTCACTTTCTTTGCTACCTCTTTGGAAAACCATAATGGTCTTCTCTTCCTTTTGCTAACCTGCTTAATGCATAATTCTGTTGTTCTTGTAATCCCCATTTTAAATACTGCCCACTGTTCCTCAACCCCTGATTCCTGTCTTATTCCCCTTAATGCCTCTTTCAAGTATCTCCCCATTTTCCCAAAGTCTGCCGTCCTAAAATCCAGGATACGTGTTTTTGTGTGGTTTGGTTCTGCTCTTTCTGTGGTTTCAAACCACAATGACTGGTGGTCACTGTTCCCCAGGTACTCCCCCATTGTTACCACCATCACACTGTCCCTGTTTGTGAGCACAAGGTCCAGTATTGCCTTCTGCCGAGTTGATTCCATGACCAGTTGCTTGAGGAAGGCACCCTAAAGGGAGTCCAGAATAAATCTGCTGCTAGTTGATGCTGCTGCTGGGATGCTCCAGTCCACGTCTGGAATATTGAAGTCTCCAACCAGTACTACCTCACCTTGTCTGCCATCCTTTGGATGGCTAGCATCAACTCCTATCTGTTTCTTCCTCCTGGGCTGGTGGTCTATAGACCACACCTGTGCGGATGGCTGTCCCCATTTTCCTTTCCAGCTTAACCCACAGTACCTCTCCCCATTTTGTTCCTCCTGGATCTCTGTGGCCCTTTGTCATTTTCATACAGTGCCACCCTCCTCCCTTCCTGCCTGCTCTGTCTCTTCTGAATATGTTGTAGCCAGGTATGGCCATCTCCCAGTCATGGTTATCATTACACCAGGTTTCAGTGATGGCCACAATGTCCAGGTCTGACTGCACCATGATAGCCTCCAGATCTTCCATCTTGTTGCTAAGGCTCCTGGCATTTGCACACATGGCTTTCAATGATTTGACCTCCCTAGACTGTTTAAGCTGTTCTACTCCAGCCCTTCCTTGGTTGTCCTTTATCCCCAGTTCTCCTTGCTGTCTGCCCTTCTGCTGAATTTTGCCCTCTTCTGCCTATCCACCTCTTGGGCACTAATCTCCATCTTTGCACACTGCTTTGCAGAGATAGCCACTCCTCTGGTTCACTGGTTCCACTGCTAGCTGTGGGGGTGAGCAAGTAGTTCCCTTCTTGCTGGCCTGCCACCCCCTTACTGGTTAAATGCTTGTCAATGTAGCATTTAAACTTATCATTGAGTGCTTAGATTCCCGTCGAGGATGGATGCAGGCCGCGAGGCTTGAACAACCTCCATCCTCCAGGTGGGTCCCCAGTCACCAATGAATCCAAACCCTTCCTCCACAGCACCAGTTCTTCAACCATGAGTTAAAGTTCCTGGTGCATGCACTCCTATCGCTCCCTTGCCTCATGAGGTAGTACTTCTGAGAAAGTGACAGAAGTAGCTACTGCTTGAGACCCTCCCAATTTTCTAAACTCTTCCTGAACTTCCTTTGGCTCCCCATTTACCAGGTCATTAGTACCTAGGTGGATAATGACATCCAGCTCACCCTCCCATCTTGCCTTCCCAGTGATCCCCAGGATCTTCCTTCCATCCCTCCATGCCGTGGCACCTGGTAGGCACCTCACCTCCCTGTCCTTCCCTCCTGTGTTCCTAGCTGGATCCCTCTTATGATGAGTCCCCACCAGGATCGCTTCCTCCTCCTCTGGGGTCCACTGCTTTCCCGCTGAGTCACCTCCTTGGCTAACCTCCACATCCTTTCCTTCCACTTCTCTGGGTACCTCTATTTGGTTGTCCTTGTTTGCCAGTGTGGCATATGAGTTCTTGAGTGGAATAGGATCTGGGATGTGCCTCTGCCTGACCGCTCTAACCCTCCCTGAGCCCACTGTCATCCAAGTGCTCCTCTTTCTTGGCATCCTTTGAGGCAGTTGCATTGGACTGGGTGGTCTCTGGATAGGGGTGATGGTACTCCTGACCCAGTTTACTTCCGCTCTGAGTTTGGCTACCTCATGCTGCAGTCCAGAGAGATGCATGCAGATAGGGCAGCACCTCAGTGTCCAGAAGGTCTGCCTGAATATGGCTGCCCCACAGCCACTGCATTGCACCACTCCCCACATTATACTGCAATTATACTGCTGTTCCACTACTTGTCTGCTACTGAAGCTCTCCTAGTTCCCTTTTTATTAATTTACTGTCCTAAAAATCCTGCCACTGATCCTCAGATAATTTTCTTTAAAAAAAAAAACCAATAAATAAATAATTGAGTCAAAACACTTGTGCTGAGGGTGGGCTTCTTCCCCCTTATGCCCCTCCTACTTCACACCTCTTACTATACCCTGTGTTTAGCTCCTGTCAATCAGATTTAACAGGACATATAATTAAGAGTTGGGGGAGGGGGGTGAAAATTTGCAGCAATTAAAGACAGCACAGAATTACACCACCACTATGTTTTAAATTTTCAACAGCCCAAAAACAATTCTAAATAAAGACAACAAAGAAAGTACAGTGTCACTAAAACCCACAATCTAAGTTTAAAAGGAAAATAACAATTACCAGTTACTCTAAAGCCCCGAATTGAATATGTTTCCTTCCTTCCTTCCCCTTCTGGCTTCTTCTGAGAAAATAAAACTCTACTTGCTACCTCAACTCTGACTAAGCCCCACCTCCAGTTATCACGTAGCTGAGGTCAGAGGCCAGACAATTAACACCCTTCACCCAACTACAGGGCAGTCAGACAAGCCAAGATAAAATTTGCAGCAATTAAAGACAGCACAGAATTACACCACTACTATGTTTTAAATTTTCAACAGCCCAAAAACAATTCTAAGTAAAGACAACAAAGAAAGTACAATGTCACTAAAAACCCACAATCTAAGTTTAAAAGAAAAATAGCAATTACCAGTTACTCTAAAGCACTGAATTGAATATGTTTCCTTCCTTCCCCTATTGGGGTAGCTTACCACAGTACATAACACAGATTTGAATTTATAAACCACTGCAATTTCTACTATATGGCAAACATGTAAACACCTTAGTATGGGATGTATTTCTCATGGTTACTGCTTCACTGTTGTAGTTTGTTGGTATTAAACAAACAGATTACCAGTTTAAAGGGTTGTTTGTACATGGCGCTATACGAGGAGTTAGATTAGCTCGATGTTCATCCCATTTGCTTTATATGGTACTATTTTCGGTACCACCAGCACTGCAATAACATGAGAGAACTCTCCTTTCCTTTTGGGGGTGTGGGGAAAAAACTGAAATATGTTTTTTCTATTCACCTTACCCACATAGCTCATGGACTCAGAAACACAGCAAATTATTCTGGACTATAATCGATTTAATACATTATGATTCTTGTGGTTCCCTCCAAAGTTATATCTGAATAACACTAGACAGACTAATTAGTAGATAATGAAAGAAGTGGTGATGCCGGCTCTGTGGCGCCAGGCGATGGGATTGCCTGGCACGCTGGCGAACTGGGTTCGTGCCTGAGCCCGGGGCATCGGGGCGGAGGCCGGCAGGGAGGGCTCAAGAGCATTCCTTGGATGCTCTCCTCTTGGGGAGAGGGTTACGGAGGGCAGTGCACCGTGGCGGCACCTGTGACTGGATTTGGCCTGCGCTGCGGGCGTGGAGCCACGTGCCACCGCCGCAAAAACAAGGATGCTGTGCGCCTCCTGGGGGCAGGAAACAGAACACAGGAAAATGGCCACCCGTGCCAGCTGGATGATGGTGGCCCGTCTCCCCTAATAATCCCGAGTCAACCCACGCCGAACAAGGTGCGGTGCGACGAGCACCTCGATCCCCCTCCGGATGCCATATGCGGGTAAGGGCCTCCCGACAAAGGATTCTTCGGGACAGTCGGCAGCGGGGAGACGGTTGGCAGAACAGGGGACCGACGGAAGGTGAGGACTTGGCTGCCAGAAGGAGAGGGCGGCCGGGTTGGATGAAGGGGACATAAACATAGCATACAAAAAAAAAGAAGCTGGCCCGGTGGTGCTGAGGGTTGAGGCGCTGGATGCCACACTTTGTACCATGCCAGTGACCCGGGTTCTGGAATGGACTCAGGCCGCTGGGGGTCAGCAGGGGTGGAGAGAGATTGAGCGTCCGGAGGACTGCTCTCTCTTCCCCGGGGAGGGCTCTGGGGACGTGTCGCACAGGAGCAGCCTCTGACGGCGGTCGGAGGATGACCAGGATTGCGACGCCATGCATAGTGAGGGGCGGAGCTGCGGTGGGCATTGTCACTCTGTGCCCTGACGCCATGGCACGACCGAGCCCCGGGGGAAAACAGTAAGCAGAACCCCCGAGGATAGGTGAAGGCACCACCTCCTGTTCCACACTCCTAGTGCTGGGAACTCCGCTTTCTCCGCGCCCAGTCACTCCAGCCAGCACTTTACACTCTAGGTAGAGCACCCTGGGAAGATAGGGTGGCCCTTCCCCGTGAGGGTTCAGATCCAGGGGGTTCATCAGTCGGAGAGAGGAGAGCAGCCGCAGCACCACAGTGGGAGATGGAGAGCAGGCTCGGATGCTGGAGAGAGTTCCTCTGGGTAGGGGTGAAGAAATAAAGTAAAAAAAAAAAAAGTGGCGCTCTCAGTGCTATGCATATATATATATATATATTTATATACATACTGTGTGTGTGTGTGTATATATATATATATATATATATATATATATATATCCCATTCACAAAAGCTCACACACAGAAAGAGCAAACACATAAACAGGAACAGAACACAGGACAGCATAAGAAAACTTCTGAAACTCTTGGCCCTATTGTATATATCGAATACATGATGTGCAGATCGTGTGCTATGGCAAATATTGTCACTCCTGCAGAGTGAGCTCTGGATATCTCACGAGTGCCAAATATATATATATATATATATATATATATATATATAATTGTTTTGTGTTTAAAGCATTAACTCTGTTCGTTTTTATACAAAAACAATAAAGAAAAAAGTTCTTATTTCAGTAGAACAAAAATGAAAATGCTTTTAAACTTAATAACTATCTAATACCTGCCTGCTAATGGGCAGAGTGGAAGGCAATGTAGTGGTTAAAGCACTGAAATGTGAAGCAGGGGGTCTGAGGATGGAATACCGACACAGCTGTCAGCTCACTGAGTGTGACCTTAGGTAACTCTGTTGTGCTTTAGTTCACCCGTCTCATAACGTGTGAAAAAAGGAATTTGTTTTTTTTTTTGTTTCTGTTTATGTGTCCCCTTAGCTGATGGCAGTCTTTCTCAGTGCTTCTGGGCAGCCCCAACCCACCTCACTCCTGCCATCTCTCAGACTTAATTTTATTTGAAATACAGCACTCCCCCCCCCCCCATCAATGCATGTTTCACTTCCTCAGATGCTTTAACGGGGGGGGGGAGGGTGCTGTATTTCAAATAAAATTATTTTTAACGTGCCCTAGCATTGGGCTTTTTTCTGTGGTAGAGTGGTAGCCATTTTTCCTTGTGACAGAATCCCATTTTCATTATCGGCTTCTCTTTTGGGTCCATTAGCCACTGTACCTGGTGGATGTATCTCTCAGACTTACCTTACTCCAGGAGTGTAGCCCCACGGTCTGACTCCAGGATTGTAGCCCCACGGTCTGACTCCAGGATTGTAGCCCCACGGTCTGACTCCAGGAGTGTAGCCCTGCGGTCTGACTCCAGGAGTATAGCCCTGTGGTCTGACTCCAGGAGTGTAGCCCCGAGGTCTTACTCCAGGAGTGTAGCCCCGCGGTCTTACTCCAGGAGTGTAGCCCCATAGTCTTACTCCAGGAGCGTAGCCCCATGGTCTTACTCCAGGAGTGTAGCCCCTTGATCTTACTCCAGGAATGTAGCCCCATGGTCTTACTCCAGGAATGTAGCCCCATAGTCTTACTCCAGGAATGTAGCCCCATGGTCTTACTCCAGGAGTGTAGCCCCATGATCTTACTCCAGGAGTGTAGCCCCATGATCTTACTCCAGGAGTGTAGCCCCATGGTCTTACTCCAGGAGTGTAGCCCCATAGTCTTACTCCAGGAGTGTAGCCCCATGGTCTTACTCCAGGAGTGTAGCTCCATGGTAACAACTCCGTATGGTTGAGGTCTTCTGGCTGGACCAGTTCCCTCAGAAATGCTTTCTGTGGTGCTCCCAGAGGGAGCCTAGGTTGGCATAGTGCAGGGTCTGCGGGCCGCCCAGAGCCGTCATATGGCACATCTGTATTTTCTGTTTTCGACTTCTTCCAGGTACGCTGGCTGATGAACATGATCACGCAAGGCATGTATGTTCATCCAGAGAGTCAGCAGTTCTCAGCCCCAGAACTTCACTCTAGCGTGCACCGCCACCCATGGTCAACCAGGTGGCAGTCGCGCGGCAGCAGTGATTCCCCTCCCTTCCCAGTGGGATGCTTAGTCGTCCTCCCCCAGCTAGCCTGCCAATGAGCCAGGCTTGTTTCCAAACCCTGGCTGTTGGTGTCACTAGCGGTAGTGCTACCACTGCACCAGCGGGCCGGCTCATAATTAGTTTCTGGCTTGTTCTGAGTTGATCTTAATGCAGTTTCCCAGTAAACAAATATGAAGTCAATTTCTAAATTAAATTTTTACTTGAAGATTTCAAATTCCATAACCGTAATACAGAATTTGATAATAACAGACAGTATTACTTGTGGAAGAATCATTGTATACTGTATTTTTGTTGACTGTTACATAAGAGTGCATTCTCAAAGTCTTCGGGTGAGAGAACTGTGAAGCGAAGCTGAGCCGTACTGGCACACAGAGGACTTGAGAAGACCGTCTGTCTTTAGGGAGACTCCTAGGACATAAGCATTTGATAGTTTATAGGCCTTCTGCTGTTACATTCCATCCATGCAGAGGAACATACATCTCTAATCTGATTTATAACCACCTGGGATTTCAAAGACTGATTTTTTTTTTTTTTGTCTCTGCACATATCCAGTTCTAGGGACATGGATATGATATTCTGTCCACACTTCAGGCAGTGTTTCTTTCCCTTTAAGAGTCCACTGGAATGTCTTCAAACTGGTTCCTCCCACCCGGGTGGTAACTCCTCTAGCACTGCTCTGTGATGTCAGATCTTCCTTTATGCTGGAAGAAGATGATTCCCTCCTCATTGCTCTTGTGCTGAGTAGGCCCTTTGCTTATTAAAACTCTGAGTTATTACAAAAATTAAAAACTTTGTCTTCAGGCAACTCCTTCTTTCATCCGGTATGGATGACATGAAGTCAGCGCCAGGATTTAAGAAATGTGCCTGTGGGCAGAAGATGTCTCAGACGGATCCGCACACCATGTGCATCCACTGCCAGGCTCACGAGCATGGTCTCCAGGCTTGCGGCACTCTTCACCCATCCACCCTAGAGGAGTGGCATGCCCTCCTCTTGTTGGTCCATCCGGATGACCAGTATCCTCCTGTTAAATTCAAGGATGCCTGTTGGGTGGTCTCTGTGGCTGCAGGGTCCACCAAACAACTTGCATCTTTTGAGAAAGCTGTCACCCAGGCTGCAGCTCAAGTTTCTTCGGCTACAGCCTTTTTGCCACTTTCCTTGGGTGCTTCCTTCATGGTGGTGTTCAGGGATTTGTGCCAGGCCCTTCCCACCCATGGGCAGGGTTTGTCAGGCACCAAATCTAAGTCTAAAATAGAGACTAAGAAACGGTCTCGTCGATGATCGTGTGATCGTAAGTGCTCTTGGGCCTTTGATTCCTGTGCATGTCTAGAAATTCTGACTTCAATCGATTCCTCAGCCAGGTCCACCGGCCCCATGGTCTCCCTATTGGGCTAGTTGGTCGAGACACGAGCCAGTTAACTGGTTGTCACCATAAGAGGCTGACACCTCCTTCTTATCTAGGACCCCGGTCTGCTTACTTCTAAAGGAGGGACAGACCAGTCCGCTGATCTGCCGCCTCTCACCCAAGATCTCTTGGACCCAGGGGAGACTCTGCTGTCGCTGGCCCCCTCTGAGAGCCGCAGGTCAAGGTCCTGGTCTCGTAGTCTTGAGTCGAGCAGCCCGTGTCAGCATCGATGCTTGCGCTCCTGACATTCGGGCAAGTGGCACTACCGCTTTTCCTTGTCCTCTTCGTCCTCCTCCTGGTGCATGTTGCGTCAGCGCTACAAGGAATTGATGTGGCCACAAATTTTTTTTTTTTATTTTTTGAGGAAACTGCCATTGCCTGATGAAGGACTCTGTGTAGCCTGAAAGGTTGTGTTTTGTAAATCTCCTGTTGAGCCAATAAAAGGTATCAAATCACCCACTTTGTTCATCTCTTAGAATGTTTAGAAGTAAACAATCCAGATTAGTTAAGAATGATATCATGATTAAGCAGTGAGGTGTGACAGGGATGTGTTGTGGTGGGATAACGGCTCACTTTGGGTGGGTTGAATAACGAGGTGAAACCAAGTTCTTCCACCACCCGAGAAGGGCCTGTATCCCACCATAATACACCCCCTGGAGTGCCTTATTGCGATTATGAAATGGGTTCTTTTTAGCAAATTTGATGTATTTTTAAACCTATTACTTTTAGCCTGGCTGTTGTGCTGGGATAATGGCCCAGCTGAAAGTATCTCTTGGCCAGTCAGGAGTCCGCATTCTTTCTGTCCATTTCCTAATTTATAATATACTTATAAAAGTAACACTTGGATCTGTTTTTTTAAGTATTTCTATGTGAAGACCTATGGAGCAACAGTGAACAGTGGGAGAAATACTATGCTAGAAGTACTTGAGGTTTCAGTGTTTGAACCACTTTTTAAACAACAAACAGGTTTTGAATGAGAGTGTTCAGAAGTGCAAGTTAAAAGAAAACTCTTAGACGTGATTGTAACTAAGATTGAGTGACTTTCTGAAGAGACCATGTTCATGCTTATTGACAGTTATTGCTTGACTGCTTTGAGTGCCTTGCTTTAGTCCAAATGAACTTCAGGAGCTTCCACAGCACTGATGCCAGGTTGGATGGTCTGTAGTTCCCTTGGCGAACCTTGTCCTCTTCTTGAAGATGGGGCCCACATTGGCCACTTCTGAGTCCTCTGGCAGCAACCCTATTTTAACAGATTCATGAAAGATTACACCGGCGCCGCCAATTGCTCCTTCAGTTGCACTGTGAGCCTGGCGTGTATCCCACCTGCTCTTTGGGGTTTACCTGGCTTGACATTCGCTAGGTAATCAGCTACCAGGGTGGACGTAATGTCTGCAATTTGCATCACGTTTACCCTTGATGTCATGGCCCTCCCAATTCATATCCTCCCCTCTTTGATAAACACTGAAGCAATGTATTCATTCACCAGCTCAGCCATTGCCTGTGAGTCTCTTACAGGTTCCTGCCCACCTTCCTGTTTTCAGGTGCGCGGTCTCCTTCCTCATCTCTTCCCATTTATGTTTTGGAAGCATAATAAAGTGTCATCTGCAACTCCTGCTATCCTGACTTTCAGCCCTTCCTTAGTTGTCTTAATTTTTATCTTGCAGTCCCTCAGTGCTGCTTCTCATTCATCTCTAGCCAGACAGCAGCCTCTCTTTTTCCAGAGGTCATTTGCCTTTTTACTTGCTTTAGTTCCCTTTTGTGGCAAGGGTCACTTCTTGGTCCCTTTTCTCTAATTGCTAACTGGGATACAGACCCCTCTGTCTGGTTCAGGCATCTTCAAAAAACCCCACATGTGTTCTGCATTACCAGCCTCATTCAGTTGCTCTATACCCTTGGTCACTGGGTCCTTCGTCTTGGCAAAGTTTGCCTTTCTAAAGTTCCTGGTCTTAGTGGCTGTGGCCTGGCTAATCTTCCCTGTCACTAGGGAGATGATTACCTGGTTATGATCTCTGGCTCCCACTAGTACCTTGACATTCCAATGCTGGGTTATTCAACACCATCCAGACATTATCGCCCTCATAGAAACCTGGTTATCCAAATCCACCCCTGATTCCTTTGTCTCCCTCCCAGGGTATACCCTCTTCAGGGAAGACCGGGTGGGCAAGCGTGGGGGTGACTGTGCTGTTTACATGCGCGACACCCTTCTTGGACGTGCACTGCCACCTCCCAAACTTGAGAGCAGGGCACAAGCCCTTACACTAAAAATCTACCCTGATCCTGCTAAGAGCTCGCTCTTCTTCACTGTTGCCTATATTCCCTCTAGAAATCAAGACCCTGCTATCCAGTCGCTTGCCAATTACCTTTCAGGCCTACCGCCCAAAGCAGGGCAGATGATTACTGGAGATCTTAACATCAATTGGCTCTCAGAATCTGCTTCCCAAACCAGAGACTCTTTTGCTGCCCTCGACATGACCCAGCTAGTCTCCCACTCCACTAGGCACAACCCCTCTACTGGTACCAGCACCCTCCTGGACGTCATTATTACCAACCACCCCCAGAAAGTACTGGATATCAACATCCTACCAAATTCGCTAAGTGACACTCTCTAGTCTTATTCTCCTGGTCCTCTACCAACAGTAAGCCAGCCCTGAGAACCATCCAGCGCCGGTGTGTCCTCCCTGGCGGCCTTCATAACCTTAAGCTGTACCTTGTCCAACTGGACTGGCCCCCCATCAGACATGCACCATTCATAGACGAGGCCCTTGACTTCTTTACTCACTCCTTTAGTAAAGCCTACGACCTCTTTGACCCCTTCACTAGAATGAGCACCAGAAAACTAAATGCACCTTGGGTCACCCCCTCCCTCCTCCTGAAACTTAAAACGAGGGACAGCCTCTGGCACATCGCCGTGGAATCTAGCAAGCCAGCTAACAGGCAAGCGTATAACGCAGAGTGCAATAAGTGCACCTGGGCCATCTGGCAGGCTAAAGCTCAGTATTACCAGTCCACCCTTGCCTCCTCATGGGGATCTGCTAGAAACTTCTGGAACAACGTCAAAGAGCTGAACGGGAAATCCTGCTCCCCCCTCCCAACTTCCCATTAATGGCACTGTAGCCAGCCTGGTGGCGCTGAGGGTTGAGGCGCTGGCGCCTTACCTCGCACAACGCTGGCGACCCGTGTTTGGGATTGAGCACAGGCCGTCGGGGGTCGGCAGAGGAGGAGAAGGATTGAGGATCTGATGGACTGCTATCCTTCTCCAGGGAAGGGGGTTCCTGGTGGTCAGCGCTTGTTCGCCTCCTCGGTGGAGGCTGGAGGACAGGGCGCCATACCACAAGCTGGAGAGGAGTCGGGCCAGATGCCTGGAGGAAGTGTGTGCGGAAGCGTGCGTGCTCCTTTCCGCTGGCGACATTGCACAGTCCCGACTCTTGGAGAGAAAACAGGAGGAAAAAAGACACTGCCGTGCAGGATGGTGGTGGGCGCCTCACAGGCTCTGCTCCCAGCTAGCCACGGCATTGGCGAACTATATCTGGACTTCGGTGGGGGAATTGGGGACCCCATCCATCCCCGCCGGTGGGGGCAAGCCCTGGGGTCAGGTCAGTGTCGGCTGGTAGATGCCGGGATACGGGGCTAGGGATGCCCTCATGAGAGATAGCTGGGAGTGGGACAGAAAATAACTAAAATTAATGGCACTGTCTGTTCCGATCCCCTTGGCATTGCAGACTGCCTAAACGCCACCTTCTTGAACCTAAGTTCCATTCTACCCAGTAGTTTCTTCAACCCTGTCCCAGCCTCGCAGCTGCCCACCCTTCATCACCCGCCATTCTACCTTCACACCATCTCCCTGCTGGAAGCCAGACCCTATCTCCTAAAAGCCGTCAATAGTAATAGCCCCAGTACCAACCCTTTGGACACTAGGCTCCTACGCCTGGTCCTGGATGTTATTCTGGTCCCCCTTACTGACCTACTAAACTGCTGTCTGTGCCTGGATCAGTTCCCCAATGCTTGGAAAACTGCCATCATCACACCCATTCTTAAGAGTGGGTGTCAGTCCCTTCCCGGTAACTACCGGCCGATCTCCATCCTCCCCCCACTTTCTAAGGCTCTGGAAAAAGTAGTAGGCAACCAACTTGCAGAATACCTGGCCAAGCATGATATTCTGTGCCTGGAGCAGTACGGCTTTCATGCTGGTCACAGCACCACTACTGCCCTACTCAAATTCTCTAACTTCCTGCACTCTGCCCTTGATGCCAGTAACCCCGCCAGGGCTGTGTTCATTGACCTCTCCAAGGCTTTTGACATGGTCTGCCATCCCTTCCTGCTTGACTCCCTCACATGCCTTGGTTTCTCTCCTGGTCCCCTCGCTTGGTTCACCAGCTACCTCTCTGCTAGAGCACAGTGCGTTAAAATCAACAGCGCCTTATCTGACACCCATCCTGTCCGCTCTGGTGTCCCCAGGGCTCTATCCTGGGCCCCCTCCTCTATCTTAACACTCTCCCTTCTGCCTGTTCTAGTAGGATCCTCCTCTATGCGGATGACACAGTGCTTTTCGCCTCAGATCCCAACCCCTCCACTCTGCAGACCACCGTCCAACGCGCATTTCATCAAGCTGAACATTGGTTCACTGCCCATAGACTGGTCCTGAACCTAAAAAAGACCAAGGCTATGCTCTTCTCACATCGCCAAAGCAAAGTCAGTGGCGCCTCCCTCGTGATAGTATCCAGCACACCACACCCCATCAAGCAGGTTTCCTCCTACAAGTACCTGGGTATCACATTTGACTCGGCCCTTACCTTCCATTCCCACATCAGCGCCCTTTCTGCTGCCACCAGTGTCAAGATCAGACTCCTATACTGCCATAAAGATTGCCTCTCCCCTGAGGCTCTCAGGTTAGCAATCACCTCCTCTGTCCTGTCTCTAGGAGACTGTGGTCTGCCCATCTATGCTGCTGCTGACAGTACTGCCCTTGCTAAAATCCAGCTCTCCATAAACAAGGCCTGCAGGCTCCTGACTGGGGCCTGAGTCGCACTCACACCTGTCTGTTGTATTCTACCACCATTTCGCTCAATCTTTAGGAAAAACTTCGCTCCAAACCTGCCTTCTAGTGAAAAAGACTCTGCTTGGGCTCCCCCCCCACCCCGGTGTTTCTACCTCCCTTCACCGGGCCTCCCCCTCAGTATCCACCTGCACCACTATCAAGACCTCACTTCTAGTCCCTAGGGCCAGGACATCTGTAGCCCAGAGATCCTTCGGCTACAGAGCACCCACCTGGTTCAACTCCCTCCCAGCCTACATAGCTGACTCCCCTAAGCTAGGTCCTTTCAAGGCCGCCCTCAGAAGGCACTTGCTTGACTCCTGCTGCATAATCTCCCCCCGGACAGTTGTCCACTGTCATGATATGGTCCTCTGACCACTTTTAGCCCTCGTGAACATTCTGGGCTACCCTGTGACTCCTGTTGTCTATTGTTTTTATCTATTGTATATTGTTGAACTGCCTTGGTCTCTCCTGACATGGTGCCTATATGCCTAAACTATGTATTGTATAACTACTGCTATCAATGTATCTCCAGTGAATGAATGTTGTAACAGTCTGCTCTCTGAGTTATTGTTTTTTATGACCTGTTAACTGTATTGTCTTGTCTTAGTCTTGACGAGGTGCCTTTGTAAATGAGTCCCTGACTCAAAAGTCTGTAAATCCGATATTTTTAAATAAATCAATAAAATAAATAAATTCACAGTGAAGGTGGTCCCATCCCCACTGCTGAGAACAAGGTGAAGGGTAGCCTCAAACCTTGTCCCCTATTGGACTTGCTGCTGTAGGAAACAGTCCTTGAAGGTGGACACACTACTGTTTGCCCTTTCTAGATGCCAGTCTGTATCAGGGAGATTGAAGTCCCCAGGATCACCACAGCATCCAATTTGGTTGCTCTCGTTATTTCTCCAACTAGCTAGGTACCATACTCTACTACCTTTGAGGGCCTGTAGGACCTCTCCAGGGTGACATGTGTCCCCCTTTCCCTTGGCTCAATCCAGATGGACTATGTTGCACTGTTTGCTCCCTACCTCCCATGTCCTTTTTGTCTTCCACAGTGACTCCCTTCCTTTTAAAGAGAGCTACTGTACCCTTCCCCCTTTTCTGCCTGGCCAATCCTTTTGAATAGCTTGTATTCCAGTCATTCTCTTCCCACAGAAGGTCTTTGTGAGTGCCACTAAGTTCTGGCTTTCGAGATGAATCAGGCCTTCAAGCTCCCCCATTTTGCTGGAGGCACTCCCTACACTGGTCTGTATGCAAATGAGGATACACGCCCTTCTGTACTTCCTGGCCCCTGCCCCCTGGTGCTCCACTGCTATGCTAGCCTTTCCTTGAGGATCCCCTGTATCTGTCTCTCTCTCCCTTGGTGATTCCCTGCACCAGCGCCCTCCCTGCTTCTCTGGTTCAAATCCCCCTGACTGCCCTATCCAGTCTTCATGCTAGTTCCCCCACTCTCTCCTGGTGCAGTTGCATCCCATCCTGGACACCACATACACATATAACTGTTATGCTGTTACAGTGATGTGTAATAAAAATTAGAAATAATATACAGTTCTACAATGGCAAGAAAGTATCCTGGACTCTGGCTGGTCAGTGTGTGCCTGAGACAGTGATAATATCTGAGTATTACATCACTGTACAGATTTGTCACTTAATTATTTTCATCTTCTCTTTGGAAACAAAGATATATTACCATACTAAAAATCTACTAAAACATTTTTTACATTTTTTTTATTCTGTATAACAACAAGCCATTGTATAATAATAATAATGCACTCCAGGGTGTGTGTTGTGCTGGGATAATGTCACACCTGGGGCACTGGACCCACTCGGCCTGCGGCCTTGTGCCCAACCATCCCAGGTGTGACGTTATCCCAGCACAACACACACCCTGGAGTGCATTATCGCTGAAATATAGTACAGTAGTAGTAATTATGGATAGAACAGGTAATGCAGGCAATAATGAGTTGCTGTAGCCTTTTACCTCATTATGCATTTATTGCTTTTCTTTTTATTTTGTAGGTACATAGAAGAACATATTCAGAAAACTGGAGTGGCCATTGAAACACAAGGTTTCACTTTTGTAACTAGTGGTCGGAAGAGGGAGTCACTCACGGTAAGCTTATAAACGTAATTTCATATTTTATGCGAATAATTCTTTACCTATAATAAGGACATTATCGGAGGAGTGTACCCTTTACTTCTTCCATGTGGACGTCTGTCCAGTGCCACACAGTAGCACTGTATTCATCTGGACAGAGCCGTGGCCATGTGCAGATGGTCAAGTTCAGTCTAGAGTATTGCTTGCAGTACTTCACACCCATACCACCAACTGTTAGGCATTTGGTCTCTCCAGTGAGCATGTTGGGCCCTTCTGTTTGTTATTAGAGCTTTCAGCTGTTATTTTTGTTATTTTTGTTGTCTAAGTGATAATGGACTTCTTTATGTATTTATATATATTTTTTTTTTCACTTTCCGTTTTTGTCCCCATTTTCGCCTTGCCAGTTACCAGGACCTACTTCCACCTGCCTAAGCCCTCCACCAACCAGGTGATGTCCCAGATGATCCAGTCCACCAGCCTTTGCTTGGCAACCTTCTGATGACCCCTGACTGTATCCCATGTCTTATTCCCCGTGAGTGGGACTCCCCAGCTCCCCTCAAACTGGGAGAAATGTACTTCACTCCACAGTGGGGGCCCGTGGGGTGGAGCCAGTGACGGGGCCCTTGGGGTGGAGCCAGTGAGGTGTGAGAGGAGTCAAGGAGACCCTGCCATGGCGTGGGAGGACAGGGCGGCTTCATTCTTTGTAAGCCCGCAATGCCACACAGCTGCTCTGTATTCCCAATATAGGTCTAACCACTATAGAATAATAATATATTGGATCAGATAGATTTAAATAAAAAACTAATTAAATAAAAATAGTTGTTGCTAGTGTATGTATCTATTGTCACTGAGTAAAGTGCTTTGCTACTTTTATCACTGCAGAAAGTGGATTTATTGTGAAAATTATCATAAATTGTGCTTTTATTGTTTGGGCCTAGCCCGTGATGTGAAAAACTGCAGTATCTGCTGGGAGTTCATTCAAGCTATGTGTAGACATAGGTTTAAGACTTCGATGTATTTTTTAAAAAAGATGGACAAAACAACTGTAGTACCTGCAAAGTTGTTGAATCCCCTGATGCTGGCTAAGCATAAAACGCTTGCAGTGGTTAAAGGGTCAAAACTGCTGCATAAATCTCTACGGTTGCCAATGATATTGGCTGCCATGTCTGAGTCTTCCCCATGGGGCAACAGGATTCTGGCCTTTCATCATCCCCCACCCCCCCATTAAGCTTTTTGTCGTAAGGTGCAGCTTGCCTCCTCAGCTCCAGCTAACTTTGCGACTGGACACTTCCTCGCCCAATTCTTACTGGCCTTGAAGTTCCTCCATGGACTGCTCCCCCACCCCCCGTGACAGGTCCGGGTGTGGGGGGGATCCTCCTCCCACCCCATGACAGCATGGAGAGTTTGACTTCGCTTGGGTGGCAACATGGGCCCAGAGTGAGCTGGGCACCATTGACTTCGCTTGGGTGGCAACATGGGCCAGAGTGAGCCAGGCACCATTGACTTTGCTTGGGTGGCAGCGTGGGCCAGAGTGAGCCAGGTACCATTGACTTCGCTTGGGTGGCAGCGTGGGCCAGAGTGAGCCGGGCGCCATTGACTTCGCTTGGGTGGCAGCATGGGCCAGAGTGAGCTGGGCACCATTGACTTTGCTTGGGTGGCAGCATGGGCCAGAGTGAGCCGGGCACCATTGACTTCGCTTGGGTGGCAGTGTGGGCCAGAGTGAGCCAGGCACCATGCTGCCTGCTCCTGCATTTCCGTTTTCTTCCCTGAACTGATGGCGTGCAGCAACACAGTTGTGTGTGCATGTGGAGGCATGCTCTCACCATGTGCCTGCTGCCAGCTACCCTAGTTGCTGTCACACCCGCTGCCCTACCACTATGGCTCCATGTGGTGGCAGAATAGGAGCAGTGCGATGAGTCCATTCCTCCCCCCCTTCCCGACAGATCCCCCATGCAACCCAAGTCCACTATCAAACGTGGGTCACCAGTGTGGTGACAGTAGCTCTACTGCTGAGCCACTGGACAAGTGGAAGAATCTCTTTCTGGTGGCTCCAGTATTTCTTTAAGCTTTAGTGGTTGATCCTTGAATCGGGCTCTTTTACCAGGATTGGGTTGCACTCAGGAGGCACCCTAGGTTTCTCCCAAAAGTAGTATCTCTGTTCATGCTGAATTAGTTCATTAGTCTACTTGTGTTATTCTGAACCCTGGGAATTCCTTGGATGTTTGCCCTACTCTCCTTTTTTTTTGTGGGGGGGGGGGGCAGAGCATGAGTGATCAGTAAAATCAGCTGTTTGTTTCATCTGCTCAGAAAACTTTGGACAGAGTTTCTTCTCTTGTGTCAGTTTCTGTTATCAGACGTCTGGCAAGAAGCTGCCAAGTACGATGACTGAGCATGCCACGTGGGCTTCAGTTGCCTTTCTTCGTTTAGTCTCAGCTACCAAGATCTGTCACCTGGTTACTTGGAGTAAGCATCTAATGTTTACAAAATATAACAGTTAAGATTTAGCTTCTTGTAAGAAGCCTAGTTTTTGCTTAATAGTGCTCCAAGCGCTGTGGAGCCTGAGCCAGACAGACGCAGGAAACACAGCTCTGCATCGCAAATAATATAAGAATTATTATACTTTACAATTCAAATTAAGCAGTAAAAAAGATCTACATTGGTAGTTCAGCTATCCAGGATCAGAATGGGCAATCCTAAAAAGAAAGATCATGCCCATACAGCATCTGGTGCTACGACGTGTTCGGCAAAGTCGGCGCCTTCTACCAGCACTGAAGGAGAGGAAACCATACGGATACTAGGCCACAAGCTGCAATCCCTGATTTCCTTGGTAACAGCCATGAATACAGAATTGGATGGTCTTGCAGGAAAGATTACCTTGGTGGAGACATCAGTAGAGCAGCTATTTAATACAGTGGAGGATCTACAGCAACAGGCAACTAAGTGCAGTGCTTTAAACGCGGGTCGTCAGAAAGTGGTGCAGCACCTTAACAACCGATTTGAACTGTTGGAGAATTAAGTAAGGAGTACCAACATTAGGATGATTGGTTTACCGGAGGGGTTAGAAGGAGATCACCCCTTGCTCTTCTTTAAAGATTGGATCCAGGAGCAGTTTAAGGGCCATGGAGACTTCTTGGACTGGCGCTTCCTTAAGGCCTATAGAATCCGCCACGCGGTAAGCAGGCAGCAGAGGCACCGTGTGTACTTATGATAGTCGCCGACTGCATGGGCACCAGGGACTGTATTTTGGGACTTGCAAGAAGATTGGGCCCGCTTAGTGTACAAGAGTACAAGATCACACAGTGCACTTATTCCCGGATCTTTCCTTTGCTACTCGGCAACGCCGTAAATATTTGATGGAGTTTGGCGTAAGCTCCGGGACCTTGCTATATCTCATGCGGTTCTCTTTCCAGCTAAACTCCGCATTGTACATCAGGACAAAGTGTTCGTATTTACTGACCCCATCAATGCTGGAAAATGGGCTACCAGGGTAGAAGCTCACTAGTCCAAAGTTCGTGATCAACCATCAGAAGATGAGTCCTCTGAGGAAACCTGAATGGGATGAATTGGTGACATTTTTCTACCTTTATTGTTTGGACATTAAGCTATTGTCTCTGGTTTAGGTCCAGATTGTTGTTGCCAGCTATCATAATGTGGTAAAATGCCCAGAAATACAAGTTTTCTAAAATGTTAATTATAGCTGATTTGCCGTATCCTTAGTGCTGTCAGTAAAGTAGCTTTAAATGAGACTGTGACCATTGAGCCCCATCATTACCTTAAGTAAGAATGATCTGCGAGTAATTGGGAGAACTAAGCTGTACTCTACCGAGGTCTGTATGTAACTTTTAGTATCTAGATGCGAGCTGTGCATATCTGAGATGTCTGAAAGTCTTTTTAAGGGGTTATATTTCTGTTTAGGTATAGAGGTGGACCCTAAGCTCTGTGAGCGAGGTAATTTAGATAAAACTTGAGGAGCTATTTTAGTTAATATATCCACCTGCTCTTGAGCTACAGCTCCACAGAATTTGTGACTTTCAGTACGTACTTGTCTTATTTTATATTTCTCCCCTCAATTATAGGTCTAGCTTGGAGAGACTGTAGTCCTGTATATCATAGGAATGATCGATTTCCTTGCTGTATGTATCGTTCTTGTTATTTCCAAGACGTATGATGGATTTGCACTTGTCTATATGCAAACCAATAAATACAAACTTTAAAAAAAAAAGTAGTGCTCCAAGGATTACTTTCCTAGAACAAAAAAAAACACAAGGTGCTGCATCAGAGTGTGATCTGAAAACACAATAAAATGTAAATAAATGCACACTGAAAGAAAATAGTTAGAATCAGCGTTTCGACCATATCTAGGTCTTCTTCAGAAATTATATAAGAGAGAAAAAAACACAGTTAGTGAGAGGTGAGGGGAAATAAGGGATATATATGTGGGGAAAGAAAATAGGGAAGGCTGTAGCATAGAATTAACATCACTAAGGGAAAAGACTGGCATAAATAAACCAGGCATCTGTGATTTAGAAAACACAGAACTAAAGTATCGGTGAGACTTCCAAGGAGGAGAGCAGTAAAAAAGGCCAACGGGATTCAGGAAATGAGGCAGAAGAGTGGAGCACTGTAGTAAATAAAAAAAGGAAACTTAAACAAGCATTTGTCAATGCTGACCATTTGACACCAACTTTTGAAGATACTTATTTTAGGAGTCACCTTATAGACATGACATGTATCATTTATAGTACAGTATATCGGGCCAAATGTCATTTCGCACCAGAGGTGCGAAAACACATCTTGTTCTGGATTTTTAAAAATGACACTTGTCACATTTATGAGGTGGTGTAGAAAATGCCTGTCTTGAAAGTTTGGAATCAAACTATTGAAAATTAGCAGCGGTATGAGTTAACACTGAACTAGTGTAACGTTAAGTCATAACCTGGGAATTTTACCGTAGTTGTACACCAGATTTTCAGCTTAGCCTTTTTATTACCCCACCTAATGAACCATGTAGGTGAACATTTTCAAATCCCTGCCAAACTGTCATTCTGCGCCACTGAAACGTCATTCCACGCTATAAGTACGAAAACACATTTTGGCCAGGATTTGAAAAATGACAGCTATCACATTCATGAGGTGCTGTGAAGAAATGGCTCTGTTGAAAATTTGGGGTGAAAATATTGAAAATTACCAAAGTTATAAGCCTATGTTTGCGAATTTCAACATAGGCTCATAAGTTTGTTATTTTTGATAGTTTTAAGCAAAAATTTTCAACGTAGCCTTCTTATGACCCCACCTCATGAACAAGGGTGGAGAAACTGTTCAACTCCTGCCTGATAGGTGATATTGTGCAGCAACCGCGAAATCACCTTTTGGGACAGATTTGTCTCACTTCACTGCCATTGTTCATGAGGTGGGATCCCAAAAAAGGCATGCAGAAAATCTGAGGCAAAAATATTCAAAAGTAGCCAAGTTATGCCACTAAGTTCAAAACCCAATTGAAATGCATTGAACCGCATGTCTGATTTCCTCAGTTTACGGTCCGGCTTTGAAGAATGAAGATGTGTCTGCGGTCCAGAGAGGATTATGGCGTTGGACCCCTGGTGGGTGGGTAAGTAAGGGCTTGAAGGGGGTGCTGAGTGGGAGGGTTGGGTGGGGGACTAACGGCGCAACAGACATTGATGGACAGTTTTCTTTTACGTAATGTATTGAAGTGAGCAGTGCAGCATCTCACCTTTACAGATAATGGAGCCCCCCCCCCCCGGTTGCGGACTTTTCTTTATTAAAATAAAATATGTTGCGGCACGAGGAAAATGCCGCAACATACTTAAAAGGCTTAACTGGAGGGTACGCCTCGTGGGGGATGGGAGCCTGTATTAATGACTGCTTTCCTTTAAAAAACAAAACATCGAGGGACGTTTTTCTGACATACATTCCGACACTGGGATTGGGCACCCCAGTGTGGGACTTGTTGGGGAATGGGGTGGGTGACCTGGAAAGGAGGTGGTCAAGAGAAGAGGCACGGGGCAGGATACTGTCAGTTTGAAAATTCTATCATTCTAGGAGCCCCAATGGCTAGTGTAGTGTAGACAGATTTCTAGCATAGAAAGAAACCGGCATTAGGCTACAGTCTGCAGATAACAATAACACTTAATTTCAAGTTGAATTAAGTATGAAACACACTTACAGGTGGCTACTACATGGCGGTGCATTACAAGACAGAGAGTGCCAGTGAAAAGCCGCTGGTGACTCAACTGGTTTCACTCAAAGCTTTATGCGCTGCCATGCAGTTGTCACCTGTAAGTGTGTTTCATACGTTTCAACTTGAAATAAAGTGTGATTGTTATTTGCAGCCTGCAGCCAAGGCCCCTTGAATTCTGCATTTCTACGGTTGAGGAATTTGCAGCAGATTTGCATCATGCCGCAGAATATATATAGTGCCGCAGAATTCATTGTTTTTGATGAATAATCATATAAATATACTGTTTTTTCATAGTGTCAGGCTTTCTTTCCCACCTCGTTTATCCTGAGGCCCCTCCTCTATGCTCAGCATATGATGTTATCGATGACATCACCTCATATTTAGCCAATAACAGGACTGCATTCTGCCAGAGAAATGAATAAATCATGTCGCAGAAATCAGAAAATGCTGCCGCAGAAGCCAAGGAGCCCTGCCGCAGAAATCAGAAAATTCTGCTGCAGAACACCAGGGCCCTGCCTGTAGCCCAGTGCCATTTTTTCTGTGCTAGCTTATTTGTATTAAGCTGAACACAGAAAAGGCAAAGCACCCACAGAAAGAATTCCAAAACAACTCGAAAAGATAAAAACGCTCTTACTGTTTTATTGAAAACACAGAGTGCAGTGAAACAGTCAACACCAGCAGAACACGGAAGTAAATCACCGAGGCACCCTAATGACATCATGACCGTGGGAGTGTGTGCCGATATTATTTCTACCCATTAAAATTTGGTGTTTTGTGGTTTCACACCTGTTGTGGGAGAATTGTATTAATAATGCTGCCTTATTTGTAACTGCAGGTTGTTCAACGGGAAGCATTTTTGACAACTTTTTGATTTGTTTATAACAGTTTGTTAATCTCTGTCTCACTTTGACACTGATTTTGGTGGCTGTTAATGTGTGCTGTCTGGCTCCATGGAGTGATTGGCAGTAACCAAGTTTTTATTATGAACTCTTCGTGCATGTATAATTGTGGGTATATAGTTGCATATTTTTCACTATAAAAAGGGCACAACTGGTTGAGAGGGGTTACTCTGATGAAGCTCGGGATTGCCCTAGCAAGACTAGTCAGTGACATGGCCATGATGTTACTAGGTTGCCTCAGTGGGTTACTTCTGCATTCTGCTGGTGTTGAATGTTTCACTGCACTCCATTTTTTCCAATAAAATGATAAGAGCATATTTTTAATTTTCCGTGTTGTTGTGGAATTCTTTCTCCATGTGCTTTGCCAGTTTAGTGTTCAGCTGTATCTGTTTGCCATTGCGCACCACAGTATGGTCCTGGTGCTAGCCGTTTTCTTTTTGTTGGTTTCTTACACAGGTGTCCTGAGTGGAGCGGCGGTGGTGTGCTGCTGGTAGACAGATTTCGCTGCCGGCTCCATGTGGAGTGCCTAAGAGGTCTCTCTGAAAAGGCTCCTGGTGTTGAAACCTGATGAGCTGGTTGCTGACCGGCTCCATGCAAATCAAAGGACTGAAGCCCTCTCTGATTGGGTGGCTTCGGTCATTTGAAATACAGAAAGTTTCCGTCCTGCAAGCAGTAATTGGTGTCACGACCACAGTGTGTGTGGTCATTGGTCTAGACTGCCGTGTCCTTGCTATTTTGAACTGCAGTGGGCTCGGCAGTGACACCCAACTGAAATCCCCTTTCATTGAAGCAAAAGGTTTGGTGCACATGTGTATCAAACATAAAAAGGAAGGAGGGCTGACATTTTCCAGACAGAGACAGAAAGTCAGTTTACCCCTTTAATCAATCTACTTACACAAACTGAGGACCACTCCCAGGAATTACTGGAAATAGTGAGCAACAATGAGGGAAGCCCTACAGACTCACATGATAATAACATACCAGTCCAGAAAACTGTAATGATAACAAGGAACATCACCCAAGGCAAGTATTTATTATGGGGAACTCTGTGATAAAATATATGGACAGATATAGCACAGATCGAAATAAGGAAAATGTTGTATCCAGCAGTTTCTCCAGAGCAAAGTTACACAACCTTCAAAACATGCTGCAGGATTTAGTCAGACCAGCAAAAACTAAACCTTTAGCACTGTTTCATGTGGGGACCAGTAATGTGGGGGTACAGCAAGAAGAGGAAATCATAAGTAGCTTTAAAGCCCTAAAAAACACCGTAGATGATTGCAACCGCAAAGTAATTTTCTCTGAAATATTGCCAATACCCAGAGCCAGTGTGGGAAGAAACTGAAAAATAATAAGAATGAATAACTGATTGAGGAGATGGTGTCAAGAAAATGAAATTACAAGAAAGGGGTGACATGTGGCAAATGTATAGGATCATCAGGGACAAAGAGTTAATGAATAGCTTAGATCTGAAACTCAGTCGACACCAGAGACATAAACTTAAGATGCTACAACAAATAGATTCCAACGGAGCTTGCAAAAAAAAGAAAACCAGGAGGGGATATTTTTCACGCAGAGCATCAAAACTTTGGAGTACGTTACCTAACAAGGTAGTTTCTGCTGAGTCAATAGACATTTTTAAAACTAGATTATACAAGTATCTTTTAAATATAGGTGCAACAAAGTGGCCCCGTTGAAGCAGGAGACAGGCTCGATGGGCTAATGCCATCTTCTGTCTACCAACCAAGTATAGAATTAAGTATAGGAGAAAAAGTGATAATAGGCAAGGAAAGAAAATAATCTGGAAAAACAAAAAGGTGATGAGTATGAAAAGGCATAGCAGGAGTGAATGAGCTGAGGAGTCCTCAAGTGGGGACTAATTAACAGGGCCTAGTAAGAAGGTTGAGAGGTGGCAGTTGTCAGAAGGAGATAGAGGCATCTGTGGAAAATGAAAATGGATGTGCACACATAGCTGGAATGCCCATGTGAGTATGTCCTGCAATACCTTTTCTGGGCCTTCTACCGAGAGGGGTAAGACACCCCTACCAGAGCAAGTACCTTTTCCTAATCTTTATAGTTGCAGCTCTGAAGGTGCTCACGAGGCATTAGCTGTCTAGCATAGCCCCCTCTAAAGAAGAATGGATCCCTTTAGTAAATGAGGTCAGAGTCATGGAAGAAATGTGCCATGGGCTAAACTTTAACTTTGATGGAGGAAACGTGAACACTCTTTTGAGGTGGCTAAAATGGGATTCATATCTCTTAGATGTTTAAATGAAACATTACACTCTCAGATCTGATATGCTGTACAAACCTATGCTGAATGAGACTATATTGTAAGGGTAGTGTTCTTCATTTATCTAAAGTATAAACTTCCTATCTACCAGCTAGATCTTTAGTTAAAATATATATAAAACAGTTTATGTTCTGCCTTTTTTATTGTTGTCAAGCTTTAATGTTTGTATCTGGATTTTATCTTTTTTTTTAAATCAGTAAACTTATTTATAAGTTGAGCTGTGTCCAAATGTTATTTTTCATCATTTTGTCTAAAGTGTCAAAATCCTTTTAAAATGAGATTTTTTTTTTACATAATATGTTGTTTCCTGGGGAGAAGCTTGGCAGAGATATGTATAGCTGGGTGAGTAGCTCCATAGCACCCCTATTTCTCCCCCCCAACACGCACCCACACGTCGCCCATCATGATGAGGGATTTCTATGACTGCACCTTTCTTCCAGGCTAGGAGGACAAGAGAATGGCTTCCTTCATTGTTGACACTGATGCAGCTTCTTAGTCAGCTGGTAGGGCATGTGCATGTGTTAGGTGACTCGTGCCTCTACTCAGGAGGCAAACACCTCACATCACTATATTTGTAACATGATTATTATTCTTTTCTCATTTATGCTATCCTAACTTCTTTTGATAATTTATTTTTTGTGTATTTCTCCAAACTGTACACCTCCTATTTAAAGCCTCAGTCCCAGTGTAAGGCATCATGGATATGTAAATCCTTATGTGATACTAGGAAGTTGTTGAAAATGAGCATTTACTGAACTGGCTTACATGTATTTTACTGCTACTACATCAGTGACATACTTGGCCCCCAGCCAGCCCCAGTGTGAGATACCAGGTATCATACGTGACCCGGTCTCCCAGGTGGCAGCGCAATGATGCCCCATTCCCCTCTCTGTCCCCCGCCAGTGCCAGTGTGGATACCAATATTATCGTGACCCAGTCTCCCAGGTGACAGCACAACATGAAGCCCCCATTCCCCATTCTCTCTCCCTCCGCCAGCCCCAGTGTGGGAAATAGTATCATACTTGACCCAGTCTCCCAGGTGGCAGCGCAACATGAAGCCCCATTCCCTTCTCTCTCTCTCCCTCCTCCCAGCTAGCCCCAGTGTGGGATACCAGGTATCATATGTGACCCGGTCTCCCAGGCGGCAGCACAACATGAAGCCCCATTCCCCCATTCTCTCTCTCCCTCCCCGCCAGCCCCAGTGTGGATACCAGGTATCATACTTGACCCAGTCTCCCAGGTGGCAGCGCCATGAAGCCCCCATTCCCCATCTCTCTCTCTCCCTCCTCCCCGCCAGCCCCAGTGTGGGATACCAGGTATCATATGTGACCCGGTCTCCCAGGCACACAACATAAGCCCCATTCCCCTTCTCTCTCTCCCCCTCCCGCCAGCCCCAGTGTGGGATGCCAGGTATCATCGTGACCCAGTCTCCCTGGTGGCAGTGCAACATGAAGCCTCCATTCCCCCTTCTCTCTCTCCCCCTTCCCTGCCAGTGCCACTGGGCCTGTCCAGGTAATCTAAGTTACATCTTCTTATAATTCTATATTTGCAGTCACTTTTGGGTCACTTTTGGAAAGGGGCTTATGTTTCATTTAAAGGTCACCCAGTTATTAGTTAAGCAATAATGAGATCACAGCTGGTCATTTCCTGGTGAGGCGCAACCCAGCTGGTCATTAATCACCTGGAAATGACTGGCTGTGAGGTTATTATTGCGATTATAAGTCGAATCACAATAGTTTAGCTTTTTATTGACAGCAGCGCCGAAAACAGTTATTGTTTTGGCACCGCTGCTGTCAGCATAGAGCACTCGATGAGCTGAATGTTGCTGCCATGCCTGGTATTTTTAAGAGATTCCAGACCGGCACGGCAGCCAATCAGTGAACTAGTTTAGCTCATGAATAGTTAATTAGACTTTTAATTTCTAATAAATTAATACATTTCTAGTTTGTCTGTATGATGAACCTGATATACAGTTAGCAGCATGAAAAGTAGTGAGAGATGTGACTAGAAAGCATACTAGGTTTATTTATTTATTTATTTGCTTTTGGTAACTGGGTATGTGCACTAGGCATACTAATGCCTATTTTCAGGCACGACCCGGGAAGATACAGGGTTACAGAGATAACAACAAGTGGGTGGGAAAAACAATGGATAAAGGTCAATACAGTATCAAACAAGTTCGCAGTACATACGAGTCAACAATAGTAACAATAAGTAAACATAGTAGTTAAGATGTAGGATGGATTTTTATAAGCAAGAGCATGAAAAACCTTTGATTTGAAAGTCCTGTTGTTAAAATCTTAGCTAATAATAGTTGTGAAATAATTCTGAGTTTTAACTTTTTCAGTGGACAAACCACTTCAAGTGGTGTTTCTAGATTCCCGCTTACCTCAGTTGTATTTAAATGGTAATTTAACAATGTAATGAATGCATTTGTCACCTATCTTTATCTTTTCCTTTCAGGGCAATGCCACACTTCATTTGTATCCACTTTTTAGGCAGCTGTCGGAGTTTAAAGGTAGGACCTTTTCATAACAGCTTTTTTCCTTTTAAATCTGTCATGTCCCCCCCGCTACCTCTTTTCCTACAGCTCCTTTTCTTCAGGTTGTACAGTTGTTCCAGACTCCATCCCCCCTCCCCATTGCTCCAGTCCCCTATGGGACACCACGCTGGATTCCCCCAAACCATGGTACTCTCTTGAATTGTCCCCCGCAGAGGATTGCATTTGGTTTGGGCTTTGGTTCCTAGCCTAGTTAGGCCATGGCACCAGTGCTCAGTGTTGGTGGAGGGTCATGGGAGGGGCAGTTGTAGTTTCTGAGGTGGGCATGCAAGCTATAGCTGTCATCCATGTGGGGGCTATTTCTCCTGTGTGACTCTCCCACTATTCCTGATTGAAGACTGCCCTCAATATCACTCTCATGGGTAGAGAAATGTGTTGCCCCAGTGCCGGGGGGTAAAGCTAACTATGATAATAGATAAGCATCTCGATTACATGGTTCAAAACTAGGGGGGTGTGAGTAATGAATATTATTAATTCCCGAATACCATGAATATTAGGCTTCCCAAATATTCATCCAAATCATGAATAGTTGTCGCTGTTCATATTCGCTCAAGGGAGTGGCTCACCTTTAGACCTGTAATGCATGAGGCAGGATGGTGGCCACGGCTGGAGAGAAACAAGGGTAACAACAGTAAGCAAAAAGGGCCCATGATGCCTTGTGTAATGCTTGATAAAGATGTTCCCTCAGCTGTATCAAATTAATCTATTAAAATAAGATCTGAGACGGGACTGTTACTCTTTCTAGTTATGGACCGGAAGACTGTGATTTCCTTTCAGTACCTGGTGGATTGATATGACTTGTCTCCTCATGACATGTTTTTTGTGTGTTTTTTTTCCATGTGCCCCATGTGGTTCATGATAATCTCTTATTTCTTAACTGGAACTCTAAAATGGCCCCGTTGTGCCTGTATCACGTAGTCTCTTTAAGCACCTTCCGTTTATCTTACCTCTGCTTTGTACCAGAGTCTTCAACCCAGTAGGCTGTGAATCTTCTTTACCTTAAAGAATGCTGAGCGGTAGACTTAGGTATGTCCATTTCGGATGCAGAGTGGGAGAGGATGTTGTGGGTGGAGGTGCACTGTACAACCTCGTCAGTAGGAAGGAGGGAATTCATGTGGAAGGTTTTCATACATCATTTGTATACAGAAATGAGACAGTCATTGTTTACTAGTGAAAGGATTCTGAACGGGTTGTCTGCCCTTAAAATCGATAAGGCCCCAGGACCAGATGGGTTGCATCCAAGGATACTCTGAGAATTAGCAACGGAGCTGGCTGAACCACTGGTATGCCTGTTCAACAGCTCACTTAGGTCTAGGGAAGTTCCAAGGGATTGGAAGGTGGCAGATGTTGTACCACTTCATAAAGGAGGGGGGTAAAGAGCACCCAGGGAACTACAGACCTGTCAGTCTAACCTCTGTAGTAGAGAAACTGATGGAGTCACTGATTAAAGAGGACCTCATAGACTACCTGGAGAGCAACAGGCTCCAGGATAGTAAGCAGCATGATTTCATGGCAGGAAGATCCTGTCAGACTAACCTGATAGTTTTCTTTTACTGGGTGACAAAGGAATTAGACAAGTGCCACGCTGTGGATATGCTCTACTTTGACTTCAGTAAGGCTTTTGACTTGGTACCTCACAAATGATTGCTCAAGAAGAAGAAAGACCTGGGTGCAGCTAAACCCTTAGTGAACTGGGTGGGTAACTGGCTAGAGGGGAGGCAGCAGAGGGTGGTGGTCAGTGGGGTTAAATCAGAGGAGAGGGAGGTTATGAGCAGGGTTCCACAGGGATTGGACCAGGGTCCGGTCCTCTTCAACGTGTTCATTAGTGACATTGGAGAAGGAATCCAGGGCAGGTTTTGTCTCTTCACCAATGACACAAAACTATGTGGGAGGCTGTATAGTGACAAGGGAATAAGGGAAGTGCAGAGATACCTACAAAAGCTAAGGGGGAGGTCAAAGGTCTGGCAGTTAAAATTCAATGCAAGAAAATGCAGGACATTCCAATAGTGTTGTAAGTTGGAGAACACTATTCCGCCCACATTTTTAGAAAGAGTTAATAACTAGTTTGATGCAAGGTCTCTTACCTTGCCAGATAAAAGCTGTAAAAAGTCTTTGCCATGATGGTAATTCCTTAATTGGTATGGTAGAGGGTGTGCATTGAAATAAATATAATAGTCTAGGTAATTCATTCATTATGATAGCCTGGTTCCTTGTGTAACGTGATAGGGGTAATAGAGTCCATCTCTTCATGTCTGTTTTTAAGGTGGTTATCAGTGGGGAGTAATTTAGCTTAAAGAGCTGGTTTAAGTCTGTGGGTATTTTGATCCCCAGATATTTTATGGAGGGTAGGTCCCACTTAAACAGAAATTGGTTTCAGATGGGGGAGTGTTATAGTTGAAATTAAGGACTTCGGTTTTTAATGTATTCAGCGAGTATCCAGATATCTCTGAGAACATTTTTAGTTTTTGGAACAGCACTGGCAAGGTCTTGTCAGGGTCCGAGAGATAGACCAAAACGTCATCTATGAAGAGGGCTAGTTTATGCTCTGTAGCCGCTAAAAGGATCCCCTGTATCTCCGCAGTCTGTCTGATATACTGGGCTAGGGGTTCAATATAAAAGGCAAATAACGGGGATAGGGGGCATCCCAGACGAGTACCTCGTTGAAGTGGGAAGCACTTTGAAATATGACCATTAGAACGTATTTAAGATGGAGACAGGCTGATAGGAACTGCAGTGGGTGGGGTCCTTGCCAGGCTTCAGAACGACCGAGATTATGGTGTAATGTCAGGATGGAGGGATGTTTCCCTTTAGGGAAGAAATATATTGAAATAAATGGTGAAGAATAGGGGCTAATTCAGATTTGAATGTTTTATAAAATTTTCCAGGTAATCTGTCGGACCCTGGGCATTTACCAGTTTTTAGCTTTCCAATTTCTAAATCCAATTCTTGGGTAGTAATAGGGGCAAGCAGAGCCTGTATGAGGTGTTTGGGTATGACGTACTAGTTGCCACCCAGAGAAAACTGTAATAAATGTACCGAAAGGACAGTACATTAGAGTAAAAAGGATCTACTCAACAGATGTAGAATATAAAATAGCACAGAAAGCTTACACAGAGATTCTTGGCAAGAGGGTACGAAGCAGAAGTTCTTCCACAAACTATCGATGAAGAGGAGCTGATAAAAAGAGAGACTCTGTTTGAAGACAAAGAGCAATCTGAAATGAAGCTGCTTTGTCTTTCATTACAGAATATAATCCACTCGCACCATGTGTAGGGAAGATTATCAAAAACACTGGGGAATTTTGAGATCAGATGCTTCCTTGACTCCTGTATTCCGCAACCCTCCTAGAATAACATACAAACGAGGGAAAAATTTGAAAGATTCATTAGTGTGTGCTTTTCTACCAGTAGAAAAAATAGAGAAAAAAATGTGGTTACCATCACAACCGCCTGTAGGTAACTTTAGGTGTGGTAACTGTGTACACTGCTCGAACACCAACAATCTTAAACATTTTTCGAATCCAATGTCTGGTAAGAAATACAAAATTGGCTCTTTCATCAATTGCAGCACTTCTGGTGTTATTTATATGCTAACATGCCCTTGTGGCAAAAGTTATGTTGGACAAACTAAGAGATCGCTGAAATCATGTGTGGGAGAACATAAGGGGGCAGTCATAAATGGTAATGAAGAGTATGCCATGGCTAGACACTATGAGAAGAAAAGACATGGCTCCCCGGCATCCCTAAGGTTCCTTGGTATAGAGAAAGTGGAATTGGGAATAAGAGGAAGTGATTTTGGACTGAAACATTTGCAGCATGAAGCTTTTTGGATTTTTGAACTTAATACACTTGTACCCAATGGACTGAATGAAGATATACCTTTGGTTAGTTATCTTAATAAGTGAACTAGGAGGTTAGACTTGATGGCTCTGCCTCCTAGTGGTGCAGACTTGCCGGCTCTGCCCACTGTTCATGGAGAAAATATTCCATTGTTTTTTTTTTTGATTAGCCAGCGCTGTTTTTGTCAACAAAAAATTTGTATAAGACTGTTGGGAGGTTAGATTTGACAGCTCTGCTTCTTGGAGGTGCAGACTTGCTGGCTCTGCCCTCTAACTACTGGTAATTTTGCCTTTTCCCAGTATGATACCTCACTCTTTGGTGGCTTAATTTTGGTGTTTTTGCCATGCTATTCAGAAAAAGTAGCCTTTTATTTTGGTCTTGTGTGTGTGTGTGTATATATATATATATATATATATGTGTATATATGTAAAATTTTGGGTTTAACATGTAAATGGCTCCTCAACCCTAACTATAGTGGCACTACCGTGCCACTATAATATATATATATATATATATATATGTGTGTGTGTGTGTGTTAGTTTACTAGGAAGGTAGTACCTACTTGATGCATAGTATAGCTTGTTTTGAATTCTATCTTGTATTAATATTACCACTGTATAGAATAGTGTATCTTTTAAACAAGTTTCTGAGTTAGTATCAGTATTATCACTATGATTTTTGCTAAGTGGGTGTTTGTATATTTGTTCACTTTAAGGAGATCACTAGTGGAATATTGCTAGCATTGGATGTACTGCTACTTTAAATCGAGAGCCTTAAATAGTGATGGGCTTCTCTGATTGTTACGCTCTGATGATGACCCGATTGGTCGATATGTAAGCACACCGTATCAAGCAGCTTACAGCTCGAAGTTGGGGTCTGACCGTGCGGCGGTTATTTTGAATTTGGCGTCCTATGGCATTTTGCAATTGCAGTATTTCAGATAAGTCCTTATAGTGAGTGCGATTTCAAACAACCCAAGCTTAAAAGTTTGTTTGTTGACTGCTCGTTTGTGCCTGTTGATATATGTCGTACCACGGGACGGGGAATGCCTAATGCTGAGGGCAGTATGCTGAATCTATATTGAACGACCGCATAGATACAACAAGTCTGTTTGCCTGCTTCTGTTTTTCACCTGAGCTGTAAAGTGGTGAGCTGTATCAATTATGTTTTTAAACATTTTTCTACTTGCCTTTATTAAAGAAATTGTCATGAAGACTTTATTGTTTTTTTGAATTTGTGCTGACCTTCTATTGGGGATATTCCTGATATATGTTTTGTACTTGTCATTAGAAACGTCTGGGTGGCCCGTCGGCGCAGGGGTTGGATTTCCGCTTGCAATGCCAGTGAACCGGGTTCGGGAACGAGCCTGGGACGCTGGAGGGGCGGCCAGGGGAAGCATTGGCGTCGGGACAGCTCTCCTTCTCAGGGGGGCGGAAGAGTACTCTGGCACCTGCCGATTCTGGCGAACTAGGGGCATCACAGGACGATGGACCAACATGCAGAATCGGGAGGCGGACGTTGGTGGCTGCTGTGACGTTACGCCACCCCCGCACAGAACAGAGGAAAAAAAAATGGCTGGGTGCCCACCAGGCAGTGGCCTCAAGTCCTCTGCACCACCGAACCCTCCAGGGAGCCGTTTTTGCAACCTCAGCAGCATCCTGTGGCCTATAGGTAGTGTGCAGGCAGCCCCCACGGTGCATCGGAGGGGGGACCTGCCCGCATGGATACGCTCGATACCGCGGGAGGGCTGTGATAATAGGTTAGCGGGGAGTCAGGACTTGTGAGAGGTAGTAGGGTGGTATAGCAGTGGGACCTTTGGAGTGCCTGAAGGAGTGGGAGACACCCAAGCAGGAGTGGGGAAAAAACAGATTACACAAGAAAAAGAAACTTCCAAGGTATTTAAAGTGCACACCCCTGAGCTTGGCTAGCTTATTATCGAGCCCCCCTTCTGCGCAGTAATCATGCTGATTTGTGTGTGGCTCTATGTGCTCGTTCTAGTTTTAATTTGTAGCCCTGTGGCAAGTCCAGAACATCTTTAAGCACGTCGGTAATGAAATCTGCCATATCACCCACTTCGGCTCCCTCCTTCAGACCTTAGATGCGAAGATTATCTCGCCATGATCTACTTTCAAGGTCGAGGCATTTTTGCTCTGTTTCTGTAGCATGTTGACATAGGGCATAGACCGAGCGTCCCAAGTGCTGCATTCCGTCTTCCACATTTGAGATTCTGTCTTCTGCCTCTTGCATCCTGCGTTCAACTTAAGTAAGTTTTTGATTAAGTTGTTTAAATTCAACCTCGTTTTCTGCTCGCATTTGTCGCAGTTCCTTCATTAACATGTCAAATCTGTTTCTGGATAAGTGCTCGGCCTTTTCGTTTGTATCGTAAAAAGGAGCTGCTTCAGCCGTTTGGAGTTGGACTGCCACGTGGGTTGGAGAGTTATATTTGGAACCAGTCCCTTCTTTCTCGTTACGGGGCTGTTGGGGTCGGTTTCTAGATCCCCTCTCTCTCTCTCTCGGAGTTCCTCCTCCTGACATTTTCCTTGGTTGTAGCTGTATACGATTGTATTTTATTTATTTATTTATCAAGTCTAGGATTACAAATACCTTTGAGCCTTGGCTCTTTTACAAAGGTTCCACGTCGGGATTGTAGATTTGGAGGATTTAATTGCGGACAGGGTGGGAGCCACTCGGTTAGCTTCTTGCTGGGGCCGTGGTGGAACGGGAAGTCCCTGTATTGTATTGATTTTAATAAAAATTCTGTTGACAAAAAAATACATATATTGCACATAGTCTGTGGTGGCCCTTAAAGTAATTACTGAGCACTGGTCGTCAGTAGCCACCCAACAATTTCGAGACTGGTCTGAGATGGTCAGCATCATATATGGAGAAGGAGACTTTCTCCACTGGGTACCCAGCACACAACCCTTTGAACTCAGATGGCAAGCTGCATCCTTATCTTAATACTCTGGTTTTGTCTTTTTTGCCTTGATGTCTTTTACGTGAGTTTCCTTTCAATTTCCTACCTCAAAATTGTAACTTCAATGGAGATCTGTATTGAACCTCCAAGTCATTTTCCTGTAGAATATGTTTTCAAATACTCATTCAAAGTCTGCCTTTGACCCATCTTTACAGGCCTTATTTTTTTTTTCTTTTTTTCTTTTTATTGATTTTTTATTTTAACACAAATAGTATATACGCATAAGGAAGCAATGCAGAATTATAGAACTGAATAAATATAAATAATCTGGTTTATGCTTATAGTAAATTTTTTGATTTTGAATTTTCTCACTGCTGGTCAGGACCAGGTTAGAACTGCATTGTCACAACTCATCATTTGGGAGAGACGTAAACTACATTATAGTTCTGAAATGGGACCAACTAGCATTGTGTAAATTAGAAAGCCTGACCGAGTTATCTAAAAGGGCTGAAAAGATAGAACTATAATAAACAGCTTCCTCAGGGGAAAAATTAATAATAGTTTCAGTGCCATTCTCGTTTAATGCACTTTTCTTTGGCCGTGTGCACTGTTCTGTGTCCTCCAGGCACTGGGATGTACTTGGTTTTGTTTCCTGTTGTACTGTTTATTATCTGAATAAATAATTCTTGAGTATAAAAAAAAAATGTTTTTCAGAACCTGAACATACTCAGTGGAACTGCCATAGTTTGACTGAGAACTGAATACCAGCAGCACAAGTATGATTACAAGTACAGTAAATAACCTCTTCTAGTGCTGTCCATCCACAAACCCTCCCATGCTTACTAGGTATCTTTAGTGGGGTGTCTCCTTTTGGTGGTGGTGGCGGTGGAGGGGGATCTAATCTTGACAGAAAAAAACAGGTACAAATCATAGAATGGTGCCTAGACCTCATTTGCAAATATGTTCCTTCTTGGGGGTCTGCACGTAAGCATTAATCACCGACAGAGGAGGGCTCTACCGGTGGATTAATGCCCGCTGGAGGGGGGATTGGTGCATGAGGGTGAAGCCCGAGGGTTCCAACCCCCCAGCAGGCATTAATCACCGGTAGAGCCCGACTCTGGAGGTGATTAATGCGCTTGTAACATGGCAAGCATGACGGAAGTACTGTCGGAATACTGGGTGAGATGGTACTAAGGAGCGGTTCAAGAGAGTGACAATGTTCGCAGGTTAACTGTGGTATCTTTGTCTACTTTCAGCTGACTCTGCTACTGTGAGGATGTGCGTGGCCACGGCGCACGCTACACATTCTTTTAGATAGTGTTGAATATTAGCCACTCGAGACGAGGAGAAGATTAGTGCGAGGCACATATCTTACTACCCTAATTTGTCCATTCCTACCGGCCGTTTCTTTGCTGTCCCGTTCAATGCTGGCTGCCGATCACGGAAGGGAGCAGTGCAGTCTGGGACACATACTCTCCGCCCCTACCCAAAGACAGCTCACAAGCGCCACTGAGATAGACAGTTTGCATGTACAGAACTCCGGCTGGTGTTGGGGATAGAGTGGGCGGGTACAGGATCAGCCACCCACTGGTGACGGCACGGTATCTGGCAGGCGGGCACTGGAAGGCTGCTGCTCGCGAGCGCCACGGGTGGTGTCAGGGGGTGGTGACGGAGCGGGCAGGTCCCCTCTACTGCTGTGGTGGCCACAGGTGGTACTAACCGAGCGGGCGTTAACTGTGGGTTAATCACCGCTCGGTTGGTGTCACCTGTGCCACTTCGGCCAATGCGGCTCCTCCATTTCAGTCCTCTCTCGTATGCCGTGTTACAAATGAGCATAATATACAGTACTGCTGGAGCATGACTCTAATAAGTACTACGTTACTAGACAGAGCATGGTTAAAGGTAAATGCCTCTGTTTCTCTAAAGAAGGCTATCTCAGTTTTGTTTGTGTGTCTTGTTTCGTTGGAAGCTTTCAGCACTGAACAGGCAGAATCAGTATGTGACGAACCACACCGAGCCTGTAACCCCATCCAATATTTAACCTTTTTTTTCCAGGTGTGTCAGATTATCTCAGTGCTGAGATCTCCACATCCAAACAGAAGAAATTTAGCCTGGTGACCTTTGTTGATACCCCCGGGCTTGTGGATGGTGACATGAAGTACCCCTTTGATGTGAACAAGGCTCTTGTTTGGCTTGGTAAGTCTTTGTTCTATAGACTGAGCTTACACAATTAAAGAAGTGTAGGTGTATTTATAAGCACTAAGCAAATGTGAAAAAGTGCCTGCCTTAGAGATTTCAAAAGGCAGTCCCTTCAGTTTTGTTGAAGTTCTCAAATTGTTAATAAATTGCTGAATCTGAGAGCTAAAGTGATGAATGTATTTTGCACAAACAGTGCTGTATGGGACTGAACTACCCTGACAAAACATTACTATAGAGTATGGTGTCAGTTCTTGTCTGTTCATTGGCAGTCATGGGGATCACTCTTGAATGGAAATCCACTTCGATTTTGTGATTATCAGAGCAGTAACACCACTTTTTATCAGGGTACCAATTAAAGCTGTAGGATGACAAAACGTGCATGGGGTAGTTGCAGATTGGGTGTATGGTGGGTGCATAGTGAGTTTGTTGTGATGGGTGCATTGTGGTTATTCCCCTGTAAAAGCAGTGGCTTT
Organism: Neoceratodus forsteri; assembly: GCA_016271365.2. Classification (NCBI taxonomy): domain Eukaryota; kingdom Metazoa; phylum Chordata; order Ceratodontiformes; family Ceratodontidae; genus Neoceratodus; species Neoceratodus forsteri. Next base: position 2,206,405 of record JADMNL010000027.1, read on the forward strand.
AAGACACCTTGTAGGACCCTAATGCTTAAAGTGATTTGTACATTTGGCATCATGAGGATGCAAATATTTTGACATTCTGCAAAACATTTAATTTGAGGACATTTTATTCATTATTATGAAAGATGTTTACACGCAACCAGAATATTTCCCCCTTAGATTTCATTTATTTCTGCTGCTTTTCCTTCCCTGAAATCATAATCCTCATCTTGTGGCATCAGGATAATTTCCATGGCAACAGGTTGTGATGTTAAAGGCACAGAATTATGACTTCACAGCAGGAGTAAGCAGTGTGACAATATTAAGTTTTAAGGAGAAAGCTCTGTTTAAAAAATAATTGTCTTCAGTGAGGAAAAAATTGAAGGTTCTGAAGTTCAAACTCTGAGAGAATTTTGTGTAACTGAGTTCTGCTGATGCCCCTGTAATTTGGTGTTAGAAGCAAAAAAATCTCATAAGTACACCCATACCTCTCAACTGTCTTGGTTATGAGAGACACTCCTTATTTTACCCATCAGATTTGCTCTGTCCCTCATCCATCCCTGCCTCATGGAAAAGGTCCTCCACACACATAGAATGTGATTGATTCATAATATTCTAAGATGCAAAGTCCAAAATGAACTTTGCTCAAGTAAACACAATGGTTTCCACAGTGTTCTGAGCTTGTATCTCCATGTTTGAGAATCTGTCCCTGATTATGAGGGGTCTGTGTCCTTCATTGTTCCTCATTTTCAGTGTCCATATCCCTCATTTCAGTGACAAAAAGTTGAGAGATATGAGTACACTATCGATTTTGGTAGCCTGTTTCTAAAGTGTCAGCAGTTATCTCACTGTGTAGGATGTCCAAGTTAGAAACAATTTCTTGTCTTTCACTTTGGGCCCACAAGGAGTTGGGTCACGTTATGGGATTCAGGCACTGATCCTTAAGTAACAGTAGCAGGTCATGTGGTACACCCCCCCCCTGCCCCACCCCAACACTGTGGAATGGTTGGTGTTGGCCCCTTAAGGCAGAAGTTGGTAGCCAGCTTCCTGGCACAGGACCAGACTGGAATGCCCCTAGATTTGTGTGGCACTCTGTTATACCTTGGGGGGAGGGAGAGGAACTAGGTGAGGCTGCCCTCTGTGGTTGATGGGAAGCTGGCACTGCAGATTCCTTACCTCTTCTAGCTGGTTATGCAGCTTGTCCACATCCATGACACCACAGAGAGAGAGAGAGATGAGGTATTCTTCCTGCAAAGGGTGAAACTCTGGGTATAAAAGTATAATTAGTGATAGTGGATCCTTTATCCCAGAAAGATCATGTATGGCCTCCGTGTACTGCAGACCGTACACATCCCAGTCAGCAGAGGAGAACCAGGGTCACTGAGACCCACCAATGTCTAGTTTCTGCTTGCCGGTGTACTGACTGTCCTGAGCATGCAATTACAGATACTCTGTTTTTTTTACCTAGGTGAACAAGTTGACCTCATCTTTGTTTTCTTTGACCCCATGGGCCAGGCGTTATGCAAAAGGACTCTAGATATTGTGGAGAAGCTGAATGAGAAATGCGAGGAAAAACTTCAGTTTTACCTTAGTAAAGCTGATGAGGCTGGAAGGGAAACAGACAGACAGGTATAGCTTTATAGTACTTCAGTTATTAAGTGTTCTAATACAGTATGTATTGTATTCTTACCATGTGTAATGTAGTTTATTTAGCCTGCAACGTTTTAAGTTAGAAAACCTAAAGAAACGTTTGATTTTTGATGGAGTACAGTAGAAGCTGCTTTAAGGGGGTGGCAGAGTATTCATCCCCTTAAAGCGGCCATCTTTTTTATCATAAGCACATCAGAGCAGTAAAAAAAAAAATTACAGGCATACAGAAAACACTGAACAACTAATGTGACACACATCCTACACTGACAGACACATATACAAACAGCAGAGACAGGATAGCACTGTTTATACTGATTACAGCTCTTTTGTTGAACACGTGCTGGTTGACTTCACAATGAAACTTTGTTAAAGAGCATTAAAATTATTTTAAAAGAAGCACACTTATCTTAGAGGAGGTCAGGAAAGACTGTGGTAAGGTCAAGCACTCCACTCCTCGATCTGGTGATGCTTCATGCCGGCTTAGCCGAAAAAGTCTGTGATTTTCTTTTGTTTAGCCTCAGCTGACATGTGACTTAGGATAGCTCCCTCCAGGTCAAATAGCTGCTCCCACTGTTGTATGTGTCCGTGCCGTAAACACCAATTACAGAGGGGTCCGATGTGAGCTGTCACTTCCTTGTTCATGATCAGTGCAGGGGCAAGGTTGTATACATTGGTGGGATCCTCTTCAGCTTCGGATGGTTCTTGCTGTGACAAGGAGTCACAGATGGCATCTACTGTTAGTTCTCCCTCTGTTTCTTCTTCATCGTTGATCTCCATAAAATGAAGGAACTCTTCAGTGACTGTAGAAGGAGAGATTGATAGGGTAGGGGTGGAGAGCATTAGATTTAGTGTATTGAGATTTTAGTAACATGTTTGTCCAGGTTCCCTATGGGAGGCAGATATGCAAAGCACGTAAGCACAGGAGGAGGAGATTTTGTTACCCTCCTTGGTTGCTTCACCTCACGATCTCTTTTTCTGATGCATGTAGTAGGACTTCCTTTATGTCAGCACAAAGAATTTTTCCCCTGTATGTTCCACTCACCGGTGTACATCTAGGCCATCACAGTGGTGCGTGGCCTGCAGAGAGGGGGGCCGATGCATTGTGGCCACACAGCATCAAGGTTTCTTCACTGTCCACTGCAGGAGGAGGCCAAGTAGTCAGAACCAGTGGCCCTCACCTGTGTCTGACTGAGCTGCCACCAAAGCACTCCCAGACCTCACATGCCCCGGGTTTGGGAATGTGGCTCAGGTTATTAACTCCCCCTCCTACATGAAAGCACTGTGTACCATACCCAGTGTCTCTGGGGCAGGTGCGAGGACTACTTCAGACTGGAAGGCAGTGACTAGCAGGCTAACATAGGCCTTGGTTCTGGAACCATTTCTGTCAAATTTGTATATTAACAATCTAGCTCTGGGGATGTTCAGCCAGTTGGTGAAGTTTGCAGACAACAATAAACTAGCAAAGCTTGTCAGCATTGAGTACTATGAGATATTACAGCAGGACCTAAATAAACTAGGAAAGGATTTTTGTTTTATATAGGACCTTTCATATAGACTATATCCCAAAGTGCTTTACAGTAAGGACGAGGGAAGGGAGAGAATATTGCTGATGTTTTCAGCACACAGGGAAATTCAAAGAGTACAGAGACAGAGTAGAGAGAAATTAGAGAGGTTGTGACTTGCAGCTACCTGGAAACCTTCTATGTAGCCACACTTAAGCAGTATCTGAGCATGCACAAAGTCCTCGGAAAGCCCTTCTGCCTCACGCCCTCACCCCTCCATACTTCAGGTTTATTTCTGCTGGAAACTTGAGGAAGCCCCCCCCTCCAAGAGTTTTTTTTTTTTGAAGGCTTTTTTCACTCGATTTCACCATTTTGTGTTATTGTTTTTTATCCCTGTACTACCTTACTCATTTAACTCTTCTTCCCAGTCTCACCATGGGAAATATTCCACAGATATTTCAGCTGGGACTGTACTATGGAGTTTCAGGTTCCAAAGACATGTCAGGTCAAACGCAGTGTTTCAGGTTTCAAATGATTTAATCGCTGCAGCCAAAATATATAAAAAATGTATCCTCATGAAATCTGCAATGGTAGCACTACCGCTTGTGATGCCAACGTCCCTGGTTCAGAAGCGAATCTGGCTGTCGGAGGGTCGGCCGGGGGGGGGGGTCGAGCATTCGTAGGATTGCTCTCCTCTGCTGGGAGGCAGGGTGGGCAAAGCTCAAAGCTTACCTGGCTCCTGGTGGAAGCTGGGGGGAAAGGCAGTTCGAGCTAAGAAGGTTGGGAGACATGGCAGATATCGGTGCACATCATGCAAGGCGAAAACCGGAGGAAAATGCCGGCAGCAGGATGGTGAGGAGCGCCCACAGGCCCTGCACCTGACCAGCTGGGCACGTGGACCAGAACCAGATCTGTTCTGCGGCGGGGCTTCGAGAACCCTGCCGACCCAGGCCCGGGGGCAAGCCCTGGGGGAAGACGGCTGACAGATAAGTCCCGGCAGAGATCGGGGTGACGGGGTTGGGGTGCTCCTCGGAAGGAGCCAACCAGGAGGGAGAGAAAAAAAATGAAATCTGCTACTGAACTAAGAGACTCTTTTCCCTTCGAGCATCAGGAGAAAGCTTCTTTCAACACCATTGGTAACCGTATGCTTTAACATCATACAAGGTATGGGAGAAGCTTATTATTCACTGAAATCTACCAGATTACAACCTTGCTATGCCTTTGCTATGACACCAGTTTGTGGTTAACCCTGCTTGAGTACATCATAGTGATAGCAAAACCGAACGCCAACTAAATGCAGTATTCTTGGCTGAGAATGCCGATTGGTAGTCTCTGCAAGCTTTTCAAACAGGAATTCCATTCTCGCAGTTACAGCTTGCAGAAACTAGCAACCACAATTTTTTTTTCTCATTTTCTCCACTAGTTATCTTCGTGTTGTGCCTCTAGATTCACAGTCCTGCGATCAGATGTACGCAACTGGGCCAACTGAAATCCCTGAAGTCTACGCACTGACGTTACACATCATTCCCTGCAACCTGATACCATGTGTTCAGAGCCGACCAACCGGATTGCTCCAACTTGTTTTATTTTAAAAATGTTTCAGCTTTGTCTTGCTTTGCTTGTTTTTTAGTTTATTAAAAAGTTAGGAAACATTTAGATAATAATTGAATTAGATCGCAGTGCTGTTAGCCATGTTCGTGTTTCGCCCGCATTTCCCATTGCATCTGGAGTAATAAACATTTCTGAAGAATTTCACTGCCTGTTTTTTGACTGCTGTATGTAAGCAGAAATTAGGGGGGACATATTCAGAGCCAGCTGGATGTGCACGCAGAACAGTGCGTCATGCAGAAAAGATGCTCTGGCTGGTTATGTTGCGATATTCAAACAGAATGCGTGATTGGAACAGACCCCGCATTCTGTTTGAATATCGGACCCTGGATGCATGGCACATAGCAGGCATCCGCCATGTTTGGTGCGGCGTATCCAGGGTGTGGGGCTGAAGATCATCCATAGGGAAATGTGTGGCGCATACCTGGATGCGCCAATTCCCCCATGGGCTATATTCAGCCCAAACATGCAAATGAGCTCACTGGATATGTATAGCACAAAAGGCCGGGCCTCAAGCATGCCCATTATGGGCTCATTTGCATGGCTGCTGCCAGTGGAATGTGCCAGGCCAGCCCCCTCCCCAGCCCCGATCCCCATTGAAATGTAGTATGTGCACCAATCCTGTATGTTCCATAGTGCAGTGTCCCCCCACTCCCCAGCCCTGATCCCCATATACTACATATAAACCCAACACTTTTTCATAGTGTCGTGACCCCCTTCCCAGTGTCTTCGCTCCCTCGACAACACATGATCGAGCATGTAGTGCCCATCGAAGCCAATAGGGTATGTGTCCAGATAATTCCTAATCACCAGGAAAACAGGCAGCTTGTGCTACTGTATATCCTGTGTCCCTTCAAGGTTTGGGGGGCAGCTACTGAGTTTCAAGATTAGACTAGATAGATACCTAAAGAAGGCATTTCAGGTTACTGCTGTTAAGATAACAGGGAAATGGTTATAATGTACTGAACTGTTTTACATTATCGCACTATACCTATGTACACGTGAGTCTTTCATATTTTAGTTTTACTTTGAGGTAGTGTGCTCCCCGTGAAATGATTATTTTGTGATCACCTGTATGAAATGATGCCAATGTACTACTTGCAGTGCAATAACCAAGATTTCACTTGATTATAGAGGGTAATGATGCAGATAGTGCAGGAACTGTGCCGAAGACCCGGTCTCAACAAATGTGGCTTTGAGATGTCTACAATTTATATACCTAATCCACAGAAGGTAAGCAGCAAAAGAGAACCTCACCTTGGCCATGAAACTACCCATTACCTTTACTAGGTCTCTCAACAGTGGTAGCAATTGTGAAGGGAAGTTTAAAACAATCACAGAAATTATTTTTCCAAAAATTCTGGTTCTCAGTTTTGTCTCCTCCTACACACACACACAGAGAACAAAAGGTTATCATGTTGAAAATACTGTCGAAAAAAAAGTTAGTCAGTGGACTTTTCAACTTTCATAGCTTTATCAGGCATGATCTATAAAGTAAAAAGAAAGTTGGGTTACTGCCAGAGTCCTCCACATAAACATGCACAATCCCTGCAGTCAATCTGCTGCATTCCCATAATGCTTGATTTGGCATTAAAGCCCTGGGGATACCGGGTAGCAGGTAAATCCTGGTGGATGTCGGGGTGACGGGGCTGGGGTGGCCAGAGCAGAATGGGGCTATCCAGTAGTGAGGGAGGATAAAACAGAGAATACATTAGTTTATACTGTAATTGGTCACCAGAGATTCTCTACCTGTTATTTTGATGATTTCTGTAGTGGTACTGGGTGCTAAGGGCTTCTCCTTTGAGACTGCTTTAACAGGTACCTCGGAGTCAGTAGTATGCAGGCTGCAGATTTAGTACAGTACTTTTGGCTGTAGTACAAGGTAGACATTGACTGTAAAAGTAGCACTGATTCACCACATCTACTTTAGTGATGTGCTGCAGGCTGGTGTGGTAACCTAACATTTACCAAGAACTCACAACCCCCATCATCACTGTTTATACCGTGGAAATACAATCACACAGAATCTGGACTATGCAGCATGTGCTCGGAGAGGTTTTCAGCTATAGCTTTCATTTTGTTCTTGTACCTCAGTCTTCGTGGGATACTATCAATCTTCAGAAAACAGATTTTTTTTTAAACTGTTTATTTCAGATTTTAAATTTTTATGGGTACACAGTACATATTAATAAATCTTTGACAATATGTGCATCAATTAACAAAGTCTGTACACTTTCACAGTAGGATTAAGGATGACTGTGATCTAGTACAGTATTAACCCAGATTCCCAGAAGCACAGAGTAAAGGAAAAACAAGACAATTAAGCAATTGCACTTCAGATTTGTTTAAAGAACGTAATTAAGTCCTACTAAAATATGTCATTATAAAGTAGACATTCAAGCCAGTTTTGTACCTCTTGTCTGGAGACCTGGAGTCAGGGTACAGGGGGAAGTCTGGGAGACCTTCTGACCATAAAGAGGAAATAAGAGAAAACTGTAAAGGCATGGCCTGTCCGTATAAAAAAAGTTCCTCCAATAAGATGGGAAATGAAGTTATGAGCTGACCGAGTCCCCCCAAGAGGGTACCTGGATCTATAAAATCCCAGTTGTGACATTTAAGGAGGTTGGTCTGTTCTGGATCGAGAAGAATTGAGGAACCAGATGTTCCAATGGTTCATTAGTGCAGGAACTTTATTTTGAATTCTGGCTGTCATATGCTCTTGTTTATAAATATCATACACCGTGTCCTTCCAGGCTGAGATGGAAGGGGGTTCCGGCCGGAGCCACAGCCTCGTGACAGATTTCTTAGCTGCCCCCAAGAGGATATTAAGAAGATATACTTGATGGGGATCCTTGAAACTCCGAGGGTAGTGGAGGAGGAGGAGCACCACTGCAGGGGAAAGGGCACCCAGCACTGGGAAAAGGTGTACAATTCTATCATTGATCGATGTCCAGTACTTTTCCAGAATCGGGCATGACCATAAGATATGGGTATGTGTAGCTACCTCGCACCCACACCCCCTCCAGCAGGAGGAATCCCCTCCAATCAGATATTTAGCAGTAATCTGAGGTGTGCGAAAGTATCTGGACAGCACCTTCCAGGAGCATTCCCTCCAAGTATACGAGCTGGAAGTTTTGTGTTGTCTCCTCCAAATCCTAAGCCAGTCCTTCTGAGATAGTTCAACCTGAAGTTCTGCTTCCCAATGGAATTGTACCAAATCCCAGTTGTGTGTTGGGGCCTCCTGAAGGGCTTTATAAAGGCGAGAGACCAAGTGACTCCGGTCACCCCCCACCCCCAACTGTAATAATAGGGGGCCGAGGGGAGAGACGGGTTGGGTGGTGACATCTAGTCCTATCTCTGAATTAATGAAATGCCAAATTTGTAAGTATCTGTAAAAATTGGATCTGTCCAGGGAGAACTCCTGTTTAAGTTGATCAAATGATTTGAACACTGCATTATCAACAAATTGGTATGTCCACCAGAGTCCTCTGTGGGCCCAGGATTGAAAAGTGGCATCCAGTCTGGCTGTTGCCCATCGAAGGTCTTCCGAAGGAATGCCCTGCCAAAAGGACTGAAACTTGTTAGAATGACGAGCTAGAAATTTCGTCCAGCTATGGAGCATCTCCCTGGTGAACCTGGAACCCCCCCGAAATGAGACAATATTGTTAGGTTGAAATATATTCGAGTGATGCAAGGGGGCAGATGCCATGTTCTGTTCTACTATCATCCAAGATGGGGCTTGGGCGCGAGGCAAGAGCCAAGTAGTGACATGGGCTAGTAAGGAGGCCATCCCATAAAAGAATATATTAGGGAGGGATAATCCTCCTCTATCTTTGGGGCACTGGAGCTTACCCAGTGCCAGTCTAGGTCATTGGTTTGCCCATAAAAAATGGCTGGTGAAACTGTTCCACCTCCGAACATCTCCCGCTGAAAGAGGCAAGGGGATATTCTGCAATAGGTAGAGAATTTTTGGGAGAGAGTTCATCTGAATAGATTGAACCCTAGCCATCAGTGAGAGAGGTGTGGGGGGGGGGGTTCCACCTCAGCAAGGTCGAGTGTATTTTAGTGAGGGTGTGGGAATAATTTAGGGTGTAGAGGTTGGATAGGTTAGATGAAATTTTGACACCAAGGTATGTTGTGTATGTTTTGTCCCACCGAAATGGATATTTTAAGGTGAGATCTTGGGGAAGGGGGGAGTGTATAAGTAAGGCTTCCGACTTACTTGGGTTTACAGTGTAGCCGGTCAGAAGTTCTATCTCTTGCAAAAGTGAGGTTAAAGTTTGTAGTAACTCTTCAGGATGGGTAATGTAGAGGAGAAGATCGTCAGCATAATATGCTATTTTGTAGTATGACTGGTCAGAGACTCTATATCCATAAAGGTGGGGAGTCTGTTGAAATAACTGGGCTATAGGTTCTACGAAAAGAGCAAACAGGTATGGGGACAAGGGGCAACCCTGACAAGTGCCCCGGTATAAAGGGGAAGTGGTCAGAATGTGACCCATTGAATTTCACTACTGCCTCCGGCTCTGTGTAGATTCCTCTGATCGCATCTGTGAAAAGGGCTGGGAACTTGAATGTTTGTAAGGCCACTTGGAGGAACTCCCAAGAAACCATATCAAAGGCCTTTTGAGCATCTAGGCTTAGTATCAGAAGGGGAGATTGTGTAGACTGGGCATGATCTATAAGGTATAGTGTTTGTTTAATATTATCTGTTGTCTGTCTGCCTTTGATAAATCCTGATTGATCTAGATGGATTAATGAGGGTAGAATGTGATCTAGTCTGTGGGCCAGGATACTTGTATAGATCTTATAATCTTGGTTGAGTACTGAGATGGGGCGATGTGAATCGCAAAGTTGTGCGGGTTTTTGGGTTTTCAGAATCACAGAAATCGTTGCTTGTCTCCATGATATTGGAAACGAGGAAGTAGTGTTATCAGTTTGCAACGCTTTTAGAAGGGGAGTTCACAACAAACTCCATGTGCCTTTGTAGAACTCTGCTCCAAAGCCATCTGGGCCTGGGGATTTCCCATTTTTTAGGCCTTGGATAGTATTCTGGAGTTCTAGTTCAGAAATTGGGGCTATTATCAGTGCCTGTTTTGTGACCGAGAGGACAGGAAGGTGGAGCTGGGCAAGAAAAGTTGAAATTTTTTGTGGGTCAGGCTCTGTGGGAGAGGAGTAGAGAGTCTGATAATACTTCCTAAAGGCCTGCAGTATATGCGATGTCGAGTATCTGAATTGTCCAGTTATGGGGTCTTTGATTTTGGAGATGGTGCTTTGTTGTATTTTATTTCGGAGAAGGTACGCTAAGAGTCTGGAGGCCCAGGCCCCTCCCTCATAATAGCGCTGCCTCAGCCAGGCTAAAGCTTGCCCAGTTTTGGCTGTTAATAACTGTTGAATCTTAGCCTGTGTTGGAGTTATCAAAGGAAGGAGGTCAGTATCTCCCTACATATGAGCCTCCTGGAGAAATCTAAGTTTCTCCTGTAAAGCTGACAGGGCTGAATCAGCTTGTTTCTTCTTATGAGAAGCATAAGATATGATATAGCCCCTAAATACCACCTTAAGCGTGTCCCAGAGAACCTGAGGAGATGTCTGAGAAGAAACATTATCCCCCATAATCTCTGGGACGCGTCTCTCTAGTAAATCCATAAAATCTTTGTCTCTAAGCAAGGAAAGGTTAAACCTCCATTGGGTGTTTGTCCTGTCCCGCTGGATGTTGAGATCCATAGTGATTGAGGCATGATCTGTTAAACAGATATTAAGGATATCTGCCGATCGTACCAAATCCGTATATTCCTTGCCCAGACAGAAGTGGTCTAATCTAGAATAGTGTTTAAAAGCGTTAGAGTAGTAGGTAAATTTTCTATGTGAAGGATGGAGTTGTCTCCACACGTCTACCATGCCCACATCATGGAGCAGACGCCTTAGGTGTTTTTGTCTGGATGATTGTGGGGGGGGGGACGTTTTGCTGATGAATCAAGCGAAGGGTTTAGCTGGCAGTTTAAATCCCCTCCTATAATTAATATTCCTTGCTGCCTAGTCAGGATGGTGTCTACTAGACATTGTATTGTGGAGGCATCAGAGCCTGGTGGGATATAAATGCTACAGACTGTTAAAATCTGCTGATTCATTTTGATCACTGCCAACGCCAGTCTGCCTTCTTTATCAGAGTATTGATCAAGGAGTTGTATTTTAGAGCGTCTCGAGATTAAAATCACAGCGCCCCTCCTCTTGCACCTCCGATAGGAGGATTCTACTATATTTGAAAAACCAAATTTGAGCAATTTTTGGTGTTCAGTAGTTGAGAGGTGAGTTTCCTGCAATAGGAGGATATCTGGGTTAAGCTTCTTAAGTGCTCGAATTGTTCGGTCCCTCCTGATGGGGCCTGCCTGAGATATGATTTTGAAAGAATTCTGCATTTCCAACTGTTATAGAAATTGTTTCTGGTCTCCCGGATTCCCCCCCACCCCCGGGGTACAGCAGACTGATTTTGACCCTTAACCTAAGACGGGACAGATTCCTGTAGCACCGAACTAAATTCTTCCCTATGGGGAAAATCGGATCGATTCTGGGTTAAAGCTGAGGAGCCATACTGGGTAATTGTGGTTGACAGTATCATTTTCAACTTCGTTTCACTTTCAGAAACTGATCTTCCTCCCCGATTTATGATCCTGGGTTTTATAGCAAGGTAAAATAAATGACATTTGAGGATTCCGGCTGCATACACAGCAAACCGTACCCCCAGACACTGGACAGAAAAGCCTGTAAATACCACAAATGTGATGAAATTGTTTATCTGCTCTGTAGTGTTTGCCCAAACCTTACTGGGTGGCTGCATTATTACCCAGGATTCTCCCGTGTCAAGATATGTGACCTTGTTCTGTTATCACAGCCTTATAATGAAGCATTTCCAGTGTGAAAATTGGCAGCAGAATGCCATTTTGCGACACATAATGATAATGGCATCCCTCTTAAAGGGCAAGTAGCACCAAAACATAGGCAGAACATTTTAGACATTTTTAAAAGTAGTTTCTTGTTACTTTTTATTTCTGAAGTGTTTGTTCTACGTGATGATTAGGTGGTTTTCAACCTAACAGTATTTGGTGTGATATGAAAAGCAATGGTTTACCTGGAAGCAGACATACCTAGTTCTAGTCCTCCCACTACATCATCAGCATGTGACCTCACTCATTGTTATATCACAAGCCCTGCTGCCCCTGATTAGTAACATGTGTCACAATTTAGGAAACACTTAAAAGAGTCTGGTGACAAAAACTTAACCCTGAAAGCCATAAAGAACATCCATGTTGGGGCTGGCCCGCTGGTGCAGTGGTAGCCCTACCAATTGGGATGCTGGCAACCCGGGTTCAGGAAGGAGCCTGGGTCATTGGAGGGCTGGCTGGGTGGAGGATGGTTGAGTATCACAGTAAATGCTCACCTCCTCAGGGGAGGGAGGGCTTCTGGTCTCCAGCGCAGTACCGTGACCTGGGTGGTCATGGGTGATGCTGCAGGCTGTAGCTAGTGAAAAGTGAGGGGGACGTCATTGCTCTGACACATCCTGTGTCAGATGCACCCCTCCTCCACGACTTTCAAGTATGAGGAGAAAAAATAAATAAATAAATAAATGGCCGCGCAAAACTCTGCCTGCCGCAGGGCCTGTACTGGTGACGGGGCTTTCACACCCTCACTGATCCTGTAAGGTAAGTCCCAGGGACGGCAGATGCTGGGACTGGGCAGAAAGAAGCAGCTGACTGATGTGTGGGCTGTTTGTGAGATGGGGAGCAAGCACAGTACATAAAAGCAAAACAGAGAGAACATCTATGCTGCTCCTCACAGAGGAGGAACAGAATGTGGGGTTTTCTGTCAGCAGTAATGGCTCTTTCTTTTTTTTTTTTTCTCTGTATAAATTTTTGGTGTTTTTTACCCCATTTTTCTCCCAGACCCCGGCAGACACGTATGTAAGCGTGCGTGGAGGAGCATCACATACGCCAGGCCTGGCTCGCCTCTTCTGCCCCACCCCTTGCTGTCACTGCGCCCCCACCCACTCACGCTTCCACCGACCTCCACCCGTGGGAGCGGAACTACGGGGTGGGTGTGGGCAACCACCCCTGGAAGGGAGAGCTGCTTGCAGATGCTTGATCACGCTCCATCCCTCCCCCCCACGCCGGCTCCCCGTCAACCCAAGGTCATTTCTGAACCCGGGTCACCGGCGTAGCACGAGGTAAGGCGTCCAGTGCCTCTGCGCCACTGGGCCGGCTAGCAGTGGCTCTTTCAAACAGAACCAAAGGGACTTCCAACATTAAAATAAATTCAGGCTTTTAAAACAAAAGCAAAAGCCACAGCAAAAAGCTGCACAGCAAACACAGGCCCAGAGCACAGACCTAAGACAGGTTGCAAGCCCCAATTCCACCTCAGTTCCCTTGACACAGGGGTTTCCTGGGCCATGCCTGCCCCTCTCACAGAGTATTGGAGATAGGTTGCACATGATTTATAATATGTTGATGACACTTACAGTTCTGGCATCTCCTATGGGTCTAAGAGTGCTTTCACAAGTCCATTGTGTGCCAGTATTGCTCCCCTTTATTTTGCAGTTCTCTCACCCTAAGAACTTGAGAAGGCCGTCTTATAATCATTAGAGACACAGGAACTGTACATATAAACATATTTAGAAAATGGGATAGGGAAATCCTGAAAGCTGATTGGCTGACCATATTCCAAAGCAGTATGTTTATCAGCCAACAGAGCCCTATAAAAAAAGAGAGCTGATGCTGCAGCTGTGTTAGGATGATTTCCCATATTAAACATTTTTTTATAATGTCTTTAAATACTTTTTAAAATTATGGTACTGCAAAACTGATGTTAAAGCCCATTTTCTAAGCACAATAAGACCATCAAGGGTGTTAAGGGATACCCACACTTCCAGGGGCTGTAAGGCCTTCTGTTTGCGGCATTGTACCTCACTATGCTGCATGGTTGGCGAGCATCCTCCAACACCCCACACCTTTTCGGGTCTTGTCGTTTACATTACCACCACCATAAACCACTAAGTATATATTAAATCACAATTTTAAACCAGAGCAATAACAATTAAAACCCTCCAGTTTTTCAACCTTTGGGGTTTAAATGGTTAAAATGTTACTTCAGACTTTGCTGTTCACCATCACAGTGGAGAATCATGCTCACCGCCAGCCTGGTAATGTCACCTTGGACCTACTGAACCGGACCAGGCCATAATCCATCATAGTGTCTGGTGTACTCGATTGTGCTTTTATAAATCATTACATTTCATTGTTTTTGTGTTTATCCTTTATGGGGATCAGGTTTTGTAAAGATTATTATAGACTACAAACCGGTTGTCAATCCACTTGTGAGTTTGTATGCCATGGGCTGGATATTCAAAAGGGTTGCACCATGCGCAATAGGGTTGCGCCTGCGCAACTCCAAAATTGCGCCATTCTGCCATATTCAGCAGGAGGCAGTTGTGCCCCCCAAGGCAAGCTGAGCAACAGCGCAATGCAAATGAATGCATGCTGAACTGGAGGGGGAGGAACCATGCATAAACTGCCGGGCTGTGCAGAGTTGTGCAGGCGCAACCCCCAACCTGCGCCTGCACAACTTTGAGCCAAAAAAGGAGTAAGTCGAGGGCCACTCACAGGTGAGCTGCCTCATTGCAGCAGCTGCCACTTGTGGCTGGCCCTCAACCTACTCCTGTGCCCTCATGCCCGATTGTGGGCAGAAGTGTGAAAAATCCCCCACCCCGACTGGCCCGATCGCGAGCAAAGCTTAAATAACTCCCCACCAGCCCGATCGCGGGCAGCAAAGTGTCCCCAGAACATATCCCTGATGGTCAGTGGACCACTAAGCCCGATCGCGGGCTGCAAAGTTGAAACCCCACCCCAAAAAACATATCCCTGGTGGTCCACTGGACTGCTAAGCCCAATCCTTGGGCTGCAAAGTTTAAACCCCCACCCCAAAAACGCCCTGGTGGTCAGTGGACCGCTAAGCCTAATCCTTGGAGGGCTTGCATAATGTGCGACACCCCCAATACCATATCCCTGGTGATCTAGTGTCCCCCCACCCACCCACCCACGAGCCCCACCACCCACCTCCCCGGCAGTCTGCAGGCAGCAGCATCCCACCACGCCGCCGCCCACTGCCCGCCGACTGACTGCCTGGTAGGGCTGCACGCCCATTGGTGCAGAGCAAGAGCCAATGGGCATGCAGCCCATACCCTACTGGGCAGTCAGTCAGCGGGCGGCAGGCGGATGGGATGCTGCCGGGGTGGAGCGGGTGGTGGGGCTTCGTGGGTGGGTGGGGTGGGGGACACTAGATCACCAGGGATATGGTCTTGGGGAGGGGTGTTGCCACATTATGCAGCCCGCGATCGGGCTTAGCGTCCACTGGACCACCAGGGATATGTTTTTGGGGTGGGGTTTAAACTTTGCAGCTCGTGGATTAGCTTAGCGTCCACTGGACCGCCAGGGATATGTTCTGGGGGCGGGGACACTTTGCTGCCCGCGATCGGGCTGGTGGTGGGGGGTTTATTTAGCTTTGCCCGTGGATCGGGCCAGTCTGGGAGGGGGATTTTATGCTTTGCCTGTGATCGGGCTGCAGGGGGCGTCGGTCCCCGACGGCTGCTGCCTGGCAGGGCGCCAGGCACAAGTCCTCGGGGATCGGAGCACCTACATGCTAATGGCATGCAAATGGGGCCATAAATAGATGCAGATGGCCCCCCTCCGCCTTGCATGAATTATGGCTCCATTTGCATGTCACCTTTTGAATATCGGACATTTGCGCATGGCGCAATGGTACTTGCGCCACCGCAACTTGAATGCTCCACTCTGACCACTTGCGGTGGCGCAAGTTCCACTGCGCCATGCACAGTGGCTGTGGCCGGGTGGGTGATATGCAAAGGAGTTGCTCAATAGCGCAGCTCCTTTGAATATCGCCCCGGCCACACCCCAGCGCAACTATTTTGTGCAGCGCAAGGGCTTGCGCCACAAAATAGCGCAGTTTGAATATCCAGCCTCATATGTCTTGTCAAATGGTAATTTCCATCAATCACTGTGCACTGCATCGTTTGACAGGTGGGTGGGTCTATGCACTCAACCAATGCAAAATTGTTTCCGGCCAAAACTCTTCCTTAAGCAACATGTCAAGAAGTCCCGCCTGTGTCCCCAGAAGTGACTCTAGGATGTGATGGAATAAACAATGTGACCCTCGAGATCAGCCCCCCATAACCTTAGAGGCCAACTCTTCCCCATGACCCCAGGGGCCAACATCCCCCATTGCCCTAGAGGCCAGCTCCCCCCATGACCCCAGAAGCCAGCCTACTCACTTACCATTTCCCCCCTGAATGCCCCTCCAACGCATCATTCCCTTAAGGCCGGGTGTTAACTGACAACATTGCACTCTATAGACCTTTGCAGGCTTGGCAGTGTTTGATAGGGCAAATTTGCCTGTGGTTTCCTACGCAACATAGGAAGAAGATGAGCAGGAGAGAAACTTTGTACAGAAAAGCGACAGAGGTTTTGTTCTGAGTGCAGGGTTCAGTATTGCGCTAGTGTTCTAAGATGGGGCAGATGATTTAATAATAAAAGAAATACTTAAAGGTTGTGGAGTGGTACACTAAAACACTTTGCCCATCACAGCTAAGAGAGCTGTTTTTTGTTTTTTTTTATGTAGCTCAGCGATGAACTGACTTAGTTATGACAAAGCTGTGGAGTGCTTTATCCCTCACAACCGAGATACAGCAAGAAAGGGTTACTGTAAACACGCAGAGCAGTTAAGTTCAGTAAAAAGGTTTTCTAAGTACCAGGCTTATCACACTCCACCATACTTATGCTACTGCTGGTTAAAGATGCCTGCAGGGGTGAGATAAAATCTCCCTTTCAGAGACAAGACTTTGTAGCAACTTTTGTGTAAATGTATTTAATTGTATTAACTGTACTGATTGTATTGTCTTAAGTATGTGATGTCTTATATGTGAGGCATTGCCCTGACCATTTCCTGGTAAAAAAAAAAATAAATAGCCTTGGTTGTCTGTATGTGAGAATGAGCCATCCCCTCCCATAGCACATGGTGTGTGTTGGAGTTTGCAGCCTCAGTTGTATGTGAGAATGAGCTATCTGCTCCCATAATGCCTGGTGTGAGCTGGAATTTATAGCCTCAGTTGTCTGTATGTCTGAATGCAACATCTTCTCCCATAATGTGTAGTGTGAGCCCCTTCCCCAACAGATTGGAAAATCAGGGGTCAGACAGAGGCAGGAGATGTGAGTCCCCAATATCTCCTGCCCCCTCCCCCCTCACACATACATACACACAAAAGTTAGAAAGTCGAGAGGCAGAGACTGGCAGGAGATGAAAGTCCCCACACTGGTTGCAAAGTTGAGTGGCAGGAGATATGAGTTCACCAAACAGGTTGGGATGTTGAGGGTTAGGAGATGTGAGTCCCCCTTCCCCTCAAGACTGAAAGTTGAGGGGCAGAGAGCTGCAGGAGATGCGAGCCTCCCTCCGAAGTTGGGAAGTCTAGAGTCAGAGAGGGTCAGAAAGTGTGAGCCCCCCGTCCCCACAGATCGGGAAGTCAAGGAGCAGAGAGAGGATGGAGAAGTGAGTTGTTCCTCCTCCTCCCTTCCCGAGGTTGGGAAGTCTAGAGTCAGAGAGGGTCAGGAGGTGTAAGCCCCCCACAGATCAGGACGACGCTGAGGAGCAGAGAGGATGGAGAAGTGAGTTCCTTCCCCCACAGGTTGGAAAGTCAAAGGTCAGAGAAAGGTTTTATCCCGAAACATTTTTTTTTTTATTGGACTCTACATTATGGGATGACTGCATAATAGGCTGGTTCTTTTTCTTGTGTGTTTCTTTTTATCAAGAGACTCCCCCCACACACTTCTTTTATAAGGCTGTCAGACAGCTTTTCAAAAGGTTCAGTATTTTCTCAGTTAGCAAAGGCTGCATCAGAGATGGCCCAGAACGATCCTTTCCATATTGACATGACTCAGTCTGAAAAAGAAGAAGAAGAAGAAAAGTTTAACAGAGCACGTGTCCTATATAAGGTGTGGTAAGGATGAAATGGATTACTGTATTAAAAAGAATCTTTCCACAATATTTGAAGATTCAGTCAAAGCTGTACCCGACACTGACAGCCAAAGGGATCCAGAAACTTGTTCGAAGGGGCTAGATCTGCAACGCCCTGAAGAGATGGAAGATCACAGTTCCAATGCTTCTGATGTGGGGAGAACCTAGCATAAGATAATCGCACTGACAATACAGAGCCAGAGACACCTTTGGCTGGCAATTCCACAAACAGTGAGGGGGAACCAAAAGAAGAATTGATGGCAGACACCCCAGGCGGAGCTGACACCTGAGGGACCGTCAGAAGTAGCAGATGCTGAAAAGTCAGATGCTGCCCTAAATGGTGTCTGAGCTAGACAGTGGAAATGATGGTAACCATAGGAATGGAGAGCCAAAGGCTAAGTATGATGAATGTAAAGCAGACCAAAATGGAGAGAAGTGTACCCCAAAAGATCCTAAGTGAGACCATTTTGTTTCTTTAACATATAAGGTAAAAAATATAAATATTGAACTATCCTCCCTCAGCCCTATCACCCTCTCCTTTCTCTCTAACCTTGAATGCCATCAACCTGGCCACTACCTGGCCTCCCTCTCTGGTTCTCCTGTGGTCTCCTCCTGCCCATATATACTCTTACTATCCCTCCTTCTCCTAGCCGGTGACATTGAATGCAACCCTGGCCCATCCAACTCCCATATTGACCTCTCCTGCAACATCTGGGCTGATGCTCCAGGGCTGAAAATCGTGCACATCAGTGTGTGCAGTCTTCCATCTAAGTTCCCCAACCTGGAGGCATGGGTTGCACTATACAATCCCCACATTCTGACACTTTCTGAAACCTGGCTAAAGCCCCACCATGCTGACACCACTCACCAGCTACCTGGATACGCCTCCCTGCGGCATGATAGGCCGGGCAGGAAAAAGGGTGGTGGTGTTGCACTATTCCTTAGGGAACCCCTCTCAGCCAATATTGTCCTCTGTTCAGATCCAACCTCCCCTAGCGAATGACTCCTATCTGAAATTACCATGGGAGCCTGTAAGAAATTCTACATAGGCTTCTGCTACAACCCTCCCTCTGTTGGAACTGTGGGCCTAGACAGCTTCCTCTTGGGTCTGAGCTCTTTATCCCCCGACAGAGATGCAATTCTCCTTGGCGATGTTAATTTAAACTGGCTGAGCGCCCACCAGTCTGACTATGCGTCCCTCCTAAAACAACACAACTTGGTCCAAACTGTTACACTTCCCTCTAGGCAAAACCCACGTACAGCCACTCAGTCCCTTCTGGACTGGATCATTACCAGCAGGGATGATTATGTACTGCATGCTGGTACCATGGCAGACTCCATCAGTGACCAGTCCCATAGGTATCTCCTCTGGTCATCTATATTCAAATGTCCCCCTCCCAAATACTTGTCCTTTTGCAATTTCAGTAGCCCCAACAACCCCCGTCTCCTCGAAGAGGCTCAGTCCTTGGACTGGTCTGCTTTTTACTCACTCTCCGATGTGACACAGGCAGTAACCCTCCTCACACAGAGCCTTTCGACCCTGCAGGACTGGCACTTCCCGGTCACCACAAGAAGGGTCAGAGGTGGCTGCACATGCTGTGTCATGAAAGACCTACTTACCCTTATGAAGGATAGGGATCGTGCTTGGTCCACATACACAGCATCCCCCTTCCCTGCCTTATGGGATGCCTACAGGCACTGGAGGAATCTATGCAAACATCTAGTGAAATTCCTCAAGCGGACCCACTTCCGTAATCTCCAACAGGCTAACCTTGGAGACCTTAGGAAATTCTGGGCATCTATCGGCTCCCTACTTAACCCCCACTCCAACAAGGCTGCCTGAAACTTATTCCCAAATGGCTTTATTACGGATCCTGTGGAAATAGCATGGGCTTTTAACGACAAGTTCTCCGACCTATCCATGTATCAAAGTAAACTACGTCAGGACCAACCAAATAACAGTCCACCATGCAACACCCCCCTGCCTACCTCCGATGGGTCGACCACCCAACCCCAGACTCCCACTTTCTTCTTCAGATCTTTCTTGAGAGCTGACACAGCTAAACTCTTCAAACGCCTTCCAAACCATGGTTCCCCTGGTGCTGATGGTCTATCCCTGGTCTTCCTTAGACTCATCTCCCCAGCCATCATTGAACCACTCACTTTTACCTCTAACCTCTCCTCCTCCTCCTCCTCCATGCCCGACCCCTGGAAGACTGCAAAGGTGATTCCCATTTTTAAAGCCAGGGACCCTCTATCTACGGACAGCTATTGTCCGATCTCCATCCTCCCCCACCTAAATAAACTACTTGAGAAAGCTGTCCACCATCAGTCTGCTGACTACATAGGCAAACACAACCTCCTGTGCAGCCAACAGCATGGCTTTCGTAAAAAACACTCCACCGCCTCTGCCCTCGTTCATCTGACCAACCACATCCTCATTAATATGGACCATGGTAATGCCATCGGAGCAGTCTTCATTGACCTCTCCAAGGCTTTTGACATGGTAAACCATGCTCTTCTCCTTTCCAAACTATGTAACCATTGCTGCTCTCAAGAGGTTACTACCTGGTTCAAGGGCTACCTCACCACCCACTCCTAATTTGTGTGTATTGGCCCTGCCCGCTCTCCCACCCTGCCCGTCTCTACAGGTGTTCCCCAGGGCTCCATACTGGGCCCCCTGCTGTTCTCTATGTTTATAAACTCCCTCCCCTCAGACTGTCTCAGTTGTCACTCTCTCCTCTATGCTGACGACCTCGTGCTCTTCCACAGTGATAAATCCTCAGACAATATTTCCTCAGTTCTCTCCCAGAACTATGCTGTGGCCCATAACTGCTTCACAAAAAAACTCCTCCTGGTTAATGCCAAAAAAAAATCTATGCCATTCAGATCAAAGCCCTTCCTATCTCATTACAAAACTCACCCCCTCTCAACATCATTATGCATACTGAAGCCAAGAATCCCAGGATAGAGTACTACCTGGGTGGAGTCCAAGTATCTGTTTTAGAGGAGGAGAAGGACCAGGGAGTGATGATCATTAGTGACCTGAAGCACTCCACACAGTGCAAGAAAGCAGCAGCAAAGGCAAACAAGATGCAGGGATGCATATCTAGGGGGATCAGTAGTAGAAGAGAGAGGTTATGCTGCTATTGTACAGGTCACTGGTAAGGCCGCATCTATAGTATGGAGTTCAGTACTGGTGCCCACACCTCAAAAAGGACATTAACCTGCTGGAGAAGGTCCAGAGGAGGGCTACAAAGATGATAGCAGGTCAGCAGAGCAAGGCATATGAGGAGCGGTTGAGGGCACTAAACATGTACTCCCTGGAAGACAGGAGAGAGAGAGAGAGAGGGGACATGATTGGGACCTTAAAGTACTTGAAAGGAATAAATAAGGTTGATAAGGAGAGTCTCTTTAAGCTGAGTGGCAACCATAACACGAGGGGGCACAGTCTTAAGCTGGAGTGTGGGAAGTTTAGGAGGGAGGTCAGGAAGCAGTTCTTCACAGAGAGGGTGGTGGACACTTGGCATGCGCTGCTGGAAGAGGTCATCTCGTTGAAGACAGTGGGCAGCTTTAAGAGAGGCTGGGATAGGCATGGGGGAAGGTAAGGGTCATGGGTAGAAAGGATGGGAGGAGTGGGGAGGGAGGGCAGGGACATTAGCTCAAGCTCTGGACCCTGCAGTATAAGCAGACTTGATAGACCAAATGGCCTTCTTCTGCTGGCTTCTTGGCTTCTTCATATGTTGTGTCCCCTGATGGCCAAGCCGTTGAAGATGTGTGTACTTTCAAATACCTAGGAGTTATATTCGACCCCTCCATCTCCTTTTCTGAACACATCTATTCAGTAGTTCAAAGGTTTCACCAAAAATTAGGTGCTGCCTACAGAATCCGGCAATGCTTCTCTCCGGAAGCCCGACTTGCCATTGTACAGGGAAATCTACTCCCTGTCCTGGACTACTGCTCCCCTTTCTATGCCAGGACGTCCACCACCTTCGTGGCCAAGCTCTCCTCTGCCTATAATAGTGCCTGTCGTTTTGCCTTGCTGGCCCCTTTTACCACACACCTCTGTGTCCTCTACAACTCGCTAGGATGGCTCCCACTGCAAGGCTGTTTTGACCTATCCCTGTGCTGCATGGTGGATTCCGCCATCCGTATTGGCCAGGTTTCTCCCGTTTCTCCCAATACTGGTCTAGTAAACAGGTCTAACACATAACAAAATGGGTCTAATACACACCAAGTGAGTCTGAGTGTGTAACATACTAAAATGAATCACCACACAAGAAAATGAGTATAAAATAGCGGAATGAGTATTAAGCGTGGCAACATAAGTGCAACATACACTAAAGTGGTTGTATTATACTGGTATGTATAATTCAGTTTATTATAGAAAGCAAATTGAACCCTAGGTCTTTCACAACTGCGTCCTCATGGCAAAGTACACAAAACTCGTTGAATGTCAAGCATCCTACATTAATAACACATAAAATGTATGGGAGCGGCTTATTACTACCCGAAATCACTAAGTTTACAATGTAGTCACAGTATCGTTGAGATGTCAAGAGGTTGTTAACCCTTCTTTACTACGTCACGACGATACCATAACAGCATCGGTGTATGTGAGTCTCTCTGATACAAATGGCGGTGGTGGTGAGTGATGGACGAAAAGCAGAGCGGTGCAAAGCAGAAAACGTAAAAAGTAAGCACACATTTCCTCTAACCGGATCCTATACACTATAAAATGTTCATTGGTTAACAACCTCGTTGAAATCTCTTCTTGAGGTAGCCAGGACAACAGTAAACCTCTTGAGCTGCACTATGTTGTCCTGGCAACCTCTTAAAGAGATTACAGCATGGTTATTAACCGACGACCATCCATTATCCTCTATTATATACACTGTAAAAAGTCTGCAGTGCAGTCACATTTACACCACCTGGCAGTGTTGTGAGTGATGCCAGCTGTTCAGATGGCACGTGAAACTCCTATGTCACTACACTGGCATCATGGTAAAAGGCAACACATGCAGATACTGCAGTGCAGATTGCGTTCACACGACTAAAGCGTCAACGCTGTAACAGCTCTGCACAGTGGTGCAGAAAATGCCACGTGAACAGCCCTCCCTCTTCCTCCTACTCTCCACAGCATGCTTTGAATTCTTTGAACGTCTTCTTTCCTGATGAGGCTGGTCAGGAAGACATAAGTTAAAAGAATTCAAAGCATGCTGTAGAACCAGGTCCGTGACTTGTTTTACTCTTTCTTTCTTCCCTCTACTCTCCACAGCATGCCTGCCTTCAGGTTGGGGGGGCAGGGGTCTCTTTTGCCACAGAGAAACAGCTCAGACAGCAAGCAAAGAGGGTTTGGGTCCATAGCAGTCCTGACATCCACGCCTGCAGCTGCTATCCAATACATCAGTTTACCAGAAAAAACACGTCAAAACAGCTCTCAACCTCCAGTCTGCAAATCAGGGACAGGGCTGAAAAAATAATGACTCTTCCTACAAAATAGAAATATAAGCTCAAGAAGCTTGCCATTGCCGGCCCAGTGGCGCTGAGGGTTGAGGCACTGGACGCCACACTTCGCGCCACGCTGGCAATCCGGGTTGCCAGGGTCGGCAGGGGAGGGAGAGGATGGCGTGTCCAGGGACAGCTCTCCTCTCTCTGGGGGAGGGCTCTGGGGTTGTTCGGCCTTCTGGCGGCCCTTGATGGAGATCGGGGGCATTGCAGGATACCGACTAACGAGGTGGGCAGAGTGTGGCAAGCACCAGCAGGGTTGCCATGCGCTTTAAGGCATCATTGTACATCGTGACTGGGAGCAGCACATAGTGGGGAAAAGCCTCTGCCGAGCTGCGGGAGATGATGGGGATTCCAGGGGCAGGCCCACATCCCAAGGCTGGCCCAGCGCACTAAGCTAAAAAGCTCCCTAGCCGGCCCAACACCCATGTAGGGTCCCTTGAGTTCTGTAAGGTCGCCACGGAGGGCGTAACCTCTGCGGGTACCAGATTAGCTGGGACTGACTTGACTGGGTGATCGGGTGGAATGAAACTGGCAGTGAGGGCTTCAGGCAGGGAGTAGAGGCCCTGCCAAGAGAATACCCCGGAAGAAAGCCGGAGCCGCAGAGAGAGAAACAGATTTGAGAAGAAAAAAAAAAGAAGAAGAAGCTTGCCATTGAGTGGGACTTACTAGTATGAAAAAAATGTCCTGAAGAAAAAAGGAATTGTAGCACTGTGTAGCAATATTTTTTGTACTTTAAATGCGTATTTTTCAGTGATAAAATGTCATATTTATGAGAGACCTAGGAAATGTTTGAGGCAAAATCTGGGGCATCCCTGACAGTCAGTGAACACTGAGCAGTATGGTCACAGCAGGTATATGTTCAGGTTAGTTCTGGGCACCAGTGATTTGGCAACAAACCAGAACAGACTGGCAAGTGGTACACTGGCACACACAGACAGTTTGAACTCTTGGAGCCATTGGCTGCTGTGTACCAACTACAACACAAATAATGCTTTGAGCCCAGCAGCACTGTATTGGGGGAAGGGGTGATGTTAAAAACGTGTACAAGTTTTCTAGGGACGTGGTTATGATGTTCTATCCACACTTTCTGGCAGTTACCGTTCCCTTTAAGACTGGCCGGAATGTCTTCAAGCTGGCTCCTCCCACCCACCAGGTGGTAGCTCCCTCAGCTCTGCCCCATGTTGCCAGATCTTCCTTTCTGCTAGAAGAAGCAGGTTCCCTCCTTACCGCTCTCGCGCTGTGTAGGCCCTTGCATCTTAAGTCATTGGATTTACTTCCTAAAATATTTCAAAACGTCATCTTCAGCTCAATCGTTGACCGCGATGGACGGCGACAAATCTGCTCCTTGGTTCTGCTGGTGCCTTTGCAGGCGGAAAACGTACCGAACGGATTTGAATGCCACATGCGTTTACTGCCTAGTGCACGAACACGAATCCCTAGGCCTGTGACTTTTGTTGAACTTTCCATCCTATCATTCTGGAGGGCCGTCTAGCCCGTCTCAAGTTAGGCCAGCCGAGCAAACGGAACCCTCCGGTCAAATACAGAGATGCCCGTTGGGTGGTCTCCGTAGCTGCGAGGTCTGCTGAACAGCTTGTGGCGTTTGTGGAGGCGGTGGCCCAGGCCACATGTCACACCTTCTCGGCTTCAGCCTTCTTGCTGCTTCAGCTGTGCACCTTGTTTACAGGGTCTTTCAAAGAATTGTGCCAGGCTCTGCCGACCCTCAGTCAGGGCCCCTCCGGGCACAAATCCAAGCTGAAGAAGGAGACCAAAAAATGGTCTCACCATCGATCATGGGATTGGGAACGCTCTCGGTTAAGGGCTTCGGATTCCCGTGCTTCTTCGGATCCGACTTCGGTCGAATCTTCGTCCCAGAATGCTGGCTCCATGGTAACCCCATCGGGACGGTTGGCTGAGACACTGGCTGATCTTCCAGCTGAGATCTTTCTCCAGCAGGTCGACCAGTTGTTGACTGAAGAGGCCGACACTTCTCTGTCCAGGACTCTGGTCCTGACACAGACTGTTTTGGGGATGAATCAGCCCACTGACCCGCCGCCTCTGGTCATCGACCAAGACCTGAAGGAGCCTCCCGAGCCCCGCCACCAGTCCCCCAACGGTCATGGTCGAGGTCTCGGTCCTATTCCTGGGGGTCGAGAGGTTCCTGCCAATGTCAGTGCTTCCAGTCTCGACACTCCAGGAAGTGGCACCGCCGCTACTCTCCATCCTCGTCCTCCTCAGGTGAGGAGAGGCTTCAGCGCAAATTGCATTGACACTACGAGGATCTCATGTGGCAACAGCTGATGTTCACCGTTATGAAGCCAGTTCCGGCTTCTGTGCCGGCCATCACCTGGTTCTTGCCCGACAGGCTGACACCTTTTCTGCCTCAGGAGCTGACCAAGATGGTCCCGGCTCAGCCAGCCCCGGCATCTCCACCGATTCCTGTGGAGCTGCCACCTATTCAGCCGAAAAGTGGCGCTCTGACCAGGGAGTCTCGGCCGCCAAGGGGCTTCCCCATTGGCTGTCAGTCAGTGTCACTTCTGACCATCCACGGAGGGTCAGCAGGGGCTGCGGCGGTCAACACCTTTTTTTTTTTCTCCTTCAGCTAGCCTTTCCTTTAGGCCGTCATGGACCCCGCCAGCACTTATCCCCGCCACCAGCCACCACCTCAGATCGCAGCTTACCCTGGGCAACCTGACGAAACTCTTTGCCAGATGGGTCCCCCCGGAGGGGGAAGGCACCAGTGGAGGTGGCTAGCACAACCAGGGTACTGCCGAGGACGTCCAGCTGTCTGAGGCTTTTTGCGGTGGCAGGGGTCGGCAACTGTCATCCAGTTGGTTGGCGAGTGTTTCCGCTTTTCTCCCCGTGGGAGCATGATGTGCCACTGACGTCAGGGCTTACAGTGACTTCCGTCACGCTCCTATGCAATGAGGCCCTGCTGCATTGCTGTTCTCCTGGCCTCCGCGAGGCCAGCAACGGCGGTTCACAGACCTCCCTCCCCCAGGAGAAGTCGGTAGCTGTCGCCAGACGCCGTTTTCCCCGGCCGGTGCTCTGACGCCCGAGTCCGCTCTCAACCCGGATTGCCAGCTGCCACAGTGGCGACCTCTTAATGACTCCTCGGAGTCAGAGGGTTCCTCCTTGCACTCCCGTCTGATCGATGTGGAGTCGGTTGGGGGTCTCTTGATAGACAAAGACCCTACTTTCTTCTCGGGCCTTCTCCGCCTGATCTTGGAGTCCACAGGTATGAAAATGGAGCCTGTCATCTTTGCAGATGACACAAAGATCTGCAACAGAGTTGATGCATAAGGTGGGGTGGAAAGGATGAGAAGGGACTTGGCAAGGTTAGAGGAATGGTCAAATGTATGGCAGCCTAGATTCAGTGCTAAGAAGTGCAAGGTAATGCACCTGGGAAACAAAAACCCAGGGGAAGAGTACACAATGGTGGGTGAGATACTAACAACAACAAAAATGGAAAGGGACCTGGGGGTAGTCATATCAGATGACCTAAAGGTGGGCAAGCAATGTGAGAGGGCAGCAAGGAGGGCGGGGGGGATACTGGGATGCATAGGGAGAGGCATCACCAGTAGAAAACAGGAAGTTATTATCCCTCTGTACAGACAGCTGGTGAGACCCCATCTGGAGTACTGCGTGCAGTTCTGGAGGCCCAATCTCCGCTAAGACATAGAAAGGATGGAAGCTGTGCAGAGGAGGGCAACTAAAATGGTGCAGAGTCTGCACCGGAAGACATATGAAGAGAGACTTAAGGAGCTTAATATGTATAGCCTCAAGGAAAGAAGGGAGAGGGGGGACATGATAGAAACTTTCAAGTACCTCAAGGGAATCAACAAAGTCCAAGAGGATAGCATCTTTCAAAAAAAGAGGTGTGCAAGAACAAGGGGGCACAATTTGAAGATGGGGGCTGCTCAGAGGTAATTTAAGGAAGTATTTTTTCACAGAGAGGGTTGTGGATGCCTGGAACGGCCTTCCGGAGGAGGTTGTGGAGTCAAAAACAGTGGTGGAATTCAAGCATGCATGGGACAGTCATAAGGCAATTCTAGGGGGTGGGGGTAGGAAGAAGTAGGCTGCTGGTTAACTAGGATCTGCAGCTTATCCTTTAGGTAGGGAAATGGGCAGACTGGGTGGGCCAAGCGGTCCTTATCTGCCGTCAAATTCTATGTTTCTATGTTTCTGTCCAAAAATGGGCTACATACCCCTTCGCCGAGATCCTGGACCGGGGAGATACTTCTGAGGAGGCCTTCCCAGTGGCAGAGGCCATTATTGGCCATGCTTTACAGCTTTGGCAGCGCCCAGCTTTCTGCCCTGCGCCCTCCGCCCGCATGGCCTACAAGTATGCGGTACCTACTGGTTCCCTGTTGGGATTCATAGAACATCCCTCAACTAAAGGGCTGGTGGCTGATTCTGTGTTTAGGCACTCTGTCAACACTGGGAGCATTGACAAGCCACCCTACAAAGTTGGACTGTGCAGCTAAGAATGTCTACGCTGCCTTATTGCTTGGTCTTCGCCAGGCAAGCTTAGCCCTCCTTATGGCCCAATTCTCCCATGCCCTGCTGGGCACCCTGGATCAAGTACTTCCTCATCTGCTGGCGGAATTCCAGACCATGGTTAAACAGGTCCGGGACCACGGCTGGGCTGTAGCAAAACAACAGCTCCAGACAGCAGTGGACAGTGGGGAGTCCTGAGCCAGCTCTGTGGTGGCTGCAGTGGACAGTGGGGACTCCTGAGCCAGCTCTGTGGTGGCTGCAGTGGACAGTGGGGACTCCTGAGCCAGCTCTGTGGTAGCTGCAGTGGCTGTACACTGCAGGGCTTGGCTGAGGATCTTGACCTTCACAGCAGACACCCAGCACAAGCTGGCAGATGTTCCATTCCTGGGCACCAACTTGTTCAGGCCCGGGTTAGAGGGTCACCTCACCTGCATTGAGAAGTCCAATGCCACCTTGGACTCCATGACAATTGCCCAGAAAGACCCCAAGGGCTCTAAGCAGCAGTAGAAATGGAAGCCCTTTCGATCCCCCTTACTCCTGTGGCCAAACCAGCCCAGCTCCAGGCTGGTCAGCAGACCCAGGACTGGTGACCTTGGCCGGAGTTGGTGGCCTCCGTCGTCCGTAAGTCTGGGGGAAGAGGCCCTAGTGGCTCCTCAGCCAGACCCTCCTCCAACTCCAAGCCTGCCCAGTGATGGAATGAAGGGTGCCTCCCTCATGCCCATCTCACCTCCCCTGGGTCCTCCCATGGGGGGCTGGCACCACCCCTTACTTTCCGCCTGGTCCGCTGTCACCATGGACAGGTGGGTCCTCGAGGTGGTGGGTCAGAGTCTGCCTCTGGAATTCAAGCAGTACCCTCCTTGTCGAGCCCGTGGCCCATGGGAGGACTTGGTATCTGCAGACATTCTGTCAGCATTTTTGGACGACATTTCCCAGCTCCTCCATAAGGAAGCCATGGTTCCTGTAGCAGATCCTCCGGAACACCCAGGGTTTGTCTTCAGGTACTTCCTGGTGCCAAAACGGATGGGGGTTGGTGCTCCATTCTAGATCTGCACAACCTGAACAAGTTTCTCAAGTCGTGCACCTTCAGGATGGTAGCTCTGCCACAGATCATACATCTCTTAAGCAAAACATGTGGTTCTGTTCACTGAATCTACAGCATACGTTCTTTCATGTTCCGATCCATCCATCACACCGGCAGTTCCTCCACTTCTGAGTGGAGGGAACCCTCTACGACTTCCAGGCCATGCCATGCGGCCTGTCCTTGGCCCCCAGGGTCTTCAACAAGTGCATTGCAGTGGTGGCAGATTACCTGAGGTGCTGAGGGGTCTGGATTTATGCCTACCTGGATGACTGACTGATCGCAGGTCTCTCCAGGCAGAAAGTGGAGCGGTCCAGGGACCTGACCCTCTAGACCTGTGTCTCCCTTGGCCTCCTAGTCAGCGAGGACAGATGGGAACTTGTGCCTTCACAGGTGATACACTTCATTGGGGCGGAGCTCAACTTTTGCAGAGCTCGGCTCCTGGCGCACATGGTAGATGCTTTCTCCTCCTTTGCCCAATCATTTCAGTTTGGGCAACTGCGCCCTGCCTGGGACTTCCTGCATCTGCTGGATTACATGGCGGCCTGCACCAACTTGGTCCATTGGGCCCACTAGAGAATGTGCTCTCTGCAGTGGGAACTGGCTAGCCAGTGGTCTCAGCACAAGGGTCACTCCAACCAGCTGGTCACTGTGACCCAGCGGATGTGGGGCACCTTCCAGTGGTGGTTGGTCCCAGAACTTCTGCAGGAAGAGATCCCATTTGTCCGTCCAAAACCAACAGTAATCCTGACAACCGACGCCTCTCTCATGGGCTGGGGTGCCCACCTGGGGGACGCAGAGTCCACAGGCTCTGGACCCCCAAGGAGTCCCGGTGCCACATCAACCAGCTGGAGCTCCAAGCAGTTTGGATGGCTCTGACTGCCTTTGCTCCTTACATTCGGGGTCAGATGGTCCGGGTCCAGACAGACAACAACATGACCATGTACTGCTTCAACAAACAGGGTGTGACGCACTCCCTGCCACTGTGCAAGAAAGCTTTCTGTGTGTGGACCCTCGTGTGCAGCCTGGAGATCGATCTCCTAGCCATCCATGTGGCTGGGGCCTCCAACCAGCTGGCGGACGCCCTCAGCTGCGTGGGCAAGGCATTTCACGAGTGGTCTCTCCACTCAGAGGTAGTACACAGTCTGTTCTCCTAGTGGGGCACCCCTCAGGTGGACCTGTTCACTTCCAAGGAGAATGCAAAGCCAAGGCTATTTTTTGCCTGCCCCCCCCCAGCAGGGAATGCTACAGGGGGATGCCTTCTCTAAGCCCTGGACCGCAGGACTCTCCTATGCCTTACCTCCACTTCCCTTGATTCACAAGGTGTTGCTCAATGCCAGGAGGGACAAGGCACAGGTGATCCTGGTGGCTCCAGACTGGCCCCCGCCACTTCTGGTACCTCGATCTCCTCAGCCTCTGCAGCAGGCTCCTGAGGCATCTTCCCCTCCTCCCGGACCTGCTGTCCATCAAACAGGGAAAGGTACTGCATCCGGACCTTCAATCCCTGCACCTGACAGCCTGGTTCCTGAGCAACTAAAGTTCCAGGCTTTGGGTCTTTCTGAAGATGTCCTCACTATGGTAGAGGCATCTCGGAAGGAGTTGACCAGAAAATGCTATGCCTTCAGATGGAAGAGATTCTCCATTTGGTGTCAGGGCAAAGGGTTGAACCCTCTGTTCTGTCCAGTGGCTAGCATCCTTGATTATCTGTGGTCCCTCTCTCAGTCGGGCCTTCGGTTGACAACCCTCAAGGTGCACCTGGCAGCCATCTCTGCTTACCTGGCGTGGGCTGGTCAGCAGTTGGTCGCGCAGGAGAAAGTGGTCTGGTGTTTTTTCAAAGGCCTTGACCCCTCCAGTGAGTGAACTACCACCACCGTGGGACTTGTTGCTGGTTTTGGCAAAGCTCATGGGCAATCCATTCAAACTGATTCACAGGTGTGACATGTCTCACCTGTCGTGGAAGACCGCCTTCTTGGTGGCTATCACGTCAGCCAGAAGGATCAGTGAGCTCCAAGCGCTTTTGGTGGAGTCTCCATACCTGGTCTTCCACAGGGACAAAGTTGTCCTGCGCCCCAGCCTGAAGTTACTCCTGACGGTTGTGTCAGATTTTCACCTTAACCAGGTAATCTCCTGATATATTCTACCAACCACACCTCAGAGGTCGAGCACAGTCTCCATACTTTGGACCTGCGGTGAGCACTCGCTTACTACAAGGAGTGCACGGATGGAGTTCAAGGAGAGGTTCACCAGCTGTTTGTCACCTACGCTGAAGCCACACCTGGCAGACCTGCAGCTAAGTGGACGATTGGCAGGTGGATTGTGTCCTGCATTGATCTCTGTTATAGGTTGACGAGTAGGGAGCCTCCCGTAGGGCTAAGGGCTCATTCCACTGCATCAGTGGCTGCTTCCAGGGACGTCTCTATCCAGGAAATCTGCAGGGCAGCTGCCTGGAGGTCAGCACACACCTTAATTTCCCACTACCACATCAACCTTGAATCATGCCGGGATACTGGTTTGGGGGCCTCAGTTCTCCAATCTCTGTTCCCTAAAAAGGGGGTGTGCGCCTTGCCTCCCTCCTCCTGGAGAACTGCTAGGAGTCTGCCAGAAACCGTGGATAGAACATCATATCCATGTCCCTAGAAAAAAAAAAACAGGTTACTCACCTGTAACAGTAGTTCTAGGAGTGGTGTATGATGTTCATCCCTATGGACCCACCCGACCTCCCCTGGTTTTGGCACACACAACTGCTTCCAGCGGGCAAGATATGGCATCATGGGGTGGAGCCGTGGGAGTTGTCACCCGGGTGGGTGAGAGGAGCCAACTTGAAGACATTCCAGCCAGTCTTAAAGGGAAGGGCAACTGTCAGAAAGCGTAGATGAACATCATATACCACTCCTAGAACTACTGTTACGGGTGAGTAACCTGTTTTTGCCTGCTTTGGGCTGGCTTGTTATTTAGGTGGGAGGCTGGGGGTGGTGTATGCTGTAATTTATTTATTTCGTTTTTGTTGACCGGGTGAGCATGCTAGACAGCATGGCTGCCTATTTTCAGGTGCGACCCAGGAGTTAAAAATGTGTAGTGATTATCTGTATCTGTTCTGGAGTCTGTACTTATTTCACTGGGAAGGGTGGGCTTCTGTTACGTTCATTATGTACAGTGATGTTTTTTACTTGCTTTGGGTTCTGCATTAGTTATTTGGGGGTTGAAAATGTACAGTGAATTGATCTGCTCTGGTTTGTTTGCGTGGTGTATGATTTCCTTCAAACAGTGATTTATTTTATTATCTGTTTTCAGTTTTGCATATGATGCTTGGCAGTTGTAGAGTAAGTTTATATCTACTTTGGCTTGTTGGGGGAAGGCTTATGCTTTCCTTAAAATTACCAATCATTTTTTTGACCTTCTGCATACTGTATGTTTGGAGGATTGTTTTACAGCTGTTTTACTGTTGCAGCCTTTTTATATAAAGTTTGCCGTGTACTTATGCACTCTGACTGGTTTCCAGTTATGCTTTTTTGCACATCCTCCATTAAAGGGGTGATACATTTTGTATTAATTTCACAGACTGCTTGGCCGGCCCGGTGGCACTGAGGGTTGAGGCGCTGGATGCCACACCTCACGCTGCACTGGTGACCCGGGTTTGGGTATAGACTCAGGCCGCTAGGGGCTGGCAGGGGGGAGGAAGTACTGAGCATCCCACGACTGCTCTCCTTCCTCCGGGGTGGGCAAGGGATCTGCATCGCGTTGCAGTGACACCACAGTTGCGTGCATACACAGGGGGAGGAGCGCGGCGGGCATCTGCACATTAAGTGCGTCGATGCCATTACACATCCGGCTCCTCAATGGGTGAAAATCAGAGGAAAAATGGTGGGCAACCTTGGCGGCTGATGGCTGAGCCCGGTGCCCCTGGACTCAAGAGACATCTTCACCAGATCTATGCTGCAGGTCCCTATAGGGAGGCGGGATCCTGCCATTGGCCAGGCAATATGATTGGGTGTATAAATTTGCATGCCAGACCGAGTCTGGGTGTTGCGGGGGACTGCTCTGACCAGGGAAAAAAGTCACATGATAAAAAAAAAAAAAAATAAAAAATTAAAATTTCACAGACTGCTGGTTTTTCACATGTATTCCTGATGCTGTGTACTTCCACCATCTTGTATGTGGGCAACTAGCAGCCCTAATTGTTTTACATTTGTACCTATTTTGTATTTTATCTATTTTGCTTCCCTAATAAATACATTTTTATATTACTGTGTTTGTTGATATGTATAATACATGTATACTGCTGTATTTATCTGTACATAATTAGCAAGTCTGGTTAAAGAAACTTGTAGGGGAGGGCGGAAATGATGCGGTGGGGGAGCAGAGCACTCCATATATCCTTGGCCCTATCACTTTCCAGAACCTTGCAGCACCACTGCCAGGGGTTTAGTTAGAAAATACAAAAAAAATGGGTACACCATGACCAGGTTAGTTGCCCCACCTAACATTGTAAGTACAATTTCTGTGCACCACGCCTCTGCTTTTGTCCCCCACTCCTGCACTGATAAATACAGTCAGCATCCATTTTTCCCTCAGATGCCTACATACCCCTGACAGAACCTGTAGGTTGTATTGCCCCTGTGATGGAAGGACAGTCTCAGTGGTGAGCCTTTATAGTTTGTCTTCTAGTCTTTACTCCCAATTATGAATTTCCAGAAAACAATCGGCCAGCCCGATGTTGTGTTGCATGGAACAATGGCAGCAGTGCACAGCTTTGTTACCCCCTAAAATAAAATTATACACCATGGAGTATGCCATCCTACACCCCTGCTGAGTGCTGAACCCTAAACTCTGTGTCTGAAAGGGAGATTTTGTCCTGGCCAGGAGTAGGGTGCATATGTGTGAGTGTGTGTGTGTGTGTGTGTATGTGTCTGTCTGTCTGATGAGCCTGGTACATAGAAGACCTTTTTGCTGAGTTTTACCAACCCTTTCATGGTATGTATCAGCTGTGAGAGATGAAGCATTCCACGGCTTTTTCTTCCCTAAACTCACCAGGGAACCACAGAAAAAAAATGCTCCATCAGCTGTGTTGAATAAAACGTTTCACCATACAGCTCCACAACCTTTGGGTAAGTCCCTTATTATTCTGCTACTGACATCATTAAATCATCTGCCCCATCATAGAACACTTACACAAAATTGAACTCTACATTGAACAAAACCTCCAGCGCTTTGCTGTACACAGTTATTGTTCTGTTCATCTTCTGTGTTACACAGTGTAGCAGGGTAGCACCCCCCCAAAGTCTGAGTGCACCCCGGGACATCCTCTCTTATCTCTCTTATCTCTCCCCCCCCCCCCTTTTCTGAAGCTTGCTGCAGCAGGAAAACCTATTTGTTTGGTCTGTCTTGACTGTTTTCCCCGTTTCAACTATGATGGGGTGGCCTCCCACCGTAGTATCTCTTGCTATTCTTCCTCGCTGTTTTTCTCTCTCTGTCCCTGGTGGTTATTGAGTAGAGGCAGAGTTATGCCTCCTATCTACGACATGGCCCTGGGCTAGTGGTCAATAAAGCTGTGTAAAGTCCCACTATGCCTTGTGTGGATAATGGACCATTGTTAAATATAATTAAGGTGTTTGCCCCAAGGAATATGTAAAGGGCAAAGTAAGCTCCTAACAGAGCAAGGTATGGAGCCAGCCAGCTCCATTTGTGTATAGCACCGGAACACATGTCTGCAGGGACGCCTGTGGGGCATTGTCGATTCTGGTGCCCTTGGAGTAAAGGTGACACTATTGAGAAAAGTGAACAGTTAAAGTATGTGCTATGGGGGTGCAGAATTAAAATAAACACCCCAGTAGTAAGATAATCCTTGGTGCTCTGGTTGGAGCAAAAGTTAAAAGTATTTGCTGCTTTCTGCAACTCCATTATGCTGCTCCTGTAGCTCCTGAAAGGATCACATGTATGAGATATGTGTGCCACTATTAGTGGCTGTACAAACAGTAAGAGGACCAGTTCTTGGTGCTACGGTGTGTGGTAGTACAAGGTGTCACAGCCCCACTCAGCAGGTCAGGCCCTCTGCTCTCACAGTGCCAACCTCTGAACGCAGTATTGTGAATGGTTAACAGAACAGAGTAACCCTCCTGTCTGTTTTGTGGGTTCAAATCAAACTTAGGTCTCAAGTTCTGGAGGGATTCAAACTGTGAACCTCGCGCTAGCGTACCCAATGTACAGATGTCTTTCACCTACGGGCACCTAACCAAGTCTACAAAATGAACCCTTAAAACTCTAAGAAAGACCTCAGAATAAACTCTTACCTTTTCCCAGTTTGGTATTACCAATAGCTTTGCACAGTGTCAACTTTAACTATATATGCTTCACTTGTCAAATAAAGAATTTCAAAGGCACACCAAGTAGTCTCTAAAATATGTTTACTTAAAAATAGATAAAAATTTAAAATGTAATTACAGAACCATATATCACAAAACATACAAATCACTTAAAAAAAACAGGTTTAAAGTGCAAACAAAATCTCCTACCACAGTACACTTAGAATTGTCTTTCTCATGTATACCTTCTAACAGTGCCTGATATTGCTTTTTCGGAGTCCAGACATGTGTATGTAAATGAAATACAGACTACAGTTTAAAAATGCTGTGTTTCAACCCTCATCATGATGTCATCATCTAGCTCCTCCCTTTCAGGATACATACAAAAATATATATATATATATATACACAAAACAGGAAGTCCCATCAAGGTATTGAATCCTGTGACTCCAGCAAGACTCATTTTCCAAATGACGACACTCTTAATTAAGACTGTAATTTCTCAGTCCCTTTGATCCATGAGCAGTTTCCTTTCTCAAACACATCAAAGGACTTTTTATGACACCAAGTGCAATTAACTGACTTTCCTGAGGACATCATAAAATGGATATTCCACTTCCTTATGACACCAGGTGCAATTAACTGACTTTCCTGAGGATGTCATCAAATGGATATATTAGTTCTTGGCTTCAAAGAAGACTGACAAGTTAATTGCATTCAAAGATCTGCTGTTTAACATATATCCTGTCTTTTGAACTGATACCTGGGGGGTGGGGTTTGTCATCCCAGGCACAGGATTTTTCATAACAGACAATCACACTACAGTTTTATATTACAAAAATCATAGAGCGATCAGAATCAGCTGTCCAAGTGTCACACAAGGCACCACCCCCGGTCCTCTGGTGGCGTCAGAGTTAGCCACGCTAGGTGGCTCTTTTTACACAGCGAGCGGCTGATTGAAAGCTTAGAGGGTGGCTAGTCTATCTCCTCGCTTTTCCGCTTTCTGCACTTTGCGGCTTTTTGTCAGTCAGAGAGCACCACTATCCTGGTGCGAAGCAGCTTGGAGGATCAGAGCCAAAAGGTGCTCCGAATGGAAAAAGGGGCGCATGTTGCAACAGGGAATGCACAGACGTGCACAGAGCAGCGCTCAACTCCCGAACAGGGTTAGAAGGTAGAGCTGAATGCCAGAATGGATCCCCTCTTTATAATATAAAGAGCTTGATGTTGGGCTAATAAATAAACCCTAGAACAGGGGTCTCACGCAAATAAATAATCGGGTGGGGGGGAATACTCGGGAACAGAGAGGAGAGGGTTGTCAGAATAAGCGCTTCCTGACATAGTGCTCCCTATCTCTCTCTCTCTCCTGTGTCCTGAACAAGGAACCAAGTGTGTTGTGCTTCAGCAGCCCGGCAGAAGAAAGTAAGATGTATGAATAAGCCAGGCTGCCCAGGTAAATACGAACACGGAATGTGTTCTTGTTCAGGCTCCCTATACACACTAAAGCCTTAACGAGGGGTGCCTGACACAGTTAAGAAAACTGGTGCATTTGGCAAGAGGGCCCAAATTAAAAGATTAGCCGACGGCTTAACTTTGCAGCTGTCAGCAATAAAAAAGAGCTGTGTTTTCAGCTTTGGTTGCTGAGCAGCCCACATAAGCAGCTTGTAGCTGTTCTTTCATATACAGAAAAGCCCCAGTATTGTTTTGTTAATGAGAACATGAGGAAGCAAATACTGGGCTTCATATAAAACCCCAAAAAGAGGTTCTGAATGTTATCAGCCACCACTCCCAGTGGCTGTGCAATATAAAAACCTATTTGCCAGAGTGGGATTGCCAGTATTAAAAACAAGGCAAGACACAAAGAAATAATAAAAAAGTGCATGTCCTGTACATTTTAAAGCCAGGCAGTCCCCCTCATATAAACAGCTTGCTGTTCCAAAAGTACACAGTGAACAAGCAAGATAATTATAACAAACATTTGCCAGTGCCAAATGTTTGCTTGCTGGTATTAGCATTGGAAATTAAGGCTTTAGATAAAGACTAGGAATGGCAGTGAAGTATTGAATTTCATGCCAACCCCACCTCCACCCTGCAGAGATGGACAGGCATTGGGGTATGCCTTTGGGTCATCGCCCATAACATTCATGCCATTTCACCTCACCCTATCCTGCAGACACCACCAAGTGTTGAGGTGTGCCTTGGGGTGTTCGGCTTTACAGTCACCCCATTCCATAAGGACATACACTGAAATGGGTGCAGTATAGGAGAATTGGGTGAACTCTGAGGCCAAAGAGTCTGAGGCACACCTCAATGCCTGTCACTGGCTGCAGGGTGGGGGTGGAATGGCATGAGCATTACAGTCGGCAATCCAAAGGCACGCCCCTGTTGCCTGTCAGTCTGTACAGGGTGGGATGCTATGGTTAGAAAACCCTAATGCCCCGGGCGTTTGTTGGTTTTTGCACTACAGATTTTCAACATGGTCTTTTTGTGACCCCCCACCTCATGAAAGCATTTGGGACCTCTTCTCATGAACAGTGGCACTGTGATTTTGTTAATGTGTCCCGAACCTTGAGTTCCCATAGCGACCGTGCCATTGTGCACCAGATGTACGAAAACACAGATGGGCAGGATGTGAAGAATGACAGCTGTACCATTCATAAGGAGGTGTGAAGAGATGGCAATGTTGAAAATCTGTAGTGAAAATATTAAAAATGCTTGCACTTCCGAGCGTATGTGGAAACTGCGCAAGGTATGCGTGTAACATAGTCATTTAGTGGAATTATTTCACCAAATGTTCAACAGAGGCATTTTGTGACCTCCGCTCATGAACACTGTCACTGTGCTTTTCTTAATCTGTCCTGAACAATAATTTCCCACAGTAACCACGCTATTCTGCGCCAGATTTGTAAACGCATATTTCGGGCATGATATGAAAAATGACAAGCTGTACTGTTCACAAGGAGGTGTGAAAAAATGGCAGTGTTGAAAATATTACAAATGTGAGAAATTATGAGGGTGCATGGAAACTGTGCAACGTAGGCTGGTAGCACAGTCATTTTATAGACTTTTGTCACTAAATTTTCAACATAGGCATTTTAGCACCTCTGCTTATGAACAGTGTCACTGTCGGCCCAGTGGTGCTGAGGGTTGAGGCGCTGGTCGCTACACCTCGCGCCACACCGGCGACCCGTGTTCGGGAACGAGCACGGGTTGTCGGGGATCGGCAGGAGGGAGATGGATCGGCGTCCCGTGACTGCTCTCCATCTCCGGGTGGGATTCGCTGCCGCGCTTGCCTGACCCTAGCGAGGCTGGGATCGCCAGCACGCAGCCGCGAGAGATGGGGGAGGCGGACGTGGCAGACGCTTGACTAGTACGCCAGACTTCAGTCGCTGACGCCATTGCACGCCATGCCCGCCGGGAGAAAATTCAGAAAAAATGGAGCCTGGCAGCACGACCAGCCCCGTCCGCCATTCCGGAGGACGCCTCCTGGCATGGACCCGTTTGGGTGGGTTGAGTCGCTCCCCACCTCCCTGCCACGAAGGGTAAGTCACGGGGTGCTGAAGGGAGGGGGTCTCATGTCCGGGGATGGCGCCGGAGGAACGGCGGAGTGCGGGGGGGGGTGTAGCCGGAGCTCCTGAAGAAATAACATCCAAACAGTGTCACTGTGATTTTCTTAATCTGTCCTGAACACTGACTTCCCACAGCGACTGCACTATTGTGTGCCGGAAGTGCGAAAACACATTTCAGCCAGGATGTGAAACGTGACAGAACTGTTCATAAGGAAGTGTGGGAAAATGCCAGTGTTGAAAATCTGGAGTGAAAATATTACAGATTTGTGAAGTTACGAGTGTGCATGGAAACTGCGCAACACACACTCATAAAACAGTTATTTTTGGGATTTTTTTCACCAAATTTGCATCATAGGCATTTTGAAAGCCCACCTCATGAACAGTGGCACTGTCATTTCGTTACTCGGTCCCAAAAGGTGATTCCGTGCAGTGACCGCGAAATCACCTTTCGGGACCGAATAACGCCATGACAGTGACTGAATTCATAAGTAGGGATCATGATAACCCCAAGGTAAATATTTGGTGGCAAAAGTTGAAAAAATGACCGAGATGTCCACATAAGTTGAAAAAAATGCGGTTGCCCCTAAAGTGCAACCTAAATTTCTCAGGGGGATTTCAAAATTGAGGTAAGGTGTTGTGGGTATAGTTGGCTAGGCCACATGGTGGAGGATTGGGATATCAAGTCTAGGAGGGCCTGCATGGAGTAAGTGTAACAGGGGGAGAGTAGGCTGGCAGGATGGGGCAATCAGGCCATATATACCCAGGGATTTAAAAGGGGATGCAGTTATTTTGTTAAAATAAAAAATAATGGTTTTACTAGCAGTTTGTCCTAAGCTCCAGGGTAGCCGATTATAGGAGAAGGTTAGATGGATAAAAATGTTTTAAACTGCACATTGACGGAAAGTTAGGATGCACCTGTGGTGGAGTGCAAAATATGAGCAACTTGGCTTGAAAGTGCTGGAGACCAGGGTTCTAATCCTGGTCTCCTTGTATTTGAACCTGCTGTTTTACAGAAAGCCTGGTTACTGCCTTTAATGTGCAATGCCTTTTTTTAAAAAACAAAAGGAGTAAATAAAAGGTTTGAAGAGTACCTGTAATAGAGCAGTTGCTCTGTGGTTAGTTGGCTGGAGTCTGAAGAGGACCTGTATTAGAGCAGTTGCTCTATGTTTAGCTGGCTGGAGCTGGTACTGTGGAAGGATTGCGTGGTATGAGGCGGACGAGAAATTGGACGTGCTGGCAGCCTGGGGAGAAGCTGGGGAATGGGGGGGGCGGCCACAACACTTTTTAGCTTTCTTTGTGGTGCGGACAATGGGTCCAGGGCCATGCGATGGTGTAAAGGCTGCTCCGCTTGCCGTCTGGTGGATGTGGGGGGGCTGCAAAAGGGTCCCGGGCCACATGGTGGAGTGAGGGCTGCTCCGCTTGCTGTCCGGTGTTTGTTGAGGGCGGCATGAGGGTCTTGGGCCATGCGGCGGCGTCTGCCACCCCTCTCGCTACCCTTGAAGTGTGTCGGGGGGTACCTTGCCAGGTGCCGGGCAGGCGGAAGAGCTACAGGTTGGTGGTAGCATGTCGGACAGGGAATGATACCCGGGCCATGTGGTGGTGAGAGTGCCCCCTCCCGGAGGCTAAGGAAGCATGGGGTTCCTGCAGGGAGCTCTTAGTTGAATCTGGGGCCTTATCCCCGATGTGGGCAATCTGGGACTAGAGGATGAAAGGGAAGAGGGCTGGTGGTGCAGCGCCGAATGCCTTGCATGCAGGCTAGGGGTACGTTTAGCAGAGGATCACCGGGAATTGGGATGGATGCTTCAGGCAGAGGTAGACCACAGGCTCACGTTCGGCGGAAGTATGGAGCCGTGCCTGCGCAGTAGGGCAAAGAGCTGTGGCGTCTGCACAGCCAGGAGGCGAGTGCCATATTTGTAGTTCCCCGGAGAGAAGGGGGAACATTAAGGCATTTTCTGGTTATACTAATAGTCGTTCGGGATTCGGGGCACATAAGAAATAAAAAAACGAATCTAAATAAATAAATATTAAAGCAAAGAGGGGGCAGAGCATTGTGCTGCCTGGTACTGGTTATTTTCAAGATCAGAGGGCCAGGAGAAACGTGATACCACGCGGCGCAGTTCGAGTTTTTGGGGGCAAACTGTATGCTGTGTCAGTAGGGGTTGTTTGGCAGGAAATCATCTGCCTATCAAGGATTACTTACAAAGAAGCCCATGCGGCAGTAGAGGCTCGAGGTAATTATGGGCAGAAAAAGAACAAGGGAGAACGGCTCTGGGCGTCAGTGGGGCAGAAGAGCAAAATAAAATCAGAACTCGGGGTTTGCAGGCGGGTAGCCCGGAGCACGGGAGCATGAAACAAAAATACATTTACAAGTGAATCACAGAGAAAAGGTTTTAGAAAAATATACATATATATAAATAAATATATGTGTAGGTGGATATATATATATATATATATATATATATATATGTGTGTATATATATTTACACATAGCATAGACAGGTAGGAAAAGGAGGAGGCAATATATAAAGCCAGAGTCAGAGGTGGGTAAGGGGACGGTGTGAAGGAGGAAGAGATTTGGGAGGACCTCAAAGAACAGAAGAATTGAGAGGAAAAGGAGAGTGGTTAATCATGTTTTGTTATATATTCCCCAAGTATTTTCCTTAGCAAAATGTCAGGCAACAGTGAGATTACAGGGGCCCAGATGTTGGAGCAGGCGGCGGAAATGATGCTGAAG
The DNA here is from genome assembly GCA_016271365.2 of Neoceratodus forsteri. Lineage (NCBI taxonomy): Eukaryota > Metazoa > Chordata > Ceratodontiformes > Ceratodontidae > Neoceratodus > Neoceratodus forsteri. The sequence goes on from JADMNL010000027.1 coordinate 2,247,897, forward strand.
GTCGACGAGATACTGCAGTTGGCCCAAAGGAGAGAAGCCAAGAAGAGCCTACTTAAAGTGAAAACCATAAGGCGGGGAAGCCTGGATGGGAAGGTGAACGAGTTGAGGGAGGCAGCAAAGCAGAAGAAAGTGGCGGAAACTTCAGGAAAACGGAAGACATCAGTGGGGGGTTTCCGGGAAGAGCCCAGTGGAGAAAAGGATGCCATGGGAGGTGCTGGAATAGGAACAGGCTGAGAAACCTGAGGCTGAGGGTGGCACGAGTGGTAAGGACAAGGGTATGGGTCTGGTGGCAGGGGGAGCCAATGAGGGAGGGTCGGGCACTGGGAAGGGGGGATTTGGGTTAGCCAGGACCCCAATCAAGGTGGAGGTGATGAAAGAATGAATGAAAGGATATCCAGATGTGAGGGCAGGGAAGATGCTAGTGGAGGGGTTCAAAAGGGGCTTTCGTCTAGAATATTAGGGGGCGAGAAGGAGCATGAGATCCAAGAACTTGGCCTCATTAAAAGGGAAAGAGGATCTAGCAGAAAGGAAAATAAGGAAGGAAGCAAAGGCCGGGAGGATAGAGGGTCCATTTCAGACCCCACGCTCACCCAGTCTGCAGGTTTCACCATTGGGGCTGGCGCCGAAGAAGCAACAGGGGGAGTTTAGGCTTATCCATTACCTGTCATATTCAGAGGAGGCATCAGTGAACCATCACATCCCTGGGGAATGTAACGCAGTTTCATATGCAGCATTGGAGCAGGCGGTGGAGTTGATTAGAGCGAAGGAAGGGGCATGGCTCGCAAAGACTGACATTGAGTTGGCTTTTCAGCTACTACCAGTCAGGAAGGAAGACTGGGACCTGTTGGAATTTGGCTTTCAAGGGTTCTTCTATTTTGACAAGGCAATGACAATGGGCTGTTCCACAACCTGTGCGAAGTTTGAGGCAATTAGCATTTGGATGCAGTGGCCGTTTGGGAAAAGATACAGGCATGAGGCGGTAGTACACTATTTAGAGAATTTCGTGCTGGTGGGGGAGAACTGGAAGGAGACGAAGTCAATGCTCCGGGATTTTGAGCATATGTGTAAGAAGATAGGGGTACCACTTGCAGAAGGGAAGATGGAAGGTCCAGCTAGGAAGCTGGAATTCCTGGGAATTGAGGTGGATGCAGAAGAGCAGGTTTTCAAGTTACCCCATCAGAAAGTTGCCAGGCTCAGGGAACTAATACAGGAGGTCAAGAAGAGGAGGAGAGTCCCATTGAGTCAGGTACAACAGCTGTTGGTGCACTTGAATTTCTCATGCAGGGCAGTGGCACCTGGGAGGGTGTTCACCAGGAGATTAGCCAGGACAACTGGGGGTTGGGGGACTGCTCCACCACTGGGTGGACATTTCACAAGGAATAAGGCAGGATCTGGAGATTTGGCAGCAATTCTTAGTAGACTACAATGGGGTCACGTTCTGGCAGAGAGAGTGGCTAGGGAATAACGATCTGAACCTATACACGGTTCTGTTGGCATGGGGGCATATTTTAGAGGGAGATGGATTGCAGAAGCATGGCGAGAGAGAGAGAGAGAGAGAGAGAGAGAGAGAGACAGAGAGAGAGAGAGAGAGAGAGAGAGAGAGAGCTTTTGAAGGACATAACACTGCTGGAGATTTTTTCCATATGGGTGGCGGTGCTGACATGGGGGGAGTTGTTAAGGAACAGGAAGATAATGTTTTAGTGTGACAGTAGAGCAGTAGTGGGGTCATCAGTCGGCAAGGAGGACACTGTGTCAGCAAACAGGGTTTTGAGACAACTGATGCTGTGGGGGCTAAGACTAAACATGTCATTTAAAGCTAAGCATATTGACAGGATAAGAAATGACATAGCTGACAGCCTTTCCCGTTTACAGCTGGAGAGGTTCAGATCCTTGGCACCACAAGGGGCCGCACAAAGAACGCAGGTGTCAGAGGAAGTGTGGGAAATTGACTGGAAGGAGCTCGACTGCTATATTAGGAGTTTCTGATCTGCCAACACACTGGGGGCATACTAAGAACGTGGAAAGTGGCGGGCTAATTGCTATATAGAGATATGTGAAAAAACTGATATAACGTGTATTTCTGTCTTCCACAGGACAGAGATGGAGCAGGCGGGTCTGGATCCTCGGGCATTCTTACATTTATTGGTCAGAAATGAGGGCCACAATCCATCGGGGAGGAAAACAGCTAGGGCAGGACCCCGACCAAGTGATGGTTTATTGGAAAGGGGTCCGGGGCATGAGGTGGGCACAGATCATACCAACCTTGGAGGAGCCGATGCAGAAGTGGCCACAGCTAGACCTGCTGATACTACATTTGAGGGGTAAGGATTTGGGAGATCGACCATGGGGATTCTTGTGCAAGGAAATCCTAAGTGACCTAGGGGCAATTCAGCAGTTTGGCCACAGGTGAGGACAGCATGGCCAAAGAATTGTACCTAGTATGGTTCGACAGCAGAGCAGGGACATAAAAGGGGTGGAGTGGGTTAGGATGAGGATTAACAGGCAGGTAGCAGCATGGTTAAGGGGGCAGGTGGAACAACATAGCCCACAAAGACAATTCATTTACCAACCCAGGGAGGTACAGACTGGATGGGGTGCACCTTTCGACAGTGGGGATGTCGGCATATGTTCTACAAGTGGGAGATAGTGTAGAAATTTGGGAAAAAAGAAGGGAGGGGCGGGGCGATGCCCATCATTCCATCGCCTAAGCTGGAGATGGGCCAGTGGAAAATATTTGGGAACAAATTAAATGGGGGTGTGGAAAGGGGGGCAGGTAAGATCCACAGGCCGGGCACAGATGCCTGGACATGGACGCAGACAAAAAAGGAGGCATGCGATTAAAGAAGTAACAATATTGGGGTGGTTGCCGTTGCCAACTGGACCCAAAGAGAGGGCAGCAATGGGAATAGGAGAAGGGGTATTGGGCTTTTCAAGCATCCGGGTTCTGAGAACACAATTTACAACAGACTGTTTGAGGAAAAGTGGATGAAGGGGTATCGGGCTTTACAAACGTCTGGACCCCAAGAAGGCAACAGGAGAACCTATGACAATTGAACTATGTGATTGAACAGAATATTAACTGTTGGACTTTATGATGGATAACGTGGGGAAAGACGAAGGAATGTTTGTAAATATGAAAATTTTAAAGTGGTAAAGTAAAGGTGTTGATGCGATACCTAAAATAAATTAATTGCCAGGTGAGCACCCACTAAGAAGTTGTCTGAGCATTAGTTTCCGGGGGAGTATCCCTCTGACAAACCCTATTTATGCCATTATACAGCTTACCGGCATTTCTTCAGTTCACGGTCGGCTTTGAAGAGTGCAGCTGTGTTCCCGGTTCACCGAAGGTCGTCGCGCTGGGCTCCAGAGGTAAGTATGGGGTGGCGGGGTGGGGAGGCAGGTTGCGCAGATGGTGGATGCGGTTGGAGGAGGGGGCATGAGACATCACGAGGGACCATTTTCTTGGTTTCAAGGAGAGAAAAAAAAAGATGTTGCAGGAAGGTTTTTGTTTTTCAGGCCTGCTTTGGTCACGCTGGGGTGGGCTCCCAGTGTGCCACCTGCGTTTTGGGGGAGGGGCTGGAGCTGATGGGGATTCGGCCCCGTCAGTGAAAAGACTGTTTGGGGGTCATGATGCTGAGGGGGATTGTGAACCTCTTTGGCACAAAACAAATTGTGGGGGGTTATGCCGACGGGGAGTGGGCTCCCTCATCGGCAAATGAACTGGGTCGGGGGCATGCTGACAGAGGGATTGGACACCCCCGACAGCTTTCATGGGGCTCTGAGGCAGATGGCAGTAGCCGCCATGTTTATGAAACTGTTACGCTAGGCAAGGTACCGCCCTGCAATGACAGGTCGCTCCGTCATTGCAGCGGAATGGTTGACACTGCAGTGACAAGATCGTCCTGACTGTGGGCGGCCAAATTGTTTCAAGTTGGTGGCACTTCTGCAGAACCAGTGTTATCAGGACAGTGGGCCTGAATTGGTTGAACCCTGCCAAGCCCACAAATGCAGTGCCGGCATTGGCCGTCACAGTGCCGCACCTCCACAACCCATTTCTCTCCTAAGCTGCCGCATAATGTTTCTTGCGCATGCGCGCAAGCAAACATAAAAAAGGACTTAAACAAAGGCTATATTTCTGTCCTTAGAAGCCTAGCCCCAACATAAACATTTTTTTACCTTTTATTCCTGTGCTGTCCTGTATAGCAAGTTGTTGCTTAAATGTAATGTACCCCCAAAGTGAAGTGCTTACCAGCTCTACTTTCTCGGCACTACCATAAATCAGATCATATCATCACAAACTCCTGCCTCACTTGCTGAGTGCTTTGTCAGCCAGCCCTCCCACTATAGTCTGCGCTCTATTGACAAATCCCTTGTCTGTATCCCTAGGTGTAGTTCCTCCAAGGGAGCAACTGCCTTTGCCGTTCTAGCTCCCCAATATTGGAACTCCACCCCCCTAGTCGTGCGCCAGGTCCCCTCTCACAAGGCCTATACTGTGAGTCAGAGTTCCACAAGTATTTAGTCTCAACAAATGTTTGCTTCTGCTTCAAACCACCCTAGTCCTCCCACAATACCAGCACAAGTATAAGCACTGTCCTGCACTTACACCCAGCTCTTTTCTGTAATTTTACTTTTCTCTCTCTGTACCTATCTACGCTCCTTGTTGGCAATAACTACTGTTAAAGTTTACTGCTGTAATGTTTGTTGTAGCTTACCCATCCATCTTGACCTACTTGTTCTGTTAGATATTTTTCCCTAAAATGTATCTGTAATTATTGTCATACCTTATTGTTTTTTGTACTATTATCTCCCGGGTTGTGCCTGAAAATAGTTATGACCATGGCTAGTGCACCTACCCGGTAAACAAAAACTAAATAAAGAAAAAAAAAAAAGAAATAAAGCTGGTAGTTTGGTGGGCCAGGAAAAGCAGGCCGAAAAATCCAACTCCCGATTTTGAAAGGGTCCTCTTTAGGGCTGTCAGCTCTCAAACTGCCTGTATTTATACAAATCTTACTTGGTGATGTCACTCCTCGAGGGAGGAGCTTAGCCCTAATTAAAGCTCATTAGATATGTATGTTGCTTTAGTTACCTGACAAGCTATGAAATGTTATTGAATACTAACTAGAAAAATGTAAGAAAGTACAAACTGTATATATGTGGGCCCGGATATTCAAACTGCATGCCAGGCTGTGGCGCAAGCCTGGGTGCAGCTCAACTTTGTTGCGCAGGGGTGTGGCCTGGGCAATATTCAACGGAGCTGCGCTATGGCGCAGCAGCTTTGAATATCACACCCTAGCCACCCCCACTGTGCATGGCACAATGGCACTGCGCCAGCGCAAATGGCCAGAGCAGAGCATAGAGATGCGCTAGCGCAAGTGCCATTGCGCCATGCACAGCACCTGTGATATTCAAAAGGGGACATGCAAATGGTGCCATAATATATGCAAGGTGCACAAGGGGGCCATTTGCATCTCATTATGACCCCATTTGCATACCATTAGCATGCAGGTGCGCCGATCCCTGACGACTTGCGCCTGGCGCCCTGCAGGCAGCAGCCATTGGGAACCGACGCCCCCTGCAGCCCAATCACGGGCATTCGTCTAAAAGGACCCCCCCTGTCCACTATCCCTGGTGGTCCAGTGGACCCATCGCTGCCCGATCGCGGGCATCTGTAACTCATAAAATACTCCTACTACCCTGGTGGTCTAGTGTGCCCACCCGCCCACTGAGCCCCAGCGCCCTGCTCTCCCCCGTCAGCCAGCGGGCGGCAGCACCTCACCCGCCTGCCGCCCTGCTGACTGACAGCTCGGTAGGGCATGCAGCCCATACTGTACTACTCAGTCCAGATATGTGAATTAATTCATTCCCACTCCCAGGAGACTTCGGTTTTGACTTTGATCGAAATCGTGGCCGAGGCCACTGGTTTCACGGAGTCCCCGTCAGACCAGTTGACTGAGACAGCTGCCAGTGCGACCGAGATTTTTCTTGAACCAATAGACAGGTTTTTGCCAGGTGAGGCCGACAACTCTCTCTTTTGGACTCCAGTGCTTCTGGTATCTTCAGACTCAGCCTGGTGGGTCGAACCCGACCACTCAGGTACTTGACCTGAAGGAGCCACGGGAATCCCTGGCTCCTTCTGATGTTCGCCGATGATCGAGGTCAAGGTCTCTGTCCTCCTCTACCGGGTCGGACAGATCTCGCTGTCACTGGCAATCTCGCTCCCGACATCACGGTAAGTGGCCGCACCACTACTCTTCTTCATCCTCCTCAGATGAGGAAAGGCTCTGGCTCAAGTTGCGTCAGCTCTACAAAGATTTAATGTGGCAACAGTTAGCTTTGACTGGTACGAAGCTGACCCCAGTTTCTACCCCCTCTATCACCCGAACGGCTGACATCAGCTCCTGCCACCTTTACCCCTGTAGAGGTGCCGGCCCAGCCAAAGCAGGCTTCTCTACCGATTATGGTGGAGCCGCCACACAAACAGCCAAAGTCTGGGGGCACCGACCAAGGATTCTCGGTCATCAAAAGGGTTGCCCCATCGGCTGTCAGTCACCCTCACTCATGATCGCCCAAGGCAGGTTGAGAGTGACTCAGGTGGATGCCCGCTTTATGCAGGCTCCTTGGAGTTCAAAGACTCCTTGTTGTACTCACATCCCATTGATGTGGAGTCCTCTGAGGGCCTTTCCATGGACGAGGGACCCACCTTGTTCATGGGTATTCTTTGGCTCATTTCTGAGTCCGTGGGGATGGAGCTTGAACAGGTCCAGAAATGGGACAGATATCCCCTTACAGAGATTCTGGACAAAGGGGACTCTCCTATGGATGCCTTCCCTGTGGCCAAGGCCATTGTTGGCCCAGCTCTGAATCTGTGGCAGCATCCTGCATCTTGCCCTGCACCCTCGGCCTGGATGGCCCACAAATACGAGGTCACAACTGGCTCCCTTTTGGGGTTTTTGGAGCATCCCTCGGCTGAGGGTCTGGTGGCTGACTACGTCTTTCGTTGCTCGGGCAATACAGGCAACAAGGACAGACCGCCGGCCAAAGAATCCAAGAAATTGGATTATGTAGCGATGAAGGTCTATGCTGCTTCCTTACTCTGTCTTCATCTGGCTAGCTTGGCCGTGCTGATGGCACACTTTTCCCATGCCCTTTTGGGCTCCCTGGACGAGGTTATTCCTCACCTTCCAGACCACTATCGAGCAGGTCCGGGACCAGGGAAGGGCAGTGGCAAAGCAACAACTCCAGACTGCTCTGGACATTGGTGAGTTTTGTGCCCGCTCGGTAGCGGCCGCAGTAGCCATGCGCCATAAGACTAGGTTGAGGATCTTGACCTTCACGGCTGACACTCAACACAAGCTGGCAGCTGTTCCCTTTTTGGAGACTGACTTGTTTGGGCCCGTTGTGGAGGGCCACCTTCAACATATTGAGAAGTCCAGTGCCGCCCTGGACTCTGTGACATCTGCCCAGAAGGACAAGGGCTCCAAGCACCAGAAGCGCAAGCCCTTTCGCTCTTCTACTCCTGTGGCCAGACCAGCCCAGCAGCACCAGCAGCAGGCGCAAACCTGGCGACCGCAGGCCAAGTCAGTGGCCTCATCGATCAGAAAACCTGGAGGGAAGGGTTCTGGCGGCCCCATGGCTGGATCCTCCTCCTCTAAGACTGCCCAGTGATGGGTTGAGAGGTGCCACTCTCACCCCCGTCACACCTCCCCTGGGTCCTCTCATGGGGCGCCAGCTCCGCCACTTCCTTTCCACCTGGTCTGTTATCACCATGGACTGTTGGGTGCTGGAAGTGGTCAGCCGAGGCCTGCCTTTGGAATTCGAGCAGGTCCCCCCAAGCCGAGCCCGTGCTGCATGGGAGGATCTGGTGTCCGCTGTCACTCAGTCGGCTCTTCAAGACGACATCGCTCAGCTCCTCCACAAGGAGGTGGTGTGCAGAGTTGCGACCCTCCTTCAGACCCAGGGTTCATTTCCAGGTACTTCCTGGTACCAAAACGGATGTGGGGCTGGTGCCCCATTCTCAATCTTCACAACCTGAACAACTTCCTCAGTTCCTGCACCTTCCAAATAGTAACTCTGGCTCAGATCATACTATACCTGGAGCACAGAATGTGGTTTTGCTCCCTGGATCTTCAAGATGCATTCTTTCACATCCTGATCCATCTGTCATAACAACAATTCCTCCACTTTCGAGCTGAGAGAACTCTCTATGAGTTCCAAGCCATGCCCTTCGGTCTCTCATCGGCCCCCAGGGTCTTCACCAAATGCATGGCAGTGGTGGCAGCTTTCCTGAGGTGCAGAGTGGTTCAGATCTATCCCTGCCTGGATGACTGGCTCATAGCAGGTCCCTCCAGGCAGGAGGAGGAGCGGTCCAGGGATCTGGCCCTCCAGACTTGCTTCAGTCTTGGCCTCCTGATCAACGAGGCCAAGTCGGAACTCTTGCCCTCACAGGTGATTCAATTTATTGGGGCAGAGCTCGACTCTCGCCAAGCCAGAGCTCAGCTCCCGGCAGACAGGGTGGAGGTTCTCTCCTCCTTTGCCCAATCATTTCTGGTTGGGCAATTACGCCCTGCCCAGGACTTCCTGCGTCTTCTTGGCTACATGGTGGCCTGCACCAGAATTGTCCGATGGGTCCACTAGCATATGCATTCCCTTCAATGGGAACTGGAAAGCCAGTCGTCTCAGTGCTCAGGTCACCTCGACCAGCTGGTCACTGTGACCCAGAGGATCTGGGACAGCCTCCAATGGTGGATGGTCCCAGCTCACTTGCAGTAAGGCATCCTATACTGTATGTCTGCCCCAAGCAGACAGTCATCCTGATGACCAGCGCCTCGCTGATGGGTTGGGGTGCCCATCTGGGGGAGCACAGAGCCCACGGGCTGTGGTCCCCTCAGGAGTCCCGATGCCACATCAACCTACTGGAGCTCTGTGCGCTTCGGCTAGCCCTGACTGCCTTCACTCCGTTCATTCGGGGTCAAGTGGTCCAGGTCCTGACGGTCAATACCACAATGATGTACTGTCTCAGCAAACAGGTCAGGATGCACTCCATGCCTCTGCGCAAGGAAGCTCTCCGCACATGGACCCTTGTGCTTTGCCTGGAGGCAGATCTCCTAGCCATTCATGTGGCAGGAGCCTTGAATCAGCTGACGATGCTCTCAGCCAGATAGGCGAGGCATCTCGAGTGTTTACTCCACCAGGAGGTAGTACAAGATCTGTTCTCCCACTGGGGCACCCCTCAGGTGGACCTGTTCACCACCAGGGAGAATGTAAAGATGAGGCTGTTTCATGCCTGCCCCCCTCAGCAGGGCTCGCTGCAGGGGGATGCCTTCTTGAGGCCGTGGACCCCAGGCCTCTTCTGTGCCATCCCTCCACTTTCCTTGATACACAAGGTGCTCATCAAGGCCAGAAGGGACAAGGCACAGGTGGTCCTGGTAGCCCCAGACTGGCCAGGCCAGTTCTGGTGCCCAGATCTCCTGAGCCTCAGCTCCAGGCTCCTGAGGCGTCTTCCAGCACATCCGGACCTGCTCTCCATCAAGCAGGGGAAGGTACTCCATCCAGACCTTCAATCCCTGCACCTGACAGCCTGGTTCCTGAGTAGCTAGAGTTCCAGGTTTTGGGTCTCTCCAAGGAGGTCCTCATGGTTGTTGAAGCATCCCGTGAGAAATCGACCAGAAAATGCTATGCCTTTAAATGGAAGAGATTTTTCCATTTGGTGCCAGGGCAAGGGGCTGGACCCTTCATCCTGTCCAGTGGCTAGCATTTTGGACTGTCTGTGGTCCCTCTCCCAGCTGGGGCTTCAGTCGACGACCCTTAAGGTGCACCTGACAGCCTTCACTGCCTACTGGGTGTGGGCCGGTATGCAGTTGGTGGCGCAGGAGAAAGTGGTCTGGCGCCTTTTCAAGGGCCTAGATCACATATCCCCTCCGGTGCGTGAACCTCCACCTCTGTGGGATTTACTGCTGGTGTTGGCAAAGCTCATGGGCTAGCCATTCGAACCTATGCACAAGTGTGACATGTCACAATTGTCATGGAAGACTACCTTCTTGGTGGCTATTATGTCAGCCAGAAGGACTGGGAGCTCCAGGCGCTGTTGGTGGAGTCTCCTTACTTGGTCTTCCACCGGGTCAAGGTTGTCCTGTGCCCTCACCCGAAATTCCTTCCGAAGGTGGTGTTGGAGTTTCACCTTAACCAGGTGTTGACTCTGCTGGTGTTTTACCCTAGTTACACCTCAGAGGCTGAGTACAGGCTCGATACCTTGGACCAGAGACAAGAGCTTTCCTACTACAAAGAGTATACAGCAGAAGTTCGGGGAGAGGTTCGCCAGCTGTTTGTCACCTATACTGAAGCCGCACCTTGCAGACCTGCAGCCAAGCGGACGACTGGCAGGTGGATCACTTCCTGCATTGATCTTTGCTATAGGTTGGCGGGTAAGGAGCATCCCAAAGGGCTAAGTCCTCATTACACCCGCCATACTGGTGGCTGCTTCTAGGGACATCCCTATCCAGGAAATCTGCAGGGCTGCTACCTGGAAGTCAGCACACACCTTCATTTCCCATGACCACATTGACCTTGAGTAACGCCAGGATGCTGGTTTTGGGGCCTCAGTTCTCCAGTCCCTGTTCCCTAAGTAGGGGGTGTGCGTCTTGCTTCCCTCCTGCCAGAGAACTGCTAGGAGTCTGCCAACAAGTGTGGATAGAACAACATATCCACATCCCTAGAAAAACAGGTTACTTACCTGTAACAGTAGTTCTAGGAGTGGTATATATTGTTCATCCACACTGCCCCACCTGACATCCCCAGCTTTGATGCGCACATCTGCTTCCAGTGGACTGGATCTGCCGTCATGGGGCGGAGCCGAGAGTTTTACCACCCGGGTGGGTGTGAGGAGCCAGCTTGAAGACTTTCCAGCGACCCTTAAAAGGAAAGACGATCTGCCGACAAGTGTGGATGAACAACATATATCACTCCAAGAACTACTATTACAGGTGAGTAACCGTTTTTTCGCTCCAGGCACCATTTCTTATGCAGACTACCTTTTATTTTTACAAGATGCAAATTTGGCAACAGGACAATGAGACCATCGCCCTAGCCAAGTAATCTGGAAATTCTGACCCAAAACACCATGAGGGGTGGAAGGACAGCTGGTAGTTACTTTGGCAGTTGCAGACTGAGTTACATACTGTAGGTTCATCCATCAACTCAGGAGGAGATATTGAATACCAAGGTTCCGCAGGATTCTCCTGCAAAGACTCCTGGCTATTGGGGGGGGCACCCTTCAGACCAAGGGGGGGAGGGCAGCAGGTAGGTCCACTGTATTGGAGATTGAAAACTCTGCTCTTCCCATTGCAGGTGTCCCCAGAATATTCTGGGTTAGAATACAGGGTCACACATTAAATTTATTCGTAGGGATGCTACAGGGATCCCAGATCTCGCAGACTCTGGTCAGACAACTGAGAGAGAATATTCCTCAGAGGAGAAGGGTGGCCGAGGCTAATGCAGGTCTTGATTCCATGTCTGGTTAATAAAATAAATTATGTCCTTTTTCATATCGAGCCAGATAGAAACTTGCAACCTAACAAGGTACAGAATGCAGGTTACCATTGTAAAAGAGCATACTGCTCAATGTTTATTCCTGAAATAAACAACGTCAATGCTTGACTGTGAAATGTGACCCTCACCATTGCCACTTTGAGTTTAATGTAAATGTTTTCACAGGTTGTTGGCACAGTGAGCACATTATTGAATAGGAATAATTGGACAGCAGAAGATAATCTACAGTACTGTGGCTGTGTCTGGAGTAGTACCCCCCAAAATGGAGGTTCTATCCTGCTGCTTATCCACTGAAAGAGCAGGACAGCACATGACTGTGGCACTCGGTGGGTCATTATCTGCCACAGGGCATGTTGAAAAGGAAAAGAAGAAAAGAGTGTTGTCTAATGCTACCTGCATGGTTTGGTCTTTTTCTCTACACTGTTGACTGGACTAACACAGCTACAACATTTCTTTTTTTTTTTGTCTTAAATGTTAAAACCTTAAACTTGCATGTTACTTTTTCTAATCTCCAGAGTTAGCAGCACTGCAGTTCTAGCTTACCAGATACAGCTCAGGAAGGAGTGCGCAGATCCGATCAAGCTACCGCATCCATAGCATTTGCTTTGTGGGGAGCGTGGCTTCTCCACTGATGCACATATCAGACATCTGGTCTGGCTTGTGCAATATAAGTCATAGGCTGCCTTGCTATTGTTCCTTACTGGATGATCACAAAGGATAAGTGTTAGTAAGCCAGATGCAAGGCAAGTTTTTAGAGGGTGCCATTTAGGGTGCTCCCACACAGCAAGAGATGCCCCCCCCACACAAAGGAAGGGATGCCCCAACCCATCCCCCGCTGAGCTTGAACACCACAGGCCAAGGCTACTTCTAGGGATAGAAGATTTGCCAGTACCTCAGTTTCTTGTCTATAATCACAGTAGAAGGAGGTGAGAATAGTGGATCTCCTGCCAAAGATACACAGGCATTCTTCTGCCTGGCTTCTTGATAGGCATCATCTCAGTCCCTGGTATCTCAGAACCTAATAAAGACAGGTGTCAACTAGTCTGTGGACCTCTTAATCAGAAAGAAGGATATTTTTCATGTCCGCTGACCAATAGGTTGGCCTCTGGAGGAGATGCGGGTCGTACTCGTCTTGTATCATAGTTTTCATAAGAGTGGAGATGATCACCCAATTCTAGGTTTGGAACACCGAGACAAGTTGTCAGACTCTTCAGAAGCTGAGTTATTAGTCTGACCCAAAGTCTCTGAATTTGCATTGCAGGGATATTCATTACAGGTGCAGGTCACTAGAAGGCATATTTTTTTCCAGCTAGGTAGTGTCGTCAAGGCATAGGTCAGGAAGCATAGGCAAACCAGGAGAAGTCATAAAATTCACAAGTTGCATTTTATTAATATCAATAAAAATAAAATTGTGCAGGATAGCTCTTACAGGCAGTTCAAACAAAACAAAGTCCTTCATCTGAGGGTATCTCTAAATCTCAATCTCTTGCTCTAGACAAACAGTGCTCTCTTTTTATAAGATGGTTTCACCTGGCAGTTACATTCTGCATTCTGTTCTCGTCAAGTTGTATTTCCTGTTTTCACACGATGTACCAAACTGTGTCAGTTTCTTTGCTGTGACAAGTACATCCAGTCTTCTCAACAGGTACAGCCAATTGAGACATTCTGGCCAGAGCTAGTTTTCCTGCTGACAGCTCTGCACACAAGTGTAACCCCCCTGCAAATGGGGGTTCCCAAAAGACTTCCAGGAGCTTGCTTGAATGCTCCAAGCCTGAATGGTGTTTGGCATTTAAGCCATTTATCAGTGAGTGTTTTTAGAGCCTCTGGTACTGTCTCTTTAAGAGCTGTCTGCTTGCAGACATAATTAGTTTGTATGGGGGGACTGTGTGCTTCTCTGAGTACCACTCGAGCTGCTGCCAATTCACTTCATTTTGCAGTCACTAGGAGTGCAAAGGGAACCTATCTGAAAGATGTAACTGTTTGCCAGAAATTATTTAGAGTAATAATGAAATTACAGTTTGTCTAACCTGCTTTCTTTGCAGTCAGAACTGTGTCTGCTAGTTCCCCATTCTAGTTTTGAACTGCTGAACTGGACCAATCAGTGTGGGGTAAGCTAGCTCTAAAATGGTGCCTTGGACGAATCAGAACTTGGACTCATAATCTGAGCCAGCCACAAGAGGATTGTATGGGCAGTGACTCTGGGAGATGTAGTTTAGACTTCAGTGCCTTTTTGGACCAACAGCAGCAGTCTATTGTGAGTGACAGCCAATCCAGTCAAGAACTGGGAGGAACTCAAAGGAAGTGCCCGGTTTTGTCGGTTGGAGTTTCAGTTGAGCTTTGGCAGTGAAGAAGGAAGGAGCCCTGTGCTTTTTCAGTGTGCAGTTTTTAGTCCAACGTGTGTAAGGCAGAGTTCCGGTCTGCAGCTTGTGTAACAGCTTGTTAGGACTGAATCCGTCCTGTGAAAAGAATCAAAGGATCTCTGAAGAGTAGAAACCAGGCTCACCCTGTAGAAGACTGGAGGAATTGCTGAAAATTGCACTCGGTCTGTCAGGAACTGAATCTGCTGTGTGTTTCCCGGTATTGTGCAGTAATTGCGATCGGGATACAGATGCAGCCTGCCTGGTATAGTGCTTTCTTTTATATGGATGTGTGAAGAGGTTTGTGTACCTCAAGTGAGCCCTGCTGACATTGAAGGACCCTATCTTATTTGGAGGTCGTGAGTACTAATTCAGGTCGCTCCTGTTGAATTGCCACATTAAATCCAAATGGAATTACTGTACTGCTGACTGTTTAATTCTCCTTTCTGTGTGAAAGGGCCCCACCAGCTGCCACGGTTTGGACTAGCCACTAGGGCTTGGGTACCCAGGGACAGTAACTGATAGGGATAGGCCTGTGCACAGAGCCATAGGTAGATTATTAGAGTGATAAGCTAATTAACCTGATTTCCCTGTCCTTGTTATATCCCCTAAATAAATCAGAGCTGCTTGTTTCAGCAAAGTTATACTGCCTGAGGTATTTGTCTATGTTAAAGTACTGTACTGTGATTGTTGCACTGTATCTCATTTCACAGGAGGTCCCAGTGCCGGAACCAGACCTGGGGTAAGTGTATACTGTGAAGGTAATTCTGATATATTGTGTGGGCCACTAGTGGGAAGAAAGGGGGGTTGCAGTGTCCCAGAGAGCTGTGACCAAGTTAGTTTAACTATTGCAAACCCTGACCTCTGGGTGGAGGCACCCGCCATTGGATCCAGGCCCCTCAACCTGTTAGTGGCAAATCAGGCAGGGGTAGTAGCCCCTGGGATAGCGCCATCTAGGGGTTACACAAGCTTGTGGAAGGAGAAAGGGCTTCTCAGTGTCAACCCCCTGTGTTCCAGCTTGCTATCTTAACAAACCCCAAACAGCTTTCTGCAATTCATTTCAACAATTTACCTATATACATTTGTAAACCAAGAGATCTCAGATTCATGTAAAGATTCACATGTAGGTTTTAAATGCAGAGAAGCAAGGAGAGAAGAAAGAACAGAAACAGCTAGTAAGGAAGGGAGATAATAGGGGAAATTGGGGGACCATTGGAGTGACCAGTTCAGAGGTTCCACAAGGAAAATGTGATTGCACCATCAGAGATACAAAAGATAGACAAGTGACAGAATAGGGGAAGACAGAAAAATAGATCTTTGCTTTTAACTCTCTCTGCATAACAAATGGGATAGCGTATTACCCAGCCCTGTCACAGGTGGTGAACAGGAAGATGAATTTATTTATTTATTTAATTTATTTATTTTGAGTTCACCTAAACTGGTAATCTTTCCATTTTATTCCTTTTAGGCATATTTGTTAATTTCATGTTTTGAAGGACTTACCATGACATGGGTGTTATATTTTTATCAAACTGTGTGGCAGAAATGTGAACGGACGTTCTGCAGAGGGTGGAATGCTCATACACTCAGGGTTTCAAAAGTCTTGCTATGACAGCCAAAGCTGTGAGAATGTACCACTTATCCCCTGGTAGGGGTGCGTGCATATTACCAATATGTAATAATTTCCCCACTGACAACGTTGGAGCCAACAGAAAGGGAAATTATGGTAAGTATGGAGGAGTTTCTTCTTGAAGGGTTCTTGAAAGGTTGAGAAAAGCCTGAATTGCTAAACATTTACATACACTTTAGCTTATAAGGAACTTCTTTGTTATATCCAGCCTCTATCAACAACCGCTTCCTATTTAAACAGTTAAACTTCGTCTTCTACAGCTGTATTTTTTCTGCTTTTCCAGCCCTGTAGATGTATCAACCAGATTGATGTAGTCTGCAAGACAATTGAGAAAACCATCAACCAAACTGTGCAGAAAACCCTCAATCAGTTAGAGAAGGACTGCCATTTGATAGTTGATACAATCAACAATAAATTCATACAAGACAGGTATTGTTTCTTTGTTTTGGTTATGTAATAATTGTTGTTATAATTTCTTTTTTTATTCGTCTCCAGCTCTAACCCCTTCAGCCTTCTGGCGACTTCCTGGCCCCAATACTGCCTTACCTGCTGCTTCTAATCCCAAGGACTTTTATCAAGCTCTTTGTCCACTAGCCGAAGACCTGACTCCTCTGTTTGGGTCTTGGTGCTCCTTCAGCCTCAACTGCTGCTCCCCCTGCTGTCTTGGCCAGTGAGGAGCCACAGAGAGAGAGTCTCGTGAGTGCAACAGCAACTGTCATATATACGGCTTGTTAGTCATTGTGTTTCTCTGGTTTTCTCCCCACCCATCACTTTGTGGTGCCCTGACAGGCCTCGCACACACACACACACAGTGTCCTCTGTGGAGGGTGTCAACTCCTGGGCATACCAGGGGTTCCTGCAGTGGCAGAACCAGCCACTGACCCTCCCAGGCTGTGAGCACTGACGAGCAGCAGCTCCACTTCAGCAACCCTGAGCTGTCTGGCTGGCTCCCGAATCCACTACTGAACTCGGGTCACCAGCATGGGAGCCCACAGTCTCTAGCTGTGAGACACAATGTAGTCGGATCTGCAATGTGGGGTGACACCCCCTCCTCATGGATCAGGGATGAGCAGGGGTGAACACAACTCTAGGGCTGGATAGCAGACTTCCTTTTTCTTAGGAGACAGTCCTTTGTTCGGGGTTGGTGCCATGTTGGTCACCCATGAGGCTAAGTATACTGCTAGTTTTGTGAAAGGTCTGGCAGTCCAGTAAGGACATTGACTTTCCTGTGGTGCATTGTGCAGGCAAGCCCAGACCTTCGAGTGGAATCAAATTTGGGTACTATATGTATGCATGCCTGTTTTGCATTTCCAGTGTTATACCCCAGGTCAGCCAAGAGGGGGCAGATTTGTTTTCACAACTCATTATTGTTCCCAGTGCTTCTCCTGGGACCTCTCTGCTGTTAGGTAGAATGGGCCGGCTGGACTCCAAAGGGGGCAGACATCAGCCCAGTTCCTGTAGGACAGCTGGTATACGCAGGCCACTTAGCTGGTACTGGTGTAGTGCACTTGGTGATCGCGGGCATGGCTCCTACGTCAACATACCCAGCAGTTCTGTTTTGGGGGAGTTTTTTCCTGTCCCAAGGCTGGTTGGAACCTATTGGTGATGCAGGCAGAAGAAACAGTTCTTTCTCTGACGTCTCGCAAATGCAGCTATTGTTTTACCTGATGTAGGTATAGCAGAACTGTACAGTTTTTTGTTATCTGCTGCATGGGACTGATCATATCTGTAGGCACTGCTGCATATCAGAGTCACCCAGCGGTAGTTGTACAGATTCCTTAATCAATGTTCCTGTACACTCTACAGGTTGGTTCATCAACATAAACCCAGTTGGTTTAAGGTGCAAGCAGAATTGTGATGTGTCCCTATTTTCCTTGTGCATGCATGTATTTTTTCCCCTAGACTATCTGTTTCAGTGGAAGGTACGACGATAGCCCTGCTCTATGTCAGCAATATCTGGCTAGAGGGGCTATCAGGATTTAATTGAGGATCAGACTGGAGCTGTTGCCTTGTGTCTCATTGCAGAACATCAGAGGTGGTTTTTGTTTTGTTTTTTGCATTTTTTATTTTTAAGTTTTATACAGGCAAACTTACAGTAAGATGACCTCCGAGAGATACAGGCATGTTACAATAACATAACATTTTCTTACTTAAGGATTGTCCAGACACTCTCCCTTTAAGTTACTACATAGGGGGAATTACCATTAAATTAGTTCCAGGTACAGACAGAGTATATCAAGGCCTAAGAGCAGCACAGAGTGTGCTGTAGATACACCAGAGGAGGGAAATCAGGTCTACCTATTTTGCCATTATGGCCTCATGCCTACGGTATCCAACATAAAGATTATTAGCACAACTTGCTAGAATTTATTCCCTGAGAACGAGCTCATTTATCCAAACAAAGCTTTTATATAACTATCCACTTATAACCCCATATTGTTTAGCTATATTAGATTCTCATGTCGAGTCAGTAGTGTTCAGCTCTGGTCATAGCTTTCAAAGTCCAGTACCCCAGTTTTAAGTGTAAGGAGAATAATGGAGTACTAAAAGAATATAAACAGTTCAGACTAACTGAGGTAAGTAAACAAGACCCAGGATGGCTCCAGGAGGCCAGTCGCAGCTTACTGTTCGTGGGTCTACATCAAAAGTCAGTCGCCCTTAGAAATGGCTCCCTCATCATCCGAACCTCCCTCTGCCTCTGTCGATTCAAGTTCAATGCACAATTGCAATTTGGTGACCTCTGCAAGATCATTGAAAAGGTAAGTGCAGCCATTCCAGATAACTTTCAACTTGGCCTGCAATAGCCGGCCTGGTGGCGCTGAGGGTTGAGGCGCTGGACACCACACCTCGCGCCATGCCAGCGAACCAGATTCAGAACGAGCCTGGGCCACCAGGGGTCGGCAGGGGAGAGAGAGGATCGAGCGTCCGGAGGACAGCTCTCCTCTCTCTGGGGTGGGTTTCAGGTCATCCTGGCACTGCAGTGGCCCCCGGTGGAAACCGGAGGTACTGCGCACACCAGGGACTTCAGTAGCGGGACCGAGGAGATCTGACCCAGGTGAGCCTGGCCATTGCACGATCCGAGCTGTTGTGGAGGGGAGAGGGGTTGTGGGCGAAAACACTTCAAGAAAAAATTCCTCTGCCACCTGATAGATGACGGAGGGTCCGGGGGTGAAGCCTACCATTCCCAATGCTGGGCTCTTCCTCTCGCTTTCTCTGTTCTCCGTCCCAGGGGCTGCCGGACTAGATTGTAAATAGAGCACTACGAGGTGTAAATCTGGTGGTCCTGCCTCGGGGGACTCAGAGCCGGAGGGCTGGGTGGCCGAAGGGAACGGAGATTCCCGGTCACAGAGGAGTGGGAAGGAGCTTCAGGTGGGGGGAGATTAAGGCATCCACCGATCGACCACTCCCGAAGGAGTTCAGGTCAGTAAGAGTGAATAAATAAAATATTTTAATAAAACAAACCGACTTGGCCTGCAGTAGGAGTTGGTTTAGGATTTTCATGGATCGAAATGCCGCTCGAACCCAATCAAAAGCCTTCCTTCTCTGCCGCGAGGAGTATGAGAGGTCAGGGAAAAGTGATAGGTCCAACTCCCCATAGTGAAGGTGTCGCTTGAGCCTAGCCATCCACAGAATTTTGTCCCAGACAGCGATTCCGTTGCAAATTACCAGGCGAGTCCATGGCCCTGTATCAGCTCCAGCTCATCTAGGAGTAATGCAGTAAGCCTTTTCTAAGGCCAAGGGGGGGGGGGGTCCTCATCCGTTATGCTTAGGATTTGTGGCAGCAATGTTTGCAGAAATGCAAGTGGGTCTTCACCCTCCACTTGCTCTGGAAGGACAGTTATTCTAATTTTCTTCTTCCACGCCATGCTCTCCAAATTTTCAAGACGTTGGCGTAATAAGGAATTTTCTTTGATTAACTTCGTGGCTTAGTCCATATATTTAACAGATGCCCCCTCAGCTTGTTGGACTGATTGTTCAATTCCATCCATCGTGGTCTCAAGTGCTGTTACTCGTGGGGTAAGCACGTCCAGCTTCTTATCCATATCGCATATTGTTTTGACCAGCTGCGATAGTGTTCACCGTGCTAAGGGAGACCACCTCCGCTCCCGCGGCACTGCTGCTTGCTGCTTCCTCATGTTGTAGAGGCCGTCCACCGCATGGCTGAGTTTTAGGCTTGAACAGTCTGTTGCCGTGGTTGTGCCACGTTGTTTGCCCATTTTCAGAAATAGCTTATTAGAAGTGGTAATTATCTACAAAATGGCTTTGCATCAACCGAAAAAGACTGATTTTAAATACTTTAAGGTTCAATATCATGGGAGCTCTAAGAAGGAGCATCTACTCCAGTTCACTGCTAAGCCACGCCCCACATATGAGGTGGTTTAAAGACTTTCTTGTCCTGTCTTCCAGAATTCAGGCCATTCCATGAATACCTAGTGGCTACTATACAAGACATGTGTTTGGCTCAGCTCTGAGCCAGCACTTTGGTTTAGCTGCTGCAGTTGGATGGCTGGAATTTGGTGAGAGTTCAGATGCATTGGAGATAGGCAGAACAGAAGAGTAGCATGGTCTGTGCCAGGGGCTTGGAAGCCCTGGGGCTGCTCTGCTGACAGTTCCACCTGGGTGGAGAGTTCCTTGATGATGTTGAGGGTTAGAATTCTTGATAGTAGTGTCTAGACTGGAGAACTCAATAGTTGTTTTTTCAGGCAAATGTTTTTTTCTTCATAAAGCCTTACGGTTTATCCATGTACTTCAGTTAGGCTATAAAATCCCGCTTCACCTGTAGCTGTCTTATTGCACAGTTCTAGGATCGTGGCAGTGTTGTTCATCCACACTTATTGGCATGTCCCTTTCCCCTTTGAGAATCACCGGAAGTCTTCAAGCTGGCTCCTCCCACTCACTCAGGTGGTATAACCCTCATCTCCACCCCATGACACCAGATCTTCCTTTCCGCTGGAAGATTCAGGTTGCCTCCTTCGTGCTCCTGCATATTTGTAGGCCCTGGCTTCTAAACTTTCGGTTATTCTGAAACTTCGTCTAGTTCGCATTAGCGATCGCAACTACTTACCTTCAATTGTGGAAGATAAGTCTTCCCCTGGATTTTGCCAGTGTTCCTGCAGCCAGATGGTGTAGCGCAGCGATCCCCACACCACGTGTGTCTACTGCCTTGGTGTCAACCATGACACCTTGCAGTACAATTTTTTGTTTAGCATTTCACTCTAACATCCTCGACGACCATCTCACATGCCTGAAGTTGGGGGGGCCAGAAAAACTGAACCCTCCGGTGAAATCTAAGGAGGCTAGGATCCCCTCGACCGAAAGGCCAAAGAAGATCCACAAACGCTGTAAAAAGAGGCAGTGACATCGGTTGTCCTCGTGCTCCTCGGACGATGAGAGGCTCCGCTGGAAACTCCAGTGCTATGAGGACCTCATGTGGCAACAGCTGATTTTGATGGGGCACAAGCCGACCCCGACTCCTACCCTGGTCGTTACTTGGCTTTCACCTCCCAGGCCGGAGCTGACTCTCTCTGAGCCGATTAATTCAGTTCCCCCACCCGTGGAGCTGGCAAAACCTCCAGTTCAGCCTAATCCAGTCTTTCCATCGATAATGGTGGAACCACTTCCCAAGCAGCCTGTGGGAGGGGCTCCTTCCAAGGAAGATAGACCAGACACTGGGCTTCCCTGGCGTCTCTCGGTCACTGTCACCTAAGACTGCCCTTAGCGGGTCGAAGGTGACCTGGGTCGTCAACTGTTGTATCCTGATTCCTCCGACTTGGATATGACCGGCCTACATTCTCATCCCAGGGATGACGAATCGGCTGGAGGGGTTAGAGACGGAGGAAGGTCCTTGTCATTCCAGGGCATTCTTCACCTCATCTCTGAGTCCACAGGGATGTCCCTGGAACCAATCCAGTAAAAGGCGTAGTACCCTCTCACAGACATCCTCAAGAGAGCGGATGCACCAACAGAGGCTTTTCCTGTGGTCGAGGCCATTGTCGGCTCGGCCTTAGAACTTTGGCAGCATCCTGCCTCTTGTCCAGCTCTATCTGCCTGCATGGCCTGCAAGTATGTGGTGCCCATGGGGTCCCTTGCAGGATTCACAGAGCACCCTTCAGCCGAGAGCCTGGTGACCCCCACTGTGTTCAGGCATCCTGGCAATTCTGCCGACACTGACCGACTTCCCGAAAAAGAATCCAAACTCTTGGATCATTTGGCCAGGAAGGTCTATGCGGCCTCTTTCTTAGGCCTTCGTCAGGCAAGTTCAGCCGTCATCATGGCATACTTCTCCCATGCCCTCTTGGGGTCTTTGGATGAAGTCCTCCCACACCTCCCTGTGGACATGCAGACCACGGTCAAGCAGGTCTGGGATCAGGGATGGGCTGTTGCCAAACAGCAGCTTCAGACAGCCCTGGACATTTGGGATTCTTGTGCCCGCTTGATGGCAGCCGCAGTTGCCTCCCTTCGCAGGGCTTGGCTGAGACTCTCCTCCATTCTGGCAGATACTCAGGACAAACTAGCTGATGTACCTTTCCTGGGTGGGCACCGACCTTTTCGGCTGAGGTGTGGCTGGTCACCTTCAGCGCATTGAGCAGTCCAATGCCACCCTGGATGCAACTTATGCAAAGGGTTCTTCAGGCAAGAAACAGCAGAAGAAGAAGAAGAAGGAGCCTTTTTAGCATTCTTCCCCTACAGCGCAGCAACCCTCCATTCAAGGAGGACAGCAGCAGCAGCAGCAGGCTCAAACTTGGCACCCAAGCCCGGGCCCTCCCAGGCCCATAAAGGAGGCCAAGGTGTGGATCCTCCTCCTCCTCCAAGCCTGCTCAATGACGGGGTAGGGGCTGCCTCCCCCTCTCCTGTCACGCCAGCTCTAGGTCCTCCCGTTGGGGGCCAGCTCCGCCATTTTCTTTCTGCCTGGTCCGTTATTACCATGAACAGGTGGGTTTTGGAAGTGGTCGGTCAGGGACTGCCTCTGGAATTTGAGCAGCACCCTCCAAGCCGAGCACGCGCCCCTCAGGAGGAAAGAGATTCCATCCATACTCAGTTGGCTCTCTGAGAAGACATCGCTCAGCTCCTCCTCCTCAAGGAGGCAGTAGCTCCAGTGGTGGATTCTCCAGCAGACACAGGCTTTGTCTCCAGGTACTTACTGGTGACCAAGCGGATGGGGAGCTGGTGCCCCATTCTAGATCTCCACGACCTGAATCAGTATCTCAGGTCACGCACCTTTCAGATGGTCACTCTGTCCCAGATCATACCATCCTTGGAGCAAAACATGTGGTTCTGTTCACTCGATCTGCAGGACGCGTTCTTTCATGTCCCAATCCGTCCGTCTCATTGGTGGTTCCTCTGCTTCAGACCTGAAGGGACCCTATACGAGTTCCGAGCCATGCCGTTTGGCCTGTCATTGGCCCCACGAGTCTTCACCAAATGCATAGCAGTGGTGGCAGTCCATCTCAGGCGTCGGGGATGGGGGGTCATAATTTATCCCTACCTCAATGATTGACTCTTAGCAGGTCCCACCCAGCAGGAGGTGGAGAGTTCCAGGGGATCTGGCCCTCCAGACCTGCTCCCAAGTCAGCCTCTTGATCAACGAGGCCAAATCGTAGTTCGTGCCTTCTCAGGTGATGTGCTTCATCAGGGCAGAGCTCGACTGTTGTCAAGCCAAAGATTGGCTCCCGGCGTACAGGGTGGAAGTTCTCTCCTCCTTTGCCCAGTCATTTCTTGTTGGACGATTGCGCCCTGCCTGGGACTTTCTGTGCCTTCTGGGTTACATGGCGGCATGCACCTCCGTGGTCCATTGGGCCCTGTGGCACATGCACCCCCTGCAATGGGAGCTGGCCGCCCAGTGGACTCAGAGCCACGGTCATTTCAACCAGCTGATCACTGTAACCCAGAAGATGTGGGATGCTCTCCAGTGGTGGACCGCCCCAGACCAGTTGCAGGAAGGGGATCCCGTTTGTCCGCCCAGAGACGATGGCGTTCTCACGACCGATGCCTCTCTCATGGGTGGGGGAGCTCACATGGGGGACAAAAGGGGCCCATGGGTTCTGGACCCCCCGAGGAGTCCCGATACCACATCAACCTGTTGGAGCTCAGAGCAGTCAGACTGGCACCGTCAGCTTTTGCTCCTCAACTCCGGAGTCAAGTGGTTCAAGTCCAGATGGACAATACCACGACCATGTACTACCTCAACAAACAGGGCAGCACGCACTCCCATCTGCTTTGCAGGGAGGCGCTCCACATCTGAACCCTCGTCAGCCATCTGGAGGCGGATCTCCTAGCCATTCATGTGTCAGGAGCCTCAAACCATCTGGCGGATGCTCTCAGCCGCTGAGGTGAGACATCCCACAAGAGTTCTCTCCATCCAGAGGTAGCTTACAGCCTGTTCTCCCACTGGGGCAAACCGATGGTGGACCTGTTTGCCTCCAGGGAAAACACCAAGCTGAGGCTGTTTCATGCCCAACCACATCTGCAAGGCTTGCTGCAGGGGGATGCCTTCTCGAGGCTGTGGACCCCAGGCCTCTTCTACGCCTTCCCTCCATTTCCCTTAATCCACAGAGTGCTCCTCAAGGTGAGGAGGGACAAGGCAATGGTGATTCTAGTAGTCCCAGACTGGCCGCGCCAGTTCTGGTATCCAGATCTCCTCAGCCTCAGCTGCAGGCCCCCGGAGCGGCTTCCAGCATACCCGGACCTGATCTCTGTCAGTCAGGGGGAAGGTATACCATCCGGACCTTCAATCCCTGCTCCTCACAGCCTGGTACCTGAGCAGCTAGAGTTTTGGATTTGGGTTTTTCCGAGGATGTCCTTACAGTGGTGGAGGCATCCAGAAAGGAATCGACCAGGAAATGTTATGCCTTCAAATGGAAAAGGTTTTCCATTTGATGTCAGGGCAAGGGCCTGGAGCCTCTGTCCTGTCCAGTGGCTAACACTCTCGATTACCTTTGGTCTCTCTCTCCAAAGGGGGTCTACAGTCATCGACCCTTAGGGTGCACCTGGCAGCCATCTCTGCTTACCAGGCGTGGGCCGGTCAGCCGACGTTGGCACAGGAGACAGTGGTTGGGTGCTTTTTCAAAGGCCTGAATCACATATCCCCTTCGGTGGGATCTACTGCTGGTACTAGCAAAGCTCTTGGGCAAGCCATTCGAACCAATGCACAAGTGTGTGTTATCACACTTGTCGTGGAAGACGGCTTTCCTGGTGGCTATCACGTCTGCCAGAAGGACACTGGAGCTCCAGGCACTTTCGGTGGACTCCCATCATCTGGCCTTCCATAGGGACATGGTTGTCCTACGCCCCCACCTGAAATTCCTTCCGAAGGTGGTGTCAGAGTTTCACCTTAACCAGGTGTTAACCATGCCAGTATACTACCCTAATTATACCTCGGAGGCCGAGTATAGGCTCCATACTTTGTGGACCTGAGATGAACTCTTTCCTTTTGTAAGGAGAGGGCAGCAGAAATTCAGGAAGAGGTTCGCCAGCTGTTTGTCACCTACACTAATGCCGCTTCTGGCAGACCTGCAGCAAAGTGGACTGTTGCAAGCTGGATTACATCTTGCATCAGTCTGTGCTACAAGTTGGCGGGCATGGAGCATCCCAGAGGGATAACAGCTCATTCTACCTGCCATACCGCTGCATCGGTGACTGTTTCCAGGGACATTCCTATCCAGGAAATCTGTTGGGCTGCTACCTGGAAGTCGGCAAACACCTTCATTACCCGTTACCACATCGACCTTGATTCACGCCGGGATGCTGGTTTTGGGGCCTCAGTTCTCTAATCTCTATTTCCCAAGTGGGTATCAGTGGGGGTATGCACCTTGCCTCCCTCCTCCTGGAGAACTACTAGGAGTCTGCCAATAAGTGTGGATGAACAACATGTCCACGATCTTAGAAAAAACACTCACCTGTAACGGTAGTTCTAGGAGTGGTATATGTTGTTCATCCACACGGACCCACCCAACCTCCTCGGCTGCGGACGCACAACACCTGGCTTTCAGTGGGCTAAGATCTGGCATCATGGGGCGGAGTCGAGGGTTATACCACCCGGGTGGGTGGGAGGAGCCAGCTTGAAGACGTCTGGTGATTTCTAAAGAGGAAAGGGACATGCCAATAAGTGTGGACGAACAACATATACCACTCCTAGAACTACTGTTACAGGTGAGTAATCTGTTTTTTTGCATGTCTAGGCTTGTAGCGCCCAGAGTAAAAGCACAGAGGGAAGCTCCCCCTGTGCAGAAACATTACCGCTACACAGATGTTATTTCAGTCTCTTGAGCAAATGCACAGCCCAAGAATATTGGAGTGGGTATTCCATTGGCACCTGTTACAGCTATCTTTGATGATAGTGAGCCCAGCCTTCAGTGGGTATTCCATTGGCACCTGTTACAGCTATCTTTGATGATAGTGAGCCCAGCCTTGAGTTGGGGAGGGGGGCAGTCTGGATCAGATACCAGTGCTAGGAGACTTGGGGTTCTATTCTCAAAGGTTGGCACAGCAGGGCGTACAGAATACCTGCGTAACGGCATAGTTGCCCCAAACACTTTGGCGCATGGTGCGTCCTATTCTTGTAGGTCACGTGCCTTTGTGACATTACACCCTCTTTAGGGTTGCTGGTGCCAAAGAGTTGGTGCAAGCCCCGTAAAAAGGTTGGTCGGTGAAGTTAGACTAGCAAAAGCTGGTCTGACTCACCACATGTGGCTCATGGAGGGCTCAGGTTTTGAGAATCCGGAATTCAGCCCTGGGATTGCCGCAAGCCCCATGCGCCATGCGTTTGGTGCACCTGGGGCACGTGGCAATCTAAGTCTTTTGAGAACAGAGCCTTAAGTCTTTAGATCCACTGTTTCCAGTCCCTAAATGATAGTAGGGATAAAAGAAGTACTCCCATTCCTGTCCAGGATTTAGTTTAGAGCTGACATAAGCAAAAGAAGTTGCAGACATACATTTTTGCAATAGGAAGCGACTTGGTTGTTTCTCTGAGCTAGCTATCTTGTAATAATAGTCTACACAGCTGGAAAATCGAAGATTCGGACTGAGTGGCTAAGTTGAAGGGAGTCACTCAGAGGAGTTCCTCTACCTGGGAGTGTCAGAGCGGCTGTGTAGAAGATTCATCTGGCTCTAGAATGATTTTTCTTTCTCGGGGAGAGCCCATCAGGATTAAATCTGTAGCAGTTGTATTGGTGGTAGTCACAGTCAAAGTGCTAATTGAATTTCAAGCAGGAAAACATAGTGACCACACAGTTTGGTATAGGTTATAAGTTAGTACACCTGGGGGGGTGATCCCCTATCCAGAGAGTATTTTGACCTGCGTGAGAGAAGGTCCAGTGGTGACCACACTGTTCGGTATAGGTCACACATTTGTACACTGGTGGGGGGGGGGGATCCCCTATCCAGGGGGTATTTTGATGTGCACGACAGAAGGTCCAGCGGCCACAGATTATACTATGTGGCCATAGGAGATCCTTCAGGGGCTTCGGCCTTTCCGTCTTCCTGGTGACCGCAGGCGGAGGCAGTGCATGTCCACCTTGGCAGTGGAACTTCATCAAGTATACCATCTTAGTGGTTGTTTCACTGTTGCCCTGTACCTGCAGGATGCAACGATCAGAAGGAAGTTTTCCTCTTACAATTTTAGACCGTGACCTATGATTTTCGTACAACTAACAATATATGCTGTTGGCAGCCTGGTTTCTTTGTACTGATGGAGGCTTCAGAAGTGGGGGTTCCTGCCAGGGGAGAAATCTCACTGATGGTCTGTAACAGATGTTCTTCTCCGTGGCCTTGGCAGAGTGCAGACTTTTCTGTGTGGTGGTCAGATACCAGGGTGTTAAGTCCTCCAGTGCCCAAGTTTTGGTTGTTATTTTGCATGGGGAACCGCCAATGGTTTTTCATAGTTCCACAGATACATAATGATTTGACATGGAGTACAGAAGGCCATAGATTCCTACACGCTAAGAATTTTTTGCTGTGTAAGGCATAAAGACAGGATGATGCCTTCAGTAATTTGGTTCTTTATTCAGTCCATGAGTAGCAGGAGGTGCAAGGGCCTTACTTAGAGTAATTTTATCAAAGGAATAACACCTCCCTTTGCAGTTACTCGAAAAGGTATGAATTGCTCAGAACAGAGTTCTTTTCCTTTTAGGGTGCTCTTAGCATCTTAGATGAAAAGGACTAAGTTTTGTTGCTGAATCATGCATGTGGTTTTGTAGTGCTATTTTTTGTGCTTTTGGGGCTCTACAGAGTTTATGCCCTGCACTTTGCTTTCATACCAATCCAGTATTACGCTTGGCAGGCAATAGTTATCAGATAAGTCTAGAAGCTATTGGCTAGGGAATTATATGGGACAATTTTCTCTCCCTCCCTCCCTACCTAGACGGGTACTGCTTTCTAGAACTCACATATATTAACTACCTTCTACACTGACAACATAGAGTGATACAGAAAGGAGATATTCCAACATAGTTAGAATAATTTCCTTTTCTGTTAGCGTCAATGTTGTCAGTGGGGCCTCTCGCTGGAGCTGTCTGCTCTTCTGGAGAATATCATTATGTATAAGATCTTTGTAGGCGTATATTGGCTTCAAATCGGAAGATACCTACAGTGCTCTTTCAGGGCTTCAGATTTATCAACAATATCTGGACACATCTGTACGATAATTCTTGATTGGTGAAGCGAGCTAATTGATTACATTGTGAAATGTATAAGGTTCTGTTTGTGTGGGGAACCCACATGGATATCTGTCTATCGTAAAAGATCCAGCTGTATCTTCTTTAACTAAACTTGTTTTCTGTTTAAGTCAAGTTAGAAGGATTGGAAACTCATGAGATCCGAAAGGGAATCTGGTGTCCGATGCTGGAGGTCACAAGTGGCAAATGTAGGATGGCAGTCACACTTGTGGATCCCGAATGTGGGTCCTATTCTATCAAGTCATGGTAGGCTCATATTGTTTCTCTTTTCTTTCTGGTATATATTTATGTGAGGATTCAACTGGGAACACTGACAATGGTTTGTATATTGTGGGTTTGTGTATTGCATACTGCGTTGATAGAAATGTACTGAGGTAGCTGTGGCAAATGGAATGTTCCATGTTCCTGGGTGTCTGTGCTGAGGTCACAGCTTTTGGGCTGCACTAACTACCCCAGTGGGGAGCACATTACCCAGATGGATTAACTACCTTCCCCATTGACAACACTGGAACTAACAGAAAAGGAAATTATGAGCCGGCTCCGTGGCACTGAGCAATAGGGGATCACTTGGCATGCTGGCGACCCAGGTTCGCACCCGCACCCAAGATGACAGGAGTGGAGACTGGCGGGGAGGGTTAGGAGCGTCTGGACGCTCTCCTCCCGGGGGGGGGGGGAGCGAGCTTGCACCACTTTATGAGTGGCACCTGGTGGCCCATAGTGGCAGTGCACTTCGTGCCTCGGTCGACCGGGTGACAGTTGCCAGGTCCCCTTGTGCCATGCAGCCTGGGTGCATGCCTCTAAGCCAATTCCCCGCCGTGTGCCCAGTGTAGCAGACTCCGAAATCTTCCCTCCTGTGGACCCCAGGAGGGAGCCTCACCCGTCCCCCCCCCCAGTTAAGGAATACATTGGGTGGCCAGGATGCGGCACGTGAGAGGATGGTACAGATGGCTGAGAGGGATGACTTGGTGGGCAACGGCAGTCCCTAGGCAAGGCCTGAAGTAGTGGCCTGCGGGGGGCCATGGGGAGCATAAAGAAATAAAGCATAGAAAAAAAAGAAAAGGAAATTATGGAGCCGGCCTGGTGGCACTGAGGGTTGAGGTGCTGGCAGCCACACCTTGCACTATGCCAGCAACCCGGGTTCTGGAACAAGCTCAGGTCAGCGGGGGTCAGCAGGGCAAGGGAGGACTGAGCTTCCCAATGGATGCTGTCCTCCTCTGGGGTGGGATATCAGGGGTGCAGTACGCACCTGACGTCTTGAGAGAGCCGATCAGAGCACGGACTCTAGAAGGGTTGGCGGTTCCGTCTAATGAAGTGAGGGAGGGGGTCATCTGTAGGCACTTGGGAGGAATGTGCGTCAGCACGTCTCCTCTCTGGACGCTCGCCGTCCTTGTGCCGGTGTCTCAGGGGGCTGGGACAGGGGAAACCACAGACAAACGGAAAAAAAAACCTCAGCGGTCCTAGATGACGACCGCCCCACCCATCCAAGACCACTGATTCTGGACTGACCCCGCTGTGCAGGAGGAAGTAAGAGGTGAGGCAGTCTAGGGGCATATCCCGAGTAGGCGGCAGAGATGGTGATGAGCGGCCTGAAGGAGTGGGCACCGAGGGTAGGCAGGAGGAGATAAACAGAAATTGTTAAAAATAAATAAAAAAAAAAGGAAATTATGGTAAATATGATGGAATTTCTCCTATCAGTCGGGAAGTCAGAACAAACATAGGGTTTGCCAGTTATCCTCTTGTCCCATCGCTGGTAATAATTCTGCTGTCTTCCACCAAAGACAGGGGGCTGAAAGTGTATAAAATACCTTCCCCAGTGACAATGCTGGCAGTAACAGAAAAGAAAATTATGGTAAGTATGAAGGAATTTCTCCTTTCTGATGGTACAGGATGTATAGTGCTGCCCTCTGCTAGTATTGGCTGGATGTAAGAGCTGGTCTGCGATCCAATGGATTGAATTTTCCTGTGATAGGCAATATAATGTGTTGGAAGCCGTGTCCTTTCAGGATCCCAATTCTGTTGCCAAGTTAGTTTGCTGGGTCCAGCAAAGCTAATCTGTCAGGCAGGCAATAATATTTGAAAATGTATTAATAAAAGTCAGTGACAACTGCTCCAGCAGTCTGACTGTTAAGGCGCCTGTTTTTTTTTCAGGGAGCCATGAGTTTGTGTCTCTGACTTGCAGTCCTCGATGTCTTCATTAGAGCTGGCAGTGCAGTCCATAAGCCACACTCATCACCCCAGGACAGCGTCTTGCCTCTTCTCACAGAAAGGCTGTCTCCTGGCAGTCCAGGGGGAGTGGAGCTGTTCCACAAGGAGCCTTCTTAGTTACGCTTGTGTCTGAGGAGCCATTTGTTGGGAAGAGGTGGAGGTACAGACACCAGGCCCAACCCTCACCTCCACTAGACAGTATATGGGGCATGTAGTTTCAGCTGTGGTGAGATATGGACCCCATAGGTTCATGGTAGGTAATGAGAGATGGATGGGTGTAGGGAGAACACAGAAATGCCATTAAAAGATATTTAAAAAAATATATAATGCCGTCAGATCTGATGTGATGACATTATCAGCATAATTCATATTTTATCAGCGCCAATGGGAGTTAAGCCTTCACAAAACTGGATAACATCACAGTGTGGACATGCTGCATTCAAAGGTTTGAAGTTGAACTCAAGCAAACATTTATATTTTCATTAAATTATTAAACAGTTTATTCTTTTAAAATGTGATATAAGCATGAGCTTTTCTGAGGATATCTCCCACCACTGAACTACATTATGGAAGTGTAAGCCATCAGGACCACCCAAAAATATTTTGCTGGCTGGGGCCATCCTTGTTGACTCACCTTGTTGGCACTTATATCCTGCCATCAACCGTTCCTTGATCCACCGCTGATGAAGAATGCCTTCAAACTTGGAAAGTCTCGCTTTTGCTACTGCTTCAAGTATGTTTTTCAAATGTATCTTTTATGCTGCTGCCAATGGAAAATGAACCATTATTCCGCTATTGCTCTTGCAATAGCGTTAAACTACTTGGGTTCATGCTGAAGGGTCTGTGTTGTCTACTTCACAAATCTCCAAAGTCCCAACAGATGTGCACCTCATCCACTGAAGTCCTACTAGTCCCAAGGTGCCAGACCACGCAATGCCAACGTGCCCTTTGTAGCAGAGCGCCTTCCTGGATCAATGGACTCCCCAATAGTCTAGCTACCCTTTCTAAAATTAGAGAGTTCAAACATAAGCTCCAACCTCACCTCCTAACTGAAAACTCCTGTGATTGCTCCACCTAATTTCCAGGTCCCTTTTCAGGACCTCCACCAGTCCATCCCCCCACCTTGACCTCCCATCACTGATACCTCTGTCACCTCCATCTTACCACCCTCCTCGCTGCCTTTGCCCCCTTCCCCTCTTCCCCTCTCCGTCCTCCTTTTCTAAGACTCTTTCCTCCCCCCTATCATAGTTGCAACTTGACAAGGCTACCTGGCTGCACCTCCCCTCTTAGTTCTCTCCCTCCCCCACTTTTCTTCCCTCTGCCTCTGATCAGGTTTTGCTTAATGTGTAAATAACTGAAGCTTAATTGTCCTATACTTTATTTTAAACACATATACATCTGTTCGGAAATATTCTGTATGACTTGTCTGTTTCCCTGTAACTGTAACCCTCCCTACTGATGTGGAACCTTTGTAAATGAGCTACCTGACGCTCAAAGGTGTTTGTAATTCCTAGAACGAATAAATAAATAAAGATGACGATCACTTCATGTGTATCCATTGCCTTGGCAAAGACCACAACATTAAAGCCTGCTCAGTTTGCCAGAGCTTTAATCAGGCAACCAGGAGACATTGCAAGAAGCCTTTAGAATTGCATTTAAAGCTAAACAAAATGGAGAAATCAATTGCAGCGAAGGTGGCTTCACCATTGTCGTCTGCGTCTGTTCATGGTTCACCATCAACTCACTGTTCCCCAAGGTTGACAGTGTCCATCACTGACTGATCCAAGGAAAAGGACAAATTCTCAAAATTGGCAGAGAAACACCACTGCCCTTCCCACTGCCTTGTCACACTGCTTGGCCACCTTTAGGTCATCAGATATGATTACTTCAAGGTCTCTTTCCTGCTTTGTCTTCGTCAGTATCACTCCACCCATTTTGTACTCCACTCTCAGGTTTCTATGGCTCAAGTGCATTCTTTTGCACTTTTGTGCATTAAAACCCAGCTGCCATATGCTTGACCAGTCTTCTGGTCTTTTTAGATCCCTACCCATCCTCCCCTCCCCCCCCCCAGAGTTTCCAGTCTGCTGCAGATCTTGCTGTCCTCTACAAAGCCGACCTTTCCTTCCAGTTTCTCTGTTATGTCTCTTATAAAGACACTGAAGAGGATCAGTCCCAGCACTGATTCCTGAGGTACCCCACTGGTCACCCTCTCTTCCTTCCTTCCTTCCTTGGAGTGAACCCCGTTTACCACCGCCCTCTGAGTCCTGTCCACTAACCAGTTCTTTACCCCTTATTACCCACTCCCAAGCTCTCCAACTTGCTTACCAGTCTCCTGTGTTGAACTGTGTTGAAAGCCTTGCTGAAATCTAGGTAGACCACATCTACTGCCCCTCCCCTCCCCTTCCTGATTCAACTCCTTGGTCAAACAGTCAAAGAAATCTATCAGATTGGTTTGGCATGACCTCCCCCCTTGAACCCATGCTTCTTGGATCCTGTAATCCTTTGGAGAGAAGATATTCCACAATCTTTTCCTTCAGTAGTGTTTCCATTACCTTACTTACCTCTGATATCAGGCTGACGGGCTTGTAATTGGCCGCCTTTTCCCTGCTACCACTTTTGTGAAGTGAAACTACCTCTGCCCTTCTCCAGTCCCCTGGGGCCACGCCGGTCTTCAGTGATCTGTTAAATAGGTCTGTCAGAGGTGCAGCTAGTAGCTCCTTAAGCTTCCTTGGATGCATCCTGTCTGGCCCCCATGACTTTCTCCACCTTCAGGTTAGCGAGTGCTTTCTGGACTTTCTCCTCAGAAAATGGACTGTTGTCCACTTCCCTCCCCTCAAAGCTCCTGGTGCCTTTTCAAGATCCCGGCCCTTCCCTTCTGCTGTGAATACTAAGCAGAAGTATTTGTTCAAGATGTTTGCCTTTTCTTGATCTCCCTCTGTACAGTCACCCCCGTTTAACCATACAGTCCCTCCCTTGGTTTTCCTTTTTTCACTAACATACCTAAAACATGTCTTGTCTCTTTTTGATACTCCCTGAGCTATTCTTTCCTCACTTTGTGCCTTTGTGATCCTTACTGCTTTCCCTGCCTCCCTCTGTTTTAACAGATACACTTCCGTCCTCCCTCTGAGTCCTTTTGAACTCCCTAAGAAACTACAAACAAACAGCATATCTCAATTCAAAGCAGGCCTTAAACAGCATCTCATGTCATGCGCAAACTGCATACCTCTCAACCTCTTTCCTCATAAATCAGGGACAAAGCTTAAAAAAATCAGGGACAAAGACCCAAAATCGGGGACACATCTTAAAAATTCAGGAAGCTGACAGAATAAGGGGATTAGTGTAAAATGCATTTTCTGAAGAAGAACAAGCCTGTAATTCTAATATTTGACATTATTTTGTGCCTACAATCTCCACTATTCTGTCACAAAAACACAAATTTTACAAGGGACAGATACAAATTCTGAGGCAAAATCAGGGATGTCCCTGAAAATCAGGGACAGTTGAGAGGTATGCTGCAAAGTGTACCTGCTGCTCAGGTACTACTTGAAAGTTTTGGCTCTCAACCTAGGTACCACCCAATTGGGACTACCTAGTGAACCCTGCCTCCTTTTCCAGCCCAGCCTAGAGCGTAAGTAAGCTATTCTACCAGCTGTAACCACATGTAGATAATGCCTCTCCCAATTCCCCACCACCTCTTACTTGACAATGCCCCACTGGAGCTCCCCTCCACAGTGCCCCAACCCACCCACCCCACCTCTCCCCTCTGCGGGTAATTTCAAACCCTGCCCTGTTATTTTACTGACACCCAGCCCACTGCCATCTTGTGTAAGCGTTAACCCCTGTACAGTCTTCTCAACTTAGCCTAACAACATATTCGGAGGTCGCTAGGAAGGGGGCAAACTGGTGCAAACAATCATTTTCTGAATTAGCTTCTACTCTGTTATAATTACTCTGTTTGTTCTCCAGTTTGTTCAGCTCTCACTGTAATTGCTCTGGAATAACAATGAATAGGCATCTGTAACGACTGTATATGTGTATTGTCATATTTTGTCCACCCTGACGTGAAACCTTTGTAAAAGAGCTCACGTTCAAAGGTCTTTCCGAAATATTAACTAAATAAAATTATACCTTCTGAATACTGTTTTTTTAGCTTTTACCTTTTCTGCTACCTCTTTTGAGAACCATACCAGTCTCCTCTTTCCTTTACTTTTGCTTACCTGCTTGACACAGAGGTTTGTTGCCTTCCCTATGCCCTCTTTTAGTTTGGCCCACTTTTCCTCCACCCCCTTCAGGTCCTCTCCCCCTACCAGGTAATTTCTGAGGCATTCACCTATCTTTATAAAATCAACCCTTCTGAAGTCCAGGACACTCGCGATTGTGTGATTGGATTCCGCAGCAATTCTTATGTTGAACCACACTGTACAATAGTCATTGGTCCCCAGATGGCTTCTCACCTTGACGTCCGCAACTCTGTCTCTGTTTGTAAGCACCAGATCCAGTATTGCCCCATAATGAGTGGGTTCATTGACTAGTTGCCTGAGGAATGCCCTCTGCAAGGAGTCCAGGATGTCCCTGCTCCTAGCTGAAGCTGCCGCAGGGAGGTTCCAGTCTACATCTGGCAGATTAAAGTCCCCCACCAGCAACACCTCCCCCTTTTTAGTCATTTTGCTAATTGCTTCTAATATTTCCTTATCTAAGTCCTTCCCATGTACCGGGGGCCTGTAGATCACACCTGTCTGAATAGTGGCTCTGTTACCTAACTCAGGGGTAACTCGCAGCAGCCCTACCCCCCCTTGTAGAAAATCCTCCCAACTGGGTATAGCATTTGCACCCAAGATGGTGGGCTTCCTAGTTTCTAAATAGGGCCAGTCTGAATGGTTGGCCAGTTGTGTTACATTTGTTTACCAGAAGCACAGTAAGCAGCTTCCTGGCCTCATTCATGCTCATTCCATCTGTGGGGTGGCAACCTCTGTGGCTTGTTTCCAGAATGTGTGTGCTGCTGACATTTCTGCTGCTGCCACTTGAGTACTGTTCACACATTCATTGAATACTACAGTCTGAGCTGGCCCAGTGGCACTGAGGGTTGAGTCTCTGTGCTCCACACTAGCGACCCAAGTTCAGGAGCACGTTCAGGGCACCGGAGGGGGGGTGGGACGAGGGCTGGGAGAGGACTGAGCGGCCATCAGGAAGCTTTTCTCTCCTGGATTGGGGAGGTTAGCTTTCCCCGGCTCTTGACTGCCACTGAGTGGAGGTTTGATGGTAGTGTTGGGCAAGTCAGGAGAAAGCACTAGGCCGGGTTGGTGGAGCAGGGTCATTGCCGGTTCTGGCACGGATGCACGCCTCCACACACATGCACAGCCGTGTCCGCTGGGATCCCGGGGAGTTCTGTGAAAAAGCCTATGTCCCCCTACCGTCATATGTGATGGCCTTCTGGGTAGCCCCCCTGAGGGCTCGATGACAGGAGTAGGTGGCGACAGGTGGGCAAACAGCTCTGTGGAAAAAAAAATACTACAGTCTGGACATCGTCTCTCATAGACATCTCAGCTTTGGCCTTAATGTTCTGCATGGCCTCCTTATTCAGGATCATTAGGTCCTGCCGTCCTCTCTCTGTGTCCTTAATACTGCTTGGGATCATCCCATGATGTGGCTTAGTGGAGGGAGGTATCCATGAAGAAGATGGAATAGTTACCTACTGTCACAGTTAGAATTTGTGTCTTTGAGCCACAGCTCTCCCTCCCTCCTTCCCCCATCTTCAGGTGACGTGTAATAATACTGCCTGCTCTTGCAAGCTACTTCTCCTCTGATGCCTCAAACAGCATCTGTACTCAGGTTGCCATATCCTCTCCTGTGTGCTTGGTTTGGTCCTGGTTGCTTCGGTCCCTTCTGGTCCAGTGATCCTCCAAGCTTGTCTCCAGCAGTGAACTGAGGCATGCTGGGAATGCCCGTGTTATGTAGGTGCTGATGAAGATGGCCAACATGGGCTGCCCTAGCCAGCAAAACTTTTCTGGGTGGTCTTGTTACCAGCAGCATACAGTTCCATGATGTGGCTCAATGGAGGAGGTTTGCTCAACGTACTTTATGGTAGGTAACTATTTTTTTTTCATTTCCACACTTTCTATGCCACAGTGCATTTACTGTATCTGTACACTTTCAACATCAGTCTCAATATGTAATTTTTAGGGGACAGGAGGGAGAGGGGACATGATAGAAACATACAGATCCATATGGGGGTTCAGTAAGGTGAATTTCACAGAGCTTTTTTTGATGAGGAACAGCGTATCCACTAGGGTGCACAACATGAAGCTGGAAGGAGGGGACATACAGACGAGACATCAAAATACTTTTTCACAGAGCGGATGATGGATGGATGGGTAGAATAGACTGTCCAGAAACATGGTCAGTGCTGGGGTTGTATCACAATGTGAAATATAGTGGGACAGCTTTTAGGGACGTACCAGAAGCAAGAGGGAGAAAGGAGGTGGGGGAGAACTCTGAGGGGGAGGCTAAGTAAGAGTAATACACAGTGAACCAACAGGGCATATTAGATGAACTTTTAACCTGTTTTTGTCCTTATTTTCCTCTGTTTCTGTGTCACAGTTATTCCCACTAAAAATTAGTAAATCTATATGGGTGTGTATTAAATATGTTTCTTTCTACATGTCATATTACTGGTCACCATTTTGTTTTGTTTTGCTTTACATTTTGCAGTGAAAATAAAATCTACAACAAAAAGGCTTCCCTAAAAGTCCTTTTGTTTGGTGCCACTGGTGTCCTGCTGCCTTTCCTGGCTATGATAAGCTTCATCAAGAGCATCATTCCTCCGAAAATTCTGGTGGGGATCACAGGAGAGACAACAGCTAATCTTCTTGATACGTTATCGGTAAAAATGCCAACAATATCAACCTATTATCTTGTAATTAGTTTATGCTTACCTTTTACCATCCATCAGCTGCTTCAGCATTAGAATAGAGTTTTTCTTTGTATAACGTCTTTCATACAGAAGTGTCCCATTATAACGCTTTACCGTGGGGAAAAATCCAGTAGCAAAAGAAGGAAACTATACCAATTAAGTTACATAAGAAGATCAGAGAGTAAAATATGAACAATCAGTACTATTTGGGCTACAACTTGTGATATAGGGTAACTGAGAACAAGTAAATCAAAACGTGTTTGGCAGTGACATTGGCAGTAAATGTTTTAAGGAGCCACTGCACATAAAAATTGGAGAAAACTGACTGGAAGCTCAGTACTACTAGGCAAGGGAAATGGGGCATTCTGAGCCAGATTTTGAAGGCTAAAGGGAATAGATGAGGCGGAGAAAGGGAGAGAGGATGTTCCAAATAGTAGAAGCAGAGATGCTGAAGTATTGCTCACCAATGGTTATAATGTGAAGGCTAGAAAGAAATCCACATTAGGATAAAGGGTGAAAAGTAGGCAGTGAAGAGTTGAGGTCAGAAGGGAAGGGCCAAGTCTGTAAATAATTTTGAAAACAAGTAAGGCAGTTTTAAAGTGGATGCTATTTTGGTTTTGGAGCCGGGGTAGGTGACAGAGGATAGGAGTGATGTGATCCTTTTTCCAAGAGCAGGTAGCAGCTGCTGTTTCAACAGTAAAAACAAGAAACATGGAGAGGAATCAACAACACTCTAAGATGGGATGCTAGGGTGCACAGGGAGGGGTATCACCAGCATAAAAAGGGAAGTGGTAATACCTCTGTATTTAAATCTCTGGTGAGACCCCACCTAGGGAACTGTGTCCAGTTCTGGAGTCCTCGTCTCCAGAAGGACACAAGGCTGCAAGAGACTGTCTTGAAGAAGATCTGAAGGTCTGTATGCAGGACCTTCTTCTTGTGCAGGACCTTCTTCTTGTGAAGGACATAGACAGAGAAGAGGCGGTCCAGAGGAGGGCAACTAAAATGGTGCGGGATCTGCATCAGAAGCCCTATGAGGAAAGACTGAAAGACCTCAATATGTACACTCTGGAGGAAAGGAGGGAGAGGGGGGATATGACAAAGACTTTCAAATACCTCAGTGATATAAATAAGGTTAATTGGGAATCATAGTCTCTGATGACCTGAGCACTAGGAGGCACTGTGATCAGATCATAAGAAAAGCCTTCAGGACATTAGGTTTTATAAAGAAACATATACTGTAAACAGTAGGGACAGAGAGGTGATTTTGCCACTTTGTAACGCATTGGTTAGACCACAGTTTAATTACTGTGCATGATTCTGGTCTCCTCCAACAGAAATGATATCCATAAATTAGAATGATATCCATAAATTAGAATGCGTGCAGTGCAAGACTACTAAAGTGATAATGGGTATGCATTGTTTGAGTTATGAGGATAGGTTGAGGAGTCTGAATTTGTATACACTGGAGTATCAGAGGAAGAGATGGGACTTGTGTTTGGTCTTCCGAGCTTTTAATGGCTTCAATCTTTGGGAAAGCATAGGCCTTGAACTTAAAGATTTGTATTACAATACAAGAGCTCATGTGCTCCAGCTTAAAGGTTGTGTGAATCGTATCAAAAGGAGAGCAACATGGTTCTCGGAAAGAATAGTCTCGGCATGGAATAGGCTACCTCTTAACATAGTGGGCAGCAGCACAATGAATGTCTGCTGTTGCGTCAGCTGACTTCTCCCTGTGTCCCCTTAGGTCCACCAATGGGCCCATCATTGTCCACTGCCTGCTGTTACTATCCTCTCACTTTCTGCTGTCAACTCAACACTGTTTATTTGACCCTCCTCTGGCCTAGCCTTTGTGTCACTTTGAAAAGGGAATACCTCATTCTATGGACATTTTTTGTAATTAGTATACTATGTTCCTACCAGCATCCACCTCTGTATACCTCATGTACTGTTTATTTTCTAATATATCCATACACTATGTAACTTCTTGTATCATTGCTGACAAGACTCCTGTGAGATGATTCTATATCTGTTGTCTGCTACTTATGATGTGGAACCTTTGTAAATGCCAACCTTGCTCAAAGGTTATCTCTGACTATCAAATAAAGGTTCAAGAGGGAAGTCTTTTTCAGGGAAAAGGATGCTCAAGAACAAGGGGTCATGCTATGAAGATGGAGAGGGGTAGACTCAGGGGAAATGTAAGGAAGCACGTCTTCACAGAAAGGGTGGTTCCCTTGAACAGCCTCCCTGATAAGGTGGTGGGAGCAAAAATTATAATGAGATTTAAGACATGGGATAGGTATAAGAGAACCTTACAGGTTAGGAAAGGGGCAGGGGTAAAGTCAGAGATCAAGTAGGGTCTGCGGTGTGACTGTAGGTAAGGAAAATGGGCAGACTAGGTGGGCCAAGAGGTCCTTATCTGCAATCAAACTCTATGTTTCTATACAAACAACTTTAATTTTTAGGTATAAAGTGATCAAAACAGTGGTTGGTGATAGTCTACTGAAACACCGGTTTCTGTTGGGATATCATCAGTCATGATTTTTTACTCCTTATAATGCACTTGAAAATAAAAGTTGTTTGCTTCCAAGAACATTGTTATTTTCTCTGAACTGTGGGCCTTGCTTCCCAGTTGTTACCTGTTCTGTTTTTTTGTAACAGTGCACCCCGTTCTCCAGAGTGGTCTCTTATTTACTTTTTTAAAATTTGAATGGTTTGAAACTTAGAGAGGAGACACTTGGAAATTCCATAGACTCTTGAACTGCAGTAGTCAAAATGAGAGAAAAAATGAAGGTACGAGTAAGAGATCTTTCTAGAGTCAGTCTCCTCCATAGAGTTCCGTTTTTTCATTTTAGGTCTGTAGACACAAGGGCCCAGTGGGCACCACGGCGTCTGGGTCTAGTGACGTTGGTGCACAGCGCCAGCGTACAGCACCATACCATCACTCACAACATATAAAGCAGCACTGGAGCTAACAATCTGTTTCCTTTTTACCTGCTGTACTGGTGCACTGTATATCTCGTCAGGGACCAGAACTTGTTGCTACAAAAAATATTTTTGTCTAGTTTGTTGTGTATTTCTTTGTCTTATTATCATATGCGGTCATGATGCCATAGTTAGATCTTTTTTTCCATATATATATATACTTTTCTCCCCATCCATTTTTTTTACCCGAGACCCTGACAGACACGTGTGTGCGTGGAGGCGCATGCTGGGCACTGACTCAGCCCCTTCCACCCCACCCCACCCCTGGCATTATTGCCGCCGCTCCCCCTCGCCTACGTGTCCACCGGACAACCACCCTCAGGAGGGGAGAGCTGCTTACTTAAGCTCAATCTCACTCTGACCCTCCCTCCCCATGCTGACTCCTCACTGACCCGAGGTCATTCTCGAACCTGGGTCGCCGGCATAGTGCGAGGTAAGGCATCCAGCGCATCAGCCCTCAGCACCACCAGGCTGGCTTATATTTAGATCTTTTATAAATCTTTTTCTATCAGAGTAGTCTTTCTGCGCTTCAGTCTTGTGGTAGCCTTATTTTCATTCATTCAGTGACCGTTTTGTCAGGTAAGGCTCCTTTCAAATCATGTCTGTACAGCAACAGGATTTCTGCTTAGTACTTTTTCCCCATAAGTTTGGAGTGTCTCGATACTGGGCACAGTATCAGACTTTTCCCTTGTTGGCAGGCTATGTCTAGATGGGCATGCAACGGTAGATTCACTCATATGGGGATCTCCAAGTGAAGCCGTAAGGAAAAGAAAAAGATCTCGCTCACAGTCACACTAGGCATAGACCTGTTGGAGAGACCTTTTGACCTGCTCATCTTCACATAAAAAAAGACAACAAAGGTCTTGTTCTGGTCACCACCCCTCCATTTTCATGTC
Source organism: Neoceratodus forsteri (assembly GCA_016271365.2). Lineage (NCBI taxonomy): Eukaryota > Metazoa > Chordata > Ceratodontiformes > Ceratodontidae > Neoceratodus > Neoceratodus forsteri. The sequence continues at coordinate 2,289,092 of JADMNL010000027.1, forward strand.
TCTGGACATTGACGTTGTGATCAAGACATTGTCGTCACCTCTGACACCACCTCCATTGGCTTCTCTGTTGGCAGCTGTTCCTACCTCGATACTGACCACTATGGTACATCTCTTACTGCGCTATTATTCCCCGGATTCCCAGTGCTCATGCAGAGAGCTTTTGGGCAGTCTGGAAGGTGCACTGCTGTCATGAAGCAGTAGCTAATGCGTACTGTGCCAGTGGTACAACAACCAGCACTAGTGGCCTTGCCCTTGGTACCAAACCCAAAATTATAGTCACATAAGTGGTTTTGTTTTATTAACCAAAAGTGATCTAATGTAATACAATCATAGCCCGATACACTGTGAACTTACTAAATGAGCATATTTACAGTTTTATGATCAAGCAATGTCATGTTCAGGCACTTCTACTTTCAGTGCTAATGGGCCCGATGCACTAAAGAGGTGGGTAACCTATGCGGCCCCGGACAGGCACAGGGTAAGCGGTATGCACTACCGCTAGCACACGCTGGGCGCCTTTCTGCAGCCACGCCCCCACAGCGCAGGTGGTCGGGGCGGAGCCGCGGACCCGGGCGAGCATCCAGTCGGTCCTTGAGTGGATCCCTTGCAGAGGGTGCAAGGAGTAGGGGAAAAGCTGCTTATAGTGGCACTGTGGACACATCTTCGGGCAGTTGCCCAAGCCACTGCCCCAGCCCTCCCCTGGGGGCGTCCAGAAATCGACCTCTTTGCCTCCAAATCAAATGCAAAACTTCCAAAATTTTGCTCGCTCGTTCCAGAGCAAGGTGCTTTTTGGAACAATGCATTGTCTCTATCCTGGACAGGGAAATTTTTGTACACTTTCCTTCCGTTTCCCATTCTGCAGAGGGTTCTCCTCAAGCTTCAGGCGGAGAGGGCAACAATGATCCTAATTGCCCCTCTTTGGCCAAGACAGATCTGGTTCCCGCTGTTACAGCAGCTGTCCCGGGAACCACCAGTTCCACTTCCAATGACTCACGACCTCCTGACCTAGGATCAGGGTTGTCTAGTGCACCCCGGGGCTCAGGATCCTGCATCTCCATGCGTGGCTCCTGCAGACATAGCAATATCCTGTTTTGGGATTTCCTCCAAGGTTGCTCAAGTCCTTATTGAGGCAAGAAAACCTTCTACCCGTTCCACTTACGCCATGAAGTGGAAGCGGTTTTCCATTTGGGCGACCGCTAAGGGCTGGAACCCCTTTTCTTGCTCGACCCCACAAGTCCTGGAATACCTCCTTCACTTATCAGACTCCGGTCTGTCCTACTCTTCCTTAAATGTCAACAGCTCAGCTATCTCAGTGTGCCATGAGCTACTGGATGGTAAACCTGTGGCTCAGCTGGAGGTCTCCAAAACCTTTCTGAAAGGGATTCCCCATCTGAAACCTCCCATCCGCAGCCCAACTCCACCTTGGGACTTGAACTTTGTTCTAGAAAAGCTCACCCTTCCTCCTTTCGTGCCGGCTATGAGCTGTGATTTGCGCTTCCTGTCCTGGAAGACGCTTTTTCTTGTGGCCATCACTTCAGCCCGAAGGATTTCGGAGCTTCACACTCTAGTCTTCAAGGAGCCATACTTGATTTTCCATCGGGACCGGGCGGTCCTCAGAACTCATCCGAGGTTTCTTCCCAAGGTGGTATCAGAAGCCATGCTGAATCAGTCAGTAGAGCTTCCAGTTTATTACCCGTCCCCCTCTAACAGAGGTGAGGCAATCCTTCATATGATGGATGTCCATCGGATTCTGCAGTGTCACACCCACCCAAAGAGTTTCGCTCTTGCAACCAGTTGTTTGTCTCCTTTGCCCGACGATCGAAGGGCAAACCGGTTTCTAAGCAGGGCCCTTCCAAGTGGCTAGGCAACTGCATTCGATACTGTTACCAGAAGTACAACAAACCTCTGTCGGGTTCCATCAGAGGTCATTCTACTAGGGGCATGGCTGCCTCCACAGCCTTCCTACGGAACGTTTCCGTGGCTGACATTTGCGCTGCCACTATTTGGAGTTCTGTCCATACCTTTACCAAACATTACAGTCTGAACATTGCTTCTAGGTGGAGGGCTGGCTTTGGCCTAGCCGTCCTGCAGGGCCTTCTGTCCTAGACTGGGTCCTCTCTGGACTTCAGTTTTTTCTGTTGGAGTTAGCTTTTCTCCTCCCTAGTTTTTCTTGGTCTCTCCTAGAGGGACTGCTTGGGACTCTGTCCTATATGTGATGACCTACTGAAGGAACCCTCTCGAAGTAAGATAGTACAGTTACGCAGGAACTTACCGTAACAGTAGATCTTGAAGAGAGGTTCCTTCAGTAGGTCATATTTTTCCCTCCCTCCTTCCCCTCATTTTATGTTTACAGGGACTTCAAATCCTGTTCGCTCCTGCTGTCAGACCTCTTCCTGGCTCCGGCGGGAGAACTGGAGGACGGGTATGGGGACCGCCCACTATATACGGTCACGCTGACGTCAGTTACGTCGGGTGGGCGGTCCCCCGTCAGGTATTGCTAGAAAAGTCTGCCGGTTGGCCCGATGCCAGGTGACACCAGTCCTATATGTGATGACCTACTGAAGGAACCTCTCTCGAAGATATACTGTTATGGTAAGTTCCTGCGTAACTGTACTTTCACTTCTTTATACTTTAACAGAATGTTTTGTATTGCTGGATTAGTAGACCTCAAAAAGCCCACCACCAAGCTCCCTGGCTTGGGCATAAGAAGCGCACTGAGCGATTTTTGTGGATTTGTCCTTTATAGGTGGCATTTTGGCAAAAGACACTAGTGTGTCCCAAAGCAACAAAATAGAAACTTCCAAACTCAACAAAAAAAAGTTGTGTATTTCTTGCAAAATATAACATTCCAAAATATTGTATTGTTTGCTCAGCAGCTACCTGCTCCCACTCCCTCCATTTTTGTTTTATTTATTTATTTTATTTATTTAGCTTTTGTTGACCGGGTAAGTGCACTAGACAAATCCTGCCTATTTTCAGGCACGACCCGGGGGAAGGGGATACAGATGAATGCCAACTGACCTTGAACCAGATTAAGCTGTTGGTGGTATTTTTAGTGAATGAGGAAATTTGGCCAGGACACCGGGAAATTCCCTACTCTTTTCGATAAGTGCCATGGGATCTTTAACATCCACCTGAACTACCACCAATCCAGGCAGATGGGACCTCGGTTTAACATCTCATCCGAAAGACGGCACCTCAGAAATACAGCACCCATCTCATGCTGCATTACAGTGTCAGTACTGGGATTTTAACCCAAGTGCCAGATGTGGGAACTGAACCCACAGCCCTCTGATCTCCCGGCCTCAGAGGCGAGTGTGCTACCTACTGAGCCACTGACACTGATACTAAAGAGTTTAAAAGAGACAAAATCATTAAGGGGTTGAATGTATGTAGAGCAGCCTTTCTACAGTAATGTAGCAATCCATTATAGTTGTACAGTATACAGTAATTTATTTCATAGTGTTTGTATCTTTCTGTTTGCAGCATTTCCTGATTGCAGTATGGAATTTCATACCCGAAGACAGTAAAATCTGGGTGCTATTTATTCTGGCAGGAGCCAGCTATTTGTTGACTCGACTGGCAAAGTACTATTCAAGGTATGAAGTGGTTCCTTTCTTTATTCAGTCATTCAGCAGCTCACCTTTCTGAGTAGCAGATAGGAGAAGGGTTAAAACACTTCTGATACTGTATGTTTCTAACAACATGGATTCATCCATACCTACACACGATCCGTTATTCCCGGCTTAAGGAGTTCAGTTGGATTCAATCCACAGCAGCATGCCTGTCCCTACTCCTCATACGCAGGTCTCCTCCAACCGTCAAATCTTTCTTTTTTGCCAAAGAGATTGATCGCTTCCAGATCTGCTCTGCGTTTCTATGACTTTCTTGTGTTACTTTACCACTCTGTTGTTGGTTCTGATTCTATTCGGTTACAGTTCAGTTCCAGCACTGCTCCTACTAACTTGTTAGAGTCTGTCTCCGATTTTTAACATTTTTTCCTCAAATTTCTCAGCTCCCACCAGCACCGTCATTGCCTGTCACAAGTGAGCCCCTCCAGTGGCTTCAAAAATACTCCCAGTGGAGTAAACCTATGCCTCCTGCTGATGGGCACGAAGATTGCCTCGAGTATCTTCCCAAATTGCCCTAGATGTACAAAGAAGACAAAGGACAAAAGGCTAAATAAGTTGGAGGAGTCATCATCAGGTAAGTTTATCTTCTGTTCTGGCCACAAAATTAAAGGGGGGGGGCAAATCTGGGTCGCTCGATCATTTGAACGCTGATCCTCCATAGATCAAGCCCCCTCAGCAGACTGTGTAAAAAGCACTGCAACTCTGATTCTGATGAGGGACTCTGGCACTGACACCATTGAGGCCTCTGTCCCAATACTGTGCACTGTTCTGGCTTCAGTTCACAGTTGTTGCCAGTTGCTTACACCAAAGAATCCTCGGACATGGAGTCCGAAGAAGAAATTAACTTCATACCATAATTTTCTTTTCTCTCCAACATTGTCAGTGGGTTAACAAAACAACTGGGTATAGTGCACCCCTACCAGGGGAATGGCACAGCCCAAGCTTTAGAATGTTGGGCATATGAGGATTCCATGCTGCAGCAACTCCCCAGTTACTACTAACCTTGCAGTGCCATAGTAGTTACACCTTTGCATATATTATAATCATCACCTATGTACACATTTGCCAAAAACTGTAAATCAAAGCTGCCTTACCTTCCAGGCATCCGAAGAAGGGATTGTTCTTTATGGACCCAAGGTTTGGATTATTCAGTTCTTCTTGTAGGGAAAACCATCTAACAGCAAACAGGCTTCACACCAGTCATCGATGTGTGAAACTGAAGCTAACACACAATAAGGCATATCCTTTTTTTTTTTTTTTTTAAGAATGCAGTGAAAACTACCTGCAGCAGGAAACCACCTTAAGAAAACTAATGAAACCTGTTAACCTGCAGCCACAGACTAATTGACAAACTTAATCTTTTAATATATATCAGAGTACAGTGCAGCAGAATAGAGAGAGATTCAAAGTAGGTTTTGTTTTTAAACTTATATTTTATTCGTTTATAAAATGTAACAAATACAAGATCTTCCACACAAGGAACATTCATAAGTACAATAACTGGGGGGATATTAATTCCCCACTTTAGTCAGGATGGTAAGCGTCCCTTGCTTATGTACTTAATTAAGGAGGCATCTCTAAATTAACAATAACATTACAAAAACATACAAACTGTGTAACTGTAGCCCAAGAGCGCATGACAATGATCACTCAAAATAATAATCCAAAATGCTTCTAAAACTCCCATGCCCTAGTGGGCTGAAGGTGTCATGCACAGGCAAATTGTTAACTATAGCAGTACATGAATTAAACAGTCATATTTCAACCTCTCTTCACCCAAGGCACTTACAAATTTATCAGATAATTTAAGGTACAGTTATACCTTAAGATCTAATTTCACGTCAGCATAAGTTGATAACATAATCTGGAAAACCATAAACCATGTCAGAAGGGGGGACATTGGCAGCCCCTTAAGTTTGGATCCATGACATTGGTTCGACAACAAAGTTGTCGACCGTTACAGTGACAAATTTATGTAGACCGCAATTGCAGTCAGCATAAGTCTATCCAAAAAACGTAACTTCCCCCATGCGGGGGACAAAGCCACCGCACCCCGAGTAATTCATATAATCAACTCCGAGTCAGAATTGATTCGGGGAGTGGGTGCAAGACCCTGAGAAAGCAGTGCCTGGGTCCCGCGGTGACAGTACAGCAACCCGTTGCTGTGTCACTGTACTGTCGTTCACGGTACAGGTGTCGCTGTTTGGTTGGTATACGCTTAAGTTTAACCTTAAACAATAATTACAATGTGGATCCAAAGGGCAACAATGCCACAACATATAGGAACTGCCAATATTACTCTGCTAAATGTTAAAATGTTTCCTGAAAGAAGTGTCTAACAGCACTTATCCCTCTGACACAGCAACCATAGCTCTAATAAACTTTAAGGGAATATAATATTCATGGTAATATTTCAAAATACAGAGGGGAATTGCTGGCAGTCACAAGGGAAGAAAGATACTTGGGCATCATCATCACAGATGACCTGAAATCATCCAAGCAGACCACTGATGCAGTAGGTAAGGCTAGGGGGATGTTGGGGTGTATTAATAGGGGTATCACAAGTCGTAAGAGGGAGGTAATAATCCCTCTTTACAAGACACTGGTTAGGCCCCATCTGGAGTACTGCATGCAGTACTGGAGGCCGCACCTTCACAAGGACATTAACCAAATTGAGGCAGTCCAGAGAAGGGTAACCAAAATGGTGCAGGGACCGCATCAGAAAACATAGGAGGACAGATTAACGGAGCTCAATATGTATACCCTAGAGCAAAGGAGGGAGAGAGGTGATATGGTCGAAACATTCAAACATCTTAAGGGCATTAACAAGGTGAAAAAGTCTAACATGTTTCAATATAAAAAAAAAATAGCAGGACAAGAGGACACAGCATAAGATTAGAGGGAGGCCGGTTAAGGGGTAATGTGAGGAAGTTCTTTATCACAGAAAGGGTGGAGGATGCATGGAACGGCGTACCTCAGGAAGTGGTGGATATGAATACAGTGCAGGGCTTCAAACAGGCATAGGATAAGCATAAGGGAGCAATACAGATAAGTATGAATAAATGGGCCATTGACAAAGCAAAGGCTGATGGCACATTCATAAGGTAGAAAAAGAAATGGGCAGACAGGATGGGCCTTGTGGTCCTTATCTGCCGTAACTTCTATGTTTTTATGTAGAATATCATTTTAATAATACCAGCAAAGAAGGAGAGAAAAACAATCCATCCGGTGAATGAATTAAGTAAGATGGAGAGGTACGCACAACACAAATTATCTTTCTTTAGTTGGTCCTTTTTTTTCCTAGAGTCCTCTGCCGGTACCCCTCTGACATTCCCCCCCACGCCAAGCACCAAGTATCAGACCCCCTTCCCTTTGACCCCCACAACTTACCCTTCATGGTGGGGGTGGGGAGACCCTTGACCCATCAGACCGGATCCAGTTTCAGGTAGGTGTCTTCCCCGGCAGTGCTGCGGGGGGACAATCATCATCCTTGCAGCAGAGAACTCCCCTGGTTTTCCTGTTTTCTTCCCTCAGGGGATGTAGTATGTAGTGACACCAGTGGCGGCAGCGTGCACATTCCCGCACATGCTCCTCCAGGCATCTGCTGCATCCCCCGCCCACATCTTCAGCGGCGGCGAGCTGCCCCAACCTCCGCTAGGGGGTGAGCATTCACTGACTGCTATGATCTCCCTACCCAGAGAAGGAGAGCAGTCCTTAGGACACACGATCCTTCTCCGCCTCTGCTGACCCCCCGAGGCCTGTGCCCGTTCCCGAACATGGGTCGCTGGTGTGGAGCAAGGTGTGGCGTCCAGCACCTCAACCCTCAGCACCACCGGGCTGGCACACAAACAATCTTTCAAGTGTCATCCCCCTCTGTTGCCTGCCTCGTGGTATGTTGAGTAGCTACCATCTTCGTCGCCCACTTCCCTGCATCTATTTGATCTGTAAATACAAAAATCGTACTCTTGTGGACAATACAGTGTTTCACAGGAAATTGAATACTATGTGTGATGTTCGGCTCCCGTAGGGTACCACGAACCCCACTGAACCTTTTCCTGTGGAGTGGAGTGGCGTGGGTAATATCAGGGAACATGTGGACTGTAACTCCGTCTACACTCACCTTTTGTTTTAACTGTTGCACAATCTTACAATGTTGTATTGTTTTTACTACCCGCATACTATTGTAACTGAACATCCTTCACAACCCTATGTAACCCCTCCCCCCAGGTCGCATCATGAGACGAGCAACTTGTTGTTCAGTGTGCCCTCCTGGTGAAACATTTCAATAAATAAATAAACACTCAGGGGCACAAAACATTTAGCCAGATTTAGTAGCTTGTCCTGAGTGACGATGCTGTCCAACACTACCATCATAATCCAGGGTAGATCTTTCGAAGTCGGGGCTCAAGATTGAATACGGTAAGCTTTCACAATGCTTACAATCAGATCCGGGACCTGTGATTTAAAGTGATCCTTGAACCAGTCTGTAATGAATAAGATAGCATGGTCTCAGCGCCTTCCGGTAATCCCACACACGCACGGTCTAACTTCGAATTTGGTTCTCTAAGATTTCCAATCTGTTATTTGTATGCTGCACCTCTTTGGCTCATTGAGACATTGTGCTTTTGCAACTTTCAGAGTGGAGTTGGACTCCTTTCATTTTTCCCTGTAGTAAATCGACCACTGTTTCCACCGTGACCTGTCGTCCAGTAAGTAAATCCAACTTTTGATTTACCAATGTAGAGGAGGCCAGTAGTTGCTGCATTTTATGACCGAATGTCTGGAGGGTCTCTTCTGTACCATTCCCCTCCATGGAATCTTGCATTGATCTAGTGCTCAGGCCTGCAGCTGGCCCATTCACCACCTTCCTGTCTCCCGTGCGACTGTGGCTGGTTGTGATTTGACTTGCCCATAATGTACAGGGAACACTCCTCCTTCAATGACTGTTGCAAATTTCTTGGGATGTTCCCCTCAAAATAAATATTTATCTTATGCTTATCTCCACTCCTGCCCCTGCCCCAACCACTGCCCGTACTCCCCCTACCCCTGCACCTCCTCCCCTTGATCTCCTACCCTCACTTCCCCACCACCCACCCTCCCTTGTCTTGCTCATAGCTCATGTCTTTGTACTGGTTATTATGTGTCTGTAAGTCAATGACTATATGTTTGTAACTAAAAATGATGACTGTTGCACACGCTGCCGTGGAACCTTTGTAAAAGAGCCTCGGCTCAAACGTATTGTAATCCTAGATTGAAATAAATAAAATAAATAAATAAAAAAGTCTAAAAAGAGTATAACTTTAGGAGCTGCATTTAAGTATGACTTCTGTGCCCGGGCTCCACAGCACCCCCTCCAAAGCAGAGGTTTTATTATGAAACTAAACCTGTCTCGTAGCATACCAGATAAAATTCTCCCTCAGGAGCCAGGCTCGTAGGCAGGCCCTATTGACAGTGTTGAAGCTAACAGAAAAGGGAATTACGGTAAGTATTAATTTCTTCTTTCTGTAACGCCACACATTGTCAATGGGTAATCAATACAACTAGGTTCTAAGAAGTTGTGCCCAGAGAAAAAAACGGGAGGGGGGGAGAATAATACCCCATATGCCAGAAACATCAGAATTACTTGCGAACTGCTGCCTGCAATACTCTGCGACCAAAAACTGCATCAGCAGACATCCAATTTGCAATGTTTTGTGAAAGTTTGGATTGAAGACCACGTAGCTGCCTTGCATAGCTCTGAAACTGAGGCTTCGCCTCTCTCCTCCCAGGAAGTTGCCATCACCCTGGTGGAGTGAGCTTTGATGAGAGCTGGAGGCTTCTTCTTTCTTGCAACATAGGCCTTGACAACGCAGCCCTGCACCCACCTAGCTAGGGTGGCGTTAGAGGATTTTGGAACCTGCTCCAGAAGGAACAAATAGACTATCTGACTTTTGAAACTCGGCTGTTTGTGTAAGGTAAATCCTAACTGCCCGCTACAGGTCCAGTTTGTGCAATTCCTTCTCCTTGGGGTGAAAAGGTTGTGACAGATGGACGGAAGGCATATTTCCTGGTTCATATGGAAGGCCGTGGGCACTTTAGGGATAAAAAATGGAACCATCCTGAATACCGCTTTGTCTTTATGCATAATAAGGTTTGTCTCCTTGTGAGACAAGGTCTGGAGTTCACCCACTCTTCTGGCTGAACACATGGCTACTAAGAAGCAGACCTTGTAAGACAACACATCCAGCGATATGGATGATAGCTGCTCGAAAGGATCTACACAGAGGGCATTCAAAACCAGGTTAAGGTCCCACGGAGGTACTGTGGATCGAAACAGTGGTCGGTTCCTGTCAACTGAGCGCAAAAAAAAATGAATAACCTCTCTGTTAGTTCCTAGGAGAACCCCAAGGAAGCCCCGAGAGTGGAAACCTGGCCTCTCCGCATGCTCCATGTCAGACCCTTTTCTACGCCTTCCTGAAGGAAGTCTAAAATCTGTGGCATTGAGGCTTTGGAAGGCTTAATCCCTTTCCCTCTGGCCCAAGGAGATAATATGGTCCTGCCGTGAGCGTAAGCTGCAGATATAGAGGTTTTCCTGGCAGCCATTAAGGTTTCAACTACCGTATATACCCATGTATTAGTCAGTCCGCGTATAAGTCGGGGGGGTGGGATTTGGCAGCTGCAGAGTACTGATTTTTGCAGATCAAAGGTAATAAATATCGTAACAACAAAAGAAAATACTGGTTCTCTGTTAGTGTACCAAAAATCCTCCCCTGTAGAGGTAGTGGCCAGCAAAACTATTGAGGATTTTAAGCACAGGTTGGATAGATACTTAATAAATACAAAAATAATGGGATACTAAATGGCGAGCAATATAGACTAATAGTCTTCTCTGCTCTGAACTACCTATGAAACCTGTGTATAAGTTGGACCGCAAACTTCAGACAGGAGATTAAGAAGTAGGAGCACAAAACTTCGGGAAGGAGTCAGAGCACAAAAATCTCCCCATCCTGTACCTCTGCTGTCCTTCAGGGGCTAGGAGGGGATCTGTTAACTAGCTGCCAATTACCAATAGATGCTGACATACTAAGAAGCACTCAAGCAGCCATTAGCACTTCTGTCATGACCAGCCCCGCAACAGGCAAGCAATCGCCTGCGCTACAAGGACTTGGTATGTTTTTAACATTTATCTCTGTTCACTAATAGTCTGTCAGAGCACAATCGGCAAGCAATCACCGACACATTATATTTTCGCACACTCCATGCACGTAGTTTTTGCTGTGCATCCCCATCACTCACGTATAAGTAGGGACCATTAACTGCTTGTAAACCGACTTATATGTGAGTATATATGGTACTTTCATGTAGTAACCTAGTTTTAGGGAGCATCTTTCTTTCAGGAGCCAGGCTGCGAGTTGCATTGCACCTGGGTTTGGGTGGAGAATGGGATTTTGCAACAGGAAGTCTCTTTGTACTGGATGGCAGAAGGGTGCTTGCTGAGCTAGGTTCACTAGATTGGAGAATCACGGTCTTCTTGACTACTCCCGGGCTATTAAAAGAAAGTTTCCTCTTGAGTGTCTTATTTTTGTAAGACCTTCTGCGTTATTCTTCAGTACAGACTGAAACTGAAGTAGAGCCAAGTGGACTGCCTGCATCTTCAGGACATTTATTGAAGATACTGTTCCTGTACCGACCATATCCCAGGTGGAAAGTTGGTTCAGGACTGCCCCCCAACCCGTGCAGACTTGCATCTGTTGTGAGAATTACCTCTGGCGGAAGCTCCAGTGGAACCCCCTTGTTAAGACTCTGTGCATCCACCCACCTAAAGATGTACTAAGCTGCACTTAGTGAAAAATCCGCATCTTGAACCATTTTTGAGATATAGCCGCCAAAAGGCGTCGCATATGCCACAGTGTTATCCTGTGGGAAATTGTGCAACTTCAGAGTGCTGTAACTATGGAACCAGTGTAAATGTTTTCACCAAACCAGCAAAAAGCACATCTGAGGTGCAAGCCCTTGCCACCCTGTAAATTTCAGCCCAAAAGTCTTAACCTTTTTTTTTCTATGAAGTGGCAAAGACACAGTTTTTTGGGGGCAGTTTATTCACAGAACTTTCGCGAAAATACCGCAGACTTTTGTGAAAATCCCATTAGTTTACATGCAGGGCTTTCACGAAAGTACTGCGCGACTTTCGTGAAAATACGCAAACTTTTGCACAAGTTCCGTGGCTAAAATGGAGAAACATTTTGAAAAACATATTTTTGGGCCTGCTACTGAAAAACTAATTGCCAGGTTGTGTTCCTAGGGCCCTGATTAGGTAAACCCAACTTTTTGTGTTTATCAAGGGGCAGTATTTTTTGAGCGACATTGTTTTTTCTGCATCGCTAACTGAAAACATGATGGCAACAGCACGAAAATAAAAACCCCAAGCCCAACAGTAAAACGGGCTTTCACAAACGGTTTCGAGGTGCACATATTTTTTTCCCATAGGCTATAATGGGAAATGAAAAAATTTGATAACTTCTGAATGGATTAATATTTTTTTCACCAAACCTTCAAAGGGCACTTCCCTGACCCAGTCCCCGTATACCCTGAAAATTTCAGACTAGACGGACAAACCGTTTGGGTTGTGGAGATGAGCAAAGAATTCCACAAAATTGAGGATTTTTCACACTTTTTCACATTCTGCAGTGCCGCAACCGCAAATCCGACCAGAACAAAACTTTCCAGAGCCAGAGATCTATGGTACCAGACCGCACATGCAAAGTTTCAGGAAAATCAGACCAACAGTTGCAAAGTCATTAAAGTGCAAAATTTTGAATTTAACATTAAAGTGCCTACTCAAGCCTAACTATAATGTTGTTGGTTACAACTCCCTAGCTTCTTCTGCTTAAAGATCTGCTGTTGAAAGGTTGGGGGGCTTGTGACCAGCACAGTATCATGGGAATCCTTTGAAAATCCATAATATTCTGGGGCATCATGTAGGTGCAGACTTGATGCAATTAGTGTGACCATAATTTGCATCCCTTGGAAGAAACAAAGTTACTGTGGTGAGTAACCCTTTTTTCTGTAAAATATATTGCTGTGAAAGTGACCAGCACTAGATTTTAACACTGCCTACTATGAAACAGCTCTAAAATATTTTAATTCTCTCTCAAAATAATCATTTCACAGGAGTAATCCAACGCTGTCGAAGAGAGAAAGAAAGCAGTTAGAAGATTACCGTTTATTTATACAAGACTATGTACAACCAAAGAAGGTAAAGTCTGCAAAGCTAAACTGCAATTTTAAGAGCATCACCCAACTGATCTCTTTAATTCTTTATAAGCATTGCTCAGTCCCACAGTATCATCATCGAGGTAGTCCTTTTCCCTTTTAATTGTTGTGGGTTTGGATTGTACTTCTCTATATTTTACTATTTTATTATCCAGGGGTGTGATGTGTAGTTCGATTTGCCATTATGGGTATGCTGTGTATTTCATTTACTGCCACCCTGTGTGTATGTGTTTTGTAAACCAACATCTGGTGTGACGTGTATTTTGTATACTGTCACAGAGTGTAATGTATATTATTTTACAGAAAGAATGGTTGAGCCGGGGGAATGGTTTGCTGGCAAAGATGGTGGGTGCCAAAACAATATATGGCTTCAACAGTAGCTGGGATAACGTCAAGGGGATATTAATGGATATTAGCTACTCAGCAGGAGGTGGGGAACAGAAGCACTGATAATAAAAGAGGGAATAGTGTAAGTAAAGACCCCACAGACGTACTAGGTCCTGGGGTACAACAGGGTGATATGGGCGGGCTGGATGAACCTTTGGTCTTTTTCTGCTGATATTGTCTGTGTTTCAATGTATTTTATGAATCCTCGCCTGGTGAAATGTGTACTTTAGGAACCCTCAGCAGGTGTAATGTGTATTTTGTATAACATCAACAGGTGTTATTTTTATTTCATATGCCATTACTGGATATGATGTGTATTCAGCATACCCTCATTAGGTGTGATATGTATTTTGTATATCCTCACAGGTTGTAATGTTTATTTTGTGTACCCTCACTGGGTGTAATGAACATTTTGTGTACCCTCACTGGGTGTGATGTACAATCTTACTTCGAGGGGGAGCCTTTTGCAGCAGGTTACACCGTTGGGACTAAGCCAGCAGGTGCTAGGACCGCACAGAATACTTCTAGCTAGCAGTCTATAGTGGGGGACCTCCCCCTGACGTCGATGCCCCCGACTTCCCCTGTGGTGTAAAAGGTATCATGTAAAATGGGCAAAGTTATTTCAGCGAACACATTTGGGTGAGTCAGTAAGCGTGACAGTATCCACGGAGACTGCACAATTATGGTGAATGGGCAATAAGTGCAACCGCACTGATTCTGCAACCTCTACTATCCAAGTGTGGCATGAAGTTAGAATATATAAAATGGGGGGGGGCAGAGGGCACAGCCCCCCCGCATTAAATAAGGAGACTAACTCAGGAGACACCTGTGATACAGATGCAACAGGTATTCCGGTGCTGGTCCTGCATGGTGGCTTCTTGTTCAAGGTGTAATGTTTGAAGGTAGCTGTTTTGTACGTCGCTGTCGTATGGAGTCGCCCAGTTGAGGAATATGAGCAAACGTCAAAACGACACATCAATAGGAGCGACGGTCAACCTTGTTTAGTTCTTTACAAGGACAGGATGCGCTTGGGAACCAACCCTACATTTATTCCTAGAGTGGTCTTCAAGTCTTTCCTAGTTCAAGCCAACCTCCTTCCTGTGTATTACCTAGGGTATTCCATCTCAAGGGGGCTTCCTTCATACTTGGGGTGTTCTTCGGGTGCTTTGTTATTATTCAGCCCACACCCAAGCCATCAAAAATTCTGATCAATTATTTGTTTCATTCGCGCCGAGAAGGGAAGGGGCTACAGTTTCTAAGCAATGCTTGTCCCAAATGGTTAGTCATTTGCATTGTTTGTTGCCACCACAAATCCGACAAAGCCCTTACCGGGCCCAGTTAAAGGTCATTCCACCAGGGGTGTAGCTGCTTTTTGTGGCATCCTCCAAAAATGTGTCCATTGCCGACATCTGTGCACAGGCCACTGGGAGTTCTGCCCTCATTCTTATTCAGCATTATGGACTGTACATTGTTTATGGATGCAGGGCAGGCTTTTGGATTGACAATCCTATAGGACCTGCTCTCTTATATGCCTTACGCTGACCTCTATCTCCTCCCAACTGACCAGGGTCAGTTCCTTTACTGCTTGGGACTCAATCCTAACAGTGTAACCTGCTGCAAGAGCTCCCCCTCGAAGTAAGATAGTACAGTTACGTAAGAACTTGCTGTAACAGTAGATCTTCGAGAGGAGCTCTTGCAGCAGGTACTGCTTTCCCTCCCACCGTCCCCCTGGTGACTGTTCCTACATATTTGTTTTCTTTCCTCTGTTTTGGAGGAACCCCTCGGCTCTCCTTTTTCTGTGTTTGCTGGGTCTCCAGCGGGAGAACTGAGGTGGTGCTGGGGGACCGCCCCTTTTATGCCATAGGGAATGCCGGGGATGGGCTGACATCAGGGAGCGGTCCCCCACTGTAGACTGCTAGCTAGAAGTTTTCCGCTGGGCCTTAGCACCTGGCAGCTTAGTCCTGATGGTGTAACCTGCTGCAAGAGCTCCTCCCGAAGATCTGCTGTTACAGTAAGTTCTTACATAACTGTACTTTTTGTGTACCCTCACCAGGTGTAATGTACATTTTGTGTACCCTCACTGGATGTGATGCATATTTCTTTGTGCCCCATTCTAGAACTACCAAAGATAGTCATGTTTTTAGTAAAAGTGCTCCAGAATTATGGAATTCTATGCCTGTTAAAGGAAAGCTGTCGTTTGCAGGGGATCCGCCCCTGCAAATGTTACCCTCCAGTTAAGCTTTTTTCAGAAAAGCGCACTTTACTATGTCCAGGAAGGAAGTTTAATTTAAGAACAAATAGTTAAGCTATCGAAGTATGGCAGACTATCAGGCAGCTCCATTAACTGTAAAGGTGCAGCGCTGCACTGTGCTTCAGTAAATGCACTGAGGCACAGGGTGCAGCGCCTGCCTGAGTTAATGGAGCACCCATAGTCCACCATACTTCCAGGTAGCAAACTTTTGTTCTTAAATTAAACTTCTTTCCTGGACATAAAAATGTGCTTTCTGAAAAAGCTTAAGCTGAGGGTAACGCTTTTGCAGGTGGGGTTTCATAAACGACAGCTTTCCTTTAAATTTCAACACTATCAAGGCCCTTTTTTGTCTTCCCAAACTGTTTTAAATTGGTTGATGGAGATGGAGTCAGACCAATGTTTGTGCCATTAAGTATGTATGTAGTTAAGGCATTTTGACTGTTGATATTTTTATGAAATATATGTGGACTCTATATTTTATATATTGTTAATTTTTTTATTATTATTGTTTAATAATCGGCTGAGGCCCACTAGGCACAAGTACCTGTTTTCATGGGTGACCTGGAAGCACTGGGGAGATTTTCATTTATTTAATTTAATTTTGTTTGTTAGCCAGGTAGGGACACTGGGCCAGAGCCCTTTTTCAGGTTCCCACCCTGGACATATATGCATGAAACATAATACAAAATACAATAAATAACACATCCTTCAACAACATCAGTTATAGCAAGTACAGACGGACAATGAAAACAAATACTGTTTAAGTCTAGTCTTAAAGACTGAAAAGGAGTTAACAGATGTTAAAGAAAGGGGTAAGTCATTCCATATACTAGGTGCTTGACATTCAAATGAACGGAGACCATAATTATTTTTAACAGGATGGGATAGTAACACAGTTCCTTGAATTGATCTTAACTTAGCTTGAACATTTCGAACCACAACCAAATCAGATAAAGGAGACAAACCCTCCGTATAAATAGCTTGATGAACCATATTACCTAAAGCAAACAAATATTTATATTAAGGAGAAAACCAACCCAAAGAAGTATACAGTATACAATGGTGGGTCATAACTGGAACATCCAAAATAAAATGACAGATGTTACTGTAGGCAACGTTCATAATCTGCCCCAGTTACATGACGTGCTCAGAGTCACACAGAATGCAAGTGGAGGTTGTGGGAATCGAACCCTGGTCTGCTGAATGTAACAGGCCAATTTACAACTCGTTACACTAACCTCTAGATTATACTGCCAGTATTTGTTAATTATTGTAACCTCCCTTAAGACAAGGATGTCATTGAAAATGTGTACTTTGGCACTCAAATGATCCACGTCATCTTTGTTTATCTTTTAATAAACAACATTTTGGATTGAATTGAATTTCATATACCCCCACAAGGTGTGATATGTATTTCTTATACCCTCACCAAGTGTAACATGTATTTTGCATACTCTCACAGTGTGTGATATGTATTTTGTGTACTCTTACAGGAAGTGTAATGTGTATGTTGTATGACATTACCAGGTGTGACGTATATTTAATACACCCTCACTGGTATGTGATAAATGTTTAGCATACCCTCCCTAGGTGTGATATGTATGTTATGTTCCATCACTAGATGTGATGTGTATTTTTCTGTTCCCTTGCCGTTTATGATGGGTTTTCTGTGTACCCTCATCAGGTATAATATGTATTCTATTTACTGTTACAGGATGAGTATTGTATACCTTCATAACTTCAGTTCATCATACAGTATGTTGATGTCATTCCTCTGTTAGCAGTGTATTTGTGTACACTCATTGTTGCGATGTTTATTCCAGGACTAGATTTTACTGTTGCTTTGCTGATGCAGGGCATAGTCAAAGTTGCCTCAGGCTAGTGTGGCTCATCGCCATGTGGTCCAATGTGGCCAGTTATTTTTTTTCCTTTAGCTTAGGTACTGAAGTGCGGATGGGGCACTAGAGAGCTTCAAGAATATTGTGGGTTTCTTTGTTGTGTTTTTTTGTGTCAAGTCTGAGTTGTTTAAATTGTTGAGTTAGGCTGGCCCGTTAGGGCACGGGTAGTGCTGCCACTTGAGACATGTGACGCAGATTTGGGAACAAGTTCAGGTCATTGGTAGCAGGCCATGGGAGGGAGGATGGAGTGTCCCAGGGACAGCAGTCCTCCCTCGGGTTGGTGTACACTGCATTTGACTGTTTGACTGCCACCTGGTAGAGGCCAGGGGGTAGTGCAAGGGAGCACATAATGGAGGAAACAGACTGTCGCTGGACGCCATACACATATGGGAAAACCAGAGTAAAATGTCCCAGTCAGACCGGGTAACCCTGCAGACCCACACATGTTCAACATGGCAGGCAGCCACCACCAAGTGTGGTCCTGGGTAAGTGATGGCTAATCAGTAACTCCATGAGAAGGTCCAGGTTCTAGAAGGGGAGGTAGGACTTAAGGATTGTTAAGCACAGTACGAGATCCCTTTGGAAGAAACAAATTAATTGTTTCTTCAAAGCCTGGGAATCCCTCACTTACACTTAACTGCAGACTCCATAACAGTACCTCAGGAGGCTGAGTACAGAACCTGCTTAGGGATAAGGTGCTGCAAGACAGCAGTGCCAAAGCTGACATCCCTTCTGGACTGCATCTCCAGACAGTAGTGCTTTGTGAAAGTGTGTACTGTTTTCCAGGGAGTTGCTTTACAGATGTCCTGCACGGAAACATCTCTTAATGCTGCTGCAGAGGTACCCCATGTGGAGTGCACCCTAAGGCCTTCAGGTGGCAGCTTGCCAGCTCTGTCAAACAGAATTGTATGCAGGAAACTATGTAATGAGAAATGGTTCTCTTGGATGCTGGTTTCCTGTTAATTAATTAATTGCAGTTGTTTAACACAGTGAGGGATCCCTTTGGAAGAAACAACATTAACATACTAACATACTAGACGCCAACAGAGTAGGCCTGTTGGTCTGTCAAGTTTGCTTGTGTATCAGCACCCTGATTGGGTACCGTAGCCCTCTGTCTCCTTCCACTGTTACTCCATCCCCCAGTCCTGCCCCCCCAGGCAAACCAGCCTCTGCTTCACCCCTTGCCTATACCTGTCCCACCCTCTCTTGAATCCTTCCACCATAGCTGCCTATACCAGCTGCCCGGGCAGCGCATTCCTCGGTTCTACCACTTTCCTGATGAAGTACCTCCTCCTCCTTTCCCCCAATCCTACCACTCTCACTCTCCCAGCTGTGTCCTCTGGTGATTCCACCTTCCTTCAGTCAAAAGATCCTATCTCGCTTACCTTATTTACTCCTCTGAGGTACTTGAAGACCTCAGTCATGTCCCTCCAGTCCCTCGTCTCCTCCAGCGAGAACAGGTTGAGCTCCCGTAGTCGTTCCTCATATGTCATATCCACCAGGCCCCGGATCATTCTGATAGCTCTCCTCTGAACCCTCTCCAGGAGTTGGATGTCCATCCTTAGGTGCAGCCTCCAGAACTGCACACAGTACTTAAGATGTGGTCTAACCAGGCTGTTGTACTGTGGTAAAATCACCTCCTTGTTCCTTGAGGTAATCCCCCCTAGTGATATATCCCAGCATCCTATTTGCTCTGACCACAGCTCTCCTGCACTGTTCTGAATTATTCCTATTAACATTCACCAAGACTCCTAGGTCTCTTTACCTTGCCGTGGCCTGCAACTCATCCCCTCCCAGGGTGTACACATAGTTGGGTTTTCCCACCCTAGGTGTAGCACCTTGCACTTGGTGGAGTTAAATTTCAATTTCCAGGTGCAGGACCACCTATCCAGAGTATCCAGGTCCTCTTGCAAGGGCCAGTCTCCCCTCCTCCCTCTCCACCACCACCCCCAGATTAGAGTCATCCGCAAAGAGACTCATTTCACACCCGATACCTTCCCTGATATTGGAGATGTAGGCATTAAACAGGAGTGGCTCCAGGACTGATCCCTGTGGGACCCCACTTATGACCTTCCTAGGAGACAAGACCTCCCCTCCAACCACTACCCGCTGAGTGTGACCTAAAAGCCAATTTCCAATCTACCCAACCGACAATGGGCCAACCCCCCCCCAGCTTCTCCCTTAGGCCAATGTGAGGGACCGAATCAAATGCCTTGCTGAAGTCCAGGAACAGTACATCCCCTGGTCTCTCCCTGTTGAGTGCTGATGTCACCCACTCATAGAACTCTACAAGGTTTGTTTGACACAATCTACCTGACACAAACCCATGCTGCCAGTCATCCAGGTAACCCATCTCCTCCAAGAAACCTTCCAGCCTTTCCTTAAGTATGCTGTCCATTACCTTCCCCACCACCGATGTCAAACTGATGGGTCTATAGTTTCTTGACTCTTCTCTCGATCACCTTTATGGATGGGCACAACATGCACCTGCTTCCAATCCCTTGGCACCCTCCCTGTCTAGAGCAACAAGTTATGCGCAGCCAAAACATCCTCCAATTCCCTCAGTACTCTGGGATGAATAGCATTAGGCCCAAGAGATTTATCCTTTTTTAGAGACTGGAGGGCTTCCCACACCCGACCGATAGGAATATCAGCATCTCCCCCCCCCCCATTCAGCAGAACCAGCCTGATATCTCACCCCTGGCCTACCTCCCCCAGCAGCTTGTTCTTCAGCAGTTACCCCAATAGTCAGATCTTCTGCACCTTCTGTGTCCTTCAACTCCTTTTTCCGAAGTTCCCCAGCCTCCATTACTAAATACTAGTAACTACTAGAGTAATTTTTTTTATTTATAACAATTGTCCAGTTGGCATCTCTCCACCCCAGCCATAATCCAAAAATAACAGATTCTGAAGTCCAAATGTAAAGTAAATTCAATAATGGCAAGGGGTTGAGGATCATCATCTGTATATACCAGTTTTTGCAGTGTCCAGTCCCTCTGAGTAATGTTTCTCAGTTAATGTACTACCTCATGGTTTTTCTGCAACAACCGAATCTGACTCTTCTTCTCTGGTTCTGAACTCCCTTTCAATTTTTGCAAGAAATGTCTATGCAAAGAAATGTAAGGTGATGCAGTTGGGTAAAGGAAACCCAAGGACAGAGTACCACCCCAACGGAGTCCAGCTAAGTGCCACACAGGAATAACGGGATGTAGGTGTCATCATAAGCAGCACCCTTAAACAGACAAGCCAATGCAACAAAGCTTATGGCAAAGCCAACAAAATGCTGGGCTGCACAGGGAGGGGATTCGACAGCAGGAGGAAGGACGTAATACTGCTGCTCTACAGGTCCCTGGTAAGGCCCCATTTGGAGTACTGTGTTCAGTTTTGGCGTCCACATCTGAAAAAAGATCTAAACAGGTTGGAGGCTGTTCGGAGAAGATTGACCAAAATGATCCAAGGCCTTCAAGGGCACTTGGTATGAGGAGCATCTGGAAGCATTAAATATGTTCTCACTGGAGACAATGAGAGAGAGGGGAGATATGATTGAAATATACAAGTTCCTGAAAGGAATAAATAAGGTGCCATCCTCAGCCCTGTTCAATGGAGTCTCCGAGTCTAGCACTAGAGGGCATGAGTGGAAGTTGGGAGAGGGAGGGGCTTCAAGAGGGAGCATAGAAAACACTTTTTTACAGAAAGAGTCATGGAGTCATGGAATAAACTGCCGGCTGAGGTAGTGGAAGCAAGGTCTGTGACATCGTTCAAGCTGGGGTGGTACAAGGCTAAAGCACGATCAAAAGCTACAGGAGCAGTCGGAGGCATTAAGCAGAAAGGGGGGGTTAGGTCCTGGGATCTGAGAAGGTCCAAGAACACATGGTCAAACTAGATGGACCCTTGGTCTCCTTCTGCTGTCTTTTTTTCTCTGTTTCTATCTTTCTCCTGCATCTGAAAATTGGTAGACTCGTTCACCATACATTATCTTCAGGTTATAGGGCATTAGTAACAGATGGTGTACTCCAGATTATCTGAGGCGCACCCTAACGTCGTTGAAACTTTTTCTTTGCTGGCAAGCTGCATAACTTAGATCAGGGAATAAATGTATTTTAGAGTCTTGTCACTCCACAGGGCCATGTGGTTTCACTTTTGCAGGACATTATCCCACTCTAAGCCAAGCCGAGGGCCAAGAGAAGAGTGCGGGGAGGCAGTTAATTAGTGGCTGTGCGAGTATGCCCTCCACGTGGTGTAATACTACACATTAGTAAAGTACAAAAATTGTTCTCCAGTTGTAAATTACTTTTCAGCTAGATTTTTTATGAAATCTTTTGGGGAGCACCCCCCTGCCCCCCGCTTCCTTCAGCATACCCAGTATTCTGATATGAGTCACGTTTTCCAGATCCTCAAATCTCTTTCTTATTACTAAATTCCCTTTAGTTAGTGTGGAAGAAACAGTGAGGGTATTCTCTGCATTTTCAGTTGCTGACTTTGTCACTCCATCCAGGATCTCCACTGTAGTGTCCAAGGTTTTAAGTTGTGCCACGATGTGCTGATTTTTGTGATTCAGGCTTTGTATGACCTTTAACAAGGCCGCATTCGATGGCTGCAGGCTGTCACTCTCCACTACTCTGGTCATGGTACCTTTGCTTGTACCATATCTCAGCTCCTTCGAGCAGGCTGTGTCTCCTCCAGCTCCCAGACTGTTTCCTTGCTCTATGGTGTGGCTTACAGTAAAGATTTAGCCTTAAAATTAGTATCACTCGGTTCAGCTGTTCGAGTATTATTAAATAATGTTCATAAAAATTAAGTTTAAATTCTGTAAGATAGCTCTTTCAAGATTGTCTGCAGCATAGCTGGCACGGTGGTGCTGAGAGCTGAGGCGCTGGATGCTTTACCTTGCGCTACGTCAGCGACCCAGGTTCGGAGGCAACCTCGGGTCATTGGGATGCTGGTGTGTGGGGGGGGGGTAGGAGCAGGATTGAGCAAGCCGGCAGGCTGCTGTCTCTCCCGGGGTGGTGGGGTGGCTTGTTGACCCCCCCTGTAGTTCCGCTCCCACAGGGTGGGGGTCCAGTGGGTAGCATAGGCAGGATGGGGAGGCACTGTTACAGGAGGGTGGAAGGGGCTGAGCTGGTGCTACAGTGGGCGTGCGTGCCTCCACACACATGCACGGCCATGTGCTGGGCCAGGCGAAGCAAAACTTACAAAAATACCATAAAATCTATATAAAAAAAAAATAAAAGATTGCCTGTAGCAGCAGAGCTCTGTGGAAATTCTCCTGCAAGCTTGGTGGTTTGCTAGCCTCCCACCACCACCACCACCACAACAGACTAAATGTTTCTGTGTTTTATGTGTGGATGTTTGGGGTGCTGGTTTACTGAACAGACCAAAGTCCATCTCAATAATCTTACCCAACGGTAATAGTTTGCATAGTCTGAATGTTGTGAGGAACCATGCCCTGGTTCCCCTTGCGAACCCAGCGGGGGGAGGACAGTATGAATGGGGGCTTGATTCTTCACTACTTTGATTAATGAGGGTACTCTAAGTATGGCTTGGCTTTCCATTCTTCAGTGTCCTGGGGAGCAGGAGTGGCTGAAGGCCTTTTTCGTACGCACAAAGCACTTCTTCACTTGCATATTGCCCTGTCAGATCCCACTCCTCCCCTGGTTGCAGTTAGCCCCCATTCTTGGGTGCTAAATTGTGCCTTAGTGCCTCCAGTAGTTATACATCAAGGAAGCCTGGTTGGCCTTCAGCCTAATGCAGTGGTAATTGGCTCTGTGGTAGTCATGACCTTTGTTAAACCTCTTGCCCTTATTTTTCTTTTTTTTTTAAGCACTGCCTCCCTTTATGCCCACACTCCTATTCAGATAGACACTAGTGTTTTTCATGGTAACAGTTACACCACTGCTTTGCTTTCTGAACTGGTTTGTTCATCATTCTTGAATAATTATTTGTCATTCTTTTTTTTTTCTTTGGTTCTCTCTTTTTTTTTTATGTTTATTATTTTCAGTAAAAGAAAACATACATTTACAATCATGCAAGATGTAGAGAAACTGGCAGGTACAAAGTAATCCACCCAATGCAATCTTTTTTACAGCAGTTTACATGAGTTCGTGAGTTGGCTGAGAAGTTGCCAGTTTGAGGTTGTCTGTGAAACAGGAGCTCTCGTTTTTTTTCCTTTTATCTCCGCGCGCCTGCAGTTCTGTTATGACGACACAGACTCCTGATTAACTGTATGGGTAGGCTTCTCTGTTATTGTTTTTGGGTCTATGCCTCATGGTATGGTGACAGAGCTACCATAAATTTTGATATTCATATGTAAATTTCAAGTTAGTTGATGTTATGGATGTTGGCATCTACTCCGAGTTAAATTTGTAAAGTTTACAGGAAGTACTGTCATTCTAGGCGCTGTTTAATGCCCTGGACACACTGGGGAACTTAAAACGGTTTAAGTGCCTTAAAACAGTTTAAATCCCCCGGCACTGTTTGCAGACAGACTACAAGCCCCTTAAAATGTTTTAACAAAAGTGTTTTTAAACCCAGCTAGATACCTAGTCTTAAAACCATTTTTAAAAACGTTTTGGAGCTAGCATGGTTTTACTTACAGGTCTGTCCAGGAGTAAAAGTGTTTTAAGCTGTAATGGTTTAAGTAAAACAGTTCTAGCTGCAGTGTGTCCAGGTAAGCACAGTTCTGTGTGTTGGACTTCACACAAAATAGTTACAAGGAGAACAGGTTTAACATTAGCAGTGTGGTCACACTAACCCGTTTTCAAGAATGGTTACTGAGTAGTGTGGCTGTACTGAAATGGTTTAGCTAAACTGTTTTTAAAAATGGTTTTCCAAAACAGTTCTGTAGTGTGTCCAGGGCCTAAGTGTGACCGGTCTGTTGGTTTTCACCACTGACAATGAGCTACATCTCAATCTGAAAATGAATTATGTAGAAAATGTAGAAAAATGTATATTAGTATGCATGTGTAGTGCACCATAAATATGCAGCACCAATATGACTATGATAGCTGTACTTCCTGATGTATCAAATTTTCAAGTAAAAAAAAAAATAAACACGGCATTCTCCTTACTCTGTACAAACTCAGATTGTCTGCCTTTTACTCGCCTCACATCATTAACCCGTACATTACTCAAGTGTGTTTCCATGAGTAATGTTTCTTGATGCACAGCATTTGGTTTAATATGGTTTAAGTAAAATTACTGATGATGTCAATTAAAACATCGTCTCTCGGGGGCGCTGCTGAGTAGCCACACGAAGAGAAGCATTTTTGTGGTGCTCCAATGAACCTTGTACAAAAGTTTTAATAAATATAGTTTATTGCGCCTTTTTTGTTTTGCCTGGAATTTATATGTGGCAGGAGCCCTCCTGACATCAGTGATGAGGAAAACTAAGAGTGGAAATGCTGCGACGGACAATTTTTTCTAGCCAAAGGGTCGACGCGACGTGTGGCCTGTGCAGCGGAATGCAGCCAGGACTTCTGCAGATCAGCCTTTCGGAGGAGGTTTCCCTGGCCACAATTAATGTGACCCTGAGGCGGCTGGTAAAGACGGTCCAGGATTTGGACCGAAAGTTCGACTCGGTCACACCCAGAATTGAATCCCTGGAAATGTGGATGGATTTGGTGGAGCAAAATTTTTCAAAAATAGACACTAATCTGAACGTTGCCACTAAGTTGATCTCGGACAACACTTTGCTTAGAAGATGCTTGGAAGCTGGAGAACCAGGCCTGAGAAAGGAATATCCGAATCCTGGGTCTACCGGAGGGAGCAGAGGGTGAAGACACTCTGGATTTTATTAGGACTTTCCTGGTGCTTAGGGTTGGCGAAGCTGAGGCCCCTCTTGTTTTCGAGAAGGCCTACCAGGTCTCTATTTGTAGGGCCTCCGAGGACAATTCTGCACCCAGGGCACTCATTGTGGTCTGCAGAGGAGTCAGGGACCAGGACCAAATTCTGGATATGGCCAGATGTCACCGCCAGTTCAAATATGGTGAGGCAGCGATCTCCATTTCTCTAGACTTGTCCTTTGGTACCCACCAGCGCATGAAGGCCTTTGACAACGTGCAGAGCCTCCTTCGGCGTCTTAAAATCTTACTTTGAGTGGGAGGTCTTGCAGCAGGCTATAACCATTAGGACTAAACGCCACAGGCATTAGGACCCACCGGAAAACTTCTCAGCCAACAGTATCCAGCAGGCATCATCCCTGGTACAAAAGGGGGGCGGACCCAGCTCCACCGCAGTTCTTTTCCCGCCGCGACCCGCACACATTGGAAAGTTCTTGGCTTGCCAGCCACCAGCAAAAACTTTGTGTTTTGCCTTTTCTACCGCTTTTTCAATACTAACGTCGACATTTTTTCAGTACCGATGTATGTCATCCCCGTCAATGGTCTCCTCATCAGGACCTCATCGCAGTAACTGCAACTGCGGCCATCAGATTCCAGCCAAGGATGGCCACAATAAATGTGTCTTTTGCCTGGGGCCTAACCACGACACCACGGCCTGTTCCACCTGCCAGGGCCTACAAGTAGGACCAGGATCCGCTGCTTGAAAGCTCTCAAGGCATTCCTTCTTGAGCAGAAGATGGACCTGCACACCTCCGGGGAGAAGGCAAAGCATAAGGAGAAATCTAAATGGTCCCGAGACAAGGACCATAGTCGGTTCCGCCACCGGTCCAGGTCCCGGTCCCGCTCGCAGTCTTCCCCTAAGAAAGCCTGCTCTTCCCCGGGCTCTGGAGAGCAGCACTCAAAGAAGGATTCTGCAAAGAAAGTACAGGCCAAAGCAGGTACATCTGGGGAGAAGTCTGCTAGACCCAAGGTGATGCTGCTAAGAGTCACCCCTAAGACCTCAGAGGCACAAGCCACGGCCCTGCCTGCCAAGGTCCCGATTTGCCCGATAAGGGCAAGCCCCTGGAGTCTGAGGACACTCCAGCGGCCCCCCTCGTGAAACTGTCACCAGTCCTGGTACCGATACTAGTAGAAGGGGTGAAGGATCCTGACACTGCCGGTGAAGGGACAGCGTCTCTATCTGCCAAGTACTCCTCCACTTGGGGCTCTCCAGGAGGCTCCCCCTCAAGGCCGGACACTTCAGAAGTCCCCTTTCTGGGGACAGTAGCCTCGGTCTGTACCAAGGAGGAGCTCCAGGATCTTTTTTCCTTTTGGTGGGGCTAGGTCCAAAACAGACCCCGACCCATCGGTAAACCCCAGCTGGAGCGTGTTCCTTCACCGAGAAGACCCTGAGGACCGTTGCCTCGCCCACACTCAAGGCCTGTTCCTGATCTCAGTCCACAGACCGACACGGCGCTCACCAAAGGTCAGGTAGCCAGCGCGGTTTTAGGTCTCATACAGGGCCGTTTCCCACGTTCCGATCGTGGGCCGCTTCCAATGTCAGTCCCGACTGGCGCCGATCACGGCTCCGTCGTCGGTCTCATGACTGACGTCAGTCCTCGGACCAACGTGGGTCGGTGAGCCACCGACGTCCGAGCGGGGCTGGTCATAGGGACAGGTCCGGCTACTCGTCACCTAGTAGTCGGTTGCCCTCTTCCTCTCAACATGGCGGTCGTCTTCTGTATCAACAAGCAAGGGGGTGCTCACTCTTACCCTCTGTGCAGGGAGGCGATGAGAGTCTGGTACTGGGCACTGGAGTAGCACATCTCTGTTATCTGCAGTGCATGTTCCAGGTGTCCTAAACGACTTGGCCAACAGCCTAAGCAGGTCTGAGTCCCAGGCACACGAATGGGAACTACTGCAATCAGTAGCGGACCAGCTCTTCGGCACATGGGGTGGTCCAGAGCTGGACCTCTTTGCGTCACCTCACAACATCAAACTGCCAGTGTTCTGCTCGCAAGAGTCCGTGCCTGGTGTTTTCTGGCCTGACGCGTTGTCCCTTTGTTGGGCAGGGAGGTTTCTTTACGTCTTCCCTCCCTTTCCTCTGATCCAGAGAGTTCTCTTGAAGTTACAGGCTGAAGGGGCTCGGATGATTCTAATCGCCCCTCTGTGGCCTCGGCAGATTTGATTCCCACTACTTCAGCAGTTGTCCACGGAACCTCCAGTCCCGCTGCCAATATGCTCACAGTTGCTGTCCCAGGATCAGGGCTCGCTGGTCCATCCCGATCTCAGGTCTTTGCACCTTCATGCTTGGCTCCTTCGGACATAGCAAAGTCCAGGTATGGGGTATCCCAAGAGGTGGCAGACGTACTCGTATCTGCGAGGAAGCCCTCTACTCGCCCCACTTATGCTATGAATTGGAAGTGTTTCTGCTTATGGGCATCGTCTCACCATCTGGACCCCCTTACCTGTCCGGTGAACTCAGCAGTGCAGTATCTCCTCTCCTTATATCAACAAGGCTTGAGCTACTCCTCCATAAAGGTGCACACGTGAGCCATTTCTGCTTATCACGCCCTTTTGGGAGACAAAACCTTAGCCCAATTGGATGTGGCTCGCACCTTTTTACGGGGGATTTTACACATGAGACCTCCTATTCAGGATCCTATCCCACCCTGGGACCTCCTGCTTGTGTTGGAGAAGCTTACTCTTCCTCCGTTTGAACCCGCAGCAGACTGTGACCTGCATTACCTTTCCTGGAAGGTTTATTTTTTAGTTGCTGTTACTTCAGCTCGAAGAGTTTCTGAGCTCCAGGCTCTGATGTGTAAAGAGTCGTATTTAATTTTTCATAGGGAAAGGGTTTCCCTAAGAACAAATCCTAAGTTCCTTCCTAAAGTGGTCTCGGAGTTGACTCTCAACCAGTCGGTTGACCTTCCAGTTTATTTCTCTTCTCCCTCTAATAGAGGAGAAGCTCTCCTTCACACTCTGGACGTCCACAGGGCGCTGAGGTATTACCTTAAGCGCACAGCTACTCACTGTAAATCAGAGCAGCTGTTTGTGGCATTTGCACCACAACACTTGGGTAAACCGGTGTCCAAGCAGACCATCTCCAAGTGGCTTGTCCACTGCATTGTATTTTGCTATGAGAAGCACGATAAACCCCTTCCGGGACCGGTTAGGGGTCACTCCACCAGAGGGGTTTCTGCTTCCTTTGCCACTCTGCGGAATGTCTCCATTATATGTGCGGCTGCTACCTGGAACTCGGTGCACACTTTCATGACTCACTATAGCTTGGACATTGCATCCAGACACCATGCCGGCTTCGGCCTGGCAGTCCTTCAAGGACTTCTGTCTTAACTCTCTGTTTCCAGCCTTATCATCTTCCACCTCCCAGGATTCATCACCTCCTTGGCGCGGGACTGCTTGGGATTCAGTCCTAATGGTTATAGCCTGCTGCAAGAGCTCCCACTCAAAGTAAGATAGTACAGTTATGTAAGAACTTACCATAACAGTAGATCTTCGAGAGGAGCTCTTGCAGTAGGCACTGCTTTCCCGCCCTCCATCCCCCGAATGAAGTGTACGGATCATCACCTTCAGGCTTCGCCTCCTTCTCTTGTCATGGCCCATTCACGGGTCTTGGCAGGGGAACTAGGGTTGAGCTGGGTCCGCCCCCTTTTGTACCAGGGCTGACGTCGGGGTTGAGCCGACGTTGGGAGCGGTCCCTGCTGGGTACTGCTGGCTGAGAAGTTTTCCGGTGGGTCTTAATGCCTGCAGCATTAGTCCTAATGGTTATAGCCTGCTGCAAGAGCTCCTCTCGAAGATCTACTGTTAGGTAAGAATCTTACTTAAACTGTACTGTACCCCAGCAATGTTTGCTCCCTGCAAGGCTCCAGGCTTCATGGAAGGAGACAGTCTATATGTTCCATGACCCACACGATGCGGAGAAGATGCTTTCGATTTTGGCGAATGAGCTGGACCAAGTTAGCAAAGAAGAGATTATGGAAGGCACATGACTGGGAATAATGGACAGAATCATTCATTGCTTGATTATTTGCTGCAGGTTCTCGTCTTCTTTGTAAGGATTTATTTGTTGGCACGTTCATTTTGGGAAAGGAGGATTGGGCAGTGTTATGTTATGGTTTGCTTTTGGGATTGCTAGGGGAGCCTTCTGTTTCTGAACTGTGAGGTCTGCAAATTGTTTTTTCTCTTTCGGTAAGTGGAAGTCTCCTTGGACTTACCTCTTACTGATCGATCTGGACTGCTGCCTCTGTGAGCTGGACTATAGTTCTTTTGAATGTGGCGCCACTGGGACATTACCCGTTTTCGGTGAGGCCCACTGCCCTATACCCTAGTAATGGACAGCAAATAAGTAGACTTGTGGTATTTACTATAACATTAAGATGGGGCTCTTTTTGTGATGCTTTTGTATGGGGTTCTCTATTTCTGTACCTTTTGGTAAACTTCTAAATGCTTGTTGAGGGATATTATTAGTGTTTATTAAAGGGGGAGCTTCATATCGGCGGGCTGATGTGTTTATCTTGGGCCTTATCGTTCAGTCTGGGTATAGTCGCTCCCCCCTAGGTTCTTCTTTGGGCTGCATGCTGTTGGGATCAGTTATAATTTTACATCATGGTTAATTTCCCCTATGATGCACCATTCAGGGTATGCTGATGTCTTTATGGTTGTATAATCAAACTATGTACTACATGCTTATATGGCAATACCTGTGTGTTTCTGGTTTTGTAAGTTTTTCTTATGAAAGCTAATAAACATATAATGCAAAGGAAAAAAAACATTGTCTTGGCGATGACACAGTCGTCAAATTCAACTGTAGATGGGGTCGAATTCATTAGATCACATTTTTTTGTCACATTTTGTGCGTTCCTCCATATTTTCCTTTTGCTATTTGACTACCTGGCAATGATGACAGTTATTTTTTCTCAAATTTGGTTGAATGCTGGTTGTTGGGGAGACGGTGAAGTGGGGGGTGTCATGGGAGATACGTAGTGTGGCACTTACTTTTTATTGCAATCAACACTGTGCAAGTGGCAATCTGGGATAGCGGATATCGAACCTCTTGAATCTATGTAAGTCATTTTGCATCCTGCTGCCATTGGAATCATGGTAGGGTGGCTACACATATCCGAGTCCCGGTCTCCCCAATCACCATGACTACAAGTTTTAATCTTAGTGAAATAGCAATGCAAAACTTTGATGTAGTTACTACGATTGTGCTTATGCAACAGTTCAGTTAGTAGTCTTTACTCTCCCATCGGGATATCTAGGTGGTGGAGCTTGCCTTTTTTGGCCATGTAACCCCTGAGGTTGAGTGATCTTTTATTGTTCATTTACGTCTCTGGTACGAAAACTGCAGAGCACCAGTCCTGCTCACTAATAACAAAGTGACCCCAATACATTTAACAAGTCGTTTTTCTACAATTTGGAACTGGTGGCACAGCAGCACTGTGGGTTGTTTTTTTGTGAGACCTATGGATCAAGTATTGATTCCCCCCATTACTCCTGGACCTGTGAGATCCAGTTTGTAGTATACAGCATCCGCTCCTTTATCGCTCAGTTTGATGTCAGCAGCGACAGAGAGAGGAGGGGTAAACAGGTCACCAACAATGCAAAACTTTGATGTAGTCACTAAGATTGTGCTTGTGCTGTGCAACTGGTCAAGTAGAAATCCTTAGGTGGGATAACTGTCCCGGCTGGCTATCTAGGTGGTGAAGCTTGCTTTTTTTGACCGTGAACTCTCCTGTTTTACTCAGTGGTAAAAAAAAGCCTCAGATGTGTTGGAATTGAGTTCCTGCAAATTGAAGAGGAATGACTCCTTTAATTTATTGGGTGAATTTTGATGTTGGTGAGCATGTCTGGTGCTCTGCAGTTTCCGTACCAGATACAGTAAATGAACAATACAAGTTTGCTCAGCATCAGGGGTTAAAAAGTGCATTGGAATGCAGAAACTCAGTCCCAACACATCTGACGCTTTTTGTATCATTGAGTAATGTAGGAGAGTTCACGGCCCCAAAAAGCAAGCTCCAGATCCTATATATCCCGATGGGATCGTTCACCCACCAAAAGATTTCTAATTGAACCATTGCACAGCAGAAGCACAATCCTAGAGACTAGATCAAAGTTGTGCATTGTCATTTTACTAAGATTAAAACATGTTTGAAATGGTGATTGGGGAAATCGGGACTGGATTATGTGTAGCCACCCAACCATGTTTCCAATGGCAACAGGATGCGAAATGACGTTGCATAGATGCATGAGGTTCAATACCTGCTCTCCCAGATTGCCACTTTGCACAAATCTGATTACAATAAAAGTAAGTGCTGCACTTTCATTTAAGCCGGCTCCAGGATTTAATCTGCAAGTGCTGACTAAATCCGTTTTTTTGCCTGGTTGTCTGGCGTGTTTCAGGTTCAAGCACTTCAGGTCTGGAGGATGCATTCTGAAGGATCAGATCTGATTCATTAAGGTATGGGCTTTCACCTATGTTATTGCATCAACACTCATCTGGATTTGTACCGCTGGTGAGTTAGTGTATGCCATGATACAGATTTACATCCCCAACTCCCATTACACACTGACACAATATCGAGAGGAACACGGCAGCGTAACCTGCAGGGGGAAGCCAGCCAGATGCAGTAACTCAGACTGTGACATCTGTTTAGCAAAAAAAAAAAAGAATTGCAAACTAGATAGTCATCCAGTATTCTAAATTTTAAAATCTAACAGAACCCAATCATGATTACGGACTACTAGCCATCCCTCTAATAATGTACGTATTGCACAAACCAATTCTTTTATTTACATCCAGTCACATTTAGAGTCAAGAGACATGCATGTTAATAACGACCCACAACACCAACCAAAGAAAATAAACCAACTGTACTGATGAATTACGTTTGAATGCCATCACATAATTTGGGGGCAGATCCAATGTTTCAGCAATGCCAGTGTGTGTGTTTGTGTGTGCCCGAGCCCTCACCGGGGGGGGGGGGGTTGGAGAAGTGACAGTCTGGACAAGCAGCTGTTGGCTAAATATTGCCAAAATATAAACATTTGCTATTGTTGATGTTAGTCTATATATAGTCTGTAGTCTGTCAAGAGGAAATCCCAAAAGCTAAAGAGAAAAAAAAAACCAAAAACAAAGTTCTATCATTCCGTTTTTCCACAATTTTGATACTGAATGTGGCAATGAGAACTCGTGGTTTAGAGTCGGCTCAATTACCAACATTTTTTGTCTAATCAAAAAATGATTTAACAGTTAATTTTTTATCACCATGACAAGTCAAAAAATGTGGCTTCTATGTCCGGATGCTGTTCCCCGTTTGATTCATTGATTCATCATCAGAGGATGATTTATCTACTTCAATCTCATCGTGTACCAGACGATTTCTATTCGCAGCCATCGGTTCATACATGGAGGACTGTACAAGATGCTGTGATGCCTGGAATGCATAAAGTCTTCCGTTTTCACTGCTTTCTGTCTCAGAGTCACTGTCATTATCGGTGATTAAGTGTCGAGCTGGGGAAAACCCTTCAGCCATTGCGATCAGTGTGATATCAACAATGTTACAGCCTTCAGAGATTAACACGTCATCGTCATGCTGACAGCTCGTGCAACCTGGACTTGAAACTGCAGTGCTGGCACTTGTAGCTGGGGAAAATAAATGTTTTAAAACACACACACAGGCATTTTTCTCAAATATGTATTGATTGAGCATGCCCTTTGCTCTTTCTGCTACCAAAACAACACAGTTAGGAACAGATTCAGCACATTTGTGTCTTATCTCTTTTAATGTTTATTAGTGTTTTAAGCGATACAAGTAGAATTTCCTCAAGACATTTGGTTCAAAGTCATCCACAACCATGTTCACTAGTTCTCTAATACCTGCTGCCTTGTACTTTCTACCCTTTTCTATTCCATACTTCAATTTCCATCATCCTACTTCTACCTACCCTACTCCTACCCTTTCAATTTCTTTCTTATATCTCCTTATAATTACTATAGTATTACTGCTCATGGTTGTTTTACCCTACCCCGATCACCATGTGCCCTAATTTTGATATGTATTTGTTTCTTTCATGTATACATTTCTGACAATGTTTATCATATGATTGTTGGTGTTTATTTGTTACTTGTCTGTATCAATTTTCCTTGTCAAAATTATCAACCTGTAAAGTAATTGTCACTGATGTAACTGTTTCTGTGCTGTCCCGGGTCGTGCCTGAAAATAGTCATTTTTATGGCTAGCACACCTACCCGGTAATCAAAAACTAAATAAATAAAATATAGCAACAGGATAGTATTCTATATAGCAGGGTCCCAGAGGGGAAGAAGGGATTATGTAGTTAG
This sequence comes from Neoceratodus forsteri, assembly GCA_016271365.2. Taxonomy (NCBI): domain Eukaryota; kingdom Metazoa; phylum Chordata; order Ceratodontiformes; family Ceratodontidae; genus Neoceratodus; species Neoceratodus forsteri. The sequence goes on from JADMNL010000027.1 coordinate 2,322,694, forward strand.
GCTGGGTGCTGACAGATAAGGGGCAGCGCTCCTATTGAGAATCTTTATGTGACCATTTTGAGATGGGCCGACCGGACTCAGATCTGTCTTACTCTATAAGGGATAACTAATAGGTAAACTTAATACAGTTATTGTTAACTACTGTTTCAGCCTTATGAAAGAACATTTCAAATAAATTGAGTCCATGACTCTATAACAGACATCCCCTCTGTCCACAAACAGTTGATGAAAAAGAACTTTGCAACAGCACAGAACCCTATAAACTGTGCTTTGTTATGTTTAGGTACTGATCCCCTCCAAGCCATTATAAGGAAAGGTAACAAACTGTTAATAAGGCAGGCGATGAAATACCCAGCTAAAAGATTTCAGCAACAATGCATAAACTTAGAGCATATGGATCATACAGGGAGGGAGGGAGAGTATGCACTTTAAAATGATGCAAGTCAACCACGTGGTCGGCACCACAAGAAAACCAAAGTGAAGTCGCACAGCTCCCCACTAACCCCCTCCCAATTCCATAAACCCAAAATCAAAGACAAAAGAGGTCCTGGCAGGAAAAAAAGAAATATAGTCAAACATGAGACAAAATGTCTAAAATTACTGTCTTAAGTAAAATTTTATAATGACAGGTCCAGCTACTTGCTGAAGTGTCCTCAGACGTTTTATCGGCTGCATTGACTCCATCCCATTCTGAAGTGGTCGTTTGGCATGCCGCAAATTCTGCCCCTGTTTTAGTTACCCACCGGCCAGCATCAGCAGGGTTGGTATACTGCCAAGTTTTGTCTCCATATACACAATGCAAAGTCAAGCCGGCAAGGGAAAAGAACGCACGATACCCAATGCACGCAGTCGCTGATGGACCACATCGAATGTCTTGTGGCGGTCTCAAGTAGTAAAGGATAGGTCTGGGTAAAATTTAATGTCAGCTCCATTAACATTCAAGTAATAGGCTGCACGAGTGGCTCCTAACACCAAGTCCCGAACCTCTACCCCTGCAATCCTGAGAAGCACCGTTCTGGCTGTGGTAGTATTTTGAGTGGCAGCTCTGGAATTAACCCAGTAGGCTTTCCAAAACTGAGTAATATCAAAGCGCTTAGGTAGCTCTAAATGTCCCAGGATCCAGCCTGATATAAAATCCAACAAATTAGGGTCCTCAATGTCCTCCGGGATCCCATCAGTCTAAAATTCCCGGCCCACACCTCATTTTCAAGGGCTTCCATGCAACACCGAAGTTGTCCATTTTCTTGGGTTAAAGTTGCAACAGTTACCATTGTTGAGGTGAACCGTTTGTCGGATTCTTCCTGTCTGCCAGCCAAGTCATTTATTTTGGCATCTTGAGATTCCATTCGGGTGAGTGTACACTCTGTTTTGGAATCCATGGCCTGCATGGATTCTAGGAGTGCCTGCCATGGTGGTTGTTGTGCTGTCAGCAGGGGCTGCTGGGTTCGGTACTGCTCGCAGCCATGACTTGTTGCGCAGCTGAATATCTAGCACCTCTTGATTGTTGGCTCTTATGCCTAGTCATCATGTATTTGGTATCCTCTGGATCCACTGGCTCTTAAGGAGCAGGTTCTGTCGGGCAAAAAAGCCCCAAATGATTTTTTTTAGAAAAATGTCAGTAGTCTGTAACACTTCCAAGGAGAGCTGATACAGAGTGCGTGTGCCTGGAAGTTGGCTCTCCAGCTCCCCTGGTTCTCTCTTATTGTTAATGTTGTGGTTTATTGCTGTTAGCTGCTCTATCAAATGGGGTATAATTTTATGGTGCAAGTGTGCTGCATGTCTTTATACCGGCTCCATCAGGGACTTTCCCCTCATATTGGCATTATCTTGCTTCGGTGTGTAACGTGCCCTGACTAGCACTGAAGGTCAGGGATCAGCCAGGACTGGTATAAAGGACCCCCCAATGATGATCCATTGTGGATCACTGGGTGTACAGTACAATGTTCCCCTCAGTTACTGCTAGGATGATTGTTGGGAGCGTGACATATTCTATCCTTAGTGTGGGGGCGGCTCTTAAAATGGAGTGGATTCTGTGGGATTGTTACAGGTTGCCAGGATGGTATCACGGGGTACCTTGTTTGTGATCATTCTTTCGCCGCCCAGCTGCCTGCCCTGTCCCCCCCACACCCTTATGTATGGGTAGGGACTACTCATGTCATGAAGCTCTACCTACCACAACCTACTATGTACTTGTCTACCTGTGACTGGTGCACATCAGGACAGTTCAGGTTCTTCTGTCCAGTGTAAGAGGGTGTGCTTCCACATCGTCACCTTAGAGGTGAATGTGGGTGAGGACTCTTTTACTACTCCCTAGCAGCCCAGAGAAGCATGTCCTGTTTACTCTTGCTGTCGTATTAACAACACCCGGTTCTCGAAGAGGCTAAAATTAGTGCCTTTGTATGCTGACTTTGTTTTCTGCATCTCTCCACGTTGTCAATGGGGAATTATTACGTATAGATAATCTGCACTCTGCAATCTCAGGAACATTCTTTTCAATTGTGATTTACTATTTTTGTCAGGATTTGAAGGCAGGTTGGGGCTACATGGTGACAGGAAGCACCCCTAAATTTAGAAATCATGACTATTAAGCCGAGGCTTTCAATTTAATAATAATAATAATAATCTTTATTTTTAATGCGCCTTTCAAAAAATCAAGGCGCCGAACAGTCTTTAAAATACATCCAAATAACACATCATAATAAAAATCAGTAGAATAAATAATATCAGCATCATAATAAATAGTAGAATCAGATCAGTTCAATTTGACTTAATCTGCTAGCTAACTTCCATTGTAATGCCTACGGTGCCTGAATGGACCACTTGACTTTTGTAGGATGTTTATTTTGGTAGGTCTGCTTAGAGAACCTCTAGCGTTACTCCTCAGGTAAGACTTTTTTTTTGTTGTGAGGGGACTTGGATGCCCGGGTGTAGCCAGACAATATACAAATGTACACCAAGACTGTGTTTGTTGCCTCATTTAGCACAATAAACACAACTTTTGTACCTCATGACAGTGGTTGTTGCCATGCATGGGTAAATACAAATGCCATGCATTGTTCCCTGAGACACCCACATACCAGCCCAGAGCCTGTAAAGTTGAATTGTCCTTGGGATGCAAAGAGAGTATTAGTGACCAGTCCTTCTAGTTTCGACTCCTATGAATAAAATTACAGAAAGGTTCAGTATTTTCTTTTAGTTTTCATGGAAAAAGGAAGCAATTCAGAGTCTATTGGCTACCCCCCCCTTAAATAAAATTGCACACCGTGGAGTGCTTGGAGTATGCCTGCCTACACCCATGCTCGGATGATTAGTAGGATTGTGTGTGTTGACCTCCCTCCCTCCCTGTAGTGTCTACCAGTACATCTTAGTTTAGTCAGAAGTTTTTTTTCTTTCAGGTTGGATTTCTGTGGTGCTCTATGTCCTGGGCTGCCTTCTACGAGTTTTTGTTATTTCTGGGGTGCCAGCTACTTGTGGGGGCTTGTTTTGTGGGGCTGCCTGACATCTGACTCAGGTTATGGCATTTTGCTGAGCAGAGACACCATCTGTAGTGCCCCTTGTTCCTATTTTAGTCCCTGGACTGTCTCACTTGTCAGCACATTTGTTTTGCAGCTTTTCTGCCAGTGCTGTTTTCTCCTTGCTGGCCTTTCACCACCTGCCATATTTACAACAGTTTTGCCCAGTGTTTGGGTCTGTAACGCTTCCACTTAAGTGGGGGGTGCACACGAGTGAGGCACATACCAGCATCATGATGTTGCACGTGGCATCAGACATTTGCTCCTGAGCGGAGTGTTGTACTGTTTGCCCCACAGCAGCCGGTTGCCTGGAGGGAGGCACACTATGATGTGCTTGTTGCTTTGTGAGAACAAGGAAACATAGAATTTGTCAGCAGAAAAGGACCGCTTGGCCCACCCAGTCTGCACAGATGTTCCCTCCCTAGTCTATCTCCATCGACCCTCCCTTGTACCTGCCTATTTCCTAATGTTCCCCTATGTCTGTCCCACACATGATTGAAGCCCACCACTGTTTTGGCCTCCACCACTTCACCACCCCTGTTTACCCCTCTGAGGTACTTGTAGGTCTCTATCATCTCCCCTCTCCTCTCTTCCAGGGTGTACATGTTGAGATCCCTCAGTACCTCCTCACAGGGATTCTGTGCAACCCCTACACCATTTTAGTTGCCCTCCTCTGGACTGCCTCTACCTTGTCTATGTCCTTTCTGATGTGAGGCCTCCAAAACTGGACACAGTACTCCCAGTGGTGTCTCACAAGTGAACAATACAGTGGCAACATCACCTCCCTCCTCCTGCTGGAAATACTCCTCCCTGTGCACCCCAGCATCCCACTAGCTCTACCCAAGGCTTTGCAGCACAACTCTGCCACTTTGAGGTCATCAGCTATGAAAACCCCAAGGTTCCTTTCCTGCTTTTTGACTGTCAGTTACCCCCTCCCCCCCATCCTGTACTCCGCTGCTGGGTTCCTGCGCCCTAGGTTGCATGATTTTGCATTTTTTGGCATTGAACCCCAGCTGTCATGCTCTTTACCACTCCTTAAGTTTCTAAGATCCCCATGCATTCTCTGTACCCCCTCCTGAGGAAGCACACAATGGACATTGAGACTGCATAGCATAGCTGAATTTCTGTTGTGCAGGCTGTTTTTAAATCCTGCAGGCTTGGGAACCCATCAAGTCTAGAGGGTTGCCAGCCTGGTGGCGCTGAGGGCTGAGGCGCTGGATGCCTTACGTCGTACCAAGCCGGCGACCCGTGTTCGGGAACGAGCACGGACTGCCGAGGGTCGGCCAGGGAAGAGAAGGATAGCATGCCCGACGGCCGCTCTCCTTCTCTAAGGGGGACAACCTGCAAGATTCTGCTGAGATACCGCCTGCTGGGGGAGCTCGGGTGGTATGTGCGGTAGAGGGAGGTAGCAGTATGGGAACGGGGCAGACGTCTGGCAGAGGGGTGGAGCAGGAGGTGCGTCTCACCGCATCTCCTCGCTTATTGGCCCTCATTGCACGCTGACATCAAGGGAAGAGTAAAAAGGGAAAACACCCCCTTCTCGCCTAGGTGATGACTCCTCACTGCGCGCCTTCGGATTGTCGGGGCAGACTCCGCTGTACAGGTCCACAAAATCAAGAATTGGAGAGTTAGGGTCTCTCCCCACCCCACACCCAGGGGGTAATCCAGGCATCATAGGGTCTATGTGGCACCAGGTACTCTAGGGGCCGACCCCGGGGAGAAGAAGGATCGCACAGTAATAGAGGAAGTCTGATTGAGTGGTGAGTAGGGGCAGTAAGATGGATAAATACAGAGTCAAAAAAAAAAAAGTCTAGAGGGTTGATCTGTAGTGTAAGGACCTTAAAGGGGCAGTACCTTTTATGTCTCTGAGTGAAGCCTTTAAGGTACAGTAGCACAGGTTCTTCTCACTGGCTTAAAGGGGTTTTGTCTGCCTATTACAGCTCTTGTTTCCTGGGTAATAGGTTTAGTGGCACCATAGTTTATCATAGGCAGATTGTGTTTGAGAAATGTAAAACCGGGCTACGGGAAGAATTTGAGGAGCTGTTTGGGCTTAGGCTCTCCTTGACTGGGGAGTTCTTTATTTTGCATGTTCTCCCACATGAGCTACGAAACCCCCACTATCAGTACCTACTGGGAATCTTCCTGCTTGCAGCGAAGAAGGCCATTACCAAACGCTGGCTCACTGCTGTGATTCCTTCAATCTCGGACTGGAGAGAGATAGTCAATCATATATATAGATCAGAGAGAATCACATACAGCTTGAATGATAAAGCAGATCATTGAGCCATAAAGTGGAGAAGATGGATAATGTACATCATGAGTGACCAAGGACCCACACATTGTTCCCAAGCACCCATGACCACCTATTAATTGATTAGACTCACCACACCAAGTTTGGTTACTAACACCCAAGAAATAAGGGTTACATCTTGACAGAGTACATGACCCACTCTCACTGGGTGATGGAAGTACACTAAGGGGCAACCACCAGAGGGAATAAAATCAGAGAAGGGAATGAGGAGAAAAGTCCCAGGGAACAGAAGTAAAGAGACAGAGAAGTAAACGGAATGATCCTATCCAGGATGGAAGACTGTGTATCCAGGTGAAACTGTCACATAAATGATGAATAATATTGTAAATCTATATGAATTGTAACCCTGTCCAAGTAATTAATTACAATAATGTAAATGTGACTGTAAAAATGGTAAAAGCATCAATAAAGACTATATTTGCAAAAAAAAAAAAAAGAAGAAATGTAAGACCTGCCACAGGACAATGAGACCGTCTGTGCTGAGGTCATACTGTCTTTACTGTGTGATGCATTCTAATACGTCTATTTTGGTTCCCCTGAGCTGAACCACCGGGGGGCTGAAGGGGATGTACCTGTGGCTCCTTCCGGCAATGATAAGGTTGAGTTACATAAATCCATATTGCTTCTCTTGAATGTGATGCTTCATGCTGATGACCCACAGGTCGTACCTGCCAAGACAACCAAACCCAAAGAGGGCCTCTCAGATGGGGGCCCTATACAGGCATGATAGGTGCACCACAGCAGAGTAACTCTGCTCACCCAGATTTGCAGATGACCCTGACATTGATGACAGGGGGTGTCAAGAGAAGGGTGTGAGGGGTGCTGGGGAGACACCCAGCGGCTTCATTCTTTTGCGCTGCCAACTTTTCATATTTCAGGCCATAAACCCATAAACGTGAATATGACATACTGCATTAATAACAGACTGCAAGACGACGGCAGTATTTTTTATTTTATTCACTGGTAGCTATGTGTGGTGACTTTGTTTCCAAGAAACAACAAACTGTAGATGATCCCGTTCTTTACTGATAGTACTGTGCTCAGCACAATGCCTCGAGTACTGTATTTAGTTCACTTAGGCCTCAGAAATTGTATGATCTTACTTTGAGTGGGAGCACTTGCAGCAGGCTATAACATTAGATACTATGCCGCAGGCACTAGGACCCATCGGAAACCTTTAGCAAGCAGTACCCAGTGGGGTCCGCCCCAGACGTCAGCTCTGCCCTGACGTCAGCCAATGGTATATCAGCGGGCTGTCCCCAGCCCCACCTCAGTTCTTTTCCCACCGCAGACTCGCTTCCATCGGCTCTTCGGTTGCCCTTAGAACACGTTTCTAGTAGTTCAGCAAAACTTTTTCATCGTTTCTTATTTTTCTTGAAGTTCGTTTCTCGTTCTTGTCGCCAATCTGTATGTCGACTTCACCGTTGTCGGTTTCCTTGTCTGGACAGAAGAGGACAAAGTGTTCCTGCGGCTGCCAGATACCGGTGAAAGACTCCATGAGGCCTGTGTCTTTTGCCTTGGGCTGGACCCTCCACAACCCCATCTGCTGCGGCTTTACAAACAGGACTAGGATCTGCTGCCTAAAGGTGCTAAAGGCCCATATCCTCAAAAAACAAGTGGCCGTGATGCAGCGCTCTCCCAGGGAGACGTCTTCTTCATCGAAGCATAAGGGGAAATAAGACCACCACAACTCCCGTAAAAAGGACAGGAGCCAGCCTCAACCACGTTCTCGTTCTTATTCTCCCCCACAAAAAGGCTTCCTCCTCTGGGTCAGGCAGCTCAGATCATTCCTGCCACTCAAGACACTGAAGAAAAGCGGGAGACTACCGTCTATGCCAAGACACTGGCATCAGGTAAGGGTGGTCACAGCCCGGTCTCGGTACCGATACCCCCCCACCTGGAAAGTGAAGGCTAAGCCCTTGCAGACACCCTCCACCTCAGGAGTTGGGACCTCGGCTTCCCCTTCGGCATCTGCCTCAGCCCAGCCAAAGAAAGCCTCATCTATGGCCATACTCAGGAGTCCGGGTAAGGATCAATCCCAGAAGGAACGGGTGCCAGGCTCAAAGCCAACACTTGCTCGCCGCCCCACTAAGACCCTACCGGCGACGACCAAGCCTGATGGCTCTAAACTTTCGATGGCACAGGACACAGACCGGACGTTGGTGAAGGCAGTGCCGGGTACTGACCATTCGCCAGTCCAAAGGGCCTCCACTCCAGAAGACATGACGGATGACTCTTCACCCAGGAACCTCCCTGATTTGCTGTCCTTACCCATACCTCCCCACCTGCCGGACAAACCCAGCCTACCAGCAGGTTCAACTGCGGAGCAATTTAATAAAGAGGAGCTCACTGAGCTCTTTCAATTTTGGTGGGGCAAAGTCAAACAAGACATTTTGCCACCGCAGCCTGATCCCATTCCGGCTCCAGCAAATCCTGAGGATAACAGCAGGGGTGAAAAGCTTTCTTCCCCTGTGCCTAAACATTCTCCCTCTAAACTAAAACTAAAATCCAGGTCATGTACTCCTGTGGATAACCATGGCTGGTCCAAAAACAGGGAACGCTGGCATTGGCGACGCTCTCGCTCTACCAGCCACCGTCGTTCCTCGAGCAAGAGACGGTCCACTAGCCGACACAGGTCTGACGGCCGTCACAGGCGCTAGGTCAGCCAACGTTGAGCCACTAGACGACGCCAGTCCCTAAGCCACCACCGGTCCCCTAGCCATCATCTGTGTATGAAAAGTGCTATATAAATGCTGATTCTTCTTCTTCATCAGTCCCACAGCCAGCGGTCTTATAGTAGGCAATGCTCAGAAGAAAGAAGCCGTTCTTAATCCCACTCAAGTTCGGCCTCATACTATTCAGAGGGCCACAATTTGCATCACAGCTGCTCTGGATACAGCCGTTCCATCTCCCAGGGAAAGAGTGTCCCCTGAAGAAAAAGACACTCCAAGATCCCCTTCTGACGACCCCACATTTATGGACGTCATGAGGCATATCCAGTCCTCTAATGGAAGGGAGACAGAGGACTTGGATCCGAAACGCCGGAGGTTGGCGAAGTACCTGAGGCAGAAGGAGTCAAAGCCTCTAGTGGTGCCTCCTCTTGTGGATACCTTCCAAGACCTTACCAGGATTACTTGGAAGTATCCCTCTACCACACCGGCAGTTCCTAAGAAACTGGACAGGCTGTATAGAGCCCCGAGGGAGGAGCCTTTCTTGGCAGCACATCCCCAGGTGGATACCATGGTGATTACAGCTGCCCATGATAAGTCCAAGCAGCCTAAACACCTTAGCTCCCAGCCTTCCGATGTAGAGTCCAGATACCTGGATCAGGTGGGCAAGAAGGTCTATTCTGCCTCCACCTGTTCTATTTACTCTCTTAACTTCCTCATGCATATGGTCCAGTACCATAATGCAGTGTGGGAGAAGGGCTTGGAAATACTGTAGTTCAGGCCTTGCCAGACTTGCATTTGCCTTAGATGCCATGCCTGGCTTAGAGTCTCAGGATTCTCCCAGGAGCTGCCATCCGGATTCCGGGACCTACTGTTCCAGGGTTCCATCATCTTCGGGGAGGAGTCAGAGAAACTTATCTCTCGTCTCCAAGAATCCGGGAAGTCCATCTGGTCGGTCCAAAAACTACACAATTCGGACCAGAAGCCATTTTGCAAACGGCCTTTTCGTAAGACCTCATGACAGAACAACCATGGCCAGTTCCCGCAGAGAAGTGCTTTAAGAGGAAAGCCACAACCCAAGCTTCTGGGAGCTCGACCACTAGAGGCCCCACGTCCTCCCAGCCCTCTCTGCCGACTCCTGGAGCTGCCCAGTGACTCGCTACCAACCCCCCCTGCTCCAGCGGAGGTCATGGGGGAGGCAGTAGGGGGTCGCTTCTCTCTCTCTACCAAGAGAAAGATGGAGCAACATTACAACAGACCTCTGGGTTCTAGACCTAATAAGGAGAGGACATACCTTAGAGTTCACTCAGATCCCTCTAGAAGAACCACCAAGGTCCTCCCGTTATCCTCCTTCGCACGTTCCTGTAATAGAAGGAGAAATACAGACCCTCCTGCAAAAACGGGCCATAGAGCCAGTTCCCCAGGGACAATGGAGAAAAGGTTACAACTCCCACTTCTTCCTGGTCCCAAAAAAGACCGGGGATCTTCATCCCATCCTGGACCTCAGCTTCCTAAATCTTTTTGTAGAATACAAAAGGTTCATGATGGTTACTCTGCCAGGCCTCATTCCCCTCTTGCACAGGGGGATTGGCTTTGCTCCCTGGATATGCAGGACGCTTACATGCACATAAACGTTTTCCCTCACCACCGGAAGTTTCTGAAGTTCCACTTCCAGGGGAGCCATTATCAGTTCTGGATCTTACCATTCGGCCTCTCCTCCGCTCCTTGAGTCTTCACCAAGTGCTTAGCAGTGTTGGCTGTGGCTCTCAGATGCCAGGGCCATTATGTCTTCCCTTACCTAGATGATTGGCTCCAGGCAGAGCCATCCAGAGCACAACTATTGCGCACTCTCGTAGACACCTTTATTCTCTTCCCAGAGCTGGGAATCACCCTGAATCTTCCAAAGTCTTCCCCAGAGCCCAGTTAGCGACTCCTCCTCTTTATAGGAGCGGTCCTCGGCACAGTTCAGGGCATGGCCTTCCTCCTGCAGGACGCGGGGGACTCGTCTACGGGCAGTAGCCTGAACGGTATCTATGGCCCCACAGGTCCCAGCCAGGACTTTCCTCAGACTTCTGGGGCACATGGCGGCGGTCATCCCCTCAGTTCCCTTGGCTCACCTCCACATGAGGGTCCCACAGTGGATGCACAAGGTGCAGTGGGACTAGAGGTCAGACGATCTGGACCGGCCTGTCAGGATCTCTGACCTGGTAAAAAGGACTCTCTCTTGGTGGTTGGACCCCTCCAACCTGGAACAAGAGGTCCATTTTCAGCAGGAGACCCCGAGACAGATCCTAACCACAGACACCTCCTGTCTCAGCTGGGGCGCTCATCTGGGAGACAAACCCAGGGGACATGGTCTCCAGACGAGCAACAGCTCCATATCAACATTCAAGAGATGCGAGCAGTCCTCAGTGCCTTGCGGGTGTTTCAGACAGACCTTTCGCCAGGCTCTCTTCTCATCCAGATGGACAACATGTCAGTAGTGTTCTACATCAACAAGCAAAGGGGCACGCATTCCTACCCTCTATGCAGGGAGACAGTGAGAGTCTGGTATTGGGCACTAGAACACAGCCTAGATCTCACTGCTGTTTATGTTCCTGGTGTCCAAAACGTCTTGGCCGACAACCTAAGCCGGTCATGGTCCAAGGCTCATGAGTGGGAGCTCCTCCAATCAATAGCAGATCAACTGTTCGACAGGTGGGGCTGCCCAGAGTTGGACCTCTTTGTGCCTCCACTCAACACCAAACTGCCCAGTTTCTGCTCGCGAGAGCCTGCACCTGGTGTTTTCTGGCCAGGCGTGTTCTCCCTCTGTTGTACAAGGAGGTTTGTGTACACCATCCCTCCCTTCCTGACAATTCAGAGGGTTCTCCTGAAACTTCAGGCCAAAGAAGCAGAGATGATCCTCATCGCCCCATTCTGGCCTCGGCAGATTTGGTTCCCACTGCTTCAACAGCTGGCAGTGGAACCTCCAATTCAGCTGCCGCTGAGCTCGCACTTACTATCCCAGGACCAGGGAACATTGGTCCACCCGGACCTCAAATCCCTGCACCTTCATGCCTGGCTCCTGCAGACGTAGTCAAATCCAGGTTTGGGGTCTCCCAGGAGGTGGCAGACATTCTTGTGTCTGCGAGAAAGCCTCTACTAAATTCATTTATGCCATGAAGTGGAAGCGGTTCTGCCTTTGGGCTTCACCCCGTCACTTAGACCCCCTTACCTGCCCAGTGAACTCAGTTCTGCAGTATCTCCTCTTCTCGTTAAATCAAGGCTTGAGCTACTCCTCCATTAAGGTACATTTGTCAGCAATCTCTGCATACCATGTACCGTAGAAGGGAAAGACGCTTGCCCAACTGAATGTGTCCTGTACCTTTTTGAGGGGTATCCTACATATCAAGCCTCCCATCCGAGATCCAATACCACCCTGGGATCTCCTTTTTATGCTGGAGAAGCTCACCCTCCCTCCTTTTGAGTCTGCTGCGGATTGCGAGCTTCGCTTTCTTTCTTGGAAAGTGTCGTTTTTGGTTGCAGTTACTTCTGCTTGGAGAGTTTCCGAACTTTAGGCCCTGATGTATAAGGAGCCTTATTTAATTTTTCAATGGGACAGGGTGTCCCAGAGAACAAATCCTAAGATCTTACTTCGAGAAACAGCTCTTGCAGCAGGTTACACCATTAGAACTGAAGCTGGCAGGCACCGGGACCCCACAGACATTTTCTAGCTAGCAGTATCGAGCGGGGACCGCCCCCGACGTCGGTCCTGCCCCCATCAGGCATCATACAAAAGGGGGCGGTCCCCCAGAATCCCCAGTTCTTTTCCCGCCGTCGACTCGCCAGCATCGGCCTCATGGTTCCGCTCCAGTGAACGACGCCTAGAACTTCCAGCTTTGAATAAATAAATGTCAGCATCTCCTACTCCTTCCTCAGAAGGACATCCCTCTAAGTGTGCCTGCGGTAAACAGATACCTTTTAAGGATCTGCATTCATCCTGCCTGCGGTGTTTAGGCCTGGAACATGACACCCAGGCCTGCTCCTTTTGCCAGCGGTTCAATAGTCGCACCCGGATCCGCCGCCAGAAGGCACTTCAGGGGTTCCTCTTGGAAGAAAAATTGAAGATCATGGATAAAGACCCTGCCTCCAAGGGTGAATCTACCTCTAAGTTCCATAAGCACCAGGACAAGCACCGGGAGAAGGCCAGGTCCAAATCCCCGAATAGGGCCTCGGACTCGTGCACCAGCTCTGGCTCCACGCACTCAGACCGCTCTCCCTCCAGGGCTCGCTCTCAGCCCCCTCCCATGAAAGTTAAGTATTCAGGCGGTTCTTCGGCTTCTCTGCATCCAGTTAAGACTTCCAAGACCTTGGACCCCTCTTCAACGCCCTCCCGGGCTCCCACGAAGTCTTCTGACCATCACCGGTCCAAGTCCTCTTCTAAATCCACTCAGGCTTCCTCGGATAGATGCCGGGACCCCGACGCCAGATCGGCCTCCCAGCCGCCTAGGGGACCAGCCCCCCCCCCCAGGAAGACCAAGGACATTACGTCCCTTAAGCGGACGACGGACTCGAAACAGGCTGCTGACCCTTCACCGGTTAAGCGCCCGTCGGACCAGATGTCAGCCAAACACCCAACATTGACCAGACGTTCTCATGAGCCGATGACTGCCTCCCCGTCACCGGTGGATACCAGTTGCCAGGACTCTACGGAGGAGGATCCGACATTGTCTGATGACCAGGCAGGCGACAACGAGGATGCCGGGCTTCCACAGGAGCCTTCACCTGATCCAGCGATGCCCTTGGACCCGACGCCCGATACCAGTGACAGACCAACCCTGACGCCAGGACTATCATCCAGTATGAATATTGTGGAGGTTAAAGACCTCTTTACTTTTTGGTGGAACACAATCAAGAAAGACATGATCCCAGTGAAACCTCCTCCTCCTACTCCTCCCCCTCCACAGGGGCCAGTAGGAAGACCACTGACCCCCAGGGAACCTACTCCACCTCCTAGGGGTAGATCCAAAGAAAGGAGAAGGCCCCCTTCAAGATCTCCCTCAGGGTCCCCCAGTCCCAAGTGACCCAGATATAGACGGTCCACTCCGCAGGGGACGACTCTAGACCCGACACCTCAGATACCTCCAGGTCTCCTTCTCCAATCAGCATCCCATCACCTGACCCACAAGACCTCCCCAGGTCACCTCCGGATGATCCCTTTTTTTCCGAAATCATGAGGCACATCCAGGAGAACATGGGATGGGATACGGAAGACCTAGACCCCGAACGACAGCGCCTTGCTCGTTATCTTCGGCAGAAGGACCCTAAGCCTGTGGTGGTGCCATCCTTGGTGCACACCTTCGTGGACATCACCAAGGCTGCGTGGAAGCGTCCGCACTCCACCCCCGTGGTGCCGAAGAAGGCTGACCACCTATACAGGGCCCCTGCAGAGGGCCCGTACTTGGCGCAACAACCCCTAGCTGATTCCCTGGTCATCATGGCCTCCCATGATAGGTCTCAATGACCACAACATTTGAGTACTCAGCCTCCGGACCAGGAGTCCAAGAACTTGGACTCACTGGGTAGGTGCATGTACGCGGCTGCTACATGCTCCATTTCACAGCTGGGTCAGACGTGGGGACCCAAGTTTTGTGAGCCGCCTACGATTCAGCGGACTCCGCAGCAAGGGGAGCAGCCGCAGGTGTCTGTCTCCGGAGACACTCATGGCTTTGCATCTCCGGATTTACCGCAGACATCTAGAAAACATCCTGGATGTTCCCTACAACAGTGAAGTTCTATTTGGTGAAGACTCCGAAAAGGTGATCACCAAATTACAGGATGCCGGGAAGGCAGTAAGGACTGTACAGGCCATGTACAGACCCAGATCTAGTTCCTCTCTTAGGAACCAGAATAATTTTCGCAGCCGACAACAATGGCAGCAGCCATGTTCTGGCCAGCAGCCAAGGGGCAACTTCAACCGTAAGGCCCAGCCTAAGTCTTCCCCAGGCCAGGGTCAGAGGTATACCAAACCGACCCAGCCTGCAGGGGGTAATGCCACCAAAGCATGACTCCTTCCCGGCCCCCACCCCTCCTCTGGATCAACGGGAATAAAAGGTCGGGGGTCGCATTGCTCACCACCTTTCGGGATGGCAAGCGATAACCACTGACCAGTAGGTCCTCCAACTGGTCGAGAGAGGACACTCTGTCGAATTCCTTGACCACCCACCGTCAAGACCTCTCCTGCTTTCCTGTTACTCGGGTCAGCACGCACTGCTCATACAGCAGGAAGTCCTCGCACTTCTGGGAAAGGAGGCTATAGAGCACATACTGCGGAACCAGAGAGGTGCAGGTTACTATTACCACTTCTTTCTGGTGCCCAAAAGGACAGGGGACCTCTGTCTGATTCTGGACCTCAGCGACCTCAACGTTTCGGTCCTTTACAAATGCTTCCGCATGGTGCCCCTTCCCAGTTTGATTCCCATGCTCAAGCAGGGCACCTTCTTAGTGTCTCTGGATATGCAAGATGCTTACCTGCACATACCTATAGCTCGAGTGCACAAGAAATTCTTGCGCTTCCAGTTTCTAGGTTGCCACTATCAATTCCGAGCCCTCCCCTTCGGACTGTCCTCGGCACCTTGGGTATTTACGAAGTACATGGCAGTTGAAGCGGCGGCTCTCAGGAGACAAGGCCACTACATGTTCCCATACCTGGACGACTGGCTCCTCATGGCCCCCTCTCGGGAGGCCCTGATGTCTGCGATCCACTGTACTCGTTCCCTCTTTGGGTCATTGGGCATCATCATCAATCACGAGAAGTCACACTTGGTTCCGTCGCAGAGACTGCAGTTCATAGGTGCAGTCCTGGACACTGTCCAGGGGAAAGCTTTTTTGCCCCAGGACAGAGCGGAACACATCAGATCCCTCATAAGGGATATCTTGGCAAAGAAGATGGTCCCAACAAGACTGATCCTTTGCCTGCTCAGACACATGGCTGCGGCCATTGCGACACTCTCTCTAGCCTGTCTCCACATGCAGGTGACCCAGTGGATGTACAATGGGATCAGAAGCAAGACCATCTGCAGCTGCCAATTCGGATCACGAAGGCCGTCATCTGGGATTGGCAATGGTGGCTCGAGCCACAACACCTATCAGTGGGAGTCCCCTTCATCGCGCCGTCTCCGATTGTGACACTCTCCATGGAGGCTTCAGGGTTCGGTTGGGGAGCACACCTCAACGGGGTCAGGTCTTAGGGCTCGTGGACGTCCCAGGAAGCTCATCTCCACATAAATATTTTGGAGATGAGAGCAGTCCTTTATGCCTTGCAGGCCTTTCAGTCGGAGATTCCACCGGGTACTCTGCTGTTGCAAACAGACAATACCACGGTGATGTATTACCTCAACAAACAAAGAGGTACCCATTCCTACCTGCTTTGCAGCGAGGCCATGAGGGTCTGGGATTGGGTTCTGCAACACGGCGCAAACCTTATTGCTGTACATGTTCCAGGAGTGGATAACGTTATCGCAGACAGTCTGAGTCAGTCTCAGGCCAGAGTCCATGAATGGGAACTACTCCAGGAGGTGGTAGAGGATCTGTTTCGCAGATGGGGCACACCAGAGTTAGATCTTTTCACGTCCCCATCCAACGCAAAATTGCCCAATTTTTGCTCGCTAGATCCAGGGCCTGGTGTTTTCTGGTGAGATGCGTTGTCCCTCTCTTGGACGGGCAGATTCCTCTATGCATTTCCTCCCTTCCCATTGATCCAGAGGGTTCTTTTGAAACTCCGAAGAGAGCAGGTGATGCTGATACTAATCACGCCCTTTTGGCCCAGACAGATTTGGTTCCCTTTGCTGCACCAGCTGTCTCAGGAACCTCCGGTGCCTCTGCCAATCAGCTCTCACTTATTGTCCCAGGAAGCAGGATCTTTGGTCCATCCGGACCTTTGCTCTCTGAACCTGCATGCCTGGCTGCTAGGGACATAGCTATCATGCACTAGGGGGTCTCGCAAGGGGTAGCAGATGTTCTAGCAGCTGCTAGAAAACTGGCCACTCATGCCACATAAGCCATGAAATGGCGCAGATTTTGCCTCTGGGCCCAAGCACGAGGGCTTTCCCCAATGGCTTGTCTGGAGGGTTCTGTTCTAGACTACCTTCTGTCTCTTTTCCAGGCAGGCTTGGCTTACTTCTCGATTAAAGTACACCTTTGTGCCATCTCGGCCTATCATACTCCTATAGGCCTACGGTCCATAGCTCAGTTGGACACGCGAGAGCCTTTCTGAGAGGCATTCTCCACCTTAGACCTCCGATTAAGGATCCTATTCCTCCATGGGATTTACCCTTTGTCCTGGAGCAGCTTACGCTGCCACCTTTTGAACCAGC
The DNA here is from genome assembly GCA_016271365.2 of Neoceratodus forsteri. Taxonomy (NCBI): domain Eukaryota; kingdom Metazoa; phylum Chordata; order Ceratodontiformes; family Ceratodontidae; genus Neoceratodus; species Neoceratodus forsteri. The sequence goes on from JADMNL010000027.1 coordinate 2,339,540, forward strand.
CGTGGATTGCGAGCTACGTCTCCTGACATGGAAGACATTATTTTTAGTTGCTGTTACTTCAGGCAGAAGGATTTCTGAGCTTCACGCATTAATGTGCAAAGAACCTTATTTGGTTTTTCACCAGGACAGGGTGCCCCTAAGAACAAATCCAAAGTTTCTACCTAAGGTGGTCTCAGCCCTCACCCTCAATCAGGACATCGACCTACCAGTGTATTTTCCTAAATACTCTAATAGAAGAGAGGCCCTGCTGCACACTCTGGATGTGCATAGGTGTCTAAGATACTACCTGGCCAGAACCAGGCACCACCATAAATCTGATCAGCTTTTCATCTCCTTCGCCCATAGGATGCTGGGAGCTCCAGTTTCTAAACAGTCGCTGTCCAGGTGGCTCATCCATTGTATCACGTTCTGTTACCAGAAACGTAACAAACCCCTACTGGGCTCGGTTAAGGGACATTCCACAAGGGGGGGTGGCTACCTCCTTTGCGGCCATGAAGAACGTGTCCATTTCAGCCATCTGCACAGCAGCTACTTGGAGCACCGTGCACACCTTTATCAGGCATTATAGCCTGGACGTTGCATCACGGTGAAGAGCTGGTTTTGGTCTAGCAGTCCTTCAGGGACTCCTATCCTAGCCTTTGGTTCAACTCACGATCTCTATCTAGCCTCCTCCCACCTGCGAGGGATTTCCAGTATTGCTTGGGAATCAGTCCTAATGGTGTAACCTGCTGCAAGATCTGTTTCTCGAAGTAAGATAGTACAGTTACGTAAGAACTTACCGTAACAGTAGATCTTCTAGAACAGCTCTTACAGCAGGTAGTTTCCCTTCCACCATCCCCTCTGGAGGTAGAGTTGATCCGTTACCTCACTACCTAGGATTAGGTGTTTGTAACACCGCTCTGAATACCTTCTTGAAGGCGGATCCTCAGTCTCCACTTCTGATGTCATCTAGCGGCCAGGAGTCTCTGGTGGGAGAACTGGGGATTCTGGGGGACTGCCCCCTTTTGTATGATTCCTGACGTCTGGAGTGGGGCCGTTGGGGGTGGTCCCCACTGGATACTGCTAGCTAGAAAATTTCTGTGGGGTCCTAGCGCCTGCCGGCTTCAGTCCTAATGGTGTAACCTGCTGCAAAAGCTGTTCTCGAAGACCTACTGTTACGGTAAGTTCTTACGTAACTGTACTTTTCTACCCAAAGTGGTTTCAGAGTTGACATTGAATCAGGATGTCAACCTTCCAGTGTATAACCCGGACCGTACAAATAGGGGGGAAGCACTCCTGCATACACTGGACGTCCACAGGGCACCGCGATACTTTCTAAAGTGCACTGCTCCACACCACAAGACGGAGCAGCTGTTTGTGGCCTTTGCGCCTCAATGCCAAGGCAATCCGGTGTCAAAACAAACTATCTCAAAATAGTTGGTTAACTGTATTGTTTACTGTTACAAATATAACAAGACACTACCGGGCTCAGTTAGAGGTCATTCTACCAGGGGAGTGGCTACTTCATTCACATCCTTGCAAAATGTTTCCATTGGAGACATCTGTGCAGCGGCTACCTGGAGCTCAGTGCATACCTTCATTAAGCAGTACAGTCTGGACATTGCTTCTAGGTGAAGGGCTGGTTCTGGCCTAGCGGTCCTTCAGGGCCTCCTTTCTTGAAGTGCCCTATTAGCACTGGTGCCTCCACCTCCTGGTTCCTCGTCTCTTTTTGTGGGACTGCTTGGGATTCAGTCCTAATTGTAATAGCTTGCTGCAAGGGCTCCCATTTGAAGTAAGATAGTACAATTACATAAGAACTTACCGTAACAGTAGATCTTTGGGAGGAGCTATTGCAGCAGGTGCTGCTTTCCCGCCCTCCTTCCCCCTGGTGAGCTGCATTGCATCCTTTGTTACAGCAAGCTTCCGCCTGCCGAGCCTTATTCACGTGTCTCCAGTGAGTGAACTGAGGTGGGGCTGGGGACCGCCCCCTGATGTACCACTGGCTGACGTCAGGGCAAGCCGACATTGGAGGCGGCACCCGCTGGGTACTGCTAGCTAAAGGTTTCCGATGAGTCCTAGTGCCTGCGGCATAGTACTAATTGTAATAGCCTGTTGCAAGAGCTCTTCTTGAAGAACTACTGTTATGGTAAGTTCTTATATAACTGTACTTTTCTTTCCTATGAGCAAGTCCTCCTTCTGTAACTTTCTGAAACCCCACTCAAAATGTTATTGTCTACAGAGACCTTGCTATTCAGATGCAACTGCTTACTATGGGGGCGACTAATCATGGATTTTAATTCTTTTCCAAAGTTGATGTTTTTTTTTTGTTTTGTTTGCAGATGCAGCTGTATGGAGATTTCCTGCGTCAGTGCACTGCCGAATATGACCTAAGCTAGTAACTATCTTACCTGCTAGCAACAGAAGAGAGTCCTGGTGCTCAGCTGTAGAACTGAAGATACTTCACCAGGATGTGTCTACACCTCTGGGGCATACCTCCCTTAAAATTGTGAATATATGGAGATGGAAATTACTTAAAGGGAAACACACATGTACAGTGGCTAATACAGTCTGAAAGCACATGAAAAGCTTTTTCACATGAGGTATTGGGCTTACCTGCAGCTTGAAGCACTTCAAAGATGCAGTATAGATGACTGAGTTCAATATTAATACTACACTGCAACCATTAGTAGAACATTGTGATGTCACCGAGGCTCATGCTGTGATTGACTCAGTGTAATTACACACAGTTTGTTCCTTGATGACATCACTGTTCTAAAAATAGCTGCAAATAAAGTGATGGAGGGGCAGGTACCAGCGCCCACCCATCAGATTCAGGCAAGTGGGAGAGGGAGCTAGGAGCCACGCTCACAGAGACGGAATGGATGGAAGTCTGGGAGGGTACAGCATTTCCTTCTATACATGGAGGGAATATAGATGGAAGATGGTAACATGCTTTTTCCAAGCTCCAGTAATCACACAACATTTTGGCTCTACCTATTCAGACAAATGTTGGCGGGGATGCGATATGCAGGCCCATGATGTACATATGTTTTGGGGCTGACCAAAATGAAGTGACTTTTCGGATGAGGAGTTGAGGGCCCTGAGCTCTATGTTCAAGACATCTGTTCCTAAATCATTTACATTTCTGATATTAGGATTACACCACTGGGTGTGAGGAGAAGACCCCATAAAATTCTGTATCAGTTGTTGATTAACTGCACAGCTAAAGCAGTAACACAGAGATGGTTACGGAAGGAGATTCTGGACAGGGGAGCCTGGTAATCTGTTTGTAAACAGGCCCAGGTGATGGAGTCCATCACGGCACATTTGTACTTCCAAAAGGAGAAACATCAGTTGAGGTGGTTACCCTTTATGCATTTCATGGAAAGTCTTGAAGGCTGCACTGTGTTGGTTTAGTTAGCGCAAATGGAATCATCTCCATGAGGTGCATGGGAGGTATTTTTATGACTGTCAAGTGGCACATGGTAGGGGCTCTCTCATATATAGGTGGAATGAGCAGGAGAGCGAGGCAGGAGGAGTGGTAGCTAATGGCTTTCCCGAAGGTTGCATCCTTGGTTTTGTGGGCCAGTTTCATACTCAAGGGGTGAAAATCGATTATTGTTAGTAACATAATGGGATATCAATTGTCATTAGTTTTTCAGATTAATTAATATAAATTTCCCTTCTGGGTTTTTCTTTTTGTCATGTTCGTTGTTTGTGGAGGAGGGGACTAATATGTAGCGGAATTTTGATTTGTATATTAAAAACATAGAATTTGACAGCAGAAGGAGACCACTGGGTCCATCTAGTGTGCCCATTATCTTTTAGCCTAGCCTTCTAACTGCCCTTGGGTTTGAGGGCTCCCTTGTATCTGTCCCAAGCATTCCTGAAACCTACCACTGTGCTTGCCCACACCACCTCTGCAGGCCGACTGTTCCAGGCATCCACCACTCTTTCTGTGAAGAAAAACTTCCTGGTGTTGGTGAACTGCCCTCCTTGCAGCCTTAGATCATGTCCCCTGGTTCTGCTGCCCTTCTTAAATTGGAAGAGATTGTCTGTCTGCATCTGGTTTATGTCTTTTATGTACTTGAATGTTTTGATCATGTCACTCCTCTCTCTTCTCTGTCCCAGGGAATACATGTTCAGTTACTTCAGTCTATCCCAGTAAGACATCTCATGCAGTCCCCGAATCATTTTTGTTGCTCTTCTCTGCACCATCTCCACTTGGTCAATGTCGTTTTTGAGGTGGGGCCTCCAGAACTGGATGCTGTAATCCAGGTGAGGCCTAACCAGTGATCTCTACAGTGGCAGGATCACTTCCCTCTTCCTGCTTGTGATTCCCCTCCCAATGCATCCCAGCATACTAAGAGGAATGTACGTCTGGCCCTTGGGCTCGATTTTCCAAAGGCAAACTGTGACACAAGATGCCTGCACCAAAGGGGTATGACACAAGTGGCACCTTGCATTATAGTCTGCGGCAATCCCAATTTTCAAACAATGACTGTGGTGAAATCAGGATGCTATGCGGCAGTGCCCCCGCAGCACCACCCTTGCAGCAAAAGCACCTGTGCGCCAGGTCACATGGGTAGTTGCACCACAGTAGTGCTGCACCATCCCTTTAGTTGCTATTCTACAAGCCCCGCCGGGGTCGTAACAAAGGGCTGCCTTTAGACCACCCAGAAGGTGGTCCAAGGGCCATGCGCCACTGCCTGGCAGAGAGGCGATTTGGGGGGCTGCAAGGAGGGGTCCGAGGGCAGAAGAAGCATGGGGGTAGACCTTGGGAGCAATGGGGGGCATGGAAGCAGTGTGCAGGGGATGAGGTGGCACCCTTCAGGGTTGCCCTGTGCTATTACAGACAGCTGATCAGCCCAGGTACAGGGGGCTGGCAAAAAAAAGGACCGGGACCTGGCCTCAGAAGTATACAGCCCTGGCACCTGTCCTATAGGTGCCACTGACTCCAGCACCGTCAGTGGGCAGCAGTGGCTGCAGGTTGTGGGATGTAAGTGGTGGTTGGGAATGGTCCCTGAGCACTGCACAGTAGTCCATGGTATCAGACAGGGTGCCAACTGATCCCCCGGTCATTGCCACCATGCCCCCATTGCCCCCAAGGTCTCTCTTCCTGCTTCTTCTGCCCCAGCCCCCTCCTGCCAGGCCCCCAATCCCCTCCTACCAGGCATCCCCCCCCCACCTTCGCAGCCCCTTGAGTGTTGCACTGGGTAGGGGTGGGGTTGATGGATCCTTCTGTCAAAGCCCACAGGTGCACCACTACTTTGGCGCAACCCTGCAGATGCGGTAAATTTTGGGTCTTGGGCACAGGGATCCTCATTTTGTAAAAATATGGCACAGGTTCCCTGACGCACCCTGAGATTGCCGCAGCCGTAGATCTCCGCAACCTGTGGCAATCTGTGGGCTCTTTGAAAATCTAGCCCCTTGTGTTTTTTTATGTTATGTATTGTGTTATTATATGGAAAAACAGTGTTCAGTAAACTTTGATTACCAAAAAAATGTCTGCAATGTAGTAGTATTAATGTTGAACAGACTCACTCAACTACATCTCTAGAGTGCTTCCAGCTGCAGATCAGCACAATACCTCATTTGAAAGAGCTTTTCATGGGCTTTCAAACTATATGAGCCACTGAACATAAATGTTTTGCTTTAAAGGACGCTAATCAGCAATAAATAAATCATAGTCTGCTTCAGCAGAAAGCAGTCAGACAGCATAAGAAAACATTTTTGAATTTAAAGCCATTCTGTTCTGTATTGCTAAAGCCATCCACATGAAAATGGAAAATTTGCCCCTTACAGTTTTCACTTGCAGCTGAGGAGGAGTATGGAGCTGAAGCCACAACACCCTGCTTGTGACATCATAGCCGAATGCTGTTTAATTGACTATGATCTCGCAAGGTGAACATTAGGACTTCTGCTCCTGAGTAACCTTCTGCTGCAGATGAAGAACAAGTGGTAGATCTCCTGATTTTATGTATTAATACTGTATGTCCCCTGGAGCTACTGTACTCGTTGCGGGATAAGTGGTTTCACATGCATTCTACTCGAGAGAGGAAGCGAGAAGGCAATGAGCGAAGCTGATCCGTTTTAGCTCGGTGAAGGCAAGTGAAACCACTCTTATCCCGCAACAATAAGGGACATATAATATTATATAGATCAACAAGCGGTCAGTGCCATTTAAAGGAAAAAAAAAAGCGTCCCAGAACCTTGCCCACAGGGCATCTGCGCATGAGACACTCTTTACTGAATAAGAGTGTCTCATGCGCAGGAGAAAGGAGCATTCCGATTGGTCGGGAGCACTCCCTCGATCTATAATATGTAAATAATCTTAATGAAGAATGAGATGGCTGGAAAAGCAAGTTTTGCTTTGGAATGTAGTGCAGAGAGTCCCACTGACACCGACCGTACATTTTGTATTGGTGACCGGCCTCCCACTTTCAAGTAGCTATATTTGTTAGCAGAAAAACATTTCATCATAAAATATTTTAATAATTTATTTCTGGCAAAAACAATATCTCCACAGAAACACAGAATTTGACAGCAGATAAGGACTGCTTGGCCCATTCAATCTGCCCTTTTCTCTCTACCTACACTGTTACTGCAGACCGTGCCTGATCTACAGCTCCTTCTCCCCCACCACTTCCATCCCACTGTGATTCCTCTATGCTTATCCCATGCATTCTTAAACCCCACCACTGTTTCTGCCTCTACTACCTCTGCTGGAAGGCTGTTCAGGAATCCACCACTCTTTCTGTGAAGAAGTACTTCCTAACATCTCTCCTGAATCTACCCTCCCAACTTCGTAGCGTGTCCCCTTATTCTTGAGCACATTTTCTTCTAAAAAATACTTCCCTCTGTCCATCCATTTTTCTTTTCATTGTATTCCATTCCTTAACTGAGATATGAGAATCCGAAGTTTTTTTGTTTTTTTTTTTAAATAACTGCAGTCTGGCTGCATCCACTGTGAGTAACATTTTGGTGCGATGCTGTGCTGTTTACTGTCAAAAATGTGTGTTGGCACCCTCCTAGTACGTCCATGGTATGAATCTAGCATACAGAGTCAAAAAGTAACCTTGAGGAAGGGATTTTATTTTTAAATTGCTTGGGCCATCTCTAATTACTTGAGTTATTTAATTATAAAATTGTTAATAAAAGGTATTTTTAAAACTGACACAAAAATAAAAATATGCTGCTGTTTGATTTATTTATGTCAGAAATATATTATTTCTAAAATACTATATGGTGAAAGTTTGTACCGACTAAAAAATACTGCTGCTTTCACTTTTAATAATTGCATTAGTGAATTGTTTTATTCTGATCTATATTAACAGTGTAAGTCCTGTAGTAAAACTGAATATTTATTGAAGTTAGGCACTTATGATTTCTAAATGGCAGCATCTATTTTTTTTTCTGAATTTTTGCAGTAATCTTTTAGTGCTCATGAAAATGCCGTATTGATAGCACTGGAAACTGATGCTCTCTGTTTCGCTGCATTGGCGGTCCCAGTGAAGCAGTATGCCTCAACCTTGCTATGGAGGGACCACCTGTAGAAGATGCCAGGTCAGTCCTCGGCCTCTCACTGGCAGCTGCCAAGGGTGCCAGTTGTGATGGTAGTTTGTTCATGTGGAGCCCTGCCCACCAGAAACTGCACTGATAACCAGCACAACTCGTTTCAAATAGGCCACTAGATAACCATCTGATGAAAATAACTTCCAGCCACATGCTAACCTGGACTGCATTTGAAACAGTGACCTGAAGGTGAAAGGTTTGTAATCCACTGCCAGTTCACTGAGACCTCCAGATCCTATGACAGCAGCTGTGAGTTACAGATCAGTTTACAAAGAACAATTTAATGATTTATTGTGATATACAGTCAATATTTTAGTTACTTTTGAACAGTTACAGAGAAGAAACAGTAACAGTCTTTAACTCTGTATACAAATGAAAAATAATCAGCGTTGAGAAGAATGTAGGTTTATTATACGATTTAATAAGTAAACAAGCAGTTCCTAGAAGTACGTCATTTTTAACAGAATAACTAATTCAAATAGTACTGATTTCAGGGTCACCCTTAGTAGACTGATTTTGGGCACTTTATAATGTCCCTGTCCCTGTCCCCCGTGCCTGCTGTGCCATCTCACTTTGGAACCCTACAAGCCATCCTCTCGGTCAATTGGATTGAAAGCACCTGTTCATGCGGGGGGGGGAGGGATGGGCAGTCCCAGACAGGATGACATGGTGCACTGTATGGACACTGAATGTAGTACTCGTTCACCACTGTTAGAGATTCATTCAAATGTATTCTCATCTCTTAAGTGCATACCATGCAGAAATTCAGTGCTATAAACTCAGCCACGTTTCGAGCCTGAGCTTTTCCTCAGGGCTTACATACACTGATCCTGTTTGATATAAAACTAAACTTCTGCTTCTGGTAATGTGTACAAAAATCAGTCAAGCACAGTCCCTAGCCAGCTTTCACCAGTTATGTTACTTCTTTCCAGTATGGCATCCAGCATGATAAAATAGCAACAGGATTACTGTGCGTGTGTAAGCCATGAGGAAGAGCTTAGGCTTAAAAATTGGCTTAGTGTATAGCACTGAATTTCTATATAGTATGCTCTTGAGCCGGGAATCATTGTAAGTCTTAATTCCAATAAATGAATGGTGCTCTCCCGACATTATTGGAACAGACTCCTCCCTGTATTCCTTTTTAGTTCAAGGGTGGCCACACTGGAGCAAGTGAATGTTTTGCATAAGATGACTTGATGCCCAGTGTCAGCCATCACACATCAACAGCTAGAGCTTTGACGCTGTACGGTGTGGTCTCTCCCCCCCCCAGCCACCACCTTCCTGTGTCTTGGTGACTGCATTGCAGTGTCAGATTAGTGTAGCAGAGAATGTTGCCCAGTTACTGGTGATGCCTGTGCAGTTACCAATCCCACCACAGGAGGCAGCAGTGTAATGGGGCTCCAGCCTTTCCCCAGAGGCTTGAGAGCCTTGCCGCTGCAATATTCTGAAGAACCCACTGCTCTGGGGTTGGAAGCTGGGATTGTGATACATGGGTCTCCCACGTGGCAGCATAATGTACTACCACTTGTTCTAAAGGGCTGGACTCTGGACCCCTTGTAAACTAACATTGATGGGGCTGGCACAGTGCTTTCTGCCAGACTCAGCCTTTGCATGCGAGCCTTAGAATCCATCGCTGGAGCCAGCTGGTGGTTTGGTGCCCTACAGAGGGTCAGGTGCTTGACTCCTGAGGAGGAAGGTACGAGGTAACAGGCTGCCTGGCACTCATACACCCTCTCTCCACTGCCCATGGAGCGGCATTGACGTTGACATTGAAGGCAGCTACTCATCCATCATCCCAAACAGAGTGCGGAAACAGGTTGCCCAATATTTAACGTCTCTGTCTGCTGCCCATGCAGCAGCATTGGGGTCGACAGTGAAAGCAGCTACTCATCCGTCATTCCAAAGGAGGGAAGACACAGGCTGCCCGGCATTCATGAACTATCTGTCTGCTGCTCAAGCAGTAGCATTGTATTGCCATCAACAGTGAAGGTAGCCACTCATTGATCATCCCAAATGGAGGGCGGGCACAGGCTTGGTAATCCCAAACATCTAGGTGAGGGACAGGGGGAAGTAAAAATAGGAAAGAAGAGGGGGAAAAGGATAACTGGTCAATGAATTCCCCCTGAAACACAGCTGAAATATTTTTCATTTGTTTAAATTGATGTTGTAATGTTGAAAATACATCTTTTTATTTTTAATCAGCTGTTTATCTCTCCAGTTCAGATGGGGGGATATACCCCCTGTTCAGCTCTTAGGCTAGCCCTCCTGGCATCCTACTCAGGCCACCCAGTCTGGGTGTTCCGCAGCTTTCCCCCTGCGGCTGGGCTTCCGGGAAGGTACTGAGATCAACCAGAGGCCCCAGCTGAGGGTTACACCTGGGGTGTCATTTGGGAGGGTGTCCAGAGAGCATCATCCTGTTTCTGTCCTCGAGGGCTTTCACTTGTGGTTTCTCCTGGAGGCACAGACGTGATGATGTCAGCGTGCAGACGAACGTGCACCCATGCATGTCCCGCAGATGTCCACTGCAGCTCCACCCCTGCTGTACGCGGTCCCAGCCACTGTACACCCAGTCTCCACTGGGAGCCACTTCTGCACTGGGAGCGCACAGCCCTCCCACCCCGGAGAAGGAGAGCTGTCCATAGGACGTTCATTCACCTTCCTCCACAGCCTGCCCTCTGGTACTCCATGCTTGTTTCCAAACCCAGGTTGCCAGCTTCACAAGCGGTAGTGATAACGCTATCCCAGCAAGCCAGCTTTGAAAATATATCTGAAGATGGGGATTTGAGATTGTTCACATGCTACTAGTGACAGGGGTGTCGGCAGGCATACATAGAAACATAGAATTTGACGGCAGATAAGGACCGCTTGGCCCACCCAGTCTGCCCATTTCCCTACCTACTGGATAAGCTGCAGATCCTAGTTAACCAGCAGCCTACTTCTTCCTATCCCCACCCCCCAGAATACGCACTGTACACAGCAGAGTACAGTAAAACAATCAGGCAGGGCCAACAAATCAGACAAGGGCAACAAAAAAAGGAAAGCAAGGACATTGTGAGTCACATTGTGTCTGTGTCACGCTGAGCCATTTTGCCTTTGTTGTTCGCTATGGGGCACTGATGCCACCAGCCAAATACATGAACAAGAATAGTTTACCAGGCAGGCAGAAAAACAAAGGAAGGAGGATTACAGGAAGAAACTGATTACTTGAACTCAGACATGGCAGATGGGGGGGGCTATTGTTGGTGTGGTGTGGCAGCGCATATTTTGGTTTATGTTTACATAATGGGGGGGGGACAACAGTGCATTAGTTTTGAGTACAACTTTAAAATTCCTGGCTACACCCCCCGACTAGTGAGAGGTAGCTCTACCCAACTACCAAACTTTGTTTTACTGCAGAACTTGCAAAAAAATATTTATTATCAGCAATATATTTTCACACTGCAGACCTTAACTTGGTTAAAATGTACTGTGATTTATTTCAGTTACACTGGAGCCCAGCCCAGTTTTCGGGAACTAGGTTGTGTGAGCTGTGGCCTTACAGATCCTGCTAACCGTGTCTGGAGTGACTTTGTTCTTTGCTTTCGGAGTGAAACTTTCTTTAACTAAAGTCTGGAATTTTTCATCATATACCAGATTTGTGGAAAAAATCAACACAAAAAGTTCTCCAACATTCAAACTTTATGATTGTGTAATTAAAATTTAACTGGAAAAATACTATGGAACTATCCTAATTACCCAAGTAGGGGGAAGGAGTTGTTCTGAAAAACAAAACAGATGTTTGTGGAAAACAAAATAGTCCACTTATATCCTACCCGTATGATTTGTGCATGTAAGCGTGCCCGTTTTGTAGCGGCGTTGGTGCTGTTTTTTTTAATACCATCATCAATCACGTGTGCTGCCGCTGCAAACATTTGCTCTGGACTCAAGTTGCCAGTGAAAATATGTTGCCTCCCTCAAAACACAAAATCAGTCCTCTCACGGTATGGACCCATCAACTGGTTGGAAATTGGGCTTATGATGTTTTATATAGTAAAGCCAGAAGGATATTTAGTTTTGATCATTGTGCCTTATCTATTTTTATACTGAAATCAGTCCTTGTTTTAATAAACTAGTACAGTAGTTAAATGGATGAAACACGTGGCTATGTCTTCTTTTCTCAGCATTTGCAGGTTGTGTGAGAGGCCTTTTGGCCTCGTGCATTCCTGCCTATAGCAGAACTGGCAACACTTTTCAAGGTGATTTGCATATCAATCCCATGATGCACTGCATTATGGCGGTATGTGTGATTTTTTTTTTTGTATTTCTTAATACAAAAGTTGTCTTATGCTGGCTGCATATGGACTTCCGAAACATAGGGCTCAGTGCAGCAGCACTGTATGGTGAGACAAGTGGTCTGAAGACTGGAATTATGCAAAATGGTAACGCTGGTCAGGAAGTTATTTTTGCCCAGAACAAAGGATTCTGCTCAGCAGCAGATACTTCTGGCACAGACAGTGTCTGCTGTGCACCCCTGGATAAAGCCCTTTGGACGTCAGATAACCTGGATAAAACCTTCTGAAGAATTTGCATTAATATATATAGCCTTTCATACACATTGTATCCCATAATGCTTTACAAAAAATGAGGCACTGGTAGTAAAGTAACTGAACATATAGTGGCATCAATTTCACACAGTAACACCCACACACAGCCCTGGGCAGTTGCCTGAACTGGTTTTATGAGAAAGGGAATGTTGGCCAGGACACTGAGGAAAATCCCCTACTCTTGAGAAAAGTACCTAGGCTTGCTGACTTCCACCTGAGCCCTACTGGGACAGCACCGGAGACGGGCAGAACTGACCTCAGTTTAATGTCTCAACAGGTGGACAACACACTTTGACAGTACAACATCCCCCTAACGGTACACTTGGGTGCCAGAGTTTTTATGGTAAGACCTCAAGTTCCAGTATGGGACTAGAACCTATGACTTCTGGCTCAGAGGCAAATGTGTTACCAATGGAGCCACACTGACAAGTTCTGGTATGATCCAATGTATTTATCTGGGCACCTGATATCCTGGATCATAAGTGCTGGGCACAGGATAACCCTTGTCTGACCTACTGGGCACCATGTGGTACCACATAATACACTCTTATTTTAAGTCCTATGCCACTGAGATGATGGTGTACACCAATGATACAGTACAAGAAGCCCAGTGGAAACTAAAAGTTGACTTTAGGGCAGCCCAGGAGTGGTTCGGCAGGTTGAAACTAGTCATGGGTACAAAAAAGGCACAACGTATGGGTTTTGGGGTGGTTGACAATAAACAGTTTATGTATTAGAGATTAGTGGGCAAGGGTGCTGTGTGGGTGGGAGGGGCGGGGTGCCACTGGATCACCAGGAAATGATGTATGGAGATGTACTGCGATCGCGGCAGCCGGGGGGGTACCACTAGACAACAAGGGTATAATTCTACAGTATTTTATGGCAATCGGGGACAGGGCGCCACTAGACTACCAAGGCATACTTCAACAGTATTTTATGGCAGTCGGGGACACGAGGGGTGCCACTAGACTACCAGGGGATGTGGGTGCTTGTGGGCGGTGTTCTGGGTAGGCGGGTGGCCACCACGGCTGGCGGCTGCTCTGTTGTGCCCTGCAATACAGCAGCCTGCTTGTGGGTGGCCGGGATTTGTTCCCACTTTGCACGGGCTCAATGTTGAGCCCCCTATGTGCGCAATGCAGGGTTGTGCCAGCATATGCACCCGCACATTCAGGCTGAATATGGGATGTACAGCATATGCATGGGCACGCCCCCTGCATCTGCGCCGCGCTCTGATCCACCTGTACCCAGCACGCCGAGTTCTTGGCTGTGCTGGGCATCCTCCACTATCCCACCAGGGCGCAATGCAGGGTTGCGCATGAATATCTGGGCCCATATGGCTTTTTTTGCAATGGGGAAAGAAAGGTTACAGGGGATTTAAATCACTAAGACTGCCCAGGCTCCTGAAAGTCAATGATTTAAATCCCCCTTGCAGTGCTAGAAACCCCACGCAGATTTAAGCATAACATAGTACCCCCCGCAAAGACACACACGTGACTTTTTCTGGGTGCACTGACAAAAATAATGTGCATCAAATACCCCGTAGATAGAGCCTTCTGCTCGTTCAGTCATTTTGGCAGACAACGTTAAATTAATTATTGCACTCACCAAGAAAAATACGATGAAATAAAACTGCAAAATGAATAATACAGCGAGATGGGCGAGCGGAACAAAAGAATGCGTGGCTGTTTTTTTAATAGTGTCAGTGGCTCAGCAGGTAGCACACTCACCTCAGATGCCGGGAGATCAGAAGGATGTGGGTTCTAGCCCCCCACCAGGTACTTGGGTTAACATCCCAATACTGACACTGCACTCCTGAGGTGCAGTCTTTTGGATGAAATGTTTAACCAAGGTCCCATCTGCATCTTCTGGTGGTAGTTTGGGTGGATATTAAAGAGCCCATGGCACTTCTTGAAAAGAGTAGGGGAATTATTTATTATGAAATCAATAACATCACAAAAGAAACATGCAGTTGAGAAAAAATCATAAGGAAACACAACACATCCCCATAGAGGTGGAAAAATACAAAATCATAAAAAAAATCCCTGAAAAAAAAACCCCATCTCTTATATATTAGAAAAAACACTGCGTTAACAAAAATTGTTCAGAAATTAAAGAAAAAATCCATACAGGGACAGACATATAGAAAACATTTTAAATCCATGGGACATTTCTGCAATAGGACTGAAAAAGTCTAGAATCTAGAATAGCCCTTTCCTTTTCTTTTTGTAACTTTAAAGCATTTTCAATCTGTAAAATCAACATTAACATAGGCGTATTGACGTGCTATAAAGAAAAATGACATCGTGTTTGCTATAAATAAAACTTAATACAGGCAAATACGACATTCAACGTACTACTGTGATATCGAGAAGAAAAACCATAATAGTCACCTAAAATAAGAGCTTCATATTTAACATTAAACACAGTTCGCCATTTCTAGCAATCAAGCAATTCATGCCAAAATACGGTAGTGAAAGGACACAGTAGAGAAAACTGTTCCATAGTCTCCTCAACACCCCCACATTCAGGTCTGATACACTGCGGTTCAGATATTGGCTTATGCTTAAGATTGCCTTTTACCTCAAGCTTTCCATGATTTCCGTGACGACTCAGCCACTGTACATCCCACATTGTGACAGGAATCCGTTTATCAGTAAGAAGTCAGAGAGCCAACCCCAATTTCGTAGGCAAGCATTTCGGAAAGTCAACTCGAACTGCAACATTTTGCTCATAATTTCTTTACAAAGGGATTTCCTATTCAAGGTATGCAACATTAATTTCATTACACTCCAGGGGTTGAATTTTTTAAAAACAGGGACGCAAAATCAGGAATCGAAGGGGCAGAGGTTAACCGAGGGAAAACCCGTACCCATCTCTGAAAAAAAGGCTGAAACAAAAAAGATGTCCAATCAGACCAAAGATGTTTATATCTCCCTTTCCAAAATTAAAATACAAGAAAAAAGAAAAATAAAAAACTATAGGGTGAATCATACCTAAACCCCTTGTTGTAACTTTAAGTATGTAAAATCCCGTTTAATGGGGTTTAAACGGCTGCCCCAAAACATTTAAAAAAAAACAAAAACTCAATAGTCTTGTTTCTAAATTCAAAGGGATAGGAAAAATAGCACTAATATATAGAAATATTGGTAGCAAAAACTCTTTTCACAATCAGGACTCTCTTCCTTTTAGATAAAGACCAAGATTTCCACTGATGTACTTTCCTCTCTCCAATTTCAAGTTTCTTAATCCAATTTAGGGTAGCTAAGTCCCCAGTACCAAAATGACAACCCAATAATTTAATAGTAGAATCAGAAATCATGATCTGGCCTATATTGGTAACAAAAGGCCCATCCCCTATGTACACCCCTGAACTTTTACAATAATTGACTTCCACTCCTGAAATACCAGCATAGCAGTACAAAACTGTCATGCATTGCAAAACAGATTCTGCAGTCTGGACAGTGAGATAGATAGTATCTGCATAAACCGCAGTCTTTTGAGGTAATAAATCTTAAAGTTGGGGAAGGGCCCCAGATCTCACTATCTTGTATGACCATTCGCACCACTGGATCCAAAACAAAAGTTTATAGTACTGGGCTAAAAGGCAACCCTGCCTCACCCCCATAACTAGAAACACCATTCCCTACTAAACCATTTACAAGTGGATAAAATAAAGCATCTTGATACAAAAACCATATCCAGTTCCGAAAATTCACAGGAATCCCATATTTAGATAAGACCAGGTGAAGAAAAGCATGAGAGATCTTATCAAATGCTTTAGTCTGATCCAAGGCTATTAAATAGCCTGTAAGCCATTTCTGTTTACCAAAAGCACAGACATCCCGAAAAAAAGCAAGATTCTGTTGTATAGATCTATTAGGAACAGAACAGGTTTGTGCAGGGTGTATAACAGTAGCAGCTATACAGTATTTTGAAGCCTACGGCACAAAATAGAGGCTAAAATTTTACAGTCTGCATTTAGAAGGCTGATAGGCCTCCGATTCTCTATGTGATGTCGAGGTTCTTTTTTTATATAAGAATATAACAAGGGCAGCATTGAACCTAGGGAAGGACCGTCCTGTCCGTAAAAGTTCATTATAGAGCTCACAAAATATTCGACCCAGAACTTCTGAAAAATGTTTATAAAATTCATTGGTGATACCATCATCACCAGGAGAAACCCCTAATTTTAGACAAGCTATTGCCTGTTGAACTTCAGTTAGCAGGATAGGGCGCTCTAATTCAGAAACCTGATCCTGTGTTACCCCAGCAGGTGTAAAATGAAAAACCTCATCCCAATGTAAATGAGAAAGAAAAGGATCCCCATGTTGTTTTCGGAAAAAACGTTCCATAATGTGCAACATTTCAACGTCAGAGTACTTCAAAACCCCAATAGTATCAAATAAACCATCCATCAATTTACTGTCCACAAACTTTTTACAAGCGGAAAAGGGGTAAGCAGAAGGAGTTTTCTGCAGACCAAAACGCATTTCCGCCTGCAAAGAAACCGCCCTGTCATATTGATGAGTACCTAGAGGCCAGTGGGGCACAGGACACAAGGCAGCATGGATTCACAGTAGGAAGGTCATGTCAGACAAATCTAATTGATTTCTTTGACTGGGTGACCAAAACAGTAGACCAAGGAGGGGCTATGGACATGGCCTACCTAGACTTTAGCAAGGCATTTGACACAGTCCTACACAAAAGATTAATAAACAAATTAGCCAGCCTGGGAGTGGGTCCCAGGGTGGTAGCAGTAAAACACTGGTTGGACAACAGGACACAGCGAGTAATAGTAAATGGAGTCCACAGTGAAGAAAGGAGGGTTACTAGTGGGGTACCGGAGGGTTCAATACTAGGGCCGGTCCTTTTTAATGTCTTTCTAAGTGACATTGCAGAGGGACTGGAAGGGAAAGTATGTCTCTTTGCAGATGACACAAAGATCTGCAACAGGATTGTTACAGAAGGTGGGGTGGAAAGGATGAAAAGGGACTTGGCAAGGTTGGAGGAATGGTCAAATGTATGGCAGCTTAGATTCAATGCAAAGAAGTGCAAAGTAATGCACCTGGGAAACAAAAACCCAAGGGAAGAGTACTCAATGGGGGGTAAGATACTGACAAGAACAAAAATGGAAAGGGACCTGGGGGTAGTCATATCAGATGACCTAAAGGTGGGCCAGCAATGTGAGAAGGCAGTAAGGAGGGCTGGGGGGATACTGGGATGCATAGGGAGAGGCATCACCAGTAGAAAACAGGAAGTTGTTGGCCCTCTGTACAGACAGTTGGTAAGACATCTGGAGTACTGTGTACAGTTCTGGAGACCCCATCTCCGCAAAGACATAGACAGGGTGGAGGCTGTCCAGAGGAGGGCAACCAAAATGATGCAGGGTCTGCATCAGAAGACATATGAAGAGAGACTAAAGGAACTAAAGATGTATAGCCTCGAAGAAAGGAGGGAGAGGGGGACATGATAGAAACTTTCAAATACCTCAAGGGGATCAACAAAGTCCAAGAGGGTAGCATCTTTCAGAAAAAGGGGGCACAATTTGAAGATAGAGGGGGGACGGCTTAGAGGTAATGTGAGGAAATATTTCTTCACAGAGAGGGTTGTGGATACATGGAGCAACCTTCCTGAAGAGGTCGTGGAGTCAAAAAGAGTGGGGGAATTCAAGAATGCATGGGACAGACATAAGGCAATTTTAGTGGGGGGGTAGGGGGAAGTAGGCTGTTGGTTAACTAGGATCTGCAGCTTATCTGTTAGGTAGGGAAATGGGCAGACTAGGTGGGCCAAGCGATCCTTATCTGCTGTCAAATTCTATGTTTCTATGATACTGCCTCATTTTAGATTTAATATCAGCTATTTGATGTCATATCCTAACATCAGAAATAATGGGTAAAGACATACGTTTATAATATTGATTTCTAAACCCTAAATATTTAAGGAAGTCATCTTGTTTCCGTATTCTACCTACGTGAATAAAAAACTGTTTAAGGTCTAACTTGGTATCCACCCACCAGGAACCCCAATCATCATACATATCCAATACTGATAATCTGGAGTGCAAAACATATAAACAATTATTTTTCGCATCAGCAAGGTCCAATAAGGAAGAATTCAAGTTCCACTGGTTAACAACAGATGGGAACCGTGGAGGAATGGCAGATAACTCTATAGCACAAATTAATGCCAAATGATCTGAGATTTCACAAAGCTGCAATGTAAAGACAGTAGGCAACAAATACTTGGAAAGAAAAAAAATAATACGGGAAGAAAACACACTTCTCCTATAGGTGGCCCCCTTTATCCCTGTAAAGCTGTTGATAAGCATCAGTCAGAACAGCAGTCTGAATGACAACCTGCAAAGCATGGGTATCACAATAAGTTTTCCTTTGTATATTATCCTTATTCTTTAAATCCAAACTACAATTAAAGTCCCCTTCCCAAATGACATGCAATTTGGTAAACAGAAAGGGCTTAACCAAGTTAAACAAATCAATACGAGCCGTTCTGGCCTGAGGAGCATAGGTATTAACAAGGAGTAACGAATACCCTTTATAAACATAATCTAGGAGTAGTAACCTCCCGGGCAGTAAATCCATCAAATGTAAAACCTTGACCTGTGAGTGGGTAAAGAGGATCCCCACACTATCCGCCACACCTTCCCCATAAGACCAGAAGGAAGGATCCTCCACCCATGTTTTTTTTGTGAAGGAAACATCTTGCAAAGAATTAAACCTAGTCTCCTGCAGACAAATGGTGTCCACACTCAAACCCCTGCAATGATGCAAACAAGCCAATCTTTTTTTATAATGTTTCACACTGCAGGCATTGAGTGAGACTAGGTTTAAAGATGCCATAAAAATTTAGGATTTATTTTTTTTCCTTTTTTTCCCAGATTTCTTCTTAGGGACTGTAGCATCTGATCCCCCCCCCCTTCCTCCATCTCCATTTCAGTGTGTACGCCACATTTAGAAGATACATCTGATTCAGACTCACCATCCTGATCTTGCAAAACTTGAAATGGGTTTTGAGAGAGAAGTACAACAGGGGGAGGATTAGATTTACTAGATGCTCTGGTAACCCTCCTGGGGTGTGGGGTTTGAAAATCAGGTTTGGGGGGCATAGTCTCAGGTACTATGGGATCAGAAATACCAGAGGTAGTCGGGCAATCCTGCGCCACCTCAGTAGGGCAGGCCTCTGTAGGCTGCGTATCAGCAGGGGAATGGCATAGGTCCAAAATCAGGATCAGTTTGGGCCGTAGGTCCAGAGTGGGATGTGTCCTGGGCCGCAGTATGAGGCCTGTGCGAATCTTGGGCCGTATTAATAAGGTCATCCTTATTCATGCTACCGTGTCTGTTTTGCCCAGCCCAGGGACACTGATGATAGGCGTGTCCCTATTTGTCACAGAGATTACACCAAAACATATTACAACAGACTCCACTGTCGTGGTCGAATTCTCCACATAAAGCACATTTCACCTTGTCACAGACACTACTAAGGTGTCTGCGACTGCCACACTTGTAGCAGGCCTTGGGCTGTCCAGGGTAGAAACAAACCCCGATCTTTACAGAAAAAACTATTGGGAATGTGCAAAACTTCATTTTCAACAATGTTAATTTGACTTTAAATTTCCAACTGCCCGTCCAAATACACTCATCATCAATAACAGCTTCAGGCGGGCCTAAGACATGATAGTTGACCAACAACTTAATCTGGTTCAAGGTCAGTTGGCATTCATCTGTATCCCCCTCCCCGGGTCGTGCCTGAAAATAGGCAGGATTTGTCTAGTGCACTAACCCGGTCAACAAAAACTAACTAAATAAATAAATAAATAATTTGTGCTCTAGCCAAAACTGAATATCCCCCACATTCACCCCTTCGTAGCGAAACATAACATGTAATGTTTTAAATAAAGGCTTAGTAAGGGGAATGGCAAAAAAAAGAACCCACAAAGCAGAAGATTTGCAAGATTCATACAGTTTGCAAAATTTATACAACCCAGAAAAAGACCTAAAACTAATGTCAGAAGTGTCTTCCCCACAGACATTGATCAAAGCATAAACATCAAAGGCAAGGAAATTCATGGACGCCTTCAGGAGTTTATGGGCAACAGAAGTCCTATCTTGATGTTCAGGTAAACTACCCCGATACCGCAGCCGTACTGCGTAACATCTGGGGGCTTGTTCCAACCTATTCTTTAGGAAAAGGTCTGAAAAATGGGGCCCAGATCATCTGGAATTCCTCTGAGGGGAAGGGGGGGGTGAACCAACCGGCAGAGCATTTGAGTCATTAGCAGTTTCAGGTCCCTGATCTTCCGTAGCCCCAGCCTGGTGCGTATCTGTCCCAGCAGTCTGACCCGAGTTTAGTCCAGCAGCCATCGCATCCACAGATTCTGCTTGCGTCGGTGAAAAAGACTCCCAATTGGAGTCAGGAAGCCACTTTCCATCTACACACATCCAGCATGCAGCTAGTAAGGCTTGCCCTTTCAACCAGTGGCCATCAGTGTTGGCTTCAGTTTGCTTCCGGATACCATCCGGCGCCACATCATCGCCGTGACTCGGACCCTCACTGACACTGTCTGTTGCTGGCTCCAAAACAGGTGTTGAGCCCTGGATGTCTGTAGACAAACCAGCAGATCGTAAAACTGCGGTCTGAGCATTGTCTGGAGAAAAGGTAGGAGGGACACTTTTCTCCATTACTCCCGCTACGTAGGCCTCACCATGCAATTCACTCCGCATCATGGATCTAACTCCTGCCACCACAGGGTGCATATCACCTCGCAAAGGTTCCTCAGACTGCTCCACAGCAGCAACATCCATCTCCTCCAAAGCCTGACCGTTGTCTGCCATTCAGCAAGGCAGTGCAGCAGCTCCCCCTACTGTGAGTAGGGGAATTTCCCCAGTGCCCTGGCCAAATCCCACCCCCCATGCACTAAAATACCACCAACAGCTTAATCTGGTTCAAGGTCAGTTGGCATTCATCTGTATCCCCCTTCCCCGGGTTGTGCCTGAAAATAAGCAGAAATTATCTAGTGCACTTCCCAGGTCATCAAAAACTAAATGAATATCTAATTAAACGCACCGCTCATAATAAAACCTGGCCTACCAGGAGTGGTTATTGTGGTGTCCAATAAGAATGTACAAGAGAAGCAGCCAATGGAAAGGAAGAGCGAGGAAGATGGAAGTAGCCAATAGCTAAGAAAGGGAGGTGTGTCTAAGAAGACTACACTGGGGTTAGTGCTACCCTGAGGCGGCATGTCGGGGCTTAAATGATGTTGTAACATGGCATAGAAAATGATACCAAAATGGAGAGCAGAGACTGGTTGAAATGCATCATGTGATCCAAAACTAGCGGTGATTAACCCACCAGTAGAGCCCGCTGGCGGCCTTCCACAAGCAGCCACACGGTGCAGCACTGTGCCGAGAACGAACAGGGTACAGATGCAACAGTGCTGTAGTAGAGACCCCTGGCGCCCTTCCACAACGAGCCACATGGTGCAGCACTACGCCGACAACGAACAGGGTACAGATGTAACAGTGCTCTAGCAGAGCCCGCTGGCGCCCTTCCACAAGCGGCCACATGGTGCAGCACTGTGCCAACAATGAACAGGGCACAGATCGAACAGTGCTGTAGTAGAGCCCGCTGGTGCCCTTCCACAAGCGGCCACATGGTGCAGCACTGTGCCGACAACCAACAGGGCACAGATCCAACAGCGCTGTAGTAGAGCCCGCTGGTGCACTACCCTCAGAAGCCGCTATGAGATCGCACTGAGGGAAGTGGTTGAAACAAGTGGGGGCGCACCGGCACGAGTCACAGACCGGACTACTAGGTATGCCCACGAACCAGTAGATCTCGATGTAGCGCAAACAGCCAGCACATCGCCGGTGCAGTCTTGTGGAGCTACCCACGCAGTCCGTGCACACTTGAGAGAGCAGAGGAGCTGCTGAAGTGGGCCACCAACCCAAATAGAAATAGAAGACAAAATTATCGTGGCACACAACATACATAACACGAATAAAGATATGCTGACTCTGTGAACATGTGGCACTATAAATAAATATGTTTCCCACAGTGCACTGCCGTGATCCATAATCGCCACATAATATCGAACGACACAGCACAGAAACGGTTACTGCGAATGCCAAAATTACAAAGGTATTGTATCTCTTAGACAGTAATCCTCTGCTGGTGTCGATTTAAAGATAGCCGACACTATATAAAAGAGTGTGTAGCGTGCACCGTGACCACGCATGTTGTAATATCAGCACGCTGAGTTCAAACCAGGAAAATATAGCATAGTTCCTTAAAAAACATTATCACTGTCGGCAAGCACTCTCTATTTTGAACCAAAGTACTAGTTGCACAATATTTGCCTTGCACTTGCCATGTTACAAGTGCATTAATCACCTCCAGCATCGGGCTCTACTGGGGATTAATGCCCACTGGGCATGGGTGTAGGCAGGCATACTCCAAGCACTCCATGGTGTGCAATTTTATTTAAGGGGGGTAGCAAATAGGCTTTGAACTGCTTCCCTTTTCCATGAACACTAACAAAGAAAATGCTGAACTTTTCTGTAATTTTATTCACAGGAGTTGAAACTAGAAGGACTGGTCACTAATACTGTCTTTGCATCTCAAAGACAATACAACTTTACAGGCTGTGGGCTGGTATGTGGGTGTCTTAGGGAGCAATGCATGGCATTTGTATTTACCCATGCATGGCAACAACCACTGTCATGAGATACATAAGTTGTATTTATTGTGCCAAATGAAGTAACAAGCACCATCCTGGTGTACATTTGTATATAGTCTGGCTACATGCCAGGGTGGGGTAGCTCACCCTAACAACTGGGAGAGGGGTAGCAGTGAGTCCACTTGGTGTGCAGATCTGAAATTCCTGGCTACACCCCTGCCA
This sequence comes from Neoceratodus forsteri, assembly GCA_016271365.2. Lineage (NCBI taxonomy): Eukaryota > Metazoa > Chordata > Ceratodontiformes > Ceratodontidae > Neoceratodus > Neoceratodus forsteri. The sequence goes on from JADMNL010000027.1 coordinate 2,362,592, forward strand.
CTGGGTGATTGGAAGCACTCAGCCTTCAGCCTTGTCCCCCAAGCCGGGCATTAATCCACCGGTAGAGTCCTCCTCTGTCCGTGATTAATGCTACATCGAGCTGTCCGCTGTATTCTGAGGGCCTGGGTCAATTCCCAGTACGTCACATTCCCCCTCCCCAAAAAATCTCATTGTCAGCCAGCAGGACAAAGACAGCAGTAGGAGACATCACATTACTATGATCGGCACCAAGACACCACAGATCATATCGAGGATAGGCAGTAGTTATGTAAATCTGAGGGGGGAAATCATAGACTGTATTCAGTATGAAACCCGAATTCCGTAAACGGAGACTCGGTCCTGCAGCTCTCTTGCAGCGCAGAAGATGTCGCTGGCGTACTCCGCGGAGCTCACCACAGCGTTCCCTCTAGCCTGTGCTGTGTGTGATTTCTATGGTACTGACGTGCCCGGCGGGCCGCTCTGGTTGGGTGCGTGCGGCAGACCTGACGCATGCGCAAGACGGTTGCACGTCCGTCGCCATTAGTAGTAGTTGTTGTTGTGTGAAGTAGTCCGGCTGGTCAGCGACAGACGAGAGGAGCCATGCAGGCGGGCCCGGTGCAGGTGCTGCTGCCCACGCAGCCCGACATCAGGGTGACACCGGTAATGAGACTGCGATACTGAGGCGTGCAGTAGTAGGTGGGCTGGAGTTGAAGGGCGATGAGCTGTCGTGGCCGGTAATGGGGGAAGGGACACTGGACGCAGCAGCCAGTAACTCATAGCTCCCAAGTTTCAGCAACTGGAATGCTGGTACAGACACGGCTGAGCGAGGGTAGCCCCTCTTCAGAAAAGTTTTGGAACATGAATTTTGCAGTCAGGTCCTCAAAAGAGTGTAACTTGGGCGGGCCTCTTTTGACACTGGTTGCGATTTCGGCCCAGCCCACACCAGCTCTCCTTTGCAGTGAGTCGGGTCCTATAATGACTAGGCGGGCCACTTTGACTGGATGCAGTTAGGAAAGCTGCTTATAATATTTGTTAGAATGCCTCAATACACCCAGCATAATCCCAGCCCACGTCAGATCTCATTTGAGTGCAGGTGGAGATTCTGAGTGCACTGGAGCCTGAGAATCCAGTTTGTTTCATTTTCAGAATTGACCCAGCCAGACCCAAGTGGCATTATGTTAGATTAGGGGACACACATTGCCCCTGTTCCTAATTCAGCGGATTACGGTATTGTGGCTCACCACCGATGTCATGAGTTCTGATACACTAAATAAATGAACGAATCCACGGATTGTCCTCTAAAGTAAATGAATGCCACCCAAGTTACTCTTGCTTGTGCATTTTGCTGGTTTTGGGGTGACTGTGGCAGATGGACTGGTGGCGTGTAGTAGGTTACTTATGGTAGGCTTCTACACACTGCTTACACGAAGATATTAGGAAACACAAAAGTACATTTAAAGCAGTGTTTTCATTTTTTTTGTTATGTTTTCTGTGTGTGTGGGGGGGTGCTTTACCCCCCCCCAGCCCCTGGGTAAAGAAATACAACTTTATTGGTGCCTCCACAGAAAGAGTATCACTGAACATAAATTTTATTTTTATTTCATTTTTGTTTACCAGGTAGGTGCACTAACCATAAACATGACTATTTTCAGGTGTGACCTGGGAGGATACCGTATAATACAAAAAAAATTTACAAAAATTGCTTTGGGGATAACAATTTCACAGTGAACAAAGTAGGTCTGGAGAGATGGGTAATTGCATCAAGACAGTGTATCAGTAATTCATACATAGATTTACATTAAATGAAAAACAGAGATGCAGGAAGGAAAGGAGCAATGCTAAAAGGTGGTTAAATAGGATAGACGTGAAGAAATTGAGAAAAAAAGAGAAGGACATTAAAATTAGATGGAAACAGAAACTTAGTGTAAGTGCAGGACCGTGCTGGTGTTGAGGGAGGGGGCTAAGGGGGTTTGAAACAAGAGCATTTGTTTGTTTCAGATAAGGTACCTGCGTAGCTCCCTCTTAAGGCTTTGTGAGAGGGAGCAAGGTGCATAATTAATGGGAGGGAGTTCCAGTATTGGGGAGCTGGAACAGCAAAAGCACTTGCCCCCTTGGAAGAACTGTGTCTCGGGATATAGACAAGGGACTTGTCCACAGAGTACAACACGTAGTGAGGGGGCTGTTTGAGAAAGTATTCGGCAAGGGACTTAGGAGTTTGTGATCTGATGATACTATTGATGATACAGCCTAGAGAGAAGATCCTTGACTCTTTTGGTGGCAGCTAACTCCGGTCCGAGTAGAGGAGACAGTGGTGTTTAAGTTGGTGGGCAGAGGAAGCATAGCGACAAATGCTGTTGTAGGTGACGTCCCACTTATTTAGACTTAGATGCAGCAGTATAGGTGTCAGCGTCCTAGGTAAGTGGGGGAGGAGCATGCCACAAGCTATGGCTAGCCTGGCAGAAGGGGTTAGCACATAGCTAGTGCGATAGGCAATACCCAGCTTGGTGTTCACAGACTTGCATGCACTTTGTATATGGAGATCAAAGCTTAGTGATTGGTCGAGGGTAACACCAAGGTATTTAAAAGAGATAACAGATCCAGTAGTGGAGCCATCCAAGGCAGAGACTGAGATTGCTTAAGGGATATTTGATTTTAGAGTTGGTACCAAAGAGCATGACTTTGGTCTTGGACTCATTTAAGACCAGCTTGTGGTTAGCTAACCATGATTGTGTAAGTTGAAAGTCAGCTAAGAGCTGCTGATTTATGTTCTCTTTGCATTTGGCACTGGTATAAAGAACAATATTATCTGCATATAGAAGGGAGGAAGTCTCTGATAGGTTTGACATGATGTCATCTATAAAAATGGAGAAGAGGAGTGGGCCAAGGATGGACCCTTGGGGCACTCCAATATTCAGTCCAGTCTTACCAGAGAAGGTGGAGTTGTATTTGGCCATTTGAGTCCTGTTTGATAGGTAGCTATCAAACCACCTTACAACATTAGGCACAAAGCTCGGTGAACGCGGGGTAGCAAGAAGGATAGAATGGTCAACCAGGTCAAACGCCTTTGTCATGTCGATGAAAATTGCTCCTGTGAGAAGGCCAGCGTCCATGGCAGATAAGGTGTTGGATGTAAATTTGAGGAGAGCAGTTGCTGTGTCCCTTACGGAATCCACGCTGTGCAGTAGTTAGGTCATATTTCTATAGGAATTCAATAGTTTGGGTTGCTACTAGCTTTTCAAGGATCTTACTGAGGACAGCCAGGATGGCAATGTGTCTGTAGTTGGTGGGATCTTTGGGATCACCTTTTTTAAAAACGGGTAACCCTTGTTGACTTCCAGATATCAGGTACTTGGTTTTGGTCAAGAGAGCGAGTGTGAAGATCTTTGCTAGGGGAGCAGCTATAAAAGGGGCAGCCAGTTGTAAGCAGCTTGGGTTCCAGGGTATCGGAGCCAGTAGCCGTTGTCTCCGAAATTTTCTTTAGGAGGGTGAGGACTTCTTCATGTGTAATTGACTTGAAGTAGAAAAGGGGGACTGACCTAGCAGAAGGAGTATTAGGGATTTGCAGTACCGGGAAGGAGGAAGTAAATGCTGTAAGGTCAGAGAATTTGCAATTGAAGACATTTGCAATGGTCTCTGTATCATTACAATTTACGCCATCAAGAATCATGTCATTTGGTGACGAGGGCTGGTTTGATCCCAGGAATGACTTGACATGGGTTCAGAATTTCTTGGAGTCACCACAAGAGTTTTTAAGCAGCTCCTTGCAGTATGAGCATTTAGCATGCTTGTTGTATTTTTTTTTACTGGCGTTCCGCTGAGCTCTGTAGGAGTTATAGTCACTTTGTAGGCCGGAGTTTTTGAACAGGTGCCAACTTTTGTCCCTCATCCTTAATTTAGCAAGAAGATTGGCCTTTTTAGCCAGCGAGTTTTCCTCTGTTTGACCCAACGTGTTTCCAGGTGAAAATGATGGTCCTGAATAGCTAGAAAATTGGTGTGGAAGATGTTTAGGGCAGATTGAACATCAGTAGCCTCATACAACTTGCCCCAGTCAATGCAGGAGACATCCCGTAGAAAGGATTGGGGCACAAGCCTGCATAATTACAAGAGGTGATGAGATGAGGCTTTGGCGGAGGTGGGACAGCTTTGCCCAGGATGCAGAAGGTTAGGGGAGTGGTCGGTAGTAGCATCAGCTAGCGTGTCTGAGTTGAGAATATGTTCAGGACGATTTGTCATTATCCAGTCCAGTAGGGTGCTGCTGTTTGAGTGCAGGGCTGTTCTAGTAGGCTCAGTCATCAGCTGGTGGAGGTTGAAACTTTGGCTGTCACTGGAAGTTAGTGAGTTCTTATGTTTTGTAATATTCAGTGATATTCTTTCTGGGCGTTACTGATTATCTAAGGGTCCCCAGTGTTCCTGTAAAAAATTTTCATGAAATACAGTGCTCACGCTAACGTTATACCAATGTTGCTACCGGCTAATTGAAGCAGTGCATTCAGTGTGGCAAAGAAATAAAACCATAGTTGATTGTGCAATAAAACTGTATTTTTATGTGACAAAAACCTATTATTCCACACAGACCTATTGCATAGCTCGCATATCATTGAAAAAAAAACCTTATTATTGCACATTTAGCTAGACATCGTTGATAAGCGACGAGAATCGAGTCTATTACAAAGTTCAAAAAAGAGTGTTTTTTATTGCGCACACATGGCTCGTGTCGGACGAAATCGAGCAGCCCTGGAATAACAGTCTTTCAACAGCAATTGCTGGTAAGGCAGTCTGTTTTAAAAGTTCACTTTTCTGAGTTGCACACCAGAGAGTCACATAAAGAACATCAGGCTGACTCAAATTCTGCAATTTAAACAAACAGAACAGAATATAGAGTATATTTTGTATTAGTGGGCAGGTAGGAAAAAAACAGCAAATTCAAGGCACAAACCGAGGTTCTTACGGTGGTGGCGCATTCCCAGCGTTTCGCTGTGCGATCTCCGCTTTCCGATAAAGGGCAAGGTGCTCAATCGTATTATAGAAGGCTTCCCTGACGCTTCCTCGCCCATACCTCTCCCGCCACATGAAGGCGTCCAAATAAGAGGGCACCATAGCCTTCTGTGTGCCGTGCATTTGCTTTAACTGTTGGCCTGCTACCAATATGCCTCCACATGATTGATGTGGTCCACAAAATTCTCAGAACGGTTTACAGTTTTATGGGTGTAGGTCTTATGGGGTATTGCTGAGATCCTCTGGTAGGTGGCCCACTGGTCCAAGTGAATCGCAGTCCCTGGCAAAACATGTCTCTCTCTAATAGGCAGTAGTGTGGCTGCGTCCCTCCACTCCACAAAAGTTAAATAGCCCAACTTTTTATCGACGTCATAAATGCCAAAAACCCAGGTGGTATCCTGGTCGATGCCTGCTCCTGTAATATTTTGCATGCACCATTATAGACTCATCAGTCTGTACAACTTTGCCAACACCTCCCAGCTGCGATGGTTAATGCAAGAGTTTCCAGGTGCAGATGTCATGTATGAACTGGTACCAGTCAGTGGCTGTCCTCTCACTTCTACCACCTCGCTAGCAGCACCGTCAGGAGTTTTACATGCCCACTGGTAGATTAAGGACAAGTTTCTCCAGCGGCAGCCTTGTTTTAGAGAAGTGTCTGCCAGGAGGCTTTTCTTCACACGATCTTCTTTTTACAATTCCAGGTCATCCCGTTCTGCCCAACCGATGGATCAGTAACCAAAGACCTATCTGCTCCACATTTAGGCATACTCTTTCCTTTGGTAATATGTCTCTTGCTTGTAAAAATTTGATGGTGGTAGCAAGTGTTGCACAGACGCACGCAATTGTAAAAAAACCCAGCAGACTCCATGTTAAAAAGCAGCACAGCGATTTTACTCTGGTTACCCACATAAATCGGTGCAGCTATATAGAACACTTTTAATCCCTAAAATGAGCGCCTCTTTACAGTCACTGTAATTGCACACATATTACCACACAAAGAGGGAAAATCTGTAACTGCAAACATTACCACACCAAAGACTACATGCTGACCACCTGGTGTAGCTGCCATTAACGGGCAGTTAACTCAAGTTTAATACAGTAACATTTCTCACGGCATCGAGGAGTGCATTTTTGTTATCCAGCTTTATTGTGCCCCTTGTTAATATTTATTATTATCAAGCAGCGTTTCTATAGGCGCCCCCCCGGGATCTTATGCACCACTTCTCAGTATTTTTTTTTTTCAAAATTATATTTCTTTGTTTACAGTATGTAGTAGCACTTTTCTATTGAGGCGCTCTGCCCCCCACACCCCAGGATGTTATGTAACGTCTTAATAGTAGCCTTTTGGTATCTTACTAACATACTAAAATGCCAGCAGAATAGACCTAACGGTCTTTCGTGTCTGCTCGTTTGGTCAACCCCACCCTGGGAGCTGATCTTGCTGCCCCCCTCTTCCTGTCTGGCTTCTCCCTTCCCTGTCCTGGATATTTCCACTGCACAGAACTTTGCATCCAGAACCCTTCCCCTGTACCTGTCCCACCCCATCTTGAACCCCTCCACCGTACATTTAAATTATGTAGTAGCCGCTTTTCTGTTGGGGTGCTCTGCCCCCACACCCCCCGGGATGTTATGTACCACATCTCAATATTTGCCTTTTTTATATTTCTTAATATTTCTTTAGTCCGGTTATTTAATACTTACCTACTTGCATAACTTAATTACCAGCAGTGAAATAACAAAATTTCTAGTACGCCAGCAGCAGACGTGAAACGAACATGACCAGCAGTGAACAGGGAGGTACTGTAATTCTCCTAGTCAGACCAAAAGCGCACTAGGGACCCTTAGATGATCAGTATTGCCCTCTTTGTGTGCCCCGTGCACTGATAAATTTGAATTTTTTTTTCCCGGGTTGTGGAGGCAGAGCACCCCACAAAAGAATAGCATCACTGAATATTACAGCATTGGAATGTACCAGTGTGCCAAACGGTCAGAGGAGAACGAGGAAAATGAGAACCCGCAATAATTTAACTGCCTGGCTCAGAGATACTGACAGTGAAACGCTGAACTTTCTGGTGTTCGGAGGTGTGTGCTTGTAAAATTTTTTTTTTTTTTTTTTTAAATATTGCTGAACGTTTGGGCAGTGGTGGTGTAAATAAATGCATTCTTTTTTTAAATTCTGCTGAACATGTGGTTTTATTTAATTTTTAATGTAAAACTGGCGCAGTTATTGGCGATTGTGGAGGATGTTAGACTTTTCTGGAGCGCAACAGAATAAACATGATCACATCTCCACCGTAATGTGTGGAGTTTTCAGAAAAGCACACGACCGGTCCATCTTCCTCCACAGATGCCGGTTTTGGAAAGTCTGTGCTGGTCTGGGGGTTTAAATGTTACTTTGTGGTTCTGACCAGTGCCATGCCGGTCACCTGGGGGCTGTGTAATTGCGGCAGAGCTGGCTGGTAAGTGTGTAGTGTAGGCTTGGTACTGGGGACAGGCAGGAGAAAAGAACGGGACTTGTAGTGCAGCCTTGGTGCATTGGAAGGGGCGGGCATGGATCTTTGAGTACAGGCTTAGTGCTTGGTAGAGGGAGATGGGACATGGTGGAAAGGTGCACGCTGCACACGGGGAAAGTGTGGGTGAGAAGAGGGGTCGGTATTGGCAGTGGGGCATTTGTGGAGAGTGCTGGACCTCCATGTGCCTTGCTGACAAATTGCCTGTTTTAAGGTACTAGCATGCAGTCTAGTTCCACTCACATCATGCGGCAGCAGCCAAGAACTACTCCATTAAAACATGGAACAGAAAAACAAGCATACAATGAGATTGTAACCAAAGAAAAGACAATTTATTGAAAATCCTGATTATTAAGGCATCTTAACGCTAAAAAGGCAGTAAAACTAAAAACACAAGAGACATCATATAGCACAGCTGCCAAGACAATTTTATGAAATTGCATTGAATTGACTGGAGAATAAACAATAATTACTGATATTCTTTCAGTGGGGGTGCTTCGCCCACCACACCCTCCGAGTAACACAGATTCATCTGAGCACCCAGGGGTGTTGAACTGATCGAGGCAGGAGTGCACCATCCTGTCCATATATTTTGTGTAGGTGTAGTAGTTATTTATGGTGAGTCGTTTATTTGGGAGGCTTTGCCCCCCCCCCACACCCCCCGTCCATTTATTTTATTTCATTTATTTTTATTGTTTTCTTTCTTTCACTCAATTACTTCACTGCCGCTTGTTGGAATATTGGAGTGTGCCGGACTGCGCATGTGACGCAAATTACCATAGTTCACTACATAGCACTGGGAGGTCCGGTGTGCTCTACTGTCATTGGCAGTGGTAGGGAGAGAGCACAGTATTGGGAGGTGGCACTGAAGGGCAGGCTTGGGAGGTGGAGAGGGGACAGTGTGGAAGAGAGACTGTAGATGGCAGACCGGACACTTGGATGGGGAGAGGGGACAGTACAGGAAGGGTGCACTGGAGGGCAGGCATGGCACTTGGGAGGATTGTTGGAAAGGGGTCAGTATGGGGAAGAGGAGGCGGGATCACTGGAGGGTAGGCTTGGAGAGGACAATACTGGGGGAGAGGCAGGTGGTACCATATAGCTGTGATAAAACAGGGTCCTGAACTACAGAATGCTGTTGGCTGTTTCAGGCTTCCCATCATGAACTTTTCCAAAGCCACTGACTTTAGTCTGGTGACCGCTTCATGCAGCACTTGTCACCATAAGAATTGACTATTTGTGTCAAATTGCTGTTGGTGTGGCCAGTGCCAACGACAGCTGTTCAAATGGCATACACTGAAGTCTGCTTCCATATTCAGGGGTGTACTGGGAACGGGCTTGGTCACTGGAAGAGCTTGGGAGAAGGGAGGTGGAAGATGGAGCAGGGGGTGGTACTGCAAAGGGTCCTGAACTGTGGAATGCTGTTTGATGCTTCTTACTTCCCATGTACTGTTTTCAAAGCCATCAGTTTTATACTGGGGACAGCTTCATGCAGCACTTCTCACCCTAAAAATCTGTCTCAGATTGGTGTCATTTGGTCAGTGCCACCAATTACTGTTTGATTGTGTGTTCTAAAGCCTGCTCCCAATATTCAGGCGGTTTAAGCTTCTCTTTTTCTGTTTTTAGCAGGTAGAAGATGAACTACCACCGCCTAAAGTGGAAGTGGTCCAGCCAGCAACAAAACCCGTTGTGGGTATTATCTATCCTCCTCCTGAGGTCCGTAACATTGTCGACAAGACTGCCAGCTTCGTAGCCAGGTAACTGGAGTTTGTGTTCTTCTCATGTAGCTTAGTGGTTAGAAGTGAACAGTCTACAAACTGCTCCATGCCTATGACTGATGCGGTGAAGGAGCTTGTAGACAACTAGGAAAAGGGACCCGTAGTTACACCACGCCAAGGTACTGGGCCCAGTCCAGTTTTGCCCCTTTAAATTGATGTATGGGTTGGGGACTAAATATCTCTTAAACGGAGGCTGCAACAATCTGCTGTGCCCCTTGCGAGCCCCTGTACATCAAGTAAACCGAGACAATTTTATATAAATCAGTTTGTATTAAATATAATAATTGTGCATTCTGAGCATGAGGAGGTTTCTGGTAACATTTTGATGGAGTTTGAAGACATGGGGTGTCGGAATAAAGGCTCTATGGGCAGAAGAAAGAAAAAGCAACCAGCCGCAGCAAGCCAGACTTCAGCCCTCAGAGCCCAGCTTATACCAGCCGCCCCAGAACCACTGTCTCAGCCAGAACTCCTTACAGTACGAGACTTGGACAGTAAGGTGAAAGTGATGAGGTCCAAGAAAATGTAATTAGAGTCCTCAATAGCAAAGTCAACAAATGATTGTGTCACACAAGCTCTGGCCACGAAACTGGTGCAGGAAAGTGCAGAAGACTACATACTGGTGATATTGCCCCAAAGCTGTGAAAATCTCGATCAGAGAGCCCAACCTCAGATTTGCTGGAGGGGTAATCTGCTGCAGTTTGTTGAAATGTGACGACTGCCTGAAACACTCAACACGGATACTCCAACTTGGATGCATGCTTTATTTTAGGAGCGCCAGCTGCATCAACCCAAGGCTGCACAAACACCAGGCAGCTCACCATGAATGAGGCTGACAGAGACTAACCTGAAATGGAAGCTGTTTGTTTTTTCTCCAAAAGCAGCTAGAAAGTCTCAGCTACTCTCTTATACCGAACAGCTTGTGCACCTCTTCCATGATGCAGCCTATCAACAAGGCTCAGCTGGGGGAAAAAATCTGACATGTTCTGGGTGTAACTGAGTCTGGGCTACTGCACTTGTTCATACTGCCCATGAGGCTCCAAAGCACACAGGGCAAAATTGTGATTTTTTCGGAGCCGCAAGATGCTAGGTGTTGGATTGTGATAACCTCTGTGGAATTTGAGAGGAATACAGGAGGCCTTTCGGGAAAACTCCACCAATTGAGAGAAGAAAAAGCACAAGTACTGTATTTTCTGTCTAGGTTAAGACATGAGTCTTTTGTGGATGTGTTCCATAACTTGGGTAGCGGGGCCATTAAGTGTTTGTCCCCACCCTCTTACTCACTAGTAATCTTAGCATGCTAATCCAACTTTCTCTTGCAACATGGCTGCTCACATGTGGCGCCAGAGAAGCAAAGAATATGTCCTGAAGTTATAAGAATATACTGTACTTACAGGTGAGTCTTGGAATCTGTTTGAGTTATGAACGCACAAATTGTTACCCTTACAAACCTAGTAGACTCGAATATATGCAGACATTACGTTACTCCTTGCTAGCAGAGATCGAAATCTGGTGTGCTCAAGGGACTGCTGTTTTCCACCACAGATGTGTTCTGGCTGCAACATTTTGACAGTTATATTGCTTTGTTTTTCTTGTGCAAGTTGAGTGCATCTCTGTGTCTTACTTGGGGCTAACTCATGTTTGGGGTTTGAATGGAATTATTGTCTTTTTTTTTTTTTTTGTTTCTTTATCCCCCTTATTGCCGGCCATGCTCCCATTATGCTGGCTTCTGTAACCCCCCTCACTCGGCTTCTCTTGGACTTCCCATCAGCTGCCATTCCCTCCCCATGGCACAGGCAATGGGGCTCCTCAATTTCTGCTTCAGAACAGAATCCTGATCCAGAGGACGTTCACGTTTCCCGTGTGGGACCTTTGAGTGGTTGGAAGGTCATCCTTCACTGGCTGGGGTTTTCATACTTTAATTCGCCTGCCCCCAAAAAGCTGCTCTGACTGCACTACCACCTGTGATCACCCAGCCAGCTGCTCTCCTTTCCTAGAGGAGTGTGTCATTTAGCACGCTCAGCCTCTTCCCGCGGCCGGCCCTTGACGCAGGATCACTCCTCAGCCTGGGTTGCTGGTGTTGCAAGTGGCGTGCCAACAGGAAGGAAGCATTATCAACTAAGTGAAGACAGTGGTTAAAGCATTCTGTTATACCCCTCAATCTTGCAGAGTGTTTTTGGCACTTTCAGTGAAATCATTTTACTAACTGTCTCTTCAGTGCCCCCCATCTATAGCAACTTTTTTAAATCATATTTTTATTGGATATTTTTCAAAAATAGTGAATGCAATAATATAGAATATTACATTTGTTTATATATTTTATGCATATGATATAAATTCTTAATTTGTTTCATTATAAACATTACGTATAAATAGCAACTTGAGACTGGGGGATCTGTTTACACGGCAATAATGGAAATAGTTTTTTTCTCGCTATTCTTTGTACCTGATGTGGAGACTTGCATTGTTTTTTTTTGTTAGAGAAAACAAATAAAGGCATTTTAAAGATAGAATTTAGTTGCATGTTTTAGTCTGCGGAACTCCCCAGTTGAAGGAGCAGCAGTGTCCCAGTTCCTTGGGGCCTTACTGCATGTGCCAGACCCCTTCACACATCGATGAGCTCCCCAACCAAGAACCAGTGAGCATGCACTGCCTGTCTGCTATTCAGTTTCTTGTTCCTATGCTCACAGCTCTACCAGTAGTGGTGCTCTGATGGAATCACACTGGCCCCTTCCTTGTCTACTCCTCTTATTAGTAATCTTGGCATGTTTAGCTTTGTAGATTATTCATAGCATATTGTTAGAATATTACATTATAAATTGTTCTCTCTCTTCCATATATTGGACTAACCAGCTTTACTGAGAAAAACCCTCTTATGTTTGCCTGTCTTAAGTAGCTCTTGCCAGTATATATGTGTGTGTGTGTTTTTATATATATATATATATATATATATATATATATGTACATATGTATAAGATTTCATTAATGCTCTAGTTATGGTTACAGTCACAAAAAAATAGGGAAATGTGGCGTTAGGTTTGGAAAACCTAACACCCCCTCTACTACTTGCAGCGTGGGGAGTGCCTTGGAGTCATCAGCCCTAATGCTCACCCCATTCCATAAGTAAAAAAAGCTGAGATGGGTACAGTATAAGAGAATGGGGTGTGCATTAGGGCTGACAACCCCAAGGCACACCCCCCCGGACACCTGTTGGTGTGTGGAGGGTGGGGTGTTTGGTTTGGAAACTCTCATGTCACATTTCCCTACTTTTGTTGCTGTAACTCTAACTAGAGCATTGCTGCAGTTTTTTGCAATTTATTTCCTTACATTTTGAGGTGGTATAATCATATTCTTGTTTGCCTGTGGGCCCTACGCTCCCATCCCTCCATAGATGTGTATGTAGCTGTGGAGAAACGGGGCCCTATGAGCCGTGTTCTTCATTTATAGGACAACCGTGACCAAATTATCAGCATAGCCATCTTATTACCCCACCTCATGTACTCGGTACAGAAAATTTTAAAATACCCACCAAAACGTAATTCTGCGCAACTGCAACACCATTCTGTGCCACTGGTGCAAAAACACATTTTGGGAAGGTTTGAAAAATAAAAGCTGTCGCATACATGAGGTGGGATAATAAGAAGGCTATGTTGAAAATCTGGAGTCAAAGTATTAAAAGTTCCAAAGTTATGAGCGTGCATAGCGAAATAGCAATGAATGGTCAAACCTTGCCATTTTTCAGAATTGTGACCTCAGATTTTCAACATAGCCTTCTTACGACTCCACCTCATGAGCAAGGTCAGGGAAAAGTGTCACGTCCTGCCCAGAAGGTAATTTCACCAACTGACTGTGAAATCACCTTTCGGGCAGGAGTTGTGTCCTAACAGTGGTACTGTTCATGATGTGGGGCCCCCAAAATGGCATGTTGAAAATTTGGGGTCAAAGTCTCAAAAAATGGCCAAGTTATACATAAAAGTTGAAATCCCCACTGAAATATATTGACTGCATTTACCTTAGTTTCTCATATTGCAGTCGGCGGTTCGAGCAGCAAGATCTGTCTTCGGAGGGTGGATCTCGAACCTGGGACCTGTTTGGGTGTGAAGGGGTGTACTGTGGTGGTGAGTGCTGGGTGTGTGGGGGGCTGATCAGCGAGGACTTTTTTTTTTTTTTACAAAAAACATATTGAGGGGCCGTTATTGATTTTTGTTTCTTCATTTCAGCTGTTGGCTGCAGTGAGAGGGTTGGGGGTGCCACTAGACACCAGGGAACAAAACCAGCATAAAGACAGGATTCCAGTGCACAACCCCCACCCCTCAAAAAACATGGCACAAATTCGAAGTTAAACAATTTAACTGCCTATTGGCTTTTCTTACTTTAAACTCCATGTGAAAAGGGGGTCCTCTTAGTTTTCAGATTGGAAATTCCAGTGTGAGCAAGCTATGAGAGGTTTGGGGGTGCCACTAGACACCAGGGAACAAAACCAGCATAACAGGGACGGCGATCAGAGTGTGTGGAGTGCCACTACATATCACGGAATACAGTAAAATAACGGGGACAACAATTGGAGGGTGGGGAGTGCCACTAGATTCCAGGGAATACAGTAAAATAACAGGGACGGTGATCGGCGGGTGGTACTAGACACCAGGGAATACAAATCAAACAAAGGGAATGGTGATCAGAGCTTGGGGTGAGTATGCCACTAGACACTAAGGAATAAAATAACTGGGACAGCAGTCGGAGGATGGGGTGCCACTAGACACCAGGGAATATATGTTTTTTTATTGAGGGAGACACTGATGGGCAGGTAGGGATGCCACTAGACACTAGGGCAAGGGCGGCTCACAGCACACGGTGCAGCCAGCAGCATGAGTTCAGCTGTGGCTGCAGATGTCAAGAAATTCACGGTGTTCTCATACGCGGGGGAAGCATTCCTCTTGCCCTGCTGGGCACCCCAGATTTCGGGTGCCCAGAAAGTGTTTCTGGCCCTAAATGTGAAAAACAAGCATCATAATCTAGCTAAATGGGGTCCGTTTAGCTAGATTCTGGTGTTTGATTGTTAAGATGACAATATTTTTATGTATTTTCCATGCTTTTTAATTTGTTGGGGAAAAAAAAAAAAAGATGGCGGCTCACAAAAATGAATCCTTTTTCACGAGGCCAAATCCTATGTCGATCTTTTTACGTCTATCCTGGAAAGTGATCTTCCCAATGGAAATAATGGGAACTTAAAATTGAATAGCTTTTCAGCAGATTAATATTTTTTCACCAAACGCAAGGCAGTTCTGTGACCCAAGCTGTTTCTACCATAAAAAAATCATACCAAAATTTTGCTCTGTCTGGACACAAGGCGATGTGACTTTTAAAGTTTTTGCACTATCTGGATCTCAGAATTGGCACATCCAATCGGAACGAAACTTGCCATGTCGAGAGACCTACCCCACTGGAAAGCACATGGCAGATTTTGTGCAAATCCATTGATCGGTTGCAAGGTTATTAAAGTGCAGAATTTGAGGTTTAACATTAAACAAGCTAATCAACCCTAACTATAGTGGCGCTATTGCACCCCTGTAATATGTAACGGTGTGTGTACAAGGGGGAGCGTGAGATAGTAAAAATACCTTCTCTAGCTGTACTTGACCTCCTGACCTCACAAGTAGCAAAGCCACAAGTGAGGTCAGAAGAGTTCAAGTATGGCGAGTTACAATTTTTCTACTATCTCACTCTCTCACCCCTGTTATATTTGATTTGTACAACAGGTGTTTAGGTGGTTTTATGAGACAAAGGCTCAAAAGTTACAAAAAGAAAAAATACACCATGTAAGCTGCCCTTCTGATCAGTGGCTGAGCACAAGAAAAGCAAATCGATACATTACGTATCATTGCAGTCAATACTGTACAAGTCAATGCAATCAAAATAAATGTGAACTAGAAAGCAACCAAGTCTGCAAAGCATCTGACATATGCTGGCTTTTGTGCTGTACATTGCTTTTGTGATTTCAGCAGTAGACAGTAGCACTAGCTTGCAGGTCAGTCATATATTCCTTTGTGACATACCCTGCTTTGCAAGACAGTAATACTATCTTCCAAGTTGGTCATAAGAGAATTATCGTGCCCAGTCCAGACCCATGCCTGTTGTTTTGGTCGGACACACACAGATTTGTATATGCATCTATATATGTCTGTATATGTTGTTTCTAGCTGTTGCATACATTGACGATTTGGGGAGTAGCTAGGAAGGACTTTTCATAGTCTGTGTAGTTTGGTGAATTGGCATGAATGTTCATGGCCCACCATCTTAGATAGGGATTGTATTTCTGCAGCTGTTGGGGAAAGACCATTGAGAATTGCTTGGTAGTCTTATCACACCGAGCTGATGTTTGTATCTGGTAATGGACTGCAGCTGACAGTCCAGCAGTAAAGATAACAGATAAAGATAGCACTGAACATGTACTCCCTGGAGGAGAGGAGGGAGAGAGGGGATATGATAGAGACATACAAGTATCTTACAGGGAGGAACAGGGTGCAGGAATGCACTATTTTTAAGCGAAAAAGATGTTCCAGGACTAGAGGGCATGGGATGAAGTTGGAGGGAGGACGATTCAGAGGAAACGTGAGGAAGAATTTCTTCACAGAACGGATGGTGGACAAGTGGAACACCCTGCCAGAGGAAGTGGTGGGAGCTGAAACAATCACGGGATTTAAGAATACATGGGATAGACATAAAGGAATTCTGGAGGTCAGGGGTAAGGGGCAACAGACTTCCTGGAAAACATAAACTGAACTTACAAACTTAAATGGGCAGACTGGGTGGGCCATAGGCCCTTATCTGCCGACACTGTCTATGTATCTATGATATGTGTATTGTCAGTTTCCCCCCACTTTGAGGTCTTATTCTGTTTGTTTAGACTTTCTTCTCAAACTCTTGCTGTTTCAATTTTTCAGAAACGGCCCCGAATTTGAAGCTCGAATTCGGCAGAATGAGATAAACAACCCCAAATTCAATTTCCTGAACCCCAACGATCCATACCATGCGTACTACCGCCACAAGGTCAATGAATTCAAGGAGGGGAAGGGTCAGGAGCCGTCGGCAGCCATCCCCAAGGTCATGCAGCAGCAGGCGTCTGCGCAGCAGCTGCCTCAGAAGGTGAGTGGGTTGAGTGATGTTGGCTGAGGGTCAGAAACTGTGGAGGGGAAGCGCTGTCTGTACAGGCCACTGAAAATGTTATCATGCTGTCTATGCCTCTGGTATTTACCACCATTTTTTACCCTTGACTGTCAGTATAGGTGCAAGAAACATTTCTCAGCCTGTCTACAGTGGGGCAGTTCGGGGTGGGGGGGGTATTGCCCTTGTATAGTGAACCAGAAGATGAACCCATTGGTGCCTTACTGAGCAACTGAGAATGGGTACTGTGCAGGTGTCTTAGTGTGGGGTGGGGTGGACTGGCACCATCTTGTGGAAACCAGGCTTGTTCTTATAAGGTCTTTCCTGGTAAAGCGGTGTTTAGTAAATGAACAGGTAGTGGTGTGTTGCTTAGCATCTGGGGTAATTGTGGTGGTTATGGGGAATGGTGACAACCCACATACTGAACAGGGAAAGAAATACCGGTGCTATCTACAATACTGTAGGATGAACTTGTGGGAAATGAGACTGGACACTGAAGGATAGCAGGGGACGATGACGGGGGAAGGGGGATGAGTGACCATGAAGGCATCCACATCATACTTGTGTGGCTAGGAAGACTAGATGGGTCAGTAGTCCTTTTTGTGCTGTCATTGTCTACGCTCCTATGAAACCTAGTTCCTGCTGCATATGGTGTGTGTGTTGACCCATATGGTGTATGTTGACGGTGACGCACATTAATATGGAACATGTTCAGAGTCAGTCCCAGCTACATATGGGGTGTAGAACCGGTGACATGCACCACTGAGGAGCATTCTCAGAATCCGTTCCTGTTGCACTTGGTCTGTGGCAGGGGTCATTCTGTATATGGCGTGTAACAGTTGTGACCCATGTCACGGGTTCATCCAAGCTGTTTGCAACATGCAGCAGCGATGACATGTAGCTATAGACTGTAGTCATCTGCCCTGCGGCGTGTGGTGTATGGTAGAGGAGATGCAGTTGGCTCTGGAGCATGTAACAGTGAACACATGAAGATGTGACTTAAAGTAGAGCCAGTAATTTTCTGTTTTCGAAAATGTTGAATTCTGTTTGGAAAATGTGACTTGAAATGGAGGAGTTTGCCCCAAAGTTGGAGGCGGGGGAGGGGTTCATGTAAAATTGACTCCCAGGTACTGTTTTAAAAATGACAAATTCCATTACTGACATTTTCCATTGAAAACAAAAAATAGCTGGCACATTAGTGAATGTCCCTTGGGCTTTGCAATTATACAACTCCAGTATTCCTGATGTACTTACGAGTGGAGACTTGGACTGTTAAAATGGTCCCTGCAAGCTCAGTTAAATGGATCTGTTGTTTAATTTTTCTTCATCCTCCTCTGCAGGTGCAGGCCCAGGTGATCCAGGAGACAATTATTCCTAAGGAACCCCCTCCGGAATATGAGTTCATTGCTGACCCTCCCTCGATCTCTGCCTTCGATCTGGATGTGGTAAAGCTGACTGCGCAGTTTGTAGCGCGCAATGGGCGACAGTTCCTAACCCAGCTCATGCAGAAAGAACAGAGGAACTATCAATTTGACTTTCTCCGTCCACAGCACAGCCTTTTCAACTACTTCACCAAGCTGGTGGAGCAGTACACTAAGGTAGGGCGCAGCTGAAGCCTGCATTGTGAGCACAGAATCTGTCCTTCAGGGAAGAGTGTGTGGGTACAGACTGTGTTGTGGACATGGAGTGGTGTGGGTCCCAAATCTATTGAGGGAGCAGTGGGGTGGGTATTGAATGTCTCTCTTTATTTATTTGAACCTCCCCAAGGAGTTACGGGTTCGAAAATCCACGAGTAAAAGGTGAAGAGCTTGCTTTACTGACCGAACAAGCTTGTAAATAAATGCTGTTTTTCAGCTCCAAAATCGCAAAGAGAAAGTGAACTTACAGAAATTTATTTCATTTACCTTTTACGCCTCTCTCTAGTTCCTGAACTCTACTCCTTTTTTCTTTCCTTCGTTCACATAAGAAACCTGTCCATCTGGCATTACTGATCGTAACAGTCATCATGGAAGGCAGCTGTAGTAAAGTCACCTCGTGGCAGGACCCCAAGGCAGGGAGTACTCTGCTAGTTCCTGTCCTTGGGTTGCACTTGAGTTCTTAAAGTGATGGGAAGAGGTCAGTGGTTGAGCAGGCGCTAGTAATATATGGCTTTTCAGCAGCAGCACTCAGGTCTTTTTCCCCTTCTTGTAAGCCTTGAAAGTGTCACTGATATTATCAAAAATCACTAGTCCTAGAAATGCTTGTTAATTAAATAACGAAGATTCAGCATGATGGGGATTAGTCGGTAGATATGAAAGCAGTCTTCTTCTTGAAATCTCCCTAGAGCTACACTCTTTGTTATAGGTTCTCGGACACTAGGACCCTGCAGGAATTGGAATTTTTGGGGATGAAATCGCTGATGTGTGATGCCAGCAGAAGCTATGAGCGCACACCATCACCCATAAATACCAGCATCATTCCTAGCTGCCTTAGTTCCTTTTATTTCTCTGTTTTAGAGAGCTTCTACTTCTTGGGAATCAGGACTTTTACGTCATTGTCTTCAGACTGTTTGTACTAGGAATAGTTTCTGTATTTTTTTTTTAATTGCATTTTTTAAATATATTGGCAGTTTACAAACACTGTAACCAAGAAGTGCCAGTCCATAGAGATAGTGCAAAAAAAAGGTAATGCAGTATCAGGATTACACATTTCTTTAATACTAACATGCTAAAATGCCAGCAGAATAGGCCTAATGGTCTTTTGCGTCTGCTCGTTTGGTCAGCCCCCACCCTGGGAGCTGACCTTGCTGCCTCCCTCGCCTTCTCTGGCTTCTCCCTTCCCAGTTCCGGATATTCTCGCTGCATTGGATTTTGCTTCCAGAACCCTTCCCCTGTACCTGTCCCACCCCCTCTTGAACCCCTCCACCGTCTCTGCCTCCACCAGCTCCCTGGGCAGCGATTCCATGGCTCCACCACCCTCTCAGTGAAGTAGCACCCCTCCTTTCTCCCCTGAATCTCCCCCCAGCTTCCACCCATGCCTCTAGTTGCCCCTCCTCCTTCCTTCGAAGCACCCTGACTGCTCCTCCCCTATTTACCCCCTTCATGTACCTGAAGACCTCTATCATGTCCCCCCGGTCCTTTCTCTCTTCCAATGTGTACATATTTAGCTTTTCGAGCCTCTCACCATAGGTCCTGTCCCCCAAGCCCCAAATCATTCTGGTTGTCCTCCTCTGGACCCTCTCCAGGAGTTTAATGTCCCTCTTTAAGTTTGGCCTCCAAAACTGCACGCAGCACTCGAGGTGCAGCCTCACCAAGCAGTTATACAGAGGGAGTATCACTTCCATCCTTCTGGAGGTGATCCCCCTAGCGATACATCCCAGCATCCTGTTGGCCTTGGCTGCTGCCCTCCTACAAGTCTCCGAGTTGTTCATCTTGACATCCACCACCACCCCCAGGTCCCTCTCAGCCATCGAGACTTGTAGCATTTCTCCCCCTGGGGTGTACACTGACCAGTTCAAAGGCATTTCCCATATCGAGTTGCTCTAGCAATGTTGACACAGTCCAGTTGTATAAAGCCAATGCTTGAGACATATTAGGACATATAAACCCAGCCTTCAGGCTGTCCTGTTATTATCCAGAATACATGGCACACAATGAGCTTTCCACCAAGTTCAGAAAATTGAGAGACTCTCTGACAACAAAGTATTTAAATGCTGATGCACCGTATGTATGTAAACCGTCCACTATCTGAAAGAACATCTTTATAACATTTAAAAGCTAAATAACCTGCGATACCTGTGGGTGTAGCGGGGCTGTTTTAGTGCACCTTATAAGTTATGCTCGTGGTCTGTAAGGCAAGGTCAAAGTAAAAAAAACTCTGCAGGCAAGGGAGGTGCCCCCCAACCACCTGAGCTGCCTTGGGATTTGGAGGAGGGATGACCATGCCTCACAACCCTGCCAGAACCAAATGGTCTCTGTGATGCCTGGGTCCGCGGGCTTGTCATGCGCTTGAAATATCTCGCCCACACTGTATTGTATATTAAACCTCAAGTAGATCAAGTAATGCAGTTTATATCACTGTTAAACAGAACATTTCTTTTTTGGTTTTTAGCTAAAATTTAGTGAACTGAGACCTATTAGCAAGTACTTTTCTGAATTAACGATAGTGGCTGAAAAGGAAATTCAGCTTTGAGTCCAGTATATTGGTGTTCTAAATGATTTTTATATCACCGAACAAATGTAAGTATTGTGTAGAGCAAACATGGCATCTAGAAGAAACTAAAATTTCGAAGTCTGTGGGCGAACTCATTGTATCATATTCCATGCAGAGTCCATTGACTCGCAGAAAGCAGCCATTGTAAACTACTCATAGTTCTCTTAACAGTTCCAGTTTATCAGTCATCTTTGTCCTCAGATGGTTGATCAGTGCGGTTAGAAGCTGGGGAATAGCTGAGTAGCTTTTCTGTGTAAGTTCCTTCTGCTCGAGGATCAGTAAAGGAAAATGTTTTATTGTGCATTGTAAACTGCAGTTGTACAGGAAAACTCAGTTGGTGATGTCCACCTCTGCATGCGTTGGGGTGTGCCTTTGGGTCGTGGGCCTCACTCTCACCCGACTCCATGTGTAAGAAAGTTGACATGGTACAGTATAGGAGAATGGGCGAGAGTTGGGTCCAACGACCCAAGGCACTTCCCAAGTGTGTTGGTTTGTGAAGGGTGGGTATGAGGTGGGGTTGGGTGGGAGGGGGTGCTAGGAGCTCAACCCTAACATCTCATTTCTCTGCTTTGTCGCTTCAGCCTAACTGATGTTAATACGTTTTTTGCCATTTATTTCCTTACTTTTTAAAGATAGTATAATACTATTTTTGTTTTACTGTGGGAACACAGGGTCCTTCGGACCCTGCACTCCCATCCCTCCACAGATGCACATGTGTATGTAGCTGTGGAAACACGGGGTCTCCGGCCCCTGCGCTTCCACACATTAGGTTACGAGCAGGCATAGCGAAATTGCAGTAAATAGTCATAACTGTGCCATCAAAAATAATAATTGTCACCTCAAATGTCCAGCGTAACCTTCGTATCACCTCACCGCATGTACCCAGTGCAGAAAATTTTCAAATCCCCATCGGAATGTAATTTTGCTGCTATAGCACCCATTCTGTGCCACAGGTGCGGAAAACATTTTTGTAGGATTTGAAAAATTGACAGCTGTACTGTTGTTCATGAGGTGGTGTGAAAAAATTGGAATGTTGAAAATTTGGAATAAAAATATGATAAATTGCCAAAGTTACACACGTGTGTAGAAAAATCCCAGCGACTGCGCGTAACTTGGGCATTTTTAAGTATTTTTGCACCAAAGTTTCAACATTGCCTTTTCGCGACCCCACCTCATGAACACTGACATTGTCATTTTGTTACTCTGTCCTGAAAGGTGATTTCGGGCAGCAACTGCGCCATTCTGTGCCACTGCTGTGTAAACATGTCTCTGGGAGGATGTGAGAAATGACAGCTATATTGTTCATGAGGTGGTGTGAAAAACTGGCACTGTTGAAAATTTGGAGTGAAAATATAAAAATGTGCCTAAGTCACACTCATGCGTAGTGAAATTTCAATGACCGTGAGTAACTCTGGCGTTTTAGGGTATTTTTGCTCCAGATTTTCAACATGGCCTTATTGGAGCCCCACCTCATGAACAGTGTCACTTTAATTTTGTTACTCGATCCCGAAAAGTGGTTCATACCCCATGTTGGAAATTTTGGGCCAAAATTCCTAGAAATGGCCGAGATATCAACATAAGTTGAAAACCCCATTGACTGCCATTATACAGCGCTTACCGTGATTCCTCAGTTCATGGTTTGGCTTTGAAGAGTGCACATGTCCCAGTCAGAGAAGATCACACCACCAATCTCTGGGTAAGTATGGGGTAGGGAGGGTGGAAGTGCGGGGAGGTGGGTCGCAGATTGGAGGGGGGCGACGACGAGGGACCGGTTTCTTTTTTCCGGTAAAAGATGTTAGGGGTGCTGTTTTTTTTTTCCAGGAACATTATTAAAACATTTCTGGACACTGGGGTGGGCCCCATTGTCCAGTAATACTGAGGGTGGGGTTGAGGGGTAAAGGCTGACACGGGATAGGGCCCCGGATGTCGGCACATTAATTTAATTAAAAAAAAAAAGGCTGTGGACGGTTATCCGACAATGGGGTAGACATCCGAGTCGGAAAAAACATAAAACCAGGGGAGGGAGATCAGAGGGTTGGGGCCACTAGACACCAGGGAATTAATTTTATGAGGGAATCTAGGGTCCACTAGAGACCAGGGAAAACTGCACAGGGACCTTTAAAAATCCCTTTTCACCAGCGGATCTGGCGAAAAGGGATTTTAAAGTTTAAAAATGCTGTTTTTAAACCAAAAAAACCCATAGGCATGGGCAGGTAGAAGATGTCACCCTCATCAAAACCCATGCCTTGGTTTTTACAAAAGATTTCCCTGGGGCAAGTTATAAGGTTTTGTGTTTTCCCCTTGCTAAGCGAGAAAATAAAATGGCGGCCAACAAACAGGGATTTTTTTTTTTTTTTGCAAAAGGCTTCCTTTTTTGCGAGCCATTTGTGACCAGGAATCCGTGATTGAAACCATCTATCCCAAAGACTGAACTGAGCATGCTCAGAACCTGAATTTTTTAAATTTAATAACTTTGGAACGGATTAATATTTTTTCACCAAACCAATACTTGATTGTTACTTAGGATAACCTCTTTCTACTCTGAAAATGTCAGGCCAAAATTCCAAACAGTGTGGTTGCAGCGCAGTGAGGGAAAACTTGGCGAAAAACGTGTTATTTCACAATTCGCTGCACGAAATCTGCAAACCCGATCGAAATGCAGCTTGGCAAATCAAGAGATCTGCCACCCGACAGTCTATTACAAATTTTGTGCAAATCCATTGCAAATTTATTAAAGTGCCTGCTCAGTCCTAACTATAGAGGTGCAACCACACCACTATAAACTATATATACACATACATACACATATTTAAGCAATAACCCACAACAGTGTGGGGTTACAGGCAATTAATCCACGTCTGGGGTGCATTATGAGGCCGCAGGCAGTGTCTCCTCACAGCGCCCCAGGCGTGGATTAAATGCCTATAACCCCACACCCTCGAGTGGGTTTATTGCTCTTATAACATGGGTTACCTCCCCCATACTGCAGAAGCCCGGAACAATAATTTATTTCCCTTTTTTTGCTGGTTAGAACCAATATTATCCTTCCGGTGCAGAAAGTAGTCCCTTCGAAAAAATGTCATTGGCTTGTGTTTGTATATGCTAAAGGTTAACAGTAGTGTTTTACTATTCTTTTCCTGCTTCCTGAAGGATTATGTAATGGCACAGTGTATTATGCTGTTATAGAAAGATATCTGGATGTCTGAAGATGGGTGATTGATTGTAACATACAAGTGTACATTAAACAGCTTCTGCGTTACAGGGTTTCTGTCTGTTCTGTGCTTTTAGTATACTGAGTGCTACTCGCAAATGACAGGAATATTACTGTACATATACTTGGATGTGGGTGCTCGGTACAGGAATATTCATATTTGTAAATTGTTTTTGTTGATTTCATTAGTTTTCTAATATGTTCTCTATCAGTATGTACAGCTTTCGTCTGCAGTATAACAGGACACGGAGAGAAAACAAGAGGTCTGTTTCGTTGAGTTACACAGAGTACTGGTGTGCTGCAGTTCAGTGGCATAGGAATGTTAGTACGTTTCTAACCTATTAGACAAAAGAATGTGACACTGGTAATTTACTATGAAATGTACTGTCCATGTATAATGTAAAAGCGTAATGGCCGACACCCACATTTATTTTTCTTGGTACGCTGTTGCTAGACTTTTAGTTGGTAGACAGACTTATTACTGGTTACTGTATTACTCACAGTTTTTGAGTCGAACATCTATACCACAATTCTGTGATGTACTGTCACCTTTGTCAGCACCACCCATATCCCATAGAGTTGTACAGTACAAATTATGGAATCACGTCTGTGTGGCTATGAAGCGCTGAGACTAGGATACTGTTATTCCGGTAATGCACAATCGGATAGAAACTCCAGGTGATTGAAGGATTGTACTTACTGTCGCGACTACCTGAACATGAGTATCTATCTGTAGCACTGGCACTGCTCATTGAATGCCGTGTTTGCATTTGCTGTCTACCACTAGTAGCAGCACGAGCTGCTCTCTGCATTCCCACCTCTCGATCAGCACTGGATGTCACAACTGTCTTTCAGTGCCACTCTGGTGACGTGTGGTTCTTTGTACTTCGCTGCCTCATTACATTGCTGCCAGGTATTGCCCGCTCGTGTAAAAGCCATCAAGACAAAAAAGACAGTGAGTCAGGATCACCTCGTGACTCCTTACCAGTGCTGTAAGTTCGATCACATATCCTTACCACTTAGCTGGAGAAGTTTCGACGGGATGCATTTGCGAGATGTCATAACTTACAACTCTTCGGGTGATAGCTTCTCCATTAGGGAACTTGTGTTGCAGCCACTGTTTAACATTTGTATCTCACAAAAGTGGAAAAATGAATATGCATTGTGCTTAAGGATATGAGACACAGTGGCCTCGCTAAGAAAGTTTACAAATGGCTACTGGCTAGAAGTAGCAGGGAGACTTTACAGATCCCTCCACTGTGTGAAGAGGTTGTCAAAGAAGGAAAAAACACAATCCGATAAGTGAACCATGGATTAAATGGAGAATTCAATCCATGCCCACCTGACACCTTCTGACAATTACAAATATTTGCTAAGGTAACCCATGTTTTATATATGTGTGTGTGTGTATATATGTATACGTATGCACACACTTGTGTGTGTGTGTGTGTGTGTGTGTGTGTATGCCGTATATATGTATATGTTGCAAAAAACTGTGTTAATGCATTAGTTAGGCTTCAGATTAAACCCAGCAAAAAGTAGGAAATGTGGTGTTAAGGTTTCCAGCCCTACCCCTCTCCCTGCAAAAGCAGGAAGGGGGGGGGTCACGGTTTTTGCTGTCGTGAATCAGGGGTGGGTTCTTCCTTGGGGTTCTCAACCCTAACGCTCACTCCATTGTAATATAGCCTTCAGACATGCACAATTGTCTCACCCCACATGTTGCCAACAACCTGTAGGTCCTGCCTGAAGAAAACACATCACATCTGAACTTATTTGGTCATGGAATGGGGTGAGCGTTTGGGTTGTGAACCCCAGTGAAGACCCCACTCTTGATTTGCCAAGAGTCAGGACAATGAAAACTGTAGTGTTGTGTGTTTTTTTTTTTTTTTTTTTTTTGCTTTTCTTGCTTGGGGGTGAATCCTAACATCACATTTCCATACTTTTTTTTTTCCTGAACACTAACTGATGCATTAATTTAGTTTTTTGCAAAGAATATCCTTTTTGAGATGATAGAATCATATCCTCATTCACGCAGGTTCCGTGGGGACCTACGTGAACACATTCATCAGGAAGCGCAGTGCTTTTCTGGGCCCTGCACTTCCATCACTCCATAGATGCACACATCCAACTGGCTGTGGAAGCACAGGGCCCAGAGGTCCCTACACTTCTATGCCTCCAGAAAGCAATGTTTGTGCTTGGTTGCAGTTGTGTTTTGTGGGGCTTACTTCCGAGGAAAAAATATAGTTTGTGTCCCTCGTAACTGCCAGCGAGTCATTGTATATGGGCAAAAATGTGGTTTTCAGTTTGTTACCGTAAGTCAGTAAATTTTTGTCATTTTTCTGTGAAGCTGACTATGGTTGTAGTGAAAGACAGGATATACCTTTTGTGTATTTTTGTTGATGATCACACTGTGATTGTGGATTTGCCTCCAGATTGAAGATGAAGATTGGAGGTAATTTTCTGGTGCATTGTATACTCCATGAATGTTTGTGGGGGGGAGAGTTAGTGTTCTAGTAATCATTGACACCCTTATTTTTATGTCTCTTAACTCCCAATTATTGATGGACTTATGTTTTGTTAAAATTGCAGTGCTGGGGGCGCTAATGAGCAGTTAAACAGACTGGTCGCACTACTCCGGAGCTCCGCGTTTCAAAAGAAATAAAGTGCTTTAAATTAGTTTTTTCTACATTCCACTCCAATACGGTCGTTGCAGGAAGTATAGGAGAATAGACGAATATATCACCTCGGGCAAGTCGGCCCGTCTGTCAGCTAAACATGGCGAAGAAAATCTCGATGCAAGAGGGAGGCGTGAGTGGCGGGCAAGGCCTGATTTTCTCTTTCGGCGGCGGAGGTTACCGCGATCAACAGAGCAGTGTCGGACCAGATTCTTGCCGAATTCAAGCCATGCTGGGACAGTCTGGACCATACTCTAAAGGGGCTGGCTCAGGAATTGAAGCAGTATGCAAGGCAAATTGGCGAGGTGGAGCAGAGAATATCAGATCTGGAGGATCAGACTAACGAAATTCCCAATAAAATGCAACGATTAGAAAAAGAAGTTGAAAAGTTAAAAGAGGCTTTAGATTACCGAGAGAATTATAGTCGGAGAAATAATCTCCGCATCAGAGGCCTACCAGAAGGAGCGGAGGGCAGGAATCTCCTGAAGTTTTGCGCAGAGACTTTGCCAAAGCTGTTAGATATGGAGCTGGACAAGCCTAAACTTAAAATCGAAAGGGCCCCGAGACCCCAGAATGGTCAGCGTCCTCGCCAAGTGATATTTTTTGCCTGCACAATTATCAAGACAGACAGGCACTGCTGTTGGCTTTCAGAAATGAGAAGGACTTAACATACGAGGGGCATAAACTTACTTTACATCAAGATATGTCGCAAAGAATACAAAGAAAAAGAGGCAGCAATTCAATACCCAGATGGACGGTCTACGGAAGAGAGGGCTTGACTTTTCATAGTATACCCGGCCACGGTCAAAGTGAAGATGGAGGGCGCTACATACTCGTTTTGGGAATCGGTTAAGCTGCAAACTTTCCTTGATGAGTGGGATAGGAAGAATTGGAAGACCTGAGATGTGCCGAGGCGGGTGAAGGAGATTGTGACCTGTTGATTGGGAAAAGACTGGATCGGTGACTGCATCTGTTGGGGGTGTATAGCTTAGTAAAATAATAATCAAGGGGTAATAAATGTGTTTTGGGGGGTCTCTTACCACTTTTGGATCGGTATCTCCTCCTACAGGCCCAACAAATCATAATTGTGAGCTAGGCCTGGCGAGATTTCCTAAAGGCGCCTGGCTTGAGCTGGTGTATATTGGGCCAAAAGGAGGGGATGGGAATGAAACAGCCACTGGAGGCCCCATGAGTGTGGACTAGAGACAGAACTTTATCTCCGTAAGGAGCATATGGCACCGTGGGGCGCATGCTCTTTTGGCGACAGAAGATGGCTGAGATTGAATGTGTTTTACACATGGGCATCCACATTGCTTGGGCTAAAGGAGGTACACCCAGTAAAAGTGGGAGTAGAGGCCCATCTTGGGGGTTAAGAGGGGCTGCAGTAATACTGCTGATTAAATTGGTTGGGGTTGTGGGATGCGACTCTGCAGGGCTGAGGGGGGAGAGACGTCTGGAGGATGTATGAGGGGTACAACGAGGGGGATGGGGAAAGACGTGGAGGCCCCTACTGCAATTGAATGGGGGAGAAGGGAGGAGGAGGCTTGGGTGGATGGAGGGTGCAGACACCGATTCTAGGGGGTACAGGGTGATTTAGATAAGAAGGGTAGCACATTAGTGGTATAACAAAAGAGACCTTTGAGAGTTAGCGGAGACAAACTTAGCACGCGGTTTGTTATGGGACAAGAAGGGCGGAGTAGGGCGTATGGGGGAGAGATTTCATACTGAAGTTAGTGGTATGTGTGGACGGGGGGAACAGTTGGGGTTAGGGAAGGGGGGTTAAAGGGGTTCTATTTTGGAATTTGAATCAAGTGAGGGAGGGGGTAAAGTTGGGGATATTTCTATAAGGTTTGTTATTCAACTGTTTACTTGTGGTTCTGTTTTTAAAATGGTCTGTGTAAAATGGTATCTGTTTGAGGCAGAGATCTATGCTGTGATCAGGACGCTTTTAGGATGAAATACGCTGGGAAGATGGCTCATAAGTCTCAGCCTTTTGTGGGGGTTAAAGTAGTAGTCTGGAACGTAAAGGGTTTTACGTCTCCTGCAAAAAGAGCAAAAATCCTGGTGGCTCTTAAAAGACGCAAGGTCTCAGTGGCTATGTTACAGGAAACGCACCTGTCAAATGGTGAGCATAAAAAGCTCATACGAGGGTGGGTGGGAGAATGTCATGCAGCAGCCTATAATTTGCATAAGAGGGGGGTGGCAATCTTAATTAATAAACATCTACCCTTTAAAGCTTAGCGTTTGGTGAGGGACCCTACAGAAGGGAGGTATGTTTTTGTAGAGGGGGAGCTCGGGGGTAAAATTATTACTTTTGGAAACTTGTATGCACCGGCTGACAGGGATAGTTTTTACCAGAAGGTGCTAGATGTCCTGGTAAAGGAGCAGTTCACTAATTTGATATTGGGGTGGGGGGACTTTAATTGTGTAGTGGATCCTAAGTTAGATTATTCGGAGAACAGGGATAGAACAGATGGAGATATTCAACAGTGGCTACTTGGGCTGACAGAGTTAGGCTTGATTGATGGATGGAGAACAGCCAATCGGGGGGTGAAGGAATACACTTTTTTCTCCAATCCACATCGTTCCTGGTCACGGCTGGACTATGCCTGTGTTCATAGAAAATTGTATCGATACGCTAGAGCAATGGGGCATAGGCCGATATTCCTCTCAGATCATGCTATGGTGGAAATGGAACTTGCTCTAGTACAGAGTTTCCCTTGGAGGCTGATCGCTGTCAGATAGCCCCAGTGTCACTGATCTGACAGATGCTACATATGGTACAATATTTTACTTCCTGAGAAGCTAGATTTGACCATTTGTGGGCTGATGTGTATCCTTGCCAAGGCAAAGGATCCTGTGAAACTGCAGATGGGAGTTGTGCCAGAAGTTTTAAATTAATTTCCCCTGAATTTCATGTTTACTCATCTGAGCAATCTGAAAATTACTTGACGTAAAGTAGTTGAGTACTCAATAAAAATGATGTGACTGAACTGTTTGCTAAATCTGTCTTTTCCAGATTCTGATCCCTCCAAAGGGCTTGCTGCAAAAACTGAAGAGGGAGGCAGAAAATACGAAGGAGGTGTTGGACCAGGCAAGTTGCAACAATTCTTAGTTCGTAACAAAACTTTGTGGACGGGTTTAGAAAATTGGGAGTTTGCAGGGTACCTGAGGTTAGAATTTGTAGATCTGGGGTGCTGGTCTTTCTGTCCATGTTATTCCTTTCAGAAGTGCTAGATGCCCAGGTTGTGTGCTGATCTACATCCTTCATGTTCCCATTACTTATACATACATAAACTCTATATATTCACGGTACCTGTAGGTACACAGACCATGTCAGTCTTCACTGCCTATAACAGAAACCTTGAGCGCCCCCCCCCAAATTCGGTATTCTACTGAAGTATCAAGTTTTTCCATATTACATAGAAACATAGAATTTGATGGCAGATGAGGACCGCTTGACCCACCTAGTCTGCCCATTTCCCCTACTTGTTTGTGCTGAAGATACCTCCCCCTGTGCACCCCAGCATTCTACTGGCTCTCTTCACAGCCTTCTCACATTGTTTGGTAATCTTTACATCACCAGATATGATTACTTCCAGGTCCCTTTCCTGTTTGGTGACCGTCAGTACCCCCACCCCCAATTATGTACTCCTCTCCTGCATTTCTGTGCCCTAAGTGCATGATCTTGCACTTCTTTGCATTGAATCTTGGTTGCCACACCCTTGACCACTCCTCAAGCTTGCTTAGATCCCTTCTCATTTTCTCTGCCCCTCCTGGAGTGTCAACCCTGTTGCAGATCTTTGTAGTCTGCAGAGAGACGCACCTTCCCTTCCAGCTCCTCTGCAGTGTTGCTTCTGAAGACATTTGAGGACTGGTCCAAGCACCGATCCCTGTGGGACCCTGCTGGTCTCCCTCCTGTCTTCAGATTGAACTCTGTTTACAACCACTCTCTGTGTCCTACCACTCAGCCAATTTTGACCCAGTTTACCACCCTGGGACCCACGCCCAAGCTGCCCAGCTTATTTACTAGCCTCCTGTGTGGGACGGAGTCGAAGGCCTTTCTGAAATCCAGGTAGGTCAGACCCACCACCCCTCTATGATCCACCTCCCTAGTCACCCAGTCAAAGAAATCTATTAGATTTGTTTGACAAGATCTTCCCGCTGTGAATCCATGCTGCCTTGGATCCTGTGCTCCGCTGGATTCGAGATGTGTCACAAGCCTTTCTTTTAATAGTGATTCCATTAGATCTTACTTCGAGAGGGTTCCTGCAGTAGGTCTTCACACAAAGGACTGTCCGCACGGCAAACTTATAGCTAGCAGTTATCTGTGGGGACTGCCCCCGGCGTCAGGTGATGAATGTCAGCGTGACTATAACCACCATTTCTTTCCCGCCATCGGCCTGTATCGTCTGACCTAATAAGGTAAAACAGCTTCAGTCACCCGCCATTTTCATTAGTTTTCGTGCATCTTTTTTCCGATTCTCCTTAAACAACATAGCGGTGTATGTCGTCTCACTGCCTCAAAAAGAAGTGCTCCAAGTGCGGCGCGCAGATTCTGCATGGGGACGACCATTCCTGGTGTGTCCTTGGCCTGTGGCTTAAGCAGAACTCTACTGAGTGTTCCATCTGCAAGGGCTTCAACCAGGCCACGCTCACCTGTCGCAAGAGGACCCTCGATACCCATTTACTGACCCAAAGACTGGAACCGATGGAGAAAGAGCTCCAGGAGCTGAGGGAAAGATCATCGTTGCCGGCCCCGGAGAAAAAGGACAAGGAGACACGCCGGGAGTGGAGTCACTCTCCACAGGGGAAATCCAGCCAGACAACCGACGACATCTCGGGTGGGCTGTCCACCTCCATGAGCATCTCTCTCCCCCCCCCGGCGAGGTCAGTGGGCAGTCCGGGATATCCTCTTTGGAGGATCCAGCTAAGGTTCTTGCTTCAAGCCCTGCCGCTAAGTCACCCTCTGGCTCTGTCGCCGGACACCCGGCGCAGGCCGATCAGCCTGACTCTAGCCTTCCCGCTTCTGTCAGTCTAGCCACGGCCCGTAAGTCGGTCGACTGCTCCTCTGTCGATCGCCAGGCCGCCACCTCTAAGTCGGACGCCGTACCACCCAGGGCCCGCGTGGTGTTTTCTCTTCTGTCACTCTGTCTTGCGGACTCCGATGCTGGGCAGAGGGACCTCGCAGGTCCCTCTTCCTTCCACCAGAGTTCTCTCTCAAGGCAGTCGCTGTCCTTCTCTGACCTGTTTGGGCCTGATCACCAGGACCCTCTCCCGTTGGATACCTTACAGGACCTGTTGATGGGGACTCTTCCTGAACTCCTCCCTTCGGCGGGTTCTCTTTCTCCGATGGATCCTCACCTGATGCCGGATCACTCGCCAGACATTTTTGGGGTGGTATAGACCCTACTCCCTCTGGAATTCCCCCCCTCCTACCCCGTCATCAGACTCACCACCTAGCAGTCCTTCGGGGTCCTGTGTTCCTCCGTGCCCGACCGGGTACTATACTAGGTATACAACACAATATTCACAGTATCTGATGCTGAGGGGTCCTTCGCCGGGGTACCCGATGCTGGGTCAGGCGATTCATTATCAGGGTTACTAGTACTCTTACTGATACCAGATGTCTAGCTACCCCTCATCCTACAGGGTACCCAGGTTATCCACCACCTCCACCGCAGCCAGAACAGGAGGCCATCTCTGCATGGTGGAAGGACACTAAGTCCCAACTACCTCCAAGAGTTGGGCCAACCTCAAATAGTGGTCAGGGCCACCCCAGCTGACAGAGTGTTACCTGGTAGCCCAGCACCTTCTAGTCGAGTCTCGGACAGAAACTCTGGTGTTCTGCCCCCTGGCAAAACCAAACTAAGGCTCCCGATCCCTGTACCAGAGACCTCTTTGCCCAGCCGGCCGGAATCGTCTGAACCTGATGAGGATTCTGATGTGGGGGACCAGTCAGAGCCTCGCTGTCCTAGTGAGCCTCCGCCCAAAGAATCTCCAAAATCGCCTCCAGAGGACCCTTCCTTCGCTGAGCTCCTCTGGACTATCCAAAAATCCTGCAGATGGGCTTCCCAAGAACTGGAGCCCAAATGCAGGAGGTTAACAAAGCATCTGGACCTGGTCTGCGGACCCCCCCATCCCTCCTTGGACGGAGCCGCATGAAGATCTCACGTCCACAATCTGGCAGCCAACTGTCATGCATACCGGCTGTTTGCAGAATGCGATGGGACCTACCACCCAGAAGGATTTCCCACATGACTGCTCAGCCTAAGACCGACTCCATTGTAATCACGGCTGCTCATGATAGATCGGCCCAACCCAAACATCAGCGTCTCTCCTCCCCTCCCCCCCCAGATAAGGAGTCGAAGCAGATGGACCAGTACGGTCGTAAGATCTATGCCTCTTCCACTTCGCCTTTCGCTCCTTGAATTATGTGGCTCATATGGTGGCTTTCCAGAAATCCTCCTTATCAGATCTGGAAAAGGATCTCCAGGAGATTCCCAGTGAGCAGCTCACGAACAAACTCCTGGAGAAGGTTAGGATGAGCAAGTCATCCTGCCGCCATGCCCTCCGTGCCACCTACGACTGTGGACTCAGTGGCATGAGGTGCGGCTACTGGCATCTGCCTTAGATGCTTAGCTTGGTGTCGCCTGGTGGGGTTGGCTCAGGATGTGCAAAGTGCTCTTCTGGACGCTCCATTCACAGGTCCAGATCTGCTCGCTACGACGCCAAACATATTACAGAGCTGCAAGAGAGCAGCAAATCCTTGAAGGATGTCCTTTCCATGTACTGCTCGGGACAAAAACAGCAGCAGCCCTTTCGCTGCCAGCGGAAATGGAATAAGCAGAATCTGGGCAGACGACAAACCAAGCATCGTGCCCAGGGTTCTAGCGCTCAGACCCCACAGGCCAAGTTGCTCAAAGCTGCCACTGGTAGTAAAGCACCCCTCCCCTCCACGTCCTGACTTCCAGCTCTCCCTCCCTCCTGTTCCCAGAGAGGAACCGGTGGGGGAAAGATTCGTCCTCTACCTGGACAGGTGAAAGGCCGTCACCGCATATCCATGGGTGGTTCAACTCATAGAAAGAAGTGACTCGATAGAGTTCCTGGAGAGTTCTCCCTCCAATTCTCCGGGAAGATCGTACTGCCCATCAGGCCAACAACTTCTGGCCTTTAAAGTGATTCAACCTCTACTGCAGAAAGCAGCCATAGAGCGAGTACCACTGGATCAAACAGGAAGGGGATTTTGCTCCCACTTATTCCTTCTTCCCAAAAAGACAGGGGATCTAAAGCCTATCTTAGATCTCAGCATGCTCAGCCTCTTCGCAGAATACAAGAGCTTTCACGTGCTGACTCTCCAGGGACTGTTACCCCTGCTCCTACCTTACACTTGGCTGTGCTCTCAGGATATGCAAGATGCCTACCTCCATATCCCCATTCTACTGGCCCACCACCTCTTCTTGAGGTTCTCTTTTGTGGAGCATCATTTCCAGTTCAGAGCCCTACCATTTGGCCTCTCCTCGGCACCTCGGGTCTTCACCAAGTGCCTAGCGGTGGTAGCAGCGTTCTTATGCCACGGGGGCATTTATGTGTTCCCATATCTGGATGACTGGCTTTTCTCAGCCCCTTCTCTGGACAGTCTGAAGGAATCCCTTTCCTTCACCCTGGACCTTTTCTCCAGCCTGAGCATTTCAGATCATTTCCCCAAGTCCCAGCTGATATCCTCCCAGCACCTCCAGTTTAATGGAGCTGTGCTGGACACGGTCCAGAGCAAGGCCTTTCTTCTGACCGACTGAGCAGAGACCTTAATCTCTCAAACGGTACTTGTGGCTTCATCCTGGTGGACCATGGTGCGGTCGGTCCTACGGCTGCTGAGGTTAATGGCGGCAGCCATACCCACAGTCCTTTTGGCCAGACCGCACATGAGGGTTACCCAGTGGTATGTTTGAGTCCAGTGGGACCAGCACCTGGACGACATGGACCAGAAAGTCCTTGTCTCCAGCAGTCTGTGAAGGGATCTTCTTTGGTGGCAAGACCCAGCCAACCTTTCGGTGGGGGTTCCTTTCCACCCTCCGTCTCCCTCCATGATTCTCACCTCGGATGCCTCGAACGTGGGATGGGGGACACATCTAGGAGACCATTGGACCCAAGGCTCTTGGTCTGCCATGGAGGAGAACCTTCACATCAACATTCTGGAGCTGAGAGCGGTGCTCTATGCTCTCCAGGCCTTCCAGTCGCTTCTGACTCCAGGAACACTTCTCATCCGGACAGACAACATGGCAACTGTCTGGTACTTAAACAGAGAGGCACCCGGTTGTACCCTCTATGCAGGGAGGCGAAGTGGGTGTGGTACTAGGCGGTACAGCGCGGCCTATTCCTGACAGCAGTCCACGTACTAGGGGTTCACAACATTCTGCCGGACAGTCTCAGCCGATCAGTCGCCAGGGCTCATGAGTGGGAACTAAAGCAGGCAGTAGTAGATCTATTTCTTCAGTGGGGCCAGCCAGACCTAGATCTCTTCGCCTCCCCATCCAATGCAAAACTACCCAGCTTTTGCTCACTCGTTCCCGGGCATGGTGCTTTTTGGCAAGACGCGCACTCTTTCCTGGACAGGGAGATGGCACAAAGCATCCATGTTCTGTTTTAGAACTCTGTGGCTGAAAGGGCCATAATCTACGTCATACAGTTCTAAAATGGCACTTAACACCAGAGTGTAGATCAGAAACACTCAATGGGATAACTAAAAAGCCTGTAGAGATGGAGCAGTATCAGAAGTAGAACCAGTATTTAAAAAAACAGCTTCTGCTGGGAAAAATGACTTAGAGATTCAGTGCAGTTCTCGTTTAACCTTCCCAGTGCTCCCAGGTCGTCCCTGAAAACAGGCACCTGTGCCTAGTGATGCATTCCTGGTCACCAAAGAATAAAAAAAAAAAAAAAATCCCTGACGTAGTTAGCCACTCCTTCTCCCTTTTTACCCACCCTGTCCCTCCTGAATAGAGTGTAACCTGGTATTGTCATATCCCAGTCATGGTTCCCCGTGAACCATGTCTTGGAAACGACGACAGTGTCCAGGTCCACCTCTGCCATCAGTGCCACTAGGTCCGACATTTTGTTTTGTACTAACACAGAGTTGTTGCTCAGTCATTTATTTATTTATTTTGTTTTTGATGACCTGGGAAGTGCACTAGACAAATCCTGCTAATTTTTCAGGCACAACCCAAGGGAGGGGATACAGGTGAATGCCAACTGACCTTGTACCAGATTAAGTTGTTGGTGGTATTTTTAGTGAATGAGGGAAAAGTGGGCAGGACACCCGGACACTCCTACTGTGCCATGCAAAAAAACATGTAAAACAAAACGCATGGCACCAGATTTCAGCGTATAAAATTATTTATTACAAATACAAATAAATACTTGGCTGAGTGTGCAGATTTCTGTGCAAAATTAAACACGTGAATATTTAATTTTACACAGAAATCTGCACACTCAGCCAGGTATTTATTTGTATTTGCAATAAATATTTTTATACCAGGATTTTGTTTCCCAGACTGTGGGTATTTGTGCACAAGGCCTTCCAATTTTTAGTGCCTCCTCTCCTAATAACTACCCTCCTATCACCATGTCTTTCCTCCACACCCCTCTTATCCTTACTCCTATTCTGCATTTTCTCTGTATTTTTACCTGTTTGGGTTTTAGTAATCTTTGGCGATTTTGCAACCTAGGATCCTCTCTGTGGTCTGTATAATTTTGTGTGTGGGGGGGGGGAGTTTGCTTCACCCCGCTTATTTCCACCACCCTCCTTGGCTAGTTTAAATGCTTGCTGATGAAACATGTAAACCTGTCACTGAGGATCATGGTTCCCCCCTGGATAGATGCAGGCCATAGCCCCTGTACCGGCGTGCGTCCCTCCAGGTGGGACCCCAGTCGCTAGTGAAGCCAGTCCCTCCGCCTCCGCACCAGTCCCTCCGCCATGTGTTGAATCTCTCTGTGCAGAGTGCGCTGTTCTCCCCCTTGCCTCGACAGGCAGCAACTCTGAAAAGGCTGCAGAGTATGCAACCTATCTGAGACTCCTCCCCAACTCCTTGAACTGCTCCTGCACTACCCTAACCTCACCACTTGCCGGGTCATTCGTCCCCAGGTGGGTGATGCTGTCTAGTTCACCCTCCTGTCCTGCTGCCCCTGCAATCCTTGGGATGCACTGTCCGTCCCTCCAAGCTGTGGTGCGGGGTAGGCACTTGACCTCCCTCCCTTCCTGATGATAGAGTCCCCACCATGAGTTTCTTCCTCCTACTCCTCTGGGGTCCTCTGCGTCCGACCCCCAGGGTCTCCACTGTAGAGGACCCCCACATTCTCCTTGGTTATCACTGCGGGTGCCCAAGTTAAATAATTTGACATCTTAATGAATTTTTTTCCCTCTTACTGTGAACTTGGATTCTTCATCTGTTACCTGTGGGATAAGTGGCTTGTGTAGCTTTGTATGGTACAAACTGGTTCTGGAGATGACTGGGACTTGATGATGATGATGATGATGATGTGTTAACTGACTTGAGGCTTGTTCACACGGCAGCGCAGCCTTGTAGATCACTGTGGCCATGTTTGCTGAAACGCTCTGGATCAGCGTTCAGATGGCATGGCCAGGGGAGCGCTGTAGATGCTTCCATTTAAGTTCTAGTGATTCGAGGAGGGTTCCAGACAGGAAGGGGGCGTTGGTGTGGGTCGGGCTCTCCTATGGTTGCGCTGGAGCTGGGGGATGGGTCTTCTGACCCGAGTGCAGCTAAACCTTGTTTCTAGCTCTGTAAATAAAGCTGAATTTAGGACTCTTTTTTTTTTTTTATATATATAGCAAACTGAGGGCTAAAAATTGAAGGAAAAATGGTCTCCGAGTTGAGCCGTGATGTGGGCACGTACTTATGAATATGCATGCCCAGTGTCAGGGCTCAACTCTGAGACCATTTTGTCTTTAATTTTGAGCCTTCGGCCTGGTAAACAAAAAAAAAGCCTTATCAGGAAAAGTTCCTAAACTGCAGCCACTGTCAACCACAAGCACAGGCTGGGAAATGCCTGCTACAGCGTTGTAGGTGATGTGGGCGGTTAACATGGCAGAGTGAAATGCCACAAAATGCCTGCACCACCACGCAAACCCCAAGAAAACAGGAATCGTGGCCACAATAGAACGGAACCCAAAACCGCCAGACTGTGGCGTTCAGCCATGCACAGCAGCAACAGTCTCGCTGCTTTGCACCTCCAAGAACACCACGGAATTGGCTGCGTGAACAAGCCTTTAGGCACATCTGTCTAGAGCATGCTCTTGGATTGCTGTAGTCTCTGTTTCTACAGTAATTGGCTGTTTTTTAAAGACCATATTCTTTTTAAACTTCTTTACTGAGGTGTTTAGGAAAGGCAAGTTGTTGCTAAACGTTATACTGACTTTCCATAGTGTTGTCAATTGATGAATGATTTACAGATGAATATTGTAAATAAAGATTCCAGTACATAATACAGAGTCCATGGTCTCCCTCGCTGAAATTGCAAGGGTACATTATAGTTCATCAGTTATTTTTTTTTAACTATTACACTAATTGCATGTGTACATTTGCAAAAAAAAAAAACAATTTTGAAAAATTTAAGAAAAGCTTAGTTGGTGTGTGTTTACAGGTGAAGTATCGCGTGGAGTGGGCAAAGTTCCAGGAGCGAGAGAGAAGAAAAGAGGAGGAGGAGAAAGAAAAGGAGCGGGTAGCCTATGCCCAGATCGACTGGCATGACTTTGTGGT
The DNA here is from genome assembly GCA_016271365.2 of Neoceratodus forsteri. NCBI lineage: Eukaryota > Metazoa > Chordata > Ceratodontiformes > Ceratodontidae > Neoceratodus > Neoceratodus forsteri. The sequence continues at coordinate 2,400,857 of JADMNL010000027.1, forward strand.
GGTAGAGACGGTAGACTTCCAACCTAATGAACAAGGTGAGGCATTTTGGGGGGGGGGTCACCTAACTGCAACACATCCGTACAACTCTTTAACAAGCTGCTGTCTGCATGTATATAGTTTTATGAACTCTAGCCATTTGTTAGTGCAGGGAAGCATTTTACATCCAGCAAACACCCTGGATGATAAAGGAGGAAGTGTTTTATCTGTTGCTGGCCTTCGTTGCCAGGGCTTCACCCTCAGGGCCCTCCTTAGGCATCTTACTGTTGGCATTTTAAACTGAAATATGAGTGCGCTATTGTCTAGAAAGCATTATAAAATGGTAAGGGAAAATCCTGAACTCTGGCTGTTGCTCATGTAGCAATTATGTTCCACACATGGAAAATAAAAAGTGCTGCCAAATGTGCACTGATCACCACTGGAATCATTACACTAATGGAATGTTAAAAACTCAACTGGCAGCCATTGTTTTTTGCCCTGAAACTGTAAGCATCACATTTACTTGCACTGGGCCCTAAAAATAAAACTACCTTAAATACAAGATAAAACAGATTGATTAAATGTTGTTTGCTTGATTATCACATTCTCCTTACACACATAAACAAATTAGAAACATTAAGTGTTGTTTATAGTTTTCATTACAACTTTCTTTGCTGACAGTGAAAAATCCCCCTTCTATCTTTACCTGCTCATTGGGGAAATCTCTTCTCCTTGCCCTGACAGTGAGTCTTTGGCTGTAACAGAGGCCTTTGTGTTGTGTGTGTGTGTGTGTGTGTGTGTGTGTGTGTGTGTGTGTGTGTGTGTGTGTGTGTGTGTGTGTGTGTGTAGTATGTTACGAGAGTAACATTCTACCAGTGGAACTGATCAGAACTTTGAATCCATGTATTCTATGGTAAACATTCCATATCTTGAATGTGGGAAAAAACAGAGGAAAAAAAAAAACAGAAGTAGGCAACAATACAATGACATCATTTGTAGTGGGCGGAAGGACTATTTTATTATAAATGTGTACAAGTAAATATATTATTTCTACATATAAACATGCTTTTCCCAACTGTGAAAAGTTTTTAAAAAAGGAGCCCATGTTATAAGCGCAGCAAGGCACTCCGGGATGTGTGTGGAATACATTTTACCGCATTGCCAGCGGCTAAAGTCACTGGGCCTTGTGCCTTATTACGCCCCTAGATGTGCAGTAAAATGTGTTCCACGCACACCCCATCATGCCTTATTGCTTACTCATCAAGTTTCTAACTGGTGGGGGGGAGTAGCTGAGGCTTTGAACACCAGTGCACTAGTGCAGGCGGTCATTGCACCAGGATGGTTTGAAAAGTGTGTGTGGTGGTGGGGGGTGGAGGCCTTCAGGACCTAGTCCTAGTGGATCATTCTTTCCACAGTTTGGAGACTTGTTAAACGTAATGGAAAGCGCTTCTGAGGCAACATGACAGTATCACCACTGACTAATATACAATCCAGGTTGCTGTGTAGAGCACTGCATACAGTGCTCCTTTGATTACCACCTCCTCGTGCAGAATGAAATTGTGTAGATAATAGTGGGTAGTGAATAATCGAGAAATAACAGTGAGCAGTTGGTGCAGATAAATTCACTCTTGGTAAGCAACAGTGACAGACAAACTCCCTTTTCAAATCACTTTAAAAAGCACCTTCCCTGCAATTTTTTGTGAGCAATTTTAACAAACGTGAGGCTCCCTTACCTGAGTGGGAGCTCCTCATTGCAATTTTAAAACATTATGTCTAGCCCCCTAGGAAGAGATGATATTTTGCATCTCTTCTACTTCCTGACTCTCGGATCTGCCCCCCACGCTCCAATGTTCTGTGATGTAATTATAGGAACCACGCATGGGCGTGCTCTGTGCAAGTCTTTGGAGCATCATTTTAAAAGCTATTTTTCCAATTTTATTCAGACTTTTGGTACAAATCAAAGCCAGTATTCAAGTAACAAGGGCCTTGAAACCCCCCGAAAATAACCTTCAACCAATTTATATAACCGTGACTGTAATTTCCTATCTTCCTGTGACATGGAGCAAAGGAAGATAAGAAAATGAAAGGCAAAGGGGATGCATTGTCTATCAGTCTATCATAGAGAAGCCAACATTACCGCAAAGTGAAAGAATTATTGCCAAGACTTAATGGCTAATTTACGCAGGTTTAGGAAAACAAAGTTAGATCTAACAAAAAAAGCAGGTTTACATTGTGGTGTTTGCTTTCCACGTTGCATACCTGTAAAGACACAAGCTACATAAACTAGTTCAAGTGCAAGCTTACTGTTAAAGAATATTCCAGGAATTAGTCAGTGGACAAAGTGTGTCCTCCTCTAGACTTTTTTTTAATATTTAGTTTCTCACTCCCCTTTGTTAGTTCCTGTAGCCCCCCACTCCAGTGATCAGAGTTGCAGTAGCCGCTGCTTTCCTCTGGCTGAGAGGGCAGCAACACAAGTTCTGTGTCTCACCCCAGAAATATTTGAAAGAATGGTGGTGTTTGTCAAGTAACACAGGCGTGATTTATATGGTCCCCTTCTCGGATCTTTGCTGTTTCTTACAATTTCTTTCTCAGTCCTTTCACTTTTCATTTTCTTTCTGCAGGTTTCTTTGCAGCTTTAGATCATCCTTCTTTTATTGTTTTCCTCTGTGAGGTCTCCCAGATGCTGCAGTTGTATCAGTATTGGAGACCAGGGCTCTGCTTTAAACATGAAAGAAGCAGGGAAGTTGTTGAAAGAGGGTGGGGGCTTGAAATAAAACGACGGGGCACCTCCATGCATAAATGCTCTCATTGGTCAGTCAGGCCAGTGGGCTATAGTTCTGTGTGCAGGGATCCCTTGTCTAACGATGCAGTATAGTTCTGCAGGTAGCTGTACAAAGCCAACCGGAAAGCGAAGGTGAATGTTGGGTGGGATTGATACTTATAATGAGCATGGCAGATTAAGGTGGAGCTTGTGTGAAGCACTGCCACGGAAATGTGCAGCCTGCTGTAACCTGAGAGCTTTGTTGTTCCTCCTGGGACAGGAAATTTCCCACCGCCAACAACACCAGAGGAGCTTGGGGCGCGAATCCTGATCCAGGAACGCTATGAGAAGTTTGGAGAGAGTGAGGAGGTGGAGATGGAAGTTGAGTCGGAATCTGAGGAGGAGGAAGAGGAAGACAAGGAGGATGATACCAAATCACAGATGGACCAAGATACCGAAGTACAAGACATGGATGAGGTAATGCCTTCCTGCATGAACCTGGCACTGGTGGCTGTTGTGCACAGACCAGAGGGAGTGTAGATTCTGGTCCTACCAGGAATGTTTATGGTTAAAGATTACATGAATTTATAACAGGATATATGAAGTGTGTGGCATGTCATTGTAGAAAACTGTTCCTTTGCCAGTCACTCTCACTAATGAAAACCATTAAAGAGCGGCTGATGGCAGCAGGGAATGGTTAAAATGACAGGAAGTCTAAGTAGCTGTCCAAGCCCAGGCAAAAGGGCTCCTTTCGTGGGCCTGGATAGCAACAGCAAAGGCAGCAGTACCAACCTGCCAAGTCCTCTTAAGTCTGTCAGGGTCACAAGGGGTGGGGCCAGTCTTCCAGAGCCCCTTCCAAGGGTAAGAAATGACAGGCTAAGGGGTGCCATTGTCTCCGCCCACCCCCACAAATCCTGCTGCAGCCCCTGATTGGGGGTTGACTATCCCAGCTCCTGCCACAACAGTTATCACCTCAGACAAGCGTGTTCTATAAGTCGTGGGGTTGGGATTTTCTCTGGAATATGAGATGCTCCCTCCATGTTGGGGGCTAAAACCTCATCATTTCTTTGAAAGGGGCATGTGTGAAAAAAAGAAATGTGGTAGCTGTGTTGATGCAGTCAACAATGTAGAGAAAAAATATATATATGTTGCGGGTAGTCCCTTTCATTGGACTAACAGAATTATTTCTGAGACTAGTTTTCAAGAGCTATAACTCTCTTTTTCAGGTTAGTGACCTTGCTGATGTTGATGATTGATACAGAATCTTTAGGAAATGTGATCCTTTTTAATCTTCAGAATTATCTTTTCTTTAAGGGTTCAGATGAGGAGGAAGAAGGTCAGAAGGCGCCACCCCCACCTGAGAACCCACTGCCTCCACCCCTTCCACCAACCCCAGATCAGGTCATTGTCAGAAAAGACTATGATCCGAAAGGTAAAACAGTCATTAGAATATATATTTTTTTTAATATGTATATATCCAGGATTGTCCAGCGTCTTGTTTACTGTGAGGTTCTTGTTTCTGCCCAGTTGTATAGCTGTGTGGGACAGAAGCACAGTGAGATGTGAGATTCACTAATTGATGGGATTTGTAACTGGAGTCTTATGGCTCACAGTGCTGTCAACCACTGGAACCCACTGCCTTTTTCAGATAATACCAGTGTTGTTCTAATCCAGGCATAATGTGGGCTGAACTGTTAGTGGGATGCAGTTTTACCGAATCGGATTCTTTCATTTTGCAGCATCTAAGCCAGCGCCTGCAGCCCCAGCCCCGGACGAGTACCTCATTTCTCCAATCACAGGAGAGAAGATTCCTGCCAGCAAGATGCAGGAGCATATGCGGATTGGTTTACTGGACCCTCGCTGGTTGGAACAACGAGATCGCGCTATTCGAGAAAAACAGACCGAGGATGAAGTCTATGCACCAGGTTAGTTTGTGGGCCTGGTGATGGGATTGGTGGAGACTAGTATATTGATTCACTACAAATTGCTATTTGGGGGGGGTGTTTATCAGTACCAAGTCATTTCATTGTAGGGATGATGAATATAATCTGGAGAGATGTAGCTTTATACACAAAGTATCTTAAAAGGATTTGAGCATTTCCAGCCCTAAAGCATTAGTCAGCAGTAGGGTTGTCATAATGCAAAAATGAACATGATATAATCCTGACAAATTATCACAGTTATTGTACTATAATGGTACTTTGGGATCTGGTTGGGGTTTTCTGTGAGGGGACCATTGGTACCCTGAATTTGGAGGGGGGGGGTGCAGCACTGGACTGAAAAATACTTAAATGTCCTAAATTATTGCACAGTATCATTAAAAATGGTAATCATGATATGGAAAAATAGTCATGATGTCAGCATCAGCAGTGAACAATATATTGCAGTTATTCAGAATTACATTTATGCAGACGGGAGAGTTAATGGCAGGAGATGGTGAAGTTGATGTTGACATATTGACTGTGACATCCTCCACACTGTGGAAAAATTTGGGTCGGAAGTGCCAGGTATAGGTTTTCAGAACTCCTGAAATCCAAGTAAACCATAATAAGGGGTTGGATAAACTGGGTGTGGGGGACTAATCACACGATATATATTTGAGCTGCTGATTACTTGACCCTTATTGGACTCAAATCACCAGGGATCTGAAACATATTTTTACAGACCTGCATCTCAGAATACCCAGAGGTCAATCTGCCACTTACACCGATATAGAGTCTTCCCCATTGGCATCTTGTTTTGGCATGGTGTTTCTGACAGCTGTTTTAAAAAAAAAAAAAAAAAAAAAGGGGTGGTGGGGGGCAGGTGCTAGGTTATGGCTTCGAACACAGAATCCAAAGAATAAGCAGTTACAGGCTGGAGTGATCGCTGTATTAAATGGAAAAAAATCTTGCTTTCACTAAAGAAAAGAGCACAGTATAAGTGGGTGGGTAATACAAATTATGCAGCATAGAACCTTGGATATAGCAGTTCAGTGTGCTTTAGGAACCTGTTCCACGCCCATCTTGTTTCTTCGGGTCCTCCTGCTCCAACATGGTTAAGTGGCTGCTTCTCTGCCTACAACACGGTAGCTTATCAGTGTTCTCCCTGCCACCAATCGGTAGCTGATGTCGATGTTCTGGGTGTTTTTCTCTTGTGGAATTGAGTAAAATTTACGTTAAAGTTTGCAGTACTTCTTGCAATTACGAGATTCTTCAACTCTAGTCCACAGAACCAGCACTTGAAGAGATAACCTGGCAGATGAGACCAGTAGAGTGTAGCTGGTGGGGAGTAGTTTACAGTAAGCTTTGGAGGGTTTCTGTGAGGAGTGTTGTTGCCGCCATTGACTTGTCTTGTTGATGTCAAGCTCTGTAGGAGTGTGGACACAGCTGAAGGGATACAAGACCTACAGGATGATCTGGAAAAGCTGGTGAGGTGGTCCAGGATCTGGCAGCTTGGCTTCAATGTAAAGTTATGCATATTGTATTGGAGCCAAGAATCCCAGGTCATAGTACTACCTGGGTGGAGTCCGAGTATCTGCATCAGCGGAGGAGAAGGACCTGGGAGTGATGATCGCTAATGATCTGAAGCACTCCACACAGTGCAAGAAAGCAGCAGCAAAGGCAAACAAGATGCTGGGATGCATGTCTAGGGGGATCAGTAGTAAGTCCCTGATAAGGCCTCATCTAGAGTATGGAGTTCAGTACTGGTGCCCACACCTCAAAAGGGACATTAACCTGCTGGAGAAGGTACAGAGGAGGGCTACAAACATGATAGCCGGTCAGCAGGGCAAGGCATGCGAGGAGAGGTTGAGGGCACTGAACTGGTACTCCCTGGAAGATGAGGGGGGGGGGGGAGAGAACATGATTGGGACCTTCAGGTACTTGAAAGGGATTAATAAGGTGGATCAGGAGAGTCTCTTTAAGCTGAGTGGCAACCATAACACAAGGGGGCACAGTCTTAAGCTGGAGGGTGGAAGGTTTAGGAGGGAGGTCAGGAAGCACTTCTTCACAGAGAGGGTGGTGGACACTTGGAATGCGCTGCCGGAAGAGGTGATCTCGTTGAACACAGTGGGCAGCTTTAAGGGAGGCTGGGATAGGCATAAAGGAAAGGATCATGGGTTGGGAGGATGGGAGGTGGGGAGGGAGGGTGGGGCAGTAGCTCAAGCTGTGGACCCTGCAGTATAAGCAGACTAAATAGACCAAATGGCCTTCTTCTGCTGGCTTGTTCGTATGTCATGTTTTTCTCACTGATGTTTTGTTCAGGTCTGGATATCGAGAGCAGTCTGAAACAGCTGGCAGAGCGCCGTACCGATATCTTCGGTGTGGAGGAAACTGCCATTGGTAAGAAGATTGGCGAGGAGGAGATCCAGAAACCAGAAGAAAAGGTAACAGTATAGTCATGAGAGAACTCAAACCCTTGCATAGCAGAAACTGTTTGTCTTGCCTCCTCATGGAGTCGGTCAGAACAGCAGAAATAAAGCTGAGTTTTATTTGATGGACTTGTGTTTCAACAACTGGACTCCCATCAGTGATGCCTGTTACAAAAGTGCATCATCCTATCAGCCTTCTAATCTGTTTTCTGATTAATTGTATTTAAAAGTTAACTGTTCACACTTCCAGTTAGTTTTTCAATACTTTGTATTAGTAAGGGGTTGTTTTGTTAATAATTTACAGTAAATTGTAGATCTTACTTCGAGATACAGCTCTTGCAGCAGGTTACACCTTAAGGACTGAAGCCGGCAGGCGGCAGGACCCCATAGAGAACTTCTGATTAGCTCTACCCAGCGAGGAACCGCCCCCTGGCGTCTGCCCCACCCCTGACGTCCGATACATCATAAAAGGGGTGGTCCCCCAGCATACCTCCGTTCTTTTCCCACCATTGACTCGCAAGCATCTGCTCCACGTACACCTTCAGTCTACAAATGATGCCAGAAGATTTATATTTTTCGATTAAAAACCTCGCATGTCTTCTTCCCAGACTCCTCCTACAGAAGGACACCTCTCGAAGTGCGCTTGCAGCAAGCAGACCCTTTTAAAGACAGGCATTTGGTCTGTGTGCGGTGCCTAGGCCCAGACCATGACACCAAGGCCTGCACCATCTGCCAACAATTTAATAATCTCACCAGATCCGCCACCAGAAAGCTCTTCAAAGTTTCCTTCTCGAAGAAAAACTTAAAGCAGGCCGGCCCGGTGGCACTGGAAGCCACACCTTGCACTATGCCGGCGAGCCTGGTGTGGAAACTGGCTCCAGTCGGGGGGGGGGCCGGGAGAGGACTGCAAGAGGCTGCTGGCTGGCGAGCCCTCCACCTCAAGACGCACAGACTGGTCTCTTGGAGCATGGCTGCCACCCAGTGGAGGCTGGATGGTAGTGCCGCTTCTGAGAGCCTGAGGTGAAGGGCCATGGGGATGGTGGGAGGAGCTGTTGACTGGAACTGCAGTGCTCTTGGGGGCCTCCACCCATACTTAGTCACTGCTTCCAGGTCTCCAGGGTTAGGAAGGGAAGAAAAATGGGAAAAATACAGGGGTACCCACTTAATGAACCCTCCGGGCCAGCTCAGGAGTTCCGCCGGGACACGCATAGCACAGGCAAGTTCTCAAACGACCCCGAGTCTGGTAGGGTGGCCAAGACCTGCAGAGGTCCGCCAAGGAGGACAAAGTCTACAAAAAAAACAATGGAGAACTTTCCTCCAGAGGGGAATCGTCCCATCATAAATTGGGGAAACACAAGGTGAAGCACCGGGACAAGGATAGAGACCAATTCCCCTAGTAGTACCTTGGACTCCCAGGCCAGCTCCAGCTCAAACCGGTCGGACAGATGTCCCTCCCGGGCTAATTCCCAGCCCCCACCAGTGATGGTCCGGACTTCGAGTGGCTCAGGTACAGTGTCTCTGCAATCCTTAAAGATTAAATCAAAGGACAGCTGACCATCCAGTTCGAGCGCCAGGTCTGAGGCTTCAGTCGGCCGCCAAGCCAGGCACTGACGCAAAGGACCGGTGCCAGGACACCGACCACCGATCGGTCTCCCAACCTCAGAGGGCCTCTGATGCCCTCCGAGGAAAAACTACGGAGCGGACATCTGAGACAAAACGGATGCCGGACCCAATGACTGCTAAGTGTCCTGCGGGCCTGATGCCACCCCTGCCTCCCGCACCAGATACTGGTTGCCGGGAAATGTCAGAAGAGCCGCAGTGGCCATGCGCCACAGGACTTGGCTACGCATCTTGACCTTTATGGCAGATACGCAGCATAAGCTGGCAGATGTTCCCTTCTTGGGCACCGACCTATTAGGGCCTGGTGTGGAGGGTCACCGCCAGCGCATAAAGTCCATTGGCACCTTATACTCCACCACATCTGCCCAAAAGGACAAGGGCTCTAAGCATCAAAACCGCAAGCCCTTTCGCACATCCACTCCTTTGGCCAGACCGGCCCAGCATCAGCAGCAGGCTCAAACTTGGCATCCTCAGGCCAAGTCAGTGGTCTCCTCATTTAGGAAGCCCGGGGGGAAAGGTCCCGGCGGCCCCTCCTCCAAGCCTGCCCAATGACGGGTTGGGGGTGCCTCCCTCAATCCCATCACGCCTCCTCTGGGACCCTCATGGGGGGCCGGCTCAGCCACTTCATTTCCACCTGGTCTGCTGTCACCGTGGACCGTTGGGTTCTGGAAGTGGTAGGTCGAGGCCTGCCTCTGGAATTCGAGCAGGCCCCTCCTTATCGAGCCCATGCCCCACTGGGGACCTGGTGTCCGCAGCATCTGTCGGCTCTTGAGATGACTTGGCTCACATCCTCCTCATGGGAGGTCAGTGCGCCCAGTAGCGGACCCACCTTCAGACCCAGCGTTCATCTCCAGGTACTTCCTGGTGCTGAAGCGGACAGGGAGCTGGCGCCCATTCTAGATCTGCACGACTGGAACAAATTCCTCAGGTCTTGCACCTTTCAGATGGTAACTGTGGCTTAGATCATACCATCCCTGGAGCAGGGAATGTGGTTCTATTCCCTAGATCTTCAGGACACGTTCTTTCACGTCCCGATCTGTCCGTCTCATCGGTTCCTCCGCTTCACAGCCAAGGGAACCCTTTACAAGTTCCAAGCTATGCCCTTCACCTATCTTCATCTCCCAGGGTCTTCACCAAATGCATGGCAGTGTTGGCAGCATACCTGAGGCACCAAGGGGTCCGGGTGTACCCTTACCTGGACGACTGGCTGATAGGTCCCTCCAGGCTGGAGGTGGAGCAGTCAAGGGATCTTGCCCTCCAGACTTGCCTAGAACTTGGCCTCCTGATCAACAAGGCAAGTCGGAACTTGTGCCTGCGCAGGTGATACAGTTCATTAGGGCAGAGCTCGACTCCTGCCGAGCCAGAGCTCTGCTCCCTTCAGACAGGGCGGAGGTTCTCCCCTCCTTTGCCTGATCATTTTTGGTTGAGCAGTTGCGCCCTGCCTGGGACTTCCTGTGTCTTCTGGGCTGCATCACAGCCTGCACCAGCATGGTCCGAATGGGCCCACTGGCATATGCGCTTCCTTCAGTGGGAACTGGCCAGCCAGTGGTCTCAGTGCTCAAGTCCTTTCAGTCAGCTGGTCTGTGTGACCCAGATGATGTGGGACGGCCTCCAATGGTGGCTCATCCTGTCCCACCTGCAGGAAGGGGTCCCATTTGTCCGCCCCGAGCCGACGGTCATCCTGACGACTGACACCTCCCTGATGGGTTTGGGTGCCCATCTGTGGGAGCATAGAGCCCATGGGCTCTGGTCCCTTCAGGGGTCCTGATGTCGCATCAGCCTGCTGGAGCTTTGAGCAGTTCAGCTAGCCCTAACTGCATTCGCTCCATTTGTCCGGGGTCAAATGGTCCAAGTCCAGATGGACAACACCACAACCATATACTATCTCAACAGACAGGGCGGGATGCACTCCTTGCACCTCTGCAAGGAATTTCTCTGCATTTGGTCACTTGTGCTCAGCCTGGAGGCGGATCTCCTGGCCATCCACGTGGCAGGAGCCTCAAATCAGCTGGCTGATGCCCTCAACCGGATGGGCGGGGCATCTCATGAATGGTCTCTCCACCAGGAGGTAGTACAAGATCTGTTCTCCCTCTGGGGCACCCCTCAGGTGGACCCGTTCGTCTCCAGGAAGAACACGAAGTGGAGGCTGTTCCATGCCTGTTTCCACCCCCCAAAAATCAGGGTTCACTGCAGGGGGATGCCTTCTTGAGGCCGTGGACCACATGCCTCTTCTACGCCTTCCCCTCCTTTCCCCTTGATTCACAAAGTGCTCATCAAGGTCAGGAGGGACAAGGCGCAGGTGATCCTGGTGGCCCCAGACTGGCCCCGCCAGTTCTGGTATCCAGATCTCCTGGGCTTCAAGTAGCTTCCAACATGCCTGGACCTTCTCTCAGTCAACCAGGGGAAGATACTCCACCCAGACCTTCAATCCCTGCACCTGATGGCCTAGTTTCTGAGCGGCTAGAGTTCCAGGCCTTGGGTCTCTCTGACGAGGTCCTCAGCATTGTTGTTGAGTCCCGTAAGGAATCAACCAGAAAATGCTTTGCCTTTAAATGGAAAAGATTCTCCATCTGGTATCGGGGCAAAGGATTGGACCCCTCGTCCTGCCCAGTGGCTAGCATTTTGGGTCATCTTTGGTCCCCTTTCCCAGCAGGGGCTATGGTCGATGACCCTAAAGGTGCATCTGGCAGCCATCTCCGCTTACTGGGCGCGGGCAGGTCAGCGGTTGGCGCAGGAGAAGGTGGTCTGGTGCTTCTTCAAAGGCCTAGATCACATATCCCCTCTGGTGCGTGAACCTCCACCTCCGTGGGATCTACTGCTGGTCTTGGCAAAACTCATGGGCAAACCATTCAAACCTATGCACAAGTGTGAAATGTCACATTTGTCGTGGAAGACTGCCTTCTTGGTGGCTATCACGTCAGCCAGAAGGACTGGGGAGTTATAGAAGCTCTCCATTGAGTCTCCTTACCTGGTCTTCCACAGGGACAAGGTTGTCTTGCGCCCCCACCCGGAATTCCTTCCGAAGGTGGTGTCGGAGTTTCACCTTAACCAGGTGTTGACTCTGCCGGTGTTCTACCCCAGTCACACCTCAGAGGCCGAATATAGGCTCCATACTTTGGACCCTAGAAGAGCGCTCGCTTATTATAAGGAGCGGAACGGCTGAAGTTCGGGGAGAGGTTTGCCAACTGTTTGTCACCTACGCTGAAGCCGTACCTGGCAGACCTGCAGCCAAGCGGACGATAGGCAGGTGTGTCACCTCCTGCATAGATCTCTACTATAGGTTGGCGGGCATGGAGCCTCCCAGAGGGATAAGAGCTTATTCTACCCGCCATACCGCTGCATTGGTGGCTGCTTCCAGGGATGTCCCTATCCAGGAAATCTGCAGGGCTGCTACCTGGAAGTCAACACACACCTTCATCACCCACTACCACATCAATCTTGAGTCACGCCGGGATGCTGGTTTTGGGGCCTCTGTTCTTCAGTCTTTATTTCCCATGTAGGGGGTGTGCGCCTTGCCTCCCTACCCCCGGAGAACTGCTAGGAGTCTGCCAGACAGTGTGGATGAACAACATATCCATGTCCCTAGAATCCAGGTTACTCACCTGTAACTGGAGTTCTAGGAATGGTATATATTGTTCATCCCATTCCTCGACCTCCCGGCCGGTAGCACAACCTGGCTTCAATGGGCTAGATCTGGCGTCATGGGGTGGAGCTGAGTTTTACCACCCGGATGGGTGGGAGGAGCCAGCTTGAAGACCTTCCGGCAAGATTTAAAGCGGCAAGGAACCTGCCAGACAGTGTGGATGAACAACATATACCATTTCTAGAACTCCTGTTACAGGTGAGTAACCTGTATTTCCAGCTTGCCAGAAACGGCTAAATAACTATTTTTTAACTCGTTTTTGTACAGTTTTCAACGTTTTTTCTGGTTTTTGACAGATGCCTTCGCTGTCATTTGTCTCTCCAGAGCCACACCAGAACAAGTGCGACTGCGGGAGGCAGATCCCTGCTAAGGATGAGCACAAGTGCTGCGTCTTTTGCCTCGGGCCGGACCACGACACCGCGGCCTGCTCAGTCTGCCAGGCGTTCACCAGCCGGACCCGGATCCGACATCTCAAGGCCCTAAAGGCGTTCCTTTTAGAAAAGAAGATGGATCTGCACTCCTCAGAGGGGACGTGCAAGGAGAAGACCAAGCACCATGGGAAAGACCGTAGTCGGTCCCGGTCCTGTTCTCACGACCCTCTCCTAAGAAGGCCACTGTTTCCCTGGGCTCAGGCAAGCATCCGAAATCTGCCAAGGCCAGCCCTTCGGGGGAGAAGCTGGCCAAGCCTAAGGTAACCCTACTAAGGGTTACCACCAAGCCCTAGGAGGTAAAAGCTTCAGCCCCACCTCTCAAGACACCGGCGCCGCCTGCTAAAAGCACGCCTCCGGAGCCGAAGGACTCTTCGGTGCCCCCCAGCGGCACCCTGTCGGTCCCACCACCGATGCTGGTTGAAGGGGTGAAGGGTGCGGGCGCAGCCACAGAAGAGCCGACGTCCCCATCTCCCAAGTTCTCCTCCCCTCTGGGCTCCCAAGAGGGCTCTCCTTCGCGGGCCGATGTCCCGGATACTCCCTTTCCGGGCCAAGCTGCTGAGGTTTTCTCGAAGGACGAGCTGTAGGAATTGTCCCACATGACCTGCCAGGATCATCTCCGGATGATCCCTCCTTTTTCCGAGATCATGAGGCACATCCAGGAGAACATGGGATGAGATTAGGAAGATCTCGACCCCGAGAGACGATGCCTAGCTTGTTACCTTCGGCAGAAGGACCCTAAGCCTGTGGTAGTACCACCCTTGGTGGACACCTTCGCAGACGTCACCAAGGCTGCGTGGAAGCGTCCGCACTCCACCCCTGCGGTGCTGAAGAAAGCTGACCGTCTGTACAGGGCCCCGACAGAGGACCAGTACTTGGCGCAACAACGTCTAGCTGATTCCCTGGTCATTACGGCCTCTCATGACCGGTCCCAACGATCACAGCATCGGAGCACGCAGCCACCGGACCAGGAATCCAAGCAGTTGAATGCTCTAGGGAGGTGCATGTGTGCGGCTGCTACATGCTCCATCAGGTCCCTGAACTCTCTCTCTCTCTCTCTCTCTCTCATATGGTTCAGTTTCAGAATGCCCTGTGGGAACAGGGTCAGGACCTAGTTGAAACACTACTGGATGGCGAGCAGAAGGTGGAGCTCTTGAACTTCCTCCGCACAGGGTCAGATGTGGGGACCCAAGTGTTACAAGCTGCATATGATTCTGTGGACTCGTCTGCCAGGGGCACAGCTTCAGGTGTCTGTCCCCGGAGACACTCTTGGCTCTGTGTCTCCGGTTTTACCCTGGACGTACAGAAGAGTATTCTCGACGTCCCTTACAATGGAGAAGTCCTGTTCGGTGAACCCTCTGAAAAGGTCATCACCAAGCTTCAGGACGCCGGGAAGGCAGTAAGATCTGTACAGGCCATGTACAGATCTAAATCTGGTTCCTTTCGTAAGAACCAGAACCGTTTTTGCGGCCGGCAACAACGACAGCAGCCACGTTCCAGCCAGCAGCAAAGGGGCACCTTCCACCACAAGGCCCAACCTAAACCTTCCCCAGGCAGAGGTCAGCAGTATACCAAACCGGCCCAGCCTGCGGTAACCAACGCTGCCACAGCATGACTCCTTCGCAGCCCCCGGCCCTCCTCTGGATCAATGGGAAGAAAAGGCTGGGGTCGCATTGCTCGCCACTTTTCAGGGTGGCAGTCGATTACCACCAACCGATGGGTACTTCAGATAGTCGAGAGGTCACTTCATAGAATTTCTCAACCATCCACCATTTAGACCTCCCCTGCTTTCCCGCTATTTGGGTCAGCATGCACTGCTCATACAGCAGGAGGTGCTCATACTTCTAGAAAAAGAAGCTATAGAGCATGTACCACGGAGCCAGAGAGGTGCAGGTTAGTATTCCCACTTCTTTCTGGTTCCCAAAAAGACAAGGGACCTTCGAACGATACTGGACCTCAGCGATCTCAATGCTTTGGTCCTCTACAGACGCTTCCACATGGTGACCCTTCCTGGTGTGATACCCATGCTCAAGCAGGGCGCCTTCCTTGCATCCTTGGACATGCAGTATGCCTACCTGCACATACCCATTGCTTGAGCGCACAGGAAGTTCTTGCGCTTTGAATTTCTAGGTCACCATTATCGGTTCCGAGCCCTCCCTTTTGTACTGTCATTGGCATCTCGGGTATTTACGAAGTGCATGGCAGTCGTAGTGGCGGCTCTAAGGAGACAAGGCCACTACATGTTCCCCTACTTGGACGACTGGCTCCTCGTGGCACCCTCTCGGGAGGCCCTGATGTCCGCAATTCACTGTACTCAATCGCTGTTTGGGATGTTGGGCATCGTCAATCAGGAGAAATTACACCTGGCTCCGTCACAGAATCTGCGGGTCATAGACGCAGTTCTGGACACCGTCCAGAGGAGAGCTTTTCTGCCCCAGGACCGGGCGGAACATATCGGATCCCTCATCAGGGACATCTTGGCAAAGAAGACTGTCCCAGCCAGACTGGTCCTTTGCCTGCTCGGACACATGGCTGCGGCCGTTGTAACAGTCCCGCTAGCCCGTTTCCACATGCAGGTGACCCAGTGGATGTTACTGGTACAGTGGGATCAAAAGCAAGACCGTTTGCAGCTCCCAATTTGGATCACGAATGCTGTCATCCGGGATTGGCAATGGTGGCTAGATTCAAAGAACCTGTCTGCGGGAGTCCCCTTCATTGCACCGTCTCCGATTGTGACGCTCTCCACAGACGCCTCTGGGTTCGGTTGGGGAGCACACCTCGACGGGGTCAGTTCTTGGGGCTCGTGGATGCCCCAGGAAGCTCATCTCCACATAAATATTTTGGAAATGAGAGCAGTTCTTTATGCCCTGCAGGTCTTCCAGTCGGAGATCCCACCAGGTACTCTTCTACTACAAACAGACACTACTGCGGTGATGTATTACCTCAACAAGCAAGAAGGCACCCATTCCTACTGGCTTTGCAGGGAGGCCATGAGGGTGTGGGATTGGGTTCTACAACACTGCGCAAACCTCATTGCTGTTCATGTCCCAGGAGTGGACAGCGTCATCGCAGACAGCCTGAGCCACTCTTGGGCCAGAGTCCATGAATGGGAACTACTCCAGGAGGTAGTAGAGGATCTGTTTCACAGATGGGGCACACCAGAATTAAACCTTTTCGCATCACCATCCAACGCAAAACTGCTCAATTTTTGCTTGCTAGATTCAGGGCCTGGTGTTTTCTGGCGAGCCGCGTTGTCCCTCTCGTGGACGGGCAGATTCCTGTACGCATTTCCTCCCTTCCCATTGATCCAGAGGGTCCTATTGAAACTCTGCAGAGAGCAGGCGATGCTGATATTTATCAAGCCTTTTTGGCCCAGACAGATTTGTTTCCCTCTGCTGCACCAGCTGTCCCAGGAACCTCTGGTTCCCCTGCCAGTCGGCTCTCACTTATTGTCCCAGGAGGCAGGTTCTTTGGTCCATCCAGACCTTCGCTCTCTGAACCTGCATGCCTGGCTCCTAGAGACATAGCCATCATGCGGTACGGGGTCTCGCAAGACGTAGCAGATGTTCTAGTGGCTGCTAGAAAACCGGCCACCCACGCCACATACGCCATGAAATGACGCAGATTTGCCTCTGGGCTCAAGCACGGGGGTTTTCACCAATGTATTGTCTGGAAAGGTCGGTCCTGGACTACCTCCTGTCTTTCAGACAGACTTGGCCTACTCCTTGATAAAAGTACAGCTTTGTGCCATCTCAGCCTATCACACTCCTATAGGCCAACGTCCCATAACTCAGTTGGACATGGCACGTGCCTTCCTGAGAGGTGTCCTCCACCTTAGACTTCCCATTAAGGATCCTGTTCCTCCATGGGATTTACCCTTTGTCCTGGAGCAGCTTACGCTGCCACCTTTTGAACCAGCCGCAGATTGCAAGCTATGTCTCCTTACATGGAAGACGTTATTTTTAGTTGCCGTTACTTCGGCAAGAAGAATTTCTGAACTTCACGCACTGATATGCAAAGAACCTTATTTGGTTTTTCACCAGGACAGGGTGTCCCTACGGACAAATCCGAAGTTTCTACCTAAGGTGGTCTCAGCTCTCACCCTTAATCAGGACATAGATCTACCAGTGCACTTTCCTAAATATTCTAATAGAGAAGAGGCCCTGTTGCACACTTTAGATGTGCATAGGTGTCTTCGATACTACTTGACCAGAACCAAACACCACTGAAAATCTGACCAGCTTTTCATCTCTTTCACCCACAGGTTAATGGGAGCTCCCGTTTCTAAATAATCACTGTCCAGGTGGCTCATACATTGTATCATGTTCTGTTACCAGAAGCTTAACAAACCCTTACTGGGTTTGGTTAAGGGTCATTCCACAAGGGGGGTGGCTACCTCCTTTGCGGTCATGAAGAACGTATCCACTTCAGCTATCTGTGCAGCAGCTACTTTGAGCACTGTGCACACCCTTATCAGGCATTATAGCTTGGATGTTGCATCGAGGCGAAGAGCAGGTTTTGGTCTAGCAGTCCTTCAGGGACTCCTGTCGTAGGCTTTGGTCCAACTAGTGATCTCTACCTTTCCTCCTCCCACCAGTGAGGGATTTCCATTATTGCTTGGGAATCAGTCCTAATGGTGTAACCTGCTGCAAGAACTGTTTCTCAAAGTAAGATAGTACAGTTACGTAAGAACTTACCGTATCAGCAGAGCTTCGAGAACAGCTCTTGCAGCAGGTACTTTCCCTCCCACCATCCCTGCTTGAGGTAGATTTGTTCCGATATCCTTCTCCTAGGATCAGGTGTTTTTTACACCACTCTGATTGCCATTTGTTGGCAGATCCTCAGTCTCCTTTTCTGATGTCATCCAGCGGCCGGGAGTCTCTAGTGGGAGAACTGGGGGACTGCCCCCTCTTATACAATGCCTGACGTTGGGAGCGGTCCCCGCTGAAGACTGCTAGCTAGAAAATTTCTGTGGGGTCCAGCTGACATATCATTTAGACAGTAATGTGGGACAAAACTGCAGAAAGCAGGATTACATCAGTGCTACAGCAGCAGTGAATATAAGCAAGGTACAATACATCCAGATAATCATAGCCCAATTATTTATTTATTTATTTATTTTTAGGAAGCAACGCAATGTAGCATCGTATGTGGTCACAAAAGCACTGAGCATAAAGCAATGTTCAGATAAGTGCATTAGTGAAGTGCCAGAACTGACAGCCGAGGATCAGTTTGGTGTGACTCTGCGCTGTGCTGTGTTCCTGAACCGGGTATTTTCTGTCTTTTCCATTGTCTCTGAACCAACAAAAATAATGTCTTCTAGGAATGTGGATATGTTGTTCTATCCACACTTCTTGGCATTGTCCCTTTTCCCTGTAAATCTACCGGAAGTCTTCAAGCTAGCTCTTCCCACCTGCCCAGGTGGTATATTCCTCGACTCCGCCCCGTGACGCCAGATCTTCCTTTGCACTGGAAGATACAGGTTGCTTCCGTCGTGCGCTTGCATATTGTAAGCCTTTGCTTTCAAATCGTCTGTTTTACCGAAACTGAAACTCGTTCGAGTTAGCGATCACTCTTTTGCAGCATCGATCATGGAGGAAAAATTTTCCCCGGGATTTCACCGGTGTCCCTGCGGCCAGAAGATGTCTTGCACCGATCCCCACCTCACGTGTGTCTACTGCCAAGATGTCTGCCATGACACCTCGTCCTGCAGTTATTGCTTGGCCTTCCATCCCAATGTTCTGAACGACCACAAGCCATGCCTGAAGCTGGGGAGACCAGAAAAAAATCAAAAGACGCTAGGTGGGCGGTTTCCGCGGCTGTGGGCTCTGCCGAGCAGCTGGAACACATGAAGGCATTCGAGGAGGAAGCTGCTCATGCTTCGGCCAATCAAAGCTTTTTTGTTCCTCTCAACCTAGGCTCCACCTTTACTGGTTCTTTTAAAGAGTTGTGCTAGTCTTTCCCCATCAGGGGTGAGGCGGCCTCGGGCTTGCACTCCTCTCGCTCTTGGAAGAGAGAAAAAGAACCTTCGTCTTTGTCTCGAGGAAGACTATCTTGGGACCGAGAGAGGTCTGAGTCCCAAGAGCATGCAGTCTTGACCTCTGTCGATCGCCTCCTTGGCCGCCAGCTTTTCGGATCTTCCGTCTGGCCAGGGGACCGAGGAAGTGGCCCGGGTAAAGATAATCCTCGAGCCAATCGACCCTTTGTTGCCGGCCGTGGCTGACGGCTCCTCGAATGAACTGTGGTCCTAGTACTTCCTGATGAGACCCAGCCCGCTGGTGTCCCCATCCAGGATCCGGTTCTGTACCTTAGGGTTTCACCGATTCCCTCCAGTGTCTCCCGATCGACCGAGTCAGCCTCTCCAGTCTTGGTCGAGGTCCAGGTCCCTCTCGGCCAAACGACCGAGGAAGAGCTATAAGCGCTCAAAGAGGGGGTGACACCACAGGTCGTCCTCCTCGGATGAGGAGAGACTCCGACACTATGAGGACCTTATGTGGCAGCAGCTAATCCTGATTGGGCAGAAGGCGGCTCCACCAACCACCCCGGCCATTACTTGGCTTTCGCCTCCCAGGCCGAAGTCGACCAACCGAAGTCCCTGGTTCCTCCATCCATCCACCAGTTCAGCCTATTCCTTTTCTCCACCTATTCCAGTGGAACTGCTAGCTAAGCAGCCTGTGGGAGGGGCTCCCTCGAAAGAGGACCAACTAGACACCAGACTTCTTCGATGTCTGTCGGTTACAGTCACCCCGGACCTCCCTTGGCGGGTCGACTGTGATTTAGGCGGTAGACCGCTGTATCACGACTCTTCGGACTCTGTCACCGGGCTCCATACTCATCTAGGTGATGAGTCGTCCGTTGGCACAAGGATGGAGGAAGGTCCTTCCTCGTTCCAAGAGATTCTCCGTCCCATTTCCGACTCCATGGGAATGCCCCTGGACTCTAGCCAAAAAAAGGCCTCTCACAGATATTCTTGAGGGGATACCCCGACGGAGGTCTTTGCAGTGGCTGAAGTCATTGTTGGCCAGGCACTTGCACTTTGGCAGCGCCTTGCCTGATGCCAGCACCATCTGCCCGCAAGTACGCGGTGCCCATGGGGTCCCTTGCAGGGTTCACAGAGCATCCTTCGGCCAAGAGCCTGGTGACTGCCTGTGTTCAGGCGCACTGGTACAGTAGTTCGGCCAACACTGACCGACCTCCGGACAAAGAGTCCAAAAATATGGACCACACTGTCCGAAAGGTCTATGCGGCCTCTTTCTTGGGCCTTCGTCTGGCCAGCTCGGCTGTCATTATGGCACACTTCTCTCATGCCCTTCTCGGGTTATTAGACAAAGTCCTTTCTCATCTCCTCGCGGACATGCAGACCACGGTCAAACAGGTCCATGACCAGGGCCGTGCTGTTGCCAAACAGCAGCTCCAGATGGCCCTGAACATCGGGGGTTCTTGTGCCTGCTCGATGGCTGCCACAGTGGCCTCTCGCCGCACGGCTTAGCTGAGGCTTTCCTCCTTCCTGTCTGATCCTCAGCACAAGTTAGCTGATGTGCCATTCCTGGGGACTGACCTCTTCGGTCCAGGAGTGGCTGGTCACCTACAGCGCATAGAGCAGTCCAGTGCCACCTTGGCTGCCACCTCTGCCAAGGGTGGTTCTGGCAAGAACCTGCGGAAGAAGAATAAGCCTTTTTGGCATTCTTCCCCTGCGGTCCGGCAGCCCTCCTATCAAGGAGGTCAGCAACACCGACAGCAACAGGCTCAGGCTTGGCGCCCTTGGTCCAAGCCTGGACCCCAACAGTCCCGCAGAGGAGGCCTAGGCTGAGGTCCTGGAGCAGACTCCTCCTCCAAGCCTGCTCGGTGATGGGATGGGGGGTGGCCACCCCTATTCCCGTCACGCCAGCTCTGGGTCTTCCCATGGAAGGCTGGCTCCGCCACTTCCTTTCCGCTTGGTCCGCTATCACTACATTCAGGTAGGTTCTCAAAGTGGTCTGTCAGGGACTGCCTCTAGAATTCGAGCAGTACCCTTCCAGCTGAGCCTGCGCCCCTCGGGAAGAATGGCTCTCCGCATGCACCCAGTCGGGTCTTCGAGATGACATTGCTCAGCTCCTCCTCTAGGAGGCAGTAGCTCCAGTGGCGGATCCGTCTGCAGACCAAGGCTTTGTCTCCAGGTACTTCCTGGTGCCCAAGCGGATGAGGGCTGGCGCCCCATTCTAGATCTCCACGACCTGAACTACTATCTCAGGTCATGCACCTTTCGGATGGTCAGTCTGAACCAGATCATACCATCCTTGGAGGGAAACATGGTTTTGTTCACTGGATCTGCAGGACGCGTTCTTTCACGTCCCAATCCGTCCGTCCCATCAGCAATTCCTCTGCTTCAAGGTCTAAGGGACCTTGTACAAGTTCCGAGCCATGCCATTCGGCCTGTCATTGGCCCCACGGGTCTTCACCAAATGCATTGCAATGGTGGCAGCCCATCTGGGGGGGTTGGGGGAGTCCAGATTTATCCTTACCTTGACGACTGGCTCCTGGCAGGTTCCACCCAACAGGAGGGGAAGAGGTCCAGGGACCTAGCCCTCCAAACCTGCTCCCAGCTCGGCCTCCTGATCAACGAGGCCAAGTTGGAACTCGTGCCCTCGCAGGTGATGAGCCTCATCAGAGCAGAGCTCGACTCTTGTCAAGCCAGAGCTCGGTTCCCAGCGGACAGGGTGGAGGTTCTCTCCTCTTTTGCCCAGTCATTTCTGGTTAGGTACTTGCACCCTGCCAGGGATTTTCTTCACCTTCTGGGTTACATGGCGGCGTGCACCTCAGTAGTCCGTTGGGCCTGGTTGCATATGCACCCCTTCCAATGGGAGCTGGCCACCCAGTGGACCCAGCGTCATGGCCATTTCGACCAGCTGGTCACTGGGACCCAGAAGATGTGGGACGCTCTCCAGTGGTGGACCGCCCCTGACCGGTTGCAGGAAGGGATCCCGTTTGTCCACCCCGAGTCGACTGTCATCCTCACGACCGATGCCTCTCTCATGGGCTGGGGAGCCCACATGGGGGACGACAGGGCCCATGACCTTTGGACCCCTGAGGAGTCCCAATGCCACATCAACCTGTTGGAGCTCAGAGCAGTCAGACTGGCACTGTCAACTTTCGGTCCTCAGCCCCGGGGTCAAGTGGTTCAAGTCTAGATGGACAATACCACGACCATGTACTACCTCAATAAACAGGGCGGGATGCACTCCCATCTGCTGTGCAAGGAGGCAATCTGCATCTGGACCCTCGTAAGCCGGTTAGAGGCAGATCTCCTAGCCATCCATGTGGCAGGAGTCTCGAACCAACTGGCGGATGCTCTCAGCCGCATAGGCCAGACATCCCACGAGTGGTCTCTACATCCAGAGGTAGCTTACAGCCTGTTCTCCCATTGGGGCAAACCAATGGTGGACCTGTTTGCCTCCAGGGAAAACACCAAGCTGAGGCTGTACCATGCCCACCTGCCACTGCAGGGGGATGCCTTCTCGAGGCCGTGGGCCCCAGGCCTCCTCTACGCCTTCCCTCCATTTCCCTTGATCCACAAGGTGTTACTCAAGGTGAGGAGGGACAAGGCGAAGGTGATTCTGGTAGCCCCAGACTGGCCGCACCAGTTCTAGTATCCAGATCTCCTCAGCCTCAGCTGCAGGCCCCGGAGTGGCTTTGTATACACTCGGACCTGATATCTCTGAACCAGAGGAAGGTCCTTCATCTGGACCTTTGATCCCTGCACCTCACAGCCTGGTACCTGAGCGGCTAGATTTCCAGGCTTTGGGTCTTTTCCGACGATGTCTACACTGTGGTGGCGGCATCTCGAAAGGAATCGACCAGGAAATGTTATGCCTTCAAATGGAAAAGGTTTTCCATTTGGAGTCTGGTTAAGGGTCTGGACCCCTTAGCCTGTTCTCTGGCTAACGTTCTCTACTACCTTTGGTCTCTCTCCAAAGGGGGTCAGTGGTCATCGACCCTTAGGGTGCACCTCACAGCTATTTCTGCTTACCGGGCACGGGCCGGTCAGCCGACAGTGACGCAGGAGACAGTGGTCAGGTGCTTTTTTCAAAGGCCTGGATCACACATTCCCTCTGATGCGTGAACCTCCACCTCCGTGGGATCTACTGCTGGTACTGGGAAAACTCTTTGGCAAGCCATTCGAACCCATGCACAAGTGCGAGCTGTCATGCTTGTCATGGAAGACTGCCTTCCTGGTGGCTGTCACGTCAGCCAGCAGGACAGGGGAACTCCAGGTGCTTTCGGTGGATTCCTCTTACCTGGTCTTCCACAGGGACAAAGTCGTCCTGCACCCCCACCCGAAATTCCTTTCGAAGGTGGTGTCAGAGTTTCACCTTAACCAGGTGTTGACTCTGCCGGTGTATTACCCTAATTACACCTTGGACGCAGGGTACGGGCTCCATACCCTGGACCTGAGACGTGCTCTCTCTCCTATTATAAGGAGAGAACGGCGGAAATTCATGGAGAGGTTTGCCAGCTGTCTGTCACCTACGCTGAAGCCGCTTCTGGCAGACCTGCAGCAAAGCAGACTTGCAAGATGGATCACATCATGCATAGGTCTATGCTACGAGTTGGCGGGCAAGGAGCCTCCCAAAGGGATATGGGCTCATTCTACCCGTCATGCTGCTGCATCGGTGGCTGCTTCCAGGGACATCCTTTTCCAGGAAATCTGCAGGGCTGCTACCTGGAAGTCAGCGAACACCTTTATTACCCACTACCACATCGCCCTTGAGTCATGGTGAGATGCTGGTTTTGGGGCCTCGATTTTTCCAATCGCTGTTGCCTAAGTAGGGGGTGTGCGCCTTGCCTCCCTCCTCCAGGAGAACTGCCTGGAGTCTGCCAAGAAGTGTGGATAGAACAACATATCCACAGTCCTAGAAGAACAGGTTATTCACCTGTAACAGTAGTTCTAGGAGTGGTATATGTTGTTCATCCACACGGACCCACCCAACCTCCCCAGCTGCAGATGCACCACCTGGCTTCCAGCGGGCTAAGATCTGGCGTCACGGGGCGGAGCCGAGGACTATACCACCCGGATGGGTGGGAGGAGCCAGCTTGAAGACTTCCGGTAGATTTTTTTTTGTTAGTATATTCTTGATTCAAATTTTTTAACATTTAACGAGGGGGGGTACAGGCACAATTGTCACACTTCATTATCACAAAGTCATTAGTATACAGGAAAAGGAGAGGACTGAGTCCATTAAAAGCATATATTTATAGACAAATTCTCCTACAGTCCATCTTGAAAAGAACATTTTGACAGGAAAGAAAAACCAAAAATGACCTCTGGCTCAGTGTATAATAAGGGTATTTAAACCTCATAAATTCCATTACATCTAGATCTGAGCTCTCTTCTCAGGTTTATTACATAGAGGCTTATATTCCTGCGCCTAATTACACCCGTCTGTTTCTCCTTTTTTGCTCCTTTGGGAATCCCTCTTGTCCGAAATTCTCCCAGTGGGTGATGTAGCTTAGCCTCCCCCTATGCCCTGATGGTATTCAGGGAACAAAGGACAAATCCTTCGGGTTTATGTATAAAATCTATCTGTACCATTTCATAGTGCATAGGTCAGATTTATCATTTAAGCGATATGACATTATTTCAGATATGTAAATATGTGTTACTAGCTCCCTCCACTCATCCATTGTGGGGATCCTAGGGGTCAGCCAGCATCGTGTTAAGGCTTTCTTTGCTGCCAAGAGGGTAATTCCCAGCAGGTATCTCGCATATAAATCGGTCATCCCATCTGGGAAATTATGTAGAATAAACAAATCGGCGGTCAAGTTGATTGGTGTATCAAACAGCTCCGACAATTCACTTTGTAGAGAGTCCTTGAATTGTTGTAAACTGGGGCATTGCCAGAATACGTGGGCATGATGTGCCATAGACTCTCCACATTGACGCCAACAGGTCCCACGGCCGACAGGTGTAAAATGTGCAGTTATGGCTGGTGTTCGAAAGTATCTGATCAGTACCTGCCACACAAACAATCTCCATCTATGTGACATGGTGAGCCTGGACATTACTAGGCAGCATTGTCCCAATGCTGTGGGGAGAGGTCCAGCCCAATCTCTCAACCCCACTTTGTGTTTATCTCGGCAGTATCCAGGCCTCGTGTTTCCACCAATGCCTTACACACAGTAAAGACTGAATGGGGGATCCCACCATTAATTATTCCCCGCTGAAGGAGGGTCACGGGGGTTCGTCATCACAACACAACCCCTCCGGGATTGAGTAATAAAAATGTCTCGCCTGTAAAAACTGAAAAAAATCAAGCCTTCTCAGGCCATATAGCGACTCATGTCTTGATAGGATCTAAATGCTCCGGCCGAGAGGAAATGTGAGATATTAAAAAGTCCCATTTTTTTCCCGGTTGGCAAAAGGTATGGTCAATCCTGGCTGGCAAAAACCCTACAAGCATGGTTATTGGGGTTAACTGCCACAGGTATGGGGAGATGGTAAAGTGTCTTCTGATTACTCTCCATGTTTTCAGTTGATGCAGGATCCATGGATTATTAGGTTCCTGCTCCGCGATTGGAGGGGGAGAGCAGTACATAATGGTACTGATCAGACTCCGAGTGGACAGGCAACCCTCTTCAACTGCACTCCAGTGAATGGAATTATCCCTCACCAGTCGCTTCAGGACAAACAGTATATGCACAGCCCCATGGTAATATTTAAAATTGGGTAGGGCCAGCCCTCCCAGATTCCTGGGGAGGGTCAGAGTGTAGAATTTTACTCTGGCCTTCTTTCCCTCCCAAATAAATCTACTAATTGACTTGTTCCAGATGTGAAATTTTTTTGCTGGGATATAAGTGGGATGATTCTGAAACAGGTATAAGGCTCGAGGTAAAATCACCATCCGTATAACCTCAATTCTCTGGAGAAGGTTTAATGGTATTACTTTCCATCTCTCTAAGTCTGATTGGAGTTGGGCATAGAACAGGGTATAATTTTCCTTCTCAATTTCTCTCGCACTGTGTGCATGATATACACCTAGGTATTGACTTCCGGTAGATTTAAAGGGGAAAGGGACAATGCCAAGAAGTGTGGATGAACAACATATACCACTCCTGGAACCACTGTTACAGGTGAGTAACCTGTTCTTTGTCTGTTTAGGGTTTGACCACCTGAATGCAGACTGTGAAATCTGTAAAACTTTTCCTCAGTCTGTACTTGATAGGCACCTCAATAAAATGTCTGAAAAAGCTGCTGACCCAGCTCCTGAACAACCTGTTTCTTCCTCTAGCAAGGAAAAACCGAAGGAACCGGAGGGTAAGCCCTCTGACAAGGGTGAAACTTCCTCGAAACCTAAGAGGATGGCAGAAACGGCTGCTGAACCGGCCCCTGCCAAGAAGAATAAAAATGAGAAATATACAGGGAAGGAACTGCAGCCAGAGGTTGCGGCGGTTCCAGCCACTTAAGAAATAGCAAATGCTATTAAGATTATTCGGTTGCTGCAAAATATTCCCAGTGGATCAGTTCCGGTTCCTCAGCAGGTACTTCAGCAACCTCGTACCAACTATTGCTTCTTGGTTTCCCGGTTCGACAGAACTGGATCCCTTTTAGGAAGAGGAGGAAGACTGCAACCTTGGGGAGCCAGTTGAGCCTGAGGTCTCACCAGAACAGCAGGAGTTAGTCTCCCACTCAACTTTTTTTTTTTTTGCTCCCGGCCTGTCCTTCAGGCCCTCCGTGCTGCACTGCCCTGGTACAGCCACCTCTTCACCTATATTGCAGCACCCCCCCCCCTTCCCGGGTAACCCCCGGACGTAACCCTTCACCGACTGGGTCCCCCTCCTCCGAGAGGGAAGGCATCGGGAGGGCGGCCAGCACCAAACTTGCCCCGGGTGCTGCTAGGGTGGTTCGTGCACTGCCCAGGGTCTCGCGGGAGCTGGTGACAGTCATCCGGTTGGCCTCTGGGCTTCTTTCCCATTTGCTTCCCAGGGATGTGGCATGCCACTTACGGCAGGCTTACACCAACGTTCGCCATGCCCCGTTGAATTATGGGACCCCGCATGTTGCCGAGCCCCCTCAGCCTCCCCCAGGGGTCAGCAGTCGCCGGGTCGCGTCCCCGCCCTCCCCGAAAAGGCGGCGCGGTCGTCCGATGCTTCAGCCTTCTTTCCTGGCGGCCCTCCAGCACCGAGTCCGTTCTCGAACCGGGTTGCCAGGCCATGCTGAAATCCAACCGCTGCGCCGACATTCTGAAGATTTCTCTTCCCACTTTTCCTTTATGAAACAAGTGGCAGAGACTCTGGGCCTCCCCACTCAGGAGACCACTTAAGAGGAGGAGGCAGAGGTACCAGATTATATGGAGATGATGGATTTGGCAGCTACTAAATGTTAACGGCTCCCCATCCACAAGTCACTGAAGAGGCAAGTCCTGGAAATCTTAAAAACTTATACTTCTGTCTCTCCAGTGGATAAGAAAATGGAACGGAAATACAGTTGGCTAGAAGTGTGGCTAAATTTCTCTTCGGTCACCCCAGCCGTGAGGTGGTGGTACAGGCAGTTGCCTGTGACAGAGTAAATGTGCCATTGTCATCCCATCCCGTGACAAGAATTCCCGGAAAATCAAGTCTGTGGCAAAGAAAGGCTACTTGGGGGCCTCTTTGGCCATCAGACAGGCTATTTATATGGCTTGTGTATCCATGTAAGTCTCTGGAACTCAGTCTTGGAGCTGGCCAGCAAAACTTCTCCTGCAGTAGCAGCCGATCTACAGGAGTCTGCCAGATGTGGCATTCAGGCTTCCAAGTTCCAAATGACAGTGGATGCTGACACTGATACCAGGCTCATGGCAACTTGTGTCCCTGAGATGGTTTACTTGGCTCAGGGCCACTGACCTTTCTCAAGATACCCAAACTAAGGCATTAGATTTTCCTTGTGAACAGAATTCTCTGTTTGGTGAACAAACAGAAGCTTACATGAAAAAGGTGGATGAGTACAAGGTAGCTTATAAAAGTGCCTCTTGCAGAGAGAAGGCATCCACCTCCCAGAGACATCACAGTAGGGGAGGTAGGGGAGACCCTATACCAGGCCCTTTTATCGGGCTCAGGCTCTCCCGGACTGCCAGCAGCAACATAGCTGCTTTAGAGGCAGGGGTAGAAGGGGTAAAAGGCACTCTGGCTTGAGCCCCCAGCCCGGGACACAGGCAGAGCAAGAACCCCTGACGTGCCTGTCAGATTCGCCTCCCCAGTACTGGTGGGTGGCAGACCGGCTCACTACTTCAGGCATGGCAAGCCATTACCACAGACAAGTGGGTCCTGGAAGTAGTGAGCCACGGTTTTGCTCTCAGTTTAAAGGGCATCCCAAAATTGAGGGCAAGGCTGCTCAAACTTGCAACCCCAGTAGAAGAGGCCTTGCTAGAATCAGAGGTAGCCAGCCTTCTACTGGCAAAGGCAGTGGAACCTGTCCCAACCTCACAGAGGGAAAAAGGGGTTTTACTCAAGGTATTTCCCAACCCTAAAGAGGAATGGGGAGTGGCGATCCATACTGGACCTTGGAGCCCTAAACGGATATTTGTCCAAGCCAGAGTTCAAGATTGTCACCTTGGCAGTGATTCTCCCTGCTCTTGGGCAGGGAGACTGGTTGGCATCCTTAGGCCTCAAGGAGGCCTTCTTTCACATCCCCATCAGGCAATCTCACAGAAAGTACGTCAGGTTCAGATTGCCATCAGGCCATTACCGGTTCAGAGCTCTGCCCTTCGGTCTCCCCTCTTCCCCAAGGGTGTTCACAAAATGCCCAGCTGTGGTAGTGGAACATTTGAGAAGGCGGGGGTAACAAGTGTTCCCTTACCTAGGGTAAGGGATGCCCTAGTCCTCACACAGGCTACCCTGCAGTCTCTAGGGATCCTGGTTAACTGAGAAGTCAGTTTTTCAGCCGGTCCAGCTCCTGGACTTCATAGGAGTGGAGTTGGACACTCCTGAGAGAAGGCATTCCTTCCTCAGGAAAGGGTGGACCGCCTGGTACAGTTGGTAAGCCCCTTCCAGCTTCACACCCCCAGATCCGCAAGACATTTTCTATAACCGTTGGGCCACATGGCTGCCTCAACAGCAACAGTGCCAGGAGCCAGGTTTCAGATGAGAGACATCTAATTCTACCTCAGGTCCCATTGGTCTCAGAAAAAGGACTCCCTATCAAAACTAGTACCAGTCACAGGGACTCTTTCAAGCACTGCAGTGGAGGCAAAAAGAGACAACCTCAAGGAAGGAGTACCATTTCAGCAGGGGTCTCCAGCAGTGGTATTGACTACAAATGCCTCCCTCCTGGGATGGGGCACCCACCGGGGAGAGTACACGGTCACAGCAGGAGACACTACTGCACATAAATTTGTTGGAGCTCAGTCTTTTTGGCCCTCTAGTCATTCGTCTCACTGGTCCAGGACAAGGTGGTACAAGTTGGGACAGACAACACCATAACCATGTACTGCATTAACAAGCAAGGGGGCACAGTGTCCACCCTGCTGTGCACAGAGGCTATGAAAATTTGGAGTCTGGCATATTCCCTCAGGGTGTCTCTCTCAGCAGTTCATCTTCCAGGGAAGGACAACGACCTAGTGGATGCACTGAGCAGGATCAATCAAAACCGCCACGAGTGGTCTCTGAACAGATAGATCCTGCAAACTGTCTTCAGAAGATGGGGCACTCCAAAGATGGACTTCTTTGTAGCCCCAGACAATTACCAGCTGCCACAGTTTTGCTAGAGGCCTCCTGCAGTCGGCAAAGTGCCACTGGATGCACTAATACTGGATTGGACCGGGAAGTTCCTGTACGCCTTCCCTCCATTCCCCCTGTTGTTCAGGGTGTTGAACAAGCTCAGATCCCAGCCAGCAACCATGATCCTCATAGCTCTGGACTGGGCCAGGCAGTCTTGGTACTCCCTGCTTTTGTCCCTGTCAGTCTCCAGACTGATTTTCCTCCCCAGGAGGCACATTCTGCTGACATCCTCCTGGGGAGAATCCTTTACCCCAGCCTCAAGTCCCTCAAGCTTGAGGACTTGAGTATGCTAATCTGCACCTTTCTGAAGGGGTCCTTGAGGTCCTAAGGGTCTCTCGGGAGCCCTCTACCAGGAAGACTTACACCACTGAATGGAAGAGGTTTTCCATTTGGTGCCAACAGAAGGTCATAGACCCTTGTCAAGCTGGACTTACAGTGCTGATGGACTACTTGATCCCTCTTCATTCCCTAGGCCTTAAGCCATCTACCCTTAAGGTACACTTGGCAGATGTGTCTGCCTACCTCTCAGTGTGTTAGGGCACTTCTTTGGCTTCCACTCCAATTTTCAGGAAGTTTTTTCAAAGGATTGCTTCATTTGCATCCCCCACACAGGGAACCAGCCCCCTCTTGGGACTTGAACATTTGCATTGCACAGCAAATGCAACCCCCATTTGAGCCCATGTCCTCAGCAGACCTCAAGTACGTGACTTGGAAAACAGTCTTTCTAGTGGCAGTTACTTCAGCCAGAAGGATTAATGAACTCCAGGCTTTGTCCACAGAGCCTAACTACATTTCAGTCCATAGGAACAAGGCAGTACTCCGAACCAGTAGGAAGTTCCTCCCCAAAATGGTTTCTGATTTTCATCTCAACCAGTCTTATTACCCTGCCTGTCTTTTTCACTGATCACTTCAGTTCAGGGGAACGCAGGCTGCATAGATTAGATGTTAAGAGGACTATTAGCTAGTATTTGAACCATATGAAGGGCCATAGAATAATACTCTGCTTTTCTTGACCTATGGAGAAGTGGGGAAAGGCAAACCAGCTTCAAAAAGGTCTATTGCACGCTGGATTGTTGCCTGTATTCAGTTTTGTTATAGCAGACTGGGCAAGGAACCCCCAGTGGGCCTCAGGGCTCATTCCATCAGGGGTACAGTTGCTTCTATAGCAGCTGCCAGAGACATTCCTTTGTTAAAAATTTGTAAAGCAGCCACCTGGAAAATGGTTCACATCTTTAATAAACACTATTGCCTGGACACCCAGGCTAGAAGTGATGCCAGGTTTGGCACAGCAATACTGCAGAACCGGTTTCCTAAATAGGTTCTATGCCTACATCCAAAAGTACTGCTTGGTATTCTGCGTATTTCAGAATACAGTAAAGATTTCCTGGGGATTGAAGAAAAAATTATTTACCATAGTAATTTTATTTCTTCCAAGGGAATCTTTACTTTATTCTGAGCTCCCACCCTACCTCCCCTACTGTAACCTGGTGGGCACTGCACTCCAGCTGTTCATGTTTGGTTGTTGAAAACTTGTTTAGGTTGGTGATTTGTGGGCATCTGTGACCTGTCTCTTCAGATGCCCTATTCAAAGGGAGGATTGCAGTTCTTAGGGGAATTTAGTTCTTGAGGATAGCATAAATAGTATATTTTTTGTACATGCTTCGTAAGAATCTGATGGTTACATAGAATGCACCAGGGACAGTAGTTTGAAAACCGAGCTCGAGTCTATCGACGTTGTACTGTTTGCATAGATTCTTTAAAACTTTCTTCTCTGTGTCCGTTAAATGGTGAAGGCTAACTGCATAAGTGAGAATACGGTAAAGATTCCCTTGGAAAAAACAAGATTACTATGGTAAGTATTTTTTTCTTTCTGGTGAAACGTTTGAAATAAATAACATAAGGTTGTGAGCAAATGATTCCCTAGAGATCCATTGTGGTGAAGCCTCAAAAGCTCTGCCAAACCTTTCCTGCTAAAGCATTTATACAACAGTATAGATTGTAAACTAAGATGCGACTTAATATCGCAGTGATGCAGGGTAGGATAGATTGCGTAAGCAGGCAGCATGATCGTAGACTCAACTCAAAACGACCCAGGAGTGGCCCAGTGTAGATTTGGGTAGGCTGCTTAGGGAGTACTATACCAGACAAAACTCAGAATGACCCAAGATAAGGTAGGAGGTGCAGATCACTTGAAACAATGTAGGTGACAACCATTGTAGGGGTAGTTGATGTAGGCAGTGCTGTACCAGACTTAACTTTCAATGACCCAAGGGTCACCGTATGTAAAGAAGGTTGCATAGACAGTGCAGTACTAGACATAACTCAGAATGTCCTTGGGGTGACCCCTCAATGGGTTACACACTCAGTTGGCCCCTGGGTGAGTTGCATGACAGTTGTTTGACCCTGGGTCGAGTGATGTGAAATTAGTTTGACACTAGTGTTTTGTTTGGCACTTGAATAACCCTAAAGTAAGTTGAAAGATGCTCATTTGACCCTGGGGTGCTTGTTTAATGCTCGTTTGACCTCTGGGTTAGTTATGTAATATTCATTTGATCCTGAAATGGGTTTGATGCTTGTTTGACCCCAGGTTGGGTTGTGTGACACTTGTTCAACCTTGGGGTGGGTTGCTTAATGCTTGTTTGACCTCCAGAAGGGGTTGTGTGATGCTTGTTTGACCTCGATGTGGGTTATGTGCAACTTGTTTGACAACTGGACAGGTTGAATGACACTTAACCTTGGGGTGGACTGCATAGTGCTGCTCTGACCCTGGGATGGATTGCACAATGCCTATTTTACAACAGTATGAGTTCCTATGGGTAGACTGTGTGGTGCTTATTTAACCACATGGGGCATTTGGGTTGTGTGACGCTTAGTTCACCTGTGAGGTAGGTACTGTGATGCTAGTTTGACCCTGGTTTGATTTCCCTTTCCTCCACCCTGCAGGTTACATGGGATGGTCACTCAGGCAGCATGGCACGTACACAGCAGGCTGCACAGGCCAATATAACCCTGCAGGAGCAAATCGAGGCCATCCACAAGGCGAAAGGGCTAGTTCCGGAGGATGACAGCAAAGAGAAGATCGGCCCCAGCAAGCCAGCTGAGATGCCACAGCCCCCTCCACCTTCTTCTGCCCCCAATCTACCCACCAGTGCTGCTCCTATCACCACCATGCCGCGGCCTCCCCCGGTGAGTATTGCCTGTACACCTGCCATCTCCTTTACTACATAGAATATCTTTACCCTCCAGGTAGGGGTGTGGACCAGTATATTTAGCTAGCATCCCTTTTGGCCTCCATATTTCAATAGTGCCCTCTGTAATCTGCATATCTAATTGGCTTACAGGTGAGACTTTGGGCAGATCTTGCTGGAGACCCTGAACAGCTGTTGTAATGGCCAGGAAACCAAAAAGGGACCTGGGGCCCCCCCCATAGGAATTTAGAAAGTAAAAGAAAGCTAAAGAGTAAAACTGCCCTGGTGGATCCCGTCCACCTGGGCTACCTGTGTTCATGAGTAAACTTAAGATCTTACTTCGAGAAACCGCTCTTGCAGCAGGTTACACCATCAGGACTGAAGCTGGCAGGCAGCAGGACCCCACGGAAAATTTCTAGCTAGCTATACCCAGCGGGGGCCTGGCCCCCAACATTAGACGCATCATAAAAGGGGCTGGCCCCCAGCATCCCTCAGTTCTTTTCCTGTCTTCAACTCACAAGCAGCGGCTCCACGGACGCCATCAGCTACCGAACGACGCCAGAACTTTTCCACAGTTTTCTAGATTTCTTAGGAATTTGTTGCTCCCTGTTGCATGTCGACTTCTCGACCCCTTCTGTCGAACGCCCCTCCAAGTGTGCGTGCAGCAAGCAGATCCCATTTAAGGACAAGCATATGGCCTGCGTACGGTTCTTAGGCCCTAACCACGACACCCGGGCTTGAGCCACCTGCCAGCACTTTAATAGTCACAAGACAGTTTCACGCACCAGAAAGCTCTTGAAACCTTTCTTTTGGAGCAAAAATTCAGAGATGGAGAGAGATGCATCCTCCCGAGGGAAATCGTCACACAGATCAGGAAAGCATAAGGAGAAAAGGAGGGAGAAAAAGAGAGCGATCCCTTGCCATCCGCATGTCAAGACTCCCGGGCAAGCTCGGGCTCTGTACGCTTGAGACAGGTCCCCTTCCCAGGCCCAGTCTCAACCTCCATCGGCCAGGGTTCGGATGACTGGTGGTTCAGGTACATCCTCCTCTCTTCAACCTTTGAAGATCCAGCCTAAGGATTCCTCCCTTAGCCGGCCTGCAGTCTCTTCCAGCCTATCTAAGGCTTCAGATAGGCACCACAAGGTGCAGTCCCAAGTTGGCAGCCAGAGTAGGCTCCGACTCCCTGGACTGGCACCAGGACACCGACCAGGGATCAGTCTTCCAACTTCCGAAGGGTCCTTCTGATGCATCCACCAAGCGGACTACGGGGTTGACGTCCCTCAAACTGACATTGGACCCTAAGCATTCAACAGATCAAATGACTGCCAAACGCTCCAAGGATGCTAACCCTTGGACTGAGGCCCCTGCCGTCCTCTCCTGATACTGGATGACGGACATCATCAGAAGATGACAGTATGGACATCGGTACTCTGCAAGTCACCAACCAGGCGTTGGGGGACAAGGAAGACATGGCGTTGCCCAAAAACCTGTCGACGGGCACCTCGGTCTCCCAAGGACCAGAACCTGGTTCACCAACAGGAAAGGACCTGACGCCGGGAACGTCATCAGGCCTTAACATAGAGGAGGTTAAGGAGCTGTTCTCCTGTTGGTGGGAGACCATTAGAAAAGATGTTATCCCCACAAAAAATACAGGGGAAGACTTACCCCCACCTAGATCGACGACTCCTGACATACCCTCCACCCCAAAAAAGAGGATACTTCCCCCTCCTAAGGGCAGGTCTCGGGGCATGGCAAACAGAGCAGGTGTAAGCGGTCCTACTCTCGGACCCCTTCTCTATCACCTAGCACCCATGGGCATAAGAGGCCTAGCAAGAGATCACACTCTTCCTTTTCAGAGGACTCCCTCCCTGACACATTTGACACTTCCAGAGTGCCTTCACCTTTCAGTGTCCCTTCACCGGACCCTAGGAATCTTCCCAGATCACCCCCGGATGATCCCTCATTTATGGACATAATGAGGTATATCCAAGAAAACATGGGCTGGGACACAGAAGACCTAGACCCTGAGAGGCAACGCCTGGTGAGGTATCTATGTCAAAAGGGCCCAAAACCTGTGGTGATCCTACCATTGTTGGACACCTTTCAAGATGCCACGAAGGCAGCTTGGAAGCGCCCATACTCCTCACCTGCGGTCCCTAAAAAAGCGGACCGCCTGTATAGGGCATCTATAGAGGACCCATATTTAAGGCAGCAACCGGTGGCGGACTCCCTAGTAATTATGGCCACCCACGACAGATGCCAAAGGCCTCAATATCTTGGTACGCAACCTCCAGATAACAATTCCAAGCAATGGGACTCCATGAGAAGACGCATATATGTGGCGACCACCTGTTCCATAAGGTCACTAAATTATTTGACCCATATAGTACAGTTTCAAAATGCCTTGTGGGAACAAGGCCAGGATCTGGTGAAGGACCTCCCTGATGGAGACAAGGAGGAACTTCTAAATCTTTTTCAGACTGGCTCTGATATGGGGACACAAGTCCTCCAGGCTGCCTATGATTCAGCAGATTCAGCCACTAGAGGAGCAGCAGCAGGTGTTTGTTTAAAACTCATTCAGGCCTAGAGATGTCTGTAGGCAGCGTCTGAAAGCATAGCCACTCAGGACAATAACGCCTGTAGACGTACTCAACTGACTTTCACTCAGGCCTAGAAACGTCTGAGGAAGTCAGCAGTTTTTACCTAACTATTAAACAAACTGAATTGCTTAGAATTGAATGCATAGCACCGTTAGAAAGGTAATTTTGCTCTGAACAATTTTGCTGCAGATACTTTGTGTCTATCATGTATACTTTAGGAGTTATTCATATTTGTTTAAGGTATGGTGTGCATGGCTAACATTTGTCTCTCAAGCCTCACCTAAGCACCTTGAATAAATCTGAAAAAAAAAACAGTTGTTTGGTATTTCAGCTATTATAAAATGAAAACTAAATTGATTACAATTAATTGCATAGCACCATTAGAAAGGCTATTTTGTGCTGAATTTTGCCACTGATACCTCATGTCTACCACATATACTTTAGGAGTTATTTGCATTTGTTTAAGGGATGGTGTGCATGGCTGACATTTGTCTCATGTGCCGCCTAAGCATCTAGAAAAAAATCAGTTGTTTGGTATTTCAGTTAGTATAAAATAAAAACTAAATTGATTACAACTGATTGCATAGCACCATTGGAAAGGTTACGTTGTGCTGAACAACTCTGCCACTCATACTTTGTTTGTAGCACTTACGGTTCAAGAGGTAGTCACGTTTGTTTGTGGCATGCTGGTTATGGCTTGATTTTGCTTAGAAAGGCCCAGGATGCAGTGCTAAGAGTATACAGGGCACAAGCGGTGGAAGTCTCAAAGAGCTCTTGCGGTGTGAATGAGTTAAGAAGACACTCTTGGCTGAAGGTCTCTGGCTTCACTCCTGATGTCCAGAAGGGCATTTTGTACGTCCCTTATAATGGTTTCGTCCTCTTTGGAGAGGGGTCCAAGAAGTTATTGCCAGACTGCAAGATGCTGGTAAGGCAGTTGGGTCAGTACAGGCCATGTACAGATCACGGCAGAAGCCCTTTTGAAAAGGCCAGAACCATTTTCGAAACAAACAAGGTTAGCAACCCCGGTCTGGCCAGCAGCCCAGAGGCAACTTCAGCCGTAAAGGTGTGTCCCGTTTTTCTGGAGGCCAGGGAGCAAGAAATCAAAAGCCTCACCAGTCTGCCGGACAGACCCCCACCACCCCCTGACTCATTCCAGACCCCTGCCCCTTCTCCGGATCAAGGGAAGGAGAAGGTTGGGGGTCGCTTCACGTACCACCTCGCCAGGTGGCAAAGTGTAACCTCCAACCAATGGGTGCTACAACTCATCAAACGAGGGCACTCTATTGAGTTCCTTAGGCCTCCCCCGTCGAGACTGCCTCAGCACTCCCGTTATTCAGACCAGTATGCAGCACTCATTCAGCAGGAGATCTCTGCCCTCCTGGAAAAGGAGGCCATAGAAGAGGTTCCATGGAACCAGAGAGGAAGGGAATATTATTCCCACTTTTTTCTAGTTCCAAAAAACAGGGACTTGCGCCTGATCCTGGATCTCAGCGACCTCAACAACTCGGTGGCATATAAGCACTGCTGTTTGGTCACCCTACCTGGTCTTATCCCAATGCTCAGACCAAATGCTTGGCTAGCATCACTGGACATGCAGGATGAATATCTCAGTCTTCCCATCGCTCAACTGCACAGAAGGTTCTTGCGATTTGAGTTTCTGGGACACCACTATCATTTTCGGGCTCTTCAGCCCCACGAGTTTTCACCAAATGCTTAATGGTAGTGGCGGCAGCCTTCAGGAGGCAAGGCCACTACGTCTTCCCTTCCTGGATGACTGGCTGCTCATGGCCCAGTCTCGGGAGGATCTGAACAGGGCATCTACACTCTGTTCGACTCTCTTGGCATCACCATAAATCTGGCAAAGTCTTCGATGATTCCCAGACAAAGACTTCAGTTCATTGGAGCAGTGTTAGACACATGCGAAGGCAGAGCCTTTCTGCCAGAAGACAGGGCGGAACATTTATGAGCCTCGATTCAGGCAATCAGTATCAGGAAGCAGGTCCTGGCAAGAACCTTGCTATGCCTCCTCTGCACATGGAGGCCACCAATGCCACAGTTCCCCTCGCTCGTCTTCATATGCAGGTCACTCAGTGGACCCTCAGGGTCCAGTGGGACTAAGGCTTGGACCGACCCATCCTAATCTCGGAGGCGGTCCAATGCTCCCTTCATTGGTGGCAAGTTCCAGCTCACCTAGATCAGGGTGTCCCTTTCCAGAGGTAAAGTCCAACACAAGCTGTCATGACTGACACCTCTGGATTAGGCTGGGGTGCTCACTTTCGCGAACATCAGACGAGAGGATCATGGTCTGCCACAGAAAGGTCTCTCTGCATCAATCTGTTGGAGATGAGGGTAGTTTTTTTATGCCCTTCAGGTCTTCCAGGATCAGCTCTTCTGGAGTCCTCAGACAATACCCCTGTAGTCTTTTTATCTGAGCAAGCAAGGAGGAACGGGATCGTATCCTCTTTGCAGAGAGGCCATGAGAATCTGGGACTGGGCGATAGAACGTGATCTGTTCCTAGTCGTGGTCCACGTGCTAGGCATTCAGAACATTCTCACCTATAGTCTAAGCCGTTTTCGTTCTCTGAACCATGAGTGGGAGTTGTGGCAGGACGTAGTGGATGACCTGTTCACAAGATGGGGTCGTCCCGAGCTGGACCTCTTTACATCCTGGCACAATGCCAAACTGCCAAATTTCTGCTCGCTAGATCCAGAGCCTGGTGTTTTCTGGCAAGCTACATTGTCCCTCTCTTGGCTAGGGAGGTTTCTTTATGCCTTCTCTCTAGTTCAGAGAGTACTGCTCAAACTGCAGTCTGAATGTGCCAGGATGATCTTGGTAGCACCTTTCTGGCCTCGTCTGATTTGGTTTCTGCTTCTTCAGCAGTTGGTCACAGGGCCCCCTGTACCACTGCCTCTCTCCACCCACTTGCTGTCCTAGGATCAAGGGATGCTGGTCCACCTATCTCTGCGATCTCTTCACTTGCATACCTAGCTCCTGCAGTCTTAGCAGAGGAGAGACTGGGAGTTTCTCAGAGGGTGGCAGAGATTTTGGTGGCAGCAAGAAAACCCTCTACCAGGACCACTTACGCCATGAAGAGGAAACAATTCTGTCTCTGGGCAGCAGCCCGATCCTTGGATCCTCTCCAGTGCTCTGTCAAGTTCGCCCTAGAGTACCTCCTTGACCTAGGCCTTAGCTATCCTCTATCAAGGTGCATTTTTGTGCAGTCTCTACGTATCATGATGCGGTTGGAGAAGGGTCTCTAGCACAGCTCGACGTTTACAAGACCTTCAGAGGAGTCTTGCATATTAGACCCTCAGGAAGGATCCAGTCCCACCATGGAACCTCCTGCTTGTTTTAGAAAAGCTCACCCTCCCAACTTTTGAACCAGCCGCATCATGCGAGCTACGTCTCCTCTCTTGGAAGACATTATTTTTATTTGCCATTACTTCAGCACAGAGGATTTCTGAGCTTCAGGCCCTGATATGCAAGGAGCCTCACCTTGTTTTTCATAGGGATAGGATGCAGCTTTGTACAAATCCCAAATTCCTACCGAAAGTGGTGTCTGCCATGACTCTGAACCAGGACATCCAACTATCGGTCTACTATCCAGAGTTCTCCAACAGGGGAGAGGCCTTGCTATGTACTCTGGATGTTCACAGAATTCTTCATCATTATTTGGACCAGACTCATTCTGTCCGGAACATGGACCATTTCATCTTATCTGTGTCGATCTTCACCATTCATCACCTTTGGGGTACTGGCTGGAGGTCATGACCCCGCAGGTCCTATTTATTTTGGATGGGCAGACTCGATGCACCATTGGCGCAGCCATCGAGGCAGACGCACACGCAGGTGCTTTCGACTCCACCCTCCCACCAGGTCTTTGTCCCCCTCCGTCGAGGTCACCTTGTGGAAGCTCTGCTGTTGAGAGGCCTGTAAGAATTTCTGAAGCCTTCGGCTCCATTCGACTCCATTCATATTACCTGCTGGTTCCGTTGCACCCACTCATTACATCGCCTGAGAATTAAAGTAAGATTGTTCCTTTTTTCTTTATTTGCGATGTCGGGTCTTCTTTGGTGGTGTTTTTTCTGTAGGTCATGTCTCAGTCGAGGGGCAAGAAATCTATGCAGGCGGGACGGTCCCCTATGCGTCGGTGCCCATGTGGCCATAAGTATTCCATCACCAACCGCACGACTGTTGCCTTCTCGCATGTCTTGGCTCGCTTAACTATTACGGGATTCATACGCGATGCTTCTCCATGGACCGTTGTGTTATTGAACAATCGCATGGAAAGTTGGACGAGCTCTGCCAACTTTCGGGACGGGGCGCGATCTGCCGAGGCCAAGCCGCGTTCTCTCAGCCTTTCTCCGGGTCTCCTCCTGGTTCTGTACAGACCAAGGAGGAGGCTTCTTGCTTCTTTAGTTCAGCTGCAGCAGAAGCCCCTTCATGTGCAGGAGGCCCAGTCTGTCTCCCTGGGACGGGCGGAGGTACCGCTTTGGCAGTAGCCCATTCGGGTGAAGGCTCCCGTGTCGCTACCGCCTCGGAAGGCCTGGGTCGGCGCCATCCTCGATGCTGTCTGTCGGCGCTGTCATTGGCACTGGTCCGTCACTCAGTGCCGTTGCTGCCGTTGGCTCTGTTCGCAGTGCCAATGGTGCTTGCGGCACCGGTCCGTCGCTGAGTGCCATTGCTGCCGCTGGCTCTGTTCGCAGTGCCAGTGGTGCTTGCGGCACCATGGGAGCCTCTACAGCGCTGTCCTTGACTGTCTCTTGCCCTGGCACCGTCCGTGGCGCCATGGTTGAGCTTGGTGCCGTGTCCAGCTCTGGAGCCATTTGCGACTCGGCCGAGACTGTGCCGTGGGTGTGGTTTGAGCCGTCTCGCTGACGTCTGTGGCCTCGGTGCCGCTTGCGGTGCCATGGGCTGAGACAGCACTGTGACAGGCTCCGGCTCTGAGGCTGCTGCCATCGTTGGAGCTGTATCTTCCTCCTGCACCGTTGGGGGTACGGTTGGAGACGTCGGCGCCGACTCTAGTGCAGTTTCTGGTTCTGGTACCCTTTTCAGTCAGGATGGCAGCGGGCGTCCACGCACTGTTTGGCACAGAACTTCGATCTCCACCTCTTTGGAGGAGGAATCTGACTCTGGGTCAGATAGGCGGTCTGACTCTTTGGAGTTGGGTGCTCACGTGGACACCTTGGTAGTGTCCTTGACAGGCTGAACCCAGACCCCTCTGAGGAGTGGACAGTGGCTCCCGGGTCCAGGGTCAGGGGTGCTGACCAGCAGGCAGTGGTGCAGGCCACCATTGCTCTGCAGCCTGGTCTCAGAGGGTTCTCTGACCCTTCAGTGGTGGTACCCCCTCAGGTGGTGTGCCTGGATCGCCCAACTTTGGGGCAGATTGGAGCACCCACAGGAGGAGAGGGTGCTGCTCCCTGGATAGCCCCTTCAGAGGCTGACCAGGGTTGCCAGCTGCCTAGGTCTGCTCTCTTGAGGAGGAGGAGGGCACTCTTGGATTCCAAGGGGTCGATGGGTATGGGGTCCTTGCGGCGTCCTTTTTCCGGAACCCACCTGGGCTCTGGGAGAAGTCGTAATGTGGATCTTCGCCCTTCCCTTTTTGTTTCCTTGAGAGGGCCCTGTTCTTTGGAGCTGCAGGCCCCGGAGTGACTTTGTATACGCTCGGACCTGATATCTGTGAACCAGAGGAAGGTCCTTCATCTGGACCTGTGATCCCTGCACCTCACAGCCTGGTACCTGAGCGGCTAGAGTTCCAGGCTTTGGGTCTTTTCCGACGATGTCTACACTGTGGTGGAGGCATCTCGTAAGGAATCGACCAGGAAATGTTATGCCTTCAAATGGAAAAGGTTTTCCATTTGGTGTCAGGGTAAGAGTCTGGACCCCTTATCCTGCTCTGTGGCTAACATTTTAGACTACCTTTGGTCTCTCTCCAAAGGGGGTCTTTGTTCATCGACCCTTAGGGTGCACCTGGCAGCCATCTCTGCTTACCGGGTGCGGGCCGGTCAGTCGACATTGGCACAGGAGACAGTGGTCGGACGCTTTTTCAAAGGCCTGGATCACATATCCCTCCGAGTGCGTGAACCTCCACCTCCTTGGGATCTTCTGCTGGTTTTGGCAAAGCTCATGGGCAAGCCATTCGAACCCATGCACAAGTGTGAGCTCTCACACTTGTGGAAGACTGCCTTCCTGGTGGCTATCACATCAGCCAGAAGGACAAGCGAGCTCCAGGCGGTCTTGGTGGACTCCCCTTATCTGGTCTTTCACAGGGACAAAGTTGTCCTGCGCCCCCACCCGAAATTCCTTGTGAAGGTGGTGGCAAGAGTTTCACCTTAACCAGGTGTTGACTCTGCCTGTATATTACGCTAACTACACCTCGGACGCCGAGTACAGGCTCCATACCCTGGACCTTAGACATGCTCTCTCCTACTACAAGGAGAGGACGGCGGAAATTTGGGGAGAGGTTCGCCAGCGGTTTGTCACCTACACTGAAGCCGCTTCTGGCAGACTTGCAGCCAAATGGACTATTGCAAGATGGATCACATCATGCATAGGTCTGTGTTATGAGTTGGCGGGCAAGGAGCCTCCCAGAGGGCTAAGAGCTCATTCTGCCCATCATACTGCTGCATCGGTGGCCGCTTCCAGGGACATCCCTATCCAGGAAATCTGTTGGGCTGCTACCTGGAAGTCGGCAAACACCTTCATTACCCATTACCACATCGACCTTGAGTCACGTTGGGATGCTGGTTTGGGCCTCGCTTCTCCAATCTCTTTTTCCTAAGTAGGGGGTGTGCGCCTTGCCTCCCTCCTTCCGGAGAACTGCTAGGAGTCTGCCAAAGAATGTGGATGAACAACATATCCATGCTCCTAGAAAAACAGGTTACTCACTTGTAACAGTTCTAGGAGTGGTATATGTTGTTCATCCACACGCGCCCACCCGATCTCCTCATCTTTAGGCGCATCACCTTGTTTCCAGCGGGCTAAGATCTGGCGTCATGGGGTGGAGCCGAGGTATATACAACCCGGGTGGGTGGGAGGAGCTAGCTTGAAGACTTTCGGCAAGATTTAAAGGGGAAAGGGACATGCCAGAGAGTGTGGATGAACAACATATACCACTCCTAGAACTACTGTTACAGATGAGTAACCTGTTTTTTTTCCACCTTAGGGCTGGGCTAGGCAGTCTGCTTCCTGAGAGGGTGGGAAGAAGAATGCACCATCGCTCTGAGCCTGGGGCTGAGCTGGGGGGCTAGACTACCAGGGCACTGGGGTGCAGCTCACCTGACCAGTTACTCCCTGCCAGCTACTCATGGGGGAAGATCAGTGTTGCTTGTGAAGGTAGTCGCTCCCCATCCTCTCAGCTGGAGGACAAAGTGTGACCATAGCAGGTCAGGGAAGGGAGTCTGTGAATGTGATGGCAAGGTGTTTGGCCTCCAAAGAAAGTGAAAGTTTGTTCACAGGCATTTTTGTGGTTTACACTTGCAATATTTTTCCTTTTACAGGTGCCACCCCCAGTTTCTGCCGCAGTTCTCCCTACAATGCCTGTTATGCCAAGGCCTCCCATGGCTCCTATTGTGCGTTTGGCCCCAGGGCCTGTCACTACCACTGCAATGCCACCAACAATGCATGCACCACGTATCAGCGTTGTCCCGATGCCACCATCTGGACCACCCATGATGGCTCCGCGCCCACCTCCTATGCTTGTACCAACAGGTCAGTGGCTCAACTTGGTTTTCATTAAACTAGTAGAGTGGTATTCAGAGCTGTAGCCTGGCTTGGGAGATGCTGTATCAGTGCTGTGAGTGCCAGCACCTCCCAGAGATCCTCAGTGATTTTTCAGTTTTGTTTATTAACATTTAGGGCAGAATAAGCACCACGAGACAAGGTCTTAATGAGCAGAATGTCCTGAATATACTGTGTACAAAGACAAGTGCACGAGATACAAAACGCAAAATAAAATAATTAAAAATAGTTACTGATATGTCTGAACATTGGTTTTAGGATGGTAGTAAATGCTGATGATGCAGAATGGGAGTTACAGGAAAACTGAGTAATGGAGTACTTGAGTCTGAACTAGTCTCCAGTTATGTTTGTGAAATTAGAAACCTGGATTGATCGGACAGTAGAGATGATAGCAGGACCACTGTTGGTGACAGTAGCAACCCAGGTTCAAGAATGAGCCCGGATCATGGTGTGCTGGCCGAGGGGAGGAGGATAGTGTGCCCTAGAGGATGCTTTCCAGAGTGGGAGGATTGCATTATCTGCTGCAACACTGCCACCTGGATGACCCCAGGTGGTGGTGCAGCAGGCCCTCATAGTTCATGCAGGTTGGAAGTGTACACAGATTTTGCGATGTGCCCAACTATTTCGGATCTGCAGACACTGCAGCATACTGACTCGGGAGGTGAAGCTCAGAAAAAGGATCCTTTGATCAAATAAAGTTCAGCCCTATCCCCACGAGCTTGATCTTGTGCTCCGCCTCTGGAAAACTCTCCTGGGCCCCGCCCCCCCCACCCCGCCACAGCGGGTTGCCAGGCAGATACTTCATATTCTTCTTGTCACTGCACTAGAATGGGC
The DNA here is from genome assembly GCA_016271365.2 of Neoceratodus forsteri. Classification (NCBI taxonomy): domain Eukaryota; kingdom Metazoa; phylum Chordata; order Ceratodontiformes; family Ceratodontidae; genus Neoceratodus; species Neoceratodus forsteri. The sequence continues at coordinate 2,444,727 of JADMNL010000027.1, forward strand.
AGGAACCCTTCCCAGTGTGGTCCACCTGGCATTTGTAAAGAAAATAAAGCACGCCGCCCGTGGCACTGAGGGTTGTGGCACTGGACGCCACGCCGCGCCATGCCGGCAACCGGTTTTGGGAACAAGCCTGGGTCGGCAGGGGAGAGAGAGAGAGAATCGGCGTCTGGAGGATTGCTCTCCTCTCTCGGGGATCAGGCATTTGCCGGGACAGAGTGGCTCTCTGAGGCACTGCAATACCTAGGCACAGCAAAGAAGGACGAGCTGCAGCAGACGCTCCTGGCGCTATTGCACATCTGGCCTCCGCCGGGGCGCCACATTAAGAAAATCCCTGCTCCCGGGGCTAGGCGACGGCACCACCCTCTCAGCCACACTCCACTGGCAAGATTCACTCAACTCCTGGGCCCAGCCCGGCCTCTAGATAGAGCTTCCTGGGCAGATAGGGCATCCCCACCTCGGGGCGCTGGAGCAGGGGGCATAGCCGGGCTGGTGCCAGGAGAAGAGGAATTTCAGGTCCCGAGTAGAGCTTGAGGGTAAGTGGTTACCCAGAGAGTTCCTGGAACCAAAGCGGAGCCAGAAAAGAATTGGGAAGGGGGGAGAGACATAAAGTACCGGGAGGGATCAGCTCCATACAACCTCATTTGTCAAAGTATGCCCGGAATGGAAAAATGACCCTCTATCCAGCATGCAAAGATCTGAACAGATCCTAGTGGTGGACTTTGTGCTCCGGTGTATTTCAGGTGTATACTTTGGATGTCTGAGCAATAAATACTGAGTATATGTACCAATGGATGTCATTTCTCCATTCTGGGCATAGAGAAAAACAGGAGCTTGGCACTGTAGATGGAATAGACCCTGCACCATGCAATGTATCATGGGATCTTTCTTCGAGTATGAGCTCCTGTAGCAGGCTACACCATAAGGGCTATGCCGCCAGGCACTAGGACTCCACGGCAAACTTCTAGTCAGCAGTACCCAGCTGGGGTTCATCCCTTACGTCTGTCCGCCCACCGACGTCACCCTCTGTATAAAGAGGGTGGTCCCCAGCCCCACCTCAGTTCTTTTCCCGCCGTCGACCCGTGTGCTTCGGCTCTTCGGATGCCTCGTTGCATCTGTCTGCCGCCATCTTCATTTTTCTAGTCAAACGTACCAATTTATTCCTTCAGAACTTATCGATTTAAATCAGTTTGTTGTCTCCGTCTTCCTCTACCAAGCGACAGAACTCTTAAGTGTCCATGCGGGTGGCAGATTCCGGTGAAAGACGATCATTCGCAGTGCCTCTTCTACTTGGGGCCTGATCACGATGTGAATACCTGCCTGGACTGTGGTAAATTCAATCAGTGGACCAGGATCCATCAACGCAGGACTCTCCAGGCCTACATCATGGAGCAGCAACTTGCCGCCCTCCAACGCCCATCAAAGGCCGGCTCCACAGCCTCCCAGTTGCCGATTTCCCATAAGGAGAAACACCCTGGAGAGAAGCACCAACAATGGGAAAAGGAGTACAGTAGGTTGGAGTCTTGATCTAGATCTTCTCACCATAAGGAGAAACACTTCGGTTCGCACTCTGGCAAGAGAGTGGACTCCCTGCCCCCCCCCGGTCAGGCCTGCTGTTGATAAAGGCTCTCGCCCTTACCCTCTGTATGGGTGACAGTTCTTCGAGGCAAGGACCTTCGGGTCCCTCCTTGAGCCTTAGGCCCTTCCACCACTCCTCTGGATCTATGACTGAGAATTCAGCTGATAAGGCTCAGGTGTCGTCGTCGTCTTATGCTTCCAGCTCGTCGTCACCCCCTGACGACCGGCGCAGACGCCAGGGACACTCCCGCTCCAGTGACTGCTCCCCTCCCGACAAGTCAGCTGCAACAACAAAGACCCTGACGTATGTCTCGACGACTGGTCTTCTGAGAAACTGAAGGACCAGAGGCAGATGTCACAGGGTAAGGTGTCAAGTGACCTGACATCAGGGCCAACTACCCTAACCCAGACGCCTGCTGGTCCGCTGCCTAAAAAGCCGATGGAGCTGTCACAGCCCTGACGACTGCCAAGACAAGACGCCAGGGCAGAGTAACCCCCCGGACACTCCTGCGAGGGCCACACTGGTGTGCTGCCACCACAAGTATCGTTGATGCCCCGGCGAACGTCAGACAGCTATTTGCGCCCTGGTGGAACACGGTAAAAGGAGACTTACATAAGAGATGATCCCCCAGTTCCTCTGCTGTCACCATCTCCCACTCTGGTCCCGGACCAGGCACCAGTTCTGGATAATCGGCCACCCTGTCCACTCCACCCAGGAGCCCAACTCCAAAGGGGTCTGATTCGGAGTGCCCCAGACATAGGGGCAGGTGTCACCGCTCCTCTTCAGGATCGTTGTCCTTGAGCGACAGGAGCAGACACCGGCATAGGCACAAACGTTCAAGGTTAGCCTCCACCAGAGGCAGCCCTTCTTCCTTGGACTCTTTGGCAAGGGGTTACTCTCCGAAGCCAGATGGTCATCGCAACTCACACAGGTCCCCTCTGGATGACCCCAGCATTCATGGATGTGATGCATCTCCTCCATCCTGAACCAGTGGGACACAAAGGAATTGGTCCCGGAGAAAAAAAGGCTCCACACCTTTTTAGGCATGAGTGACCCGAAACTGCTGGTCATTCCCGCTCTGGTCCCTCCTTTCCAAGACCTAACCAAATTAGCATAGGAACATCCTTCCTCCTTTTCAGCTGTCCCCAAGAAGGCACACAGACTCTACAAGCCTCCAAAGGCAGAACCTTTCCTGGGGAAAATCTGAGAGCAGATTCCATGGTCTGACTGCAGTGCATGGCAGGACTAAGCAGCCCAAGCACAATGACATGTAGTGTTGGAACCCACTCGGGAGGGAGCAGTACTAGACCTGGTACTCAAATGGAGAGAGGATCGCAAATTTAGAAGTCAGTAGACATCTGGGAATAAGTGACCACTGCACAGTGTGCTTCACAATAAGCACAACCATGGAGACAAGCCATACAAAAACAAGGATACTGGACTTTAGAAGGGCTGACTTTGGCAAAATGGGTGAATACCTGAGGAATGCACTAGCAAATGGCCAAAAAGGAGGGGTGGAAGAACAATGGAGAAAAATCAAAACTGCCGACATAGAGGCAACAAACCTTTATGTGAAACAAATAAAGAAAACAAAGTGTAGTTAAAAACCACTATGGTTCTCAAAAGAGGTGGCAGGGAAGGTGAAAGAGAAAAAGTATGCATTCAGAAAGTATAAGGAATCACAGAAGGAGCACGACAGGGAACTGTATCAATTAAAGCAGAAAGAAGTGGGGAAAGCAGTCAGAATAGGAAAGGCCCAAACCGAGGGAAAAATAGCCAACTCAGAAGGGGGATAAAACCTTTTATAGGTACATTAGGGAGCATAGAAAGGTTGAGAAAAATAGTGAAGATTAATAAAGGAGAGGGGAGGTGGGCAGAGGGAGACAGTGAAAAGGCAGAGATACTGAATGAATACTTTTGCTCAGTATTCACAAACGAAGATGGGGAGGAGTTACTTAACTAGACAGTAGAAGCACTCTGGGTAGGGGGGGTTGACACCAGTCCATTTACAGAAGAAAGAGTCCTGAAAGAACTCTTAAAATTCAAGGTGGACAAAGCAATGGGGCCTGACGGGATTCACCTCAGAATCCTAAAAGAACTAAGGGAGGACCGAGTGACACCACTGACTACACTTTTTAACAAATCATGGGAGGATGGGGTGGTACCTGAGAGCTGGTGGAGGGCAGATGTTATTCCCCTTCACAAAAGTGGGAGCAAGGCAGAAGCCGGAAACTACAGACCTGTAAGTTTGACCTCAGTGGTGGGGAAAATGATGGAATCACTTCTGAAAGAAAGAATTATTGAGTACCTAGAGTCCAGCGGGGCACAGGACCCAAAGCAGCATGGATTTACAGTAGGAAGGTCATGCCAGACGAATCTAATTGATTTCTTTGACTGGGTGACCAAAGCAATAGACCAGGGAGGGGCTATGGATATGGCCTACCTAGACTTTAGTAAGGCATTTGACACTGTCCCGCCCAAAAGACTAATAATCAAGTTAGCCAGCCTGGGAGTGGGTTCCAGGGTGGTAGCCTGGGTAGCAAACTGGCTGCACAACAGGACACAGGAGGTAATAGTGAATGGAACACATTCCGAAGAAAGGGGGGTTACTAGTGGAGTATCTCAGGGCTCAGTAGTGTGTCCAGTCCTCTTTAACATCTTTATAGGTGACATTGCAAAGGGTCTGGAGGAAAAGGTATGCCTCTTTGCAGATGACACAAAGATCTGTAACAGAGTTGATGCGTAAGGTGTAGAAAGGATGAGAAGGGACTTGGCAAGGCTGGAGGAATGGTCAGGCATATGGTAACTTAGATTCAATGCAAAGAAGTGCAAAGTAATGCACCTGGGAAACAAAAACCCAGGAGAAGAGTACACAATAGCAGGGGCGGTACTAACAACAACAAAAATGGAAAGGAACTTGGGGTTAGTCATATCAGATGACCTAAAGGTGGGTAAGCAATGTGAGAAGTCAGTAAGGAGAGCCAGGGGAATACTGGGATGCATAGGAAGGGGCATCACAAGTAGAAAAAGGGAAGTGGTTATTCCTTTGTACAGACAGTTGGTGAGACCCCATCTTGGAATACTGTGTGCAGTTTTGGAGACCCCATCTACGCAAGGACATAGACAGGATGGAAGCAGTCCAGAGGAGGGCAACTAGAATGGTGCAGGGTCTGCATCAGAAACCATATGAAGAGAGATTGAGAGAGCTTAATATGTATACCCTTGATGAAAGGAGTGACGGGGGGACATGATCTAAACTTCCAAGTACCTCAAGGGAATCAACAAAGTCCAGGAGGGTAGCATCTTTCAGAAAAAGAGATGTGTAAAAACAAGGGGGCACAATTTAAAGATTGGGGGGGAGGCTCAGGGGTAATGTGAGGAAATTTTTTTTCACGGAGAGAGTGGTGGATGCATGGAACCGCCTTCCTGGGGAGGTTGTTGGGTCTAAAACAGTGGGGGAATTCAAACATGCATGTGCAGACATAAGGCAATTGTAGTGGGTTGTTGTAGGAAGTAAGCTGTTGGTTAACTAGAATCTGCAACTTATCCAATAGGTAGGGAAATGGGCAGACTGGGTGGGCCAAGTGGTACTTATCTGCTGTCAAAGTCTGTTTCTGTGAGCTCCCAGCCTCCCAACAAGGAGTCTTAATTGAACCAGCTTGGGAGGAGAGTTTATGCTTCTTCCACCTGTTCATACGGTTCCTTAATTTCTTGGCACACATGATGCTTTATCAGGAATCTTTGTGGAAGGAAGCCCTTGAGTTGGTCCAAAAGCAACCGGAGAATCCGATCAATACAGATCTTCTGGACGTCCTTCAGTTCAGCATGAATGTAGGGAAACGCATGCTGAGAGCATCCTACGATTCAGCAGACACAGCCGCTAGAGCTGCAGCTACTGGGATCTTCCTCCGTTGCCACTCCTGGCTTAGGGTATCTGGGTTTAGACAGGAACTCCAGGATTCCATCCTGGATGTTTCATTCCATGGGTTCATCCTCTTTGGAGAGGAGGTGCAAAAGATCATAACGGAGCTGCAAGACTCTGGAAAGGCAGTGCAGTCCGTTCACCACATGTACTGGTCGGACCCTCAGCAACAAAGCGTAAGCCATTTTGGCGCCCGGGTGCCAATGGACAGAGGGGCCAGCAGCCCCGAGGTCCTTTTAAGAGAGAGGCTCCCTCCCACCCATCTGGGAACAGTGGGCCTAGGAACACCAAATCTGCCCAGTCCTCACTGCCCACTCCTGTCACCCATGCATGACTCCCTGCCAGCCTCCCCATCTCCAGCGGAGTCGATGGGGGAGGCAGTAGGGTGTTGGTTCTCCCTCTACTTAGAAGGGTGGAGCAACATTACAACAGACATATGGGTTTGGGACATTGTCGAAAAAGGTTATATGCTGGAGTTTGCTGAACTTCCCCCGGACAATCCTCGATCACTCTCTCAATATCCCCCAACCCACACAGCCCTTATTCGAGAAGAGATCCAGGCCTCGTTCTTAAAATGAGCCATCAAGTCTGTCCCCCTCTCCCAACAGGGAACCGGGTATTACTCCCTCTTCTTCTTGGTTCCCAAGAAAATAGGGGACCTAAGACCCATACGGGACCTGAGCCAGCTGAACAAATTCATTGAATACAGACTGTTCAGAATGGTGCCCTTGCCCGGACTGATCCTCATGCTACATCAAGGGGATTGGCTGTGTTCCCTGGATACACAAGATGCTTATCTGCACATACCGGTGTTTCCAGCTCACTGGAGGTACCGTCGGTTCACTTTTTCAGGGGAACCACTACCAATTCCGGGCTTTGCCTTTCGGTCTCTCCGTTGCTGCGAGAGTGTTTAGCAAATGCCTCACAGTAGTGGCAGCAGCTCTCAGGAGACAGGGTCACGTTGTCTATCCTTACCTAGATAATTGGCTAATAACTGCTTCATCCAGGTCACAGTTGATTGATACCCTTTCGGACACATTTCAAATGTTCCAGCAGTTGGAGATAACAATCAGCCTCCCAAAGTCCTGTCCTTGGCCCTGCTGACACATCTGCAGTACATAGGAGCCATTCTGGACACACAACAGGGATGAGCGTTCATCTGACTTTGAGGGTGGAGCTCTTGCAGCAGGTAATACCATTAGAACTGAAGCAGGCAGGCGTCAGTACCCCACGGAAAACTCGTAGCTAGCAGCCTGAGGCAGGGGACTGCCCCCGACGTTGGACGTAGTATATAGGGGGCCGGTTCCCTGGTGCCATCTCAGTTCTTTTCCTGCCATCGACCCGCGTAGTTCAGCTCCTTGGATGCTTTCCTTAGCAGTTGACAGCCAATGGAAGAAATCCTTTTTAGTTTTCATTCAGCAATTTCAGCTATCGCCTTTGGTATGCCGATACGCCCTCCCACGCAGTGAAAGCAAAGTGTGCATCCGGGAAGCATATCCGGCCAAGACTGCGGGCCTGCCTTCTTTGCCTAAGCCTGGAACACCAGCACGACGCTTGCACACATTGCTAGAAGTTTAACCAGAAGACGCACCAGGAGGGCCAACACACTCGGAGACCTTTCTGCTCGAGAAGAAGTTTGCGGCCATGCATTGGGATCAGGAGCCAGCTTATCCTCTCCCACCAGGGATTCCCCACCGAAAGATAAGTCTTCAGAGGGAAGCATCACCACAGGGATAAGGATCGGGCCAGGTCTGAGTCCCGCCTGAAGTCACCAGCTAAGCAGGCCTTGTCTTCCTCAACCTCCAGCTGGAGGTCTGGTTCGGTTCTGGCCTAGTCTGAACTGTCCAGTACGTCTGAGTCCACTCCCGCCTCTTCTCAGGGCAAACATCGGGAGTCGGCCACATCGGGACACCACACTTCCCTGGCCCATCGACTCCTCAAACCTTCAGGGTCAACCCAGGAAAGCCTTTCCTAGGCTCAAGACAGGCCCGGTTCTTTGGACAAACACAAGCGTTCAGAAGAATCCTCAGGTAGGCAGGAGGCCGTCCAGGCTTGGATGCCTCCCCCTCCTCCGGCTAAAGTGCACCCTCTCCAGATCAGCGCAAGCCTGGCCGGTCGCCTACTCCGTCGTCCTGCTTCCTGACACGGGGCGGTTGCCGGATAAAGACCAGCCGTCCGCCCCTCAGAGGGAACGGACACCTGACAGGGCCACACCGGACGCCGGACCACAAGACTAAGGCACTGCTGGTCGTCTGCCCACTGATGCCGGGATCCCAGACCCGACGCCTACCCCCAAGGAACCTGGGCCTCAGATGCCCGCACCTGTAGACCTGACACCCTGCCCCTCAAACCCGGTGCCGGGCCCTGCGGTCATCCCAGTAGCAGACATCGGGAGCCTGTTTGCTACCTGGTGGAATACAGTAAAAGGGCATCTTCTGTATAGACCCCCGACACTGTCCCTACTCCACCACCCATGGGACCCCCTCCCAACCCAGGGCCTCAGGGGGGTGAGGGTGAGCACCCATGTCCTGACCCTAAGGGAACAAGAAGAAAATGCCCTTTGTCTCCATCTCCTCCTTCCCCTCCTATTAACATCCTCCTCAGATGAGGGCGACGTTGAATCAGAGCCTTATTCAGATGGGGAATTTTGTCCTCCCTCTCCTGGACCTAAAGATTCCCCGCGGTCTCCTCCGGATGACCCCTCTATTTTGGACATCATGAGGCACATCCAGGCTATATACGAGTGGGACACGGAGGACTTGGATCCAGAACGCAAGCGCCTGGCCAATTTCCTCGGAGAGAAGGAACCCAAACCTTTGGTTATTCCCCTGTTAGTAGAACCGTTCCAGGACGTGACCCACCTGACTTGGTGTACCCCGTCCTCCATATCCGAGTCCTTCGAGGCGGACAGACTTTATAAGCCTTTGAGGTCCGAACCTTTTCTAGACTAACAACTGAAGGCCAACTCTTTGGTTCTCATGGCAGAGGTTCCCAGCCAAAGCATTTGAGTTCCAAACCTCCGGACCCCATATCAAAAGTTAGACGGGGACGAAAAGTCTTCTCCTCAGCCACTGGAGCCATCAGGTCCTTGAACTTCATGACCCACGTGATTACCTATGAGCAGTCGCTGTGGTAGAAGACAATGGACCTCATCAACTCTATGCCAGATTCCGACTCAAAGAAGAAAATATTGGCGTGTGCCCAGTCTAGATTAGACGTCGACAAACATGCCCTGAGGTGTTCTTATGATGCCGTAGATATGGCCTCCAGAGCAGCTGCCTCGGGGGTCTGCATGAGGCGGCAGTCATGGCTTAGGCTCACGGGCTTCCAGCCAGACTGAGTCCATCCTGGATTCCCCCTTTCAGGGTCCCGTTTTGTTCGCGCGGAAGTTGAAGGGATGATCAGGCAACTCCAGGAGTCGGGGAAAGCGGTGGCCAACATGCACTGGATGTATAAATCCCAGCCTCAGGAACCCCACCGACTCCCTTTTTTCATAAAGGACAGGGAAGTAAACAGTCCCATGGTAAGGGGTTCAAGAGGTGGGGTCACCCTACCCCTCAAGGTTCCCAAAGCCCCAAGCAGCTCAAAACTCCCAGGGCCCCACCACCCCCTCAGCCTGACTTCCTCTCCCCCCAACCCCCTTCAGGCAGAACGAGAAGGTAGGAGAGCGGTTTGCACTTTATCCACTCGAATGCTCCGGTATCACGACAGAGTAATGGGTGCTGGACACCATTCGAAAGGGTATGCAATAGAGTTCATCTCGATCTCGCCGGACAGCCCCTCACCCCACTCCAGCCTGTTTCCACCGGCATACACTCCAGAAGTAGAGATCCAACAGCTCCTAGAAAAAAGGGCCATCCAAAGGGTCCCACAGGCCCAGAAGGGAAAGGGTTATTACTTAATCCCGCTTCTTCCTTGTCTCGAAGAAAACGAGAGACCTCCGTCCCATTCTGGATTTAAGCCAGCTCAATCTCTTGGTAAAATACCAGAGATTCCGGATGGTCACTATGGCAGGGCTCTTCCCCTTGCTCCGTCAAGGGGACTGGCTGTGCTTCCTAGATATGCAAGTCGCCTACATGCATATCTAAGTCCTGAAGTCTCACAGAAGGTTTCTGCACTTCAGCTTCCAGGGCGAGCACTTCCAATTCAGGATACTCCCCTTCGGCCTTTCATCCGCTCCCAGGGTCTTCACCAAGTGTCTAGAGGTGGTAGCAAAAGAGAGGCCTCTTGGTCTACCCTTACCTGGATGATTGGCTCCTCTCTGCTCAGTCGGAGGAGGAGCTTCTAATCACCTTACAAGAGACACGGAATCTATTTTCCTCCCTGGGGATCACGGTAAACTGGCCAAATTCACATTCTTGGCCAACACGAAGGCTGCAATTCATAGGGGCTATTCTGGACACCGAGCAGGGGAGAGCTTTCCTGCCCCGGACAGAGCAGACTGCCTTCGGGATCTGGCCAGCAGGCTCCAGAAGGCCTCCTCTTCACCCGCCCAGGTTGTTCTCCAACTCCTACACCATATGGTAGCTGCCATAGCCACAGTACCCTTAGCCAGACTACATATGCAGACCCTCCAATGGCATCTCAAGGTCCAGTGGGACCATTCGGTAGACTATCTGGATCTTCAAATCCGGATTTCTGTGCGGTACACCACTCCCTCGAATGGTGGCTCCATCATGACAGTATAGCGGGAGGGGTCCCATTCTGGAGCCCGCCCCTTTTCAGACTTTAATCACAGATGCCTCTGTCCGGTTGAGAGGCTCATTTAGGGGATCGCAGGCCCTGGAGGTCTTGGTCTGCCATAGAGAGCTCTTTGCATATAAATGTTCTGGAAATGAGAGCCGTGCTGAATGCGCTTATAGCTTTCAGAGACCAGTTCTCGATGGGTCCTCTCCTGGTGCAGATGGACAACACACCAGTGGTTGTCTACATCCGCAAGCAAGGGGGGGACTCATTCATACCCCCTTTGCAGAGAGGCCATAAGAGTGTGAGATTGGGCAGTAGAACACCGACTGGATCTCATCGCAGTTCATCTGTCAGGGTCCAGAATGTTCTCGCCGACAATCTCAGCCGCTCTACTTCTCTGAATCATGAGTGGGAATTGCTCCAAGAAGTCGCAGACAACCTGCTCGGGTCACTGAGGCCATCCAGAGTTGGACCTCTTTGCATCCCCCGTACAACACCAAACTGCAAAATTTTTGCTTGCTCCAGGGCCTGGTGATCTTGCTTCGAGAAACCGCTCTTGCAGCAGGTTACACCATTAGGACTGAAACCGGCAGGCGCCAGGACCCCTCGGAAATTTTCTAGCTAGCAGTATTCAGTGGGGACCGCCTCAGACATCAGTCCTGCCCCTGACATCAGGCATAGTACATAAGGAGGCGATCCCCTAGAATCCCCAGTTTTTCTCCCGCCGTTGACTCCACAGCATCGGCCTCTCAGTCTTACTCTAGCGCACGACGACTAAGAACTTCTCATTGTAGTTTTATTAAACTAATGTCAGCATCTCCAACTCCTTCTTCTGAGGGACACTCTTCCAAGTGTGTCTGCGGAAAATGGATCCCTTTCAAGGATCCTCATTCTTCCTGCCTGCAGTGCTTAGGCCCGGACCACGACACCAAGGCCTGCTCCTTCTGTCAGGGATTCAACAGCCGCACCAGGATCCGCCGTCAGAAGGCACTTCAGGGCTACCTTTTGGAAGAAAAACTGAGCAGAATGGATAAGGAACCTTCCTCCAGAGGTGAATCTTCCTCAAAAGCCCACAAACACCGGGACAAGCACCGGGAGAAGGCAAGGTCCAGATCCCCGAACCGGGCCTCGGACTCGCGTTGCTCAGGCTCCACACGATCTGACTGCTCTCCCTCCAGGGCTCGCTCTTAGTCCCCTCCGGTTAAGGTCAAGGCTACAGGCGGTTCTTCGGCTTTGCTCCAGCCTATAAAGGCTTCCAAGCCTTCGGCTTCCTCCACTCCTTCCTGGGCCTCTTCTAAGTCTTCTGACCGTCACAAGTCTTCCTCTTCTGTCCGACATCGGGAACCCGACTCCAGATCGGTCTCCCAGGGTCCGGATCCTCCATTCAGGAAGACAAAAGATCTGACGTCCCTAAAGCGGATGATGGACCAGACGTCGGCCAAGCACCCAAAGTCAGCCAGGCGTTTGCCGGACCACAAGACGTCAACCTCACACTCGCCGGGAGCTAAGACTGCCTCAGTCATCACCGGGCGGACACCGTCTCGGCTCCACGGAGGAGGACACATTGCCTGAGGACCAGGCAGGTGACACAGAGGACGCCGGGCTTCCAGGGGAACCTTCACCCACCCCAGAGACACCTGTGGACCTGACACCCAACCTCGGCGACAGACCACCGGCACCAGGCCCGTCGGGTGTGAACATTCAAGAGGTCCAGGATCTCTTCACTTTCTGGTGGGATACTATCCAGAAAGATGTGATCCCTGTAAAACCTACTCCTCCTCCTACTCCTTCACCTCCTACGCCCCCTCCTCCACCACAGGGGCCAGCAGGACGACCACCAACCCCTAAGGAGCATACTCCACCTCCTAGGGGTAGATCTAAGGATCGGAGAAGGCCTCCCTCAAGATCTTCCTCAGGGTCTCCCAGCCCCAAGCGACCCAGACGTCGTTGGTACACTCCGTCAGGGGAGGACTCTAGATCGTACACCTCTGAAATCTCCAGATCTCCTTCTCCACTCAGCGTCCCATCACCTGACCCACAAGACCTACCCAGGTCACCTCCAGATTATCCCTCCTTCTCTGAGATTATGAGACACATCCAGGAGAATATGGGATGTGATTCTGAAGACCTCGACCCCGAGAGACAGCCCCTTGCCCGTTATCTTCGGCAGAAAGATCCAAAGCATGTGGTAGTGCCACCCTTGGTGGACACCTTCGCGGATGTCACCAAGGCTGCATGGAAATGTCCGCACTTCACCCCCGCTGTGCCGAAGAAAGCTGACCGCCTGTACAAGGCCCCGAAAGAGGACCAGTACTTGGCACAACCACCTCTGGCTGACTCCCTGGTCATTACGGCCTCTCATGACCGGTCCCAACAGCTGCAGCATATGAGCACACAGCCACCGGACCAGGAATCCAAACAGCTGGATGCCCTGGGGAGGCGCATATATGCGGCTGCTACATGCTCCATTAGGTCCCTGAACTCAAGTGCTACGAGCTGCATATGATTCTGCGGACTCGTCTGCCAGAGCTGCAGCTTCTGGCGTCTGTCTCTAGAGACGCTCTTGGCTCTGTGTCTCCGGCTTTACCCTGGATGTACAGAAGAACATTCTTGATGTCCCATACAGTAGCGAAGTTCTATTTGGTGAACATTCGGAGAAGGTCATCACCAAACTTCAGGACACCGGGAAGGTAGTTAGATCCATACAAGCTATGTACAGATCAAGGCCTGGTTCGTTTCGTAGGAACCAGAACCGTTTTTGCTGCCGGCAATGGCAGCAGCCACGTTCCAGCCAGCAACAAAGGGGCACCTTTCATCGTAAAGCCCAGGCTAAGTCTTCCCCAGGCAGAGGCCAGCGCTACACCAAACCAGCCCAGCCTGCAGGAACCAGCGCTGCCACAGCATGACTCCTTCCCAGCCCCCGGCCCTCCTCTGGATCAACAGGCACAAAAGGTCGGGGGTTGATCGCTCGCCACTTTTCAGGGTGGCAGTCGATTACCGCTGACTGGTGGGTTCTCCAAATAGTCAAGAAAGGTCACTTCATCGAATTTCTCAACCACCCACCGTCAAGACCTCCCCTGCTTTCCCATTATTCGGGTCAGCACATCCTCCTCATACAGCAGGAGGTGCTCAAGCGTCTCGAAAAAGAAGCTATAGAGCACGTACCGCGGAACCAGAGAGGTGCAGGTTATTATTCTCACTTCTTCCTGGCTCCTAAGAAGACGAGGGACCTCCGTCCGATACTGGATCTCAGCGACCTCAACGCTTCAGTTCTATACAAATGCTTCCGCATGGTGACCCTTCCAGGTCTGATACCCATGCTCAAGCAGGGCGCCTTTCTAGCGTCCTTGGACATGCAGGATGCTTACCTGCATATACCCATTGCTGAAGCGCACAGGAAGTTTTTGCACTTCGAGTTTCAGGGTCACCATTATCAATTCCGAGCTCTCCCCTTCGGACTGTCATCGGCACCTCGGGTATTCACGAAGTGCATGGCGGTCGTAGCAGCAACTCTGAGGAGACAAGGCCACTACGTGTTCCCCTACCTTGTCGACTGGCTTCTCATGGTGCCCTCTCCGGGAGACCCTGATGTCCGCCATTCATTGTACTCAGTCTCTGTTCGAGACGTTGGGCATCATTATCAATCTATGAGAAGTCGCACCTGGTTCCGTCACAGATTCTGCATTTCATAGGCGCAGTTCTGGACACCATCCAGGGGAAAGCTTTTCTACCCCGGGAACAAGCGGAACACATCAGATTCCTCATCAGGGACTTTTCGGCAAAGAGGACTGGCCCAGCCAGACAGGTCCTTTGCCTGCTCGGACATATGGCTCCAGCCATTGCAACAGTCCTGCTTGCTCGTTTCCACATGCGGGTCACCCAGTGGATGTTACGGGTCCAATGGAATCAAAAGCAAGACCATCTGCAGCTCCCAGTCCAGATCACGAAGGCCGTAATCCGGGATTGGCAATGGTGGCTAGATCCAAAGAATCTTTCGGTGGGGGTCCCCTTCATTGCGCCATCTCAGAGTGGGACACTCTCCACAGATGCCTCAGGGCTCGGATGGGGTGCACACCTCGACTGTGTCCAGTCTCAGGGCCTGTGGACAGCCCAAGAGACTCATCTCCACATAAATATCCTGGAAATTAGAGCAGTTCTTTATGCCCTGCAGGCCTTCCAGTTGGAGATTCCACCGGGTTCTCTTCTGTTACAAACAGACAGTTCCGCGGTGATGTATTACCTCAACAGACAAGGAGGCACCCATTCCTACCCGCTTTGCAGGGAGGCCATGAGAGTGTGGGATTGGGTTTTGCAACACGGCGCAAACCTCGTTGCTATTAATGTCCTAGGAGTGGACAGCGTCATTGCAGACGGGCTGAGCCGCTCTCAGGCCAGAGTCCATGAGTGGGAACTACTCCAGGAGGTGGTAGAGGATCTGTTTTGCAGATGGGTACACCAGAGTTGGACCTTTTTGCGTCCCCAGAAAAGGCAAAACTGCCCAATTTTTGCTCGCTAGATCCTGGGTCTGGTGTTTTCTGGTGAGACGCATTGTCCCTCTCCTGGGTGGGCAGATTACTCTATGCCTTCCCCCCTTTCCGTTGATCCAGAGGGTCCTTCTGAAACTTCGCAGAGAGCAAGCAACGCTGATACTTCTCGCGCCGTTCTGGCCTAGGCAGATCTGGTTCCCTCTACTGCATCAGCTATCCCGGGAACCTCTGGTGCCTCTGCCAATCAGCTGTCACTTGTTGTCTCAAGAGGAGAGGCTCCTTGGTCCATCCAGACCTTCATTCGCTGAGCCTGCACGCTTGGCTCCTAGAGACATAGCCATTTTGTGACACGGGGTCTCGCAAGAGGTAGCTGACGTTCTGGTGGCCACGAGAAAACCGGCCACTCATGAAATGGCGCCGTTTTCGCCTATGGGCTCAAGCGTGGGGGTTTTCGCATCTAGACTGTCCAGAAACGTAAGCCTTGGTTTCGTGGCCATGGGAGACATCAACCACAGCAACCTTGTTTTCAGCAGCATACGTAGCAAGGTGGCTTCAGTCGTAGAAGCGGAGCAAGAGCACTTGACCCCTCGCCCCAAGACAACCTAAAAGTGGCAGCTGCCACACCAGCGCCTGACTATCCAGGGCTACCTCCTCCTCGGTCGCTGGCCAGAAGAGCTGATCGGAGGTCGCTTTTCCCTCTACGTGGACGTGTGGGGCCAGGTGACTGCCGACCAGTGGGTACTCGATCTCGTGGAGTTTGGGCACTCCATAGAGTTCGACTCCATCCCTCTGGACAGACCAACACCTCTATCCCGCTACCCAAGGGAACACAAAGCACTGGTCCAGCGGGAGATTTCTTCCCTTCTAGACAAAAAAGCCATCAAACCGGTCCCACCAGTCGAGTCAGAGAGGGTTTTTTTCTCCCACTTCTTCCTAGTTCCGAAGAAGTCTGGAGATCTCAGGCCCGTTCTGGACCTCAGCGATCTAAAACAGTGGGTCTTCTATAAGAGATTTAGGATAGTTTCACTTCCCACTCTCCTCCCACTCATATCGGCAGGAGACTGGCTGGCCTCCCTGGACATGCAGGATGCCTACCTGCATATTCCCATTGCCAGGAGCCATTGAAGATCCTAGGGTTCAGATTTGAAGACGAGGACTATCCTTTCCGAGTCCTCCCGTTTGGTCTCTCTTCAGCCCCTTGGGTCTTCACCAAGTGCCTGACTGTCGTGGCCACACCACTTCGAAGGTGGGGCCACTTCGTGTTTTCTTACCTGGACGACTGGCTCCTTCAAGATCTCGCCTGTCAAACTATCAAGGATTCCATCTCGCTTTTTCAGTGTCTCGGAATCACCATCAACAGGGACAAATCTCGTTTGATCCCAGCCCAGATTCTCCAGTTCATTGGAGCTCTTCTGGACACCACTCTCAGGAAGGTCTTTCTTCCCTCCGACAGAGCGGGTCGCATTCAGGCCCTCGCGTCCCAGATCTCTTCAGCCTCAAGGGTACCGGCTTGGCTCCTCCTCAGGCTGTTGGGGCATATGGCCGCTGCCATAGTCTCGGTTCCTCTGGCTCGCCTGTGCATGAGGACCATACAGTAGTCCTTGAGAGTCCAGTGGGATCAGACTTCAGACAATCTGGACGCCTCGGTCATATCAGAGCCAGTCCACCAAGAGCTTCGCTGGTGGATGGCATCCAAAAATTTGCTAACGGGCATTTCCTTCCATTTGGGGGCGCCGTCCCAGACTCTAACCACAGACGCCTTGTCCCAGGGGTGGGGCGCTCACATGAGGACTCACCGTACCCAGGGTTCCTGGTCCTCCATGGAAGTAGATCTGCACATCAACGTCCTGGAAATGAGAGCGGTGCTTTACGCTCTCCAAGCCCTGGCCTTTGTCCTAGCATCAGGCCATCTCTTGGTGCAGACAGACAACACTTCAGTGATGTTCTACATCAACAAACAGGGCAGTACACATTCCTATCCCCTTTGCAGGGAAGCCATGCGCGTTTGGGATTGGTCCCTGGAACCTAGTCTGTTTGTGACAGCAGTGCATGTTCCCTGGCTTCAAAACGTGCTAGCCGACATGTTCAGCAGGACAAGACCGCAAGCCCACGAATGGGAATTGCTTCAAGAGGTTGCAGATCGCATCTTCTTTCTATGGGGGAACGCCAGAGGTGGACCTTTTTGCGTCACAATCTACTGCAAAACTGCCCAATTTTTGCTCGCTAGGTCCAGAGCCTGGAGCTTTTTGGCAAGACGTGTTGTCCCTCTGTTGGAGCGAGAGGTTCCTGTATGTCTTCCCTCCCTTTTCCCTCCTTCAGAAGGTCCTTCTCAAGGCTGTCGGAACTTTGCACCATTATCTAGATTGCTCTGCTACGGCCCTGTCAAATTTGGTTTCCATTACTACAACGTCTAGCGGCAGAGTTGCCAGTGCCTCTTCCTCTCTCCTTGCACCTACTATCGCAGGACAGGGGGTCCCTGCTACACCCGAACTTGCGTTCTCTTCACCTGCATGTCTGGCTCCTCAGGACTTAACTAAGGTCCGTTTCGAAGTGTCTGATCAGGTCGCTCAAGTGTTGGTTGAGGCACAGAAACCTGCCACCAGGGCCACTTATGCTATGAAGTGGAAACGCTTTTGCATTTGGGCCACAGCCAAGTGAGTGGATCCATTGGTCTGTCCGGTTAATACCATCCTAGAATACTTGCTTTCTCTCTCTACGAGAAAGGCCTCAGCTATTCCTCCGTCAGGGTACACCTGACCGCCATCTCTGCTTACCATTTATCTGTGTCGGATAAGACGGTGGCCCAGATGGAGTTTTCCAGAGTCTATTTGAGTGGTATTCTCCACATCAAACCTCCCATCAGGGACCCTGTTCCTCCTTGGGATGTCTTGCTTGTCCTGGAGAAGCTTTCTCTTCCCCCATTAGAGCCGGCTATGAAGTCGGAGCTCAGTTTCCTTTCCTGGAAAACACTGCTTTTGGTAGCAGTTACTTCAGCGAAGGCGCATTTCAGAGCTTCAAGTACTCATGTGTAAAGAACCCTACCTTGTTTTGCACAATGACAGGGTTGATCGCCGCACCAGTCAGAAGTTCTTACGGGAAGTGGTTTCAGAGCTCACTTTTAATCAGTCGGTTCAGCTCCCGGTCTGTTACCTGAAGCACTCCAACAGGGGAGAGGCCCTGCTTCATTCCTTGGACATACATTGGGCTCTCAGACATTACCTAGCTAGAACCAAGGCGGACAGGAAGTCTGATCAGCTCTTTGTGTCCTTTGCCCAATGGTCCGTAGGTCGCCTGGTCACCAAACAGACGCTTTCGCGCTGGTTGGTTCACTGCATTTTTTACTGTTATGAGAACCATAATAGGTCAACATCGGGGTCGGTTAAAGCTCATTCTACTAGAGCTATCGCTGCTTCTTTCGCAGCGCTAAAAAGGGTACTGACAGCGGATATTTGTGCTGCCGCTACCTGGAGTTCTGTGCATACTTTCGGCAGGCATTATAGTCTTGACATTATTTCCAGACGCAGAGCAGAGTTTGGCCTCACAGTTCTGCAAGGCCTGGTTTCCTGAGGGATCTTCCCTTATCCTGCTGTTTCCCCCTCCCAGGGGTCATTATATGTTTATACTGCTTGGGACTTGATCCTCATTGTGGAACCTGCTGCAAGAGCTTCTCCTCGAAGTAAGATAGTATAGTTATGTAAGAACTTACCGTAACAGTAAATCTTCGAGAGAAGCTCTTGCAGCAGGTATATTTCCCGCCCTCCTTCCACCAGGGATCAGGCCCCGTTCAGGCCGCTTTTTCCTCTTTGAGAGGTAGTCCATTGACGGTCTCTTTTCTGACCATTGCCTGTCGTTGTCTCGTCTGACGGGGGGTGTACAAGAACTGGAGCATGTGGAACTCCTCCCTTATATAGTGGCGTCCGGGGATGGAGCGGGGTGTGTGTCGCGTTCAGCGTAAGGTACTGCTAGAGAAAAAGTTGCGGAACCACCGTCTGGTGGCATCAGTCCTCATTGTGGAACCTGCTGCAAGAGCGCCTCTCGAAGGTTTACTGTTACGGTAAGTTTTTGCGCAACTGTACTTTCTAGGAGTGGTATATGTTGTTCATCCACACAGACCCACCCGACCTCCCCGACTGTGGACACACACAACCTGGCTTCCAGCGGGCTAAAATCTGGCATCATGGGGCGGAACCGAGGTATATGCCATCCGGGTGGGTGGGAGGAGCCAGCTTGAAGACTTCCGGTTAATCTTAAAATGGAAGGGGACATGCCAAAGAATGTGGATGAACATATACCACTCCTAGAACTACTGTTACAAGTGAGTAACATGTTTTTACAGGTGAGTGACCTGTGTTTCTGAGCCCTCTCAGCCAGTCAGGATGGGGGGTGGCAGTGGATGACAAAGGGGAAGGGGTGTGGGGCAGCTGCAAACTAGGGGTGTTGGCTGCACACTTGAGCAGACTTAGACCAGGTGGTCTGTTTCTGCTGGCACGTTCGTATGGAAGCAGGAAATTCCCTACCCCCTTTTTTTTTTAACGTAAAATACAAATTCCTCACTGCCTTTTTCCATGGGGAAAAATGGTTATGCCATACAACAAGCCTAGTCTTCTGTGCTAACTACTGCTAGCTAGCTAGTTATCTACAACCTCATTAAGAAGAGCACCTAGACCGTGAGGCCTTCAATATCAGGAGTTTTCTGTGTTGATACTGTAACAGCGCTCTGATGTTTGGATTGGTTATGTTGAACATTTCTCTGTTTTACATTCTTTCCTCCCATAGCATTTGTGTCAGCTCCTTCTGTTACCCCTATGCCTGCCCCTGCACCTATGCCACCATCTCGCCCACCCCCTCCTATGGAGGATGAACCTGCCTCAAAGAAGATGAAGACAGAAGACAGCCTGATGCCAGAGGAAGAATTCCTGCGAAGACATAAGGTAGTGTTTGTTCTGACTCCTCAGGGTTGCTGCTGGCTGACACACCAGTAACCCAGTCACAGATCGCACCTTGCGTCACTCAACAGACCATTACCAGTTATCCAACATACTCCCAGGGTCAGTACTGCCCAACCCCCTTACATACAGAGAACAAAAACACTCTCTCTCTCTCTCTCTCTCTCACACAAAATCAACCACACTATGCGAGGGCCAGAACTACCCATCTCTCCCGACCATTAACTCCCTCATCCAGAACCCAACACCTACTCATTAGGGTCAGTATTGTGCAACTTCCTCGCATTCATAACCCACCACTCGTCAGGATCAGAACTGCCCTTCTCCCTGACCAGTAACCCCTTCACAATCAGAACTCAGCATACACTTACCATGGCCAGTACTACCCACCTCCCTGACCAGTAATCCATTCACAGCCAGAACTCACTCAACATGGCATATGCTGCCAGACTCCTGACCAGTAAATCCCCTTGCGTCCCAAGTACACCATGGCCAGTACTGCCCAACTCGCTCACCGGTAAGTCCTTTCTACCCCACAGCCAGGGCCAGTATTAACAAATTTCCTTACCAGCAACCCCCTTACATTCCGAGCCCAACACTAGTGCCAGTTTTGTCAAGAGTCCCTCACCAGTAAGCCTTGCATCCCGCACCCAGCACCAGAGTCGGTACTGCTTTGGGTGTAGAATTTATTCAGTCGGAAATGCACCTTTAAGCTCAAGAGCTCATTTACAAAGGTTCCTCATCATAGATGGTAGTTACATAACTTTAACAGATAAAGTACGTAGGGCATCTAGTAAACGGGTAACGTGCATAGAGCAGAATAGATGCCCTGTGCTTCCTTTGAATAATGTAGTTCTTAAGATTTTGATGGCTGTGATTCAGCACTGGGTAACAGAGAAATGGTTGTTTAACCCACCTGCCTTATTGATAAAAGTTTTTCTTTATCCTGTGTGCCATACTGCACCAGGTTGTGTTTATCCCACCTGCCTTACTGGTCCAGGCTGTGTGTATCCCTCCTGCTTTGCTGACCCGGGCTGTGCTCATCCCTCCTGCCATACTAACCTGGGCTGTGGGTATCCCTCCTGGTGTACTGACCAGGTTGTGTGGGTATCCCTCAGCGTGGTTCGGTTGGTAGCACATCCGCCTCTGGACCAGAAGGTCATGGGTTCTTATCCCACACCGGGATTGGACTTGTACTTAAAACACTGGCATCCGAGTGCAGTATTAGGAGGGTGCTGTACTGCTGGGGTGTGTATGAAAAGCGTTATATAAATGCTGATTAATAATTTTTTTTTTTTTTTTTTACACTTATTCCTAGGCCCCGGGCATCCTTCAGGAGTGCCCACTTGGATGTACAGCCCTAACTCCCAGCCTGAACCCCCGCATCTCCCAGGATATCCTCACCCGAATGACCCCAGGCAGGCCCAACCCCTGGTATCACCTCCGGGACTGGTTCTGCCCTCCCCTGGCAGTCAGCTCCTGAGTGTGAGGTGCCTTACCTGCAGCTGATGGGTCTGCCATGGAGAGAGACCCGAGTGCATCTGGGCCGACAATTGGGATGTGGGCGATCTTACTTTGAGAAACCGCTCTTGCAGCAGGTTACACCATTAGGACTGAAGCCAGCAGGCACCAGGACCCCACGGAAATTTTCTAGCTAGCAGTATTCAGCTGGGACCGCCCTCGACGTCGGTCCCGCCCCCGTCAAGCATAGTATATAAGGGGGCGGTCCCCCAGAATCCCCAGTTCTTTTCCCACCATCGACTTGCCAGCATCGGCCTCACGGTCCTACTGTAGTGCATAACGACTAAGAACTTCTCTCAGTAGTTGTACCAAACTAATGTCGGCATCTCCAGCTCCTCCTTCAGACGGTCACCCTTCCAAGTGTGCCTGCGGCAAACAGATCCCCTTCAAGGATCCTCATTCATCCTGCCTGCGGTGCTTAGGCCCGGACCACGACATCAAGCCCTGCTCCTTCTATAAGGGGTTCAACAGCCGCACCAGGATCCGCCGTCAGAAGGCACTTCAGGGGTACCTTTTGGAAGAAAAACTGAGCAGAATGGATAAGGAGCCTTCCTCCAGAGGTGAATCTTCCTCAAAAGCCCACAAACACTGGGACAAGCACCGAGAGAAGGCACAGTCCAGATCCCCTAACCGAGCCTCGGACTCGCGTAGCTCAGGCTCCACTCGCTTTGACCGCTCTCCCTCCAGGGCTCGTTCTCAGCCCCCTCCGGTCAAGGTTAAGGCTACAGGCGGTTCTTCGGCTTCACTTCAACCCATAAAGACTTCCAGGTCTTCGCTACTTCCACTCCATTCTGGGCCTCATCGAAGTCTTCTGACCATCACCAGACTAAGTCTTCCTCTTCTGCCTGACACCGGGACCCTGACTTCAGATCGAGCTCCCAGCCTCCCAGGGGTCCGGATCCCACACCCAGGAAGACAAAAGACCTGACGTCCCTGAAGCGGATGACGGACCAGTCATTGGCCAAGCACCCGAAGTCAGCCAGGCGTTCGTCAGAGCCGAGGACATCAGCTAAGCACCAGACGTCGGCCAGGCGTTCGCCGGACCCGAAGACGTTGACCAAGCAACTGACGCCGGCCTCACACTCGCGGAGCCAAGACTGCCACCCCACCGGTGGACACCGGTCTCCGGGACTCCACGGAGGAGGACATGACATTGCCTGAGGACCAGGCAGGTGACACAGAGGACACCGGGCTTCCAAGGGAACCTTCACCCACCCTGGAGACACCTGTGGACCAGACGCCCGACCCCGGCGACAGGCCACCGGCACCAGGTCCATCGTCAGGCATGAACATTCAAGAGGTCAAGGATCTCTTCACTTTCTGATGGGACATAATCTGGAAAAATGTGATCCCCGTAAAACCTCCACCTCCTACACCACAGGGGCCATCAGGATGACCACCAACCCCTAAGAAGCATACTCCACCTCCTAGGGGAAGATCTAAGGAATGGAGAAGGCCTCCCTCAAGATCTCCCAGCCTCAAGCGACCCAAACGTTGTTGATACACTCCATCAGGAGAGGATTCTAGATCGGATACCTCTGAAATCTCCAGATCTCCTTCTCCACTCAGCATCCCATCGCCTGACCCACAAGACCTACCCAGGTCACCTCCGCATGATCCCTCCTTCTCTGAGATTATAAGGGCACATCAGGAGAATATGGGATGGGATTCTGCAGATCTCGACCCTGAGAGACAGCACCTTGCCTGTTATCTTCGGCAGAAAGATCCCAAGCCTGTGGTAGTACCACCCTTGGTGGACACTTTCACGGACGTCACCAAGACTGCGTGGAAGCTTCCGCACTTCACCCCCGCTGTGCCGAAGAAAGCTGACCGCCTGTACAAGGCCCTGAAAGAGTACTAGTACTTGGCACAACAACCTCTGGCTGACTCCCTGGTCATTATGGTCTCTCATGACCGGTCCCAACGACCGCAGCATATGTGCACACAGCCACCGGACCAGGAATCCAAATAGTTGGATGCCCTGGGGAGGCGCATGTATGCGGCTGCTACATGCTCCATCAGGTCCCTGAACTACCTATCTCACATGGTTCAGTTTCAGAATGCCCCGTGGGAACAGGGTCAAGACCTTGTCGACAAATTACCGGATGGCGATCAGAAGGCGGAGCTCCTAAACCTCCTTCGCACAAGGTCTGACGTGGGAACCCAAGTGCTACGAGCCACATACAATTCTGCGGACTCGTCTCTCAGAGCTGCAGTTTTGGGCTTCTGTCTTTGGAGACACTCCTGGCTCCGTGTCTCCAGCTTTACCCCGGACGTACAGAACAACATTCTTGACGTCCCATACAACAGCAAAGTCCTGTTTGGTGAACACTCTGAGAAGGTCATCACCAAGCTCCAGGACGCCGGGAAGGCAGTTAGATCCGTTCAAACCATGTACAGATCAAGGCCTGGTTCCTTTCGTAGGAACCAGAACCATTTTCACAGCCAGCAACAACCACGTTCCGGCCTAGGCTAAGTGTTCCCCAGGCAGAGGCCAGCGTTACACCAAACCGTCCCAGCCTGCAGGAATCAGCGTTGCCACAGCATGACTCCTTCCCGCCCCCGCCTCTCCTCTGGATCAACGTGCACAAAAAGTCAGAGGTCGCATCGCTTGCCACTTTTCAGGGTGGCAGTCGATTTACCGCCGACCGGTGGGTACTTCAACCGGTCAAGAGAGGTAATTTCATCGAATTTCTTGACTACCCACCGTCAAGACCTCCCCTGCTTTCCCATTATTCGGGTCAGTGCGCCCTGCTCATACAGCAGGAGGTGCTCGCGCTTCTTGGAAAAGAAGCTATAGAGCACGTACCGCGGAACCAGAGAGGTGCAAGTTATTATTCTCACTTCTTTCTGGTTCCCAAGAAGATGGGGGACCTCCGTCCAATACTGGATCTCAGCGACTTCAATGCTTTGGTCCTCTACAAATGCTTCCCCGTGGTGACCCTTCCAGGTCTAATACCCATACTCAAGCAGGGCGCCTTCCTAGCGTCCTTGGACATGCAGGATGCTTACCTGCACATACCCATGGCTCAAGCGCACGGGAAGTTTTTGCGTTTCGAGTTTCAAGGTCACCATTATCAGTTCCAAGCCCTCCCTTTCGGACTGTCATCGGCATGTCGAGTATTCATAAAGTGCATGGCAGTCGTAGCGGCGGCTCTAAGGAGACAAGGCCACTACGTGTTTCCCTACCTGGACGACTGGATTCTCATGGCACCCTCCCAGGAGGCCCTGATATCCGCCATTCATTGTACTCTGTCCCTGTTCGAGACGTTGGGCATCATCATCAATTAGGAGAAGTCACACCTGGTTCCATCACAGAATCTGCAGTTCATGGGCGCAGTTCTGGACACCGTCCAAGGGAGAGTTTTTCTACCCCTGGACCAAGCAGAACACATCAGATCCCTCATCAGGGACATCTTGGCAAAGAGGACAGTCCCAGCCAGACTGGTCCTTTGCCTGCTCAGACACATGGCTGTGGCCATTGCAACAGTCCCGCTAGCCCATCTCCACATGCGGGTGACCCAGTGGATGTTACGGGTTCAGTGGGATCAGAAGCAAGACCATCTGCAGCTTCCAATTCGGATCACGAATGCCGTAATCTGGGATTGGCAATGGTGGCTAGATTCAAAGAACCTGTTAGCGGGGGTCCCCTTCATCGCACCGTCTCCGATTGTGACTCTCTCCACAGATGCCTCGGGGCTCGGGTGGGGAGCACACCTTGACGGTGTCAGGTCTCAGGCCCTGTGAACAGCCCAAGAAGCTCATCTCCACATAAATATCTTGGAAATGAGAGCAGTTCTTTATGCCCTGCAGGCTTTCCAGTTGGAGATCCCACTGGGTACTCTTCTGTTAAAAACTAGACAATACCGCGGTGATGTATTACCTCAACAAACAAGGAGGCACCCATTCCTAACCACTTTGCAGGGAGGCCATGAGGGTGTGGGATTGGGTTCTACAACACGGCGCAAACCTCATTGCTGTTCATGTCCCAGGGGTGGACAGCGTCATCGCAAACAGCCTGAGTCGTTCTCAGGCCAGAGCCCATGAGTGGGAACTACTCCAGGAGGTAGTAGAGGATCTGTTTCACAGATAGGGTACACCAGAGACCTCTTCGCGTTCCCATACAACGCAAAACTGCTCAATTTTTGCTCACTAGATCCAGGGCCTGGTGTTTTCTGGCAAGACACGTTGTCCCTCTCCTGGGCGGGCAGATTCCTCCATGTTTTCCCTCCCTTCCCATTGACCCAGAGGGTCCTTTTAAAGCTCCACAGAGAGCAAGCGGCGCTGATACTTGTGCCGTTTTGGCCCAGACAGATCTGGTTCCCTCTACTACATCAGCTGTCCCGGGAACCTCCAGTGCCTCTGCCAATCAGCTGTCACTTACTGTCTCAGGAGGCGGGCTCCTTGGTCCATCCAAACCTTCGTTCGCTGAACCTGCACGCCTGGCTCCTAGAGACATAGCAATTATGTGATACGGGGTCTCGCAAGAGGTAGCAGATGTTGTTCACTTGGGAACATAAGCAGCAGGTTGGTAAGAACAGAGGTCTGGGGTTATATTCTGTTTTAACTGAAATATTTGAATAGTTTTGTAAGTGAAATTAGTTCTTTGTGCTTAAAAATTATTACCTTGAGTTAGAACTGTTACTTGGGCTGTGATATTGTAACTTTGGAGGCTTGGGAACAGTTGTTTGGCAGTGATAGAGTGAAATTTGTTTTGTAGGCTTTCTTAAATACTGAAAAGCCACTGGGGGTTGGGATTGAAGGACTGAGTATTTCTGTTTGGGACTGAAATTCGAAGCAACAGGAGCTGGTGGGCCTGTGACATCATACGGTACCTGATGTCTGCATACACACACTGGACTGTTTGTGTTTGTGAGACTTGGGAACTTTATTGGTGGGGTTGAAATTGGGTTTGTAAATAACTGCAGTCAGTATAGAGAGAAACTGTATTCCAGGGGAAAGGGACTGAGAAAAGGAGGTGTGCCATTATAAACGGAGGGGGATAAACAGGGTGGCCATATTCCACAATGGCAGGCATCTTCGGAAGGGTTGTAGGCTGCACAGGCTGTGGGATGGCAATAATTCTCAATTGGGCCTGGAGAGAGGGAGGCTGCCCACTCTGTAGACAGCTGTCTTGTATCAGGAGTGAGGTATATTGGTTAAGGAGTAAGCTGGGGGGTGTCCAAGATAAGGGTGTGGATATGGGCAGCAGAAGGGTAGGGCTGAGGGAGGCTGGGGCAACGCTCTGAAATTACAGGACGTTATGTTACAGCAAGCAGGAGGGGGATATTAGGGACAGAGGACCATTAGATAGGGATGTTGACGCTAAGGGGAAAGAGTACGGGGAGAACATTCTGAATATAAAGAGAGTGGAGGGGGAAGAGTCAGGAGGGGCTGTTGTGCGGAAGCCTAAAACAGCAGACTGTGGGAAGGAAGCTCCTAAGGTGAACAGAGCAAGAGGGGCAGTTTAGAGGTGCAGTCAGGGGAAACTTGGGTTACTTGATGGAGGCTGACATAGTGTCGCAATAAATTTGAGCTACTAAGCAACCTAGAGGGGGAGGAAGAGGTTGGTGGAAATGAGGAAACTTATACAGAGGCCAGGGAGGGAGTCGGATACCCATAGGGCATCACAGACCGGCAATGGAAAGGATGGAAATATTCCCAGAGGGAAGGGAAACATATGTTAAGCAAGTGGGGAGATGCAACATATTGCAGACATGAGGGAGAGAGCATGATTGGAGAAAACTGGGAGACAAGGAGGTGGGAGGCCCCCTTCAGCGGGAGGTCAGTACCAAGGATGGGCCCTAACTAAGGGACCACAGAGACCTCTAGAGGCAGGGGTACTATTACAAGGGGAGGATGGCGGTGTGGGGAAGGGGAACCATCAGGGCCAGGATAAATGGTTCGGATAAGAGAGGGTTAAAGGGGACACCTATTCAGAGGGGGTTTGAGTTAAGTGGGCAAAATAACGAGGGAGGCAGAAAGGGGAGGGTGACAAGGGGGTCTCTAATAAGGCAGGAAGGCTCCCATGGAATTGAGATCATGAATGGGGGGGGGCTGAGAGGGCATAGTGGAGGTAACCGTAAGGATGATGGCGGTGTTAAGGTTCTGTTATTGGGAGACTCGATGATTAGGGGTATCCAGTGGGAGGGACAGGGGGGTGGATGCCATAGCCAGGTGAAGGTAGTGAGTATCTCTGGGCTGACAGTGACAGAGCAAAGTTCATAGGTGTATGAAATGGTTAGGATTGTGGAGGAAACCGGTTTCCTGGTGCATTTAGGAACTAATGATCTAGAGGAAATAGCGTTTGGAAATCCAAGCAAGATTCCAAGAACTTGCCAGAGTCTGTCGGGATAATGGATGCAACATTTCCTTTTCGGAGATATTGCCAGTACCAAAGACCTCAGTGGAGAAAAAAATGAAGCTCACAGAGGTTAATGACTGGCTCAGGAAGTGGGGTGAAGAGAGTGGGTTGGAGGTGTTAGGGAACTGGAATGGAGTTTGGGAGGATAAGGGACTGTATGCCAGGGACAGGCTTCATCTTGCCCCATTAGGAAGGAAGTCCTTAAACAGGGATGGCTGACTACATTCAAGAAAGGTGGGGTTTAAACTTGTGAGGGAGGGAAGGGATAAGGAGGGCTGACCAGAGCCCTCTCCTCCAGATGAGGGAGTAGCTTTCAAGCCCAGGGGAGGGAAAACAGACTGGGGGTGGAGGTTTCAGGAGGAGCAGAGGGAGGTTGGAGTATAAGGAATCTGGGTGGGGTTGACAAAGAGGATCGGGATAAGGGTGGGGTTGGTGCTAGTAAATGCCAGGAGCTTGGGAAACAAGTTGCCAGAGTTCCAGGCCATGCTGTTCGGTGGGGGGTGGATGTGGCGGCGGTCACGGAGACGTGGGCCAACAAAAACCATGACTGGGACCTAAACGTGCAGGGGGTACACTATGCTTAGGAAAGATAGAAAGGAGGGCAGAGGGGGTGGAGTGGCTATGTTCATTAGAGATGACATAGAAATTGCTAGGGTAGAAGAGGCAGAGGGAAACGTGGAGGCCTTATGGGTCACCTTACGATCCCCAGCAGGAGATGAGGTCAAGCTGGGTATAGTATATAGGCCCCGGGATGAGTGATGTTCTAGAGGATGGTTTGCTGGACAACATCATTGCCCAGTGTGGACCAAAAGGGGAAGGAGTGGTGTTGATGGGGGACCTTAATATGCCAGGTACAAACTGGGGAACCATGTCCTCTAAGGTGGCCAAGGAGCAGAGGCTGCTGGACGGCTTCCAGGATGTGTTCTTAACACAGCATGTAATGGAGCCCACAAGGAAGGGCATGTCCTGGACGTGGTTCTGGCAGATGGGGATCTGGTAAGGGACATGGTTGTACAGGACCCCCTGACTGGGAGCGACCACAATACTGTCTGGTTTCAAATAAGCATGGGGGGGGGTGAGATCTAGGACACTGGCAGTGGACTTCATGGGGGCAGACTTTGTGGGCATGGGAAATATTCTCAAGGATCGCTTGAAGGGGATGACATCAATGACAAGTGTGGAAAGGAGATGGGAGGTCATAAAACGGGGACTTCATGAGGCAGTCAGGATCTGCGCCAAGTTGAAACGTAAGGGAGCAAGGTCACATAAACCATGCTGGTGGTCCAGTGAGGTACAGGTAGCAGTCAAAGAAGGCGGCCTACAAAAAATATAAAACAACAAGAGGGGATAGGGATAAGGAAGTGTACCATCTTTCATCTAGAAAAGTCACCCGTTTGGTGAGGGGAGCAAAGTCCAGTAAAGAGCAGTGGCTGGTGCAGGGGATACATGGAGGGGAAAAGGGGTTCTTCCGGTACATTGGGGAGTGGAGAAAAACTAAGAGCCATCTCAGCAGATTGAGATCAGAAGAAGGGTGGGTGGAAGAGGCGAGGGACCAGGCAGAGGTATTTAACGAGTACTTTGCCTCTGTGTTCACTAGGGAGGGGGATGGGATATCTACAAAGCAAGGCACGAAGGGGATAGAAGGGGCAGTAAGTGGGATCAGGGGAGCAACAGAAATTGAGCAAGAGGGAGGGAGAGGTACCCCAGGGGTGTCGCATCTGGATAAGGATAAAAAGGCCAGTAAGATGGAGGGGACATATGATGCTATCTCCGCCAAAAGGGTGTGGTTAGCCCTCAAGGCCCTAAAGAAAGACAAATCTCCTGGGCCAGATGGCATTCATCTGAGAGTACTGTGGGAATTGGCAGACATACTTGCTGCACCCCTGGCGGAGCTCTTCAACAGGTCACTTGAGACAGGGAGGGTACCTAGGGATTGGCGAGAGGCACATGTGGTGCCAATCCATAAAGGGGGGTCGAGGGAAGTACCAGGTAACTATAGACCCATCAGTTTGACCTCGGTGATGGGAAAATTAATGGAGAGTATACTAAAGGAACAATTGGGGGTGTACTTGGAGGAGGTGGGAGGTCTGGATAGTTGGCAACATGGGTTTGTGCCAGGTAGGTCATGTCAAACCAACCTTGTGGAGTTCTACGAATGGGTAACATCAGAACTGGACAGGGGAAAGCCTGTGGATGTATTATTCTTGGACTTCAGTAAGGCGTTTGACTCTGTCCCCCACATTGGTCTGATGGAGAAACTGATGGGGTTAGGAGTAGGCCCTTTGATGGTCAGATGGGTTGAAAACTGGCTAGCTGGACGCACTCAGAGAGTAGTGGTCTGTGGGGAGCTCTTGAGCCCTAGAGAGGTTGGTAGTGGGGTACCGCAGGGCTCAGTCCTGGGTCCGATCCTGTTTAATGCATACATATCAGACATCAGGGAGGGTATAGGGTGTGAAATTAGTCTCTTCGCAGATGACTCCAAGATGGGAGCAGTAGTGGAGGGAGAAGAGGGGAGGTTGGCCCTGCAAAGGGACCTGGACACCCTGGAAAGTTGGGCTCACACGTGGAAATTAAATTTCAATATCACCAAGTGCAAGGTGTTGCATCTTGGTGGAAACCCTAAACACAGGTACACCCTGGGAGGGGAGGCACTGGAGGCCTCAGTAGGGAAAAACCTAGGGGTCATGGTGGTTGCATTTTGAATAACTCTGAGCAGTGCAGGAGAGCGGCTAGCAAGGCAAACAGGATGTTGGGATGCATCGTAGGGGATCGCCTCTAGGAGCAAGGAAGTGATTCTGCCGCTGTACAATGGACTGGTTAGACCACACCTTGAGTACTGTGTACAGTACTGGAGACCACACTTGAAGAGGGACATACAGCTCCTGGAGGGTACAGAGGAGGACAACTAAGATGATACGAGGGCTAGGGGATTTGACGTATGAGGACAGACTTCAGGAGCTCTGCCTGTTTTCACTGGAGGAGAGGAGAGGCGGGGGGTGGAGAGACATGATTGAGGTCTTCAAATACCTCAAGGGAATAAATAGGGTAAACATGGAGGGGATCTTTAGAATAAAGCAGGGAGGTATCACCAGAGGCCATAGTTTGAAGTTGGAAGGTAGAAGGGTAAGGGGGGAAAAGAGGAGGAGGTTTTTCACTGAGAGGGTGGTGGACCCTTGGAATGCACTGCCTGGCGAGCTGGTTCAGAGATCCACAGTGGAGGGCTTCAAGAGAGGGTGGGACAGACGCAGAAAGTGGATGTATCAGATGATGGCCTGTCCCAGTGGGGTGGGGTTGGATGATGGGGGTTTCTGGAGCACAAGGGATGGGAGGGCCTCGGCACCCAACTAAGGATCTAAGGTTTGAGCAGACTCGATAGACCATAAGGCCTAATCTGCTGGCGAATAGTATGTTAGTATGTATGTTCCAGCGGCTGCTAGAAAACCGGCCACTTATGCTACTTATGCCATGAAATGGCGCAGATTTTGCCTCTGGGCTCAGGCACGGGGGTTTTCGCCAGTGGATTGTCCAGAAGGGTCGATTCTGGACTACCTCCTGTCTCTTTTTCAGACAGGCTTGGCCTACTCCTCGATAAAAGTACACCTTTGTGCCATCTTGGCCTATCACACTCCTATAGGCCAACATCCCATAACTCAGTTGGAAACAGCACGAGCCTTCCTGAGGGGTGTTCTCCACCTTAGACCTCAGATTAAGGATCCTGTTCCGCCATGGGATTTACCCTTTGTCCTGGAGCAGCTTACGCTGCCACCTTTTGAGCCAGGCGTGGATTGCAAGCCAAGTCTTCTTACATGGAAGACGTTTTTAGTTGCCGTTACTTCGACCAGAAGAATTTCTGAACTTCACACACTGATGTGCAAGGAACCTTATTTGTTTTTTCACCAGGACTGGGTATCCCTACAGACTAATCCGAAGTTTCTACCTAAGGTGGTCTCAGCTCTCACTCTTAATCAGGACATCAATCTGCCAGTGTATTTTTCTAAATATTCTAATCGAGGAGAGGCCCTGTTGCACACTTCAGATATGCGTAGGTGTCTTTGATACTACCCGACCAGAACCAAACACCACCGAAAATCTGACCAGCTTTTTGTCTCCTTCGTCCACAGGATGATGGGAGCTCCCGTTTCCAAACAATTGCTGTCAAGGTGGCTCATACATTGTATCATGTTATGTTACCAGAAGCATAACAAACCCTTACCGGGCTCGGTTAAGGGTCTTTCCACAAGGGGGGTGGCTACATCCTTTGCGGCCTTAAAGAACGTGTCCACCTCAGCCATCTGTGCAGCAGCTACTTGGAGCACTGTGCACACCTTCATCAGGCATTACAGCCTGGACGTCACATCGAGGCGAAGAGCAGGTTTGGTCTAGCAGTCCTTCAAGGACTCCTGTCCTAGGCTTTGGTTCTATTAGTGATTTCTACCTTCCCTCCTGCCAATGGTGAGGGATTTCCAGTATTGCTTGGGAATCTGTCCTAATGATGTAACCTGCTGCAAGAGCTGTTTCTCAAAGTAAGATAGTACAGTTACGTAAGAACTTACCATAACAGTAGATCTTTGAGAATTGCTCTGCAGCAGGTACTCCCCCCACCCCCACCCCAGGAGATAGATTTGTTCCGATATTCTTCTCCTAGGATCAGGTGTTCTCAACACCACTCTGTCATTTGTTGGCGGATCCTCAGTCTCCTTTTCTGATGTCATCCAGCGGCCGGGAGTCTCTGGCAGGAGAACAGGGGATTCTGGGGCACCGCCCCCTTATGTACTGTACCTGAGGGGGGTGGTCCCCGCTGAATACTGCTAGCTAGAAAATTTCCGTGGGCTCCTAGCGCCTGCCGGCTTCAGTCCTAATGGTGTAACCTGCTGCAAGAGCTGTTCTCGAAGATCTACTGTTACGGTAAGTTCTTGCTTAACTACTTTCCCCCCTGGGGCCACCGTCATCTCACCGGTGGTCTAAAGGGCCTTTTTCTTAGTTTTTTCCCCCTGAGCGCAGTCATGCACTGGCATCCGCACGCTGCTGCCCCATTGATGCCTGCCATGCTTGTCCTCGATACTTGTTCCCACTCAAGCAATACCCCCGCTCTCCTCCGGGGGTCACTACTTCGCTGGGAAGACCCCTGGATCCCTCCCCAGGGAGAGGAGAGCTATCCCACTGACGCTTGATCCATCTCCTCCCTGCCGACTCCCCCAGCACCCGGCTTGCTCCTAACCTGGGTCGTGGTGTAGCGAGGTGTGGCATCCAGTGCCTCAACCCTCAGTGCCACCGAGCCGGCCTGATTATTATTCTTGATTCTTCTTTTTACTGACCCAGGCTGTGTTTGTCCCTCCTGCTGTACTGACCCAGACTGTGTGAGTATCCCTCCTGCTTTGCTGACCTGAGCTGCGTTTATCCCTCCTGCCATACTAATCCAGGCTGTTTATTCCCCCTTGTCTACTGACAAGGTTGTGTGCTTATCCCTCCTGCCTTACTGAACAAGGCTGTGTTTAATCCTTCCAGCCTTACTCGCCCAGATTGTGTTCTTACTTCGAGAGAATTCCTGCAGTAGGTCATAACATATAGGACTTCACCCCCGGCGTCAGGACCGCATGGCAAACTTTTGCTAGTGGTGTCTGGCAGGGGAACACCCAACTGACGTCACGTGACGACCTTCAGAGTGACCCTATATAGGGGGCGGTCCCCATGCCCACCTTCCATTTCTTTCCCGCCATCAACCTGTGCACGTTGGACCTCGTGGTAAACTTGGCTCCAGTCAGTCGGCATTTTGAAATAAGTATCCCTTTTTTTTTTTCTCTAGTAAGTTGGTTTTATTTCTTGTATGTCTTCTCAAACACCAAAGACCAAAACGAAGTACGAAAAGTGTGGCACGCAGATCCCTCACAAGGACGGCCACAAACTTTGCATCATCTGTCTAGGCCCGGACCACAACACTGGGGTCTACCCGGACTGCCAGTCCTTTAACAGGTCACTTTCAAGCGCAGGCAGCAGGCCCTAGAAGCCCACCTCTTGAAATCCAGAATGGCCTCCTTTGAACAAGAGCTGCAGAAGCTGAGGGATTCCGCTTCTTCACCCTCTTCGGACTTCAAAAGAAAAAGAAGCACCAGGAGCAGGAACTGTCAGACGACCAAGATAGGCTCACCTCCAGTAAGGTCACGACGGACAAGGCCGCTACTCCACCGCTGGCTTTGGTCATAGTCCTGGCCTCCTCATCTGGCTTCTCCGGATCAATATCTACCTTCCAGATGGGCTCAAAGTCTGGCTCCAGCTCCTCTGGGGTCTGCACGGCTGCTGGCGAGTCGGACTCTTGCCCAGAGGGAGCCCGTGCGGCACCTGCCAGTAAGTCGTCTGGGGGTTTGTCCGTCAGCACTTCCGATATCCACCTGGTTGAAGCTCGCCCATCAGGGGCTACTGCCAAACCACCTGACGCCCTGCTGAGCTCACTGTTGTACTCTGACCAGCCCTCCTGCCAAGTTTCTGCAGGGCAAGAACCTTCCTAGTCGCCGCCCGTGGCGACTCCTCTGTTTTCCGACCCTCTATCCGGATCAGAGGGGGAAGAGGGTCCCTTGGATGTGGTAACTCTTTCTCCCCCCACTCCAGGGTTGGTTCCCACGCAGTCCCTCACAGGTTCCACCCGGCAGCCTTGACGCCTGAGCCTGCCCTGTGTTCATCCCCTTTTCTGTCTGATCTTTCACCAGTTCCGACATTGGAGGTTCCTCTGCTGGACCCCGTGCCTCTGAAGACTTCAACACTGGGGTCCACGGGCAGTCTCCTGTCTGCACCACCGCCAGGGCCATTACCGCCGTCCCTGACGTCCGCTGGCCAGACACCAGTCCTGTCATCAGAGACTCTGACATCAGACAAGACGTTGCAGGACACTTTGTTTTTGCCTGCAGGCAGGGGAAGTTCTCGTTGGTGCTGCCGCCAGGGACCCTACCTCCGTCCTTTATATCTGTCGGCCAGACAACAGCCCTGTCGTCAGAGGCTCTGATGTCAGACAAGCCGATGCAGGTCACTTCACTTTTGTCTGCGGGCATGGGAAGATCTTACTTTGAGAGGGCTCTTGCAGTTGGTATTCACATATAGGACTGACCCGCCAGGCGTCCGGACCCCACGGAAAAATTTCTAGCTAGCAGTCTCTGGCGGGGGACCGCATGTCAGGTGACGGCATCATGCGACGTTGGTATAAAAGGGCAGTCCCCCATGCCCGCCTTGCAGTTGTTTCCCTGCTGTCTGCTTGTGAAAGTTCCTTGCGGTAGAGTTCAACATTCGTCAAGCGCTCCTCTCGAAGATCTACTGTTGCGGTAAGTACTTAAATAATTGTACTTCTAGGGACGTGGATATGTTGTTCAATCCACAGTTACTGGTAGGTTCCTTGCCACTTTAAATCTTGCCGGAAGGTCTTCAAGCTGGCTCCTCCCACCCACCCAGGTGGTAAAACTCTCGGCTCCGCCCCATGACGCCAGATCTTCCTTACCACTTGGAAGCTCAGGTTCCCTCCTTAGTGCTCTGCGTTTTAGGTCTGGATCCACACTCTTCGGTTAAACCGAAACTCATTCTAAAGTTTAAAAGACTTCAGTCTTCCTTTTCCCTCACAGCTGCGATGGATAAATCGACTCCCAGATTTCATCGGTGCCCCGTGGGCAGATGATGTCCCAGACCGATCCGCACTCCTTGTGCATTTATAGCCTTGGACTCTGCCATGACTCACAGGCTTGTGAGTTATGCAGATCCTTTTCAGCTTCAGTCTTGGAGGACCGCGCTGTCCGATTGCTCTTGGGGCGACCTGAAAAACGTTATCCTCTGGTCATGTCGAAGGAGGCCCATTGGGCGGTGTCCGCAGTGGTGGGCTCAGCAGAACAGCTAGAGCAGATGATCGCCCTTGAGGAGGAGGCGGCCCAGGCTGCATCACCATCATCCTCGGTCGCGGCATTTATCCCGCTCTCCTTGGGCTCTTCTTATACAGCTTCTTTTAAGGAGCTTTGCCAATCCCTCTTCACCAATTGAGAACGGCCATCGGGACATTCTCTCGGTCCAAAAAGGACGACTCCAAAGGTAAGTCCCACCGTCTATGTTCATGGGAGCGGAGAGGTCCCTTCCTCGGATAGTCGACACTGACTGCCCAGGTTGCGGCCATACCGGCTTCACGGTGTCCCTGACGGGTCAGCCGTCGAGACATTCATCAACGCGTCGAGATTTTTCTCGACCTGTCGGACGGTTGGTCGACTGGAAAAACAGACAACCCTTCTTCACCGGTTCCCCCAGTGGAACCTGAAGACTTGCCTTTGCCTTCTGTGCCGGAGTCCCCGGTTAAGGTCCCTGAAACCAAGGGAGGAGCGGGTTTCCCTCGCCCCCTCTGACCCACCCTCGGAATCCCCGGAGTTCTCGGTCTCTGACCTCTTCCAGGTCCAGCCGGTCCCGCCGATGTCGGCGGTCTCTGTCTCCGCACCATTGAAAGCGGCGCCACCGCTTATCCTCGTCATCCTCTTCGGAGGATAGACTCCGATGTAAGTTGCATCGGCGCTAGGAGGGTTTAATGTGGCAGCAGCTCTTATTGTCCCTGAATAAGCCGACTCCGTCGTCTTCCCCAGCCATTAAGTTCCTTGGAATGCTTAGACTCATCTGAGTCCACTGGGGTGAAGTTCGAACCAGTTTCAAAATGGGCCAACTATACCCTCACGGAGATACTGGACCAAGAGGATTCCCCTATGGAGGCATTCCCGGTGGCTGAAGCCATTGTTGGCCCGGCCCTGGAGCTGTGGCAGCGGCCAGCTTCTTGTCCAGCACCTTCGGCCAGGATGACTCGGAAGTATGCTGTCCCTACCAGCTCTCTCTCTCCGGTTTCTCGGAGCACCCCTCTGCGGAGGTGTTAGTGACCGACAGCGTTTTCCGGCATTCCGGGAACGCTTGGGATGTGGACAAGCCACCCGATGAGTCCAAGAAATTGGACTACTCTGGGCGGAAAGTCTGTGCTGCTTTCTCCCTAGGCCTTCCATCAGGCTAGCTTGGCCGTCCTGATGGCGCACTTTTCACATGCCCTTTTGGGCTCCCTGGATGAGGTGATTCCTCATCTACCAGCTGACCTTCAAACGACGGTCACGCAGGTGTGGGATCAGGGAAGGGCGGTGGCCAAACAGCAGCTCCAAATTTCCTTGGATATCACTGACTCGTGTGCCCGGTCAGTAGCGGCCGCAGTGGCCATGCGTTGCAGAGCTTGACTACGGATCTCCACCTTTACAGTGGATACCCAGCACAAGCTGGCAGATGTTCCCTTCCTGTGTACCAACTTGTTCGGTCCCGGGGTAGAGGGTCATCTTCAATGGTTCGAGAAGTCCAACGCCACCTTGGACTCAGTCACGTCTGCCCAGAAGGACAAAAGCCGCTAGCAGCAGCGTAAGCCCTTTCATCCTTCAGCCCCTGCGGCACATCCGGCCCAGCAACACCAGCATCCGGGCCAGCAGGCTCGCACTTGGCACCCCAAAGCCAAGCCTTCTGCTTCCTCCAGCAGGAAGCCGGGAAGGAAAGGTCCAGGCGGCTCCTTGGCCGGTCCTTCCTCCAAGCCTGCCCAGTGACAGGTTGAGGGGTGTCGCCCCCCCAACCACATCACTCCTCCCTGGGTTCCTCTGTGGGGGGATCGCTCCGCCACTTCCTTTCTACCTGGTCCATTACCACTGACCGCTGGGTGTTGGAAGTGGTATGCAGGGATCTGCCTCTGGAATTCAAGCAGTCCCCACCTTATCGAGCTGTCGGCCCACGGGGGGGCTGAGGGTTCCACAGCCTCTCTGTTGGCTCGTCAAGCCAACATTGCCCTGCTCCTCCAGAAGGAGGTGATCAGTGAGGTGACGTAACCTTCTCCAGACCCAAAGTTTGTGTCCAGGTGCTTCCTGGTCCCAAAATGGATGGGGGGCTGGCGCCCCATTCTTGACCTGCATGACCTAAACAAGTTCCTAAGGTCTCGCACCTTCATGATGGTCACTGTGGCTCAGATCATTCCATCCTTGGAATGAGGTGTGTGGTTCTGTTCTCTGGACCTTCAGGACACGTTCTTCACGTCCCAATCTGTCCGTCTCACCAGCGATTCCTCCGCTTCAGGGCAGAGGGATCCTTTTACGAGTTACGGGCCATGCCCTTCGGCCTCTCTCCAGCTCCCAGGGTCTTCGCCAAATGCATGGCAGTGGTGACAGCATTCCTGCGGCGCCGAGTGGTCCGAGTGTACCCTTACCTGGACGATTGGCTGATTGCAGCCCCCACCAGGTTGGAGGTGGAGCGGTCCAGGGATGTGGCCTTCTAGGTCTGCTCTCAGATTGTCGAACCTCATCAACGAGGCCAGATCGGAACTCGAGCCATTGCAGGTGATTCAGTTCATCGGGGCAGAGCTCAACTCTCTTCGAGCCAGAGCACGGCTCCCAGCGGACAGGGCCGAGGTCCTTTCCTCCTTTGCCCAGTCATTTCTGGTTGGGCAATTGCGCCCTGCCTGGGACTTCGTGTGCCTTCTGGGCCTCATGGCGGCCTGCACCAGCGTGCTCCGTTGGGCCCGCTGGCATATGTGTCACCCGCCAGTGGTCACAGCGCTCCAGTCCTCTGGACCAGCCAGTGACAGTGACCCAGGAGATGTGGAACGGCTTCCAGTGGTGGCTCGTTCTAGCTCATCTGCAGGAGGGTATCCCGTTTGTCCGCCCCGAGCCGACGGTCACTCTGACGACTGCGCCTCTGATGGGCTGGGGTGCCCATCTGGGGGAGCTCAGAGCCGACAGTCTCTGGTCTCCTCAGGAGTCTCGATGCCACATCAACCTGCTGGAGATTCGAGCGGTCCAACTAGCTCTCACCGCCTTCGCTCCGTTTGTACGGGGTCAGTTGGTCCAGGTCCAGACGGACAACACCACGACCATATACTACCTAAACCGTCAGGGCAGTACGCACTCCTTGCCTCTGTGCAAGGAGGCTCTCCGCACTTGGTCTTTCGTGATCAGCCTGGAGGTGGATCTCCTAGGCATCCATGTGGCAGGAGCCTCCAGTACTCTGGCCGATGCCCTCAGCCGGATAGGTGCTGCATCTCGAGTGGTCTCTCCTGCCGGAGGTAGTATAAGATCTGTTCTCCCATTGGGGCACCCCTCAGGCGGACCTGTTTGCCTCCAGGGAGAATGCGAAGCTGAGACTGTTTCATGTCCGCCCCCCTCAGCAGGGCTCGCTGCAGGGGGTTGCCTTCTCGAGGCCGTGGACACCGGGCCTCTTCTACACCTTCCCTCCATTTCCCTTGATCCACAAAGTGCTTCTCAAGGCGAAAAGGGACAAGGCGCAGGTGATTCTGGCAGCCCCAGACTGGCCCCGTCAGTTCTGGTATCCAGATCTCCTCAACAGCTCCAGGCTCCCGAGGTGGCTTCCAGCCCGCCCGGACCTAATCTCGGTCAACAAGGGAAAGGTACTCCACCCAGACCTTCAATCCCTGCACTTGCCGGCCTGGTTCCTGAGCGGCTAAAGTTCCAGGCCTTGGGTCTCTCCGACGAGGTCCTCAGCGTTGTTGAGGCATCCCTTAAGGAGTCGACCAGAAAATACTATGCCTTCAAATGGAAGAGATTCTCCATTTGGTGTCAGAATAAGGGGTTGGACCATTGATCCTGTTCTTTGGCTAGCATTCTGGACTACCTGTGGTCCCTTTCTCAGCTAGGGCTTCAGTCAGTGACCCTTAAGGTGCACCTGGCAGCCATCTCTGCTGACCGGGCAGCTTGATCGGTGGTCATGAGGAGAAGGTGGTGGGCGTTCGAATGCCTTGATCACACATCCCCTCTGGTGCAAGAACCTCCATCTCTGTGGGATCTACTGCTGGTACTGGCTAAGCTCATTGGCAAGTCATTCAAACCGATGCACAGGCGTGACATCTTTCACCTGTCGTAGAAGACCGCCTTCTTGGTGGCTATCACGTCAGCCAGAAGGATGGGAGAGCTCCAGGCGCTTTCCATCAAGTCGCCTTATCTGGTTTTCCACAGGGACATGGTTGTCCTGCGCCCCCACCCGAAATTCTTTCCGAAGGTGGTGTCAAAGTTTCACTTTAACCAGGTGTTGACTCTGCCGGTGTTCTACCCCAGTCACACCTCGGAGTCCGAATATAGGTTCCATACTTTGGACCCTAGTAGAGTACTCTCTTATTATAAGGAGCAGACGGCTGAAGTTCGGGGAGAGGTTTGGCAGCTTTGTCACCTACACTGAAGCCGCACCTGGCAGACCTGCAGCCAAGCGGACGATGGGCAGGTGGGTCACCTCCTGCATAGATCTCTGCTGTAGGTTGGCGGGCGTGGAGCCTCCCAAAGGGATAACATCTCATTCTACCCGCCATACCACTGCTTCGATGGCTGCTTCCAGGGACGTCCCTATCCAGGAAATCTGCAGGGCTGCTACCTGGAAGTCGGCACACACCTTCATTACCCACTACCACATCAACCTTGAGTCACGCCGGGATGGTGGTTTTGGGACCTCTGTTTTCCAGTCCTTATTTCCCAAGTAGGGGGTGCGCACTTTGCTTCCCTCCTCCCGGAGAACTGCTAGGAGTCTGCCAGTAAGTGTGGATTGAACAACGTATCCACGTCCCTAGAAATACAGGTTACTCACCTGTAACTGGAGTTCAAGGAGTGGTATATGTTGTTTATCCACACAACC
Source organism: Neoceratodus forsteri (assembly GCA_016271365.2). Lineage (NCBI taxonomy): Eukaryota > Metazoa > Chordata > Ceratodontiformes > Ceratodontidae > Neoceratodus > Neoceratodus forsteri. The sequence continues at coordinate 2,484,880 of JADMNL010000027.1, forward strand.
CTCCCGACCTCAACACGCAACCTGGCTTCCAGCGGGCTAGATCTGGCGTTAAGGGGCGGAGCTGAGAGTTTTACCACCCGGGTGGGTGGGAGAAGCCAGCTTGAAGGCCTTCCGGCAAGGTGATTTAAAGCGGCCAGGAACCTGCCAGTAAGTGTGGATGAACAACGTATACCACTCCTAGAACTCCTGTTACAGGTGAGTAACCTGTGTTTTCCCTGTTGGTGCCACCGCCAGGGCCCTTACGACTGTCCCTGATGTCAATCGGACCAACACTAGCCCCGACATCAGATTTGCTAACATCAGATACACTGACGCCGGGTCCTTCATTTTTGCTCACAGGCCCCCCCGGCTGGTCCTCTGATTACCCTGCCTAATCCTCAGACACCCATCTGGCAGGTTCATCTATATCTGAGCTACCCGACACCAGCTTACCTGGCATCAGACCAGGCGACAGCCTTCTTAGCACCTGGCCCTAAAATGGGTTGTCTTTGTCCTGGACATAAGGGAGCGGGCTACACCCCGCCTTTTTCCCTAGCTCAAGGGGCACCCCTCTTACTACAGAGGCGGACCTTTTTTCTTTTCAGTTACTTCAGCCCCCACAGGACTTCCGGGCTGTCTTGCAGTTCTGGTGGTAAGAGGCCAGATCTCAGCTGGACCATGCCCGGACGCAGCAGGTGGCAGTGTCCTCCTCCACCTCACATATCAGGTTCCCTGGGAACTCAGCCACGGTGCATATTACTGGGGAGACTCCACAGGAGGTCACTAACAGGAGCCAGTACCCTGGACAGGGTAGATGCCTCGATTTTGGAGGCTGAATTGTCCTCTTCCAGAGATCTCTTTGGGACCACGGAGGCTAGGAGAAAGGGTTTCCCAGATCGCCTCCCAACGATTCCTCCTTTACTGGGATCCTTCTTATCCTCCAGACTACCTATGACTGGAATATGGAGGAACAGGGCTCTCAAGCATAAATGCCTTGTCAAACATTTGGACTTGGCTGAGGCTTTGCCTACCCCAATTCCTCCTTGGGTTCCCCCCCCCATGAGGGTCTTACTTCGACTGTCTGGCAGTTGCCCTTTTCGGTGCCATCCATACCCAAGATAGCAGACTGGACTTCTCACTCCGGAGAGTGCTCCTTTTTTGGGTTCCCATCCAGAGGCAGACCTTAGCGCTTTAGCAGTAGCTCAGGATCCCACTCTACAGTCTACACACTCGGGATCCTATCCTCCTGATAGGTAGTCTAGACTGATAGATCACTTGGGGTGTAAAGTCTGTGCCTCCTCTATGTGTGCCTTGTACTCTTTGAATTACATAGCACACATGGTCTCCCATCAAAAAGCTACCCTGGCCCAACTGGAAACTCACCTCGGGTCCATCAAGGATTCTGACCTAAGAACTGAGCTCCCTAAGACCATACAGCTGTCTTAAGTTTTCCTGTAGGCACACTCTGCAAGTGGCTGACGACTCTGTTGATGCCGTTGCTTGCTCTTCTGCCGCAGCGATCAGCATCAGACGCCATGCTTGGCTGCATACTTCCGAGCTGACCCCAAATGGTATAGGCAGCTGTACAAGATGCCCCCTTCCAGGGCTCCGTACTGTTCGGGGGGTGGCACCAAGGACATCCTTATGGGTCTGCTTGACAGTGGCAAGGCTCTGAGTTCTTCTAGGCCTATGCATAAGGTAGACTTCAGATCTAAGTACCCCTCTCTATCCCATCAGAAAAGGCTTGTTAAACAGCCTTTCGCTAGACAGAGGAATACACGGAGAGTGTCAGGCTCCGCTGCCTTCTCTCCCCCTGCTTCCAGGAACCAGCAAGTGGCTGAGAGGACCTTCCCCTCCCAGGCCTCTTAGGCTTAATTCTTGCAACCCTCTCAGCGTCCCCTCCTTTTCCATAAGTGGGACCCACTGGGGAAGGGAACATTAGTATTTCGGAATTTTAGTCCTTTAAGACTAGAATCCTCTCCAGTAAGTATCTAGAGGGATATGTTGCCTTTCCTCTACGCCGTTCCTTTTCATTCCTTGATTCTCATCTCTCCACTAGGAGATGAGATCTAGGTTATTTCCCAAGAACTCTACCGTGGTCGCAGCGTTTAGGGTACAGATGGAAAACTACTTACTCTTCATTTTTCTTTGTTTTTGTTTTATACCCTACGGGGCGACCTACTGATTGTCGCCCCGTCCTCCAGTTTTCATTTTTGCGTTACCTCTGCTCCGTATGGAAAGTGCCACAGGCTGTCCATCCCAGATTCACTGTTGAACGGCAGAGGGACAATCTGTCCTATTTACAGGATGCACAGGTCCCCTACCTACACAGTCCCGCCTTTCCAAGTAATGACTAAGGGTTTTTTCTGGCTTCCCTTACCTGGATGTTTGGCTCAAGGGGCATCCTGGGGGATATTCCTCCTGTCTCCAGGCTCCTTTCCCCTTGATGGTGTACGTAGTCTCTTCCCTCTGGTCTTCCCATGCCCCCTCCCGATTTTTCCTCCATCTGGGCGGTGCTCTGCATTATGTACGGTATAACCTCCTGCAGGTCAAGGCAGATACCTTATAGGAGCAGGCCGAAACTGGTAGCTTTTTCCCGGCCGTGTCTCTACTAGAGCGGCTCTCTGCCTTTTCGGCAGGAGGACTGCGATCCATCCTATCCGGCCCCAGGACTGAGTTGTTCTAATGGGTTACCTTTAAGAGATTGTGAACCCAAGAAGGTTTGTGAATGCTTGCTCCAGAACTCTTAGTTCTGAAGTTGGATGCCCCAAAGAGAGAGAGAGGGGTCTCCTGTGTCAGCAGGTCTCTTAACATGGAGAGGGAAGTATCTCTCGATGCCTTCTAGACCTTCCTGGTCCAGACAGTCTGCGGGTATACAGTCGGGTGCCGGATTGAGCAGGGAGGTATCCATCCATATTACCCATGCAGGGACAAGTTACCGGACAGTTTTTTCTGTCAGCCAGCTTTTCCATACCCATGCTCACCCTAGGCTCCCACTTTGCCTAGGTGAATTTAATTTCTGATCCTACTCCATTAACCTACTGATAAGGAGCTTTCTTTCCTTTAACCCATTGAGGCCCCAAGACGCCTGTAGGCGGCAGCAGAAAACATACTCCTGAGGTCTTTAATGCCTCCAGACGTCCTGCACTTTGTGCCACTGAGGACTTTTGGCGCCTGAGGACGTCGCTCTTTAAAACTTAAATATTTCACAAACTAAAGTGAGTAGAATTGAATGAATAGCACCGTTGAAATGGTAATATTCTGCTGAACAACTTTGCCGCTGATGCTTTGTGTCTGTTATGTATACTTTAGAAGATATTCACATTTTTGTATGGTATGGTGTTAATGGCTGACATTTGTCTCTCAAGCTTCACTTAGCCACCTTAATAAAACAGAAAAGAAATACACGCATCATATTAGAAAAAACTGCTTTTTAGTACAAAATTTGTTTTGTACCTCCATCTAATGTATGGATGCTTAATTTGGTGTCACTCGTACTTTGTGTGTAGCACTTACGGATCTTACTTCGATAAACAGCTCTTGCAGCAGGTTACACCATTAGGACTGAAGCCGGCAGGCGACAGGATCCCACGGAAATTTTCTAGCTAGCAGTATTCAGTGGGGACCGCCTCCGACATCGGTCCCGCCCGTGACGTCAGGCATAGTACATAAGGAGGTGGTCCCCCAGAATCCCCAGTTCTTTTCCCACCGTCGACTCGCCAGCATTGGCCTCTCGGTCTCTACCTAGCGCATGACGACTTAGAACTTCACGTGTTTTCCACAAAACTAATGTCCTCTCCAACTCCTTCATCTGAGGGACACCTTTCAAAATGTGCGTGCGAAAAACGGATCCCTTTCAAGGATCCTCATTCTTCCTGTGTGCGGTGCTTAGGCCCGAACCACGACACCAAGTCCTGCACCTTTTGCCAAGGGTTCAACAGCCGCACCAGGATCCGCCGCCGTCAGAAGGCACTTCAGGCATACCTGTTGGAAGAGAAACTTAGCAGGATGGACAAAGAGCCTTCCTCCAGGGGTGATTCTTCTTCCAGGGCCCATAAACACCAGGACAAACACTGGGAGAAAGCAAGGTCCGGATCCCCGAACCGGGCCCCAGACTCGCGTAGCTCAGGCTCCACTCGATCTGACCGCTCTCCCTCCAGGGCTCGTTCTCAGCCCCCTCCGGTCAAAGTCCGGGCTACAGGCGGTTCTTCGACTCTTCAGCCCATCAATACTGCTAGGCCCTCGACTTTCTCCACTCCCTCTTGGGCCTCGTCCAGGTCTTCTGAACGCCACAAGTCTTCCTCATCGGCCCGACGTTGGGACCTCGACTCCAGATCGGTCTCCCACAGGTCTGGATCCACCACCCAGGAAGACAGAAGACCTGACATCCCTAAAGCGGATGACGGACCCAACGTCGGCCAAGCACCCGAAGTCTGCCAGGTGTTTGCCGGAGCCGAGGACATCGGCCAAGCACCAGACGCCGGCTGGGCGTTCGCCGGACCCAGACTCATCGGCCAGGCGACTGCTGTCCACTTCACACTCACCGGAGCCGAAGACCACCCCCCAGTCAATAGTGGACACCGATCGCAGGGATTCCACGGAGGAGGACACGACATTGCCTAAAGACCAGGCAAGCAACACAGAGGATGCAGGGCTTCCGAGGGAACCTTTGCCCACCCAGGAGACACCCGCGGACCTGACGCCCGACCCTGGTGACAGACCACCGCCACCAGACCCGTCGTTGGGCATGAACATACAAGAGGTAAAGGATTTCTTTACTTTCTGGTGGGACATAATCCAAAAATACATGGTCCCTGTAAAACCTCCTCCTCCTTCTCCTCCTCCTCGTACTTCTTCACCTCCTACGCCCCCTCCTCCACCACAGGGGCCAGCAGGACAACCACCAACCCCTAAGGAGCAGACTCCACCTCCTAGGGGTAGATCCAAGGATTGGAGAAGGCCTCCCTCAAGATCTCCATCAGGGTCTCCCAGCTCCAAGCGACCCAGACGTCGTCGGTACACTCCATCAGGGGAGGACTCCAGATCAGATACCTCAGAATTCTCCAGATCATCATCTCCACTCAGCATCCCATCACCTGATCCACGTGACCTACCCAGGTCTCCTCTGGATGATCCCTCTTTCTCTGAGATCGTGAGGCACATCCAGGACAACATGGTTTGGGATGCTGAAGACCTCAATCCCGAAAGACAGCACCTTGCCCGTTATCTTCAGCAGAAAGATCCAAAGCCTATGGTAGTGCCACCCTTTGTTGACACCTTCGCGGACGTCACCAAGGCTGCGTGGAAGTGTCCGCACTCCACTCCCGCTGTGCCGAAGAAAGCTGACCGCCTGTACAAGGCCCCGAAAGAGGACCAGTATTAGCACAACAACCTCTGACTGACTCCCTGGTCATTACGGCCTTGCATGACTGGTCCCAAAGACCGCAGCACATGAGCACACAGCCACTGGACCAGGAATCCAAACAGCTGGATGCCCTGGGGAGGCTCATGTATGCGGGCGGCTGCTGCATACTCCCATCAGGTCTCTGAACTACCTATCTCACATGGTACAGTTTCAGAATGCCCTGTGGGAACAGGGCCAGTACCTGGTCGATAAATTACCAGATGGCAATCAGAAGGCAGAGCTCCTAAACCTTCTCCGCACAGGGTCTGATGTGGGTACCCAAGTGTTACGAGCTACATATGATTCTGTGGACTCGTCCGCCAGAGCTGCAACTTCAGGCATTTGTCTCCGGAGACACTCTTGGCTCCGTGTCTCCGGTTTTACCCCGGGACGTACAGAAGAACATTCTTGACATCCCTTACAATGGCAAAGTACTTTTTGGTGAACCCTCTGAGAAGGTTATCACCAAACTCCAAATGATCACTGTCCAGGTGGCTAATACATTGTATCACATTCTGTTACCAGAAGTGTAACAAACCCTTACTGGGCTCGATTGAGTCATTCTACAAGGGGGGTGGCTACCTTCTTTGTGGCCATGAAGAACATGTCCACTTCAGCCATCTGTGCAGCAGCTGCTTGCAGCACTGTGCACACCTTTATCAGGCATTATAGCCTGGACATTGCATCGAAGCGAAGAGCAGGTTTTGGTCTAGCAGTCCTTCAGGGACTCCTATCCTAGGCTTCGGTCCAACTAGTGATTTCTACCTTTCCTCCTCCCACCGATGAGGGATTTCCAGTATTGCTTGGGAATCAGTCTTAATGGTGTAACCTGCTGCAAGAGCTGTTTCTCCAAGTAAGATAGTACAGTTACGTAAGAACTTACCATAACAGTAGATCTTCAAGAACAGCTGTTGCAGCAGGTACTTTCCCTCCCACCATCCCCGCTAGAGGTAGACTTGTTCCGATATCCTCCTAGGATTAGGTGTTTCTAACACCACTCTGATCGCCATTTGATGGTGGATACTCAGTCTCCTTTTCTGATGTCATCCAGCGGGCCGGAGAACTGGGGATTCTGGGGGACCGCCCCCTTTTATACGATGCCTGACGTTGGGGGCGGTCCCCGCTGAATACAGCTAGCTAGGAAAATTTCCATGGGGTCCTGGCGCCTGCCGGCGTCAGTCCTAATGGTGTAACCTGCTGCAAGAGCTGTCCTCGGAAGATGATCTGTTACAGTAAGTTCTTACGTAACTGTACTTTACAGGTCCGTAACCTGTCCTTTCTGTTTCCTACCGTACTGACCCAGGTTGTGTTTATCCCTTGTGCCATTCTGACCCAGGTTGTGTTTATCCCTCCTGCCTTACTGACACGGGTTGTGTTTATCCCTTCCACCATACTGACCCAGGGTGTGTTTATTCCTCCTGCTTTACTGACCTAGCTTGTGTTTATCCCTCCTGCCTTACTTACACAGGTTGTATTTATCCATCCCATCATACTGACAAAGGTTGTGCATATCCCATCTGCCTTACTGACTCAGGCTTTTTTTCCCCCCCTTCAGGGACCAGTTATGGTGAGGGTCCAGGTTCCCAACATGCAGGACAAGACTGAATGGAAACTTAATGGCCAGATGCTGGCCTTCTCGCTTCCACTGACTGATCAGGTGAGTACTGCCGATTTTACCATCACCCTACCATGTAGCCATTGTGGTCTTGTCTCAGCTCTTGACTGGTGAACATAGAGGCAGGATGTAGCAGGGGTAATGCAATTAATGCTTCATGTGCAGCTCTCGTTGCCGTATTGCTGCATATCCAGCCTGTACACTGTTTTCTGGTCCAACAACCTGGACAGCATTCGTGAATTATATGACCTTTAGTATCTGTTTTCTATCAGTTCAGGTGATTTGTAGATTTTGGTTTAGTGTGTTAATATGACCCTGAATGCCATGAGGCAATTTTAAACCAGAGGTCCTTTCTCTACGTGTTGGGGCTTGGTCTGTTAGGGGATTCCCAGAAAAGGATGCCTTTTGTCTTCAGCTGAGAGTGGTTAGTTTGACCCGAGTCAGTATGTTCACTGTGGTCTAGTGGCATGATGAGTGTAGATAGTAATCCTGTCCATGTGTGTGCATTTTGTCTAGAGGAAACTCCCAATATCTCTGATTTAATCTTTTTTGCAGGTATCCGTCATCAAAATGAAGATTCATGAGGCAACTGGAATGGCTGCAGGAAAGCAGAAACTACAGTATGAGGTATTGGTCCTTCTGTGTCAGGAATGCAAAGATATAAAGGACTAAGCTTGAATCCCAGTCCTGCCCTTGGCACTAGTAAATTCTTTTTATACGAGGATAAGGTTCAGATCCCAGCTCTGCCCTTAGCATTAGTGCTGATGAGTCAGTTATCAGTACTGAGGATCAGAGTTTCAGTCCCAGCCCTGTCCTCATGCTAGCACTAGCAAATTGTCTTTTTATACTGAGGACCAAGGTTCGCATCTCAGCCGTGCCCTCAGTACTTTACTGACCTAAGTTGTTTTTGTCCCACCTGCTTTACTGGCCCAGGTTCCATTCCACTCGCTGTACTGACCCAGATTGTGTTTATCCAACCTGCTTGGACTAGCAAATCTTCCCTCTGTACTGAGAATCAAGGTTCTAATCGCTGCCATGCCTTGGGTTCAGTCGCTAGTAAATCATCCCCTTGTATTGAATTCCTACACATTGAATGGGAGGAGAGTGTCTGCTGCTCTGTTAGGGTCGGACTAGAAGTTTATCATTTGTTCTGAAGCCCAAGTTACAGCTGGTCTTTTTTTTTTTCTCCGATTTTTACAGGGTATATTCATCAAGGACTCAAACTCTGTGGCTTACTACAACATGACCAATGGATCCATTATCCACCTGGCACTGAAGGAAAGAGGAGGCCGAAAGAAGTAGCCAAGAGGGCCCCTTACTTTAAAAGGGGAAGCTTTGGCCAAAACCTGATATCAGCAGAATGCACAGCTACCTGAACCCTGCAGCACCGTTAATACCCATTACTAGTGTGAAACTTGCTTTCTTACAGCTTCATGTATGCCAGAAACTGTACATTGTGTCAAGATTACAGTCACTCTGTGTGCTGTAAATCTGGTTAGAACAGAACTGCATCTGTAAATTGAGGAATTTCTATTTCCTACTTTCCTTGTATTTTGTGTAGTGTCTATTAAATTTCACATTGTTTGGGGGGGGGGGGTTCATTGCCGCTTGGTATTATCTGACCATCTTTTATCACCTGATGATTGTTTGATGGCCTGTGTGAAACAAGTTGTGGTTCTCGATCCACTTCCTAGTAGACAGATATCCACATTAAAAAAAAATAACCCTCAGTTGGCACTGATGTCTACCTGGTTGGCATTTTCACATAAGTGGCCATGGACTGAATTGGCATGGGGTCTGAAGAAGTAGCCTGTCACCCATCAGATGGTGGGCATTTTGTTTTGAGGTTGCAGTCACCCATGCTGTACCTGCCATCAGTCTACTGATCACTGTCAGTTTGCCACTCTTCACAAGCACTGTAAGATTCACTAAAACAAAAAAAGTGGATTATGCTCACCTTCCCAAATTGTTTGCTTGGGTTGTTTCTTGTGCTCTGACAGTGGCTGCCTGCCTTTGTTTTTAAAGGCCTGAAGGCAGTAGGATCTATTGGGTAATCTACAAGAGGCTTTTTAGTTTGGGCTCAGATTTAAATGCAATTCTGTGTCTTAAAGTGATGCAAACAGTTCTTGTTTTGTGATGTAGAAAGTTGTAAGATGGGTTATAACTATATCCATAGTATAAGAGTAAAATTCCATATATTTACTCCTCTGTCTGCTGGTCATGTCTCTCCCACATTTGAATATACATATGCTATTTGATGTTATAATTTTTAGTACACACCATCTTTGTACCATTTCTATTTGGGGAATTTGTTTTTCTGGTTAATGGTAACCCTTCTTAATATTCTTCTTGTCTCTGAACATCTGTAAAGGTTCAGGGTGTTACAGTAAGAGTCAAAAGACAGAACTTGACACCCCACCTTCTGCCCAAGCACTGTTAACCTGTGACTGCCTCCCTGCTGGAGAAAGAGAAGTCCTTCCGTGGGTACAAAGTCATATGGACAAAGCCAAGTGACAGCAAGCTGAAGTACAACCAAGGGAGTCATTCAGTACTGTCGGGGTTGGCAGCCTGACGAGCAGGTTACATATTCTCAAATCCCCTTCACTTGGTGTTATTCCTCCTTCCCAGCGACACAAGTCATTGCTAGCTCCATCAGACCATTCCAGTTGGATGGAACGCCTTCCTGGTATTCTTGCATCAGAAACTGTGTGACGTGTACCCTCTCTTAAGAAGTGAGGGTTCAGACACCGCCCCCCCCCAGAAATGATCTCTTCACCTTGTCACAGTCTTAGCTCTGTGTGGGGTGAAGTTTGGGGCAGGTATGGGCCTCCAGGAATTGAACTGTTGCTGGGAGGTGCCCAGGCTTTGTCGGGGAGCGGGGTGGAAGTAGGTAAGGACACATAGACCTAGAAAAGCTCATTGTATGCCTACCCGGCTTCATCTGCTGGTGAGGAAAAAGAAGCAGATAGGCTGCAAAGACATTCTTTGTCTCCATGCTGTTGTCTCAGATGTGTGCATGCTTATGTCTGTGTTGCAGGACAATAACCAACTCTTGGCTTGTAAGCCATGGGCGTCCCTACATATTGCCACCACTAGGTGTTGCTGTTTCCCAAATGTCTGCATGGTATTAGTCTGTCGGTTTTTGACTTCTCTGGTCAGGTAGAAAAGAGTGGTGGCATGTCCAGTCAAGAGGTAAGTTGAAATTGAAGAGTTTTTAAGAGTGCCCTTTTATGCAAACTCTCTAGTCTTCCGCTGATTTCTTAGCCAGGAGTACACACCTTGCTTATACAGGGACTGTTTAGTTTTTTGTTAAAAATGTTTGAGGTTTCTGTAACTGTTGGACTGTCCTTTTCCTACAGACCACAGAGCCCTCCCGACAACTGCCGAGCAAGATTGGGGAGATCTTCCTGGACATGGTCTCCACCACTCATTCACACTAATGGGACTACGCCGGAGGCGCTAAGGACCCAGTGGGAGCCCAGAATTTTCAGGAGGGCTGGCGCCTAGGTAGGGCTGCGAGGAAGTGGCACTGCGAGTCCAGCTCACGCCATATAAGCTACCTCAGCATCGACCCTCCAACCGCCTCAGTTCCTTTTTTCTCACCGTCTAGTGCGCTTCAGTGACTACGTCGCTCGCCTGCTGGGAGTCAAAACGTTTAAGTCCATACGACAGCAGCTATAGATTTTCAGTATTGATTAGTTTTATTATTTTTGTTCAGTTTTAGTAAAATAGTTTATAAGTAAAATTTCTCAGAGAAGTCTTCAGCCCTTCCTCGACTGAGTTGACCATGAGCAGGGCAGGTGATAGTAGGGAGACTTTGTATAAAAACTGTGTTGTCAGCAGGGCTGGGTCTGGTCCGCCACCCTCTGCGGAGGGTCTGACTACAACAGTCTTGTGCTTTCGGGGGGCAGTCTTCCCAAAAGCACAAAAAGAAGTTCCATTCTCGATCCTAGTCGAGGACTGTGCACCATTCGGCCTCTAGTTCTTCGGCCTCCTGGTCGAAAAAGAAACAGTACCACTTGAGGTTGCCTTCTAGTACGTCCGCATGTCAGTCATTGGTTACTGGTGGCAGGGGCCTGACTCCAACTCCTCCCGGGTCTCCTCTGGATGCTGTTTCTCGTGACTAACATGCTTGACCCCGAAGTCCCTGCTGCCCCATGGGGAGGTCCTCCGGTGAGCAGTGGATTTGGTGGTTGTCCCGTCTGCCCAAGCAGGTGAGTCCGTCACTGGGGCCTTCAGGTCTTTCGATTTCAAACCTGTGGGCAGGGTGGTTGGGGCTTCCTAGTCACTCTGTGCCTTTGGTGCCGTCGATGCCGCACTCTGGTGTTTTTTTTTTCCCCTCATAGAGCTGTGGCACAGGGGTCTATACCAGTACCTTTTATCTCCTGCTGAATTTCTCAGACTTTCCTCAGCGAGTCAAGGGTTGGGAACCTCTGGTTCGATGGCTCCGGCTCCTCCGATGCCATGTCCTGTGCCGACGCCGCATGCATTCTCTGTGACCACCTTCTGTTTCGGCGCCGGGGGCACCCATGCAATTATCGCGACTCCAGGGTTTTCAACCCCGATTCACGCTGCTCCTCCTCTTTTTCCTCCCTTTCTCATCTATACAGTCCCTTCTGGACTAGTAGGAGATGACATTGAACCCGATCCTGATCTTCGATTGGAGGACGACTTTGATGCCGATTCCTCCCTAGGGGTGGTGAATAAACCTTCTCTTTCAGCAGAGCTTCTGGTCGAGGACCTTTCCTTTAAGTCTCTGCTTAGAAACGTGAATGCCACTCTCCCTCTCTTCCCCCCCACCCAGACTTCAGAGATCGATCCTGGGAAATTGCTGCATCTGCAGTACCTGCACGTTCCGGACGTTCCTGTGGAATTGACTCCCCCCGTGCAACCCTCTTTTGAGACTCTTTCGCAAATGGTGTGGGATAATCTGGCGCTTATTCCCTCTGTGGCCAAGTCCATAGATAGGAAATATGCCCCTTCCAAGGATCTACCCATTCTGGCCTCGCAAGCCTTTGCTGATGCCATAGTTGTCCTGGCAGAGAGTGACTAAGCCATTCTCCCACAAGAATCCACAGTGTGTCCGATTAAACAAGGAAGCTTGCAAAATCGACACTTTGGGAAAGCAATTCTTTGCTGCTTCCACCATGTGCATGCATATTGCTAGCTACCAGGGATATTTCTCTCAGTATGAGTATACAGTCTGGCATTTGCTCAAGACCACAGTAGAAGCATTCCCGGATTCGAGAGTTAACACACAGCTTCTTCAGACCATTACCAGAGGCATTGAATCCAATAACCAGCAACTAAAAGCTGCCATGGATACCTTTGACACTGCCTCCAGAGCAGTAGCAGCCGGTATATGCACCCGACGCCACTCTTGGCTGCGCACGTTGGGATTCACAAATGATGCCCAGCAGAGAGCCATGGCTTTGCCTTTTGATGGTACGTACCTTGTTTGGTCATCGGGTCGAGCAGGCACTAAAGGCAACACAGAAAAGTAGAACGGCTATCAAAACGTCCAGACCGCCATCCGCAGCCCCTCACGGGCAGGAACTAGTGTCAGTTTCATAATCATTAGTCCTTTCGCGGTAAGGGCAGAAGGAGTTTCAACAGGAACCAAGCCCCTCAGCCGCAAAAGAAAACACAGCAGAAGGCACAGGACCCCAAAACGCCTAATGCCACCCTCTGAGATTACGGCCCGAGTCCAACCTCAGCTATCCGAGGAGCACTCTTCCTCAGCAGTAGGAGGGCATCTGATTCAATTTTACAGCCAGTGGAAGTTAATCACATCAGACAAATGGGTACTCAAGATAATCTGCAAGGGGTACTCTCTAAATCTTTCAGAAACCCCTCTGGATCACCCACCCAAACGGCAGCCCAAGCTCTCTGTCTCTCAGACCTTCTTGCTTCTGAGATTCATGGCCAACAACAGGACAGCAGAAGTAGTCCCGCTGGATCAGCGGAACACAGGTTCTAGGAGCGTGGATATGTTGTTCATCCACACTCTTTGGCATGTCCCCTTCCACTTTAAGATCAACTGGAAGTCTTCAAGACTGGCTGCTCCCACCCACCCGGGTGGTATATACCTCAGCTCCGCCCCATGACGCCAGATCTTCCTTTCCGCTGGAAGATTCAGGTTGCCTCCCTCGTGCTTACGCATTTTGTAGGCCCTGGCTCTAAAACCTTCGGTTATTCTGAAAATTTGTATAGTTAGCGTTAGCGATAGTAGTTACTGCTTAATATGGAAGATGAGACTTCCCTGGATTTGTTGGTGCCCTTGTGGCCAGAAAATATTCGAAGTGATCCCACACCACGGTCTGCTTCCTCAGTGTCGCCTATGACCGAATGCGATGTGTCTCGCCTTCATCCCAACGTTTCACGCTGCACTATCTCACACGCCTGAAGCTGGGAGGCCGGAGAACCAGAACCTCCGGTGTGAAATCAAGGAGGCTTGGTTGGCAGTTTCCCCGGCTGGGGAATCCGCCGAGCAATTGGAATGCATGCAGGCATTCGAGGAGGAAGCGGCTCGTGCTGCAGAGACTTCTCGGAACTTCTTTGTTCCGCTCAACCTGTGCTCCACCTTCTCTGGTTCCTTCTGAGAGTTGTGCCAGTCTCTCCCGACCAAAGAAGAGGTGCCTGCTGGCTCGCACTTCTCTCGATCCCGTAAGCGGGAGAAGGATCCGGGATCATCTTCGTCTCTGGCTTCCACCCTGGCCATTACTTGGCTTTCACCTCCTAGGCTGGAGCTGACTCCATCGGAGCTGATTAAACCGGTTCCCCAGCCCGCAGAGCAGATAAAACCAATAGTGGTGGAACCACCGCCCAAGCAGCCTGTGGGAGGGTCTCCTACCAAGGAAGGCGGGCCGGACACCGGGCTTCCCCAGCGTTTGTCAGTCACGGTCACCCAGACTGCTCTTGGAGAGTTGAAGGTGACCTGGGCTGTCGGCCGTTATATCCGGATTCCTCGGATTTGGATGTCACTGGCCTGCATTCTCATCCTGCGGATGATGAATCACCCATTGGCTTAGTCAGAGGAAGGTCCCTCGTGTTTTAAGGGCATTCTTCGCTTCATCTCTGAGTCCACAGGGATGCCCCTGGAGCCAATCCAGAAAAAGGTGGAGTACCCTCTTACGGTCATCATTGAGAGAGGGGATACCCCGATGGAGGCCCTTCTTGTGGCCGAGGCTATTGTTGGCCTGGCCTTAGAACTCAGGCAGCGCCCTGCCTCTTGTCCAGCTCCATCTGCCCATATGGCCTGGTGACCGCCTCTGTGTTTAGACATACTGGCAGTTCTGCCGGTACTGACTACCCTCCTGATAAAGAGCTCAAACCTTTGGACCATTCAGTCAGGAAGGTCTGTGCGGCTTCCTCCTTGTGCCTTCGCCAGGCAAGTTCGGCCGTCGTCATGGCACACTTCTCTCATGCCCTTCTAGGGTCTCTGGATGAAGTCCTTCCACATCTCTCCATGGACATGCAGACCACGGTCAAGCAGGTTCGGGATCAGGGCCGAGCTGTTGCCAAACAGCAGCTTCAGCCAGCCCTGGACATTGGGGATTTTTGTGCCCGTTCGATGGCTGCCGCAGTTGCCTCTTGCCCCCAGGGCTTGGCTGAGGCTCTCCTCCTTTGCCGGCAGATATCCAGAACAAACTCACTGACGTGTCCTTCCTAGGCGCCGACCTGTTCAGCCCAGGAGTGGCTAGTCAACCTTCAGTGCATTGAGCAGTCCAGTGCCACCTTGGACGCTACTTCTGCCAAGGCAAGAACTAGCAGAAGAAAAAGAAACCTTTTCAGCATTCTTCCCCTGCGACTCAGCAGTCCTGCTTTCAAAGTGGACAACAGCAGCAGCAGGCTCGGGCTTGGCACCCCCGACCCAATCCAGGGGCCCCCTCCCCAGGCCCGTAAAGGAGGCTGAGGTTCAGGTCCTGTAGCCGCCTCCTCCTCCAAGCATGCTCAGTGACGGGGCGGGGGCTGTGGTCCCCTCTCCCGTCGCCTCAACTCTGGGTCCTCCCGTGGGGGCCGGTTCCGCCACTTCCTTTCCACCTGGTCCTCTGTCAGTTCAGACAGATGGGTTCTTGAAGTGGTCGGTCAGGGACTGCCTCTGGAATTCGAGCAGTACCCTCCAAGTCGAGCCCATGCCCCTTCGGAGGAGAGAGTATCCACTCAGCCTCAGTCTGCTCTCCAAGATGACATTGCTGAGCTCCTCCTTGAGGAGGCAGTAGCTCCAGTGGCAGATCCTCCAGCAGACCCAGGCTTTGTCTCCAGGTACTTTCTGGTTCCCAAGCGGACAGGGGTCTGGCACCCCATTCTAGATCTGAACGACCTGAATCAATATCTCAGGTCATGCATCTTTCAGATGGTCACTCTATCCCATCCTTGGAGCGAAACACGTGGTTCTGTTCACTGGATCTGCAGGACACGTTCTTTCCCGTCCCAATTCGTTTGTCTCATAAGCGGTTCCTCTGCTTCAGGGTCGAAGGGACTCTGTACGAGTTGTGAGCCATGCCGTTTGGCCTGTCATCGGCCCCACAGGTGTTCACCAAGTGCATTGCAGTGGTAGTGGCCCATCTCGGGGTCAGGATTTATCCCTACCTCGACGACTGGCTCCTAGCAGGTTCCACCCAAGAGGAGTTGGAAAGGTCCAGGGACCTGGCCCTCCAGATCTGCTCCCAGCTTGGCCGCCTCATCAGCGAGGCCAAGTCGGAACTTGTGCCTTCTCAGGTGATGGGCTTCATCGGGGCAGAGCTCGACTCTTGTCAAGCCAGAGCTCGGCTCCCGGCGGACAGGGTGGAGGTTCTTTCCTCCTTTGCCCAATCATTTCTACTTGGGCAGTTGCACCCTGCCCGGGACGTTCTGCACCTTCTGGGTCACATGGCGGCGTGCACCTCAGTGGTCCGTTGGGCTTGGTTGCACATGCACCCCCCCCTCCAATGGGAGCTGGCCACCCAGTGGACTCAGTGCCATAGTCATTTCGACCAGCTGATCACTGTAACCCTGAAGATGTGGGATGCTCTCCTTTGGTGGACTGCCCCAGACAGGTTGCAGGAAGGGATCCCATTTGTCCACCCCGAGCTGATGGTCGTCCTCACGACCAGAGCCTCTCTCATGGGCTAGGGAGCCCAGATGGGGAACAACAGTGCCCACGGGCTCTGGACCCCCGAGGAGTCCCAATGCCACATCAACCTGTTGGAGCTCAGAGCAGTCAGACTGGCACTGTCAGCTTTCGCTTCTCAGCTCCGGGGGTCAAGTGGTTCAAGTCCAGACGGACAGTGCCACAACCATGTACTACCTCAACAAACAGGGCGGCATGCACTTCCGTTTGCTGTGCAGGGAGGTGTTCCACATCTGGATCCCCGTGAGCCAATTGGAGGCAGATCTCCTAGCCATCCATGTGGCAGGAGCCTTAAACCATCTGGCAGATGCTCTCAGCCGCTTAGGCCAGACATCCCACGAGTGGTCTCTCCTTTCAGAAGTAGCTTACAGCCTTTTCTCCCACTGGAGCAAACCGATGGTGGACCTGTTTGCCTCCAGGGAGAACACCAAGCTGAGGCTGTTTCATGCCCACCCCCCTCAGCAGGGCTCGCTGCAGGGAGATGCCTTCTCAAGGCTGTGGACCCCAGGCCTCCTCTGCGCTTCCCTCGATCCACAAGGTGAAGGAGGGACAAGGTGCAGGTGATCCTTGTAGCCCCAGACTGGCCACACCAGTTCTGGTAATCAGATCTCCTCTGCCTCAGCTGCAGGCACCTGGAGCAGCTTCCAGCACACCCGTACCCTGATATCACTTAATCAGGGGAAGGTATTCCATCCGGACCTTTAATCCCTGCACCTCACAGCCTGGTACGTGAGCGGCTGGAATTCCAGGCTTTGTGTCTTTCCGAAGATGTCTACACCGTGGTAGAGGCATCCAGAAAGGAATTGACCAGGAAATGTTATGCCTTCAAATGGAAAAGGTTTTCCATTTGGTGTCAGGGCAAGGGCCTGGACCATTTATCCTGTCCAGTGGCTAACATTCTTGACTACCTTTGGTCTCTCCAAAGGGGTCTACGGTCATTGACCTTTAGGTTGCACCTGGCAGCCATCTCTGCTTATTGGGCGTGGGCCGGTCAGCCGTTGTTGGCACAGGAGACAGTGGTCGGGCTCTTTTTCAGAGGCCTGGATCACATATCCCCTCCGGTATGTGAACCTCCACCTCCATGGGATCTTCTGCTGGTACTGGCAAAGCTCATGGGCAAGCCATTCGAACCAATGCACAAGTGTGCCTTGTCACACTTGTGGAAGACAGCCTTCCTGGTGGCTATCCCATCTGCCAGAAGGACAGGGGAGCTCCAGGCGCTTTTGGTGGACTCCCCTTATCTAGTCTTCCACAGGGACAAAGTTGTCCTATGCCCCCACCCGAAATTCCTTCCGAAGGTGTGTCAAAGTTTCACCTTAACCAGGTGTTATCCATGCCGGTATACTACCCTAAATACACCTCGGGGGCAGAGTACAGGCTCCATACTTTGGACCTGAGACATTTCTCCTATTATAAGGAGAGGACGTCGGAAATTCCGGGAGAGGTTCGCCAGCTGTTTGTCATCTATGCTGAAGCCGCTTCTGGTAGACCTGTTGCAAAATGGACTATTGCAAGGTGGATTACATCATGCATAGGCCTGTGCTACGAGTTGACGGGCAAGGAGCCTCCCAGAAAGATAAGAGATCATTCTACCCGCCATACTGCTGCATCGGTGGCTGCTTCCAGGGACATCCCTATCCAGGAAATCTGTCGGGCTGCTACCTGAAAGTCAGCAAGCACCTTCATCACCCACTACCATATCAACCTTGAGTCGTGCCGGGATGCTGGTTTTGGGGCCTCAGTTCTCCAGTCTCTGTTCCCTAAGTAGGGGGTGTGCACCGTGCCTTCCTCCTCCCGGAGAACTGCTAGGAGTCTGCCAAAGAGTGTGGATGAACAACATATCCACGCTCCTAGAAAAACAGGTTACTCACCTGTAGCAGTAGTTCTAAAAGTGGTATATGTTGTTCATCCACACGGACCCACCCAACCTCCAAGGCTGCAGATGCACAACACCTGGCTTCCAGCAGGCTCAGATTTGGCGTCATGGGGCAGAGCCGAGGTATATACCACCCGGGTGGGTGGGAGGAGCCATCTTGAAGACGTCCGGTTGATCATTAAAGTAGAAGGGGACATGCCAAAGAGTGTGGATGAACAAAGTATACCACTCCTAGAACTGCTGTTACAGGTGAGTAACTTGATCTTATCTGTGTAAGTCTTCACCATTCATCACCATTGGGTGATATAGCTGGAGGTCATGACCCTGTGGGGAGCATTTTTTTTTTTTGTTGGGTAGGCAGAGCGGCAGCCATCTTGCCGCTGCCCTTGAGACCAACGCATTGGTGGCACCTACGGGTTGACCATTATGTGCTGTCGACCGCACTGCCTGTTCTTCATCTCCTGCCGTAGAGGTCAGCTCGTGGGAAGCCAGATCCAATTTGAGGCCTATCGCCTACGCAGTTCATTCTCCAGTTATTTCTCATTCCGCAGTCCTTCGGTGCTGTGTCCTGCCGGTTCTAGTCGTCTTACTCGACGTCGCTGGTAAAATCTTTCCATTTATTTTATTCTTGGCGACGTCAAGTCTGTTTTTGGAGTTTTTTTCTTCTTAGGTCATGTCTGGGTCGGTGGGCAAGAAGACTTTGAAGACTGGACGGCCCCCCATGTGACGATGCCCTTGTGGCCGTAAATTTTCCTTTGCCAGCCAGCACGAATGTTGCCTTACGTGTCTTGGCCCGCTTCACGACATGGATTCGTGCAACGCCTGTTTCTCCATGGACCGCCGGGTCATCAAACAATGCGCATGGAAAGTGAGGCGAGCTCCGCAGACTTTCGGGGGTTGGGTTTGCACTCGGGTCAAGCCACGTACTCTCGCCCTTTCCTCCGGGTCCCCTCTTGGTTCTACATGGACCGAGGAGAAGGGAGCCTCGGCTACTGGCCTGGCCGTTGCCGTTCACAGCGCCGTGGAGCAGGACGGCGACGATGGCACCGTTGGGGCCATTGTTGGCACTGCTCGTGGTGCCGTGGCTTGTCCCGACTGGAGCTGCTGTTCAGGCTGGGACTGTGCCCTCTGTGGATTCCGCTCGCGGTGCTGTAGGGGGCACTGGCTCAGGCATGGTTTTGGTTTCTGGCACCCCCTTTGGCAAGGATGGCACTGGGCACCCTCCTACAGTCTGGCACAGGGTCTCGGCCTCTACCTCTTTGGAGGCGGAGGCGGGCTCTGAGTCAGATGAACAGTCTGACTCCTTGGGGTTGACTGTTGGGGTGGGCAACCCTGTTGTATCCTCGACAAGCCTGAGTCAGCCCCCTTCTGAGGTGGGGTCGGTGGCTAACGAGACTGGGGTCAGAGGTGCTGACCAGCGGGCAGTGGTGCAGGCCACCATTGCTCTGCAGCCCTGTCTTGATGAGTTCACTGACCCCTCAGCAGTGGTACCTCCGCCTGTGGTGTGCCTGGATCGCCCAACTTTGGGGCCGATCAGAGCACCTACGGGAGGGGAGGGTACTGTGCCCTGGATAGCTCCTTTGGGTGCTGGCCAGGGCTGTCAGCTACCTAGGCTGGCCCTCTCAAGGAGGAGGAGGGCTGTTTTGGACTCTGAGGGGCATGTGGTCTGCATGGGGACCTTTTTCTGGAGACCACCCGGGCCCTGGAAGAAGTTGTAGTGCGGATCTCCGCTCTTCCTCCTCCTCGGTCTCTTTGAGGGAGCCCCATTCTTTTGAGGTAGGGGACCGTCCTTCTGGAACTATATGGCCCCGGTCGCCTCACAGGGGGGATTCTTCCGGGAACAGCCAAGGCAGCACAGAAGTGGTTGTTCAGCTGTTGGCTGTGGAGTCTTCTGGAGTACCTTCTTTTTCGGGTACTCTTGGTCCGCTCCTTAGCCCAGGCGGAGATCAGTCTGATATCTCTTCTTGGCTCTGTCCCCATCCCTCTGCCTCTGGGAGCAGTTCAGGGCTGTGGCTGCTCGGTTCCCAGCTTACGTTAGGGCAGTGGACAGACAGGTTTCTAGGGACATGGATATGTTGTTCATCCACACTCATTGGCAGTATCCTTGCCGCTTTAAATCTTGCCGGAAGGTCTTCAAGCTTGCTCCTCCCACCCACCCGGGTGGTATAACTCTCGGCTCCGCCCCATGACGCTAGATCTTCCTTACCGCTTGGAAGCTCAGGTTCCCTCCTTAACGCTCTGCGTTTGTGACTGGTTCCTATTTCTCCGTTTGCGGATTTAAAAATAATATTTTGCAAAAGACTTCAGTCTTGATCCTCGCGGCTGCGATGGATAATCGACTCGGTTGCGGAGATGCCCATGCGGGTGAAGATGTCTCAGACGGATCCACACTCACGTGTGTCTACTGCTTAGGCCTTGAGCGCGACCCGCGGGCTTCGACCTGTGCTCCATCTTCTGACCTCGTCCTCGAAGACCCGTGCTGCCGATTGCAACTGGGCCGTCCGAGCGTTTCCTCGGTGAAGTCCAAGGAGGCCCGGTTGGCGGTGTCATGGCGGCGAGCTTCGGCGGATCCTTCGGCGGATGGTCGCCCTCGAAGAGGAGGCGGCGCGGGCAGTATCTTCCTCGGCGCGGCATTTATCCCGCTCTCTCTGGGTTCTTCCTACGCGCTTCCTTTAGGAGCTTTGTCTGTCCCTCTCCACTAAAGGAGAAGGCCTGCGTCTGCTGGACCTTTTCTCGGTCAAAAAGAGGACAAGGTAAGTCCCTCGTCGGCGCTCTGCGGGGCGGGGAAAGACCCTCTCCCGGGCCGTCGACCGTCGGCCCGATCGACGCTGGCTTCGACCACTGGCCTCACGGTGTCCCCGTCCAGGTCAGTTGACGGAGACTCCCACTGATGAAGTGAGATTTTTCGACCCATTGACGGGCTGTCGCCTTTGGCAATTCCCCTCTCCCGGTTCCCCGGGAGGAGTTGAGATCCCGTGGGCTCGCCTGTGCCTCCGGTTCCGGAGCCCCTCGGATGGACCTTCAGGCCGAAGAGTGTGGTTCGGCCGACACCTCCCTGCACCGACCCGAAATTCCAGGACTCTCGGTCTCGGACCTCTAGCCAGGTCCACCCGTTCCCACCGTCCAGGCGGTCTCGGTCTCGGCACAGCGGTAAGCGGCGTCGCCGCTGCGTCCTCGTCCTCCTCTCTCGGATGAGGGAGGCTTGGCGTAAATTCGTCGGCAGTGCGAGACCTTATGTTGCAACAGCTCCTCCTGGCGGGAATAACGCGACTCCGGGCGCCTTCCCGGCCATTAAGTAACTGTCACGGAGCGCCGACCAACCCCTCGACTTGCCGAGGCCTATACCCAGGCGGTTGTTCGGCAAAACCAACTGCTCCACCGATTGCGGTGGAACCTCCGCCTCCACAGCCCAATTGGGGCTCCGACCAAGATTCTCGGTCGGCTGAGGTTTTACCCATCGGCTGTCAGTTACCCTCACTCCCGACCGACCTCGGCAGGTGAAGGTGGTTCAGGCCAGGCAGCTCTTGAGGACTCTTCCGAGTCGAAGATGATTCCTCCTTCTTCTCCAGCGACTGGACTTGGAGTCTTCAGGAGGTCAGCCAATGGGCGATAGCCGTCGTCCTTCCTAGGACTGCTTCGGCTCATCTCGGAGTCTACGGGATGGAGCTCGAACCCGTTCCAAAGCGGGCCAGGTATCCCCTCACGGAGATTCTGGACAGGGGATTCTCCGACGGAGGCCTTTCCGGTGGCCGAGGCCATAGTGGGTCCAACACTGGAACTTTGGCAGCGCCCTGCTTCCTGCCCTCGCCTTCGGCCAGGATGGCCAGGAAGTATCACGGTCCCCGGTTCCTTGTCGGTTTTGAACACCCTCTGCTGAGGGTTGGTTACCGACAGCGTTTTCGAGCCCGGCGCGCCAGGGATGTGGACAAACCTCCTGACAAGGGTCAAGAAATTGGACTATGTCGGGCGAAAAGTCTCGCTGCGTCTCTCTCGGCCCGTCAGGCCAGTTCGGCCGATCCTCATGGCCATTTTCTCACGCCTGTTGGGCTCCCTGGATGAGTCATCCCTCATCTTCCGCCCGATCTGCAGACTACGGTTAAGCAGGTGCGGGACCAGGGCGAAGCAGTGGCAACAACAGCTCCAGACTGCTTTGGATGTAGGGGACTCATGTGCCAGATCGGTGGCGGCGCGGTGGCTATCGTCGGCGGGCTTGGCTGAGGATATCCACCTTTGCGCCGGATACCCAGCACAAGTTGGCGGATGTTCCCTTTGAGGGACTGACCTCTTGACCCTGGGGTGGAAGGTCACCTGCAGAGGATCGAGAAGTCCAATGCCACCTTGGACTCGGTCTCTTCCGCTCAGAAGGACAAAGGCGCAAACCACAGCCTAAGCCCTTTAGTCCTTTCTGTGCCCCAGCACGCCCGACCCAGCAACGTCAGGGCCAGCAGGCTCGGCCTTGGCATCCCAAACCCAAGCCACTTGGCTTCCTCTAACAGGAGGCAGGGAGGAAGGGCCCAGGAGGTCCCTCGGCGGTCCCTCCTCCAAGCCTGCCCAGTGGCAGGCTGAGGGGTGTAGCCCCATCCCGTCTGCCACCCCTGGGTCCCCGTAGAGGCGGCTCCGGCACTTCCGTTCCGCCTGGTCCGCTGTTACCACGGACAGGTGGGTCTTGAGGTGGTGGGAAGAGGCCTGCCTCTGGAATTGAGCAGGCACCACCCTTCAGGCCGTCGCCCCTCGGGGAGCCGAGATCCCCAGCCTCACTGGCGGCTCGTCGAGCCGACATGCTCTCCTCCTCCAGAAGGAGGTGGTAAGAGGTGGTGGACCCTCCTTCAGACCCAGGGTTTGTGTCCAGGTACTTCCTGGTTCCGAAGCAGGACGGGGGCTGGCGCCCATTCTCGACCTACGACCTAAACAAGTTCCCTAAGGTCTCGAACCTTCAGGATGGTCACTCTGGCTCAGATAATACCATCCTTGGAGCAGGCGTGTGGTTCTGCTCTCTGGACTTGCAGGGCCGCGTTTTTCACGTCCCTATCCGTCCGTCTCACCAGAGTTCCTTCGCTTCAGCGGAAGGATCTCTCTTGATTCAAGCCATGCCCTTGACTTGTCTCCAGCTCCCAGGGTCTTCACCAAATGCATGCTGGTGACAGCATTCCCTGCGGCGCCGAGGGTCCGGTGTACCCTTACCTGGACGACTGGCTGATAGCAGCTCCCTCCAGGAAGGAGGCGGAGTGGTCCAGAGATCTGGCCTCCAGGTCTGCTCTCAACTGGGCCTCCTTGTCACGAGGCCAAGTCAGAACTTTCGAGGCGAAGCAGGTGATTTTATTCATCGGGGCAGCTCGACTCTTGAGCAGAGCGGCTCCCCGGACAGGGCGAGGTTCTTTCCTCCTTTGCCCGATCATTTCTGGTTGGGCAATTGCGCCCTGCCGGGACTTCCTCGCCTCCTGGGTCTCATGGCGGCCTGTACCAGCGTGGTCCGTTGGGCCCGCTGGAACATGCGTCCCCTTCAGTGGGGACTGGCCAGCCAATGGTCTGGCAGCTGCGATCCCTTGGACCAGCTTGTGGCGGTGACACAGGGGATGTGGAATGCTCTCCAGTGGTGGACCGTTCCAGATCAATTGCAGGAGGGCATCCGTTCGTCCGCCCGAGCGGCGGTCTCTCTGTCGACCGATGCCTCTCTGATGGGTTGGGGTGCCCATCTGGGAACACCGGGCTCATGGCCTCTGGTCCCAGCAGAGTCGATGCCACATCAACCTGCTGGAGCCTCGGCGGTCCGCCTAGCTCTCACCGCCTTTGCTCCGTTCCTCCGGGGTCAAGTGGTCCGGTCAGACCGGACAATACCCACGACCATGTACTATCTAAACCGCCAGGGCGGGGCCCCGCTCCATGCTTCTATGCAAGGAAGCTCTCCGCATTTGGTCACCGTGCGCAGCCTGGGCGGATCTCCTAGCCATTCACGTGGCAGGGCCTCCAACACCCTGGCCGATGCCCTGGCCGGATAGGGGCTGCATCCCACAGTGGTCTCTCCTCCGCGGAGGTAGTACAGCATCTGTTCTCCCTTTGGGGCACACCTCAGGTGGACCTGTTTGCCTCCACGAGCAGCTGAGTCTGTTCCATGCCCGCCCCCTCAGCGGGGCTCGCTGCAGGGATGCCTTCTCGAGGCAATGGACCCCGGGCCTCTTTCGCCTTTCCCCATTTCCTTGATCCACAAGGTGCTTCTCAAGGCGAGGAGGGACAAGGCGCAGGTGATTCTGATAGCCCCAGACTGGCCTCGCCAGTTCTGGTACCAGATCTCCTCAGTCTCAGCTCCAGGACTCAAGGCAGCTTCCAGCTCGCCGGACCTGCTCTCAGTCAATCAGGGAAGGTGTTTCATCCGGACCTTCAATCCCTGCACCTGACGGCCTGGTTCTGGTGGCTAGGTTCCAGGCTTTGGGTCTTTCGACGAGGTCCTCAATGTAGTTGAGGCGTCCCGTAGAGTCGACCAGAAAATGCTATGCCTTCAAATGGAAAAGGTTTTCCATTTGGTGTCAGAACAAGGGCTTGGACCCTTCCTCCTGTTCCTTGGCAAGCATCTTGGACTATTTATGGTCCCTTTCTAGTCAAGGGCTTAGGTGGCGACCTAAGGTGCACCTGGCAGCCATCTCTGCTTGCAGGCGCGGGAAGCAGTCGGTGGCGCAGGAGAGGTGGTCTGGCGCTTTTTCAAAGCCTTGATCACATTTCCTCAGTCCGGGAACCCCACCTCCGTGGGATCTACTGCTGGTACTGGCAAAGCTCATGGGCAAGCCATTCGAACCTATCACAGGTGTGCTGTCTCTCACCTGTCGTGGAAGACCGCCTTCTTGGTGGCTATCACGTCAGCCAGAAGGATGGGAGAGCTCCAGGCGCTTCCATCGAGTCTCCTTACCTGGTCTTCCACAGGGACAAGGTTGTCCTGCGCCCCACCGAAATTCCTTCCGAAGGTGGTGCGGAGTTTCACCTTAACCAGGTGTTGACTCTGCGGTGTTCTACCCCAATCACACCTCGGAGGCCGAATATAGGCTCCATACTCTGGATCCTAGAGGCGCTCGCTTATTATAAGGGCGCTGGCTGAAATCGCGAGGAGAGGTTCGCCAGCTGTTTGTCACCTACGCTGAAGCCGCATCTAGCAGACCTGCAGCCAAGCGGACGATAAGCAGGTGGGTAACCTCCTGCATAGATCTCTCTATAAGTTAGCGGGCATGGAGCCTCCCAGAGGATAAGAGCTCATTCTACCCGCCATACTGCTGCAGGTGGCTGCTTCCAGGGACGTCCCTATCCAGGAAATCTGCAGGGCTGCTACCTGGAAGTCAGCAAACACCTTCATTACCCACTACCACATCGACCTTGAGTCACGCCGGGATGCTGGTTTTGGGGCCTCGGTTCTCAGTCTCTCTTTCCCAAGTAAGTATATGGGGTGTCTTGCCTCCTCCTCCCGGAGAACTGCTAGAGTCTGCCAATAGTGTGGATGAACAACATATCCATGTCCCTAGAAATACAGGTTACTCACCTGTAACAGGAGTTCTAGGAATGTAGTATGTTGTTCATCCTACCACTCACCTCCCGGCTGACGCTGAACTGAGCTTCCAGCGGGCAGATCTGGCGTCATGGGGCGGAGCCGAGTTATAGCCCACCGGTGGGTGAGGAGCAAGCTGAAGACCTTCCGGCAAGATTTAAAGCGGCAAGGATACTGCCAATGAGTGTGGATGAACAACATATACCATTCCTAGAACTCCTGTTACAGGTGAGTAACCTGTATTTTTCAGCCGCCCTCTGAGGAGTCAGTGCCCTCCAACCCTTCATCCCTCTCTTCTGGGGGAGAGGAGCTTTCTGCCCACATCTCTCCAGCCGTTGATCTCGCTGAGTATCAGTGTTTCCTCGCGAGGATGTTGGAGGACTTGCACCTCACCCCTGCCACTATAAGCATTCCAGAGCACTCAGCGCACGCCTTTCTAGGCGAGTTCAGCGAGACCACCCTTGTGGTGCCTCCCTGGCCTGCTCCCTTTCGGGAGGCGGCGTTGTGCTTCTGGCAGAGACCCTTCTCCGGAGTTCCTGCCCCTAGGGATCTCTGCCAGCGGTATTGCGGGCCCCCCCCCCGAAGTCTCCAGGTTCCATGCCTCCTTCGCAGTCCGGATTGACGCAGTTGGACACTCCTGATGGGCTTTGCGCCCTTCACCGTGACGGGCCCCCAGATCAAGATTTCTCGGATTTTGACTTCTGGGGTAGGAGGGCTTTCTACTTGGCATGGTTGTTGCTTTCCATTTCTGCACATCAGGCCCACTGTGCAGCCTATGACAGGTTCTTGTGGTCAAGGCTAGGTCAACTCCTAGCCTCGTTGCCTGACATGGAGCAAACCAGACAAGCCATTGCACTCTCTGCACGTGGCCTGGAGCTAGCAAGGCACCAAGCGAGGGCATTCTGTGATGCCAGCGAGGTAGCTACCAGAGTCGTAGGGACAGCGATCTGCACTAGGCGGACGGCATGGCTGTGTCTTTCCCGATTGTCACCCTTGGCCCGGCGTAGGGTGATTAACTCCGCTCACCGGAGAACTTATCTTTCCTCCTTATAGAGCGAGACGTTTGTCAGAGCAACTTCCTTCCCCCTCCGGGGGGTCCCTGTCTCACTCTCCCCACTTTCGGGCCTCCCCAGGCCCTGAAGGTTCTCCTCCTCAGTGTGTCACCCACTAAGAGCTAAGGGACTTTGACCCTTAGGGTGTAAAAGAAAACCCCCTTCAGGGGGGGCTCGGCACTGACCCAGTGGTGATGAATGGTGAAGATTGACACAGATAAGATATGAAAATTCAAACATGAAGTCTTGCTATATTATGACAATTGCAGTATGACTGCAGGTTAGAACTGCTCCGGAGGTGAAATAGTTAACTTTCCATGCAGGCATGGAACTTAGAGCGCGAGCTCAGTTGAAAACTCTGTCTGTTGTGCTTCAAACGCAAACTGTCAGATTCTTTACTCCGCCTTGCTGAACAGTTGCTCCGGAGATTTCTCCTTCTGCTCGGTTCATTTTGTCAGTTTAAAAGTATTATTTTTCGTTTTTTAGCAGAAATTAAACCGCAACCGGTCGGTTCAAGCTCTGTCTGTGGTAATGTAAGTATAGATAGGTTTTACATTTATTTTTTCTGTGTGGAACTTGTAATTCTTTATCGGTTCGGTTTGAACCTATCAGGTTGTATTTAAAACCTACTAGTCCTTTTTTAGAGTGCGGTTCCTGGTTCTTTTTGGTTCTAAAAAAAACTGATTTCATTACGGTTTTTTCCACGACCCGTGACACGGTTGGGAACCGATAAGGGTGTCTTGCTTGGTGGATTGCCATAAACGGGCAAGTTAGTTAGGCTGGCATTATGTCTGAGAAACCCAAAAGGAAAACCGGACCCACTGGGTTTCAACACTGTAGTGTTTGTGGGGAAGCTTTTGCTAAGGCTGACCCACACACCACATGTGTCTATTGTCTGGGGTTTGACCACCTCAATTCAGACTGCCAGCATAGATTAGAGAGTTGGTAGGCTCAGGGAAAGGGAGGCCAAAAAGTCCGCTGACCCGGATGGCCAGCCCGGTTCGGTGCCAACTGAACCGGAGGGAGTGCCCTCTGACCAGGGCGATACTTCCTCGGGCAAACGAAGAGCCGGTTCCAGCAAAAAGGACTAGAAAGTCAGCTAGTGTAGAGCCAAAGTTCTCTCCCCAACTGCTGAGGAAATAGCTAAAGCAATTCAAATTGTCCAGTCTCTCTCTCGGTTCCTAACGAACGACACCTTCAGGTAAGCTGCTCGTTCGACGGTTCAAGATTATGATTTTGAGGATTTTATGAACGGGGAGGGGAAGAGGAATATGAGGAGAGTGAATATGGTTTTGAAGATCTGGATGTGCCCATTGATCCGGACATCTCTCAGATAGACCCCTAGGGTTTCTCCTCCAAGGCTTTCTGAGTCCCTTCTCATTTCGTGTTTTATAAAAGAAGTTGCTGAAACTCTCCAGCTCCCTGTTGAGGAAGCTGTTGATGACCAAGAGGAGCCAGACTATGTAGAAATGATGGATATTCCAGAGTCTAGGAGACTGTCTATTCCTTTGCATAAATCTTTTCGGAAACACAGTAAAAGTTTTAAAAACTCCTCACACTATACCTCCTGTGGATAAAAGGATGACAAGAGGTATACCTTATCAGGCTCCGACACTGATTTCCTCACTCAACAATGCAGCCATGTGGGGGTAGTGCAGGCTGCAGCCTGTGACAAGGCAAATATTCCCCTAGCTTCACACACCCCGCTGAGAAGGACTCCAGGAAGATTGATGCTATGGCAAAGAAACAGTACATGGCAGCATCTTTGGGACTCAGACAAGCAAATTATATGGCTTATGCTGCTAGGTACCAGAAATCCGGATGGGATACTGTGCTGGCCCTAGCGAAACAAGTCCCTGACCAGCTTGCCAGGGAGCTGGAACAGGTGGCTATGGATGGTATTGAGGCATCCAAGGTGCAATTTCATGCTGCAGTGGACTCTAATGATGTTTCATCAGTCATGGCTACATCTGTGGCACTTCGCAGGATGGCTTGGCTCAGATGTACTACCTGTCTCAGGATGCCCAGTCTAAGGCCATGGATTTTCCTGTTGTGGGAAATTCTCTATTTGGGAGCAAACAGAGAATTACATGAAGAAAATGGATGAATATAGGACCACCTATAGGAGTGCACAGACCAAGGAAAGGCAGGCCACTCCTCAAAAGCAGCTTCCTAGAGGCAGGGGCAGGC
Organism: Neoceratodus forsteri; assembly: GCA_016271365.2. Lineage (NCBI taxonomy): Eukaryota > Metazoa > Chordata > Ceratodontiformes > Ceratodontidae > Neoceratodus > Neoceratodus forsteri. Next base: position 2,513,633 of record JADMNL010000027.1, read on the forward strand.
TTTTTTAACAAGCCCAAGCTTCCTCCTCTGCCTATGCTCAGAGGGGGTTCTTTAGAGAGAGAGGCAGATGGGGTACAAGCAGGTCTGCTTCCACCCCTCAGCCCAAAGCCCCTGCCAAGCAGGCACCCTGATGGGATTGCCAGGGCAGATTCTGCTCTACCTGTAGGGGGCAGGCTGGCTTACTTTGTCCAGGACTGGAAGTCTTTAACATCAGACTAGTGGGTCCTGGAAGTAGTAAGCCAGGGACTGGTTCTCAGCTTCAAAAAATTTCCAAAGCTGAGAACCAGATCTTTTCCACCTGCAACTCCATCAGAGGCACTTGCCCTAGAGACGGGTCTCTACCCTCCTGGCTCTCAGAGCTGTGGAAAGGGTTCCTCCCCTACACCAGGGCAAAGGTTTGTACTCCAGGTACTTCCTTACCCCAAAAAAGACAGTAGAATGGCTGCCCATCCTGGATCTCAGATATTTAAACAAGCACCTTTTAAAGCCAAAGTTCAAAATGGTGACTCTGGGAATTATCCTACCCTCTCTAAGGCCAAGGGACTGGCTAGCTTCCCTGGACCTCAAGGATGCCTACTTCCATATTCCCATCAGAAGCTCCAATCGAAAGTACCTCAGGTTCGAGCTGCCCTCAGGCCACTACCAGTTCAGAGCAGTGCCCTTCGGCCTCACTTCTGCCCCAAGGGTATTCACCAAATGCCTGGCTGTAGCAGTTGCCTACCTAAGAAGGCAAAAGATTGCCATCTTTCCTTACCTGGACGATTGGCTCTTAGTAGGCCAGTCCCCAGACCAGGTCAATTTACACCTTCAGATAACGCAGCAACTACTTACCTCTCTAGATTTCCTTTCTGAATCTCTCAAAGTCGGTTCTAGAGCCGGTCCAGCTTCTTGCCTTCATAGGCGCAGAACTGAACACACAGGAAGCCAGGGCAAAGACCCTAGTCTCCCTGGCCTCCTCATTTACCCTGCAGGTCTCCCGGCCAGCAAGGCATTTTCTGCAGCTCCTAGGACACATGGCTGCTTCCACAGCAGTTGTGCAAGGAGCAAGATTTCAGATGAGGGACATCCAGTTCCATTTGAGAGCTTTTGGTCTCAAAGAAAGGATCCTCTTACCAAGCTGATCCCAGTAACTCGAACCCTGATCCAAGCCCTACAGTGGTGGCAGGATCAGAGCAACCCTGAGACAAGGGGTTCCTTTTGTCACTCAGTCTCATTCTCTAATCCTTACTACAGATCGTCCCTCTTGGGCTGGGGAGCTCACATGGGCGACCTCACCACCCAGGGTCTGTGGTCTCCCAGGAATCTCTGCTCACGTCAACCTGTTGGAGCTCAGAGCAGTTTTCTAGCACTTCAAGCTTTTTCCAAATCTTTTCAGAACAAGAGTATTCAGGTCAGAACAGACAACACCACTACAATGTGGTACATCAACAAGCAAGGGGGCACTCGGTCTACAGCCTTGTGCACCGGAGTGATGAAGTTGTGGTCTCTGGCTTACTCCCCGAACACCTCCCTTACGGCAGTTCACCTCCCAGGCAAGGACAATGTCCTGGCTGATGCTCTCAGCAGGATTTCCCAGGGCAACCACAAATGGTCACTGTATCCCCTGGTCTTGGGAGTAGTATTTGCCAGATGGGGCACCCCGCAGATAGATCTTTTTGTAGCCCCAGGCAATCACCAACTTCCTCTTTTTTGCTGCAGGCCCCCAGTGTTGGGCTCACTCCCCCTGGATGCCTTAGCCCTCAGTTGAGAGGAAGTTTCTATGCCTTCCTCCCTTTCCTCTCCTGTTCAAAGTGCTAGTCAAAATCAGATCCCAATCATGCAAAGTCATTCTGATAGCTCCGGTTGGGCCAGACAGCCCTGGTATCCACTCCTGCTGTCATTAGCAGTCCATCCTCCCTCTCCCTTCCCAGGAATCACAATCTGTTAACCTGTACCAGGGAAGGGTCTGGTACGAATCTCAAATCTCTCAATCTCAAGGCTTGGTTCTTGAAGAGTTAGAGTTGCTGATTTACACCTTTCCCAAGGTGTAATGGATATATTGAAGGCATAAGGAAAGCCTTCCACCAGGGTTACTTACAGTTCCAAATGGAAAAGGTTTTCCATATGGTGCTCGAAAAGCATATTTCCCCAGTCTCTGCTGATCTACTCACAGTCCTGGATTATATGGTCCACCTGAATTCTTGGGGCTGAGACCAGCTACCCTGAAGGTGCACTTGGCAGCTGTGTCTGCTTTTATTTCAGCAGGTAAATCCTCTTCCCTTTCAGCTCATCCTGTATTTTCCAAGTTTTTAAGGGTTGTTTCACACCAACCCTCCATTCAGGGATCCTGCCCTGCCTGGGATCTTAATGTTTGCATTGCTCAGCTTATGCAACCCCCTCTTTGAGCTCTTGTCTTCAGCTGAGCTCAAGTACTTGACTTGGAAAACTGTGTTTTTGGTAGCCATCACCTCTGCCAGACGCGTAAGTGAATTACAAGCGTTGTCAGTGGAGCAGGAGTTTATTTCTTTTTACAGAGATAAGGTGGTCCTTCGGACTAACAGAAAGTTCCTTCCTAAGGCAGTTTCAGATTTCCACCTTAATCAATCTATTTCACTTCCAGTGTACTTCATTGACCACTCCTCCTCCTCTGGGGAGAGGAAGCTGCACAGCCTAGATGTGAAGAGAGCCCTTAGTTACTACATAGAGCGTACCAAGGGTCATAGGTTTGTCTCCCCCCAACTGTTCGCCTGCTCCATGCTGGGCTATGGACTCTTAAACTGCTCCTGCAGAAATTGCCAAGCTATCTCTCTTCCCTTATTAGTATCTCACATAGTGCATACTCGTTAAGAAAATCTGACTGTATTATGCTTGACATACCAAGGACACGGACTTCCTTTGGTAAACGTGCTATTGCATATGCCCTTCCCTCCATTTGGAACCAATTACAAACCGTACTGAAACTAACTAGCAAAGTTTCAATAAACTTCTACAAATCGCTAAGTTCAGCTAAAATAAAAGACGCCTGTAACTGTCATTAAGTCTCTTCCTTCCCCATGTGTGCCATATTTATCCACTGGTAAGGTTTAATTGATTTGTCATATTAACTGCTTTCCCTTCCCCTTCTACTCCTGGCTTCATCTTTGCTTACGCTCCACTGCTACTCTATCAAATCACTCCCCCCCCCCCCCATATCAGTTGTAGACTGTTTGTTCTAGCTGCCAAAATACTGTATATGTATTACACACCAGTCATCATGTTTCATTTATCAGTATGCAACCTGTAAGTCGCTTCCCTGTCTCATATCAATGTTTACCACCTGCGGTCACCCTATGTGGTACCCTTGTATGTATATCCAGCCTGTATCATGTAATGTGCATTTCATGTATATACTGTTATTACCTATCTGTGTTTGTACTTTTAAGTGTTTATGTCACAGGACCTCCTTGTGAATGAGCTTGCTCAATGGAGTTTTCCTGCAATAAACTTGAACTTGTTCCTCACCTATGGCGAAAATGGTAAAGGGAAGCCAGTCACTAAGAGATCCATTGCCAGGTGGAGTGTCTCTTGTATCCAATTCTGCTATGAGAAGTTGGGCAAAGTTCCCCCCTCAGGCCTGAGGGCTCACTCTACCAGAGGTACAGCTGCTTCTCTGGCTGCTGCCAGAGACATTCCTATTCTAGAAATATGTCAAGCAGCTACCTGGAAAACAGTTCACACTTTTACCAAGCATTACTCCCTGGACATCCAGGCTAGGAGTGATGCTCAGTTTGGCACAGCCATGCTTCAGAGCCTATTTCCTAGGTAGGTTCTGTTCCTCCTCCATGGGGGTACTGCTGTGTAGTCTGCAATTGTCATAATATTGCAAGACTTCATGTTTGAGGAAAAAATTACCTTAGTAATGTTTCTTCTAATGGAGTCTTGGTATATTATGACCTCCTCCTCCCTCCTGCCTGCCCCTCTCAGAACCTCTGTTTTGGGGATGCGGGTGGGCAGTACAGGGTTGGCACTTTTTCTTTAAGCCCACCTTGTTTTTCACCTACCTTTTTGGGTGAATTGGTGTTGTTTTTGCATTTTTGGGTCTCTTGACTTGAGTCTTTGTTTTAGGCCAAAAATGAGTGTTTGTTAGTAGCCAGTTGGCTAGTGTAGGTTTACAGCTTCCACACAGAACCTTAGTGAGTTTTATCTCGTAAAGATCTGACAGTTTGCGTTTGAAGCACAACAGACAGAGTTTTCAACCGAGCTCGCGCTCTGTAAGTTCCATGCCTGCATGGAAAGTTAACTATTTCACCTCCGGAGCAGTTCTAACCTGAGACTCCATTAGAAGAAACAACATTACTAAGATGAGTAATTTTTTCTTATGTACCCACCGTAATTCTCATCTTTCTGTGTATCTTCAACATTCATCACACCCCACCCTTCATCCCCCTGGTGCCTCAGTCTTTGGGTCCACCTCCCTGTCTGTGCCCAACCTCGCCCACCCTTTCTTTGTTAGGAGTGGGGTAAATGGGCACATAGGGGGACAGTGTTCTGGGTAGAGTGGTCAGCATGGGGGGGCACTCCTTCTCTAGTGCGTTTGCTCCTACCTTCTAAATTCTTAGTCCCACCCTACCTCCCTCCTCTATTTCCAGAGATTGGGGCCTCTCCCAATCCCTTAGTTTCCGACTACTTCTTTCTGTCCTCTCAGTCGTTATTTCTCCTTTTAGTTTTATACCTTTTCCTTTTTCCTGTCCCTTGGACTTCCTTGTCCCACCCTCCACTCACTTCCTCTTACCTCTCCGGCGAATCAGAATTGACAGGCAGGCAGAGTCGACAGCGTCTAGCAGCCAACCCGCGAATGCCATGCAGTGCATTGGCCTCGAGGGCAGTGCCGCTGGTGCATCGGCTCCACCTACCAAAAAAAGTATCCCGCGGGGTCATGACCTCCGGCCATGTGCCCAATGGTGATGAATAGTGAAGATGCACAGAAAGATCAGAATTATGGTAGGTATGTAATTTTCATTTTATTTTTTTTCTACTCCCATTATTTCCTAGTTCCAAAGAAAACAGTCGTCATGTGCCCAGTTCTCGATCTCAGGAAGTTTAACAAATTTCTGTACCAGGAAAAGTTCAAGATAATATCACTTGGTACAGTCTTATTTCTGATTCATCAAACGATTGGCTGGCCTCCTTGGACATGCAGGACGCCTATCATCATGTTCTCATACACCCAAACCACCACAAATACCTCAGATTTGTGGCATTGGGTCAACACTACCAGTTCAGAGTTTCTGCCCTTTGGGCTATCCTCGGTACCTCGAGGCTTTACGAAGTACTTTGCAGTTCTCGCAGCGCATCTCAGGAACTCGGAATTCAGATTATCTTACTTCGAGAAACAGCTCTTGAAGCAGGTTACACCATTAGGACTGAAGCCAGCAGGTGCCAGGACCCCACGGAAAAATTCTAGTAGCAGTATCCAGCGGGGGACCACCAACAACATCGTCCCCCTCCCGATGTCAAGCATCACATAAAAGGGGGCGGTCCCCCAGCATCCCCAGTTCTTTTCCCGCCGTCGACTCGCCAGCATCGGCCTCACGGATGTCTGCACCGACAAGACGCGTGAAATAGTCAATTTTTTTCATCTACATCAATACTCCATTTCTGCTTCTCCTACTCCTTCTCTCAAAGGACACCCCTCAAGTGTGCCTGCAGCAAGCAGATCCCCTTTGCCGACCATCATTCGCCTGCATGAGGTGTCTGGGCCTGGAGCACGACACCCAGGCCTGCTTAGTTTGCCAACAGTTCAGTAGCAAGACCTGGATCCGCCACCAAAAGGCCCTTCAGGGGTTTCTTCTTGAGAAACTGAAGAAAATGGAAAAAAGACCTTCCTCCAAAATGGAATCTTTGCATAAGTCAGGGAAGCGCCAGGACAAACATTGGGACTGTGGTAGGTTGAGATTCCCCCAGCTGGGCCTCGGAGTCTAGGGCCAGCTCCCGCTCTACGCAGTCCGATAGATCACCATCCCGGACCTGCTCCCAACCACACACACCCACCCCCGTCAAGGTCTTCAGGGGGGCTCCCCAGCATCTCTGCATCCGCTCAAAACTTCTCGGACGCCCGACTCAATCACCCGGACGGAATCCTCAGACTGGCTTAAAAAGTCTTTCTCTAAATCCAGCGGAGCGTCAGACCGACGCCAGGACACCGACCTCCTGTCCTTCTCCCAGCCTCCAAAGGCCCCAGAAAGGACCACAGAGCTGACGCCCCGTAGGCGGACATTGGAGTCGAAGAAGGCGTCCGACCTGGCACCCGCTAAACGGACTACCGAACCGACACCTGCACCACCAATGCCGGTTGACTCCGGACATCAGGGGTCTTCTGGAGAAGAGGCCACTGCGCCGCTGGATAACCAGACAGGCGACACGATGGATACCGGCCTGCCCAGGGAGCAGTCGCCGGACCCAGTGGTACCTCGGGACCAGACGCCCGACCCTGGCAACAGACCCACACCAACGCCGGGCCCGTCATTGGGCATAAATATCCAGGAGGTTAAAGACCTCTTCACCTTCTGGTGGGAGACCATAAAGAAGGATGTGGTCCCCCCCTTAGCCTCTTCCACCTCCTCAGGGCGCTGAAGGTTCAAGACCCCCGATCTCTAAGGAACCAATCCCACCTCCTGGGGCAGATCTAGGGAACGCAAGAAATGTCCGTCACGGTCTCCCTCAGGGTCCCTAAGCCCTAAACGACCCAAGGGCAGACGGCACTCACCGGGGGATGACTCCCAACTGGACATGTCTGATACCGACAGGTCTCCATCCCCATTTAGTCCCCCATCACTGGACCCACGAGACCTCCCAAGGTCACTACTGGATGATCCCTCTTTCTCAGAAATCATGAGGCACATTCAGGAGAATGTGGGATGGGAGACAGAAGACTTGGACTCCGAGAGACAACACCTTGCCTGTTACCTCCGGCAAAAGGATCCGAAGCCTGTGGTGGTCCCTTCTCTGGTGGACACGTTTACGGACGTCACCAAGGCGGCTTCGGAGCGTCTACACTCGATACCGACTGTTCCTAAGAAAGCTGACCACCTCTACAGAGCTCCTATGGAGGACTTGTATTTGGCGCAACAACCCCTGGCAGAGTCACTGGTCATTACTGCATCTCATTGATTAACAGTCACCAGTGGTTGTGGCCTACCCACCCACCCTTCCCCTCACCCCAGGCATGGCATTTCCTTTATAGCCAAGGTTCTGACATCACTTCCTCAACAGGTCTTGGAGCAGAACTGTCGTATTCTTAGTGCCCAGCACAGTGCATAAAGCGTAAGTATGCGCGCGCGCACACACACACACACACACAAAAAAAAATTGTATATTACTCATTGGCCGAGATATTCAAAAGGGTTGCGCATGCGCAAGTCCAAAAATGCGCCATTCTGCGATATTCAGCAGGAGGCAGTTACGCCACTGACAACAGGTTGCGCAACAGCGCAATGCAAATGAATGCATGCTCAACAGGAGGGGGAGGAACCATGCATAAACTGCGCAACCTGATATTCAGTCGGGTTGTGCATGTGCAACCTGCACCTGCACAACCTTGAGCCAAAAAAAAAAAGGATCAAGTTGAGGGCCACCCACAGGTGAGCTGCTGTATTGAAGGGCGCAACACAGCGGCTGCCACCTGGCATTGGCTAACTTCGATCCTATGCCCCCACCAGCCGATCGCGGGCAGAATGTAAAAACAACCCCCGCCCACAATCTCCCAAAGCCCGATCGCGGGCATACAGTAACATGACCCCCGCCCACACATCTCCCGAAGCCCGATCGCGGGCATACAGTAGCTTGACCCCCATACATCTCCGAAGCCCGATCGCGGGCAGAGCGTATATCAACCCCAGTGCGATCGCGAGCAGAATGTAAAAGCCCCCTACCGAATATCTCCCTGGTGGTCAGTGGACCGTAATGCCCGATCATGGGCAGAATGTCAGTTACAACCCCAAACATCTCCCTGGTGTCTAGTGTCCCCACCCCACGGCCTCCACCCCGCTCCGCGGCGGTGGCGGCAGCATCCACCTGCCGCCCGCTGACTGACTGTCCGTGGGGCTGACGCCCGGTGGTGCAGAGCTGGAGCCAATGGCGTGCAGCCCCTTACCCTCCCTTGACAGTCCCAGATCTGGACTGTCATGTGAGCAAACTGCACGCCCGTGGCTCTGGCCTCTGTAGCGTCAGCACAACACGCAGTCAGTCGGCGGCGGTTGGCGGGCGGGTGGATACCGCCACCCGCCCGGCTGCGGGGAGGCGGGGTGGGGGACACTAAACACCAGAAAAGTTAATGAACATTCTGCCAGCGATCGAGCGTGCCCACTAACCCCAGGAATATTCGAGTGGCCCCCATTGCCCGTGTCGGGCACTGAGGGGTTTCCGTTCTACCCTTGATCGGCGATGAAGCTGGCGGGGATATCGTCTCATACGCCCGCGATCGGGCATTGGGAGTAATTTGGGCGGAAGTTATCATGCTACGCACTGCCGCGATCGGGCATTGGGAATGTTTGAGGTGTCATCTACATACTGCCAGCGATCGGGCATGGGAGATGTTTGGGGGTTGTCATTATAAATACTGCCCGTGATTGGGCATTGGGAGATGTTTGAGGCGGGGTTGTCATTATACATACTGCCGCGATCGGGCACTGGGGTTGTTCCACGTTCTGCCCGCGATCGGGCACTAGAGGTTGTTTCACGTTCTGCCTACGTCGGGCATTGGGAGATGTTTGGGCGGGGGTTTGTCGTGCCACATACTGCCCGCGATCGGGCATTGGGAGATGTTTGGGGGTTGTCATTATACATACTGCCCGCGATCAGGCATTGGGAGATGTTTGGGCGGGGGTTGTCGTTATACATACTGCCCTGATCGGGCATTGGGAGATGTTTGGGCGGGGTTGTCATTATACATACTGCCCGCGATCGGGCATGGGAGATGTTTGGGCGGGGGTTGTCATTATACATACTGCCTTGATCGGGCATTGGGAGATGTTTGGGGGTTGTCATTATACATACTGTCCTTGATCGGGCATTGGGAGATGTTTGGGCGGGGTTGTCATGCCATTCTGCCCTTGATCGGGCACTGGGGGTTGTTTCATGTTCTGCCCTTGATCGGGCACTGGGAAGGTGTTTTCACGTTCTGCCCGTGATCGGGCATTGGGAGATGTTTGGGCGGGGGTTGTTTTCACGTTCTGCCTGATCGGGCTGCAGGGTGCTTGGTCCCGGCGGCTGCTGCCTGGCAGGGTAGCCAGTGCAAGTCCTCAGGGATCAGGCGCACCTACATGCTAATGGCATGCAAATGGGGCCATAATCAGATGCAAATGGTCCCCCACCTTGCATGAATATATGCCCCATTTGCATATCACCTTGAATATCGGAAATTTGCGCATGGCGCAATGGTACTGCGCCACCACAAGTTTAATGCTCAACTCTGACAACTTGTGGTGGCACAAGTTCCACTGTGCCATGCACAGTGGCTATGGCTGGGGGTGATATTCCAAAGGGTTGCTCAATAGCGCAACTCTTTGAATATCGCCCCGGCCACACCCCTGCGCAACTATTTTGAGCAGCGCAAGGGCTTGCACCTCAGAATGGCGCAGTTTGAATATCCGGGCCGATGTGTTATGTAATGTATCTGAAGAGGTATACAATATATGTAATGTGATATACAGTGCATTTGATGTTTTGTGTGATAAATACTGAAGATATTTGTGCTCCAATGTTTCTGTGTAACCTGTATTTTGCATTTAATTAAATATCTTCGGACAGAGCCGGCCTGTTGGCGCAGCGGTGGGATTTCCGCTTGCGACGCCGGCGACCCGGGTTCGGGAATGGACTCGGGTCGCTGGAAGGTCGGCAGGGAGAAGGATTGGGCGTCCTATGGGCTGCTCTCCTTCTCCAGGGGAGGGGGTTGATGCTGGAGCATGGCGATCCCAGCGGAGGCTAAGTCGCACAGCTACCCGGCCTGCATGAACAATTTGGAGGCGGGACAGGGGCGTCTTCACGTCATTGCGTCGGAAAAGCGGAAAAATGGATGGCTGCCGGTCGCCCTCTATAGAAGCCCTTGTCGACTTCAGGTAGCCCCAGGCCGGCCCTCCGACCTAATACAGGTCCTGCGCGAGTTGTTGGCCTGCATCCCGCAGCCCGCCGTGGGGTAAGCCACATGGCCCGGAGGGCTCGGGGCCGTTCAGGGGTGGAAGCCATCGGCCCGTGACCGGGTTGATACCCTGGACGACCGGCAGCTAGGAGGAGAAAAAAGAAAATAGAAAAAAAAATAAATAAATATCTTCGGACATTAATGTTTACCTATGGAAGTGGACCTTTATGTAGGCCAGTTCCATTTGTAATCTTCAATTGAATTTCCTGTAACAACAAGAATGAACAACAAAGATAACATACCAGTTATTATTTTCAAGATGTTTTGTGTGGTTAAGCACTGAGGCCATAGCGTGTACGCTATCTGTTTATAGGAACCCCAAGTAGCCTGTTAGAGTTAGTCATACTGCAAATGATTTTGCTTCACACAAACCACAAAGGGAGACTGTGCAACTAATACATATCGTGCCAGTGAGAGTACTCTCATTTGATTTCAGCAATGAGGTCATGAGAAAAGAAACCATCAAGGCAGTGACCAGTCCAGGGTAATAAATGTAAAGAGATTTTTGCACATAGTGTGTAAATGCACATACAGCAGCCGAAAGAAAGAACGTGAGAGGGAATGGTTTGTGCATAGGATTACTGTATGTCCACATGCATTTACAGATTATACAGTATGTAAAGAGACTTTACTGCAGTCTCAGTAAAGCTATTTAAATAGTCTTTACAGAAAAAAACACTCTTATTATGAACAAAAATATATATTTAATGAATTTTATCTACAGGGGGCAACTCCTGGCTCCTCCATGGCATTATGACACAACCTTGTGTTGACACAGGAAGACAAAGACCCCATTTTTTTGTGGCTTCTATAGGTCAATTTCCATTTTTTTGTGTGTTATCTTTTTTCCCTCCTCTTCGTGCTCTGGGCATAGTCACTCCTTCAGGCTGCCAAGGATGCCCACACCCCTCCGATTGCCCCGAGTCTTCTTACCTCACATTGCAGCCATCTAGAGTAACCCAGCATATCCCTTCGCTGAACGGGTCCCTCTCTTCCGAGAGGGGAAGGCACTGTGGAGGGCAGCCGGCACATTCACAATTGGCCCCATACTACTGAGGCAGACATTGCTCTGTGTGAGGTCCGGAGGAGGTGTGGGCAGGCTAGCAGCCATCATCCAGCTGAGCCCAGAGCGGTTTTCTGGTCCCACAGTTATTGCAGTCCTCTTGCAGTGCTCCCAGTCTCCACCGAGGGCTGTTGCAGAGTGACATGCTCCCTGTACCCACCCCAGGAGAGGAGAGCAGGCCTATGGACACTCAATCCTCATTCTCCCCTGCCAACTGAGAGCAACCAGAGTCCGTTCCCGAACTCAGGTCGCTGGCGTGGCGTGAGGTGTGGTGTCCAGTGCCTCAACCATCTGCACCACCGGGCCAGCCCAATTTTCCATTTTAAATATGGATTATAAGTTATACATAGCCCTCATAGCAAGATTACTACAAACTTACTTCCAGACATTATCAATTTGGACCAGAAAGGCTTTATCCCTAATCAACAATCCAAAGATAATGTTAAGTAGATGATCCTTAGTACTGGTCATGTTCAGAGGTAGAAAACTACATTCTTTGTGATAAGCCTTGACATGGAAAAGGCATACAGTAATGTGTTGTGGAGTTTTCTGTTTCAAATTATGGTCAATTTCAGCTTCACTGAGAAATGTAATTAAAGTCTAACAGGGTTGTAACTCTCTCCAAAAGAATATATCAGAACCAATAGGGAAATATCAAATACAATAAATTTGAACCGTGGCATAAGGCAGGGGCGCCCTTCATTGCCTCTTGTGTTTGCCATATATATTGAGTGCCTGGCACAATGGTTTAGGCAAAATCAGAAATTAAAGGTATTCATATAGGGGACGGGGAACAGAAGTTGTATGTACGTGACATATTGATGTATCTAGCTAACAGAGAAGAGTCTGTTGTGGAAATCTAGAAAGGCTTAGCTGAATTTGGAGAACTGGCAGGATATACATTGAAGGCAGCTAAGATGGAGGTGCTTACTTTTAACCATACGGTTCCCCAGGATCCGAGAGAATATCTTCAGTTTGGGAGGTTAACTAAGTTAAGTATTTGGAGGTAGTACTGACAAAACAGACCAGTAGACTGTTTGACCTAAATTTTACATCTCTGTTCCAGAAACTGCTATCATAGGTAATATCACCAAAGGGTTCATTTTGCTGCCATACAGAGAGCTCCAAGAGCTGCAGACAGATAATGCGAATAGGGTCCAAAAATGGGAGAGGGAAAAAATAATGTGAAGCTACCAAGAAGTGGCATGGAAGGAAGTATTTGAAAATGCTTATAAAACTGCATACTCAGCCTAATGGCAGGATTTTACCTGGAAAATGAGTTTTTTGTTTTTAATAAGACCACATTTGCAGGTGGGTGCAGTTAACCAGGCATTCCCATATCTTTTGGAGTTGTGACAGACTTCAGTTATTTTGGGACACAACACAAAACGCTCTCTACAACATTTTGAGATTGCAGATCCTGTTAGGGATTAAAGAAGCGATCGTGGATATAATCCCAAATGAAATTTGGGGTAGGAAACAAGATATTTATGGAAGCTATTACTAACAGTGACAAGCAACAAAAAACTGGTTCAGGAAGTGCCTCCAGGAGTTCAAATTTGGGACGTATGGGTAAAGGACATTTATAGGATGGAGAAAATAATTTTCTCCTTGAACTTACAATATAAAAAATTTCAAAATAGATGGCCCTGCTGAGTAATGTACATAGCTGAGAAAGATAACACATTTATCCTAAGAAATTGTGGCTCTTCCTATACTTCGGGAACGATGTGGTCCAAAGAGAGGCATGATGTAGGTAAGCAAACTATAGGAAACATCAAAGGTAGAAAGCACTCCAGGACCACTAAATAATGTCCAACCATGGAAATGTAATCAGGGGGCATGGCCATCTGACTCATGGTTCAGCTTAAGTACAGGGTCATGGTGACGTGAATATGCTGTGTCCCTGGCTTACTTGTTATAAAATATGAAAAATAAATCAGTTTGGTTTGCCAGTTGGATGCATGCATATGGAGCCGATCCGTCGCTGAGCATGTTGAGGGGCAAACAAAATATATAAAAAATTGTATCTAACATATTGGTGATAAGCCATATAACACAAACATCAACATCAAATATAGTGACAGTGCTGGGCTTGATAGCTACCGTAAATCGTGCTTTAATACACTCTCCTCAGGTGTATACTATAATGTATAGAAATGCTTTTAATTACAGCATTAGAAAAATAAAGCAAGGGCATAAAGTGCCAATCGGACATTGCGGAGTTCTATGGTTGAGAGGGCTAAACCGAAATAGGTGGAGTGAAAAGAAGAAAGAAGGAGAGAAAAGAAAAAAAACATAAAAAAATGGGAAAAAATATAATGAGATGGGAATAAAAAGGGGTAAGGAGGGGTTTGGGATGTGAAGTGATTTAATAAAGAAAGGGTGCAGGGAAGAGGGACAAGTGAAACTATAGTGTCTAACGAACCAGCTGAAACTGGTTTTCTGAAAAACTGAAATGACATTGATATACCTGATACTCAGTTTAGGTAAAAAAAAAAAGACAAGATACACAGGAAAAGTAATTAATCTACATGATTTTATTTGTTTAGGCTAAGGTAGACTAGTTTACAAACTACATAACGTGATGGTAAACATGAATACTTATAATTGATTATACTTTAAGAAATAAACACCTGTAAAGTTGAACATGTATGGTGTATTGGGAAGTCATAAACAGTGTCCTTTGAATGTATTAGCTTCAGTTGTAAATAAAAGCTATTTTAAGTAATTAGTAAACCTGAAATGCTTGTTGCCCAGGGTGTGTCATTAGCTATTCTAATTATCCACAAATTCTGACTGACAGACCTAGCGCATCTAAACTGAAGGCGTGCTTTGTAAGATATTCCATAGAAATAAGCTACAAATCTCACAGGCCCAGTAAGAGGCAGGAGAGAAAAATTATTTATCCCTTTCAGCTCAAGTAAAATATGTCATTCTCTGTCAGCCTTGCCAGAGCCCTCCACCCCAGGAAATGTGTTTGAGGAACAATCTGTAATTAAAGATAAGTGTATCGAGTTGTGCTTATTTTCCAAGGCTTGTTTCCTTAAAGGCACAAAATTACTAAGTATCAGCATGCCACAAGAGGAAACCTTTTTGCTGGAGTGGAGGCCTGTGCAACGTGTGATATACCTTCCTCCCTCCAGCAGTCTACATCCGCCTCCTAATCCAGTCCCACTCTGCCCATGAAACTGGAGGGGGCTGACCAGGTTACGGGGTATGCCAAGAGATGGGACTGCCATGCGGCATATGGTAATGTTGTGTTGTTGTAGTAAGAATAGCATGTATTTGTTTTGTATGAGTTCCTGGCTGTCCCTGAAAATGGGCAGAGTTCTGCTCGTGGGCACACCAGGTCATAAAAAATAGTAAAATAAATGTGGCATATCTGTAGCCAGATATTACTGGCTTTGTGATTCTTTTGGGGTGCAAAAGCTATGCTTGGAAGTGACCTGGCTGTAATGTCTGCATGCCCAGGCCAGCCCCATAAGTGCTGATCCTCAGGGTGGATTCCCAGCCCCCTACTAAGTTACTGGCAGCTGGGAGGGAACAATTAGCACCCAAACATACTTTAATTTTTTGAAAAAAATAACTGTAAGGGGATTCCAGCCAAGTCATATAGAGGATAAAGTGTGGGCAACAGTTAATAACAGCACTGTGTATGCTTCTAGAGGTTGCCACGGCACCTTGATAGACCCTTTGGTTGCCGTGGCAATGTCGAGAAGCATTCACTGCTGTTGTTAACTGTTCACCCATACTTTATCTTGTATAGTGTATGGTGTGAGTGAGGCAAGTTTTGTCATGGAAATATTTTGTAAAGCTTTGTTTGGCCCCAGACACACACACCCCTGACACGAAGACACACACACACACACATGCACGCACGCGCGCGCACACACACACACACACACAGTACCTTACCTGGGCACAAAAAGACATCTAGGATGTAGCTTGCTTTTATTTGAGATTACATCAGATATAGGAGAGCAATAAATAATACACAGATGCATTAAATATTTATGTCCGAGGCATAGACGATCATAGCGTGTGACGTTACTCGGCGTCACAGGCCAGAGTTTCAGGGATTCAGTTGCTTCCGCAGATTTCAAGAGTTCAGTGCCCGGAGTCAGTGCTGGATCATATGATGCGGTCTGTGCTGGATGATACGATCTGAAAGGTACCTGGGGAAAGTGTGTGTGGGGGGGAAACAGTCTCAGTTAAGCTCTGTTACTGACCCGTATGTGGATAGCAGCCCTGACATTGCGATTACTCGATTATGTTCACAAACAACTATTTTAAATTGTTGTCTGACGAGATCAATCATTCGCTGCTGCCTTCTGATTACGGAGTGCACGCGATGGCATTATATTCAGTTGTACTATCGTGGTGACATCCTCAGGCAGGTACAACACCATCATAAATTCTCCATGATGGTACAACAGCTGTGTATTTGTACTGAATTTTGCCAACAATAACATTCTACTATACACTATAAATTGATGTACCCCTGTATCTCATAATCCCCTGCTGCCGCTAAGCAGGAATTCAAGTCTACAGCTGATCGTAGGCTTTTGATTGGAAGTGTGGTATCTGGCCCAGCTCCTCTTCTCTCTTATGGAGCAATGCGCCCACTGAAGGTTGTGGTGAAGCTCTGTGAAATGTTTCCCCACGCCCCTGCTGTCTAACCAGGGATGTACCCTGTTGTCAGAATACACTGTTTTATCAGGATACATCCTATTCAGACTGTGAACCATCATGTAAATGACAGGAAATTTTTAACCCAATTTGTTCTGTTACATCTTCCCTCCTCCCCCGGTATGAGCAATGCTGGGATGGCCTTGAATGCCCAGCTAACCTCCTGCAGGAACAGTAAGACCCTTGGCCCATCCACAGAAGTTGCTACTGCACCAGAACCTGCAGTCAGGCCTCCCTGGCCAAAGCACATGATTGTTCAGAAGCTGCCTGCAGCTTAGCCAGCCGCCGACTCGGTCAGCAATGTATTATGCACCAAAAGGCTAATACTCTCCAAATGAAGGCAACAAACACCACTGACAGAAACCGGGATCCAAAACATGGCAAAACTATCTGCCAATGAGGGACTCTGATAACTTTACCTTCAACAGTCTTGAGGTGTTTCATGGGACAAGGGAGCCATTTTTTCCAGACATCTACAGTCCAGATCCCAGGTCTTTGAAAATTAATGTAAACTAGACTGGAGTCTGGCTGATTTATTGCAGTTATTTTGCTTGGATACAGACTGCCTTAATCAGCCCCCGAAGTAAACTAAGGAGGAGTTGTGAACCTATCTGAGGGTAACCATAGAGGAACTTTTTGTTGCTTCGGAAATTCATGCCTGAATCAAAGACTTATAACCCCACTCCCACCATGTGTGACCTTGGGGGGCCTAGGCCCTGCTGTAAGATTGTTTGCCCACCCCCGTATTTATAGGTGTTACAGCTCACACACCCTCATTATGCATGAAATGAAATAATGACATATGCAAGTACACAGTCATCAGGCTTTACTAATTGACAGAGCTGCATACTGAGTAGCACAGTAATCATTTCTGTAAGTACTAGAGGTGTAATGCTTGTTGTTGATCTTTTCTTTTTTTGTTCCTTCTGGCTTTACTGTACTGCTTGATCTTCCTGGACTTTA
Source organism: Neoceratodus forsteri (assembly GCA_016271365.2). NCBI lineage: Eukaryota > Metazoa > Chordata > Ceratodontiformes > Ceratodontidae > Neoceratodus > Neoceratodus forsteri. The sequence continues at coordinate 2,530,504 of JADMNL010000027.1, forward strand.
AGTCTTCACCGTTTAGTCACACTTCTGGGTTCTATGCCCAAGGTGCTAGGACACCATGGGAGCCAAAACTCTTCTGGAGGGTCAGCACCGAGATAGGACCACACACGTGCAGCACCACGAGACTGGCTCGTGCTGCATAGGCTATCTTGGCTTCAACCCCTCAACCACCTCAGTTCCTTTTTTCCCTGCCGTTGAATGCGCTTCAGTGACGACATTGCTCGCCCACCGGGAGTCAAAATTTCACATCTATACGACAGCAACATTAGTCATTCCGTTTCGCTATTTTTACTGTCATTTGCTATTAATTAAAAAAAAAATGAATTTCTCTCAGCCCTGCCCATCAACAGAGTCAAATGTGGACAGTCTTGGTGACGGGTGGAATGCTTCTGTGGAAGGCTGCTCTTGCAGCAGGGCTATGTCCAGTCTGCTGCCCTCTCCGGGGGGGGTCTAACCCTGGGCAGTCTGGTGCCCGGGAGGGGGGATAGTCCTCCTGTAGACACAAAAAGCAGTGGGCCTGTTCTTGATCCAGGTTGGGGACCTGGCATTGCTCGACCTCGCACTCTTCCTCTTCCTGTCAGAAGAAGAAGAAATGGAACCATTCAAGAATGCCCTCTGATATGTCTGTCAGGGAGTCTCCAGTAGGTGAGAGCCCTCTGGGTTCCCCAGTGGCTTCTGCTCTCGACGGCCTAGACTCACACCACCAGAGCCCTTCTCTATCCTCTTGTGGGGCTTCTGGTGGACAGTTTCATCATCGGGCCGCTCTTATGCAGCAGTGGGTTCAGAGTTTGGCTCGTTTGCCCTTGCCCGTGGACCCAGTGCCTGGGCCTTTGGGCCTTGGCACCGCTGGGCTATGGATGGAGCTTTTGTACCAGGATCTGTGTTCGGTGCCTTCTCCGGTGCCAGTGTGGTCAATGCTGGCCCTACGTGCCACTCCCCCTCACTCTGTTTTTCAGCAGGGGCCGGCACAGGTACCTACTCCTTCCTTTTTTTTTTCCAGGGATGGCCAGTTATCGGGCTCTTTGGTGCTGTGCATGGTGTTGGAATCATTGATACTGTGTTTGGTACCATCTTCGGTGCTGCTTGTGGTGCCATGGGTGGCACCATTGCCTTCAGTGCCGCATGTGGTGCTGTCAGCTTCAGTGCAGCAAATAGTGCCATTAGCTTCAGTGCTGTCAGCTTTAGTCTTGCATGCGGCGCCATTGGCTTTGGTACCATGCTCAGTTTCATTCCTGGCGTTGCCGGTATATCCCTTGCCCAGGTTTAGCCTTGGTGGGGCAATTCCTGATTTCTCTGGGGCGGATGTGGAGCTTGATGAGCCAGATCCTGACCTCCTCATTTCTGACAGTGGCGACTATGACTCATTTTACAGCTTGGGCAAGAAGTTCTTGCTTCCAACTGAACCTGTAGTTGAAAACCTGTTTTTCCAATCCCTTCTTAAAAACACAGGTTCTGCTTTGGCTCTACGGACCTCCGATGTAGATCTAGGAAGGTTTTTGTGACTCGAATTTCTCCACATTCCTAATGTTTCAAAGAACCTTACGCCTCGTGTACCACCCTCTTTTGAGACCTTGTCACAGGTGGTGTGGGAGAGGCCAGCTCTGATTCCTTCGGTGGCCAAATCCATAGACCGAAAGTATGTTCCCCCCAAAGAGATACCTTTCTTAGCTTCACAACCCATCGCAGATGCTCTGGTTGTCCTCACTGAGAGTGACAAGGCTGTTCTCCCTCAGGAGTCAACAGCTTGTCCTATCAGCAAGGAATCTCATAAAATTGATATCTTGGGGAAACGAGCTTTCGCTGCTGCAACCTTGGGCATGTGGATTGCAAGTTATCAGGGGCATTTCTCTCAGTATAAGTACATACTTTGGAACTCCCTGAAGGCCTTAGTGGAAAACCTCCTGGAGTCTGACTCCAAAATGGAGTTGCTGTGGACTATTACCCAGGGCATAGAGTCCAATAGACATCAGCTCAAAGCCTCTATGGATGCCTACGACACTTCCTCCAGGGCAGCTGCCACCGATTCTGTGTCAGGTGACACTCCTGGCTCAGAACATCAGGATTTTCTTCTGATGCTCAACAGGAGGTTATGACTGTTCTGTTTAATAATTCTCACCTGTTTGGCACTCAAGTGGAGCAAGCTCTAGAGGCTGCTCGGAAAACCAGCACCACCATCAAGAAAGCCAGGCTGGGTCCTTCTGCCCCTCAAAGGGGCGGGAACCATCATCAGTTTCACAACAAGCAGCTCTTTCAAGGTAAGGGCCGAGGGGGTCTTTAATAAAAACCAGTTGTACATAATTCTCATTTCTCCCTTTACAGAGCCCTAAGAGGGGGGCACCCTGTTCATATGCCTCAACACCACCAAGTACTGGACTTTACCTTTTTTTCTGTCCACTACAGGGATACCTGCAATTACAGGAATGTTCCAAGGTTAAGCAGAAGGCACATTGTCATTGCTGCAAGATAATGATACTGTGTGACCCTGAACAAGTCACTTAACTTCCTTGTGTTCCCAGGTCACACCTGGAAACAAGCTTTGGCTTAGTGTGCCTTTCCTGGTTAAACAATGTTCCCTTTCCCCTTTAAGACTTACAGTATTACATAAGGTAATCAGGGGATACTCAAATGTTGTTATACATGTTTTAAAAGTTGTTACACATGTTCTGATAGTTGTTGTGCACCTGTGTCCTTGCTCTTGCTGACTTCTGCTTGCCAGCCAACTTTCATTTTCACGGAGTGCTCCCAGCTCGCGCCGACTCCCGCCTGGCAGACCACTTTCATTTTCAGTAAGCACTCTCTCTCTCTCTCTCGCCTGTCACTCAGTGCTACTTGCAGCTCCTGCTGGCTGCTTCTCTCTACAGAACCATATGCTGTTACACACAACTCACCTTGTGTTTCCATCTTGGTCTCGAGATAACAGCATGGACCTCTAGATCTTTGCTCTTGAGGTCCATATGCTGGTTACCTTGACCCCTTGATGAAAACACAGGCTTGCTGTGTATGGTCATCCATACATTATTCCTTATTTTGTGTCTTACCCATGCTGTGCTGTATGAATTATGTATCCCCTGTTGTTGATTGTTGCTGTAAAGGATAACACTTTAATAAAAAGATTAGTGGAAAAAAAGATAAACAGTAAGTCGCCAACATTAGATGACACTTTTTGTGCCCTTCCCCTTACTGTTAAGCCCTTATTGTGTACATTTTTATGTACTTTAGTGACCAGTGGTTCAGGCAGATGGCAAAGAGCAGTGGGAAGCATGGTCACCCCTGTTTCATCCCTTGTGTTAAAGGAAATCTGATAGAAATCATCCTGTTCACCATGACCACCATTTTACACCATCAAAGGTTTTTTTTTTGCATCTGTAGAAATAGTCAATTGTAATTTGTTGGAATCTGGGGGTAGGAGATAACTTTCATGAGACTCCTGATATTGTCTTGGAGAAATCTGCCTCTGATAAAGCCAGTTTGATCTGGGTGTATTATGGGTGACATACGATCCTAACTATAATTGATTATGGTGGGCTCATCAGTGCCACTGCTCCAGAATATCGACTATCCAAATAAGGTACTCTGTTCAACTCTGTCTGTTGATTTATTCTCCACCGTCCTCTCGAGACTCATCACTGCACTCTGTATGACAGGATGACATGCCCTCATTAAAAGGCACTTGCAGCATCTTGGACTCTAGGACATACTGGTTACACAAACTTCTCGGCTTTTTAAGCAGCCTGCTTACCCATTCTCCTTTCTCTGGCCAAAATCCTTGTTCCCTCACCAGGAACCAGTTCATTATTCCCGGTGCAAAAAGAAATCCGGTCAGCTTGCCTTCCACTATAGACTCCCACAGGTGTGGAACAGCCTTGCCTCAGCTAGCTGCCCACCCACCAGTATCCACTCTGCAAAACAGTCCCTCAAGCTTCTGCTTCCATCCCACTGTGACTGCACCTGGCTGCTCATAGTGAATTTTCTGAATCTGTTAGTATGCACAGTTGCATACTCTCTCTCCTGCTGGTCCTGTACCTCTTATAGTAAATATGTAAAATTCTGTGCAGCCTATATTTTATTGATTTGTATTTCAATTTGATTGTTCATAATCATGTCCCCCCCCCAGGTTGCATCTGTAAACAAGATTCTTGCTGTATCTTTATATGTTTACCTGGTGAAATAATTTAAATGAATATAGCTCGTCTGCCATGATTTCAGAAAATACTTTAAGAGCTACTGGCAAGAGGGAGACAGGTTTGCACAATGCACATTCTTTGGGGTCTTTTCCAGGCTTTAGTAATACTGAGATTTGAGCTTGCCTCCAAGATTCTGGTACAGTACTTCCATCTTCACCCTGCCTTCTCCCCTAGTACCTCCATAAAAAAGCATCTACAGTTGGCTGGCCCGCTGGCGCAGAGGCAGTATGTTTGTCTGCAACGCCGATGACCCAAATTTGGAAATGAACTCAGGAGGTTGGAAGGCCGGCCAGGGGGAGAATGACTGAGCATCCTAGGGACTGCTTTCCTTCTCTGGGGGGAGGGGGGTAGTGTGTCCGGCACATCATGGACCGCTGGCGGAGGTTGGGGATCCATTGTGCCGGCACCGGCACCTGTGGGGGCGGGATGGATGCGGGTCATCATTACACGCAGGTACAGCCACACACAAAATCCTGGCCCTGAGCATGAAACCCTGCTCTGCCGCCGCCCTGCTGCCAATAGTGTCCGACAGGTGGGGTACTGATCCTGTAGCCCCACCTGGCCAGGTAAAGACGCGTTTACCATGGACCATGGGAGGCGCTCACCTGGCGGCCTTGCCTGGGGTGTAAGCCTGGGCATGGGGAGTGATGAGTGGGCAGGGCTGAGCTTCCTTCAGGGAGTGGGGGTGCCGGGGACAAAAACAAAAAAACATCTCCAGTTGAGGTGTTGTTTCTGCTAGGAAAACTTCATAAAATACAGGTGAAAGGCCATCTGTTCCTGATTTTCATTTTACATAGAAACATAACATAGAAGTTGTCAGCTAAGAAGTACCTCTTGGCCCACCTAGTCTGCCCTATTTTCCCTACCTACTGTGCCACCGCAGACCCTGCTTGATCTCCGGTTGCCCCCTTTTGCTTTATTTCTAAGGTCCCCTTGTGTCTATCCAATGCATGCTTGAATCATGTTATCATTTTAGCACCCACCACCTCCACTGGGAGGTTGTTCCAGGCTTCTAACACCCTTTCTGTAAAGAAGTATTTCCTCACATCTCCTCTGAGTCTCCTCTTTAGCTTCATAGTGTGACCCCCTGTCCTCGAGCATCTTTTTCTATGTAAAATGTTACCTTCCTGTACCTTATTAATACCCGTGAGGTATCTGAATGTTTCAATCATGTCCCCCTTTCCCTTCTTTCCCCTAGAGAATACATTCTTAATTCCTTGAGTCCTTCCTTGTAGGGCTTTTGATGCAGGCCGTGCACCATTTTAGTTGCCCTCTTCTGTACTGTCTTCACCCTATGTGTGTCCTTCCAGAGATGGGGCCTCCAGAACGGGACACAGTATTCAAGGTGGGATCTCACCATCAGTCTATACAGGGGTACCACTACCTCCCTCTTTCTGTTGGTGATACCCCTCCCTATACACCCGAGCATCCTGCTAACTTTCCCCACTGCCCTATCACACGGCTTTGCTACCTTCAGGTCATCAGAAATTATTACGCCCAGGTCCCTTTCCCGTTTTATGCTTGCCAGTACCTCCCCACCCAGTTGGCACGTTGCCCCGGGTTTCTTTGCCCCAAGTGCATGATTTTGCACTTTTTTGCATTGAAACCCAGTTGTCAATGGTCTTTCAGCTTTTTCAGATCATCCTTAATTTTTTCCACACACACACCCACTGGTGTGTCCACTGTGTTGCAGATTTTTGTGTCATCTGCAAACAGGCATGCTTTCCCTTCCAAGTCTCCTGCAATGTTGCTAATAAAGACATTGAAGAGGACCGGGCCTAGTACTGATCCCTGCGGTACCCCACTGGTAACCTTGTCTTCTTCAGAGTGAACACTATCACCACCCTCTGACTCTTGTTGCTTAGCCAACTTCTTACCTATTTTATTACTTTTGGACCTACTCCTAGGCTGCCCAGCTTACTCACCAGTGTCCTGTGTGGAACGGTGCTGAAGGCCTTACTGAAATCCAGGTAGGCCACATCCATCGCTCCACCCTGATCCACTTCCCTGGTCACCCAGTCAAAGAACTCTATCAGGTTTGTCTGGCAAGAGCTCACCCGTGGAACCATGTTGCTTTGGGTCCTGTAATCCACTGGTCACAAGGTATTCCCCAATCCTTTCCTTCAGTAGTGATTCCATTACTTCACCCACCACCGAAGTCAGGCTGACAGGTCTGTAATTTCCTGCCTCCTCCATATTACCACTTTTGTGAAGTGGGACATCTGCCCTCCTCCCGTTCCCCAGAACTTCCTCTGTATCTAGTGATAGGTTGAACAGGGCTGTCAGAGGTGCAGCCAGAACCTCCCTGAGCTCCCTCAGTATCTTATGGTGTACCTTGCCAGACCCCTTTACCTTGTCCCCTTTTAGTTGTCCTAGTTCCTTGAGGACTCTGTCTCCTCCGTAAAAGGACCAGTGGCATAGATTATGGGAAGGGGGGGGCAAGCTGCCCCTCCCAGCACTCACAGCGGGACTGTCTGGGACTTCTGAAGCTATGAGTGATTGAGCCTCTAAGGTTTTAATACGTATTGTTTGTGAGCCTGTGTACTCTGGGGGCAGAGTTTGATGACCCCCACCTGCAAGACAGATCGCAGCAAGAAATATAGAGTTCCGCGTCTGGAAGGTTTTCTTTTTTTTTTTGTTAGCCTGGGGCTCAGCATGGGCACTATGAGCCAGACATTGCCGGGGAACTCAGGGGCATTTATGGGATGGACCACCACCATCGACTCAGCAGAGCAGATGTGACCGCGGGAAAAAACTTTGCATTCAAACCTCTTACCACCACATGAAAGAGTGAGGCACATTGCCACTACTAGCCCACTCCAAAAAAAAAAAAAAGCGCCGCCTTGTTCTGGAGCCAGTCTTCCTTAACTTAGTAGTCCTGCTGCTGCTTAGGCTGGGTGCTGCAATGTACAGTTGGACTCATTAGGAAGGTAGGAAAATCCTGAGGAAAAAAACACTTTTTTTGTTGCACTTCTGTTGAGATCTGCGGAGTCGGCTGTATGGGGCAGAGGTAATGATGCATCTGCAGTTTTTGGCTTGTGGTATGGCCTGCTTATAGTGGTTTTACCAAGTACTGTTTCAAGCAGGCTTGAGTGCAGTCAGCAGAGTAAAAGCTGGTTTATGCGTGAAAAAAAAATATTTTGGGAGCTTTTTTTGCAGCTGCCCTGAGGTGTGAAGCTAACCTCTTAAAAAATGCTGCTTGCCTAGTTGGTTTGGCACTGACCGGAGAGGAATTTATTTGCATTACCATGTATACTTTTTGAGACGTTGCACATAATTGTTTGGCATCATTACTTACAAAGTGTGTGTTGGGGGGCATAGATGTATGCTACCCTACTTGCAAAGCGCAGCTTTTCATCATCAAAATGTGGGACAAGTAGCGGGTCAAACGGCAGTTTGTCATACCTCACAACAATCTCTGATTTTTGCTTCAGAATTTACCTCTGTCATTACTAAACTTTGTATTTCCATGACTGAACAGTAGGGAATGTAAGCACAACATATTAGCAAACAATGGAGTTATAGGAATGTTCTTCTTTAGAAAATGTATTGTAGATCAAGCCCTTTATTCTACTAGCATCCTACAGCTGAGTATATGGTATGTGTGTGTGTGTGTGTTCTGGTTTACACGTTAGTTGTGGGGTCGGTGCACAGAGTCCACATGTATACAAGGATTACTGGGGCGGGGCATGCAGCAGACATCATGCGGGCAGAGTGGTATGCAAATACCGACTGTGGGGCTTGTCGCTGACATAATGCAGGTAAAGCTGAGCTGAGCTGGGGCTTAAACCTCTCTCTCTCTGACAGTGTAGCGCTAGTATCGTTTGGGACAGAATGGCCACCTTCGAATCTCTGCTGCGGTTAGCGGAGCGGGTCGTTGAGGCATCGCTGAAGGGCAGCACTTCTGTGTAGAAGGAGGGTAGTTGGCGGGGCCAGGCAGGTGAGTCCAAGCGGGGAGTGATCTTGAGATCAGCAGCTGGGGTGACTGATCCTGGGATCAGCCAGGATGGGTGATCAGTACTGCGATCATGTGGGAGGGGGCAGGGGTGAGGGACTCGCACCTGTGATTATCCAGGTGGGGAATCTTGAGATCAGCAGCTGAGGTGACTGATTCTGGGATCCACCAGGATGGAGGATCAGTACTGCAATCATTCAGGAGGGGCAGGGTCTGAGGGACTCGAACCAGTGATCTGCTGGGAGAGCAGACCAACATCGAGACATCTGGCAAGAATCCTTCATAAAAGTGAAAATGGCTTATGTAGTTAAAGCAGCTTCCATACAACATTTCTGCAGAAATAGTTTATTATTTTCCCTTGTGTTACTTGTTTTTTTTTAATACTGAAACTTAAGAGCACTAAAAACCTGTACATTAGGGATTAGCTTGCTGCAGTCTTGTATACTTTATCAATTGCACTTTGGTTGTATATAACACATTTAATATAAAATTCATCTCAGCGCTGGCCTGCCGGCGCAGCGGTTGGATTTCCGATTGCGACACCAGTGACCCGGGTTCGGGAACAAGCCCGGGAGCTGGAGGGCCGGCCGGTGGAGAGGACTTGAGCATCCCAGGGACTGCTCGTTCTCTCCGGGGGGAGGGGGTGCCAGAGCTCTGCTCTTGTCTGGCCCCAGGTGGAGACTCGAGGTACAGCAAGTCCGATGCTCAGCAGAGGGGTGGCATGCCAGATGTCGGCGCTTCAGTGCCTTGACGTCTGGGGACATGGGACACCAGGAGAAAACCGGAAAAAATGCGCAGCCTCCCAGTAGACGGGGTACCTGGGCCCCAACCTTCAGTGCCCTACTGGTTCGGGAGACAGCGTCTGTATTTAAACGCAGATGTATCGGGCATATGTCTCGCCCATACCCGCCAGGGGGTACAACCATGGCTCCATGGGGAACGACTGCACCAGCTCTCCCAGTAGGTGAGCGAGGGCTGAAAAGGCCTTATGTTTGTCTCCCGAAGAAGGGGAGAGCTGCATGGAGAGGTGGAGTAAAAAACAAAAAAACAAAAAAAAATTCATCTCAACACTTTTTTATATACTGATGAGCTAATATGCTTGTGGTGCAGGGATTTTGTGGAGCGTTAGACTGGTGGTGCAGCCACGGGAAGGTGAAGTTAGTATGTGCTCGCAAACATATTGCACGCAGTCATGGACATCTGCATTCTGATGTGAGAAGGAGAAAGTGGAGCAAGAGAGTGAGCGAGGGATCTGGATTTATTGGTGGGCACTGGGCAAATGGTTGGTGGTTAGGTAGCCTGACCGCCGCGCCACCCATCAAACATGTGGTCCTTCAGCATCTGAAAGAGGGAGCACGGAGCAGAAGTGACGCCAGTCTTAGACAGCTTCAGGCTGACAGACACAGCAGCACTAGATGAAGGAAGCAACAGCAGCAAGGTCTGTCTATGCCGTGGTGGGTTCTGTTTGTGGAGCAGCCTGGAGGGAGGCATCCCACTGATTGGTCACCAGCTAGCCCAGGTTCAGTGTCAGATGAAATGATAAAGAGTGATAGGAGTGCTGTCTGTGTGTCTGAGTTGAGGAAAAGGTGGGTCAAGAGAGGCAAGCAGAACAGCCAGAGCGGACTGTATTAATGTGACCTTGTGATAAAATATATAACAACTCTTCTATCACATTTTATCACAAGAACGCAGTAATACAGTCCACTCTGAAAATGTGTAGCGTGACACCTCTAATCACTTGATTACCAGACTCCCACCACTGAGTGGATATCTCAACCCCGCCTCGGGTCAAGTTACCCCTATAGGTATGCAGCCTCCAATGCTGGAGATCATTAATGTTTAAATATCAACAGGAACATAAATGGAATTGGACTGCACTGCATTGCACTGAATAAATGTATACTTTGTGAGGGATTTGCAGTTTTATAACCGTTCATGTGTCTGTTTACTTGGTAATCTCTGGGCAAATTATGAGGTTTCATATTTCATTTGGGTAATGATCTGAATAACACAATAATAAATATATGATCATAATACAGGCCAGAGGTCACTGATAGTCTTTACCTGGAATGGCCTCTGACCTTCATTATGAATGTGTATTATTTATACTACAAAATGTGATCTTCCCTTGTCAATCTTCACCATTCATTACTTCGAGTTGTAAGCGGGCGGCCTTTCCGTCACGAGCTTTTTTTTTTTTTAAACTTTGGCTACGGCACTGCCCTCGAGTGACGTCATGCGTCATCGGAGGGCAGCCGTTAGTGCGACCGACTCCTCCTCCAACTCAGTTCTGTTTCTCCCGCCATCGAGGCAGCACCTGTTGCGAGTAGCGGTCATTTTTAGTGCGTGTTTGCCGACTCCTGTTTTTTCTTCACCTCGGCGCCGATCCGGTAAGACTGTTCCTTTTCTATCTACGCGCCGGTGTGTTTCTTGCTGTGTTTAGCCTTATTTTGCGTTATGTCCGGTTCGAGCTAAGCGCTTCCAAGACGGGCCGCCCTATGCGCCGCCGGTGCCCGTGGCTGGTATTTCTCCGCCCGGACCGCATGACATTTGCCTCGCTGCCTGGGACCCAACCATGATATGGATTCGTGGACGCTTTTTTTGATGGACCGTCGCCCGAATCCAAGTGAGCCGGGTAAGGTCTCACGACTGGGACGACGCCGCCCGATTCTCGGCAAGGTCGTTAGCTCTCCCTCGGGTCCCTCCCCGGCCTATACGGTCCGAGGAGGAGGGTCTCCCCGCTTTTTCTGCCGAGGAAGAGAGGCCCCTTCGCCGTGTTGGGGAGCCAGTCCTTCTGGGGTCGCCGACGCCGACACCGCCGGCAGTCACCTTTCGAGGTGCAGGCTCCCCCGTGCCGGCGCCTTGGCTTTTGGGCCTGGCTCGGTGGACCCTCGACGCCACCTTCGCGCTGCCGGATCCGGCACCGTCATGTGCGGTGATCGGCGCGCACCGCTTCCGTGCCGTTTGGATCCCGCGCCATTTGCGGCGCCTGGTGATCAGGGCGCCGCCTGGCAGCACCGGTCTGATCCTGCCACCGCTCGCGGCGCCGGGTGATCAGGGCGGGCGTCGCGATGCTGCTGTTGGGCATCGGCGCCGCTCGCGTGGCACTGATGGACCTGGCGGCGCTGCCGGGCGAGCCGCCTCACCTCTCTGACGGCCGGCGGGCGTCAGGCCTTTTCCTTCCTCCTAGCGGTGGAGCCTGCCGGGCACCGTCAGTTCGGAGTTGGGCCTGGCTGCTACCGTGTGGGGGGGCGAGCGGCGCCACCTTGGTACTGGGGCGTTCCACGGCTCCGCGGGCCTCAGGGACCCCTGGGTGGCCAGCATCGAGGTCCAGCCGTCTCATCCTCCTCGGAGGGCGATGGACTGGACGTGGACCCATCCTGGCACCCCACTCTTCGGGGTCTGGGTCCCTGTGGCTACAGGCACCAGGGCGGCGCAGTGGGCCCTCCTCTGTCCCCCTTCCGCCGTCTCCTGAGGGTTCCCGCTGGGGTGGCCGGGAGCCCCGGGCAGGCGTGGTGACGGAGGGAGGCTCCTCTGGAGGGCCGGTGACAGCTACCCCCCACGGTGCTGTTGCCCCCTCTAGGGACAGGGGGACGCTGTGGTCGAGGAGGAGGGCCCTCTCGGAGTCCGAGGGGTTGAGGGGCAGGGGGTCTGCCACTCGGTCTTCTTTGGCCACCTCAGGGGGGGTGGCCAGGAGCCATAGTGCGGAACCTCGTCCCTCCCTCCAGGGTTCTAGGGTGTCCTCCGGCGGCGTTTGCACGGACTGCCCTTCTGGATCCATGCAGTCCCAGCGTTGTCACAGGGGAGGTTCTCCCCCAGGGCTCTTCCAGGCTCTGCTTCCCAGAGTTCCGTTCTGCGGCTGGTCTGATATCCGGGATCCCTCCTACTAGAGCTCCTTTCCCGGATTCCAGAGCCTCGCAGAGAGCAGTTGCCTCCTCGGAGGTGCCCTCTCCCATCTCTCTGCCTTTCTCCACTCCGCTCCCAGGCCGTGTCCGGTCCTCGCGTCTGACTATCCTGGGAGCAGTTCAGGGTTCTGCGGTGGCCTTCCCCTCATACGTTAGATACATGCATGAGTGGGTCTTTCGACTCTCCCCACCGCCGCAGGAATCCTCTGGACATTCCAGCTCCCCATCATCCTCGTCTCCCTCCTCTGAGGGAGAGGAACCCCCTGCTCATCTTTCCTCCGATGCTGATTTCACTGAATATCAGCTGCTTCCTCGAGGATGGTGAGGGATCTTGGATTTCCTATGTTCGAGAGACAATACCGAATGGGAGGCGGAGAATTCCTTGGTGAATTCAGTGCCCAGCATTTGGTGGTACCTTCCTGGCCTATCCCTTTCCAGGAGGCATCTATCCGGTCCTGGCAGTCCCCAGCCCTTCTTCTCAGCCCGGCTGACTGTCAGCATAGGTATTGTGCCCCTCAGAGTCTCTAGGTTCTCTTCCCAACCCGCCCTCCGGTTTGGTTTACCTGAACACTCCTTCTGAGTGCCGCTGCCTGGTGCACAACCGCCCACGGATCGGACCCTCTCCAGTTCGACCGTTGAGGCGAAGAGTGTTCTCTTCTTCTCGTGCGAGTGCCAGTATTGCATCTCATCAGGCTCACCACGCTGCTACAACGGCATTTGTGGTCGATGATGTCCCAGCTGTTGGCATCAACGCCTGACACGGAGCAAACCAGACAAGCTGCTGCCCTCTCTGTAGGCCTGGAGCTGGCAAGACCAAGCAAGGGCATCTTAAACGCCAATGAGGTGGCTTCAGGTTCGTGGGACAGCCGATCTGCATCAGGCCGGACGGCATGGCTTCATCTTTCAGGTTGTCACCCCTGGCCCAGCGTAGGGTGATTGCGCTCCGCCTTCAGGGGACTCCGTCTTTTCTCCTCTAGAGCTAGGAGACTTTACAGGGCTCCCTCCGTCTCCTCGTCCTCGGGAGGCACCTCCTAGCTCTTCCCCACTTAGGCTTTGAATGAGCAGGGTCTTCTCCTTCTGTTTCTCACCAACAGAAGGCTGGGGGTCTTGTTCCTCAGGGTATGGCCTCTTCCCCTTCCTGGGAAGAGGAGCTTGCATCACCAGGAAGTAATGAATGGTGAAGATTGACAAGGAAGATATGAAAATACATACCTACCGTAATTTGATCTTCTCTTGTATCTTCACCATTCATTACTTACACCTCTCCTCCATCCCCTCAGTGGCCTCTTCCTGTGGCTTCTCCACCTCCGTCTCCTTCCTCTCTCTGCAATATATAAAAAAAATTATAAAAATGGGAAGAATTGCTCAATTTTTCAAAAAAAAAAATCTATTTCTTGGGGGGTTCTTATTCTCAGAAAATTATTTACTCTAAGATTCTTGGGCCATCTAGTGGATTTGCTTGGCGATCAAACTGCACAACTATCTCTTGCCATCCTCGGGCGAGATACGCTGGGTTTTAGCCTGGCTCAGGCTATTCAGTTTTGATCCTGCAATCCCATGCTCCAGCTGTTAAGCCTAGAATCAAAAACACCTCCCCCTTCCCTAATTCTTGCCTTGCAGAGAGGAGGAACGGGCACGTCTGTTTTTTGTAAAAAAAAAAAAAAGCAAAAAGCTGAGGGAACTCTCTTCGACTGCCATAGGCATTCTTGGTATTCAGGTCACGCTCCTAGCCTGCAAGTGATTATCTGTAAAAAAAAAAAAAGAAAGAGAGAAACAAACAAGAAGTAAGATGAGAGGGCAGACTGCCCTTCTCACCAGATTTTGATAATTGGTGTTTTCCTTTCTAGTGTCCTCGGACAGTTTTACAGACAAGCAGTGCTGACCATAACCAATCCCAGCCAGCCTAAGCCTCTGGCCTGCCTTGGCAATCCGACTGAGTCCCACTTCTGTACTTATGAACTCCTGAAAGGCTTACAGTTTCCATTTCCAACCCCTGAGCAGTGCTCTCATACTGCCGGGGTTTTATTCTCCTTCCTCGGGTGTCCTCCAGTTAAAAGGCCTTCCACGGCCAGGAGCCAGTGGTTATCAAAACAATGGCATGTTGAGGATGAGGCTATGCCCTCCTGAGTCTGTCTAGCGGGTTTGGTGAACCTTCTCTTCAGCTCTATCTCCGGGGATTCTTGCTTCCCTGTTAAGTCGAGCCTTCAGCCATAAGCTAACTAGGCTCCTTGGGCATTCTGGTCCCCTCAACATCCCATCTCTCTTCTCTTCTTCTTCTTCTTCTTTCTCATTTCCCTCCTTCTCTCTCCTCCTAGAGTCGCCCAGGTAAGGAGGCCCTGCAGTCCCTAGGTTAGGGATACTCTTATCTCCTCTGTCCTTCCTCCATCGGCTTATTCCTTTTTCAGTTCATTCTTCCTTGCTTTGCTATCCTTGGCTATCTTGCCTCACTATCTTTATTCTCTGCTTTCGCTTTTGCCTCTCCGGCTCACAGAACTGAGTTGGAGGAGGAGTCAGTCGCTACTAACGCCACCCTCTCGACGCATGAGCGTCACTCTCGGCGGTGCCGTTAGCCAAAGCTTAAAAAAGCCTCGCGGACGGGTGCGCTATCCGGCTTACACCCAGTAAGTAATGAATGGTGAAGATACAAGAGAAGATCAAGAATTACGGTAGGTACGTAATTTTCATTTTTTTAGACAAGCTGCTATGGGCAGTGGGCAAGGACTGTTTGGATTCTGCTGCATAGGGCTCTCTTTTACTCTGGCTAGCCAGTAGCCACAATTGTACTTGAAACAAGAGAGACAGTGATAGACAAAAAACTAATTAATGGTGGTAGCCTGTCTCACCTACAAAATGGTCTACTCTGTTCCCTTATCCTGTATTTTATTGTAACAGCATTGGTAAACCTCAAGCATAATACGGTTACCAACGTGAACATTTTATGGCTGAGTTTTCTGAATAAGAGGTGTATGCGGTTTCCACTCCTTGATACTAGTCAAAAAAATGCTTTTGTTTTGACAATTTGTTAAAGAAAATTAAAGCTAGCTATTTTGATTGGGATAGTTTTCCTTTGTAACAAGTCAAAGAAGGCTTTAAAAGCAGCCCAGTTATGTGAAAATGACCCTCAAAATGCACCAGAATGCATCAAAAACCTGATAACTTCTGGGGGCCTAGGTGGCCCTCAGCCCCCTGGCCTATTAATTTGGGATTTACTAGGAAAAGCAGTACTTTTAGCAGTCTTTGCCCCCGTCAAAAAAGCTAACTATGCCCCTGAAAAGGACTAGTGTCCACCTCACTTCCTTTAACGCCATTCTCCCTTATTTGTGGCCTGTCACCTACCTCTTCCTCCGAAAATACTGAATAAAAGTATTTGTTCAATATGTCTGCTTTTTTTTTTTTTTGGTCCTCTTCCACACAAACCCCTCCTTCCCCTTTTAGCCTTACTATCCCTCCTTTGGTCTTCTTCTCTTTACTTATATACCTAAAGAAGTTTTTTTTATTGTTTTTTTTCTCCATATGCTTTTTTATCCATTTTTTGTGCATTTTCTCCTTGATCCCGTGACCCAAACACACAGCAACACATGCACGTGGAGGCTCGCATGCACCCCGTGGTGCCAGTACTGGCCCCTTCCACCCCACCCCTGGCAAATGCTGGGGCTCCCGTGCAGCTTGGCGCTACTACTTGTCCTCCACCTTGAGGCAGCCAAAAGCCAGGGAACCCCACATCCGGGAGATGAGAGCCGCGTTATGGTGGCTCATTCCAGCTCCTCACCCTCCCCTCCACCAGCTCCCGATGATTCAGGTTTGTTCCTGAACCCAGGTCACCAGCACAGCGTGAGGTGTGCAATCCAGCACCTCAACTCTCAGTGCTACCAGGCCAGCTCTACCTAAAGAATGTTTTATCCCCCTTATTTACTGACTTGGCAATATTCTCCTCTGTTTGCACCTGTGCACTCCTAGCTGCTTCCTCTGCCTCTCTTTGTTTCTCCTGATATCTCTCCCTATCCTCCTCCTTCTGTGTCATCTTGTACTTTCGAAATGCTATCCTTTTTGCCCTTACTTTTTCTGCTACTTCTTTAGAGAACCATAGCAGTCTCTTTTTTCTCTTGCCCTTGTTAACCTGCCTGACACAGAGGTTTGTAGCCTTTTCAATGTCCTCCTTTATTTTTGCTCACTGTTCATGGACTCCACCCGATTTCCCTATCCCTAGTTTTTATATTGAACCACACTGTACAATGATCACTGGTGACCAGGTGGCCACCCACCATGATGTCAGCAACACTGTCCCCGTTTGTCAGTACCTGGTCCAGTATTGCCCGCCCCATGAATAGGTTCCTTAACTAGTTGCCTGAGGAACGCCCCCTGCAGGGAATCCAGGATGTCCCTACTTCTAACTGCCGCTGCAGCTGGGAGGCTCCAACCCACCCCAGTAAATTGAAGTCCCTCACCAGCAATACCTCCCCCTTGCTTACCATCCTTTGGTTTGCTTCCAACATATCCTTATCCACCCCCCCTCTGTGCTGGAGGTCTGTAGATCACTCCTGTGTCAATAGTGACCTCCCTTCAGTATTTTAGAGGTTGTGGGCTCGATTTTCAAATGGTGACGTAGTGCTTGCGTCAAGCTCTTGCATCAACCCCGTTCTTTGGCGCAGCTCCGCCAAACTCCTTTGACACAATTGCACCTAGTTTTAGTATATCAGGTGCAGTTGTGACAGTTTCCACTCTTTATGGAAGCTTGTGCCAAACATTTGGCGCAAGCTCCATAAAAAGGGTCCCCCAAATGGTGCAAGTTAGACCAGGGAAAAGCTGATCTAAGTTGTGGCATTTGGCTATTGGAATCAATCAGTGCCAGCCAGGTGAATGCTTGCGCCTTGTGCCAAACAATCAGCTCCAGGGGCTTGTGGCATTTACGCGGCTTTAAAAAACAAACCCTTTATCTTTTATTTCCTTTAATGTTATATTTAGTTCCATTGTGTCTTTCTCCGCTGGGTAAACTTGGTCTGATATAAAGAGTTAGAAAATTTCAGTATTTTTTGGAGAAAACCTATTATATATCTTGATATAATTTTCAATAACAGTCAGCAAACACTTCTAACATTTCCTGGGGATTCCCCGTACTAGCGTTGTTCTTGGTAACATCTACTAGTTGTAAAATTGTTCTGTTGGCCAACTGCGTTTACAGTTGATGGACAAGAAGTCAGCCTGCCCTATTCCCTGTTGTCACAAGTCCACTCGGGCAGGATTCTCTGTGTCACAGTGGAAAAATCCATCTTGTGAAGGGGGGGTGGGGTCAGGGATACCCTTTCTCTGTCCTTTTAGCACATTCGCTGTTTTATAACTGAACGTACACCAGAGAATCCCAGGCACCCTCTCTCCATGCAAGGAGGTACAAATACAGTCTCGAGTTTGTGTTCCGAGGATAGAACCCTCTCGGCCACTGCACCACGAACCAGAAAGCCACAGGTGTGTATAGGCTTTGGGGGGCCCTATACACCCTATTATGTATCTTCCCCCAGAAATGCAGAGCTTAGTTCAAACCCCCACAGGCACCTCCTCTCTACGTATTTCCTCCCCTTCCCTCCTTTCATCACAAAGTGCCTAGCGGTACTTCACTTTGGTAGTGCTTGAACTTAAAACAGTCACTCAGGCATGGTATAGTTTGAACAACTTTTCTCAAGGCAGCACACACACAAATAAAATAGGCAGAATTATTTTAAAATAAGCAAAAGGTTTTACCAATTAAGTTAATAAAATCAGTAAATAACATAAAGACGAAGAATTTTAGACGTTGCTTACAGGATAGTGAAACTAAAATGGAAACTATACATAAAAACCTACCCTTTACAACTCTGAGATTAAAATTCTACCTTGAGTCCTTAGTTGCTGAATTTTGAAGTGCAAAGTGTCCTTAGAAGTAGCAGTTGAAGTTTTAGTTCTGGTGGTCCAGGAGAAATTGTCTCTGCTCTCCAATTAGACAGGCAGGGTCCCAAATTCTAAAAGGGTAAAGGCTAAAAGACTTCAAACAAAAAGGCTAAAAAGACTCAGATACCTTTCTGCATTCTTGTTTTAAGGGGTTTTGAAAAGGTAGATCCAGTGGATAGTGGCTGGCCCTGCAACTGGCTAGCATCCTGTTTCTATGGCTACCCAACCAATCGGTTTTAGTATTTCATTACAGAGCACAAATATGCAGTTCTGAATATGAGAGGGGTAAATAACTGAAAGATCAGTTAGTTTAAACCAGAATTCTGGGGGAAAATCCAGCCTTTCTCCAGGGAAATGGCAGTAATTAAGCTACCCTCAGTATAGCTACTTGCTTAAATGGTAGCCCATTCAGCTGGTAACAAGATTAAGTCAGTGTAGACCTCTCAAAACAAAGGGGGTCCAGACATCACTGCTCCTCATGAGGTCCTGCCCTTTCACAAGCAAATTGAGCTACCTGACCTCCCAGCTACAATAGGCTTAATTATTATTTTATCTCCTTAAAAAAAATGTAATTAACTCTAGTCACTGGCTAGCAGAAAACAGTTTTTTCTGCCCAGTAACAAGAAAATCACATCATTCTAGGGTCTATATATTTGTACCCATGATCCCTTGCACTTACACTGGGCCACTATGGCATTCTTTGATGCAGTTCTCATAAAATTATGTAAAACATGACCAAAACAGTAAGATATGGCCTTATCTCGCCACACCTGCCTTGTAGTTCCTCTGTTTTGTGTACCTAATTTTCCCCTCTAGTTTATATTCTAGTAACCTTGATAGCTCAGATTTCATGTTCTCTAACATTATTTTCAGTTCCTCATCTAGCGTGATTTTATGTTCAGCTTCTAAACTGAATATATATTGCTCTAACTCCACCTGTTGTATCTTTTCTTTCTTAGCTTGTGGGGCTTATTTTTTAATACAGGCAACATGTCAAAGTGTACCATGCTGGCAAACATACAAACCAACTTTCCGGGTCTGTGTCCACCTAGAGTTTTTGCAGGGAGACATTATTATTAATGCCACTCTGCCTCCTCTGTGTGGCTGTACTTTCCAAGTGACTGGATAGACTTCACCTACCTAAGATCTGTGGAGTTTGTTGTTCTCTGAAAAAGATGCGATTCCTGCAAAAGGACCACTGTAGCCCTTGTTTATGTACCGCCTGCTGGATTTAGGCTTTTTTCACTAGACGAGTTATGTCCTTTACATTGCATAACACTACTTTAAAGTCAACCATAATGTTTATTTAGTTATGCAAATCATTTCATCCTTCAATCTAGGCCAAGTTTACATTTTAAAAGCCAATTAATGGCTGCTTTATCTACCGGTTTGCAAGACACATAACATCCATTTTGCATTTGACATTACTTCTCATGCTGTCTCCTTCTAATGTCACTGCCTAACCGTGAAGTTAGTAACAAGTCGCTGCAAGCAGTATGCAAGTCAACACAGCAAACCATTTTACAAAACTTTCAGCTAACTACCACAGAGCCACTCCTATACACAAAACTGGTTTCACTTAAAGATATCCCTAATCACTCCACTCCCTCTCTGATGACATGAGTAGGAGATGCTGGGATATCTTTCAGGATAGCCCTCCTTACTACTCGCCCTGCCCTCTGTTCACTAAGGCTGTAGTGCAAGGTATTTGGTCGTACCCCAGGTAAGTGGTTTCAACTGTCCCCTTCTCCTACTGCTTTGGTCCTCTCCATGAGACCCACCACCCCACTGGTCAAATATGTTTCCATGTAAATCTCCTCTTTTGTTCCCTTGTTCTCCCATATCTTGACCATACACAATACAACTCTTCAGTGTATGCCCTCCTCTTGCCCCTCTCCCTTCCTCCTCTCCCATGACTTTATCACTTAGCAATGCTGATTTCTGTTGTTCCCCTTGTTCTCCATCCTACACCTAAACTGCCCTACCTACACTGGCTTTGCTCATTAGTGCGTTCACTCTTAGAATGGGGAAAGGTGTCGTTTTGCTTCATCGTTATATTAGCTCTCTGCAGGTCGCTTTGTATAGATTGTCATGGGCGGTTTTCACACCTCTAGTAGGGTGAGTTTGTGCTGCCCCGACCCCTCCTACCACCTACAGTAGGTGCTTCACTAGAACACCATTCCACATCGGGCTTAAGGCACTGGGCTGCAGCCTCTACCCACCCTTCTGTTTGTCATACAGAACCACAATTTGTCATTTTCCAGGACATTTCTATTACCAGAACTTGCCATGAAAGAGCTAAAAAGATAATAATCTGGGCAGTATACCCCTGGTGGTCTGCAGCCTAGTGCTCTTACACCTAGCTTCTGAAATGTTTGCAGTTAGCTTCGCACCATTTAATTCCAAGAAATTCCTCTCCCTCCTTGAATTACGTCAGTTATTCCCTTTATCTCCTAGCTGAATCTGATTATCTGGTACCCATTTGTGCCACTTAAATATCCTCTACCCTAACTCTACTCCCATCTTTATCTCAGATCCCAGTTGGGGCCTGTTTATTATGCATTGTGTATAAACATTTATTAAAACCTCTCCTTACCCTGTTTCGATACATTGGGTTGTTTACCCCCTTTAAGCTATAAAAATAATTGTGTAAGTCTGATCTTCAGGCTTGGCATGCTTTCTCAGCTCTATGTGAGCACAGACTTAGAGTTGAAAGTAAGCAAATTATGATTTTGCATGCCACTTATGAACTCAGAGACAGCAAACCCCACTCTCTCCCTACTAATACCATCCCTGCTAATACCGCCTCTATTTCTGACTTGACCCATTGCCCTCCCCTTCTCAGATTCAGATCTCCCAACCCTCTCTCCTAACTACCACTGTGCCTCTCCTCCCCAGTGCCTTCTGGCTACTCTCTATTACCTTTCACACCTTCTCTCAAAGGCCCTGTCCACACTATGCATCTGTAACGTTACAGAGTGCCCAAACCGTTACCGCAACGGTTTGCATTTACACCTGTAACGTTACAGCAGGCGTTTTCGTAACCATTGTTGAAACCACATATGAGGTGGTTTCAACAACGGTTATGAAACCCGATTACACCTCGGTAACATTACGGGCGTGGTGTGAACGTGGTAGCTGATCCCTACGGGAGCCCGTGGCTGTGAGCTGCATCCTGGAACAGGTGCCACCGTAACAGGTAGCCGGCACCCTAGTGTGGACCGCGGTACTGGTCCTACAATCGACACCGTCAAGAATGTGGGACACACTGCACCGCTCCCCAGCCATAACGGATTGCATCCGATACCGGGCCGGAGTGGTGTAGTGTGGACAGGGCCTAAGTGCACCATTTGTACCCTTTGCTCAGACAACCTGTAAATAATCAGTACTTGATCTTGACAATGCTAACACTGCTGTTATACTTTACTTTTATCGCAGTTGCTATTTTTATATTGTATTAATATTTTCGTATTGTTACTCTGTTTGTACCCCTGACGTGGAACCTTTGTAGATGAGCAATGCTCAAAGGTGTCTTCTGAATGATCAAATAAAACAAAAAAAATTAAATATGTGTTAAGTGTGCCTTTTTTTTAAATTTGCTATACTTTGTCCCCCAGTAGTCTGACCAGCCTCCATCTGTCCCTGCCACTCTGCACAACCCTGTCACCCGCTATCTCTGGGACTTACCTCCACCTCGCAATTCCCCAGTGGATGACCCTCCATGGGAAAGGCTGCTGGTGGGGTCAGGTTATTACCCCCTTCCCTCCCCAGAGAGAGTTGCATTGTCAGTTGGCAAAATGCAGAACCCAGTCAGTGGTGCATATCCTGCAGCTGGTGGCAGATGGCATCCTGCTTCAGTCAGGAGTTTTTCTGTTTTCTGTCTCACCCCCTGACATCGAGAAGGCCTTAGTTGACTCATAGCATCATGAAGCTGACATCCCTCTCCCTCGATCCTTGGCTTAAGCTGCATCACCACTGATGTCACTGCATGTCCAAACCACCAGGGGAAATGCAACCAAAGTAAGCAGAGCAATAACCCTGTGAATACTGCATACAGGGATGCCAGAATCCTCTCTCTCCTAGGGCCGAATGATGCCCAGAATGACTGGCCCTGGGCATCTATAATTGATTTCTATCTCTTCCCCCTCCATCCTCAGGTGGAGCTTTACCATGGGAAGCAATCCATGGGCCGCACCTCCGTGCTGATAGGCCTGCTAAGATGCCAGAGTGGGAGGGGTCCCCAGGGCTGATAAATGGTAAATCCTCACCAGTACAGAGGAAATAAGCAAACTGCCTGCATCTTTTCCAAGATCTCAGCTTCATGACTATAGAGCAGAAGGGCATTCAACAAAGTCTGAGTGGGGCTCAGGGAAATGGGAGCCTGCCTGCCAAGCTGAGGATTTCTTGTGCCGGGAAAGCATATCTTTCTGGCAACCACACCAAAGCTGGTAAATTGGTTGCGTGGATCTGAACTGAATTTGGTATGAGGGCTGAGGGTGTAGACTCAGACGAAGAAGGGGGCACCTAAGTACTCTTTATGTGCATTTTACTTTAACATGTTTGCAATTGATTGTTTTAAGGGCCTAGGTATAAGGTAAGTGGAGAATAAAATGTTGGATACTTGCTCCACTACAGAGATACAGTAACTCGTATTTTATTAATTGGAGTAGTCATAATATTAATGCTTTTCGCATCACAAAATAGCCACCACCACACAGAGCTTCACTGAGTAATGGAGACTATTGAAAGAACTTCTTGATCTGGGGCTGGACACTGATTTAAATATTTTCAAAGCCCACCGAGCCCTGAGATCATCAAAAAGGCCTTTGCAAAAATAGGTGCATTTCAGTGATGCATGGCTGTATTTCAATCATAATTATGCCCCAGCCATGTCACAAAACAGGAAACAGGTCATGGCGGTTCAATAAGAGCTCAAATTGAAAGGGATTAAGTCACATCTACTGCATTTTCATCTTACTCTTGCACAGGTGCTGGTAGCATCCTGCACCCCTCTCCTGATGATTTCCCACCTATTATTAACGTCCATGTCTGACCCAATCCCATCCAAATGCTCCTTAAGGATCTTTTCCATTTCCTTAAAATCCGCCCCCTGAAGTCAGTTACCTCCGTCTTTGTGCAGCCTTCTACCCCTTCTAGGTCCAGGCAGAACCAGACCATGGCATGGTCGCTCCCCGCCAACGGTTCCCTTACCTCCAGGCCCCCAGTCTGGTCACTGTCTGCCAGGACCACATCCAGTACCCGCGCCTCCCTGGTCAGTTCCCCCACCTGCTGAGTTAGGAACGTGTCTTGAAAGACATCCAACAACCTCTGTTCCCTGGCCACCGAGGATGTCATAGTCTCCCAGTCTGTTCCTGGCATGTTTAAGTCCCCCAACACCACCACCCTTCCCCTGCCCAGTCTGCAGTGCCTCCCAGCATCTGCCACCAGACTCTCCTCCAGCTCCTCCACCAGTGCAGGGGGTCTATACACCACTCCTATTTTTACTCTTGCCCCCCCCTTGTTATCAAGGTGACCCAAATCGCCTCCATGGTTCCCTCCGCCTCTTCTACTCCCCCTATGCCAATGCAGTTTTTGACTATCATTGCTACCCCTCCTCCCCTTCCCTCCCCCCTGTCCTTCCTGAACATAGTGTAACCCTCCAGGTTCAGGTCCCAGTCGTGTCCTGCGGTGGCCCAGGTCTCAGTGACTGCTGCCACATCCACCGCTCCCTCAGTTAGCATCGCCTGGAGCTCAGGCATTTTATTGCCCAAGCTCCTGGCATTTAGCAGGACTACCTTCCACCCTTTCCCTATAGTTCCATTTCCCCTGCTCATGTTCCCATGGGAATTCTGTTTTCCCCTGGTCTGCACTTTACCAGTCGACCTTTTCCCACATTCCTCCAGCTCCCCAGCGGGGTGGAGACACAGTCCCTCCTTTATCGGCACCCCCTTGACAGCCTTTTCTCCCATCCCTCCCCCTTCACAAGTTTAAACCCCACTTTTCACCAATGAACCCCTCTATTTTCAATTTAAGGGTTCCCCTCCCCTCCAAATTGAGATGGAGTCTATCTCTAGCACACAGCTCCTTATCCTCCCAGGTCTCCCCCCAATCCCCCATCAATCCATACCCTCTGGCCTCACACCACTCCCTGAGCCACTGGTTTATCTCCCTAATCTTCCTTTTGTGCTCCCCACTAGCCCTTGGCACCGGCAGGATTTCCGAGAAGGAAACTGCATCCTATGTCATGACAGACCCTGGCAAGCTCCCTGAATCTTGCCTGTATCTCTAGCTCGCTATTTCCCTCAATGTCATTTGTACCCAGGTGGACCAGTATGTCTGGGGAACCCCCACAATCCTTTGCCAGCTGATATACCTCGTGCTTGGCCCTGTGCACCGTTAATCCAGGGAAGCATTTTGTTCTAACTGGCCAGGCTTCTCCCTCCCTATCCCATTTGATACCCCAATCATAGAATCCCCCAACAGGAGCACTCTGACTGCTCCTTTTCCTCCATTTCCCCCCCTTCCATGTTCCTCATCCTTTCTACTGGCCCCTCCACCCAGCCGGCTCCTTGTTCCTCCCCCTGTCTGGGTGTCACAGGCTGCCTCCTTATTTACCCTGGCCACCCCCTCCCCTCCGATCCCATGCCTCTCCTCCTCCTGAGTATCCTTCTGTACCTCTCTAACTCCCCCCCTCACTGCTCGTGACTGGTCCTTCTCCCCCATCCGCTAAACTAGCCTGACTCGTCCTCCCTTCCTTCCTGTCTCCGTTTAGTCTCTCTTTGCTCATCGTGCTCCCCTGGCCTAAACCCTCAGCTCCCTTTACTGTATCCTCTTGTACTTCTGGTCCTTCTCCTTGCCCTTTCCTCCCAACTGGTCCTCCTTCTTCTTGCACTTTCCTCCCTCTTCCCCCTGCCCCTCCTGCTCTGATTCACTGCTCCCCCCATTTTCCTTCATTTCAGGTTCCCCCTTTTCCTCCTGCTATCCAGCCCCGCCTCCTGCCCCCACTCCTTTCCATCTCTAACCACGCCTGTCATGGCTACATCACCCCTCATCCTCAAGCAGAAGAAGAGAACTGAAGTGGTTACTGAGCTAGGTCTGATCCACCTCCTGCCTTGCTTGCTTCTGTCCAGCCCGGCCATCTGCCTACTTCCTGAGAATGTTGTCCCTCTGCCCCTTTGAGGTCCCAGTTACCTGCCTGCTTCCTTGGTAGAGTCCTCCTTTTGGGCACCTGCCCAGGGTCCCTATGTGACCCCAAGTATTCTCCTGCACTCCTTTTCCCATGCCCCTGCCCTAGTGCTTGGTGCAACCCCGTGGGAGATCCCCTGCCCCCTTCCCCAACCATACCTCCCCCTTCCCCAGCTGTCTCCTAATCCCCACAACCTCCTCCCTAAACTGTGCCAGCTGGTAGCACACTGGGCAACCACCGAACTTCCAAGCCCAGTCCAGTATCATGGCTGCTCCACACCCTGTGCACCCCACCACCCTCCCAAAGATGCCGGCCCTAGTGACGTGTGGTCCCATCCCCCTCCAAATAGGTTTCCTTAGGTGAGCCACCAGGTTCCCCACTAGTCCAAGATACTCCCCTACTGCCTAATCAGGTCACCCACTAATCCTAGATACAGTCCCACAGTAAACCGGTAAACCTGTTCTAGGTGCAGTACGACACAGTAAACTTATAAGGGAAGTGAACAACTCCCTAAGCTCCTCTCTCCCAGCCTTTAAATCCATCCCCCAGTGGCTAGAACTATATGAGCAGCACCTGCAGCTTTTTCCTCCAATTGCAGGGCAGGTGTTCCCCATAAATTAGCAGAGCTCTGGGGAGGGAGGGGTGGGGAGGTGGGTCTTAGCTTACACCTGACTCGAGAGAGAGTGTATCAGCCCTGTGTCTGCCCCTCCAAGCCCAGCAGCCAAAGAACCAGCCCCAAGCAAATCCCACCAAATAGGTTTTAAATCAGAAGAAATAGGCCTCCACCAGCGCAGCCTGTTACACAGTGAAACATCCAACAAATGAGCCCACTTACAGCCACCAAACCAGTTTTCAAACTTCCAACAGCCTCCAAAACAACACCCTGCTAGCTCCTTAGAAGAAAGAAAGAAAGAAAATAAATAACCTTCTACCAAGTAAAATCCACAAGAAATCCTGTAAAAACAACAAGAAGCAGCTACTGTCCTGGAACACAACTGATCCTGTCCTCTTCCAGTTCCTTCTAACTAAATTTGGTGTGACTGTATGAGCTGAAGCACCAGAGCCCAATTTAATTCAAATTTATGCCCTGAACTAAAATCCCAACAATGTATTCTTTCTAATTCAATGCACTCGATGAATAAATTCCTCCTTAAATTATATTCTGGGGGGTCTTCATTTTTACATAACTTAGTTATACATCTTCTAGCATTGATTAAACGAAATTCAAAATTTTCCCTAAATTGCCCCCTAGTATAATGTATATGGATGAGGTACCCAATAAACACAATCCAGGATCCTGCCTTAAATTATCCCCTATAATTTGATTAATAGTACAAAATATTTTATTCAAGAAAGGTTGTAACTTTGGGCATGTTGCAATAACGTGTTTAAGAGTCCCCTTCCTAGTTTAACACCTGTTACACCATGGCAAAATATTAGGATTCATCTTATTAGGAAGGTGGGGAGTGTAATAAATTCCTTGGAATATGTTAAGCTGTATTTGATTCATTCTATTACTAATAGATATTTTTATCGATTTAATCCATTTATTCCATTTATTATTTGGGATCCTATATTGTAATTCTTTTTCCCAACTTTCTTCTAACTTAGATAACTGATAGGTACAAGAAGATTATAAATTCTTACAGATTTTTGAACTCCATCTATGATGAAGTTCCTTATTTATAACCCATCTCTATAAGATGGTAATGCTAGGTTCAATTGGTTGTCTCCCCAATTTTCCAATCAAAAAGGCTCTAATTCTATAATAATTAAATTGTTCCCCCTTGTAACTTACTGTATACTTATTTTTAAGAGTTTCAAATGACATGAAGGAACCATCTTGAAAGAGATCTCCTACATTTACAATAGTGTACCTCTCCCAGGGGTTTTTACCTCTCCCCTCACTCTCCCCACCCCTGCTCTCCATCAAATTAATAGAGCTATGAATATTAATTCTGATATTTTCTTTAAGTTCCTTATGATAGGAGACCCATGCCGAAAAGTTTGCTCTTAAGTATTTTTTTTGCATAATTTGTTTATTAAGTTTTCCATTATAATTGACATACATATATGTATGAATACAAACAAAACATACTTAACATGACCAATTCATAACTTATATACATCAAGATCCAGTTCCTTATTTAATCAAATATCAAGAACCAATCATAAAATTATTTGAGTACCAATATTAGTGATAAGGTCGAGGTCACATTCATACCTGGGCCAAGGGCTAATGGTCTTGTATACCAATTAGTGTGGCTTTAGAGCCATCCTTCTCCCAGCATTATATTATCTGAAGCCAACAAGGAGGCTAAATAAGGTTGCCAGGCTCTATGAAAGAACTCCCTTTTGTCCTTTACGACAAAAGTTAATTGTTCCAAAATAAGGGCCTATAAAATCAATGTTTTCCATTAGGGTATGGTAGGTTTTACAGCAGACACCCATGTATTAAGGATACAATGTCTGGCCATGACCAGTATGACTTGGAGCCATCTCTGAGGGGGGTCCACTCCTCCTCCCCAGTATCTTCTACCCCAAATAATAGTAACAGAGGGGACAGTGGAATCTGTTTCCCTGTAATTGTCTGCACCTCTTTCACCACTTCTCTCCAGAAATCTTGCCGGACAGGGCATGCCCAAAAATAATGATAATAAGATGCTAGGTTACTATTACATCTAGGACAGATAGGGGACACTGCGGGTTGTATTTGTGGACAATGAGTGGTGGACAGTATAATCTGTGACAGAATTTGTAGTAGGATTCCTTGTATTTATTACATATAAAAATACCCTGGTGAAGTTGGGATATTATTTTCCAGTTATTCCCTGAGATGGGGGTCACCAAATCTCTCTCCCAGAGTAACCTAGTTTTTTTGTGTCATGTCTGGAAGCAATATTTTACCCTTCCCAGCTATTCTGCAGATAGTACCCTTTGAGTTTTTTTGTCCAACCTGTATTACCTACTCAAGATGGTCCCATGGAGAGTCCAGACCCTGCAGCCTGCCAATAGTTCTGCTGTACGCTCTGACTTGCAGGTAGCAGAAGAAATGTTGGCACCCCAGTCCAATCCTGGCCTGTAAACTCTCAAACGAGTCCAGACCATTTCTGGTAAAGAAGTTTCTTAAACAAAGGATACCTCTTTCTTCCCATTCCCTATATCCCAGGTCCTCCAGTCACAGAAGGAAGAACGGATTTCCCACCAAGGGGAGGAGCAGCGTGTCCCCCTGCCCTATTCCTCTCTGTTTGGTCATCACCCTCCAGCTGTCCAACATGGCTCGAACTAAAGGGGTTCGGCTTGGGTAGACTAAGATATGCCTTCCAACCCCTAATGGAGAGGTAGGCAGAGATTCGCCCTGTGCAGCTTCTCTCTCTTTCAAATCCAGCTATACTGCTTCTCTAGGTCTACCGATCCAGTTCTGTATATATCTGCACTGGATGGCTATATGATAGACCCCCAGATCGGGAAATTGGAGCCCTCCCTTCTCAGTTGAGGCTTTTAGCCGAGCTAGGGCTATCCTTGGACGTTTACCTTGCCAGATAACTTCAGAAAAAGCTTTCTCTAGCCTCTTAATATCAGCTCTCCTAAATCCTATATGCAACATCTGCAGCCCATAGAGTATCCTGGGGAGGACGTTCATTTTGATTAAATTTATTCTGCCCAGCCACGTGATAGGGAGTTTATGCCAACTGGCCAGGTCTGCCATTATTGTTTGCAAGAGCGGGGTGTAATTAAGATTGTATAAGGTTCCAAAGTTTCTCCTGACCCTAATACCCAGGTATGTAAAGGCCTCCTGAACTTTCCTAAAGCCCCATTCCGAACCTTGTGTTCTCTCAGCATCTTCAGGCCCACCAACTCTCATCTCTTTCAATTTATCTAAATTTAATTTATACCCCAAGAATTTAGAGAATTGGTCAATCATTTCTAACAACACAGGCATGGACTGGTGTGGTTTAACAACATATAATAGCATTTCATCAGCATAAAGTGATAGTTTACTCTCCCGACCTGTCTTACCTGTGACTCTCGAGATTTCGGGTTGTGCCCGAATAGCTATGGCTAATGGCTCAAGTACCAAAGCAAAGAGAAGGGGCAACAGTGGGCAGCCCTGCCTGGTTCCTCGGCCTAATTCAAAACTGTCAGAAAGATTGCCATTAAGAAAGACTCTGGCCCTAGGACCCTTATACATTTGTTGTACCAGCCCAATAAACTCCCCACCCAGTCCAAACCAGGCCAGGACTTACATTAGATATGGCCACTCCACTCAGTCAAATGCTTTTTCTGCATCCATTGACAAGATATGCACTGCTTCTTGTCCATTCATTGCCCCCCAGATAACATTCAACAGGGTTCTCATATTATGATAGGAATACCTATCCCGGATGAACCCAGTTTGGTCTAGGTGGATCAGCCCCGGTAAAACTTTATTCAGCCTACTCGCTAGTATCTTGGCTAATGTTTTAGCGTCACAATTTAGGAGGGAAATTTGTCTAAAGGAGGCACATTTGAGTAACTCTTTACCCACCTTCGGAATCAGGCAAATAGTTGCCTCTCCCCAGGATCATGGTAATTCCCCCATTCCTCTCTGACCTCTTTAAATACTGCTTGTAAATGTTCTATTAGCTGGGCTTGCATAGCCTTATAATATTCGACTAGAAAGCCATCTGGCCCACTAGTCTTTCCCCTTTTGAGGTCCGCAATAGCTCTAGAAATTTCTTCTTTCATTATTATGGAGCCTAGCCAGGTTCGTTGCACCTCTGTAATCTGTGGCAGCGCGAGCCTGTTCAGGAATTCATGCATTCCATTTTCCCCAGCCCCAGCCTGTGACCGGTACAATTCCTGATAAAATCTCATAAACCTGTCCCCAGTAGATTTTTTATCTTTCTGGAGCATGCCATCCTTCCCTCTAATTGCACAGATCAGGTGTGTCCCACGTTTCCCTTGTATCAAGTTAGCCAGCATAGTGCCAGGTCTGTCCCCCCATTCGTAAAAATGTTTTCTAACAAAGAGGCACATTTTCCGTGCCTCCCCCAACAGTAAATTATTTAGGGCTTCGAGAGTCACTATCAGTAGATGGTGGCCGTTTTCTCCCCCCCGTACCCTGGGCAGCCTTTCACTCTAAAACTCAAAGTCGCTGTTCAAAGTTTTCCCTCCGTTCCCCAACTTTCTTTTCATGATGAGCTACATAGCTGATTGTAGCCCCTCTCAGGAATGCTTTTCCCGCATCCCAGAAAATAGCTTTGGATGGGGCCGTCTCTAGATTAGCTTGCACATTTTGTTTCCATTGGTCTTGCATGTGCTCTTTGAATTCCTTGTTGGCCAGCAGATAATTAGGGAATCTCCATACTGTTTGAGTGGATTTTTCCCTCCCCCATTTCAGTGACATTATGACCATGGCATAGTCGGACACATGAATTGGGCTATGTCTAATATAGGTGAGCCAGAAGTACCAATCCCTAGGAAGGAACAGGTAGTCTAGCCGTGACCAGGTTCGGTGTGGGTGCGAAAAAAAGTTGTACTCTCGAGCAGTAGGGTTGGCTGTGTGCCATCCATCTATCTATCAGGTCTAGGTCAGCCATTCCCGCCAGCCACTCATGGATGGCCCCCTTGGGGGCTCCTTTGCTCTCTGAATGATCCAATGTTGGATTTAACAAACAGTTCATATCTCCCCCCAGTGTTAAGTTCAGGAATTGTTCCTCAACTAACAGGGCCATGAGGGTCCTATAGAAAAGTGGGTCATGAACAGCTGGGGCATACATGCTCCCAAACATAACTTTCTCCCCTTGCAGGTTCCCTAAAACAAAAATGTAGCGCCCAGCATCTGGGTCCACTACCACTCATTCCATCTGGAAGGGCAGTTTCTTGTGCAGTAGAACAGCCACCCCCCTCTTATGAGAATTAAAAGCCATTGCATAACACTCCCACCCACCCTCTCTTTAATTTAGCATGCTCTTTATCCATGAGGTGGGTCTCCTGGAGAGGGGCCACCTGAGTGTTTTGTCACTTCAAAGCAGAGTGCTCCCAATATGCCTTCAGGATGGCCTCTCTATCAGGGTACTTGTGGAATCTCATTATTATTTGCCTTGGGGGTTGATTTGGAGCAGGCTTGGTCATTACTGCCCTATGGGCCTTTTCGAGCTTCAGGCAACCATTTTTAGGGAAGAATCCAAGTAACTCTGGCAGGGTCTTGGCACAGAAGTCAAACACATTCGTTTCCTCCAGCCCCTCCGGTAATCAACGAAGCCTCAGGTTTAATCGTCGATGATAATTTTCCTGGCAATCAAATAATTATTTGAAGTCTTCTAGTTCCCTTTCTAAGGCAATAACTTGCTCTGGCAGTGGGGACGTGGTGTCTTCAGTGTCGGAGATCCGTTGCTCGACTTCATTTAATCTGGTGGCATGTGAAGCATGTAAGTCGATGAGCTCCTGCAGTTTTCGGTTGAAATTAGTGGCAAGGCTAGTAAGTTTGGGCTCCAGCGTGGCCAAGACCTGCTGTGTGACTTTGTGGCCTAAGGCGCTGACTTCTGCAGCTGACAGCGAAATATGGCCTGCACTCTCTATTTGTGAAGCCAGCGGTTGTTTCCTCTGGTTCTTAGCAGTTGCATGTGAGCTATTCACTGCAATGGAAACCACAAACTCATCCATCGTCCTTCCCTCTTTATCTCTTCTTGTTTTAGTTGGCTTTTTCTTTTAAATTTATGCAGTTTTAATAGTTTATTTTGTGGCGGTCTGCGGAGCGAGGGAAGTGTGCGCTCTTATTCTAGTTGACTCATTAGCGCCCCCCACAAGTATTTTTAATATTTTTAAGATCTTTCGAAGTATACATCTTATATAAATGATGATATGCTCTGTCATCTTTAAAGTATTGCATCTCTCTGACTACCCACCAAGGGGGATTACTTGAATAGTATTCTTTATTATAAGGGAGAACAGCGGCCATTTGATAGTTTCATCTGGTAGTTGCAGGCCCCTATCTTTCTCTTTGGCTTTTAATTTTGCCAAGGTCATTCTGGGTTTTATTTTATTTATTTATTCAATTTTGGTAACCGGGTAGGCCCATTGGGCCTTGAAAGTCCCTTTATCAGGGGCGATGTGGGTTAGTTTACAGAGTGGTTTAACCATATATAGTCATTTACATACTTACAGATTTTCAATAACAGACATCCGACATGTTTTAGAGACACAGACAGTGGTAGGCTAGGTAGTAGTGCTATACATCATTGTAAACATTAAAATCTTCAGTTAGATTTCATGTCTCCAAAATAATTTTTTTATCATTTTTTCCAAAAGTTTAATCTGTTTCTGTGATATCAAAATTGGAATGGCTTGTAAAATATATAGTATTTTAGGAAGGGACACCATTTTAACAATTTGGACTCTTCCCATTAATGTAATAGATAGGTGAACACACCTGTCCAAATCCTTTTGAATATATTGTGTCACTATTTTCAGTTTGTACTCTAATGTTTTATTCACATCCCAAGTAAGATAGACCCCTAGATAGTTCAGATGATCATATTTAATAGTAAATTTAGCCATAACCTGTGAGGAGGGAATCCAAGTATTCAATTTCAGAACTTCTGATTTATCCCAGTTAATTCTAAAACCTGAGTGATTTCTAAATTTCTGAATTATTTCCATCACTTGGAATGGCAGTTAGAGGGTTACTAAGAAATAGCAATATATCATCTGTGAATAATGAAAGCAACAGAGCTTTGCCTCGGGAGGACATCCCTTGAATTTCCGGGGATCTTCTTATTGCATTAGCTAAAGGCTCTAAAGCCAGAATGAAAAGAAAAGGAGAGATGGGGCATCCTTGTCTAGTTCCTTTAGACATCTTAAAGTTTTCCGACAGGTTTAAATTAGTAACTACTCTGGGTATTGGGGAGCTATAAATTAATGTTATCCAGTTCATAAAGTTATTTCCAATTCTTATTTGTTCTAACACCTGAAATAAATATCCCCATTCCACCCGGTCAAACACTTTTTCAGCGTCTAATGATAGTAATACTACTTCTGAATCTCTGTATTTTTCTATCACATAGAGTGCATTGTTGGTATTGTTAAACCCTCTCCTGTTTTTAATAAAACCTGCCTGATCTTCTTGAATAAGATCTGGAAGGGCTTTCTCCAATCTAGAGGTCAAGATTTTAGTGAATATCTTATAGTCTAGATTTAAGAGAGAACTCAGGTGGTAGGATGAATAATACTTCAGGTCTTTCACTTCCTTGGGAAGAACTATTATCAATGCTTCTTTAAAGGACTCAGGTAATTGCCCACTGTTCCTAAAAGAATTAAAGAGTTCTACCAAAATGGGGTACATTTTATTTCCTAAGATTTTATTAAATTCTATAGGAAGGCCATCAGGCTCTGGGGTTTTGGCCCCTTCATATTTCTTATTGTAAACTCCACTTCTTCCATAGTTATTGCTGCTTCTAATAACTCATGACGTTCTCTAGAGATTTTTGGCGTGGCTATGGAGAACATAAGGTCACCATCATTCATTCTATATTCGCTTGTTATAAGTTAGAATAAAATGTTTCAAATGCTTTATTAATAGCTATAGGGTCTGATGTTGAAGTGGTTCCCATAAATATTTCTGGTATTTGTCTCTCAGCCCTGTCTCTCTGAAGTTGGTATGCCAAGATTTTTCCAGACTTGTCAACCTGTACATAATATTTTGCTTTAGATTTAAGAATTAGCCTTTCTACCCTTCCATTTAATGAATTATTATAGTTATGGTTTCAGTTTTCCAAGATTTTTAGATCTTTCTCGGAATTTGTCGGGCAGTGTTTTAATTCAGCCCTTTTAATCTATTTTTCTAAGTTTTGTATTTCTTGTTTCCTGTTCTTGTTTATGTTAGATTTATAATTAATAATTAGTGTTACTTTAAGAGCTTCCCAAACTGTATTTATTGGGGGCTCTGAATTCCAATTAAATGGCAGAAAACATTCCAATTGTTGTTTTAAGAAGTTAGCAAAAGCCGTATCTTTATACAGGAGGGGGTCCATTTTCCAATGACTATACTAAGGATATATATCCAGATCTAGGGAACAAAACATAGCCGAGTGGTCTGTAAGATTTATCCCCTCATACTTAATATTGTATATCTTTGAAGTAAAGACAAGGGAACCCAATAGCCAGTCAATCCTGGAATATACTTTATGCATATGTAAGAAAAAAGAATATTCGCAAACCGTCTCATTATTAAATCTCCAAAGGTAATATAGGCCTAAGTCTTCCAAGGACTTAATTATGATCTCTGCTGATTTTGTCAGTTTCGGAACAGGTCCTGATCTGTCTATACCAGGATTTAAAACATCATTAAAGTCCCCACCTATTAACATAGGTTGTTGAAATTTGAGCCAAGATTATGAAGAATTCAACAAAAAAGTTAGGAACATCTTCATTAGGTGCATATACACCTGCAATAGTGAACTCAGATGAATTAATTTTAACCTGAGTAATAATGTATCTTTGATTTATATCGACCATTTTATTGATTACTTTAACTTTGTTTTTTGAAAAAATGATAGCCACACCTTTTGACTTCCCAGTAGACCCTGTATGAATCGCTGTACCTCCCCACAACTTATAAAATGTATCAAATTCCACCTGAGAAAGGTTTCTTGTAAAATCACACAGTCCGCCCTGAGTCTCTTAATTGTTGTAATAATTCTTTTTCTTTTAATTGGGTGGTTTATACCATTAACATTCCAAGAAACTACTTGGAAACCCATCCTTTTGTAATAATACACACTTATTTGTATGTGTTGGAGGCGGGGTGGGAACAACCCTGCCTGACAGCACAATCTTTGTTAATAAGCTCTTGTACAACACTCTCATTACTGGCCTCCAGTGTACCTAATCTATCACTACCCCTAACTATATTGTCCTTAACCGTAATAAACCCCTCCCCCTGAACTCTCAGGCCTCTATAAAAAAGGCCCAGAATAGCAAGGTTTGACAAAATAGAGTCAAACATTCCTAGCTACAAGTTCGGGAGCTCCGACTCCTATTAAATATAATATCAAACTACTTAAAATGTTATTTATTCCCAAGTGTGTGTATAATATATTAAAATATACATGAATTATGAGTGAAAAATCATCACTTCATTATTTTTTTATATTTCCTTTTCTCCTTCCTGCCTTCCCCCTTCGTTCCTCCAGTCTCCAACTTCTCTTCTTTCCAGTTTCCTTCATCGGGTTAACTTCTCAAGTCGCTATTTGTTCCAAGAAGTCTTTTACTTCTTCTGGAGAGTTTAACACCTTCACTACACCACCATATGGCAAGGCAAGGCAAGTTTATTTAAAAGGGGCCCAATCCCAGAGGCTCTGGGTGCTGAACATGAGTAAAATATACAGCAATAAATTAAAACTTATAATAAAACTTCATTAAAACCATGACCAAATTAATATTCTACAATAATAAAAAAAAATTCCCAGAGGGCAAAAACTTCCAGGGACTGGTTGATAATGAGGATGACATCAGCTATCAAACGCCAGACTGAAGGAGTGGGCCTTTAGCCTCCCCTTAAACACCTCAATTGAGGGAGCCTCCTGGATTGCAGATGGAAGCGAGTTCCACAGGATGGCCCAGAGACACTAAAAGCACGATCTCCTGAGGTCTTGAGCCGAACCCTGGGAATGTCCAGGAGGCCCCTCAAGGAGGAGCAGAGAGAGCGAGCAGAGGACACAGGTGCAAGGAGCTCAGACAGGTAACCAGGACCCAGCCCATATAGGGCCATAAGGTGAGAAGACCCACTTTGAAAAGGACCCTCCGCCTGACTGGCAGCCAGTGCAGGGCATGCAGGACTGGAGTCACATGACTGGACCTCAAAAGACCCGTCAGCAACCTGGCTGCTGCATTCTGCACTAGCTGCAGTCTGCGGAGGGTCCCTCCCATGACCCCAAAGTACAGAGCATTACAGTAGCAGAGCCTAGAGGTCACAACAGCATGCACTAGTGTCAGCAGGTCCTCGGGCAGAATGAGGGGCTTAATCCAGGCAATGTTCTGCAAATGGTAAAAACCACTGCTGACTATAGATGACACCTGATCTTCAGAGGTCAATCTGCAGTCAAGGATCATGCCCAGATTTCACATCCTCGGAGAAACCACCAGCAGCACAGACCCCAGAACAAGTCCAGAGTCCGCCCCTGGGGGCAACCCATCACGCTCGCAACCAGGCTCGATCACCAGCACCTCAGTCTTAGCCGGATTGAGTCTCAGCCAGCTGGAAGCCATCCAGTCATTGATTTTAGCCAGACAGCTGTATTGCCCAAGCCAGATCAGGTCTACCATCTCCGTCGATCCCTTTCCTGCCTGCTGGGCACTCAAACCATCTCCTATGGGCTGAGATCCACTGACCTAGCTTCCCTCCAGATTCCAAGATGTAAAACCACCATGGGTGTGCGGGCTTTCTTGTGTGTGGCACCTAAATATTAGAACTCCCTTCCCCAAGACATTCATTTTCCTCCGACCCATGCCTGTTTTAAGAGGCTACACCACAGTCATCTACTTGCCTCAACTCTCTGCACATGCTTTTGCCCACCTTAGACCCTCTAGCCTCTAACTCCTGGCTGCTATGTCTCTACCTACTGCGCCCTTCTCTCCTCCATCTCTCCTCTCAACCTGGCTTCCTGCCTTCTTTTTTTCTTTCTAACCTTGCCCTTGCCTTTTCCTAGGCTCACCCCCCACCTCCCCTTCTCTGTCTTAATTGCCTACTTCTCCCTCCTCTATATCCATGCTTTTCTGGTCAACAGTATAGTATATATACCCTGGTCTCGATCATGGATCTTTTCTCTAAACTAGCACTCTCGTACTTCTTAATACCTTTAGTCCTGAGGTTGCTCACAATTTGACACCACTGTGTTCCTACTTAAGGCAATGTTTAAATGCACTCTTGCTGTATATTTGTACAATTTTTGTAATGATATCTCTCACATTTTGTGTCCTGAATATTGTTGAACTTGTACTTGCATCTCTCTTGCTTTTGTCCCAACTGTATTTCAGTCTTGCTGGTAACTGTATTTGTACCTGTACCTTCTGTATTACCAATTGTTGTACTGCTTCAAACTGTTTATTTGTACCCCCTGGGCCGTGCCTGAAAATAGGCATTGCTATGCCTAGTGCACATACCCGGTTACCAAAAGCAAATAAATAAATAAACTCATCGACCGCTCTCAATGTTTCGGGTGTGCAAGACAAATACAGTTAGGTGTCATCTGCATAGCAGTGAAACTCCACACTGTTTTGTCAGATGATATCACCCAGGGGCAGCATATACACTGTGAACCACATCAGCAACAAGACTGAACCCTGAGGCACTCCACAGGACAGAGGCATTGGGAAGGAGGAGAAATTCCCCATCACACCCGCTGCACTCTGTCCGAGAGATAGGACTCAAACCATTTGATGACAGTACCAGGGAGTCCACAAAACTCACAGCTGATCAAGAAGCACAACGTGATCCACAATGTCAAAAGCTGAGCAGAGACTGAGGAGCACAAGAACTGACCTGTCTCCTCTATCTCTAGCTCTGAGCAGATCATTATGCATTCTCCCTAGAGAAGTTTCAGTGCTGTATCTGGCCCAAAAACCTGACTGAAAAGGCTCATAGATCTCTGAGGAACTGTTGTGCCACCAGTTTCTCAACAACCTTGCTCAGAAAAGGCAGGTTGGAGCTCACACGGTAATTCGCCAGGACGTCTGGGTCAAGAGAAGATTTCTTTAGGAGGGGCTTCACCAGTGCTTCTTTCAAAGCAACTGGGAATACCCCCTAAGCCATTGAGCACCTGGCAAACACTGGGACAACGGCACTGACACATCCTATTAAGAAACGCGTTGGTGCTGGGTCCAGTTCACAATACAGTAGGTGTGCTTCAGCTCTAAGATCACCTTAGTCACTTCAGATACCTCCACTGGCCCAAACTCCTCCCAGGCAGGCAGAGTGCCTCTGAAACTCCTCACTCGATCACTGCAAGACAAAAGCCTCACTGGCAGAATCCCCGACCAGACGGTATATGTAATTTTCAGTGTCGGTGTGTGGCAACCGAATGGAATTTTCTTTTCCCAGAGGGTGTGTTTAACTTCTCTAAAGGCATTTCTTTTTTTCTGAAGTTCGGGGCCTAGATCTGAAAAAATAGTCACTTGTGCTCCTTGAAGTATTAGTGTTTTCCTCTTTTTAGCTTCTTTAAGAATTCTCTTTCTTGGTATCTATGAAACTTAACATAAATGACTCGTGGAAATCTAGAGTTAGGATGTCGAAAAGTGGGTGATCTATGTGCTCTCTCTAATTCAGTTTTATTTTCTGGGTAGTTTTCCCCTCCTAATTCTGAAAAACTTGGTATATCTTGTTGTTCAGTACCTTCTGGAACTCCCAGGAGTTTTAAATTGCCCCTCCTAGATTTCCATTCAAGTTCTTGGATTTTATCTTGTAAAGTTTTAATCTTACCCTGCTGGTCCAAAACTTTTCTTCTTGAGGGGAGAGGAGGGAAAGCGTCTTCTAAATTAGATGTCTGATTCTCATTTTCCACTACTCTCTGAATTAGGCCCGTAACTTCATTTCTGACTACTTTTATCTCTTCTTGGACCCCAGAGAGCCTATTTTCCAACTTTGCAAACCCAGGCCTTACTTTTTCAATAATGCCTGAGACTGTGTCATTTTCTGGTACTTCTCTGACCTTGATCTTATGATAAACACTTTGTTTTTCCTTTGGGTCTAGCCCCTAAGCTGTCTGTGTTTACGTTTGAGGGAAACAGTGGAGGGGCTGAAGCTACATCCTGAGAAGTTTCCTTAGTTTCCCCAGACAAAGTGTTCAATACATGAGTAGGTCTCACACATAGACCAAGCCCAGAGTTTTCCTCTGTTATGTCCTGAACCGGAGAAATACCTCCCATGGAGGAATCAGTGTTTTTAACCTTTGGTGCCTGATTC
The DNA here is from genome assembly GCA_016271365.2 of Neoceratodus forsteri. Classification (NCBI taxonomy): domain Eukaryota; kingdom Metazoa; phylum Chordata; order Ceratodontiformes; family Ceratodontidae; genus Neoceratodus; species Neoceratodus forsteri. Next base: position 2,569,592 of record JADMNL010000027.1, read on the forward strand.
CCTTTATCACTGTTTCCAGAAACAAGTTCTGGGTTTAAATGCACATTTACAGAGCAAGGTAATTCATGATCTAGAACAAGTCCTTCCTTCCCTTGTATTGAATTCCCCCTTATGCTCACACTCCGTCATAAAACCCGAGACTGTACTCTAGCAGTCATCTTTAACTTCATTTTGAACAGGACATGGAGGTTCATTTAAATCATTTTGTATCTCCTGACACCACTGTCCTGGATCAACGTCATTGCGCAGAGCATTAGAACAGGCCCCTGTAATGGATTTATCAAATAAAGCATCCTGATTCATTACAAACAAGGGACCCTGCAATGCTGTATTTGTGTTGCTATTATCAGCTGCAACCACTCCTACCATTAGAATATTTTCCCCTTTATGGTTTTCTAGCAGTTGGCCCTGACCTTTCCCAATTGTTTTGACGGTGGGAAAACCAACACCTGTCATGCTCCTCTCCAGGGAATTCGGCATACTCCTAGTAGGTCTAGAGTGAGTTTTTTTTGCTCCCCCGCTTTCCCCAAGTTCCCTATGAAAAACAATTTTATTTAAGATTATTAGGACAGTTTGCCATGAGCATTCAAGCTTACAGACCTAAGTAGGTCACATCCAGACCTCACAATAAAAATCAGACCAGCAGTTTGTAATTAACTAGTGTCCAGGTTATATTTCGAGTTTGGAGCTTAACGCATTAACAAAGCCATTTCAACAGATCCAAGGTATACTATGGAGAGCGAATCAGTGCCAAACGTACACCGCCCTTGCATTGCCCCGAAAAGAAAAATTTACAATTTCCTGTTGGCTTCTTTCCTTCTGAGCTTAAAGAATATGAAGGGGAAAAGGAAACATTTTACCTGCAAGGAACATCACCCAAACACTGAAGTTAATAGTTCAATACAATCGCTTCTTTCCAGAGCACTCAGAGCTTCTCCCAACACAGCCTAGCATCTAGACACCATCTTGGAACCAACCCCCTTCACCAGCTGGTGGTGCTGTCTTTATTGACCTAACCAAAGCTTTTGATTTGGTTGACTGCTCCTTAATTTTACAAAAATCAAAGCTCCCTGGTTTCAATAATCTAGCCCATAATTAGGTCTCTCATTACCTAACAAATGGGTCTCAAATGGTTAAGTGGAAGGGAGTCCAGTCTACACGGAAGCCAATAAATGGTGGGGGTCTGCAAGGGTCCATCCTGGGTCCTCTGCTGTTCTCTCTTTTTATCAATGATATGCCTTTGAACTTGGCACACTAACTTATTAGGGTATGCTGATGATACTGTCCTGTACAGGTGCACTGGTGATGTCACCCAATTTGGTAGCCTGCTTACTACTGACTTCAGGTTATTAGAGGAATGGTTCACTTGGAATAAGTTAGTCCTGAAAACCAGGAAAACTAAAATAATCCTGTTTGGTCCTAGACACCTTGGTCCCTCTAGGCAGCATCTGTTGCCTGTTGGCTTGACCACAGGGGCTTAAATTGAGATGGTTGACTCTATTAAGTATCTTGGAGTATATATGAATAAGGATGTCTCCTTTAAGCTCTGTGTGGATCATGTCACAAAGTTGTTATACCAGAAAATTGGTTTACTTTGCCGGTTGAGCATACTTTTTATTATCATTTGTAAATGAAAGTCAACTTGAATTTTCCATGTCATGCTCTTCCAGATTTAAGGGCAAATCCACTTTTTATCCAGCTCCATCTGTGGCTAGTACTACTTTTCAGGAGCTATGTGAATTACAAATGGAACTGTTCTTCAATAATCTACATGATATTTCCTATAATAACCGATCTAGAGATAAAAGGACAGCTTTAAATATCTTGAAAAATGATAACAACATTGTTATCAAACCTGCAGATAAGGGGGGAGCTATGGTCATTCAAAATGTTGGGGACTATATTACTAAAATTAATAGGCACTTGAATGATGCTGAATTCTATAGTCAGTTGACCGCAGACACTACCCTGAAATTTAAACAACAGATAGACACATATATTGAGATTGTGTATGAAAAACAATGGATTGATGATAATGTTAAAAAGTTTTTGACAGTGGGTTTTCCTAAAAGAGCAACCATATATACTCTATCCAATGTACATATGCCTTTTTCAATACCCCCCCAGGTCGAGTCTTATACTCAGTGGGATAGGGTCCCTTACAGAACCCATGTCACAGTATATTGACTTTCATATATGACCCTTTGTGGAGACTTTGGGGTCGTATATCAGAGATACAGGGGATATACCGAATGTGCTAGTAGATATTGAAGATATTGACTCTTTATTGGTAACTTTAGATGTGGAATCTTTATATACGAACATACCTATCCAAGGGGCTCTGGCGAGTATTGAACATTTTCTGAACAGTAGAACTGGGACTATGGAGCCCCCCTACTGAATTTTTGGTGCAGCTCTCTGAATTTGTTCTTACCTGCAATACCTTTACTTTTCTTGACCGTTTCTATTTACAGAGGAAGGAAACAACAATGGAGGCTACATTTGCCCCAAGTATAGCTAATGTATACATGGGCATGTGGGAGAACAAGTTTGTGACAGACTCTGATGTTAATCCCTTCTTTTACAAGACTGAATTATACCGTCATTTTATTGATGACATAATTCTAATATGGAATGGTTCTAGAGCTGAATTGGAGTTGTTGGTTTAATATTTACATGCGTCCAACCCACATCTATGTTTTAGTTATTATGTGAGCAACACTGACATTTCGTGACACCGTAGGCACTGTACTGGTAAGTTCATGCTCACATTTCTGAAACCACGAAGTGACATAGTCAAAACTCCAAATTCTTGGTTCCACGAAAGGAACTGCACAGAATGTTGTCCATATAAAGAAAACAATACAAAACACATCTGACAGCTTTATCTTTTATTCAGGCACAGTTAAATAGGGATCCTTTAGAGGTGTGAATATAATTTATGAAAATAGAGACATTTCAAACAGCTGCACATAAGTAATCAATTCATGTCCCCTTTAAGTGACTGATTCCCTTAACCGTCTTTGTTGCCCTCCTCTGGATGCACTCAACCCTCTACATCCTTCTTGAGGTACAGACGCCAGAACTGGACCCCATACTCCAGATGCAGTCTAACCAGCTGGGTGTGTAAGGGTATTATGACCTCCCTCCTCCTACTAGTGACCCCCCTTCCGATGCAACCCAGCATCCTGCTGGCTCTTCTCACTGCCTTCTCGCAATGTTTTGCTACCTTCAGGTCCCCTGTAATGTTGATGCCAAGGTCTCTCTCTCCTGTTCGGTTACCTTTAGTGGTTGCCCTCCCATGCAATACACCACTCTCTGATTTTTCCTGCCTAGGTGCATGATCTTGCACTTTGATGTACTGAAAGACAGTTGCCACTCTCTGGACCATTCTTCTAGTTTCCTCAAATCCCTATACATACTCTCAACCCCCTCCTGTGTGTCTACTCTACTGCAGACCTTTGTGTCATCCACAAATAGACACACCCTCCCCTCAAGACCCTTTGCTATGTCCCCTATAAATATATTGAATAGTAGTGGGCCCAGCACTGACCCTTGGGGAACCCTATTGATGACTCTTCCCTCCCCCAAGGGTTCCCCATTTATTACCACCCTCTGTCTTCTACCCCCCAGCATTATATTATTTTATTATATAGAATAGTGTGCGCTTAATTCTTTGTATGGCAATCCTTATCTCCCCCCAATAACAACAACCCTTCCACACTTTGTCTCAGTCTGACTCCAATCTCAACCCTGTGCCTTCCCTATGAGAGTCAATTTTTTTTTGTGAATTTTTTGCACCAGTCTATTCACCTCCTTTGGTTCTGAAAATAAGTAAGGTTTACTGCCATAGACAGTTTTCAAATGCGCTGGCATAAACTGGAGACAGCGAGTTCCCAGTTCTCACAGCCAACTCCAGTCAGCATCAGAGCCCTTCCTGCGGGTTCTGGTGACGAGGCTGAGGTTGGGATAAATTTGAACCTACTGATCCTGCCGTTCAATGATACCGAGTTGTTTTGCTGCTGCTATGGTGTCATTTCTATATGCTAAGTTTCCCAGTACCACCAAAAGCATTCTCAGTAAAGGATTAGGCTATTAGGTTCATCTGGGTTTGAGTCTAAACACCTTCACAACCACAATCTATTTTGTCATCTGCAGCGTATCTCCAAGCCACGTAGACACAAATGCCTTCGAGTTCTTATTCTCTACTCACTCTGGGAAGTCCCCCAGACATATATTCCTAGCTCTAGTACATTTTCTAAATTCTCCCTCCTGACATAGTTTCAGCAGTCCATTTTCCTTCCTTGGCCCAGTGCTGGTTGTTAAAGCCCAATTTACCATCAAGCTTGCCACTTGCATCTCCTGCTAAGCCATTGTTACCTTAGCATCTTAGGGAGGCAGTATAGAGCAGTGGTTTAAGGCTCTGAGCTGCACATCTGGTGATATTCAGCAGACCAGACCTGGGTTTTAATCCCACAGTTTCCACTTACATACCGTGTGACCCTGAGCAAGTCACTTAACTTCCGTGTGCTCCCAGGTCACACCTGTATTTCAGCTTAGTGTACTACTCCTGGTTAAACAACTAAAAAAAAAAAAAAGCATCTGAAGCAGAAATCTTCAAGTTTGTGCCTAAGGCTTGGGTTGCTTTTAGCACTACATGCCTGAGTGACTGAGCATCATTATTGTGCAATAGTTGATGACACTTTACAAGTTGCTCTAAATCAGATGTCTCTCTGCCTGGCAGATGTCCAGTCATGGATGGATGGATGGCCACCAATTCACTTTGCTCGTATGTTAGCAAAACTGAACTCCTTGTATGCAATACAACAGCAAAGAGAATATTTTCAATTTTTCTGACTTTAGTTTTCACCATGGTTCCTCCGTTATTTATACCGCTACCACTGTCTGAAACGTGGGAGTCGTTGTTTAACAATCACTGCACTTGGGTTCCAAATCAACAACAATGTCTGTTCTGCCTTTTTTCACCTCCATGCTATAGCTAAAATTATCCCTACCTAAGTCTAGAAATTGGATATTGCTGTGACTCTGGTTTACTGTTTTATCTTTTCTTGCCTGGATTACTGCAATTGCCTCCTATCTGGTCTCCCAGCACATAACCTATATTGTCTCCAGCTTGATTAAAATGCTGCAGCACCCTTACAGGCCCCATGCCCGCTGCAGCCGAGCTCCAGAGAGTTAAGGTCTTGCAGCCTGGAATTTATACCTAATCACAGAGGAACCCACTAGGTTCCAGGGGATTACACAATCATATACCAACCTTGAATCATTCAAAAGTAAACTAGACCCATCTTTTTCAACTAGCTTTTAATGCACCTTGTTTGGATCCTGACCCTGTTCTAAATTTTTTTTTTTCATATAGCTGTTTGGTCCCCATCGCCTCGTCCCGCCAGCTGGTGATGAGGACACATAGGTATTTTTACAGGTTTTTCTCCCCCGATCCCCTGAGGCCCTGGCACACAGCCATGCAAGCATGTGGAGGCATGCTATGCACCCTGTGGTGCCAGCTCAGCCCCTTCCACCTTCCCTGTTTGCCGCCCCTTCTCTGCTTACGCTACTCACTGGACCACGACCCCATGGAAGCAGAACTACAGAGGCGGCGCCAACCCACTCTCACTACCCTCAGGAGAGGAGAGCTGCCTATTGACATGCTTGATCCTGCTCTGCCCTCCCCCCAGCTGGCACCACAATGACCCAAGATCGTCCCTGAACCCAGGTCGCCGGCATAGTGCGAGGTGTGGCATCCAGCACCTCAACCCTCAGTGCCACCAGGCCCCTCTTCGAAATGTTTAAATGTGCTATAGGAAATGTGCTTATTAGGATCAATAAAATGTGGATATTTAAAGACTAAATACTGTTAAAAGTCATAAAATATTCAATTATACAATTGGTGAAGGCAGGCTGGTTCCTAGTTTGCTGAAACTTCCATGTTGTGTCTGATCACTATGCTTGCTGTTCAACCTTTTGTCACTGAAATGAGACACTTAAAATGTGTGGGAAGATATACGACACTGGTCCTCAAAATGTAGGACATCCACCTTTTAGATTCAAACAAGAAGATACACATTCACAACACTGTGGAAATTATTGCTTTTATTTGTGCAATTAATTTTGTATTTTCATTTTGCATAATAGATTATTGTGGATTTATACTTTAAAGTTTGACTTTGCAGTATGAGGGAGTATTTTATTTATATATTTATTTCAAACGTTTTACCAGGAAAGGCATTCTGAGCACTGGTTTGCAGGTGCATCCTTGGGGATGGGGAAGGGAGAATACAATACAGGATGTGCAAGTGAAAATACATAATGTGAGGTGTGGACATGGTAAAAATAAAACACAATAAAAATACTTATAATAAAAGTAAAAATACACAGTAGAGTGCTGTCTCATGATTTACAGGCATCTAGTCAGGGTGACGCAAAAGAGATGAATAATAAGTAGAGAATAATGCCTGTGCAGGTATGTGTTATGAGGATTTTTCACACACCCGAGGTGTGTGATAATACATAAACCTCGAGAGTGAATCTTGAGGGATTCATGAGGTTATCACACACCAAGGGTGTGTGAAAAATCATCATAAAACAAACTTTGCACAGTCATTATTTTTTATAATAGCTGGTGCAAGGTTTCAACAGAGACAAAAACTGTAAGCTGTATTTGCGCAAGTGAGTGTGTCCCTGAGCAGCCACCCCACTCGCACAAATACAGTGAAGTGAGGGCGCGAGGAAGAAAATGCCATAATAACCTGCAATCGAGTTATTGAGGAATTCAGCAGATTATTACATAGAGGATAATTCCTGTGCAGGTGTGTTATGAGAGTATCACACACTGAGGGTGTGTGAAAAATCTTCATAAAACGAACTTTGCACAAGCATTATTTTTATAATGACCGAAGCAAGGTTTCAACAGAGAGAAAAGCTGTATTTATGTGAGCAAGCGTGTCCCTATGCAACTGCCGTACTTGCACAAATACCGTGAAGTGAGAGTGCGACAAAAGAAAATGCTGTGATAACCAGCTATCAAGTTATTATGGAATTCAGTGGGTTATTATGGTATTTTATCAAGAATACATATCCAGGCATTATAGGGGGTCAAGTCATTATTAAAATTTAAGGTAAAATAGCTATATAATAACTAGTGGTTAAACTGGAAATGTTTAGGTGGGGAAACTCATATCTAGATTTCTAGGTGGTGGAACATAGCAGTCAATGGAGAAAGGTAACAGATGTGATGGAACTGTCATTCAATTTTTTTTTATTTATATTTTATTCATTTTATGTTAAAAATGTAACAAATACAAATCCGTCCATACAAGGAGCAATCAGAAATACATGAAAGAGTGGGAGGTAAACATCTCAAGATATACAGGATGAAAAAGTATCCCTTGTTTATATTCGAAATTGGAGTGGCTACCTTGAAATAACATGAAAACAGTAGCTAATAGTCCAACTCTGCAGAACGATAGCCCAAGAGCGCATGGCACATAAATCACATATAAGGCAGTCCAGAAATGTGTCCAAAAAAGTCCAGAAATGTGTCCAAAAAACTCCTGTGCCATGTTGGGCTGTAGATGCCTTGCATATGCAAGATGTTAAAGAGCTGCTGACACCTTCAGGAGAACATTAACAAAACACAATATTTAGACATAGTTCAGCTTCTATTTCACATTTATTCAGTATTTCTCCTCTCCATTATTTGTTACTGAGGTCATTTGCATGAAAACAGGGTATTTGCTCCTGAAAAGTTAATCTATTCCTGTTGCTTTCTCCCTACCTGAAGTCATAATGCACTGCTTGTGACATCACAGTTACTCCCATGGCAACAGACTGTGATGTTATAAAAGAGGATTATGATTTCAAGTAGGGAGTAAACTATAGAGGCAAATGGACTCTAAGGGATAATGATCACATATTCATGCAAATTTCCTCAGTAACAAATAATAGGGAGGAGAAAGCTGTAGAATATATATGGAATGCAAACTGAATTGTACCTAATTATTATGTTTCTCAAAGTTTTCTTTGAGGCATCAGTGGTTCTTTAACTATAACAATAAAGGATTAATAGTCACATCAGTAACCCCCGGTTCAAACAACATTATCAATGAAATTGAATGCACAGTTACACCTTAGGATCCAAGTAAACAATCCTACATAGTTTATGTGGTAACAAGAAAAGACAAACCACAGCAGAATGGAAAAGAACGGTACAGGCAGCTCGCTAGTGGAACATAAACTACAAGTACATCAGTAATCCAAATGGATCCAGAGCTGCAAAGGAGAAAAGCTGCCACTAATGAAATGCTGAGAGACAAATGCTGTCCTAAATATATAACATTATGCACTTACCATTCTGATGTAGAGTTAATATATCTTTTAAACTTAAATTTAGCAGGCATGAAACAGGTAGTAAAAACTCATGATACAATTGCAGTAAGCAGGGAAAAAAGAACTGTCCCTGCAGAAAACAGATTCAGTGAAACTGAAAAACACACCAAGTCAGTACAGACTCTCAAATGTCCTCCTCTGCTGTTGCCGGTCCAGTAGAATGCCTTGCAGCCGCCATCTCTGATGCTCATTTTCTAGCATCGACAGGGTCTGTAAAAAAAAGTAACCTTGCTATTGTTAATGATGCAGAGTTTTGCTGGAAACTGGATGGTATGTTGGATGTGCAAGTCCCTCAGAGTGCTGCAAACTCCATTTAACTTCTTGCTACGGAGTCTAGTAGCATAGGCAAGGTCAGGAAATACGTGCATCATGACACCCTCCATGCTTAATGGCTCAAATCGTCTAGCAAAATTCAAAAGTTTATTCCTGGTTCCAGTACTGTCCAACACTGTCATCATAACCTGGGGTAGTTCAGCTGGTGTCTTGGCTCAGAGTTGAATTCTGTAAGCTTTCACTATGGGAACAACTAAGTCAGGAGCCTTCAACTGAAACTTGAACCAGTCCATCAGAAATAAAATAGCGTGGTCACCCTCAGAGCCCTACGGCAAGCCCACTGTATACCACGTGACAAGGCACTGTTATTAGGGTACCCAAATGAGGGCAAAACTGATCTGGATGCTGTTCTGTACGCCACCTCCACCCCGCTATGCCTGGGGTGGAGGTGATTATATTTTTTATGGGGGGGTGGGCTGAGCCCCCAGCATTAACCCCCCCAAAACCATCAACGCCTCTGTGTGGTGCTGGCGTGCCTGGCAGTTCCCATGACGGTGCTCCATTACCTTGCACTCTTGTTTCCTGTGGAGCTTTTATAGGCGCAATGTTGTGGGTGAACCCAAGCCCACCAACCTGACATTCTGGCTGCGGATCTGATTCGCCAGTATTTCTAAGCGATTATGCCTGTGCTGGGCTTCCTTGGCTCTTTCTGCCATCACACTCTTACAGGATTCAGAATGACGGCGCACCTCTGCCATTTCACCCTGAAGCAGATCAACTGCTGTTTCCACAGCGGCAGTACGACCAGTGGCGCAAATCCAGTTTCTGGTTTACTGAATTAAAGGAGGCTAGAAGCTGATGCATTCTGAGGCCCAGGGTCTGAAGCACCTCCTCTGTACCATTACCTGCTACGTGGAGTGAGTGTTTGGGTCTGCCGCAGGCCCCTTGCCACCATTTTTTCCTCCCACGTGACGTGGCTGCTGCTAATTCCAATCCGAGTTACCCATCGTGTACACCAAACACTTCTACTGACATAGTTATTAATTATTTGTAGGTTAGATCTTTCAGAAAGGATGTTTTTTAAGTTTAAAATAAATGGCCTGAGGAGGTGAAGTTAAACACACAGCTCGGGCTCCACAGCAACCCCCCCCCCCTTTCAATTTTTTAAGATGTGGTGAACTGAGTTCCCCTGGGCTCCTACCCAAATTAACCCGATAATAGCTAATGGCAATGCCAGATAGTAGTTGATTACCGCAGTCCATAAGTGCCAAGGTGCCAGAGCTGTTAACCTCAGTGCAAATGGTAGGCTCAAGAGTAAACTAAAAAAACAGATATGGCTAACTGAGCATCCCTCTCACCCCTTTTTTCACTGAAATAAGGGACATGGACCCTGTCCTTCATATTGAGGGAGGAATCATCAAACCTGGAAATACAAGTTCAAAACATGGTGGAAACCATGGTGTTGTTTAGCATCATAAAATATTAATTTCGTTTTGAACCTGAATTTACAGCACGTTCTCTGTGTGAGCAGGACATTTTCCATGAGGGAAAGGGACGGTCCTCATAATTAGGGACAGTTGAGAGGTACGTTTAACTGAGTAACAACGAAGAACCGTTTTTAGGTGGGATGGAGCTATTCTGATGGGTACAATGACGGACGCCCCTCAAAATGTGGGGCTATTCCCTGTTTAGAGGTACGCGCCCCCAGCCTTTGGGGATAATTATGGCAGTTGACAGCTATGCCCCAGTATCGATCTGAGATTGCGCGGGTCACGCGTACACGCCACAGCCGGCTGAGTGGGCGGGTCGGTTTCCTCAGCACCCCTCCCTCGCGCCCCAGACCAGCCCGCCTGCCCGGCTCGTGCCGCCCATTTCCGTGGTTCCCTATTCTGCCTACGAAAACAGCAACAGAGCCAGGCATTCGAAAGCGAGCGAGCGTCGCGAGTGCAACGGGTTAGCCGCTGAGAGCAGTGCGGGGACACGGAGTGTACGAGTTCCACGAGCGGCGGGACGAGGAGACAAGCGGCAGCGGGCCCAGTGGGAGATGGCTGGCGGGGGACCACGACTCTGACTCTCGGTCCATAGTGGCTGTTGGCATTCCGTTGTTTTCGGTACCGCTGACGATTGGACTTAGCCGGGGCCATGGCTAAGAGCGAGGAGCGGGGCCGGGATGCGGCAGACGCCGTGAGCTTGAAGAGTGGAACCACGGAGAGTCTGGCTGGCAGCAGGGAGCTCAGCTCGATGGGCTCCGACTCCGAGCTCAACGGCTACGCCAGCGAGAGGAGAGCCAACCGCTACGGCTTCATCGGCGGCGCGCAGCAGGCAGACGACCGGTAGGTACAGGAGGTGGTGTCGGTGGCGGGTGGGGTTGATACTCGAGGGTAGGCTGCCTGTAGGTGACCTAGGTCTCCTGTGGAATGTTACTACGGTACTGAACTTGGGCAGCAACTCGAGCTCGAATTCCCCACTTGTAGCCAAAAAAGGGGGGCTTCAGCTATTCCGTGACCTTTCTGTACTGAATTGTTATCCTGACAGCTCCTCACCTGACAGCAACCCCGCCCCCTCCCACTACTTACAGATTACATTGATGACAGAAGGCCCCAGAGTCTGTCTAGCCTGCCCTGTTGTCTACCTAGGTGAGGTAGTTGACAGCCCCCCTCCTTCCACCAGACAGCACCCCCATCTGATGGCACCCTCCACCTGACAGTTATTCTCTGCATAATAACCCCCACCACTTTAACAAGCCCCTTTTACCTGACAGCTCACCCCCCACCCACCGCCTGACAGTCTCTAGCTTCAGTAGAGAAGTCTTAGTACTGCTCTGTGGGCAGCCTTCCTACCTGGCAGCAGCCCCGGCCCCTCCCACTATTTAGAAACATACAAACAGATTGCATTGACGGCAAAAAAGGCCGCACAGGCTATCCAGCCTGCCCTGTTTAGGTAGGTGAGGTGGTTGACAGCCACCTCCTCCCTAGCAGCTCCCCCACCAGACAGCACCCCATCTGATAGCACCCTCCACCTGACAGTTCCCCTCTGCATAGACCTGACTTGCTTGGAGCTATGGTAAACCCTGTGACTTCACTTACTCTCACTGTCTGAGGTCTTCCACCGCTCCCCTGCTCTGTCCCTCTGTGTTCTACTAAGATGGGTGGGCAAGCTTTCTCCCACTTCGCTCCCAAATTCTGGAACTCTCTACCCCCATGAAGTGTTCCACATCTCACAACACTTTCAAGAAAGCACTTTTCTCTCACCTGAGTGCTTTTCGTGCTTGTAATTGCTCTTAATACTTGTTCTGGCTTCCCCTTTTGCTCTTTGCCTGCTTCGTCTGTATAATACTGCAAACTTTGTGTACCACATGATCTGTCCTTGTTCATGTTAAACACTCCTACATGGGTGCTTTACTTCGGCTGTAATTAAGTTCTGACCCTCCTTGAGTGGAGTCCTGTCATTTGTGTATTGATTTACCAGTTTTGTTTTATGTAATAATTGCTACATTGTATTTTTGTACTCTTCCGAGTCGTGCTTGAAAATAGGCAGGTCAGTTGGTTACCAAAAGTTGATAAATAATAACCTCCACTGCTCTAACAGGCCCTTTCTATGTACCTGACAGTTCTTCCCTACCTGACAGTTCCTAACTTCAGTAGACAAGTTTCACTACTGCTCTGACAGTCCCACTAACCTGACTGCACGCCTATGTGTCACACATAATATGTCTTCTTCGCAGAATTTCCACAGTAGCCTCTACCTTCTTCTGTCTTCTTAAATACATTAAGGTGCAACAACCAATCTTACAAGTTTAATATAATAGGATTGAAGTTGTTTCTTAAATGAAATGTTGGTTACATAGAGAAATGTTGGCTATAGAAATCTTTATGTATAGTGACTGTTCTTTAGTTTGCGTTACAGTCTTTTAGCTTAAAATTTGTTGTTTGTATATTTCATATTTTTAAAATCTTTAACATTTTATTGAGAAAAATAGGGCCTCCAAGGGTTGCCTCTTATGGTATAAGAGACTTCGTGCATTAGGGTTGGGTGAGATGAGTGCGAAGCTGAGCGGTTCTCTCTGCCCAGACCCCACAAGAGGAGTCTCTTATACCATAAGAGATGCTGCTTGGAGGTTCTGGTAACTTAGTAAATCAAGTTAGCTAGAAGTTTTAAGTATTTTTTTAACATTTTAAAAGTACTGTAGCAGCTCCCTCCCCCGGCTCTGAAGTGGAGTGCCACACATCTAACGCTCCTACAGGAGACCACTGCACACAGGTTGTGAGATACAGTGGCTTTGTGTGGTGATTGGCTGAAATCATGTAAGTGATTTTTATAATTCTGATTATAAATTATGACATCATAATTAGCCAGTCAGGATTATGTATTTCTAAACATTCCAATTACTCTAGTAACCATAAGATAAAGGATAATGTATGGTCTTTGGTTAATAACCATGCTGTAAACACTTCGAGAGGTTGCCATGACATTGTAAATCTCGAGAGCGCAGCTCGAGAGGTTTTCAGATGTCATGGCAACCTCAAGAAGTGTTTCCGGAGTGGTTGTTAACCAAAAACCATACATTATATTTGATAGTGTATGGGCTACCAAGATTGTGTAATCGCAGATTAAATTTCTTTACTGGATTACTTTGCAGAACATTGATTGTTGTGAGCATTCTGTTTTGTTATACTATTGATGTGACATACTTAAGAAGGGTTAACAGCAGAATGATGTCATAACAATGGCATAACAAGGTTGTAATCTGCTTGATTTCAGTTAATAATAAGGGCTCTCCATACGTTATATAGAGGATAATGTATGGTCCTCTATCGTTAACCGGTCAGTTAACAGTCGAGAGGTTGCCAGGGCGACCATGTAAACCTCGAGAGCGAAGCTCGAGAGGTTTACGTCCCCATGGCAACCTCGAGACGGTTAAAATTGACCGGTTGCCGATAGAGGGACCATACATTATTTTTTATAGTGTGTGGTCCCACTATCAAAAATTAAATGGCTTACGTTTTTTAAAAAGTCACCGCCGCGGCCCTTCAGTCCTTCCCTGTCGGTTTCCCTTCAGTCGGTTCCCCCTCGGAAAAAAAGCGCGCACATCGCGGACCACTCGCTGTTGTTAACCTATCGATGTTGACGTAGGATCGATGATGGGTTAACAACATATCTACGATCATCGATGGGTTAACAACCTTGGAAATGATGATTTCCTAAGGTTAACAAGCGTTCTAACATACATTATATAGAGGATAATGTATGGTCCTCTATAGATTAACCGGTCGGTTAACATTCAGAGAGAGGTTGCCAGGGCGACCATGCAAACCTCGAGGCGGCTAAGAGAGGTTCACGTCCCCATGGCAACCTCGAGGCAGTGAAAATCGACCGGTTGCCGATAGAGGACCATACATTATTTTTATAGTATGTGGTCCCACTATCAAAAATTAAATGGCTTACGTTTTTAAAGTCACCGCGCGGCCTTCATCCCTTCCTGTCGGTTTCCCTTCAGTGGTTCCCCTCGGAAAAAGCGCTTGCTCGCAGACCACTCGCTGTTGTTAACCTATCGATGTGACGTAGGATCGATAGGTTAACAACATATCTACTTCACATCGATAGGTTAACGACCTTAGGAAATGATGATTTCCTAAGGTTAACAGCGTTCTAACATACATTATAAGGTGTCTTGTGCACAGGTCTAAAATTATGAAGGTGTAATTTCAGTTGGCAGAGTCCATTCTCCACAATAGGGATTCTCTAGTATTCTGCAGAGTGAAACATTTTGATTTTAATTTTAAATGTCATGTTTCTAAGCAAAGATCTGTAACATGATTTATGCAGAGAATAACCTACCCCGCCCTCCGTGTGAAGAACAAGTTGGTTTGTCGCACTAAGTAGGTACAGTGTTATTACAAAGCATGAGAGTGAAGCTCGAGTGCGCTGTGACAGCACTGTACCTATGTGGTGTGAGACCCAAGCTTGCTTTTCATACTGTTTGTTTTTGTTTGTTTTTGTTCTATGATGGAAGCCAAGCATTTCTTTGAAGCAGAGCAGCGTTTAAAGTTCCTTGTTCTTATATTTCATCTAAATGCTTTAACTTTTTAAGCAGCCTGGGCGAGCAGCGTTTGGTGGATATGGGGATATGGGCTTGAGTATTATGGGATACATACTACCTTGCCACTGTCCCCATTTCACATCAGAACTATACCTTGTCCTCCTGACCCTGCTGCTTCTGGAAAGGACGGATTTAAGAACAGAAAATAATATCAAATTGACGTTTGGTGAGTATGAGTTGTGGGAGATTTAAGGGGGAATGATTGCAAAACATGTATTCCCTAATATAAGACTAAATAAGTGGAAATAGTGACTTAAGTAGTGTCATGTCAGGTTTATGTTGGCTATTATTTGCGTAGTTTTATTCCACTCATCATAGCTTGGTGAGCATATCCGAAGTACTACTATAAAGTGTTTTAAATATACATGTTGATTGCCCCCAAATGTGGTAACGAATGTATTAGATTGTTAAATCTGGGTGCTAACATGGATGCTGTTTTGTCAATATTTGGAATCTACTATTGTATGTATTCATTATCTACAAAAGAAAGCGTAACAAAGATAAAGTTCAAAAAAAAAAAAGAAAATAATACCAAACATTAAATTTACAGTTCAGCAGTGGTTACACTGGAAATGTTTCAGGGGGTTGGGAGGGAACTCTCGCATGTAGATTTCTAGGTGGTGTAACTCTCCCATAGTAGCCAATGGACAAAGATGATAGAGGTGATGAAACTCAATTATTATTATTATTATTATTATTATTATTTTTTCTTTTAAGAGATGGTGTAAGTGGGCTCCTACCCAATTTAACCCTGCAGTTCTGCTTCATAAAAAGGGCTTTACTGCATTCCTACCTGTAAGCTTGATCTGGCACCAGTAGAAGGCAGGAATTCACCGAGGTGAGGCGTGTTGTTCCCAGAGAGGGTACAAGTTGGTATCCTTGCTAGAGCAGCTGTGGCTCACCTGCCCAACCACACAGCTGCAGGAAAAAGTATTCCCCAGCAGTCGCATCAAAGGGGGAAGAGGGGGCATTTTATTCCCCACCTCAAATAAAGGAAGATGGTTGCCCTTCTCACTTTAGGTGCCTGTTGATTGCATTATTTCTGACCTCGCTCCCTGATGTTTGGTCATTTGGTCCTGATTTGTGCACCATGGGATTGAGGGGTATGAAGTGAGCACAGTGTTGGTGTTGCATGGAGTAGGTCACTCTCGCCTTCCACATTAGCCCTGATGACCATCGGTTTAATTCCTGGGCCACAGCGTAAGTGATATTCAGGGCCACGAGGCTGGTGGTGGCATGCTGCTATAGGTTCGTGTGGAGGGTGGCTACAGTATAAGATCTACAGGTGAACCTCCTTTTCCACACAATTTATGATATAAAGTTTTCTGTACACATGATGATTTTCTTTATTTGATTAGTTCTTGTTGACTGGGAAGTGAAGGCTGGGACATACTTCCTGTTTTTGTCGTTGTCCTGGGAGAGGGGGATACAGATGGAAACTGATTGATACTGAAGTGGATTAAGCTGTTAGTGTTTTTTTTTTTTTGTATTTTTTTTTAGTGCATGGAGTACATTTGGCTAGGTCGGACGTTGCTGACAAACTTGTAAGGGTTTTTAAAAGTTTGATAAACTTTGTGAGAGTTTTTAAAACCCATAGTAAAGGCCTGTGGTGATCAGGACAGAGTAAAAATATCTGAAACAGTAGTGACTTTGTTGTAGTAGTATTTTATTTTATATAGCGCCTTTCTCAAATTTAAAGCACTTTACAAAAGTGCAAACAAAGCAACATGCAAACCAATTGTACAGATAACGTGACATGATTAACTAAAGACAAGTGCTGGGGAATTTTTCTTCTGGAAAGGATCCTGGCTTGAGAATACCTGGGGTGGAGGAGTATTGAGACTGAAGCAAATAATTTACCTTCCATACCATATAGGTTTACGTGAGTGTAAGTAGTTGCTGTTGTTACCATTATATTTGATGTTGTTGTTTAAAGTTTTGTTTGTTTATATTCTTTTTTTCCGCTCTCCTCATGCTCGCAGGCCCCCACTCCTTCAGGCTCTGCAAGTCTCCCGATAGCCCCTTCTGTCCTAACCCAGCCCTCCTCTAACTCCTCATATCGCAGCCGATCCCTGGGACGTCCCGGCGTATCCCTCCGCCGGGCGGGTCCCCCTCTTCCAAGGGGGAAGGCACGGGGTGGGGAGAGATAACCCCAGCACACTCTTCTTAGGGCCCGGGGATGCTGCCGTGGAGAAGGAGGCCCCGGGAAGGCACTGGAGGCAACCGGGGACAGAGAGCCGTCATCTGGCGACCAGCCAACGGTATTTCCGTTTTTCTGGTGTTCCCCTTTCATGTGATCCCTCTGTTGTGCTCCCGGTCTCCACAGGGGGCCACTGCAGAGCCACCATGCATCCCTAACCCTCCCCAGGGGAGGAGAGCAGTCCTATGAACGCTCAATCCTACCCCTTCCCCTGCTGACTCCCTTCGCCCGAGTCTGTTCCCGAACCCGGGTCGCCGGCGTGGTTCGAGGTGTGGCATCCAGCACCTCAGCCCTCTGCGCCACTGGGCTGGCAAAGTTCTGTTTTTTAAGATGCACGGAGACTCAGTTCTGGTCACACTTAGGGGCTGCTGCTGAGGTATTGTGTGGTTACAGTACTGGAGAGGAAGACTGTCAAAGGTGGGACAGGGTCTGTGTTAGGTAGGGTGTGGCCCTTCTCCTGACTCCTTCCCCCAGATGCCTTAAACGTCTGGGGAAAATCACAATTTGATCCTGGAATGTCCAGGACATATCCTGTCCAGTAAAACATAAAATAATCCAGCTGGCCCAGAGGCACTGAGGGTTGAGGCGTTGAATACCATACCTCACGCTATGCCGGTGACCCGGGTTTCGAGAACAGACTCAGGTCATCGGGGAGCCGGTATGGAAGGGGAAGGTGGGAGCAGAATCAAGCTGATTAACGGTGACTCTCCTCTCTCGGGGGGGTCACTCTCCCGCAGTCCTGCCGCCTTCAGGTGGAGGTCAGTGGCCCATAGACGGAGGTGAGCGTCCCACAGTGTGTGAGCGCATGCCTCTGCACGTGCACTCTCCACGCCGAGGATGTGAGGGTGGGTGAAAATGGGGGGGGGGACAGCTAAACAAATAATAGAAAAAAAATTTAAAAAATCCTCACTCTCCTTAAAAAGTGTAACGTACGTGTGGCCATGTTTCAGGAAATGCACCTGACCTCTGTAGAACATAAGCTGGTCAGGGACGGGGTAGCTAGGTGCTATGCAGCTTCCTATAATGGCCATAAGAGAGGGATAGTGGTGCTCATTTATAAAAGCGTAGCCTCTGTTGAAGAGGGGGTAGTTAGGGACCCAAATGTGGGCCGATATGTGTTCGTGAGGGGCATGATCTGTTGGGGAAAAAGTCACACTGGGAAACGTGCACCAGCAATGCACTACCTAACGTGACCAACGGCTAGTGCTGATGCAAACGGAGCAGTTCCTGAATTTAATTTTGGTTGGGGATTTTAATTGTGTTTTGGATCCTCAGATGGACAGATCTGGAAGAGACAAAAGAACAGACCCAGCGGTGGTCCAGTGGGGGGTTGGTCTAAGCGAGCTGGAGCTCCTCGATGTATGGAGGGAGGCTAAACCGGGAGTCGGAGAGTATACTTTTTATTTTCAAACCCCCACAGGTTGTGGTCCTGGATCGATTACGTTAATGATTCTGTTGCCCTGGTACACAAGGATGGAAGATACCCAGATTAGTTCTGTCCCGATCTCGGACCATGCTGGAGTCATAGTCACTCTGTGCACATCTTGGTCCTGCTTGCAGACAAGGAACTGGAGGTTCCTAGTGTACATGTTACAAAGTGCAAAAATTAGGGCGTACCTTTGGGAGTAGTGGGCACCGTTCAGAGATGCCAACTTACCTACGGCCCCAACAAAGGCCTGCTTCGAGGAGGCTGGTAAAGCATTAATGAGCGGTTCCATAATAGTCTACATGGCAGTCGTGCACAAAAAGAAGGAGCAACTCCAGGAGATGGAGAGGAAAATTAAAGAGCTGTAGATTAGGGCTCTGCAACAGCCCTTGGAGAAGGCGGATCAAACCTTAAAGCAGCAGCACTACAAAAAAAAAATTGCGTTTTTTTGCCAGTGTATTCCCTGTGCCCTGCTAAACATATACCTGGTACTCTTTCTCGCTGGCGTTGTACTATCGCCGAGTAATTTGCTCAGTTATCTCCTGCTGCTTTTACCTTACTGTCACCAAGCATGTTGCACTGGAACCCCCTCTGCTGCCAACTGCACATGTGTATGACTTGCAGGGGCATCGGGGAATGGTCAGGCAGAAGGTTTCTCTGCTGTTGTCAAAAGACGTGATGTGACCTATAGAAAAAGCGCAGCTGAAAATTAGTCAGCCGCCATATTTGTTGTAGCGCTACAACAATTCAAATAAATTGCAAATATCTAAAAAACTAAAGATGATTGAAAAAAAAAAAAAAATACATTTACAGGTATGGAAACTGGAATTTTGGCCGTATGCTTACAGCTGAAAAACAGAATTTTTATAGTTCACTTCCTGATTTCGTAGTACTGCTGCTTTAAGGGAGGCCAGGGAAGCTGTAAATAGGGAGTTGAAAAAAGGAGCTGATGTGGCTCTTTTTTTTTTTTACTCCAAGCAGAATTTTTTTTGTTTTTTTACTTATTATTTATTCCTCCTACCTGCCCTCAGTCGCTCCACTCTCTCGGATACCTCAGTTCCAGTACTCCAGCTGCTTCAGAAGTCTGCTCCTAGAGTGCTGCATGTCGTTCCCTCTAATTGTTTCCAGATACCCCAGATAACCCGCCTGGTGGGGCGGAGAAGGCCCCCCGCATCCTCCCTTAACTTCAGGGGGAGCTAACACACACACACACACACACACAGTGGAGTCTGCGCTTGGCCTGTGGGTGTATGGGACCGGATGTCTCGTTGCCTAGGAGCGGCTGAGGATTTTTTTTTCCCTCTGTTCTGCCAGTCTGACAGTGGCATCTAGGAGGGCCAATGAGGCAGAGGCGCGCAGACACGCCTCCGCTCAGGTTCCCTACTGACGTCATTCCCCCCCTCCCTACGTTGCTTCTCCGACCCGCACTGCCAGCTACCAGTGGCCACCGGAAGGTGGCAGTATTGCAGCTAGGCTGGCTTCTCACCCCTCCCCGGAGAAGGAGAGCAAGCTGTTGGGCGCTCGATCCTTCTCCTCCTGGCCAGCCCCCAGCGACCCGAGTCCTTACTGAACCTGGCTCGCCGGTGTGGGGTGCAGTGCCTCAGCGCCACCAGGCCAGCCCCAACCAGAAATTTTACAAGTGGGGGAACAAGACCAGACCTCTGTTGGCGCGGTTGGCCAGGGTAGAAAGGGGTCTAATGTAATATCCACTATTAAGACAGAGACAGGGTGCTTACTGGTAAGGGGAATTAGATAATGGACGCCTTCGCACAGTTTTATTCAAAACTGTATCAAGGCAAATGTCAGAGTGGGGAGAAAGGTGGCTGCTCTTTTGGCTGCCTTGGCCCTCCAGGCTCCCACAGAAGAACAGGTGGCCTTGCTGAACAGGCCCCTCTCCTTGAGTGAGGTAAGAGCTGCTGCAGTGGAATTGGCGAGGTGCAAGATGGCTGGTCTAGATGGCCTTCCCGTGGACTTTTACAGGGCAGTAGGAGACTCAGTTTGGCAGTCCATGTTTGAAATGTTTCAGAAAGTGGGAGAAGAGGGAGGGTTGCCCAGGTCATGTGGGTTAGTGACAATCGCAGTCATACATAAGGAGGGGAAGGACCCTACTGACTGTACCGTCTGTCGACCAGTCTCGCTGTTGAATTGCGATGTCAAGATTCTGGCGAAGACACTGGCATACAAACTAAAAGAGGTGCTGCCGGATCTTGTGAAAGAAGACCAAACTGACTTTGTCAAGGGATGCCACTCCTATCACAATGTCAGAAGGCTGTTGGGTGTCCTTGATTGGGGGCATGTGTGCTCTCCCTGGACGCTGAGAAAGCATTCGACAGGGTGGAGTGGTGCTGTATGTTCAGGGTTATGGAAGTGTTTATTTGGACTAGGTGAGCAATAAATTAATACGGTGAGGTTGTTATATAAAGCCTCCAGAGTCAATATCTTGATTAATGGAGGGGTGTTGAGGGAGTTCGAGTTAAGCAGGGGGAGAGACAGGGCTGCCTCCTGTCACCCCTTTTGTTCGCTTTAGCGATCCAACCTCTGGTGGAGGCCATTCGGATCAGTCCGGAGGTGACGGGGTGGGGGTGAGGACACAACATAGAGTATCACTCTCGTGGATAATGTGCTGCTGTTGTTCTTTTTTTTTTTTTTTTCATAGAGGTGTTTCTGCTCCCTGGCAGGCTAGGTGGCTGTATTTATTTTATTTTTATTTATTTGTTGAAACCTTTCACCAGAAAGGCCCACTGAACTATTACAATTGCTCGTCTCATGGAGCGTCCTGGGGGAAGGGATACAGAGGAGTATGAATCCAACAATATACATTTGCCTTTTTTTTTTTTTTTAAACAGGTAAGACATGAATCAAAAACCTACACAGCACGGATATTCATGG
Organism: Neoceratodus forsteri; assembly: GCA_016271365.2. NCBI lineage: Eukaryota > Metazoa > Chordata > Ceratodontiformes > Ceratodontidae > Neoceratodus > Neoceratodus forsteri. The sequence continues at coordinate 2,590,886 of JADMNL010000027.1, forward strand.
GACAAAGATATAAAACTAAAACTATGCGAGATCTAATACAAAAATACAGGAATGAGTGCATACAATCAATTTACCCAGCACGGGTGTAAAATACATGGATTACAACAACATACGAAAAATTGTTGTACAAAAGTTGGCTTACTAAGTGCATATATGCAGTATGACATTAGAGAATAATCTAAATAGAATAAGACTGCAATATGAAGGGGGAAGGAAGGGTTGTTAGGAGCAATTGCAGGTAGGAAAGAGGCAGTTAAGGAGGGAGACTGAGATGGACCAGGGGGAGGACGAGTGTCTGATTTGACTAGGCAGGGTGTTCCATAGCTTTGGGAGCCTGTGTGAGAAGGCAGTTTGGCCTATTGCGGTGGTGGAGCGTCTAGGAATGACCAAGGTACGGGCATTGTTTGATCTGAGAGAGAGTTGGGATGGCGAGCGAGAGGCCAGGGAAGCCGATAGGTAAGGGAACCAAACCAGAATTTGGAAATGAACTTCATACAATATAATAGGCGTCTGTTGTATCAGCCCATTCCATGGTAGTCGGCCATCCTGATCCCATTTCCACTTCCCGGGACCGAGTGGGCCATTAGTGCTCTTGGAGAGGGTTTCATTAAACCCAGCCTCCGTATTTTTCAACAAATTTTTCTTCCCTGAGGCCCGTGGACATGCAATGGACTCGATGTCCGAGCTCCACCTCTGCGGAGATGGCCCCGGCGTCCCCTTCCCTCATATGATGATGTGCACATGCTGCTGGATGGCTATCAAGCAGCATGCCACAGGACCCACCCCCAACGAGGAAGGAGAGCTGTCTTGGGATGCTCAATCCTTCCCTTCCCTGCCGGCTCCCAACCAACCTGAGTCCGTTCCTGACCTCAGTTCACTGGCCCAGCGCCTCAGCGCGCCATACCACTGAGCCAGCCATGTGCTGTTGTTCTTGACTAGGGCAGCTACCTTGATACTGGCTGTCACAAAGATACTTGAACAGCATGCCACCTTCTGGGGTTGTAAAGTCAATTTTGAGAAGTCTGAGCTGGTGGGAATGGGGCAATGCAGGACAGAGTGCTTGAGGGTCATGGATATAAGTGGGTCTCAACATATCCTTATATATCTGGGTATCAAAGTGGATCAGATGCTTCAAACCCTGTGTGATCCATTTAAAATGACCTGAGACATTGGCAGGGATTACCTATCTCCTGGCTAGGTCGTAGTAATTTTCTTTTTTTTTTTTTTGTCAATATCATTTTTATTTTGTCAATATCATTTTTATTGTATATCAATGAAATAAAAGAAAAACATATAAGAATATATTACTAAGATATATTACAATTATAAATAATACTTAAAATGCTGAATTCATCAATAAATTAAATAATGAACACAATAACTTTAAATTAAACCATAACAGTAATCAAAACGTTGCTAGCTTATAAAACAAATATCTCATGTGTATGTATAAATAGGGGATACATGATGGGCAGGAGTGGATATGGAAAATGTTCTCACTCCTGCAGAGTGAGCTGTGTATTCTTACGAGTGCCAAAGGCACGAGTGAGAATGCACAGCTCACTCTACAGGACTGAGAATATTTTCCATATCTCACAATCTGCACATCATGTATGCGATTTATATCATGTGGGCAGGAGCTTTAGGAACATTTTTTCTGTATTTTCTGTTTTTGTGTGTTTTCTGCTCTGTGTGTGTGTGTGTGTGTGTGTGTGTGTGTGTGTGTGTGTGTGTGTGTTTTTCTGATTGGACTGGGAGTCTGAGAAACACAGTGGGATACAGGTGAGTGTCTTTTGCAATGATAATTTGGTAAGTTGCAGGCTTTATGAGAAAGAGAAACTGTTGCAGGTAGCATTGAGAAAGAAACTGCTTTGTGAAGGAATTCCATTTAGAATGCAAGTTGTTTTGAAGCCGAGGTCAGGATAGCAGTGGACTAGGAGTCACAGAAACTATGGGACACAGGTGAGTGTCTTTTGCAGTGCTAATTGAGTAAGTTGCAGGCTTCAGTGAGAAAGAGAAACTGTTTTCTGAAGCTGTTTCATTTAGAATGCAGGCTCCAGTGAAGGTAGCCTCAGTCTGGTGACATCAGCACAGTGTGAAATAAATGTTATTTATCCTCACTCTACTGATGTCATCAGGATTTATCCCACTCCAGTGGAAATAACACTATATATTCTACTGAGAAAGCTCCCACCACCATGGTATAAAAATATTTATGAACTGAGGACCCTAAATAGAGGAATCTGATTGGCTGAGAGCTCTTTGAAGCTGTCATGATATCGGGCTACATCATCACAGCTTCAAAAAAAGATCCGGCACACCAGCCTCCTTGCTCTCTACTTTGTGAGAACTATTTTTTTTCAAAATGTACTCCTACACCACCCGAAAACTCATTCATAAAACATTTTAAAACCTGATTCTTTTTTTTTTTTTTATTTATAAAACTTCAAACTCGTTCATATATTAGCAATAAGTCACTCCAGGGTGTGGTATATCATTGATATAATGTCATCAGAGGAAGTTGACGACTCGGCCTGCGGCCTTGTGCCCAACCACCCAAGGCGTGATGATACCCTATGATATACCACACCCTCTCGTGCCTTATTGCTTAAATATAAAACTACACTGCAGTATATTTGTCTTACTGTCATTACTGTCAGCTTCTCATTGGTAGTAACTTGACAACTATTTTAAACTGTATCATTTTCCCCTACTGATTACTAACTCACAACCAAGAACCGAGATTTCTGTAGGAATATCTATTTTTAATAAAGAAATAAGAAGAGAGGTCAGAAGATAGAGAAGACGTGGAATAAGGTGCTGCTCTTTACATTCAAAACAAAAAAAACAAGAAATTTAATCCTGCAAAGAAGTTATATGCCTTGGAAAAGGTTGTTAGAGAGTGATGAGATTTACCTCTAATTATGGAACATACGTAAGGTTTTTGCTTGAATATGACAAAATATATTAATTTTATTAAGATGAATACCCTGCCCAGGGCGCTATATCCCATACAAATGCTTGCCATGGGGCTCAGCCTGAGGGACCTGAGAAGTCTGGACAAGTGGTGTTTAGACTGTATGGTTGGGGACGAGATTGAGTGCGGGCTTGATGTGTCTGAGAGGCACAATCAGTGAAGTAGGCTTAAAATTCCCGGATTTGGGGCTTCACCATTTGGCAGCCCAAATGTGGCTGTTAATAGAGTGGGTGAAGGGCAAAAAGGGTGAGTTGGGTGGCATTAGAAGAACAGAGGTCGGCCTGTCAGCGTGAGCGTTGGATTCCGCTGCAACGCCTCGGCACCGGTTCGGGAACAAGCTTCGGGTAGCTGGAGGGCCGGGCTGGGGGCAGCTTGAGCTCCCACCACTGCTCGCTGTCTCCAGGAGGGAAGGGATCACGACCCGGTGCCAAAGTGACTACTGGTGGAGGCCAGTGGTAGCGCAGCACGTCAGGGCCAGTGGGGGCGGTGCGTGACAGATGTCGGCTCTTGCCTTGACGTCCGGACGTCACGCACCTCAAGAAAGCCAGGAAAATAGCTCGCTGGCCTTCGGATGACGGCTCTCTGCTCCTCAGGGGCCTCTAGTGCCTTCCCGGTGCCTCCTGTTCCCCAGCAGCATCCCTGGGCCCTAGAAAGTGTGTGCGGGGGCTATCCCCTTCCCCAGTGCCTTCCCCCTTTGAGGAGAGGGACCCGCCCGGTAAAGGGATATCCCGTGGGTCGGCTGCGATCTGGGGATCCGAGAAGGGCTGAGAAAGGTCAGAAAGGGGTCAGAGGGAGCTTGACAGGGCCCGAAGGAGTGAAGGACCAGCGAGCAGCAGGGGTGGAAAACAGATTACTCAAAAAAAAAAAAAAAAAAAAAAAAAGAACAGAGGTAAAATCACACATGACTGCATATTTAAACAATACAGGTCAGAGAGCTGTCAGGACTTCAGGTAAGGGAGCGCCATTAGAGGAGCACTTGCTCAGCGCATGGGACAGAGTAAAAAAAACATGTGAAGGCAGGAGAGAGGAATACTGTTCTGGCTGTGGTTGCTGGTAACCCTGATTTCCTGCCAGGCCTGAAGATCCTGGTTTTAGACATAGGGAGGAGAGGGGAATAAGGGACCTATATAATGGGATGGATTTAGAATTTTGGCCACAATACGTGAGTAGCTGGGCATACCTCAAAACCATAGGTTTCACTACCTACAGGTCGGGGACTGGGTGCTCTATATGGAGAGGCTTGCCCACAGGGACTCCTTCTACATGCATTGGAAGCAAACATACTAAAGAATAGGACCAACCCAAAAGGGGCACTAGTGAGAGTCTACCAGCTGTGGACTGCTCCCTGGACCTCTCTGGCAAAGTTAAGTTACAGAGGGAGAGGGATTTGGGGCATCAAATCCCAGATGCAGAATGGGCTACCATTTGTGAACCGCGACTGGGACTGCTAATCTGCAATAAATTCAAGGAGGCCCAGTTTAAATTCCTACACAGATTATACGTGCCCCTTCAGACAGTGAACACAGGTAATGTTGGGGTGTCCCCTATATGTGGGAGATGTTCAGGAGCCAGAGGAACTTATTTCCACTATTTCTGGGCATGCTCACAGCTAAGGGGATTTTGGGCTGAGGTAGCACAGGAAATAATGACTATCCAGGACATCCAAATTAAGGACGAACCTATCTCCATACTGTTGGGGGAGAGTCGTAGGAGGGGGATAACTGGGACCTGTGTTGGAGAGTTGTGTGCGTCATGCTGCCTTTTTTTTTTTTTTTTAACTCATTATTTTTCTGCGCCTGCTTGTCCCCCAACCTCCACTCATGCAGGCCTCCAAGGAGTGACACACCCCCAACCCTACCGACCCTCAGAGTCTGCATCTAGAGTGCCACACTCACCATCGGGGCCCATGATAGCTCGGATTACCCCCCAGGCGGGGCGAGGAGAGATCCCTCCCCCTTACCTTCCTCTTCTTCCCCTGAAGTGAGCTACACAGCGGGGTCTGCCCTGTTCGGTCGGCGGGTGGCGAGACTGGCACCGGAGGACATCATCTAGGCGACTGGAGAGACCTTTTTTTCCTCTGAGCTGTATGGATCCCCGACGTTCGCGTGCTGTGAGGAGCAAGGCTGCCGGCGTGCGTAGAGACGCACATCGAAGCCGGTCCTCTGCCAGCGTTTTACCCTTGCATCTCAGCTGCACCTACCACCCTGAGGTTTCCGCAACAGGTGGTGGTATCGCAGTGGAGAGTGCAGTCCCCCCCTTCCCGGAGAAGGAGAGCAGCCGTTGGGTGCTTAGTCCTTCTCCCTCCCAACCGACCCCCGTCGGAGTCCGCTCCCTAACCTGGGTCACTGGTGTGGTGCGAGGTGGCATCCAGCGCTTCAACTCTCAGCGCCACCGGGCTGGCTGCGCGTCATGCTTTTGATGGCATGAAAATGTATCTAAAATACATGGGCCTTGCATGCCCCTCCCACCAAGTCCATGTGGAAGGAGTTACTGTGGTGGGGGGGTTACCCTTGGAATACCTCACATATGAACTAAGAGGATGGGGGAACAGATTTGAGGTACGGGGGGCCCATGCCCGGCACCACTGTTGCCTCTGGAGGCTGCCATGATATGTTTGATAGGCAGGCTAAGAGTGCATGTAGAACCAGTCAGAAAAGCAACAGAACTGTGTTGGGATATAGGAGGAAGGGGAGTAAACCGTACATGTAGTTAGTACCGTAGAGACTGAAAGCTAATGAAATAAGTCATTGATAAAATGGTCTATGAATTTGTTTAGCGGAGCTGATGTCAGTGTGTGTCTCGTTTGTTAGGTAATGTGTGTTTTTTTTTTTTTGCTTCTCCCTCATCCCCTGGCCTGCCACTCCTTTGTGCCACCTGGGCCCCACAGCCACCCTCTTCCACCGGTCGCCATCCTGCTGCCCCTTGCATCCGCCTATCGATCCTCGGGGTGACCCGACATAACCCTTCGTTGAGTGAGTCCCCTTCCCCTTGTGGGGGAGAAGTGCCCATAGGCACATCTTTATTAGCCTTGGGATCGGTGGTGGGGTGGTTAGTATGGGGCTGTCCCGGCTTTGTGGTGTGCCAGGGACCAGTGGCCATCACTAGTTGGCTAGGGGGTATTTTCCACTTTTCTCCGGCCCGCCCACTCCACCCTGATTGGGCCTTGTGGGAACGGCTACCTGTGGCGGGATGTGTGTGTGTGTGTGTGTGTGTGTGTGTGTGTGTGTGTGTGTGTGTCGAGGCTACACGTCCCCCAAGCTTGCCTCCAGTCACCAGCGGGTGCCGAGGTCCCTGCCCCCAGAAGGAAGCATCCAGTTGGACGCTCTGGATCCCCTTTCTACCGGTCTCTGCTCTTGGTACCCGGGCTCTGGGCGTGAACCTAGGTCGCCAGCGTGCTGAGCGAACCCCTTCACTCAGCACCACGGAGCCAGCTTTGTTAGGTAATGTTAATGTAGTTAGTCTGTTTAATGGTTATAATTTAACTGTTGGTGAGATGAAATACTGACATCACTGTCAAAACCTTTAGAGAAATGCTCAGGAATATGAGATGCATTAATGTAATAGTACAAGAATGTTACTAATGTATTTGCTGTATAGTATGGCATGGCTGAACGTAATGTCTTATTATGTAATATGTAGAAAAACTCAATAAACAGAAGTTTGAAAAACAACGTGAGAGCATATTACATGGGGTCCACTGTGGTGCTCAGTAGGGTGAGTGCACGGCATTGCTTACCTTGCTACTCTGGGTCCGGCTGGATCCTTATTTATCTTGGGTCGTGGCCTCAGTGATTTTTCAGGCTGGCAGTGTTGAAAGATTCCTTGCTTGGAATAGTTCTGAAGTAGTGCTTGCTTTGGTTCAACATGTATCTCTTCCTGTTCTCGGAAGAAACATTTGGTCTTTTTCAACAAACAATAGAGTTCTGTTCATAGGTGAACCTCCCAAACTACCAGGCCCACAGAGTCGTGGTTGCTATAATCTCTTTCAGTCTCTGCCTGATATACACACCCAGTTGCTGTCTTGTCAAGCTGATCAGGACTGAGCCTAGATTTCCATTCAGTACTGCTTCTTATAGTTTCATGAACTCAGTGTTTGATTTAACAGAAGATATCCATGTATCTGGCGTTTTAGAGCTGGGCTCTGCAGATTGACTCTGCAAATTCTGAACTCCTAACTGGTCAACTCCAGCCCACCCCACTCCCCTTGCGGAGTGGAAACAGGCTCAGTGTGTCTTACCCAGTCAACAAATTTTAAACAAATAAATCTGTTTGCAGGCAAAACATTATAGCATCTCTGACCCCCATCCCAACAATCCTTGCAGGGTCAGCGGGCTTGGAGCAGCATGGCAGCTACCATATTTGTTTGCATTGTGTCTGTGTGCTGCCTCTTGGTATTTAGCAGCTCCCTACTGCTTAAAAATGCCTGATGGGCTTTATTTGCTCCCTGCCCCACTCTGCTACCTCTCCTGAAGCTGGCACATTCATTTTTGTGGTGGCTGTGCCACCAGTTCCTAAATCATAGCTCTGGCTCCATTTTGTGTTGCCGCACTGGCACAGATTGTAATGGTGTTTCAGCTCCAAGCTGTGCTTTTGCTTCTGTTTCTGTTGCTTGTCAGGGGGGCGGGTAGCTTGAAAACCCATGCCGATTGGCGCAGATGTGCCAGGTTCTGGCCCCACAGCAGAGTCCTGGACCAGGACATTGGAATCTACATTGCAACAGTAGCCATAAATGTCTGGCTGTGAGCCAGGGCATCACTCCCGCCATGGGTGTCAACTGCTGCTACTGTGTGCCAGTTTCCTCATAGCTACAGTCTTGGGTAATCTGCAGATGAAGACCATGTCAGGACAGGGGGGTTGGCATGGAGCCACATAAGGTGGGCCCTCATTTTTGGGGGTGGGTACATATAGTATGGCTTATTTGTAAAAGTATTTTCTGAAGGAGAAGTAGACGGAAACTCTAATACCTGGCCTACCTGGCATTATTTTACACATCACATCTCTTCAGTGACAGCAATGCCAAATTTAGGAAAGGCTAATTAAATATTTTAGGTAAAATTGTGGCTAGTTTGAGAGATGCAGTATACACTTACTAGTGTGCCCGTCTACACAGACAAGGTCACACTATTTGCAGTTGTTGATTGCCTTATTATAACTAAGAGAAAATAGCATCTACCAAAAACTTTGAAAACAATCATACATGTACTCAGTTCTGTTTTTGTTTGACTTAATGTCTGCATTTATCTGCCCTTCTTTCTTTATTACTGTGGACAGCTGCTGGAAAATAGGATCCTTGCCCCTCAGACTTCACCTCTCCTTTTGCCTGTCTAAATGTGATGTCATAATTTTCTGTTTATGGATCACTTTTGGTTGTCGTGGTAATTATGATGATGTCAGAGGAATCCTCCTGAACTGGAAGAGTCCTACTGCCTTAACCCAGTTGCAGAACCAAATCAGCAGTGGGAGTTCCCTCTGGGTGGCATACTTTTGACAAAATGGCAAAGGGGCTGGCAGTATAGCCTAGAGGTTAGAGTAGCAAGCTGTGAATGCACTTGGTACATCCAGCAGGCCAGGGTTTGAGTCCCACAACCTCCAGCTGCATACTGTGCGATTCTGTTTTTTTTTTTTTGGTTTTTTATACTTCATCTTTGTTGAAAGTATTATCAGATTATTACATATCTGTATCCGGCTCTTTGCTTATACAATATACATGACAGTTAGACAATCATATATCTGGGAGTTCCCATTTTCCAGCATAATGGATGCTCCCAGCATTTCTTAAATATATACAGTAAATTGTAGCCAGAACAGCAAATGGTCAGTTTAAAACTTAAATCAAATAATAATATCATTAGTGAATGCAATTATAAAATCTATATCATATGTTACTACAGTAAGTGATAATTTAACTTTTATAGTTAAGTACAAAGAGGCCTAAAAAGTAGTTAGAAAGAAGAGTATAGAAGAACCAATCTGTGGCTCGAAAAGAATTACAGATTACATATTTGAGGAAAGAGAAAGAGAAGAGAGAAGCCTCAATTCAACCTATCCTAGGTCTACTTGTCAATATTGCCAATATAATTTAATATACATAGTACATAATTACTTTTTTGACTAGGGCCCAATAGCCATAGAGGTGGATAGGACAAGAAATGAAAAAAGAAAACTACACCTTTTTTTTCCATCTGTTGTCACAGTACTTAGTACCAGTAGGGTGTTAAACTCCTAAAGGACAAAATCTGTTCATTTTCTAACCCCTTTCTCCATTATGTCCCCTAAATAAGTACCTCCCATCTAGTCCACCTGTTTATTAATTGTGGGGTCTTAAGAACAAGAGAAAAAGTTATTCTTTCAAAGGTTTTTATATTCTCAACCAGCTCCTTCCACTCACTCTTGGAAGGGGTGTGTGTGGGACAACCATTTCTTAGTAATCGCCTTACAGGCAGCCGCAACTAAGATGTTCCAGAGATATTGGGCTTCTCGGCCCCTTATCTCCAAGGGATATAGGCCAAGGATCAGATGCTTCGGCCCCAAGGGGGTCGTAATATTGAAAATCTTTTGCAATTGTTGTTGTATGTTACTCCAGTATTGATTGAGTATAGGACAGTGCCAGAAAATATGGGCCTGTGAGGCCGGGGTGACACCACTCTTTCTCTAACAGGCAGATGTAACTTCAGGGTTCCATTTAACCACTTGTTCAGGTGCTAGAAAATATCTATTCCTGAGTTTCCACAAAAACTCACGCCAACCAGGGGATGAAGAGGAATGCCATGTATTTTTTACTGACTGCAACCATCGTGTCGCATTTAAATTTACCCCTAAGTCCTTTTCCCATTTCTCTTTAATATATGTTGTTGAATGTTGTGAATCAATAAGGTAGTTTTTATATAGCAGGGAAACAGCCCTCCCTCCATTCTCCGTAGCCCAGATCTGTTTGAATACCGTTGGTTGTAGGAAATCCCGAGAGTTTAGTAAAGATTTTCAGAGTTGTTTCATTATGTAATCCCTAAACTGATAATAAAATAGGAGATCACCCTGTCCCCAGTGAAATTTTCCCCGCACTTCTTCAAATGATGGTACCTGCTCTCCTTTCATCAATTGCCAGGGTGCTTGACATCCTTGCTCCTCTTGTCGTTTATACCAAGGGTCCTGGTGAGCCACTATATGGTGTGAACTAAGGGACCAGATTCGGTACTTCCAGAGGTATACCCTAGTGGCTTCTCTAACAAAGCCCTCTTTTACATCCCTCGAGAGCAGCTTCAGTGCCCGAAAATAAAGGGGTGGAGTCATATACTGGAGCATTTTGGGCAAATTGCTGAGTCACCAACGAAGGAGAGCGAGGGATAGCCAGATCAATAGTTTTGCAGTGGGCTAGGTATCTTGGATGTTGCAACAGGAGGATTACTCTGGTCTGAGCAGCCACCCATTACCCCTCCAGGCATGGCACACCATAGCCTCCCTCCTCCCTTGGGAGAATAAGGGTTTGTTTCCTGATTCTGGGATGTTTTCCTAGCCAAGCAAATTTTAAAATATTATTTTGCCAGGTGTCTAATTTTTCTTTGGAAAGCCTGCAGGGGACCCACTGGAATAGAAAAAGGAATCTAGGTAGGAGATTCATTTTAGTGGTTTGGAGTCTAGTGGAGAGGGAGTGGTAATAAGGACCATCTCTCAATATCCGCTTGTATTTGTTTTATCAGTGGAGGGTAATTCAGTTGGTACAGAAACGAGTTATTAGGTGATAATTTTATACCTAGATATTTCATGACAGGGAGGTCCCATCTCAAGGGATATCTGTCCCTGAGGGCCTGGGTTGGCTCATAGTTAAAGGTGATTGTCTCAGTTTTATGAGTGTTCAAGGAGTATCCAGATAACAATGAAAATTCTTTTAGATGCTGAAAAAGATGTGGGATGGATGTTTCAGGTTCCGTGATATAAAGGAAGATATCATCTGCATATAAAGCAAGTTTGTGTTGTTCTTCACCTATCCGAATCCCCTTTATATGCAGATTTTCTCTAATACTTTGGGTTAAGGGTTCTAGGTACAGTGCAAAAAAGATAGGGGACATCGGACACCCCTGTCTTGTACCTCTACTCAATTTGAAAGAGGAAGAAGTATGGCCATGTGCTCTGATGAATCCTTTTGGTGATTTATATATTTTAAAAATGATGTTAATGAATTGAGCTGGGAAACCAAAGTTAACTAGCACTGCCCGAAGAAAGGCCCAAGAGACTTTATCAAAAGCCTTTTCAGCATCTAAACTTAATAGGATAGAGGGTCGATGAGTGAAATTTAAATAGTCAATCAAGTGGGTGGTTCAGTTATCCTGAGCTTGTCGGTTTGGAATAAATCCAGTTTGGTACAAATGAATCAGTTGGGGCACTAGTTTCTGTAACCGTCTAGTAAGAACTGACATAAAGAGTTTATAGTCAGTATTTAGGATAGAAATAGGATGATAAGAGGGACAGAGTGTAGGATTTTTTTCTTGTTTCAAGATAACTGAAATAATAGCCTGCTCCCAAGAATTCGGGGGGGAGGGGGAGGACCCCGTATCTTGCATTACCTCATTAAAGACAGTTAGCAACAATGGAACCAACTGTCCTTTGAAGTGTTTATAAAACTCTCCCGGAAGTCTGTCTGTACCCGGGCATTTGGCTGTTTTCAGGTTCGAGAGTACACCTTGCAGTTCCGAATTGGAGATGGGGGCTGTCAATCCCGCTTTTGTCTGTGGGGAGAGGGACGGCAAAGAGAGCCGTTTCAAAAAAATCTTCCATTTTACTATCTTGTGGAGATGGGTATGGCATGGTATACAGTGAAGTATAGAAATCTCTAAAGGCCGATACAATCTCAGAGGTCTGACTCAGTCTTTGTTTAGTAACTGGGTGTACGAGGGTAGGGATCAGTGCCCTTGCTGTTTGAGATCGTAGCCATGCCGCCAGTAAGCGAACGGATCTAGGGCCTCCCTCAAAGTATTTCTGCCTAAGAAAAAGGACCTTCTGCTCTACCTGATAGTCTAAAAGCTTGTTAAGTTCTGTTTTGAGTTGAACAAGTTTTTTATTTGTTGCCGCCACATGTTTGATTTTAAGTTGTGTTTCACAAGTCTATTTCTTTTTTCAATGCAGTCGTTCTAGTTTTCCTCTGCCTCTTCTTATAAGCTGAAATAGAAATAAATTTACCCCGAACTATGGCTTTCATGGTGTGCCAAAGCAATAATGCTGGTGTCTCTGGGGAGGCGTTCTCAGCCACTGCTTGCTTTACAGTATCTATAATTATCTCCTTCACCTCTGGATCCTGAAGCAGAGATGTATTAAGTCTCCAAAAAGTTCTTTTAGTGAAATCTCCAAGGTGAAGCTGACAAAAAATCAGAGGGTGGTCCGACAAAGCTCTATCCCCTATCCAGCTTTCCTTAACCTGTCCAACTGTTTCTACGGGAAGTAGAGAGTAGTCCAGCCAGGAATGAGACTTGTGGGGGGCTGAGAAAAAAGTGTAGTTTCTCTGATTCCCATGTGTGGCTCTCCACACATCGACATAGCCTAGTTCAGAGAAGAGTTTAGCAACCTTTTTTATGAGAGACTGATTGTGGCATGCAACAGCAGAGGAAGAGTCCAATGCTGGGTTAAGAACTAAGTTGAGGTCCCCTCCAATAATCGCCTCCCCCTCTGCCCATTCCTGTAGCTTTAAGGAAATCCATCTGTAAACTTAAAATCTGACCCAGGTGGCACATAAATGGAAGCAAGGGTCAGGATCCATCCCAAATAACGGCCTTTATGAAAAGCAAATCGACCCTCCCCATCTACCAGCTGTGCTGTCTGCTCGAAGGGGGTTTTAGTAGGAACAAGCACAGCTGCCCTTCTCCTTCGGCCTCTCCCGTACGTTGCGCATGCCGCAGCGCTGAAACCCAATCTCGCAAATTTTTGATGCTCCTGTGAAGAAAGGTGCGTCTCCTGCAGTAAAAGGAAATTGGCACCTATCTTTTTAAGGAATGATAATATTTTGCTACGCTTAACAGGGTTGGTTAAACCGTCTACATTAAACGAGCAAAAAGTTGAGGGCTTAGCCGCCATATCTGGGGAGTTAGGAGGATTCTCTTCCTGTGCAGTGCCCCGTATATAATAGTTTCTCTAACGAAAGCTCTAAAGTTAACACCCTAAAAAAAAAATTGGCCCAGTACTATACTTAGAAAAGAACTAGCGAAATATATAGAGAGAAAAGAGACCAAGAAAAAGAAAGGTAGAACTAGAAAAGACAAGGAGAGACTCTATATTAAATCTACAACTATAATTATTACAACAGTATTGAAGCTAAAAGCTCCAAACAACAAACAATGCTAGAATTGCCCTTTAATAGAGCTTGGCTTCCAAGGTGGGGGGTTCAAAAAAAAAAACTTAGGATCCCTTACCCTCCCCTTAGTATATAGGTGTACCAGACTAAAGGGGAAGGGGCAGAAGAGGATGTCGCCCTGAATCTACAGGTCCTCTTCAACAAAAGACTCCAAAGGAGAGATTTGTAAAAAATTAAAATAAAATCGCTATGTGTCTACTCAAACAGTAGGTAATTATGAAAGAGGAGAGTATTTGGTATTACCGTTTCTCCCCAGGGCACAATTTAATATTAACCTAACATATTTGCAAAAGCAAAAAATGGTTCTTCCCTATCCACATATATTACAACTTAGAAGAAGATCAAACACATTAGTCAAATATATAAAACTTGTAGTTATGACTCAGGTTCCCGATATTAGGGTAACTGACTATAGGCACCATCATAATTGATAATTACTGTTGGTTTTATGTAAAGATAAGATAAAGATAATAAAGGAACCCTGGGCACTCGAAACATTGTGTTTTTAAAACCGCATTTTTAAGATAATTAAGTACCACATATAAAGACTTTTCCTCAGTCTGTGATTCTTCTGAGTGTTCTGACCCAATAAAAAAATGGAGTGCCTGTAGCACTTCCTGCCCTAGAGTTTTTGGTACAGTTCTACCATGCTGTAGAGTGGTGAAAATCGAGAGAATATTGCAGGGAATCCGTATCTATGGAGTGTCCATGTCTCCTTCAACTACGTGGAGATAAAACATCTATCACTAGCCCTGTAGATCTCGCAGCTCGAAATTGCTCCATTACTTCTTGTGCCTTTCTCAGCGGTGGGACGCCTCCGCGTCTGTATGCAGCAAGAGGCCATATCGAGGAGGAATAACTTTGTTTCAGCAGGCGATCCATCTCAGTGGCAGGAACTGGTATTCCTTTTTCCCGCATATCTTCCAAGACCTTTCCTGGATTAAGGTAAAGTTGAGGGCCCTCCTGCCAGTGCACTCTGAGCTTAGCAGGAAATGGGGTCTGATACTTGATGCCTTTTGCTCGGAGTGCCTTCAGAATTGGAATATATAGTTGTCTGGCTTGTTGTACCTCAGGCGCATAGTCATGGTCCAAGGAAATCTTGTATGTTAGATATGTCGGCTCTTTTTTGGCCCACGCTCTCCGAAGGATGTCTTCTTTAATTTTAAAGCTACTAAGTTTAAATACTATTGAGCAAGGGCGGGCATCTGCCCCAGTAGGCTTGGGGCCCAAAGAACAATGGGCCCTTTCAGTAGAGCGAGCGTAATTTGGTGGTAGGTCTAATATATCTTTTAGCAAGTTTTCGATGAACACTGTCATAGGAGGTTCCTCAGCACCCTCAGGCAATCCATATAATCTTAGATTACTACGTCTCGACCGACCCTCCAAATTGATACATTTATTTTGGACAGCTGACGCATGTTGGAACAGAGCTTCCACCACAGTTATGAGTTATTTGTTGTTTTCTTCCGTCTCTTTTATTCTCTCCTCAGCTTTTTGTACCTTGGTGTCGATACTTGAGATCTGTCGTGTCAAGGATTGGAATTCTTTTTTTGGAGTCAGCTCGAGAATCTTGGATTTCCTTCAGGATGGTCTTGTATCTTGTACGCGAGAGAAGATCTGCCTTGGCCTCAGTATCATAGCCCGGACCCCTTGTGCTGCTTCGAGAACGGCTTCTACTGCGCCCAGAGCTAGATGGAGGCATTTTATCTCTTTCATCCCTTTTCGTCGGGGTTCTGAGCGACGAGGATGGTCCTCTATTTCTTTTGCGACCTTCTTTCGTCATTCTGGTTATTTTTAGTCGGTAGATGCAGGAGAAATTGTCCCTGGGGAATGGAGGCTCCCTCTTAAGCTGCTTTCTGCTCCGTGGCGCAACCGGAAGTCCATACTGTGCGATTCTGAGCAAGTCACTTAACCTTCACACTTCCCAGAGCTCCCCAGTTGCATGGGAAAAGGGGCACTTGTGCCCAGTGGGTGTTACCCGGTTACCAAAGAATGACAACAGCAAAAAGTACAGGTTAGGCTGAAGGTATTAATTTCCTTCCGTGGTAATGGGCCTTTGATGTCCGTGCAGAACAGTGCCGTATATTATTACATAGATACATAGACAGTGTCGGCAGATAAGGGCCTATGGCCCACCCAGTCTGCCCATTTGAGCTTGTAAGTTCAGTTTGTTTTCCTAGAAGTCTGTTGCCCCTTACCCCTGACCTCCAGAATTCCTTTATGTCTATCCTATGCATTCTTAAATCCGTGATTGTTTCAGCCCCACCACTTCCTCTGGCAAGGTGTTCCACTTGTCCACCACCCGCTCTGTGAAGAAATTCTTTCTCATGTTTCCTCTGAATCGTCCTCCTCCAACTTCATCCATGCCCTCTAGTCCTGGAACATCTTTTTCGCTTAAAATAGTGTTTTCCTGCACCTGTTCCTCCTGTAAGATACTTATATGTCTCTATCATATCCCCTCTCCTCCTCTCCTCCAGGAGTACATGTTCAGTTCCTTCAACTTGTCTTCATAGGACTTGTGATGCAATCCGTGCACCATCTTTGTTGCCCTCCTCTGAACCTTCTCTACCCTATGTCCTTACATAGGTATGGTCTCAAGAACTGTGCACTGTACTCCAGGTGGGGCCTCACTAGTGTCTTGTATAGCGGAATTATGACCTCCCTTTTCCTGCTGGTGATGCCCCTGCCTATACAACCCAGCATCCTATTTGCTTTACCTGCTGCCTTGTCACACTGTTTCCCTACCTTGAGGTCATCAGAGATGACAACCCCAAGATCCCTTTCCTGCTTGGTGCATGCTATATCCTCACCCCCCAACTGATATATTGTGCCAGGGTTTTTGTGGCCCATATGCATTATCTTGCACTTCTTTGCATTGAATTTCAACTGCCAAACCCCTGACCATTCTTCAAGTTTCTGCAGGTCGCTTCTCATTTTATCTACACCTTCTGGTGTGTCTACTCTGTTACAGAGCTTTGTGTCATCAGCGAACAGTGAAATTCTGCCTTCTAGGTCCTGTGCAATGTCACTGATGAAGATTCTGGGGGGTGGATTGAGTGCTATTAAACTGTTTCCAATGTCCACAGTGGCTGGACTCGTTCAGCTCTGGAAGGCAAGATGTATTAGAAAGGGCCGTAGGCAAAACATGAAAAAGGATATATGGTTGTTAACCTAGCTGCTACTGTATGTATCTTGTTGCAATATTTGTCTGTTGTCCTAAATCCCCTTCCCCCAGAGCGTACCGTAAGACGAGCTTCTGCTCAGTGTAACTTTCCTGGTGAAACTCCTCAATAAATGAGTGCTCAGCTTGGATTAGGCCGCAAATTCCCAAGGCCTTTGCCGTACAACAGGATACATCCACAGCAGAGGCATAATTTCAAACAGCTGTATGTGTCTTTACTTATACTGTGGTAAAGTTTTGGAGGCGAGGTTAAGATCAGCAGGGTGGTGTTTCGCTGAAATATATACTTTTGTTTTATTGTTTGCGTCTGTTGTGGAGTAGGCATTTAAGAATATTTTGTTTTATCTTGGTGGGATTTTTCATTCTCTGGGATGTTTGACTTGGAATCACAAGTTTTGTACCTTCTGTACCAGTCCGCACTTTTCTGAGAGAACCTCTTTATAACAAGGCTGTGAATGTTTATTTAATAGTGAGACAATTCCGAATCCTGTGTAGAATGCTGACTGTAAAAACATGGGGCCCCCAAGACTATGCTTATGCTGCATCCGTGAGCAGAGTTGTAAATTATAGGTTAGGTGGTATTAGAACAGACTAGTAAAAGATCTGGGTACCTCTTCCGCTGTTTGTCTCTCTTTCTGTTTACTTTGAAACTGTGTTATGTAGTCTCACTTCTCCTAAATTCTGTGACTATAGCGCCTAATTGGCATCAAATCTGCTACTAAATGATGTTACCAGTGCTTGCTCTACAAAAACTTCAAGGTTATACTTCCTCATATGGCTGGATTTGAGTGGGCTTTGTAGCTTGCGTACTTTGTTGTGGTTTGGTGCAGTGGTGTTGGTGAAGCTCCACCTGTGAGCCAAGTGCAACACTGCACAAGAAATATAAACAGCACTGGCCACTCCACCTGGTAATTGGGATGTTTGAAAGTAACATATGTTACCAGGGATTTAGTGCTTTTTTTATTTGTATTTTATTGATAATGAGGAAAAATGTAGTAAGACCGCAGTCTCATTTTCAACCACATCCTGGTGCAGGAGGCTATAGGGAGTAAGCGGTACAATTACCATATCATTTAACCAATTAATACAAGTGCAGGAATATTTAGTAGAAATTAAATCAATTAGCTGCTTGTCAAACGTTAAGAAAATCGAAATTTGGGTACCTGTAAATTTTCTTTCTCTGACGGCTGGTCTCCGGACTTCATAACGTTTGGGCTTCACCTCCTGATAACGTCATTAATCAGGACTCAAAGTCGTGCAGCAGGAGGGGATAAGGAGCCCTCCCCATCCGGTTGATGCCAGTCATTCTTCACGCAGTACCTCAGAGGCAGTACTACAAGAACTTGGAAACAAAAACACAACATTTAGGGCATAAATGGCCCAGGGGCCAAAAACACAACAGCTAAGGTCTAAGTGGCCCTGAGGTCAACCAACTATATACATTCTGGGAGGGAATCCGAAGCCTGGAGACCAGCCGTTGAAGAAAGAAAATTTACAGGTACTCAAATTTCGATTTCTCTCTCCTAAGCTGGTCTCCGGGCTTCATAACGTTTGGAATATCCAAAAGCAGTGCATCCTTAGAGTGCCGGGTGGGAAGAATGTCCATTGCACTTATGGGTCCACCACCGCCTGGAGCACTCGGCAGCCAAAGGAAGCGTCTGCAGAGGACATCACATCCAGTTTGTAGAACTTTGTGGATGGATGACCAAGTGGCTGCTCTGCATAAGCCTGCTGGGGATGCTTCTCTGAAGTTCGCCCATGAAGTGGCCATAGATCTGGTGGAATGAGCTCTCACTGGGCCAGGCAGGACTACTCCCACCTGATCATACGCCATAGTGATTACTGATCTGATCCATCTAGCTATAGAGTCTTTTGAAGCCTTTTTACCTACATTTTGGTCTGCAGTTAAAATATAAAAGCTTGATGTTTTGCGGATAGCGTTCGTCCTCTTACTATATAATCTGAGTGCTCTCCTTGGATCTAGATTATGAAATTCTCTTTCTTTTTCATTTTTGGGATGAGGAAGTTCCCCTCCGGAAGAGAGGGACCCTCCAGACGAAGGAATGCATCAGGTTACCCTGGAGGTTGCTGTCCCGTCAGTTTGGTGGATGGCAGTAAGGGGGGCCTAGGCACTTGGAAGGAGTGGCCGACCGGGGTGCCTGTGGGAGACGCATAAATAAATAATATAAAAAAAAAAAAAAAGATTCAGACCAAAAACATAAATGAAAGTTCAAAGAAATTTAACACAGCATTAGAACAAGAGTTATCGAGGCAGGATGCAGGCAGGTTTTGCAGCACCATGCATTTCCTGACACCCAGCTCTTGGTGACCTGAGGGATGGGAACTTTACGGTCTTTAAGGAAGGAAAACCCTAGCATGTTGCAGTGTGACACTGGGAGCACACCTGGGTCTTGTAGCTCCGACTGCTGATCGCACTGGAGGGTCTTCTGATGAGGGTAACTACTAAAAGCCTGCCATGGGAGGAAACCATGGGGAGAGTAGTGTGTGGCAGAAAATGGAGATATCTGAACTTAGAGGTTGCTTCATCAGTATCGAAGGGGGAAGTGATGGAGATTGTGGGAAAACCGGGAATTAAAAATAAATTGGTAACACTGTCGCAATTAGTCAACTGGGTAACATACAAGAAAAATTAACACCAGTTGCAGCAGTGTGTGTAAATCACTCTGCATATTTGTTTTGTTTTTGATTACTGTTCCTGCTGACAGCACGACAAACTTTTCTGCCACTTATTCACATGACCCTGCCTCAAAGATTCAAGTTGCAGGTTAAAATTTACCAGCACTTCTTTTTGCTTGCCTCAGCAGCAGTAGTACACAAAGTCCAGTTATGTTCAATATTTACCATGGTTTCCATAAGGGCCTTTCATAGCCAGCGGGCTAAAGCATGTCCCAATTCAGCATCTGACTCAGTGTCATAGTGCTGTGTGTGTGTAAACTGTGGGCTAAGCAGAAGTCCTGTTCTTAACAGCGTACAGTAAGGAGGAGAAGTAGATTGAACATTTGTAACTATGGCCTGTTACTTAAAAGAATGCTATGGAAATATCAGTCTCCCCTCACCTAAAATCCTTACCCCCCGATTCAGCGTTTCGCAAGTGAAACACAGTTTTTCACTGACTGCAACTTTCTTTATTTTTATTTTGTCAAGTCCGGGGTTCTGCAAAATGTCGGTAGTTGCGCGGTGCCATTTCAGGGGAAAGTGCGGCGCCACACAGCTCGCCTCAAGCTTACAGTACACACTGCAAGCCCATTGGTTGACAGTGTTGATCAGTGATATTGTAGTCCATACTGTAAGCTGTCATTCTGTGACAGTTCAGTCGGCGGGCAGCTGTGGAAGTGTGCAGGTGGGTTTTGCTGCCCGCCAGCTACATTGACCATTCTGTGATGGGGGAGCAGGGTGGGGTGGTGGGAGGTCCACTGGACTTCCAAGGAAGTTTTGGGAGGTATTTTTTGTGTTACAGTTGGGGCTGGGAGGGGGATAACGCTAGACTACCAGGGAGTATCGGGCTAGATTCCTTTGTATTACATCGGGGTCAGGGATGGGGGACCACTGGCCTACCAGGATGGTGTTTTGGAATATATATTACCTACACGATTGGACTTGGGGGTGGGGTGGGGGCCACTAGACTACCAGGGTAGTTTGAGCAAAGATTATATTACGGATGGGCTCAGGGACGGGAGGGGGGCCACTAGACTGCCAGAGATGTGTTGGGAATGACTGTGTGCTTTACGATAGGGGCTGAGGGGTAGCCACCCAGGGGCTGGCAGCTGCTGTGTTGCGCTGTGCAGTACAGCAGCCTGCCTGTGGGTGGCTACGACTTCAGCATGGTTTATCTTCCTGGACTAAGTCTCCATCACTCATTCACACTAGTGGGATAGCGCTGGAGGCACTAGGACCAAATGGGAGCCTAAAATTTTAAGAAGGGTCGTCGCCGAGACAGGACCACGCATGCACGGCACCATGAGACTAGCTTGCACCTGTGTAGGCTATCTCAGCATCGACCCTCCAACCAACCGCCTCAGTTCCTTTTCTCCCGCTGTCGAGTGCGCTTGGATGTCGACATCGCTCGTCTGTCGGAGTCTTAAGTTTTCGTCTATACGACAGCAGCTTTTAGCGTTTAATTTAATATTTTAAGTAGTAATTTCTAATTTTACGAACAAGAAAAGAAGATTATGAAGAAGGAAAAATAAATTCTTTCCTGCAGTCAACGGGGTCGTTCTTAGACTGTAGTGGTGATGGTAGGAGGACTTTGTTTGAAAGTTTTTATGGCAGAGGGGCTGTGTCTGGTCCGCCGCCCTTAATTAACAGAGGTCCGATACGGACGATCCTGTGCTCGGGGACAGTCCACCAAGCACAAATCTAGCGGTTCCGGGGATCCGGTCCACTTAACCTCGAGCTCTTCTTCCTCTTTGGGGGAAGAAGAATCGGTGCCGCTCGAGGTTGCCCGCTGGTACATCTACACAAGGATTGTTCGTTGGGAGGGGCGACGGGCCTGAACCGACTTTGGTGGGTTCCCCTTGGCCCTGCTCCTAACAGCTGCATTCTCGACTCCGAACTCCATCTCTGTCCTCGTTGGAGCTCCGGTGAGCAGTTTCACCTCTGGGCCACTCCTGTGGAGCAGGGGGTTTGACTTTCCAGTTTTCCTGGCTCTGTTCCTGATTTCGGGGCCTCGGAGCCATTGGACCAGAGCTGGGTCGATTGGATCACGATGGGCAAGGTGCCCTCTTGGTGCCTTTGCCATCGTGTCGACCCCTCGTGCCTACCCCCTCTCCCTTTTCCATGCAGGGGCCGACACGGGCACCACCTTTTCCTTCTCCCCTTCTTTTCAGGATTTCCATTGGCATTTTCCTTCGGCGCCGTGGCTCGATGCCTTGGTTGGCGCCGTGCCTCGGAGCTGTGGCTCTGTGCCTTGGTTGGCGCTGAGCCTTGGTGCCTTGGTCAGCGCCATGCCTTAGTCGGCGCCATGGGTTGGTGCCATCGTCGATGCTGTGGGTTGGCGCCATCGCTGTATGCGGCACTGTGGGTGCTGTTGCTACCGTTGGTTGTCAGCGCTGCCAGTGGTGCCACAGGTGTCTAGGTGGCGCCATGCACCTGTGGGTGCCACGGGTACCATGGGTGGTATGTGTGGTGCCGGGAGCACCCATGGGTGCCACTGGTGCCCTTGGGTGCCATTCTTGCCATGGGTGTCGGGGGTGTCCTCAGGTGCCATTGCCACATGGGTGCTGGGGGTACCTGTGTGTACTGCCATGGGTGCCCTCGGGTATCTCCCAGGTTGGCATAGGCACTGCTTGGTGCCGTCCTGTGCCACGAGTGATCCTGGTGCCGGAGGGGTTCTAGTGGGTGCTATCTGGCAGAATTAGTGACACATTTTTCCTTTTTGGACTTCTTCTCCACAGAACTTGTGGCGGGATGTTTTCCGAAGAATGAAGTCCTGTTCTGCGGATTATTTTTCCGCACATCTTAGTGAGTGGCAGTCCATGTGGGATCTTGTCATCCAGCAGTTTTCTGCTGATGGAACTCTGCTGTACTGTTCTGCCTGTGGAATTTCTCATTCTGCTCAGCACTTTCTTGGCTCCCTTCGTGGTACCAAGCTCCTCGACATCCTTCCTGATGGCGGAGTCTCTAGTGGCTCTGACCTAGACCTCCCTTAGAGGTCCTTTTGGGGTAGAAGTGCACCTAGATGGGTCTTTCCCTGTCCTTCTGGTCAGTAATACAGCGGAAGACTCATTTTATATACTGAAGGGCACGTCCTCTCTATCATCAGAGTCCATGATGGAAGATCTTTTCAGTAGTTCCTCAGTAATGGGGTCCACTATAGTATTTCAGACTGCGTCCGTGGACCATACGCTTCTGCATCTAGACTGTTTCAGTCGTCAAGACAATTGCACTCTGTGGAACATTCTAATTTAATGGTTGGGAGCCGCTCAGGCTCTTCTGCCCCTTTGATAGGGGTACATGGCCCCGTTGTGATATTGACCCTTCGGTGGCTTCTTCGGCACAGATGGTTAACATCTCTCCAGCTGTGATTATTAGTCCGGTCATGATTTCACTATGGACGCTCAGGCTCCTTCTGCACTCAGATGGAGAACATCTTCGTCATTTTGTATCAAATCAGTCCTTGTGAAATAGCAGCCTGAAAGCCTTGTTATGCTTGGACTACAAAACAAAACAAATTTTTTTTTTTTATCACAGCACAGAGCCTAGCCGAAATTACCCAATAGCCCCCTTTTTGGATCTGGTCAGGTTCCACTTCAGCCCCTGAGACGCTCATCTCCAGGATACAGTAAAGGGTACCTGACTTCTTCCCCTAGGGGGAGTCCGATCCAGCGGTGGTATAGGTCAACTTTTTCTCCAAGAGAGATTTCTCTCCTTCAGAAACATTTCCTAGACCTAGGCGACTGCCCAGTCTGTTAATTCCCCTTTCCTTTTATCAGGCTTTCTTCTCTTGAGCAGAGCCTCACAGCAACAGAAGCGACTCTCCACCGAGTCAGAACTCAGGTTCCTACTTCCTGGCTTGCTTTAACTTAACAGGCGATATACTCCTTCTTGACCGAAGGGCAAGTAGGTCTTTTTTCTGAGGTGGCTTCTCAAATATTCACACCTTCGGTTCCAGCACACTGGTTCCATGCCAGTCGCTCACGAAGCTATCCTCTCCAAGTGCATGACGGAGTTGTGATGTTTGTTTTTCAGCAAACAAACTAGAATCCTTTTCTACTCCCTTCAGGGAGGCTAGAGTGAGTAGTGCCTCACCGCATTGAGTCACTGCCACTTCCAGTCACTTTCAACGAATGGGTTAGCCCTAACTTGGTTCTGCTGTGCCGCTCCGCGACGCACATCTGCCTCTATTTGTCTTAGAAATCTAGCCCCTGTTTTTATTCTGTCAGAATGTTTTTTTTCCACAGTGGATATGTCCTCCTGTACACTTTTTCTTTCTTCCCCGAGTTCAGAGACTGATACTACAGTTGTACATACAGGGGCAGGATGGTTCCTTTTTGGAATATGCAGTGGGTAGGATCTGGTTCTACTAGACCTCCTCAAGAGGCTTCTAAGTCATGCTTGGCCTTCCATCAGGAGGGTTCCAGTGACTAAGTGGAGACTATTCTCCTTGATGGGCTAACCCCACCTGGACCCCCTTTGCTCACCAAATAAGGGGTTCAAGTGCTCCTGGACTTGTTGTTCACTGGTCAGCCATACTTGATAGTGGGGGTTTCCATCTGCACTTTCCGGTCTACCCTGAACCAGTAGACTTTACCTCCGACTCTTTTAGTTCCTGAGGTCCCTTTACGTTACATTAGTACATGCGGCTTCCGGCAGACATTCTTTTTGTGCCCATTGCAGTCGTCTGCAAAGTGGTGAGTTACAACTCGAGCGCTTATCTTGTAAGCACTGTGTTCTAGATGCTCTTTACAAGACAGCTCTTTTTATTAGCAGGACAGCCCTTGGCCATCCTTTCTGAGTGATCCCTATCTCCTACCACCCTACTCAGGGTTATTGGTTTTAGCTTGGTACTCTCCCACTAGTGTGAATGAGTAATAGAGACTTAGTCCAGGAAGATATGGAAATTACGTACTTACCATAATTATTGATCTTCTTGGACAGTCTCCATCACTCAGTCACATGCCCACCCACCATCCCCTGGGTTCACTCATTTTCTGTCCTGGTCTTCATGGTCCTATGGTTCAGACTGTGAAGACGTTGTTCTTTGACCTTTCTTGCAAAGGCCATCTGGGCCCTCTCAGGCCCAGAAACTCAGGATGAGTTATTTTCATTAGTTACACTGCACCTCCTCGGTCAAAAAGGTACTGAGGCGGTTGGAGGGTCGAAGGCGAGATAGCCCACACAGGCGCAAGCTAGTCTTGTGGTGCCGCGCATATGTGGTCCTGTCTCAGCGCTGACCCTTCTGGAAAATTTTAGGCTTCCGCTTGGTCCTAGTGCCTCCAGCGCTATCCCACTAGTGTGAATGAATGATGGAGACTGTCCAAGAAGATCAGTAATTACGGTAAGTACGTAATTTCCATTACCATGCCTAACTTTGTGCGGCACATCTCCGAGATGTGCAGGCAGATGCGCTGCACATCTCTGCTGAATATAGAGATGTGCCGCATATGCAGGGGAACACCCCCTTCAGATGCGCCGCATACATTATCTTTAGGCTGCGGTGCATCCGGAATTGCATGGCGCATCACTCCCTTTTGAGTATGGCCTGGGGTGCATTTCAGAGATGCGCCGGTGCAACTCCTTTGAATATCTGGGCCCTGGTGTGAACAATGCAATGCAGTTCTCCGCCAGACTGTGCATTAATTATACAGGAAAAACATTTCTATGCACAGACCCCGTAAAGGCTGGAAAACATCTAGAACTGACTAAAATGGGCTTTGCAAAGGAACATAATCCAGCCTCTGAGGGTAAAAACTAAAACATGGGTCACTGTCTGTCATTTGTACCCAAGAGTTTGATCCTTTTATGTGGCTTACCATAGTATGAGATTTTTTTTTTCTGATATATGTAAGTGAAGTGCCAGAAATAATGTTAATGTTCCATGTTTTATACAGATTCTGATGTGGGGGCCTTAACACAAATGTAGAGTATTTTTATAATTGGCAGTCCCAGAGTGGTGTCTGTTGGATGTTTGGGGGAACTGGGGACATTAAAATGGCCACCAGTGCATTGTAGAGGACTTGCAAATTATATACTTCATGGGAACTGGCCTCTGGATGCAGCTTTCTTTTAGCCGTGCTGATGCTAGACAGGTGTAAACTTTTCCTGCACTATAGGTTTACAGTAAGACTGAGTCTGGAACCATATGTTTCGTCATAAAATTGACAGTTTAAACCAGAACAAAACTATCTTAAGGTATGTTGTTTTTAACTTTTGAAGTTGTGAAGTTATGCTATCTCAGTATGTTAAGGGAATAAGATTAAATATTTGCTGCGTGTTGCATATGGAGTAAAGATTTCAGAGCTCCGAGTCTGTTTGATTCTCACATAGACTCTTGCCATCACAATAAGGTGGTGTACTTTTGTGCATAAGACACAGTTATAACATTTTCAGATATTTATAGAAGACTAATTTGTGGTCACTGCTGCGATGAGGCTGACCTTAGACTTATGTGGACTTACAATGTAACTGTACTTTTCTTAATTAATCCTTCATACGCAGTAACAATGAAAGAAACATTTGTAATGGTTAGTTATGTGACTGTGTGTACATTCTAATACTTGGAACCCAATTATAAAGAATGTACTTCTATAACATTTTAAAATCAGTAAACATATATTAAATAGAAGGATTCACCCCAACCCCACCCACAGGGGGCAGTCGGTGGAGTAGCAGGACACTTTTCTGTCTCCACCTGGAGCTGCAGAGCGCTGCCTCCACTCCACGGCTCCACCAGCCTGAGGTAGGTGGGTTGATGGTGCTGTGAACCTTGGTTGCCCACATGGGATCACAGGGTTTTATTTAACTCTAAAAATTGATTAGCGTTTTGCTCATAAAAGTGCTAAAACATTGTGAAAATGCATAACACTTGCCTCACTGTGTTTAACAAACATAACACTTCTAGAAAATCTATATAAATATGTTCTGTACAGTTAGTATTGTCCCAAGAAAAAAAATTGCTAATCAATTATTTAAAACCCTGGATCATGACGCGTTCTGCCGGGGCTGCATGTTCTAGTTTCTTTCTTTTTCATCAACATTTCTGTCATTTTTCTCGTTTTGTTTTCTTTTATTTCAGATATGTGTTCATGGCACAGAGAACTTTTATAAAACGACTGCTGTTTTTAGAACTAACAGAAAGTGCCGTTGTGAGAAATGAGATGCTCACAGTAATTAGCAAACTATTTTCAACCAACCGGACACTGAACTCAGCTGGAAAAATAAAGGACACAGGATGGCTGTAGTTGAAAAATGCTTAGTTTATTTCACGTACAGTGCAATGCTGTGTCTTAGCTAGACTGGAAAAGATGTCCAGTGTTTCGCACCAAACACTTTGCCATGAAACATTGGGTGTCTTTTCCCATCTGGATGGGACACTGCACTTCTTTGCACATGAAATAAGCTACAGCCAGCCTGTGGCCTTTACTTTTCTGGTTAAGTTTAGTTTTGGTTGGTTGGTTAAAAACTGTTTTTAAAACTCTCTGTTACAGCCCCCACCCCCACCCGCACACACACACACACACACACACACACACACACACACACACACACACGCTCTGGATACTAGATTGAATTTTTAACTAAATGTTCTTAATAGAGAAGTGCATTTTGCAGTTCCAAGGGATTCCATTTCGGCAGTGGTTCACTGATAAACCTGCCATTGATAAACACTGTACTGCTGACTGAACATGAGGGTTTGGGTCATGGCCACTTTCCCCACTGGGTTGTCATTGGTCCTCACTGCTGCTGTTGTGGGAGCGGAGGGAGAGACTGCTCATGCTAGTGTAACTTCTTGGCTAACTAGCGGGGAATTGCATAGAGGTGGTTGGCTTTTCCCTCTGGCACTAGTGGCTGAGATTTTCTTCCATGATAAAATTAACCAGGCCCTGGGAGCTCAAGTATGTTTCTGGGTCTGGTTCTCCAATATGGTCGTGCAAGCAGCTTGTGACAGTTGTTTATGGAAAGAGGTTGAATGCAGGGATATGTTTTATTCTTCCCATTCCTGTCTCTTGTCTGTCTGGTTGTGCAACCAAATTTTTCTGTGAGACCTAGGATTCGATCACCCCGACAGTCTCGCAATTCTTTGCCTCTCACTGTCTCTGTTTTCCCCTTGCTGTCTGTCTTTTCCTCCATTACATATGTGCTGATATAAAATATATGCAAATCATTATGTGGAATTGTAACTGATATTGGGATTCCTTTGTTTAGAAAATATATAGTGTTAATTTTTGAAATATATACAATGGTGGTTTGAGATGATTGCAAAAACCTATTGGAAACTCAAGAGATTACCTGAGTGCAAATTTTTAAGCCTTTTGCAGAAGAGCTGTGGAATAGGGGCCTCAGCTTAGGCACACTGTGATCCTGCCTTGCACCTGCCTGAAACATACAAGAACAGGATGCTTGTTAAGAATGGGGGTGGGGTGGTGGAAGGATTTGTAAGAGAGCTAAGCTGCAACTGCTTGAGAGAGAAGAATGAACACAGAGATTGAAGAAAAACTCAGATGGACTTTTTCTGTTTATGTGGCCTTTGTAAATAGTTATACTGAACACGTTTATTTTTTTATGTTACTGCTAGTGTAAATAAATATTTTTTGGTGAATTCTACAACTGCTCCTGGTTTTCCTATGTATGCTTCCTGATCTGTGCCTCGACGACACAGCAGCTGTTATCATTCAGAGGGAAAATGTAATGCATCTCCGAACCCTCCAAAAAATGCGGTGCAGGATTTGAATATTCATGTAGATTACAAAATAATTTACATGTGGGGCTGGATCTGTGTTTTTAAAATATAATAGACACAAATGTGTGTCAGCTCCTGTGGGCAGTCAAATGGTTTGAGCTGTCCTCCCCTGCCAGCTGTGACAGGTTACTACAGTCTGAATGAAGTCTTCGACAGTGTCACTTCCCTGAATCCCTCAGTCTTTCAATCTGTCCTAGCTGATAGACAACTCTCTTCTCTGCAGGGATTTTGTTCTCATCTGTACTTTTTCTGTATGGTCCTGCAGGTAGAAATTTATTTTACCAGGTAGGAGGAAATGGCCCTTTTTCTCTCTGCAGGATAGATTTTGGACCATTTTACAGTACAGCATTCTTTTTTCTGCTGCAGGACTAGAATGCCGGGGCTGCGGTGCCTTGTAAAGGCTGCAGTAGCCCACATCACTCATTGTACCTGGTTAGGCCCACATCCTGAACCTCCTAGAAGCAGGTAGGATCCAGGTGGTTTATGTTTTGATATAAAGGGGGTGTTCATTCTTTATAGAAGCTGAGCAGGAGTGCAGTGTGCAGTTTAGGGGATCCTGGTTTCATCTGCATATGCCTGATGGCTGCAATCTTCAAGAGATCAGTTTGGTTCTTATAGTGCAGGTGGTCATTTTGGTACTGGCAGCACATGCACAATCCAGTTGGAGACCATCTTGGTAAATCTGCAAATGTACAGAACAACGTGGCAGCCATTTTTGCAGTTCCTGCATTTTATTTTCAACATAAAAATACTATTTTGAGCTGTATCTGGCTTTTCAGCCATTGTATTTGGCTGAAAAAACACCACAGTGGTCACAGCTATCTTTTTGTTCCTTCCAGTATGGATTGCATGGTGTCAAAAATAGCAAATTGAGCCAGCCTGGTGGTTCTGATGGCTGAGGTGCTGGACACCTTATCGCATGTCACACCAGCGAGCTGGGTTCGGGAATGAGCCAGGGTCGTTGGGGAGCTGGCGGGGGCAGGATCCACTGCCACTGGGTGGAGGTCCAAGGGCAGTGCAGCGGGCAGCCAAGTAGAGGGAGGGCCCCTTGGTTGCTGTGACGTGCACATGGCCGAGACTCAGAGCTGGAAAACAAATGGAAAATCGAGGTATAAAATGCAGATAAAAAAAAATAGCAAGCAGCTGGAGTCAGTATTCTAAGGCTACCAAGCACAAACACTACGAGATAGGATCCAGTGTAGTGTGGCTGGCTTCTACTGCCCATTTTTGACAGAGCATCATTATCCAAAGCTGTGAGGCTTTCCACACTCTTAAGAGCCCTATCAAGCACAGAAATGCCTCAGAGGCTAAGACTACATCACCTCCCTCCAAGGAGCTGCCCTAGTTGTTCCCATATGGTGCCTCAGGACCAGGTGAGCTTTGAGATCTTTGTCCCACCCCTAAGGGATAGATAATGAGTGGCAGCCATGGAGGTTAAGCTCATTAAAGCAGTGGACATCATCATGGGAGCAGTGTATGCATCACTACTCCACTGAAGAAAAAGTACTCTCCAGGCTCCCCTTGCATCCTTTGGAACACCAGATGATTTGGTTAGACCTCGTACTTGGGGAAAGTTTGTCTCAGAGAGCCAGATCTTCAGCTACATTGTAGAAGAAGGAGTTGGAAGCCTACTCAGAGGTAGAGGAGGGAGCATACATCTCCTTGGAAGCAGATCACAAGTGAGATGGGCCAGGCAGAAAAACAGGGTATTTTATTGGGAACATCTTAGCACCCCTGTGATACAAACTTGCATTATAGTGGACAAGGAGGATGAATTGCTCCAGATGGAACAAACTAAAAGGTGATCCTTTAACAGGAGCAGCCAAAAACAGAAGGGGTTATTGGCTGGTGACTTGGCTAATGACATTTGATCATGCACGGATAAGACCATTTCCACGATGAGAAGGATTGCCAGCACTTGGCACCCAATTTTCTAGTGTCTGCATGCATTTCAGTGTCAAAACTACTGTTGTGCTCTAAGAAGTTGTGGCTGTTGAGGGATCCCATTGACAAGTTAGAGTTGTGATGGCTGGCCCATTGGCGCAGCGGAAAGATTTACTGCTTCGACACAGGCGCCCTGGGTTCAGGAACAGACTCTGGATGCTCGAGGGCCGATGGGGGAGGATTGAGTGGCCATAGCATACTGTCCACCCCCAAGGGGTGAGGTGGTAGAGTGACTCTGGTTTCGGTGGTTCTGGGTGACCACAAAACACACCGTCACCAGAGAACCAACTAATCACTAGGGAGGGCGTGTCGGACGCACGACGTGGTAGTGTCGTGGCATCCAACTGACATGCCCTCCCCAACACAAGGGGAAAAAACCTCCGGTGTGCTTTAATGAGGCCCCTGACTTATGGCGAACCTGGATCCCCTGCTGCAACAATAACCTAGCACCTCCGGAGCAGAGCTGGTGTCACTGGAGGCTCCTCTGTGGGGGCAGTCCAGGGGGCACTGCGGCGGGGGAGGGAATTCAGGAGTCGTCTGGTGCAGGGAGGCGGCTGAAAGGGGAAGTGTCGCGTGAATGAAATAAAACATAGTAAGTTTATAAAAAAAAAAAAAAAAAAAGCTGTGATGAAAAAGGCGTACTCTAGGGCCGCCCAGTAGATAGTGTGTTGTGCTTCTATGCTGGTGATCTGGGTTTGAGAGCACTAATTGATGTGAAGTCTACTGATGCAAATGTGCTAAGGTTGGCTGTGTTATCTGTAGACAAGCAGGCTCTGGGTCTGGATAACATTGATCTTAAACAGCTGTCCTGTGAAGGCAAATAGGATGCTGGGGTGCATAGCCAGAGGGATAACATCAAGGAGGAGAGTGGTCCTACTGCCCCTGTACAACTGCCTGGTTAGGCCGCACCTGGAGTACTGTGTGCAGTTTTGGCACCCATACTTGAAGAGGGATGTTGCCATTCTTGAGAGGATCCAGAGGAGGTGTCAAGGATGATTCACAGCCTGATGCAGCTGTCCTATGAGGAGAGACTACAGGATTTGAACATGTACTCCCAAGAGGAGAGGAGGGATAAGGGGCATATGATGAAGATCTTTAAATATTTGAAGGGGGATTAACCGGGTCAACTCTGATGGACTGCTCCAGTTGAGGAAGGATGGAGCCACAAGGGGTCATAGCCTGAGATTGGTGGGGGGGGTGTTTATGGGTGAGATTAGACGTCATTGAGAGGGTGGTGGCTCCCTGGAACGCGTTGCCATTGGAGTTGCTGGGGATGGAGGCAGTGGGAGGCTTCAAGAGAGGGTGGGATAGACACAAGGGTGTAGTCCGGGGGGTATGTAAAGGGTCCGCAGGGGGTCACAAAGGGGGAGGGGGCAGCCACAGTTACTGAACTGTAGGCTGTTACTCGAGCAGACTAGACAGACCACGGGGCCTAATCTGCTGGCAGTTTAGTATGTTAGTATATTGGTTCAGGAGCAGATGGTGGCGTCTGTCAGCTTGGGATGTAATAAAGGAACAGTGGTATTAATCAAAGAAGATTGCCTTGGCTTATTGTTTATCATTGTGTTTCTGATGTGCTGGAACTAGCAGCAAGATATGTTCTCATGAATACCTGTATTGCACAGAATATAGACAGTGCAGTATGATAATTGCCGTATTTTATTTAAATGAGAACTACCCCATGCGTTACCATGACTTGAAAAGGGTGGTTGAAGCACAGCAGTCATCAAGTTTAACAGAAACTCAAGGAACAAGATGGCTGATGCATAAAAAAGGCTCACTGCTTTCTCTACTGCATACTGTAGCTACCACACCATTTTGGGTCACCTGGATAAATTTGTGATACTAGATGGAATATTACACAAAGAGACAAAGCAAAGCTCTAGAGAGGAACAAAGCAAATTTTCAGTTTCAGATTTTTGCTATTTTCCTACGTTTATCTTGACGTACTAAGAGACCTGTAAACAGTTTCTTGTGCCCTTTCAGGATGCCCACCCATCTCTTCATGTAGGAATGGTCACTGTGTGCACTGTACTCACTGGAGTAGAAAATCTTATTGAGACAGATGGAATCAGACTAGCTCAGCTTATGAGAGAAGTAATTATTAATAGGTAAGGAACAATATGTTTCAGAGGCAGTGAGATAGCAAGAGTAAAGAATGTTGTTGCAGCACTGAGAAACGTGAAAAATTTAATCGTGTGGTGGAGCATCTAAACCAGTGCTTCTCTGGCCTTACAGAAGATCCTGTCTTAGTAAACAGCAATGTGAGTGACCCAGCAAACCGGCCTGAAAATGAACATGAGCTTTCAGAATTTGGGAATGAGGAGGTTCAGTTTCTTCTGAACCATTTTTTTCCTGTCTGTCTACATGATGGGTATGATGTACACAATCCAGTAATATAATTAAAGATGTTGCAACAAAATATCAATGGTTGTATAGTCTTTCAGAGAAAATCTATATATTTCCTAAACATTCTGCATCTAATTGCTATACCACTAGTTTATGCACTACAAAATACTGCTCAGGGAAGACCTTTTTCATCTGTGGTAAGAAATTTTACAAATTGGAGAGCTAACTTGAAGACCAGCACCATAGAGGATTTACTTTTGACCTTCATGGAGAGTCCTGAGTCACAAGAGTTTTCCAGCATGACTGCAGTAAAAGGAGCTAAACCCCACAGGTACCAGCATCAGCTTTAAAAAAAAAAAAAAAGCAAACAAGCAACAGTCTTGAAAGAAATTCAGATCACTTCTATAAGTGAGATTGAGGACCAGGAACTCCATAATGGTTCTCCAGGACAGGAAAATTCAGAGGAAGACTAATCTGGGTAGCTGTTGTTTTGCCAATGCTTCATGCTGCTTGTGGTTCTAGGTTTTTTCTGTACTTTTTACATGATTTATTCATAAATCTGGATTCACTTCAGTACTTAATGCACATACAGCTGCCTCTGCTCTTTAAAAGAAAAAGCTGTCTGTGTCCTAATATGACTTACTAAATTAAACTGTAAGATCCCAATATTCTTGTTTCTGTGCTTGCTGGCTTTCTTTTTCATCATTAGACTGTTCTTACTTTTTGGCCTTGTTCTTCAACCTACCCTCTCTTTAGGGTCAGCTCTTTTCCCTGACAAAACACAGATATGAGGTT
Organism: Neoceratodus forsteri; assembly: GCA_016271365.2. NCBI lineage: Eukaryota > Metazoa > Chordata > Ceratodontiformes > Ceratodontidae > Neoceratodus > Neoceratodus forsteri. Next base: position 2,623,887 of record JADMNL010000027.1, read on the forward strand.
TAGCATTTTTCATCACATTTTAGGCTATTTTTTGCACTAGCTCCTGGCTGGCCTGAGTAGTAGCTTCTGCCAATGCCCCGGAGCTGTTCATGGCTCTTCATTGCCAAATGCTTATTCTGGCCCCTGAGAAGGTTCTCCAGTAGAAGTAAAGAGGTGATTCTGCTCCTGTGTGGATCCCTGGTGAGGCCACACCAATAATACTGAGCAGAGCCCTGGAGTCCTCTCCTGAAAAGGGACAGGGATTGGCTGCAGTCAGTGCAGAGGAATGCAACCAAGGTGATTCAAGGCCAGCAGTGGAGGACACATGAGGAGTAGCTTGACAGCTGTAATATGTATTCTCTGGAAACTAGGAAGGAATGAGGAGATATTTAAATTAATTCAGGGAATAGACAGGGTCAACTGACAGCAGCTGTTCACGCGTTGTGAGGGGTCCATGACAGGAGGGCATTGGTATAAGCTGGTGATGGTGGTGGAGAATTAAGGAAGGATATGAGGAAGTATTCACTGGAAGAGTGGTGGACCAGTGGAATGGGCTGGCCAGGGTGAAAATGGAGACTGTGGCAGGCTTCAAGATGGAGTAAGAAAGACATAAGGGGCTGGTGAAAAATGGAGGGGGCAGAGAATAGAGGCTGAGCTGCTATAGAGGACACAGCCTGAACTAGCTTAGTGTTTGGGCAGTGTGGCATTAGGTAAGAACAGAGCAGACTGGATGGACTTTGGTCATTTTCTGCACGTAAAATATTCTGTTTTTATGTTTCTCTAAATGAATATTGAATAGGCAACATCCTGACTTAAAATATGTATTTTGTCTTCAAGATTTTTAAACACAGCCCCATTCACGTCTGTGGAGCATGCCGCCGTGCTTTCCATATAATGACATCAGAAAAGTGGGCGGATCGCAGTATCAGGAAGTGGAAAGGGACTGGTGGCTCAGCTCCACGGAGCCAAAATATGACCCCTTTCCTTCCAAAATGGGGGGAAAATAAAATCTCTGATTTTGGTACCATATCACTTGGGGGCAGGTAAGGGTCCTTTATGCTTCTGGGGGTGGGGGTGGGGGTTATATTAAAAAAGCAGGAAAGGTGCTCTTTTAAATGTGCTGTTTGCTAGATAATTTACCTGTTTCTCAGTTATTTGAACTGCTGGCTTCAGTGCTGTTGCAGTATAATCAGCATTGAGAAAGCTGCTCTTTGACTGATTCATTACTCCAGCTTAATAATACTAACCTACAAAGCAGCAATTCTTACAACACCACCAGCAATAAAATACTGTGAAGGTTAACTATAAAAGTATCATGTCTTATCTTCCCATTTGTATCTCTACTGTTGTATAAATAAAATGATATACAGTATAAACTGAACCGTATCTGTATGTTATTAAAAATGGTTTCCTGGAAACTGGAAAATCACTTTGAACGTACGAAGAAGCTAGTAGGAGAAGGCCATTTGGTCTATCAAGTCTGCTTGTATTGCAGGGTCCACAGCTTGAGCTAATGTCCCTGCCCTCCCTCCCTACTCCTCCCATCCTCCCTACCCATGATCCTTAACTTCCCCCTATGTGTATCCTAGCCTCTCTTAAAGCTGCCCACTGTCTTCAACGAGATGACCTCTTCCGGCAAAGCATTCCAAGTGTCCATCACCCTCTCTGTAAAGAAGTGCTTCCTGACCTCCCTCCTAAACCTCCCACCCTCCAGCTTAAGACTGTGCCTCCTCATGTTATGGTTGCCACTCGGTTTAAAGAGACTCTTCTTATCAACCTTATTTATCCCTTTCAAGTACTTGAAGGTCCCAATCTTGTCCCCCCCCCCCTCTCTCTCTCTTGTCTTCCAGGGAGTACATGTTCAGTGCCCTCAACCTCTCCTCGTATGCCTTACCCTGCTGACTCGCTGTCATCTTTGTAGCCCTCCTTTAGACCTTCTCCAGCAGGTTAATGTCTTTTTTGAGGTGTTGGCACCAGTACTTAACTCCATACTCTAGATGCGGCCTTTCCAGTGACCTGAACAAAGGCAGTTTAACCTCTCTCCTACTACTGATCCCCCTAGATATGCATCCCAGCATCTTGTTTGCCTTTGCTGATGCTTTCTTGCACTGCATGGAGTGCTTCAGGTCACTAGTAATCATCACTCCCAGATCCTTCTCCTCCTCTGATGCAGATACTCGGACTCCACCCAGGTAGCACTCTGTCCAGGGATTCTTGGTGCCAGTATGCATAACTTTACATTTCTTGGCATTGAAGCCAAGCTGCCAGATTCTGGACCACCTCCCCAGCTTTTCCAGATCTTCCTGTAAGTCCTGTATCTCTTCAGCTGTGTCCACTCTCCCGCACAGCTTGGTGTGATCCGCGAATAGGCATATTTTGCCCTTAATGCAATCCTCAGTGTCACTGATGAAGACATTGAACAACACCAGCCCCAGTACCGAGCCCTGTGGGACCCCACTGGTTACCTCTCTGGTGCCAGATAACTTTACCCCCACAACCACCCTCTGGGTTCTGTCCTTCAGCCAGTTTTTCTGCCATTGGACCATTTTTTCCCCAACCCCGGTATGCACTAACTTCTTGATCAACCTTTGTGGGGCACAGGGTCTAAGACCTTGCAGAAATCAAGATAGAGGATGTCTACCGCTTGGCCTCTGTCTGCTGTCTTAGTGACGTAGTCAGAGATGTCAATCAGATTCGTTTGACACGATCCCCCCTACATGAACCCATGCTGCCTTGCATTCTGTAGACCATGCTCCTCTAAATGTTCCACCAACCTTTCCTTTAGTATGATTTCCATGAGCTTGCCCACAGTGGAGGTCAAACTGACTGGTCTGTAATTCCCTGGGTCATCCTTGGGACCGCTTTTGTGGAGGGGCACTACATGTGCTTTTCTTCAGTCCTGTGGCACCATGCCTGACTCTAGTGAACTGTTGAACAGATCTGCCAGTGGCCCTGCCAGCTCCTCAGCCAGTTCCTTTAGTACCCTTGGATGTACTCTGTCCTGGCCTGGTGATTCGTCCACCTTCAGTGCCAGCGGTCCCTCCTTCACTCTATCCTCCTTTATCACTACATCTGTGTCCCCCCAACGCTCCTCTTTTCCCTCCTGAAGGCACCGGTCCGTCCTTCTCCCTAGTGAAGACGGAACAGAAGTATTTAGTATCTCAGCTTTTCCCCTTCATTATCCTCCACCCCTTTCTTTTTTTATCACATCTGTCTTTTTCCTCCTTGTAGCCACTGATCTGCCATATCTCCAGCCATCGCTCCGCTTCCCCCGACGACCCCGGAGGCACACACGCCCCACACCAGCTAGGATATACAGTTGTACCCATGAAAAGGACCCCCCCCACCTCGGTTCCCGTACCAGGCCAGGAACTAATACCGGCATGGGTCTGCACCAGCGGGCTCGGGAAGCTGCGGCTATCAAGCTGCCATGCCCAGTGCTGCTATTTTTCTCCAGTTGGTTCCCCGGAGTGCAGACTTGCAATGACGTCTGAGCACTGACGTGCTGACATCTGCTGCACTCCTCTCTTTGCTGCACCGACTCTAGCAGTGCCCCCGGTCATCACCAGGGGCCATTGCAGAGCAATGGAAACCCACATCCCTCCCCAGGATAGGAGAGTAGTCCTCCGGACGCTCAGTCCTGTCCCTCCCCTGACAACCCGGGCTTGCGTCCAAACCCGGGTTGCCAGTGTGGTGCGAGGTGTGGCGTCCAGCGCCTCAACCTTCAGCGCCACCAGGCCGGCCATCCTCCACCCCTTTCTTAAGCATAACAATCCCTTCTTTCTTCTCCCTTTTCTCACTTTTATATAGCAAAAGAAAGCATTCTTCCCCCTTCTAAATTGCCACTGGTGAAATATTTCAGAGGGGCATATGGTACACTGTTTGCAGATTTTGTCCTAACAGCTGCTAGTGCATTTGGCTCTCAGCTGTCAGCAGTAGCACCATAAATTGTGGAAGACCTTGAGTTATTGCAGTTACATTGTAAAAGTAATACCAGTGCACGATAGTGGATTACAGAGGTCGAAGTTTGCCTCACAGGATGGTAGCTTGCATACAGTGGGCTGTCTTGAGGAACAACTAAGCCTCTGGGAACGTTACTGCTGACTGACTGACTGAGGTCCTGATGTTTGTGGATGTCAAATGCTCAGAGGTCAAATTTAAGTCTTGCAAACATTAGCTAGCAGAGCTAGTGACTGGGACAGTCCACTGACCCCCGCAGACTTTTCCACTGGCCTAGCTGGTGTATTTATTCAGGTGTTACCTTCTTCAGCACAAGCCAGCAAGGCTAGTGAAAGGAGTTGCTTGCTAGCCCAATACAAAATCTGCTAGCATTTGGTTAGTGGGACAAACCTGTTTTTGACGACTGATGTTTCATACTGCACATACATTCAAACAAGGTACATTGTACATAGAAACATAAATCAGCCCTCATTTGGTTCACCAATTTCTCAGTGAGGCCCTCCTTGCTTCAAAATGTGGAAGTCAACGTTTTGAGCAACAGCTGAAATATGTAGAATGCTTGACCCGGCTTTGACTGGTGTTTGTGTTGCACAAAGCCAAAATTAGCTAAACCTTGGAATACCTTCAGCTTTTCAAGATAGTCTTTTTGTTTAATCAGATTTTCATAGCTCAGTTCGGTCTTTTTATTTTCAGTATGTAAAGTCTCAATCTCATTGAGCCTGCTAAAAGCTGGAAGCAGGTTTCTTCAGCTGTGGAGAACATTAGTCCTGCTGTCCTTCACTCTGTGTCAAGGAACAGATTACATACTTCATCATAACATGGTCCTGGGTCAATGTGGTTATTTTATTTTTTTTAACTTTCTTATTTGTGCTCCCTTTGTCCATAGCTGCCCCCATCTGCACCTAGTGAGTGACTTCCCAGCCCCTTCCACGTCTTGTTTGTCATTTACCTCTTACCTCCATCACCTAAGACTTCTCCTCCGAGGTGGGGTGGGGGAGAGTGGACAAGGTTCCCCTGAACAGCTTAGTTCTGGAGGTTGGTGGGCAGTCGGCATGTCAGGACCTGAGAGTAATACTGGTGCCTCAGCTTGCAGCGCTGCGGAATTTTTGGCTTTTCTCTCCCTCCTGCCCTCAGACACCTGGCCACATGCACAGAGGAATGTGCACATGCAAAGCGTGGTGATGTGCCACTGAGACAGTTGCAACCCTCCCTCCCGTTCCAGATCCCCCTGCCTGCTCTGTCTCCCGTGGTCACCAAGGTAACAGTCATGCAGCAGGATGCAGAACCCTTCCTCCTCAACGGAGGAGAACGTCCATTGGGATGCTCGATCCTCCTTCCCTGGCTGGCCCTTTGACTCAGGCTCGTTTCTGAACCTGCGTTACCAGTGTGGGAAGCGGTAGCACAACCACTGTGGTGCCGGGCTGACATCAGTGTGGTTTATAATAGTAGAAGGTTTACCAGGAATTTTGAGGGAGGTAGAGCTGTTGAGATTTGTTGGATTGAAGTTTAGGGACAGCCTATCATGGTGTGTTTGGGAGCTGTATTTCAATGAGTCCCAGAAATAAGGTACTCTGGCTTAAAGAGACACTTGCAAGCCTCAGCTGGCTTACTTGGGCCTCTTAATTTGTTAAGTAAGCAGAAAATCCAACCTAGAACATAATTCTACACCTAATTTTAAAAAAAAGATAAAATTGTTTTTAAAGGAAGGGAAATGGCATTAACAAGCCTAATACCTAGCGCATACTCCATACTTTTGATTTGAGCTAAGTTCATGTGTTCTCCACAAAAGTGGCCTGATAGATTTATTAAAAAGAATAACTTCTTATTTTAGCATTAGGACACAACCAGGGTTTGGGTTCCATAAGCAGTAGGACACGGCATGGTGTTGATTGTTCCTGAACTGCACGCCCAGATTTGATGTGTTGAACAACTTAGAAGTGTAGTTCAGGAACTGTAACCGGCACCCTTAAATGTTTAATTGTGCATATGAAATGGGTTAATAACAAGTATATGATTAAAATAAAAGTTGAAATAAGATAAGGACTTGTAAATAAATAAGGTTTTCATTTAATTACTGAAATAGAACAAAACCAGTATCCCTCTGACATCCAGACGTATTTACAGTATATCAAATGGCCACTTGGTAGCTTTCATTGCTTTTCTGAGCCCCATTTCTGTGTCTGCTGTATTCTGTTTGTATCCCCCGTTTTACTCCCAACAATAAGTGAGTTTGACATGGGGAGGGGTGGGGGGAATACTTGCCTGGCGTTGGTGGGCTTGAACCATTGTGGACAGTGAGGGGAGCATTACTGAAAAGCTGTGTCCAAGCCTTCCATATGGGCATTGTGTGCAGACAACCTGTAAAACTGATGTTGGATGTGATCCTCATACAGCTACAATTATAACAGTGTCACTGGAAAGACGGTAAGGCTTGCTAAAAAAATAAAGACTCAGCCTTGTTGGCACCAGCCTAAACTTGTTTGTTTACTGGTATTTATTTCTTTTTTTTTTTTTTTTTTGCAGATTTGTGCCACTGCTTTAACATTTCCAATACTTAGAAGATATGTTGTTTTATTACCAGTAAAGTTGTATATTTTTGTACTTTGCGATTTCTGATGGTTTGTGCTGTACATTACAGATTTATGACTTTGCCATCATACATTCTTGTAGTTTTTGTAAATGTTCAGTATCTTGTGCAATCTGATGTTCAGTATTGTACATTGCATTTGTCTTTTTATTCAGTATTGTATATTACATTTATCACTTTTTTGTTTATTGTATATCTTACAAATTGTAACTACATTTAAAACAGTTCTCTATTAATGTTGGCCCAGCTCCTGCAGATGCAAGCGTTAGTAGCCCAGTGGACTGCCCCTAAAACCTGCTGTAGTCTGTAGAGCCATTCTGGTTCACTATTTCTACCTGCCTGTCAGATCGTTCTCCAGACTGACAAATAATGGGCCGGCGGCAGTTTGTTGTAAATGCTATGGTAATTAGTGACGTAATTGAGACTTTTTGTTTGGAGGGAGGAGGAATATGAGCACATTTGAAGTGTTGTACAGTACTCAAATGGTGATTCGCTGCATGCAGACTGGCTAGAGTGTCATGTTCCAGAGCTGAAGGAAGTGTTCAGTAGGAACAAAAAACGGGCACTAGAGACTTCCTCCTTCACAGGTGTATACAGGTACAAGAGATGTAATGTGGAGCAAATGTGTGCCGATTTCAGACTAGAGAAGCCCTTTTTTGAATACTGATTGTATGATAAGTAAACCCTGTATTAGATCTTTTAATAAAACCCTGCTCCTTATAAATGGGAAGTAAACATGCTGACCAACATAAGAACACAACAGACTGTAAATGCATATTAAATGCCTTTCTCCATACATATTTCATCTCTCACTTCCCCCCCTCTCTTTTTTATTTATATTGTATCTTTCTGAAGCGTGCTACTGCTATAGAGGCAGTTTAGCCTTGTCATTAAAAGGACATTCAGCAGCTGTCAACTTCAAATCCCAGTTACGAATCCATGCGTGATGGGAGTGAAAGGCATGGATGCCACATACCTGTGGCATGTGCTTCTGGTGGCAGCACAGAAGGCCATAATGAGATGCTAATTGAAACCAGATCCTTCCCATGTTGTCCCCCATGGTCCTTTTGGGTCAGGACCCCAGGCCCTACCAGCTCCACCCCCATTGCGCTCATGAGTCATTAGGACATTCTGCAGAACTGTACTAGGTTTCAGAATCCAAGCTAAATCCTTGAGAAGTTACTGTACCACCCTCCGTCCCCACGCTGTCCCCAAAAAAGGGGGGGCCTGTATCTGAAAACCTTGCCTAGAGATGTAATGATGTTGACTCAAGTCTGCACATTATGTAATGATTTCCTGCTTTACTATATTTTAGTACTAAAAATCTTTATTTTTAACAGGATCAGTTGACATGCACCCATTAGGACAAGTCCTGTTTACAAGTTGCTCTATTGTGTTTGAGAAATCTAAACATATCTGATGTTGTACATATACAGATCTCTTATACTATACGCGCATACAACATTCAGGGACAAAATATCACAAATAATCACATCCACTATACAGTTTCAGTTTGTCTTATGTTGCAAGAATGTAAGATCTAATCAAAACATGTACAACTTGTTGATAACTCTTGTAATGCTGTGTTAAATTTCTTTGAACTTTCATTTATGTTTTTGGTCTGAATCTTCTTTTTTTTTTTGTGTTATTTATTTATGTGCCTCCCACAGGCCCCCCTGGTCAGCCACTCCTTCCAAGCGCCTAGGCCCCCCTTATTGCCATCCACCGACCTGACGGGACAGCAACCTCCAGGGTAACCAGATGTATCCCTTCGTCTGGAGGGTGCCTGTCTTCCGGAGAGGAAGTGCCTTATGCATGAAATGGTGTATCCCTGGGGGCCGCTAGGTCGGACTGAGCTTCCAGGGCTTTGTGGCGGTGCAGGCCGGTGCTTGTCATCCGGTTGGCCTGGGGGCACTTTTTTTTTTTAAATCTAGCTTTTTGTAGGCATTTTGTAGGTTTTTCTCCCGCATCCCCCTCCCTGGGGCCCCAACACATGGCTGTACACATGTGCAGGGCGCGCCGCACACGGAAGCCAGTTCAGTCCTTCACACTGTTGCAGCCCCTGCCCAGCCCCATTACCCACGGACCTCCACCCATTGGGGACAGGACTACGGAGGCGGCAACTCCCCACTCCCTGGGAGAGGAGAGCGGCCTGAAGGCTAACTCAGTCCCATTCCTCCCTCCCCTCCCCTCCCAGCACCCGGCGGCCGGTTGTTCCCAAACCTGGGTCACTGGCATAACTGAGTGGGCATCCCATGCCTCAGCCCACCAGTCTGTCAGGTCGGCCGCGGGGAGCACTTTTCTCGTTTTTCTTGGCCCGCCCACAACAGCCCTAATTGACCTTTGTGAGTGTGGCAGCCTTGAGCGGGGACATGTGGGGGGCATGTCGAGGCATCACTTCCCCTGGCTCGTCACCCAGTCCACCCACAGGTGCCAAGGCCCTGCCCACCCTCCTGGGAGGGAAGCATCCAATGGATGCTCTTGAAACCCCTCCCTGCTGGACTCCGCTCCTGGTACCCAGGCGCGGGGCATGAACACAGTCACCAGCATTCCGAGCGAACCCCTTTCGCTCGGCACCATGGAGTCGGCTGGTCTGAATCTTTAATTCATTCCATGTTTTTATTGCAAAAAATGAGAAGGTCATTTTGAAGGATTTGCAGACATTTAAATATTTCAAATAAAAAAAAAAAATAATATATATATATATATATATATATATATATAAGTCTTTTTGTATTCTATTTAAACCCCTGTCGTGCTCTGGAGCTGCCTCTCCTTCGGGCTGCCATGACCCTCAGACATTCTCCTACTGTCTCCCCCAAGCCACCTTACATCAGATCTGCAGCCATCCTCGGGATAGCCTGGCGTAACCCTATACCGGGTGGGTCCCTCTCTTCCAAGGGGGGAAGGCACTGGTGGGGAGAAGACCGGCACCCTCTTTTTCCTTGGTCCCAGGCACTGCTGAGGCTTTCAGTGGCTTCCTGGGAATCTTCAGAGGTGTCCGGGGCCGGCAGCCACCATCTGGCCAGTCCCCAGAGCGGTGTTTCCGTTTTTCTGTAGTGTTCCCCTTAATGTGATCCCTCTGCTGTGCTCCCGGTCTCCACTGGGGGCCACTGCAGAGCGACCATGCATCCCTAACCTACCCCAGGGGAGGAGAGCAGTCCTATGGACGCTCAATCCTACCCCTTCCCCTGCTGACCCCCGGTGCCTGAGTCCGTCCCTGAACCCGGGTCGCCAGCGTGGTTCGAGGTGTGGCGTCCAGTGCCTCAACCCACTGCGCCACCAGGCCGGCATGTAAAAATATTTTTACAAAAAAATGAAACCAGAGCCTCCGACACACCAGCTGTGGATAGACATTACAAATGAGATACAGTCAGCACCCAGATATCAGTCGCCCTTGGTTTCCAGTCCTGGTGACTGATATGTGAGAGAAATGATTAAGTGCATCATTTTCTGTCTGATGGTTGGAAATCATGGAAACCATTTAGAAATGCAGGAAAAGAGTCTCTGGTGATACTGCAGTGCTTTAATGACTCTAGATACTAAGTAAAACACTAATAAAACACGGCTTAAAATGTAAAACGGTTTTTATTTTTTATTTTTTTTATTTCTTATTTTTAGCACTGTTTTCACTGTGCAGTTCTGTAGTGCTATTGCATTTTTACAGTACATTTCCACTTCTTAAACCAATTCACCTTGTTACAGTACAGTAATCAGAACAGTACCCCGTACCCCATTACAAGAAATCATGGCATTTTTCAATTTCATGAAAAACATTCCACCACACCATCACAAAGCATGGTATACCCCCGCCCCAATACAAAAGCATGGCAATTTTTTTTCAGCCTCATGAAAAACAGTCCTCCATGTCACCATGAAACAAGGCACCTGCAATGAAAACAGTTCCCCACATACCCAGAATAAAGCCTGGTATTTGTTTAACTTTCAGCACCACACAAAACCATGGCATTCCCCCTTCCACCCATCGCATAGCATTCTTCTTTTTTCATTTAAGAGACAACAGTCCCCCACATGCCCAGAATAAAGCATGGCACCTTTTTAACTTTCAGGGAAAACATTCCACCACACTGTCACAAACCATGGCATTTTCCCTCATCTCACCCATAGCATGGCATTTTTTTGTCACTTAAGAAACCACAGTCCCCCACATGCCCAGAGTAAAGGATGGCGCCTTTTTAACTTTCAGGAAAACATTCCACCACACATCACAAACCATGGCATTTCCCTCCCACCCACAAACAATGTCAATTCCTTCTCCCACTCACAGCACGGCATTCTTTTTGTCACTTAAGAAACTACGGTCCGGCCCGGTGGCACTGAGGGTTGAGGCGCTGGACAGCAAACCTCGCACCACACCGGCGACCTGGGTTCGGGAACGGACTCAGGCTGCCGGGGGCTGGCAGGGTAGAGGAAGGATTGAGCGTTCTACGACTGCTCTTCTTTCTCTGAGGTGAGTATGGGTCATGCACCGCACTGTAGCGGTGACTGGCAGAGGCCAGCCGCACTGCAGTTGCGTGCAGAGCTTTGGCGGGGTGGGGAGCACGGCGAGCATCAGCACGGACATGCCTAGGAACGCCATTGCACATCCGGCTCCCAGGGAAAGAACAGCGGAAATGGTGGTGCGATCCTGCGCAGCTGATGGCCGTGCCCTCGCCCCCAAACACGAGGCGCCTTGTCCGGAGGGGCAGCCAACCCCTGTGGCATGGTGTGATTATCCGCGTGCTGAGACCTGACTCAGGGACGTGGGTGCTGGTGGCCAGAGGTTGTGGACCCACGCCGCAGAGGGGAAGAAAATATGTAAATTATTTAAAAAAAAAAAAAAAAATAGTCCCCCACATGCCCAGAATAAAGCATGGCATCTGTGTAACTTTGAGGAAAAACATTCCACCACGCCATTACAAAACCGTGAACCATAGCATTCGCCCCCCCCCACACCCATAGCATGGCATTCTTTTTGTCACTTAAAAAATCACAGTCCTGCACATGCCCAGAATAAAGCATGGCATCTGTTTAACTTTGAGTAAAAACATTCCACCACACCATCACAAACCGTGGCATTTTCCCCCATCCCACCCATAGCATGGCATGTTTTTGGTCACTTAAGAAACCACAGTCCCCCACATGCCCAGAGTAAAGCATGGCACCTTTTTAACTTTCAGGGAAAACATTCCACCACATCATCACATAACCATGCCCCCCATATCATGGCATTTATTTCTTTTAACTTGAGACAACAGTCCCCCACATGTCAGGGGACATACTAACTGTGCTGTAACATCACAATTAGAAATGAAATGCACTGACTCACAGTTTGAAGTGCCTCACAATTCACTGCATTCGTGATCTTTTTTTAAGAATTGCTCGATCCCAGTCTGACATGACTTTTTCTGACCTACCACAAAAGTCTTTGCAGTCAGGGCCTGGATGCAGTCAATATCCTTTATGTCGAAGAAATTCGTATTCTGTTTGGCATATCTCAAGGCAACTTCCAATCCACAACAGGCATCCACTCCTGTCCGGGTGACAGGTGTTTCTGTGTTATTGATGCTGTCATTATCTTCATCGGAATTTTCTGCTGCATTGGAGGGTTGCACCATCTGAACAATTTCCTCTTCATCTAGTGCTGCACAGGTTTCAATGTTCTCATCAACCCGCAGGATGTCTACTGCATTGACATTTGTGATGTCAGGCAGTTGGTCAAGAATGGAGGAGATGGATCGCACCACAGAGTCTGTGAAGTTGTTAGGTTGTTCTTGGGTGGCACTGTTGTCAGCAGAAGGCTGAGCAGTAGGGTACATCATTTCCATATGTTTCCAGCAATTGACGATTGTTGCTGTGCTCACATCGTGCCAACTGTCCTTCCTTTTTTTTTTTTTTAAACTTTCTTTATCTCCTCTGAAACTCCCAGGCATCCTTCAGAAGTGCTCTCTCAGATGTGCCTTCTACTCCCGACCTGAACCCCCGCATTCCCCGTTTCTCCCCCCCCCGGACAACATCAGCTTATCCGACCCCCGGATCACCTCCGGGGCTGGGTCCGCCCTCCCTTGGCGGCTCTTTGTGGCTAAGTGTGAAGGACCTACCTTTGTGGTGGGGTCGGCCTCTGTGGGAGAAACTTGGGTGCATGGGCTGGCAGAGGATGTGGGCACTCCACGGGGTATACGTCATCTCGGGCGCCAGAGGGGTTTTTCTGTTGTTTTTCCTTCCCCTTCGGGGTGCGGCTTCTCAAGGCAACGTCATGCCGCAACTCCACCCCTACGTCCATTGCGTCACCATGCCGGGCACCCCCAATTTCCACCAGAGATTGCTCCAGGAGCAGTTGCTTCTCCCCACCCTCCCCAGGAAGAGAGAGCAGTCCACCGGACACTCAATCTTTTCCCCCTCTGCCGACCTCCAGCGGCCCGGGCTCGTTCCCGAACTCGGGTCGCCGGCGTGGTGCGATGTGTGGCGTCCAGCGCTTCAACCCTCAGCGCTACTGGGCCGGGCCAACTGTCCCTTCCTGATGTTAACATCTGCTGGTTTGCAATCATCCAGGCAGTTGCCATAGTGCTGCAGTTGCTGTCATTGGTACAGAGCCTTAAAGTTCTGGATTATGCCAGCATCAAATGGCTGGATTTTTGAGTTAGTGTTTGAAGGGAGGAAATGAAGGGTGACATTATGATGGCGCACTGTGTTGGAGTGTGAGGAAGCAGTATCAAGCAGCAAAATCATACAATGTCTCTGTAGATGCATAGATTGGTCAAACTCCTTTAGCCATTCTTCAAAAATTGCAGCTGTCATCCAGGCTTTTCTGTTAGTGTACCAGTAGCAGAAACTGTTAGGATCAAAGTCCTTTCCAAAGCACTGAGGACAGTTAAATTTCCAGATGACCAGTGGCTTACATTTGTCTGTGCTACTTGTACTGACACATAGTGCTTTTTTCCCCACACTGGCCCTGTTGCAAGTGTAGCATTGGGTTCCATCCGAAAGAACAGACCAGATTCATCCATGTTGTAAATGTCATTAGGGTCATACTCTTTCAAAACTTGTTGCAACTGCAGACGCCCTTCAGACACAACTCCTTCATTCACATTTGCAGCCTCACCATTTAATTTGTAATGCCTAATGTTGTGACACTGTTTAAATCTTTGCAGCCACCCCACTGAATAGGAAGAGTCTGGCACACCCAGATGCTGGCCAAGTGATTTTGCTTTGGTTAACAGGACATCATCACTTATGGTTACTTTTTGCATCCTGGCATCTGTGAACCATAAAAATAGGCACTGGTGCCGGAACGGTGTGAAAAGTGGCAGGGCCAAGGATGTAAGATGTAAATTCTCTCCTAGTAATAAATTAACATGATTTCAAAACTGATAGGGTCACTTGTGAAAGTGGTAGGGCTATGGCCATAGTGGTCCCCCTGTTCCGGCACCTATGAAAATAGAGCATTCTCTAGTTGCTTATGCTGAGGCTTTCTTACTTTAGTTACGGCATAAGAGGACGAACAGGCTAACCATTTGTCCTTGTCTCTCAAAATATCTGAAATTGTGGGATTTTCCTAGTGACAGTTTATGCTCCTTTAAAACATAGTCAACTGTGTCAGACCTTGAGCATTTTGGATTTTGGGTATGGAAAATACAAAGGCTGCGTTTCACACTTGCAGCAATGGCTGTCCTTGCCCTTTTGTTTGAAGGCTCCATCTTACACTGCTGTGCACAATGTACTGTGCAGATTACAGTGTGCTGTAACCACTTTCAGTCTGTATAAAAAATGCTGTTTACTGTACTGTACAGCTGTACCCCCCGCCTTCTGTCATCCCACATTAAACAAGAAGTGATGCTCCAGCATTTACTTTATAGCTGCTTGATTGTTGGCAGAAAAAGTTGCTGTACCTCCCTCCTCTGCCTTCTGTCCCCCCCCCCACACACACACACATATTAAACAACAAATGGTGCTCCAACACTTACTTTATGGCTGCTTGACAGGTGGCAAAAAAAAGTTGCTGTGCCCTCCCTTCTCTGCTTTCTGTACCCCCACCCCCACATTAAACAAGTGGTACTCCAACACGTGCTTTATGGCTGCTTGATTGGTTGCAAAAAAAGTTGCTCATGCCTTGGGGAGAATAATATTCAGTATAAGGACTGAGTAGTAAAGGATGGTTACATTTCAGAGTTCCAGGACTACTTTACTTTAGAAGAGGAAAAATTGTGTGGAGCGGTCACAGAATGTTTTCTGACCTAAAACCCCCTGTCCTATGAGAAAAAGAGATGTATGTCAGTTCAGTCTGAGAGCCACTTTAGGAATGGGGGTTAAAGCTGCTACAGAACCATAGATCAAGTCTATAGTTCAGCCACTAGTAGAAGTAGGCCGCTGTGTAATAAAGTTTATGTGTGCCCAAATGTAAGTTAAGCAGCTGTTGTTGGGTAGTAAAAGCAGGAGAGTATAAAGCTGCCTGGGAGGATCGGTTAAGATGAGGAGGGGAATGAGATGCCCATTTCAAGCAAAATCAATCTTTTCCAAGCATTATATTTAAGAACTGCCATAGCGTGTTTACACTGAGGCCAGACCCATACCATTCCCCTTTGCCAAGGAGGGGTTTACCCCGCCTCGGATACACTGAATTTCCATGGCCTAAACATTGTTTGAGAGGGCATATGAAGGGAGTGACTCTGAGGACAGAGCCCACCCGCCTAGATGGGTATCTTCGCCTCGTGGGTGAATTTCCAAGCAGGCAACATTGTAATTTGATGGCCTGTACATATTGTTTCTTGGCTAAGAACAATAGCCTGTCACAAAGCCCTGGGAGTGGAAAGGTGATATAGTAGAAGAAGAGGCCAGTGGGAATCGCCACACATTGCAGTATGCCAGCATTCAAAAGAGTGCCCCCCCCCCCGCCGAGTCCTGGCTACTCACCACCACCAAGAGGTAGAAGTGTCCAGCTGGAAATGAAGTAGGAGTTTGCTCTCAATGAAGGGACTTGAGATGTTGTAGCATTTTGGCCATTATAGGCTCAGCGTGACATTGGTGGTGTTGGTGGCCTGGGCCAGTTGCCAGCGCGAGGGGGAGAGTGGATCAGGAGCAGTGGAGCTGGAGATAGGTTCTGGTAAGGAGATGCCTCTTTCCTGAAGACCTGTACATGCATCGGCTGTTGAGGGATAACTGTGATGACCATCCGGATACTGTACCGCCAGCCTAGCTGGGTACGGTGTCCTGAATTTCAACAGTTTTTTTTGTTTGTTTTGTTTCCTCAAGACCTGAAGGATAGGGATATATTCTTGTCTTCCTTTCATAGTGAAAGTGGCATGGTCAATATCAAAAAGCACTTCTTTTTTTTGTCCATGAAGCCCCAATCTGTTCTGTCACACTAACTGTAGAATTTTTTTCCTTAACAGAGTAATTCAAGAAATGGATTATAATAGCGTGGGGGCAGGCATTCGGGGAGGTTGGTTTAGGGCCCAAAGTGCAGTGTGAATGTTTACTGTCCAGACTCATGTCGGGCAGGAGATAGAGCGCAGTGCGCAGAAAACTGTCCAGAAATTCCATTAGATTTGTCCCTTCGGACTCTTCAGGGAAGTCATAAAGTCTAAGATTTTTGCACCAAGCATGATTTTCTGTGTCTTCTTGTCCGGCCATGATTTGGGTTTAAGTGTCAATAATCTCCTTTAGTGTAGATTCTAACTGCTTAACCTGATTGTCTGTGGCGGTGGTCTGTCTCTCAACTTTATCTGTGCTGTGTTCCAGGGTAGAGATGTCTTTTTCAGTATCTTTAAGGGCCTCTTTCACATCTGCATGGAATGCTTGGATTTCTTTAATGATAGTTTCTAGTTGAATGTTTTTTTAGGCATCCGCTTCGGTTTTGTGGGTGATTCAGTTGCGGTCTGCACCTGGCTAGAAGCCTGAGAGAGCTCTGAATCCGAAGCTGTGTCCTGGATCCAGCACCATTCTCGGTCTGGGGAGCTGGTTCCAGCTTATTTGGCTTTACTGTCATCTAGTAACCCCTACATGCTGGCAATGCTGATTAGATTTTTGTAAAATCACTAGTTTAACGGGGTTTGTTCAGGAGGAGAGCAGGAGCCCAAAGCTTGGTCAGCAGTATTGTCCATGATATCACCAAAGTCATCCTCCTCCTATCATTCTTTTGAGCATTATGAAGTCCTTACTTAGCCTTCTTGTTTTAAACTTTATTTCTATTTATTAATGCGTAATACATTAAAAAAAAAAAAAAAATCTTGGTTACAGGCATAACAATCATAAACAGCATGTGATTAACACAGAGAGCTAATCTTGTAATACTGAGCTACCCACATTGGAGGGTAGTCTAAAAGGTTACAAGCAATACATGCACAGTGACAAATAACAGCATAACCGTAGACTAGTCTCCTGAATAGTTAATTCAAAAAGGTACCTGAGTGATTATATTCTTTAAAGCCACCAGTAACTTTACCGAAGTCCATTAGTTCCAATAAACAGAAACAGTGTCCAATAAATTGTGACTACAACTCTCTCAACGGAAACCTTTAAAGGATGCCTAAACCCATAAATTAGAGCGATAACTTTTGTAAAATCGGGCTTCATAGTGCTTTAAAGGAAAGGAAAGATGCAGTTTTGCAGCATTTAAAAAATGTAAGCGCCCTCTCCTGATTCAGATTTCCCTCCTTTAGCTTCTCTACAGCGGCTGCTGATGTACAGCGTGATTACTTCAACGAGGAGAGAGCCTGATCAGCAAAAAATTCTGAGACAGCAGCCTCATGCAGTGGAACAGTGTTCTTTCTCACTTAGTTTTTACCCTTTTTAACAAGTTGACAGTAAAACAATCCCTTATTGATCACATTGACTCATAGCAGGGCCGCAATAATCGGAGGGGGGGGAGTGGGGAAGTTGTCTGGGGCCCCAAGCTTAGGAGGGGCCCACATCAGGAGCTGGCATTACCTGGTTTGGGAAACAGGCCCATTTCAATTGACTTGTCCTGGACCCCAAAATTCATAGCTGCAGCCCTGACTCTTGCAAGTAGCTCATCTTTTTTTTTTTTTTGTAAATATAATTTTTATTAAAGAATTTTTCATATCACTCTTGATCTTTTTTGATGATATCCTCCATAAAACCATATTTGCCCCCCTCCTTTGCCCCCTGTACACTGTTGAGGGAACCTGGTGTACAGTACTCTAGATGTCTGTATGCAGTCCATCTCTTGGGGATGACATGGGATGAATACAGAAACATAGATATTGATGGCAGAAAAATGCCCAGCAGCCCTTCCAGTCATCCTAGTACCTGTCTGCATCCACGCCCAGCCTAATGCTAGGCCAGAGCAAGTCTACATATGGAACGGAATGTATTTCGACACCCCTCTCCCTAGTCCTGACTCATCTCTTTTCTTCCACCACCCACTCTCCCTCCTCTGGTCTGGACTATTCCCTTGTGCCTATCTCACCTGTGTTTGAAGTCAGTGACAGACTCTGTGTCGATCACTTCTCATGGCAACACATTCCTCTTCTCCACAACCCTTGCTGTAAAGAAGAACTTCCATACATTTGTCTTACAGCTTACCCACGTCAATTTCCGTCCATAGCCTTTTTTTACCTTGCCCTCGTTTCTTATGAACAGGTCACTGCTGTTCAGTTTATTAATACCCCTTAGAGTACCTGAAGGTCTCCTCCCTGTCATGTCCCCGTCTCCCTCCTGGCCTCCAGTGTGTACGTATTGAGACTCTTCAGGCTCTGCTCATATGTCTTCCCTTCCTGACCGTGAATTATCTTCATGGCCCTTCTCTGCACAGCTTCTAAGAGGTCCCCATCCTTCTTCGGTGTGGGTTCCAGAACTGAACACAGTATTCCAGGTGAGGTCTGACCAAGGAAACTGCATCATTTGTATGAGACATGTAGTGTTTAGTCAATGGGAACTGTAACTTTATTTTTTTTTTTTAAAGAATGAAACTTTTCTCTTTCTGTTCTTGATTTTTGGGATGCTTTCATTTGCCCGCTGGATTGCAGCTGTTGTTTTTGGGACTCAAGATTCCTTGTTGATCCTCTTTGAAGACTGGTAGTGTTTCTGTCTAAGGTATGAGGCGATGGACAT
This sequence comes from Neoceratodus forsteri, assembly GCA_016271365.2. Taxonomy (NCBI): domain Eukaryota; kingdom Metazoa; phylum Chordata; order Ceratodontiformes; family Ceratodontidae; genus Neoceratodus; species Neoceratodus forsteri. The sequence continues at coordinate 2,642,485 of JADMNL010000027.1, forward strand.
GAAAACTCCAGTTTAGCCTATGGCCAAGTGTCTTGTGTTGCTGTGGGGTCAACAGTGTGTGTGTGTGTGTGTGTGTGTGTGTGTGTGTGTGTGTGTGTGTGTGTGTGTTTTTTTAGTTCTGTTATTTGGCTTCTAGCAACAAGAGTGCATTTGTGATGTCATAGAAATAGCAGCATCTCAGCTCTGATGTATTGCTCCAGAGTTAGAACTTCATAATGTTAAAATTCAAGCAGTGTCGTCATGCTTCCTCTGGCATTCTCGCAGCAGATTTATGTCTCTGCTGAAGAGATCTGTCTCCCTTGAGTCCTGCTCCAGTCCTTGTGGCTGCATTTTCAAAGTTATGACTACTGTGTTTTATAATGTTTATGAATTTATTTGATACTCTACACTAGTTAAGCTTTTTTTTTTTTTTTTATATTTTATCATTTTTTAATGGCTTCATTCTGGTTCCCAGAACTGGGAGAACTGCTATTTTCAGTGAATTCCAGTTCAGGTTTCCAGTTGTAAATTAGACAGAAATAAAGTGATTTTGTTTAAACTGGACTTTATTTTTAAAATAGTTGTATTTTTCACAAATAAAACTTCTTTTTAGCAGTTGTATCTTAAAATTCTGTCAAATTCGCTGGACAGGAAGTCCTAAAGAGAGATGAGGCCTACAGGATTTTATAGTATACTTTAGATCCTGTAAACGGTGGTTGGTAAAAGCAGATGACTAGGATCTTTGCTATGATTGTTTGGCTCCAGATCAAGGGTGTCAAGTGATCCGTCCTAAAGCACGGAAAAAAGAGCAGCTAAATGCAGGGTTTGTGTGCACTGGCTTGCATAACAAGAGTGGTCTCCTGAAAATCAGCCTACAGATCAAGTAAAGAGATAGGTACCACTGATGGAAGAAAGTGTGCTTCGGATGGCTCTTGTTCTCCGAAGCAGTCCCTAGCACCCAAGGAGACTTAAAAAGCGGTAGAGAATTCAGAGCAATCAAGGAGACCAAACAAGTTCCAGCTTTCTTCCAGTAAAGAGCAAAAGGCCCCCAGCCCGGAATGCGCTCCTGTCCCAGTGGCAGCTTTTAAAAAATGAAAAAGGGTTTTCTGAATACTTTACATTTTTCAGCTGGCAGGGAAAACAAAGAAAAAGTATCTTGGTTTACCCTGCATGAAAACCAAATATGGGAACCGATGTAAGTTTAAAAAAAAAAAAAAAAAAATTCCATCCTTGGAGAACATTAGGTAAATGTGGCAGTTTAAAAAATAAAACAAACAAAAAAAAAACTTTGAAATACCTGCCTCCACTGCCCTTCCTGTTATCCTTTAGAGGAGGTATTGGAGGAGGAGGAAAAATGGCTGATATTCTGAATTTACTGTTCGCTGAACCATTAGTGGACATAAAGTAGGATGACGAGGCTGATTCAGTCTTCTTGGGGGTCGTTTTCCAGTCCTTGTGGCTACGTTTTCTTAATTTTGACAACTTCTTGGTTATTTTATAACATTTACTGAGTTTATTCAGTACTCTGTGCTTAGTTGTGCTTACCTTTCTGTATTGTATGATTTTTTTTTTTACTTTCTATTTTTTCCTCCTTACGCCCCCAGTCTCCGACTCTTTGGGGCACCTGAAGTCATCCTCTGCCATTCACCTCACCCACGAGCCACCCTGCGCCCCATAGAGCCGCACTATACCCCCGGGCGGGTAACGAGATGGGGCCCATACACCCTGAATGCATACTTGTCTCGTCGGGCAAGGTGGTCGGGGTGGGTGAAGGCATATCGAGGGCACACTTCTGGTGTCCCGTCTTCCCGGAGATGGAGGGTTGTTATCCTCCTGGTTTTTTCCCCTACATGTGGTGTGCGCCCTTGTCATCCCTAGGCGCCATGGCATAGATGTCCACCACCACACATCCTGGCCTGCCTTCCTGCAATTAGGGCTTGTTCGTTACCTCGAGCCTCTGCCTCGAAGAGTGCATGATTCAGACTTCTGGTCCTCCCTTCCCCTGGAGAAGGCGAGTTGTCATAGGACGCTCGAGCCTTCTCCCTCGGCCGGCCCTCCAGCGACCCGAGTCCGCTTCCGAACCCGGGTCACCGGCATCACAAGCGGAAATCCAACCGCTGCGCCGATGGACCGTATTATGATTTTTTAGCTAATTTTGCCCAAATCTGAATTTTTTTGTTTAGTGGTAAAAGTAATCTATTTCGTGTAATGGACAGCGGTGAAAAGAGGCAGCACAGGACAAGGCAGAAAATAGGCTTAATTGCCTAGCCCTCCTTTTTAGTCAACTGAATAAAGAAAGAATTCATGAGTACGCTGCATCTGACCTTGACCAAAGAGAGTGCCCATTCCCACTGTGCGGTTCCTTAGAATGCCACTAAGAAGATTCTTGCTGTGCCTCTACCCTTTGCAGCTACAGGCAGGAAAACAGAGAAAACATACAGTGTACTCAGGGCTGCTCCGAGTTCGTTTATACTCATCCTAACCCTAAGGTGGTTATTCAGGCAGCTGCTTTAGAGAACATAAAAGTCATTTCTCAGCAGCACATCAGCACACTAGCAAATTCAGTGTCTCTAAGAGGTTTGTATGCTTAGAGCCACTCGGTTGTCATAGGATATGCAAAAAGGGCAGCAAAATTTCCCCTTTAAGATGCCTCTTTTTTTTGGTGACAAAACAGATGTATTTAAAAAAAAAAAAGTCATAGTATAGAGAATAATGGATAGTTACCTATCTGTAACAAGATGGTTAGTGTGTTGAGAGGTTGCCATGGCGACTGCATTAACCTCGAGAGCGAAGCTTGAGAGGTTTGGTCGCCAGTGGTAACCTCGAGATGCACCAACATGGCTTGTTACCGAGAGGTAACTATCCATTGTTTTTTTTTTTTTTTAGCATAGGATGCCCCCACAAGTAGTAAAAGTTAAGTAATTGGTCCTACTGTTGTTTTTTTTTTTTTCCCTTGGTGCCACATTCCTTCGATCTTCTTTTTGCCATGGCCACTTTTTGGATGTGTAACGTGCATGCGCTAGTGTGTTTGATGTTGTTATGCTGTAGCAGCTACGTAGCTAGTGCAGCATAACAGCTATAATAACGTAGCTACTACAGTATAACAATGTTTTGAAAAGTGCCGATTTTTATCAGTAACAACATTCCATCATACACTATAAGCATCTTTTAAAAACCCTATGTGTACCAGAAATACACAGTGAAGTGGGGCAAAGGGAGTTAGAATGGAGCCAGACAGAATTTTGCATCAGCTCCCCCAGCTCAGGTAAAACCCAGTTGATGAAAACTGTGTCCATGTCACCCATTGCCAGTAGAAGGGCAGCTTTCTTATTACCTCAAAGAGTGAAAGGAGTTGCCACACACAAATGTTTTTTTGGAGAGAATAAGAGAGGGTTAAACTGTTAAATTTGTAAAATTTCTAAGGTTTAGAAAATTCAGAATGTTTTCAGCTCATTTACCAGAGTATAATATCTGCTGAAACTAGAATGGGAAAATTGCTAACGTTCAAGGCTCTGGAGAAGAACTTTGCTCCCCAGCTGGGAGAGTTCCTTCTTTTGGCACTTTCTCCGTCTGAATAAAAACTGGGGATGGCAACCCAGTCTTGGTCTGAGGATCCTAAACAGGCACCTGAAAAAGATGTTCAGTATGCTAATGGCATAAACGGTGATCCCTGACTTAAGTCACTGCTCTTAAAGAGTAGCTGACATGAAATAACATGTTGGGCAGGCAACTCATACCAAGGAGCTGCCTACCCGAGGAACTACCCAAATCTAAATTTGTTTGTGCAGTAGTAAAAGTAATCTTTACCTTATAATGGCCAGCTTGTAACTTACGAGTACGAGTCAAGCGGCTGCCAAGCATGTAGCCGTGCCCCTAAAATAAAGCTTTCTGATGACTTGAGGTGGGGAATGGAACAGCAGTTGCTATAAGTACCGACCAGCCTCCTGTATACATTCTGTCTTGTTTCCATTAATTCACAAAATGTCAAAATTGAGAGGAGAGGCAGCTGCAGTAATTCTGATAGCACCAGACTGGGCAAAGCAGTCTTAGTACCCTTTGAGGCTGACAGTGTCACAGAGAATATCGATAGACCTGCCACCGAGACAGGACCTGCCGAGTCTTTCCCAGGCAGGGTGAATCATCCAGACCTCGGATCCATTCAGTTGAGTGCATTGTTCTTGAGTAGTTAGAAAATTCTAACGTGCACATCTCAAACAGAATCCCAAAAGTAATGAAAGTTGCTAGAAAGCCAGTAACTGGGAAAACTCATAATTCAAAATGGGAACTATTCAGTATTTGGTGTGACTTACCATGTATTTCAAAATCTGTTCATATATCAGTAGTTTTGGACTACTTGGTACATTTACAAGCCCAAGGCTTGAAACCTTCCATCATGCAGGCTCTGCTTTCACATCTAGAGGCTGGTAAAAAATAGTTTGCAACTCATACACTGTCCAAGAACCTTTTCAAAGATTTCAGCCACCTGTATCCCCCCTGCAGGCGAATGAGGTCCACCACTGAAAATAAAGTAATTTGCCAGGATTAAGGAATGCATTATATTTTGTGGTACCTTATATTGGTGAAACACCATCTTTTTATATTATACGATATTCTGTGCTGTTCCTTTCGAGTGGAAAGGTTCATATATTGGTCCTGCCGAGGTAGCCAGCTGATCCCTTCCACTTCCCAGTCGATTGATCTGCTCCTGCACTCAGGCATGTAATGACTTGTGCTCAAATAGAGCATGGGCGCACATCCCATTAAAGTCTATGGGGGCAGTTTTAAGAACTTTTTTTTATATAATAATTGCCATTTGGACATTAATAAAGAGCACTGGTTGACTAACAGAGGCTGACAGCTCTCTTCAGGTGGAGAAACAAATCTGGCATTATGCCAGTAGGGGTGAGGTGTAACCACAGTGCAGAGTTTGAGCAGCATTCTGTATTCCAGTAATTTGCATACATTCGATCTACGGGGCATCGTGCTGGAGGGATGGTGCTGTTTTTCATTATGCAGATATCATTCATGGATTTCAGTTGTTTGAAACTCCTGATTGTAACCCAGTAATACTTGGGTAGTCATAACTTTCTGCAGTAAGGCTTCTAGGTAGGACAGCCCAGAGAGAATAGGACACAGGCGAATGATGGAATTCTTTACACATGAGAACTTTTCAAACGCTGCCTCTACTAACTGCCAGTGTTCTGAACCTCCTCAGATTTTTCTCTCTGCCTGAAAAGTCTGGTTGCTTAGAGTACCGTTTGTCTTAACTTTCATCTGCATGAAGAAAACTTAAATTATCTATCTGTGTGTGTGTGTGTGTGTGTGTGTGTGTGTGTATATATATATATATATATATAATATATGTATGTATATATGTGTATGTGTGTGTGTGTGTGTGTATATATATATATATATATATATTTGTTTTCATTTGCTGCCTTCTGCTAGTTGTAATTTGTTGTTAAATCTTTAGTTTAGCTTAGTTTGTTTTTCCTGGTTCGTCTTGGTTTGGTATAACCGTGGGGGAACAGGGTTAGTTTTGCTGTTAGTCGGGGGTTTTCTGACTAAAAAAACCCTTAGTTTACAAATTAATTTTATTTAAAATTGTTATTTTGTAACTGATAACTTCGGTTACCGAACCGCCAATCCCGATTCCTTTTTCTGTCATCAGTTTGGTTCCTCCGGTTCATTCTCTGGTCTAGAATTGACCGCAACCGCTTGTTTTATTTGAAAAAAAAAAAACAGCCTGTGTTATCTAGTGGTTGCTATTTTTTCTCCTTTTTGGGCAGTATGTCGGAGAAACGTAAAAAGAAAACCGATGAGCCCAGTTACAAAAACTGTACACACTGTGGGGAAGAGTTTACAAAGGCAGACAAGCACAGTTTGTGCGTGGTCTGCCTTGCTTATGACCATTTAAATAAGGAATGTGATATTTGTAAGACATTCCCAGAAAAAACTGTTGGAAAAACACCCTGAACGGTTTAAAAAGAAGCTTCTTCAAATTAGTGGTTCCTCTGGCTCTGACCAGCCGATACCCCCTGTTACTGTGGGTGAAACCACATCTTTAGTTGCCTCTACTCCTGAGATGGGTGAAAAGGGCACAGAGAGGACCAATGAACTGACTGACTCTCCGGTTCCCTCAAAAAAGACTAAAAAGTTAAAACACACTGAACCCCCACCTTTCAAACCAGGGACTTCTGTGTCTGTTCTGACTATGCCTTTGGCTTAGGAAATTGCCCAGGCTTTCAAAATCATCCAGGCCTTACAGAACATTATTCCTCCCACTCAGCCTCCTGCCTCATCTCTGGGTCCCCAGGTTGGCAGTACTGCAAAATATTCTTTCCCTGAGGAAGAAGACTATGGTGACTATGAGGAGGACAAAGGGGGAACCTATTGAACCTGAGGTGTCCCCTGAGCAGGAGTTTGGTTCTCCCCGTAGGGCTTCTGAGGACTACTACTCTCATTTTACATTTGTTCCGAAGATGGCTCATGCCCTGGACATTACCACTACTGAACAGATTGAGGATGAGGAGGAGGTGGAATACATGGAGATGATGGAGCTGACCCCCCTCAAAAACCCTCCTCCCCCCGTGAACAAATCTTTCAAGAAGGATGCTTTAAAACTCCTTCAAACACCTAACTCCATTCCTCCCCTTGACAAGAGGATGGATAAGAAGTATCAAATAGATAGGGTGGGGACAGAGTTCCTTTCCTCCCATCCTGACCACCAGGGGGTCATGCAGCAAGCTGCCTGCGACAAGGCTAGGGTCCCTCTGTCCTCCCAGCCTCTGGATAAGGACTCTAGGAAAATTAATAGTATGGCCAAGAAGTGGTACCTGTCGGCCTCTCTGGCCATCCACCAATCCAGTTTTCAAGTCTATGCCGCCCAGTACCAGAAGTCACTGTGGCAGTCCATTTTGGCCATGGCCCAGAAAGTCCCTTGCCTTTGTCAGATGACCTGGCTGAAACTGCCAGGTTTGGGTTAGAGGCGGCTAAGTATCAGTTCCAGATGGCTGCTGATACAAATGATAGTGCAGCCAGAAGGATGACTGACACGGTGGCACAGAGGATATGTGCTTGGCTCAGGGTCACACATCTTACTCAGGACACTCCGTCTAAGGCACTGAATTTCCCCTTAGAGGGTAATTCTTTTTTTGGGGTATCCACAGTTGCTTACATGAAGAAGGTGGATGAGTACAAGGCTGCTTATAGAAGCAACTCTGCAAAAGAGAGAGCTTCATCGTCCACCAGGCCTTATGGAAGGGGAGGCCGGGGCAGGTTCTTTCATACCAGGCCCTTTTTCCAGCCAGTGGCCACTCCCCAGTACCAGCAGTATCCACAGCAGGGATACTTAAGGGGCAGGGTTTGAAGGGGCTCCAGGCGAGGGTCTCAGGCCCAGCCTCGGTCCCAGACAGAACAGACCCCCTGAGGCACAGGCTGTCTCCTCCCTTCCTGTCGGAGGCTGACTGTCCCACTTTCTCCAGGCTTGGTTGAACATCACCACAGACAAGTGGGTCCTGGAGATGGTGGGTCAGGGTCTGTCTCTGGATTTCAGATCCCTTCCTCCTCAAAAAAACAGGGTCTTCAGTTCACCCTCTCTAGCAGAAAAGACACTGCTAGAGGCAGAGGTTCAAAACCTGCTACTGCTAAGGGCAGTAGAACCTGTTCCAACCCCCTTGAGAGGAAGGGGTTTCTGTTCCAGGTACTTTCTCACCACAAAGAAAAGTGGGGAGTGGCGGCCTATATTGGATCTGAGCTCTAAACAAGCACCTGAAGAAACCAGCGTTCAAAATGGTAACTTTGGCATTGATTCTACCAACACTCCAAAAAGGAGATTGGCTGGCATCACTGGACTTGAAAGACGCCTGTTTCCACATCCTCATATGGGAGTCCTTCAGAAAATATCTCAGATTCAGACTCCCTTCAGGACATTACCAGTTTTCAGCCCTGCCTTTTGGCCTTTCCTCGGCCCCAAGAGTGTTCACAAAGTGCCTAGCAGCAGTAGTAGCACACCTTCGAAGGCAGGGGGTTACAGTTTTCCCGTATCTGGACGACTGGCTGGTGGTAGGGAAATCACCAGACCAAGTCGGACATTATCTACAGATCACCCAAGAGCTCTTGGAGTTTCTGGGGTTCCTAATCAGTCACAAAAAATCGGTCCTCATTCCTGCACAAATTCTGCAGTTCATAGGGGCAGAGATCAGTACCCTGCAAGGCAGGGCCCACTTGCCTCTGGGCAGAGTCAGAAGTCTCCAGCTGATTGCAGATTCGTTCAGCTTGCACAAACCCAAGACTGCAAGGCAGTTTCTGCAGCTACTGAGCCATATGGCTGCATCCACAGGCACAGTGCTGGGTTCCAGTTTCCAAATGAGAGACATCCAGTTCCACCTCAGGGCTCATTGGGGTCAAAGAAAAGATCCTTTTTTTTTTTTTTTTTTAACTTTATGTTTATTGTTGTTTCGCATAAACACATAGTGTTACAATGCAGACACCAGACATTTCTAATTTAATGCAGAGACAATTCAAGTTAAGACAGTATAGTGCAGTCTAGGTGTCTGGTTTTCGGATTTGGAGGTATATGAACTCTATTTATTACATTAATCAAAATAAGTCCCATTAGCTGCACTTCTACAAGAGATGGGGTCAATCCTCATAAAAAAATTAGAAAAGAGACCAAGAAAAATTCAACATCCAAGGTTGATTAGTTCCCCTTACCAAACATAGGAAAACAAAAAGCTTAGTGGGCTCTCTGCAGCCCCGCAACTGTAATAATAAAGCTGCTTTAGCAAAATGTACAGTGCTAAGAATTAAGCTGTTTAAACATAAAGGATTTCCCTTGTAATGTAAAGCTTTTAAAAGGGTCGTGGATACAGCTTTCTACAGAAAAGGAAATTAAGCCATACAGTATGCAGATTAATATGCAATATTCAGGTCCCATCCGAAGTCTCTCGAATTAAATCAGCAATCGTTATATAGCCAGAGGGAAGCCCTTCATCGGCAAGGCTGATGTTGTCTAGAGTCTTAATTAAAACGGTTGTTACTAAAGTTCAAACTCTTTACTGTAACCCAGTCAGGTATCTTCTTCCTCCGACTCTTGTTCCGATTGCACTCTGGCTCTAACATTAGAAACCTCGAACTCCTTCTGAATTTGCTGAACTCGCTTGCCTGCCTCCTCTGGATCCGTGAATTGGAAAGTGTGTCCCCCGTAGTAAATCCTCAGTCGCGCCGGCATCATCAGGGTATGAGCGACCCCCAGACTTCTTAAAGACACACGAACCCCATCAAATTTCTTTTTTGGGCTCTCGTGGCATAAGAAGGGTCTGGAAAACAATGTAAGGTATGTCCATCGTAGTTCAGGCATTCAGTATTGCGGGCTGCCTGAAGTATCTGCTCCTTTACACTTGCACTCGTTGTCACCAATAAAACTGTACGAGGGGAGTCTTTCTGTGCCCCAGTGGAGCGCGGTGTTATACGGAAGGCTTTAATGAATTGTTCCCCTAAAGATCGGTCCACTTGTAAAGCTTTAGGTAGCCAGAATTTTAGAAATAGCAGTAGATCAGAGTTCTCGGAGCCTTCTGGTAGCCCAATAAGGCGCACATTAGGTGCTCTGATCGCATTCTCCAACACCTCCAAACGGTATCTCAGTTGCCTTAGTTCTCTTGCGTGGGTTTGGCTGCAGTCGATAAGGCTTTTATTGCCTGACTTTCAGCAGATGAGGCCGTTTTTGTAGCAGCCTCTATTTTAAAATCTTGCTCTCCCAGTCGCTGGAGGACCGATTCAGTTTTCCCATCAATGACCTGCATTGCCGCCTGCAAGGCCTTCCACGGTGGCTCACTCGAGGCAATAACGGCCGAGGTAGGCACGGCCTGTTGCTCTGTTGAGGGCTGATTTTTCGTTCCGCCCGTGCTACTTCTATTTGTGCGACCCAAAATCAATATTAGTCTCAAACTACTCAGCCCAGCTTCAGGAATCCAACGATCTTTGTTGTCTGACTGCACTTCTACAAAAAATCAAATAATTTCCGAATTGTTTAATAGCAGTTGCAGAGCTATTGAGATCCACGTCTTCTCAGTAGAAGTGCTCAGCAGTGCCCCCGAAAAGATCCTTTTTCAAAGCCCATCCCAGTAACAAGGACTCTGCTGCAAGCACTCCAGTGGTGGAAGGAGGAACTCAACCTAAGAAAGGGGGTGCCTTTTCAGAGAATCTCTCTCAGTTCTTCTTATAACAGATGGATTCCTCCTGGGTTGGGGTGCCCATCTTGGGGCTCACACGACCCAGGGCACTTGGTCAGCTGCAAAGTCCCTTCAGCACATAAATTTACTAGAACTCAGAGCGGTGTTTCTGGCTCTAAAAGTTTTTTCAGCACTGGTACAAGGGAAGGTGGTGCAAGTCAGAACAGACAATACCACCACAATGTACTACATACACAAGCAGGGAGGCACCAGGTCAGGCCTCCTCTGCACAGAAGCCATGAAAATTTGGACTCTGGCTTACTTCTTGAGAGTATCCCTGCAGGCAATCCATCTGCCAGGAAAGGACAATACCCTGGCAGATGCCTTAAGTCGAATCAACCAGGCCCATCACGAATGGACCCTGAACAGGCAAGTGGTGCAAGTTATCTTCAGGAGGTGGGGCACTCCAGAAATAGACTTGTTCATATCCCACCAGAACCACCACCTTCCACAGTACTGCTGCCAGCCACCAGATCAGGGTACACTTCCTCTGGATGCCCTGGCTCTGGATTGGTCAGGGAGGTAGCTGTATGCCTTCCCCTCCTTTTCCCCTGGTATTCAGGGTACTGCTCAAGCTCAGATCCCATTCAGCATCTCTAATCTTGATAGCTACAGATTGGCCCAGGCAGCCATGGTACTCTGTGCTGCTCTTCCTTGTCTGTAGCCAAACCAACAACAAGTCCCTCGGAGGCACAACCTGCTGACCTGCAGTCAGGGAACCCTGCTGTACCTGAATCTCAAGTCTCTCAATCTCAAGGCTTGGCTCTTGAACTACAGTATGCTAATTTACACCTCTCTGAAGCAGTGTTAAATATCCTGAGCGGTTACAGGAAACCCTCCACTAAGAAAACCTACTCTTCCAAATGGAAAAGGTTTTCGATTTGGTACTCAACTAGAGGCTTGGTGCCAGTACAGGCTAAAGTACCAGTTGTTCTTGACTACCTCTCTCATTTACATTCCCTGGGCCTACAGCCCAGCTCCTTAAAGGTCCACCTTGTAGCAGTGTCTGCTTATCTTTCTGCTGGAGCAAAGGTAACAATAGCTTCAGAACCTATTTTTAGGAGTTTTTTTAAGGGACTGGCCCATTTGCATCCCCCTCATAGGGAAGCGATGCCTGCATGGGACCTCAGTGTGTGTATAGCTAAGCTCATGGACCCTCCTTTTGAACCCATGGCTACAGCTCATCGGAAATATGTCACATGGAAAACAGTTTTCCTAGTGGCAATGACTTCTGCAAGAAGAATCGGTGAGCTTCATGCTCTCTGCGTCGAACAGGAATGTATCTCTTTTCATAGGGATAAGATAGTCCTGAGAACAAACAGAAAATTCCTCCCCAAGGTGGTTTCTGATTTTCACCTTAACCAATCCATTACCCTACCTGTCTTTTTCATTGAGCATTCCACGTCTGGTGAAAGAAAACTTCACAGTCTGGATGTCAAAAGAGCTCTCAGCTACTACATGACAGCCACTGGGGATGTGGGAAAAGGTAATCCAGTGTCAGAAAGGTCCATTTCTCGATGGATAGTTCAGTGCATCCAGTTCTGTTACACTGAAGCTGGTAGGGAGCCCCCAACAGGATTGAGGGCCCACTCCACGAGAGGGGCAGCTGCTACCTTAGCAGCTGTCCAAGATGTCCCACTGGTTGATATCTGTAAAGCAGCTACCTGGAAAACAGTACACACCTTTATAAAGCATTACAACTTGGATATTCAATCCAGGAGTGATGCTAGGTTTGGCACAGCAGTCCTGCAAAGTCTGTTTCCAAAATAAGGTTCTGTGCCCACCTCCAGTGGTACTGTTTTGTAGTCTGCCGAAAGTTACGAATACCTGAGTATTACTGGGGTTAGAAGAAAAAATGACTTACCACTGTAATCTTGTTTCTTCCCAGTGATACTCTGGTATTCATAACTTCCCAACCTACCTCCCCTTCCAGAACTTCAGCCCCTGCACTCCGCATGCTGTGCCAGCAGAACAAAGTATACCCCTTTAGATGCATATTCTCTGCATCTAGTTATGGGTTTAGTAAACCGGGTTCATTTGTACCTCTTTTGGGGTATTTCTGACATTTCTCCTGGTGTTTCTTAGTTCAGTTGTTCTCCCTTCAGTTGGAGGTCTGTGGTTTAGCAGTTTTTGGATTTTTTCCAATCCTAATTATATTATCATTGTAATCTTAGTATATACCCTCTTGGGTCTGCTTTTCCAGGCTCCTAGAAAATCTGAGTGGGTTTAGTACACTGGCAGTTAGTAGAGGCGGCATTTGAAAAGTTCTCGCGTGCAAAGAATTCCATCATTTGCATGTGTTCTATCCTCTCTGGGCAGTCCTACCTAGAAGGCTTACTGCAGAAAGTTATGATTACCTGAGTATCACTGGGAAGAAACAAGATTACTATGGTAATTTTTTCTCATCGCTTGACTCCAATAACCTCAACATGGTAAGTAACAGAATTTTTATTCTGAGACCACATTTACATTTCTTTAGTTTTTGTTGACCAGGAAAGAAGTGCTAGGAAATTATACCTATTTTCAGCTTCATCCCGGGGATGGGTATGCACATGCAAACTGACATTCAGTCGGGTTAAAGATCAATGGTAAATGTCCGTGGTTTCAAATAAATTAATAGAAGAGCATTATAATTAACTTTGTTTCTGATAGGGTAGCCTTCCTGAGCAATACATCCATTATTTTAATATTTTTGAGTGTCGTCATGTTTTTTTTAACAAGTAAGTTAAGTCACGAAATATTTGACACCGATCATGACTTTTTACATATTTTGCTAGCTCTGTTGTAAACTGTGATCATGACCCATGGAGTGAGTTATTTATAGACCTGTCACTAGTGGTTCAGTTACACACATAGTAACATTAAAATCTCCATTTGTTGAGGTCATTCTAGTGGTTGCAGGCAGTCATCCATGACATGGAGAAGTCCTCAGCTGTCCTCCTTCCTTAGCCCTCTCCTGGCAATACTGGCCATAGCCCACTAGCCCCAGTCCAGCTAGCAGCCAGTCACCCGACATCAACCTGAGCTGAATCAATGCTGTGTGGCCGGTTTGTGCACCCCCTCATCTGCGTCCCTTCCAACTCTCACTGGGTCTGTGACCCACACTACCGATCCCACCTATGACCCCCAACCCACTGCCAGCACTTCAGATTTTGAGCACACAGTGGTACATGGGGGGTAAGCTCTGGATAACATAAAGGTGAGGTAAGTCCTCAAGAAGCTGGAAGATGGGACTGAGGAGGGCCAACTCAGATGGGGGCATAAAAAGAAGGAGAATCTGGGCAGCCTTATTGTACAGAATCTTTAAGAATGGCAGACCAACAGGGTTGTTGAACAAATTGGATCGGCCTAGTCCTAATTTCCAGTTAAGAACCAAAAAATCAAGGGAATTGGTGGTGCCTAAAGTAAGAAACAACTTTGGGAAAATGACATTTAAATATAAGGCAACCAACACCTGGAATGAGCTGCCACCACAAATGCGTACACGCGATATGTCTGTGAATGCATTTAAAACTGCTATGAAACAGGAACTGTGTCATAGATGTACTTGTAATAGATGAATTTTTGAATTTATAGAAAGATAACATTTTGCGTCCTATTTAAAAGTTGTTTAGACTCTATTGTCAGGTCTTATACTTGTGTTATGTGTTGAAATGTCTCAAAGTGCAACTTGTAACTTTTTGAAACAACTAACAGGAACACCTTGTAAACAGGGCATTTATAGCCCTAATACTGTAAGTGTTATTTAACAAGGCAATGTGCAGTAAATGTATACCAACTGAAGAACTGCTTTACTTTGTAGGTACAAAACAAAATTTACCATGACTCAGAAGGAGTTGATACAGGGACAAAATCACCCTCATCCTCATAGGAGTTCGCTTCTGATGATAACTCTGCTGGAACTGTAGCCGGTCGGAGAGGTTCAGATGAAAAGATGTATTTGTGCTAGGCATTGTTATGAATGGCGAATCCTCTCCTTGCTCGGAAAACTTTTTTTATATTCTAGAAATTGTGGTCAAATGTCAGTAAAAAAAAAAAAAAAATGTGTGCGTGTGAAGTTGGGAATGACTGTTGACTCAGCAGCAGTTGACATCAGGCCACCTTTTGCATCACTAAGCATCCACACGTCTTCAGAATTTCAAAACGTTAACAGTGTGAGCAGCACATTATGAAATATATACAGTACAGTAGCCATAAATAAACTTGAGTGTTAACAGCGGGTTACCAGCAGAATAAGACATCTACCTTGAATAAAGGACACACACATGTTTAGTAGTAGAAAACTTTATTATCTGATGAAAACATTTGCCACTGAAGCTTTTGGTGGTATTTTAGTGAATGGTGAAAAATTTGACAAGGACATTGGGGCACTTCCCCTTCTCTCTTTATATTTTTTTTTTTGTTGTTTCTGCTTCATCGTTGTTAGATAAAGCTGTTAATATGTACCGTGACCTTTTCTGCTTCAACTTTTTCGCTTGTTTCTGCAATTTGCATCATCTCATATTGCTTGTCTTTTCCCCCAGGAGTCTCTGGAAGCGAGACCATTCCTGGCAAAACTTTTTAAATAAAAAAATTAATGTTATGGCCTGGTGTCCCAGCAGCAGCACTGCCGCTCACTACACTGGTGGCCTGGGTTCGAAAACCGATATGGATTACTCAGGGGCTGGCTAAAGAAAGGAGATCGAGCATTCCAGTGACGGCTCTCCTTCTGGGGTGGTGATGGTGGTGGGGGCATATGGCATCCTGCTCACAGACTGCCACCTGGTGGGGTCACATGGCATTGCAGTGGGTGCATACAGAAGAAGAGAGAGGCAGATGCCAGATATTGGCATGCATGTGTGAGTGTCACTGCATGCTGGTGCCCGTGGGGAGAAAACCAGGTGGAAAATCTCCTGTCTGCCAAAAATGACATCGGCACACTCTGCAGGCTCTCACATGACCAACAAGGCAAGGCACCCACCACAGTGCTAGGACACTTAGGTCTAGAAAAAGTCAAGTGACTGGGCCGGGGGTGGGTGATACCAGCAGGGGGCAGAATGGAGGCAGGAGAAACAGAAGATGAAAAAAAGGTTACAGATATAGGAGTGTGACTTCAACAAAGGATCAAACATTAGGAGTTGGGCAGTTTTAGGGGACTAGGATCTCCTGTTTCCATGTAAATGAACCCAGTAAGGTAGAATAAAAGGAACAGACCTACAAAAAATATTTAAAGTTATTTTTATTTATGACTTTGTTAACCAGGTAGGTGCACTGATCCCAGGGACCATTTTTAGGCATGACCCGGGCCACGTAGGGCAGCACGGAGTAGAAACATCAGACTAACAAGAACATAACAAGAGCAGGTAATACATAGTGAAAGGTTACAGTTGTTACATTTGGCAATACATGGTGGCAGTAGTTGAGGGACAACAAATAAAGCAGAGTAAGGCTCATGGCGGTACAGTTTCAGTAAATTAAAGAACCTATTTGGCCCTACCCCTGGAACCTATTGGGGAGGGGTAGTCCTTAAAGCAGTGGCAGGTGGATGCCAACAGGAGCCAGTCTTTGAGGCGAGTCTTGAACTGGCGGTGAGTATGGTGCGCAGTTCAGTGGGCAGCTTGTTCCATAGTGTGGGAGCTGCTACAGACAGGGCTCTACTGGGGATTTTCAGGGAGGGGATCCTTGAGGTGCACAGGCAGCGGTGTGAGGTTTGGATGGTGAGAAGGGGAGCAAGAGGGGATTTCTGGCCAATACTGATGGCAGAATCAATAAAATTGTACAGTGCAAGGTCAAAGCAGGCTTGTAGTGAGAGCTACCCCAGTGTAGTGTAGAGTGTACAGTGATGTGTGGAGAAAGGGGCCAGCAGGGAGAAGCGGCAGGCACTGTTGTATGCTACTGATAGTTTTGCCATGGTGGATGCAGAGGTCCTGGAGTAGATGGGAGAGCAGTAGTCCAGGATAGGTAGCAGGTTTCCCTGGATGATGGCATGGTGGGCCATAGGGGTGAGGTATTGCCGGTATCTGTAGGCAGCCCCTAGTATTTGGTAAAATCTTAGAACCAGGGAGTTTATGTGCTCTGTAAAAGAAAGGGAGGGGTCAAGTACAACTCCTAGATATTTGAAATGCTTGACGTCCCGTAGGGAATGGCCATCAGGGGACGTGATGATTAGGGGTGAGTTAGATTTGCATATCGTTAGGCAGGGCTTAGATCCGAACATTGTTTTTGTTTTTTTGGCATTGACCAGAAGGAGGTTGTAAGAGAACCAGTTGTGGGCTGCGGTGTAGTTTTGTGAGAGGGCTGCAGAGATGGGGGTAGGAGACTTTCTGCTAGAGAAGAGCATGAGGTCATTGGTGTAAAGGATTGAGTGACAGTTGAGACTATCCGCTGGAAGTGGGAGTTAATGAATAAGGAAAAAAGAAGGGGTCCCAGGATAGAGCCTTGCGGGACCCCAATAGAGACAGGCAGGGTGTGCAAGCAGGCCGGGCCAATGAACATAAACTGGGAGCGCCCTGTAAGGTAGCTTCCGAACCAGGTGGTGACCTCTGGAGAGCAGCCAAGGTGATGTAATTTGGAGAGGAGGTGCGAGTGATTGACCAGGTGGAAGGCTTTAGCGAGGTTAACAAAGACTATGCCAGTTGCATTTCCACGGTCCATGTTTGTGAGGATGTGGTCAGGAGTGCAAAGGCAGTGGTGGAGGAGTGATTCTTGCGGAAGCCATGTTGTTGGCTACATAGTAGGTCATATTTACCTATGTAGTCAACAGTTGGAGGTGGACGGCTTTTTCCAGTAGCTGCTTAGGTGAGGAAGGATGTAGATCTGGCGATAGTTGTCTGTGGATTGTGGGTCCCCAGCTTTATGAATGGGAATGACTTTCACAGTTTTCCATGTATCGGGCATGGAGGAAGTGGTCAGGGCGAGGTTGAAAGTGAACGTTAGTGGGGCGATGATGGCAGGGGAGATATGTCTAAGGAAGATGGGATAATCCATCTGCTCCAGGGGAGCCGTGGTTTTGGAGGCTCTTTAGGAGTTTAGCTATGTCAGCGTGTGAGAGTATTTTAAAGAAAAAGGGGGGAGGTGGCGGTTGAGAGGTAGGCCCGGTGGGCGATGTCGTGGGGCGTGCAGGGGGGCAGGTTTTTTTTTGCAGGTCATTTGGGAGTTTGCTCAGGTACATAGTGAGGTCGGAGAATTTGTCGTTGAGGGCCTTGGCCACTTCTTGGGGATTGGTAATGAGGCCAGCAGTAGTGTGTAGCTGTGGGACAGGCTTACTTGGGGGGCTTAGTAGCGAGCCAGTGGATACCCAGAATTGTTTAGGGTCCCTGAGGTTAGTTTGCTGGAGATTGCGAAAATGTGTAGTAGTAGCTGAATAGTCTCTAAGTATTATGTTTTTCAAGGTTTTCCCAAAAGTTACAAACGCACTTTAAGCTCTCTGTGCTGTCCTAGGTCCACTTCAGAACCATATATTCCCCATCTATCTCTAACTCCAAAACCGCATTTTCCACTCCAGAACCGTGCCCTCATCAGCCTTCCGCTTTAG
Source organism: Neoceratodus forsteri (assembly GCA_016271365.2). Lineage (NCBI taxonomy): Eukaryota > Metazoa > Chordata > Ceratodontiformes > Ceratodontidae > Neoceratodus > Neoceratodus forsteri. The sequence goes on from JADMNL010000027.1 coordinate 2,660,209, forward strand.
AACTAGGTCTTCCACCACCATCTCCCGCTCCAGAACTGTCTCATCAGCCTCCTAATTGAAAGTTGCTAACTCCCCACTCTGCCTCCCACTCCAGAATCCGGTCTCTCTACTCCAGCACCAGTTCTCACCCTATTTTCCTCCTCCTACTGCAGAACTGGATCCCTTCCCTTTGCCTCCGCTCTAGAACTAGGTCTTCTCTCTCCCTCTCCCTTTCTGCCAGTCACTGCAGAACCATGTCTCCCCTACTTCCCACTGCAGAACTGGGGTGATCCTCCTCTATTTCTCTCTCCTATTAAAGTTGTTAGAACAAAGCACTGTCATTCAGCCACTGGCATGTGTATTTATTTCTTTTTTTCCTTTTTTTACTATTTATGACCCCCCCCCGCCGCCACCAGCACACTGACGCATCAGGAGTTGCCAAGGAATCCCCACAGCTGTCATCCCCTCCTTATCTGGGCCCAGTGACCAAGGTCATTCCCCGTGGAGCCGTGGCTGTCCCCCCCCCCCGGCAGGGAAGAGGTGGGCAGGTCTTGCCCTCGAAATTCTGCAGTTTCGTTGGGACGTCTGGCCATGGGACAGGCAGGAGAGATCAGGATGGCTGGGGCCATTTTCCGTTTTCTTTTCTCTGGAGGCGTGATGTGCGCTGTGACGTCAGGGCGCATATTCCGATGTCCATCACGCCTCCCCATCCAAGTCTGTACTGGTGCTTGCTGTGCTGCCGGCTTCCACCAGAGGCCAGTCAAGTGCTGAGCCTTTACGCCACCCTCCCCCCGGAGAAGGCTAGCAGTCCCATGGATGCTCAAGTCTCCTCCCCCTGTCTGGCCCTCCAACTCCCTGGGCCTGTTCCCGAACCTGGGTTACTGGCGTCGTGAGCTGTAGCGTTAACGCTGCTCTTGTCTGCCGGCCTCTGGCATGTGTATTCTGTTGGAATTAATTCAGTCTGAGTACCATGTTATAGCATTTGACTGACTGGGAGCATAGCATCTGGGAATTGAGATGCCTGTTTTTCATGTAAGGATTACTTGAATAATTTCACTCTGACCTAAATTAGTCTTTAGAAGAGGCAGTGCTGCTTTGCTGATGGGAGAATATGCCTAACCCTCAGGTGCAGACCTGCGTATCAGATTTACATTTGTTTTTTGTATTTCACAGCACTGTGCAGTGACAGCATCAAATCTTTCACATTTCCAACAGTGAGGTGCTATTCTAGTGGATTACAGGAGGCGGTTCCTAGCAGATAGACACTGTTCCTGACTTACAAGATGAGTAATTGACAGCTGGTCACAGTCTCCTGGGAATCCCCAAACTGTTGCCTGCCCGTGTTTTCTCTAGAAAAAGAATGGGGCATTTGTCGAGAAGCATAAGCAGTATACGTACTCTTCCCCTTATCAGTTCTTTGATTTAAACACCATTTTTATCAGTCTTCATACTCCTTTCTCTCTCTCTCTCTCTACACTGTGTATGTTTTTATGTTACCCATAAAAGCACAACATATATGAGGCATCTCGTTTTCCGTGGGTGTCTGCTTGTTCCCACTCTTACTGCTGAGAGGATTGAAGCACATACTACTCTTTTCCTTTCTTTGGCCTCAAAAATGCAGTAGCTGTAACAGTATTGGGGAAGGCACGGGGCAACTCCGTCCCCCCACACGCATGAATGTCTTTTGGGAGACACTGCTTGCTTTGAGATTGGTATTAGCTGTGGGTCTGATCCAGGCTGCAGCTCCTGTGACAAATCCAGCTTTAATGCCACCATCTGATTCTGCTGTACCTCATGGATTACTCGTTCCATCCGCTCATGTCCCTTCAACGGCTGTCACTCACCAGCCAACACAGTGGTGCCGCAGTGGATTGTTCTTACATGTATGGATTAGTTTTGCTCTGTTTCAGTTGGTAACCCAAACATGTAACTAATAATCCTGTCAGCTGAGCTCTGCTGTCCAATAAATTGACTTACCCCTCTCAAGGACTTTTCCTGTAAAGCAAACTCTCAGTTCACCTAATCTGTCTGAACTCTTGTATGTGGGTAATCTGCAGTCTGACATGCTATACAGGTGAATAGGTTACTCTAGACCTTATCTTCCCTTGTCAATCTTCACCATTCATTACTTACTGGGTGTAAGCCGGAGGGGCGCACCGTCACGAGGCTTTTTTTTTTTTTAAAGTTGCCTAACGGCCCGCCCTCGAGTGGCGTCATGCGTCATGCGGGGTGGCGATTAATGTGACCGACTCCTCCTCCAACTCAGTTCTGTTTCTCCCGCCGTCGAGGCCTTTACCTGTTACGGTAGCTAACGAAAGTGCGTATCCGACTCCTTTTCTACACTCGCGCCTACGTAAGACTGTTCCTTTTCTTTCCTTATCAGGCGCCGGGTGTATTTCCGACTGTGTTTAATCTTGTTTATTTAGCGTTATGTCGGTTCTGGGCGAAGCGTTCTTCTAAGGCAGGCAGTTGCCCCTATGCGTCGGTGCTCCTGCGGCCGGCATTTCTCGTCTCGGGCCGACATAGCGCGTCTGTCTTCGTTGCCTGGGACCCAACCATAATATGGATTACATGCGGCGCTTGTTTCTCGATGGACCGTCGGCGTCCTCGAAGTCAGCGTACAAGCTCGGCAAGGCCCGCCGACTTTCGGAGAGACGGTCATGCTGGCAGCGGAATCTCGGCGAGATCATTAGGCCTTTCCCCGGGTCCCCTCCGGGCCTCTCTGATCCGAGGAGGAGGGTCTCCTCTTCCCTTCTTGCCGGAGGCCCCTTCGCGGTGTTAGGGGCGTCGTAGCCCCCTCCGGGGCGCCAGCGCTGACACCGCCTCGGCAGTCACCTCTTCGGTGCAGGCTCCCCGTGTCGAGGCCCTTGGCTGGGCCCGGCTCGGGTAGACCCTCGGCGTCGCCTGCGGCGCCGTTTTAGATCGGCGCCGTTCGCGGTGCAGTGATCAGCAGCGCCGTTCAGATCCAGGCGCGCTCGCGGTACCGTGAATGAAATGGCGCCGTTAGCGCGCCGCTTTGAATCAGCGCCGTCAGCGGCGCCAGTGATCAGAAGCGGCGCCGTTGGCGGTGGCGTTTTGGCCTTGGCGCCCGTTCGCGGTGCCGATGAGCCTGGCGGGCGCCGCCCGGCAGTGCCGCTCGCCTCCGGCGCGCCCGGCGGCGTCGGCGGCCTCCCCTCCTCCGGCGGTGCGGGTCTGCGGGCGGCCGCTGGGGGTGTGGGGTTGGGCCTTCATGCTGCCGGCGTGCTGGGGGCGAGCGGTGTCGCACTCGGTACCGGGGCCGTTCGCGGCCCCGTGGCCTCGGGGACCCCTGGGGTGGCCAGCATCGAGGTCCTGCTGGTCTCGTCCTCCTCGGAGGATGATGACTCAGATGTGGACCCATCCTGGCATCCCCATTCTTCGGAATCTGGGTCCTCGGTGGCTAGGGGTACCAGGCGGCGCAGCTGGCCCCTCTGTCCCCTTGCCGTGTCTCTGGGGTTCCTCGGCTGGGGTGGCCGAGAAGTCCGGGGGGGCAGGCGTGGGGTGACGGAGGGCTCCCTCTGGAGGTCCGGTGACAGCTACCCCGGGGTGCTGTTACCTCCTCTGGGGTTAGGGGGCGTTGCGGTCGGGGAGGAGGGCCCTCTCGGAATCCGAGGGTTGAGGGCAGGCGTCCTGCTGCTCGGTCTTCTTTGGCCACCTCAGGGGTGGCCAGGGAGCATGCGCAGGCCCGCCCCTCCCAGGGTTCTAGGGTGTCCTCTGGCGGCGTTGTGTGGACTGCCCTTCTGGATCCATGCAGTCCAGGCGTCGTCACTGGGAGTTTCTCCCCAGGGCTCTTCCAGGTTCCGCTTCCCCAGAGTTCCGTTCTGCGGCCTGGTTTGATATCCGGGATCCCTCCTACTAGAGCTCCCTTCCCCGGATTCCAGAGCCCTCGCAGAGAGCAGTTGCCTCCTGGAGGTGCCCTCTCCCATCTCTGCCTTCACCACCCCGCTCCCAGGCCATGTCGGTCCTACGGGTCCGTTATCCTGGGAGCAGTTCAGGGGTTCTGCGGCGGCCTTCCCCTCATATGTTAGTTACATGCATGAGCGGGTCTTTCGACTCTCCCCACCGCCGCAGGAATCCTCTGGACATTCCAGTTCCCCATCATCCTCGTCTCCCTCCTCTGAGGGAGAGGAACCCCCTGCTCATCTGTCCTCCGATGCTGATTTCACAGAATATCAGCGTTTCCTCTCGAGGATGGTGAGGATCTTCGATTTCCTCGTTCGGAGAGACAATACCGAGAGCGGTGACGCGTGAATTCCTTGGTGAATTCAGTGCCCAGCATCTAGTGGTACCTTCCTGGCCTATCCCTTCCAGGAGGCGTCTATCCGGTCCTGGCAGTTCCTGCCGTTCTTCCCCAGCCCGGGACTGCCAGCGTAGGTATTGTGCCCCTCTGGTCTCTAGGTTCCTTCCCAACCCGTCCTCAGGTTTGGTATGCCTGGATACTCCTTCTGGGCGCCGTTGCCTGGCGCCACGACCATCACAGTTCGGACTCTCTCAGTTCGACCGTTGGGAGGCGAAGAGTGTTCTCTTTCTGCGTGCAGTGCATGTATTGCATCACATCAGGCTCACCACGCTGCCTACAACCGGCATCTGTGGTCGATGATGTCCCAGCTGCTGGCATCTATGCCTGACACGAACAAACCAGACAAGCGTTGCCCTCTCGCGGTGGGCCTGGAGCTGGCAAGACACCAAGCAAGGGCATCTTATGGCGCAATGAGGTGGCTTCCAGGCTTGCGGGGACAGCGATCTGCATCAGGCGGACGGCATGGCCGTCTCTCCAGGTTGTCACCCCTGGCCTGGCGTGGGGTGATCGCTCCGCCTTCCGGGGACCCGTCTTTTCTCATCCAGAGCTGGGAGACTTTTATAGGGGCTCCATCCGTCTCCTCGTCCTCGGGAGGCACCTCCCTAGCTCTTCTCCCACTTAGGCTTTCTGAATAAGCCAGGGTCTTCTCCTTCTGTTTCTCACCAGCAGAAGGCTGGGGGTCTTGTTCCCTCAGGGTATGGCCTCTTCCCCTCCTGGGAGAAGTGAATAGTACTCACCCAGGAGTAATGAATGGTGAGATTGACAAGGGAAGATAGGAGGTGCATTGCCTACCGTGAATTCTTGATCTTCTCTTGTATCTTCATCATCATTACTCATCCCACCATCCCCTCAGTGGCCTCTTCCTGTGCTTCTCCACCTCCCGTCTCCTTCCTCTCTGCATTATATAAAATATAGGAAAATTGCTTCATTTTCCAAAAAAAAAAAAAAAAAAAAAAAAAAAATCTTCTTGGGGGGGTTTAAAATCCACAAAATTATTTACTCTAAGATTCATGGGTCATCTCGCGGATTGCATTGGCGATCAGACTGCACAACTATCTCTTGCTATTCTTATGGCAAGATACCTCTGGGGTTGTTTGGCCTGGCTCAGGCTATTCAGTTTTGATCCTGCAATCCCGTGTTCAGATAGTGCCCTGAAATCTAATCCCCCCTCTATTCTTGCCTTGCAGAACAGAGAGCGAATCGTCTGTTCTTTCTCTTCTAAAAAAAAAAAAAAAATGCTGAGGGAACTCTCCGACTGCTATAGGCATCTTGGTATCTGGGTCATGCATCTAGTTAGTTATCTGAAAAAAAAAAAAAAGGGAATAGGAGAAATCAAACAAGAAGGCAAATGAGAAGGTAGGCTATCCTTCTCGCTGGTTTGCTAAGTGGTTTCTCCCTTTAAGTGTCCTCCTGGACAATTTTTACAGTGAAGCTCTGCTGACCATATCAATCTTAGCCAGCCTAAGCCTTGGCGGCCTTAGCCAGTCAGTCTGAGTCCGTTTCTATCTTGGGCGCCTGAAGGCTTACATTTTCCATTTCTAAACCCCTGAGCAGCGCTCTCATGCTGCTGGGGTTTTATTCTTTCCTCCTCAGCTGCCCTCCAGTTAAAGGCCTTCCGCGGCCAGGAGCCCGAGGTGGGTGTCAAGAACAATGGCATGTTGAAGATGAGGACTATGCCCTCCTGAGTCTGTCTAGCGGGTTCGGTGAACCTTCTCTTCAGCTCTATCTCCGGGGATTCTTGCTTCCCCTTTAGTCGAGCCTTCAGCTACAAGCTAACTATGCTCGTTGGGCATTCTGGTCCCTTCAACATCCCATCTCTCTCTCTCTTCTTCTTCTTCTATTTTCTCATTTCCTTACTCATCTCTCCTCCTAGAGTCGCCCAGGTAAGGAGGCCCTGCACTCCTAGGCTAGGGATGTTCTTATCTCCTCTGTCCTTCCTCCATCGGCTTATTCCTTTTCAGTTCATTCTTCCTTGCTTTGCTATCCCTCGGCTATCTTGCCTCGCTATCTATATTTTCTGCTTTCATTTTGCCTCTCCGGCTCACAGAACTGAGTTGGAGGAGGTGATCGCTACTAACGGCCACCCCTCGCGCCATAGCATGGCGTCACTCGAGGCGGGCCGTTAAGCAACTTTAAAAAAAAAAAAAAAAAAGCCCGTGACGGGTGCGCGCCTCCGGCTTACACCCAGTAAGTAATGAATGGTGAAGATACAAGAGAAGATCAAGAATTACGGTAGGTACGTAATTTTCCTTTCTCTCACATGCTTGAAAATGGCCCTAACCCAGTCTCAGTGAACAGTAACACGGATATATGATTAAACTGCGTGAGTTGAAAGAAAGTGCAGACTGTTCAGTGTTGTTTTCAAAGCCTGCAAATAAGCCCCTGACAGTTTTAGAGAAGTGGTGGTATGTTATGGTGTTACCAAAATTAAGTTCCACCTTAAAAAAAAAAAAAAAAAATGATTACAAAATTTTTTTTTTTTTTTTGTTAATCTATTTCTTTTCCTACACATCCCTACAGAGCTCCCTCTTGCCAGGCGCCAGCTCCGTCTCCCTCGCAGCATTGTCCCTCACTTTCCCCAGCGGTGGGGTGGTGAGGATCCATCAACCAGCTGGTTCGGATCCGATGCGAGGGCTGCTGCTGTTCGCGGGCGGGGCCTACAGTATCCACCAGTCATCCATCCGAGGCCATTTTTCCCCGTTCCCCACTCGGCGGCTGTGACGTGCAGTGCCGCCAGTGGCGGAGCCACGCTCACCACACGCGCAGCACGTTGGCAACTGCCCTGTAACCACCCCTAGATTGAGCCACTGGTGTCGACTCGCAGCCTCCGCTAGGGGTCAGGCATGCAGCGGACTCCGTCCCAACCCCTCCCCAGGGGAGGAGAACTGTCTTCTAGATGCTCGATCCTCTCCCTCCCCAGCCGACCTCCGACAGCCCGCTTGCACTGCGAACATGGGTCGCTGGCGTGGCAGGAGGTAAGGCATGCTGCCTCAGCCCTCCACGCCACTGGTCCGGCGAGGATTACAACATTTTTAACATTTTTTTTTTCTTACTTGCTGTTTTTGGCAGACCTGACCATTCCAGACTGAACCCCTCTTTTACTCTTTTTGTATTTTTTTCTGGACTGCTGTCCATTCATCCACCACTATTCTTTTTATTTTTTCATCTTCCTTACCTCAGGAGCCTCTCTTGCTGCATATGTGTGGACATGGCCTATTTCAGTATCTGCAAGGCTTCTTTTTTTTCCATATTCTATATATGCTCCTCCTTGACAACTGACTCCCTCCTTCTATTGGCACCCCCAGCCCCATTATTTGGCGTCCACCAGTTTACTCACCTCTCAGTTCAGAGGTGCGTAGCCGGCCGGGTGCAGAGCCTGTGGGAGACTGATATGCTCCTGCCAGTTGCCACTGTTTTTCCTGGTTTTCTGCTGTCTCCGTTGCTGGGGTGTGACACGTCAGTGGCATACGTGGAGGCATACACATGCTACAGAGTCCCGCAGCACCCTCCCTTCACTGGTGTCCCTGACCCGTTCTGCCCTCAGGCCTCCACCTGGGGGCAATGATTCAGCGGGACAGCCAGGTAACTCTCCCTGGGAGAGGAGAGCTGCCCTCTGGACACTGAATCCGCTCCCTCCTCGGCTGACCCCCGGCGGCTCACTTGCACCGCAAACACAAGATGACAGCGTGGCAGGAGCTAAGGCATCAGTGCCTCAGCCCTCCACGCCACTGCGCCAGCTTGCAAGGATTCAAAACTGTACCACATCATCACATTGAAGACTGATTAGGAAACTGGATAGTCTAGGGGTTGGAGCCAAAGTTGTAAACTGGATAAAAAACTGGTTAATGGATAGATGGTAGAGGGTGGTGGTAAATGGCACACACTCTAATGAGGGCAGAGTGACTAGCAGGGTGTCAAAGGGTTCAGTATTGCGACCGGTCCAATTCAATATCTTCGTAAGTGAAATAGCAGAAGAACTTGAAGGGAATGTATGTCTTTTTGCAGATGACACCAAGATCCGTAACTGGGTAAGTACTCAAGTGGGTGTGGAGAAAATGAGGAGGACCTTAGCAGCTGGGGTTCAGTGCCAAAAAGTGTAAAATCATGCACCTGGGGCATAGAAACCAAGAAGCTGAGTATAAATTGAGTGGGTGGGTACTGTTGATCACTAAGCAGGAAAGGGACCTGGTGTTATAATATCTGATGACCTCAGAGTTGCAGGGAAGTGTGACAAGGCAGTGGGCAGGGCGTTTGGGATGCTGGGGTGCATAGGGAGAGGTATTAAGGAGGGAAGGGGTATTACCACTGTATAGCTCATTGGTAAGACCAAACATGGAATATTGTGCCCAGTTCTGGAGGTTGCATCTCAGAAAAGGCATAGACAGGTTAGAGGCTGTCTTGAAGAGGGCAACTGAAGTGGTGCAGGGATTGCATGAGAAACCATATGAGGAGAGACTGAGGGATCTTAACATGAACATCCTGGAGGAGAGGAAGGAGACGGGGACTCGATAGAAATTTACAAGTTCCTCACAGGGGTGAACAGATTTACAGCACTCGTATGCATCCCAGTTTTGTTTTACTCACTATATTTTAAAACTGGTGAGTAAATTACTCCTACCTGCCAACATTATCTGGAACATTGTTGGCACTTGATCGATTCTTACCTAGAAAAAAAACGACATTGTTTTAAAAAATGTACTCCTCACTCCACCCTGTTCAAACATTTTGTACACATGTGAATTTGGTTTTACTCACCTCACTTTCAAAATGAGGAGTACAACACTCATCCCCAAAAATCTTATCTGGAGCCCTGATCACATATGCATCAGTACCATTTCACAGAGGTAAGGCACTGATATTTGTGGTGCAAATCTGGATTAATTTAACTTGATGAGTCTCTTTAAGTAAAATTCTGTAGTTGGGCTCTCCTACACTTTCACATTTACTTTTCTTGCGGAAGTCATCAGCCACTCCACTGGTTACCTGCCTGCAACAAGACTGTGTTTGTTTTGGCTGCTGCCTTCTTTAAAGTGTATCAAAAACCATATCTTGGTACTGTACTTTGTTTTTCCTAGTTGTGTCAAGTCAAGCAGCAGTGGAGTTCCACTCTGAAATGTTTCAACACACTGTGATTCACCCATCTGTGTAAGGGGGTGGGGTTGGAATGGAAGGGAAGGTACTTCATCTGCTGCACTTATGCCCCCAGGTTTAAGAATGCAGTTTGACAAGCATTAGCAGATGTAAAACCACTTGGTATTATTTTCTGAGACAGTTGATGAACCCATGTTCTGTGAACTTAGCGATGATAAGCCAGCTGTGTGAAAGTATGCAAAGCGGGGTCTTGAACTCATTCAGTCTTCAGACTGTTTGTGTGTGTTAATGTGTTTTTTTGGGGGAGGAATTGTTTACATGTCCATGTGCTTAAGACGGCTTAAAAAGGGGCATCTGATGTGAAATTGATGAAAAATAGGTTTAATAGACAAATGTTGTCTTTGCATTGTAACTAAATGGCACTACACCCTCTTTAACAAATCATGGGAGGATGGGGTGGTACCCGATGACTGGAGGAAGGCGGATGTGATTCCACTTCACAAAATTGGGAGCAGGGCAGAGGCAGGAAACTACAGACCTGTTAGTTTGACCTCAGTGGTAGGGAAAATGATGGCATCACTTCTGAAGGAAAGAATTGTTGAGTACCTAGAGGCCTGTGGAGCAGGAAGGTCATGTCAGATGAATCTAATAGATTTCTTTGACTGGGTGACCAAAGTTGTAGACCAGGGAGGGGCTGTGGACGTGGCCTACCTAGACTTTACCAAGCATTTGACACAGTCACACACAAAAGATTAATATACAAGTTAGCTAGCCTTGGAGTGGGTTCCAAGGTGATAGCCTGGGTAAATAATTGGCTGGACAACAGGACACAAAGGGTAATAGTAAACGGAGTCCACTCAGAAGAAAGGGGAGTACCGCAGGCTTCAGTACTGGGACCGGTCCTCTTCAGTGTCCTTTATAAGTGACATTGTGGAGGGACTGGAAGGAAAAGTATGTCTCTTTGCAGACGACACAAAGATCTGCAACAGGGTTGATACACAAAGTGGGGTGGAAAGGATGAGAAGAGACTTGGCAAGGTTGGAGGAATGGTCAGACCTATGGCAGCTTAGATTCAACGCAAAGAAGTGCAAAGTAATGCACCTTGGAAACAAAAACCCAGGGGAAGAGTACACAGTAGGGGGTGAGATACTAACAACAACAAGAAAAATGGAAAGGGACCTGTGGGTAGTCGTATCAGACGACCTAAAGGTGGGCAAGCAATGTGAGAAGGCAGTAAGGAGGGCTGGGGGATACTGGGATGCATAGGAAGAGGCATCACCAGTAGAAAACAGGAAGTTGTTATCCCTCTGTACAGACAGTTGATGAGACCCCATCTGGAGTACTGCGTGCAGCTCTTATGTGTGTCAGTCTTCACCATTCATCACTGTTGGGTGCCAGCGGAGGTCAGGACCCTGCAGGAGCCTTTTTTTTTTAAGGTAGGGCGGCGCCCTTTCGGCGCGCCCGGGCGCTTAGCCCTCGAGGCCGGCGCACTGGGTGGTGCTGAGGTTGGCCGTTGGGCTGCGTCGACCCCGCCGTAGAGGTCGCCTCATGGGATGCTGTGAAGAAATCCTAGGCCTGCTCTGCAGCTTTTCGAAATTCTATCCTTCGGTGCCAAAGTCCGTCGGTCCGCCTGCCGGTTCTGTTTTTGCCAATACTTGACGTCGCCTGGTAAGATCGTTCCATTTCTTTATATTTCTGCGACGTCGAGTCTGTTTTTGGTGTTTTTTTTTTCCCATAGGTCATGTCTTGGTCAGAGGGCAAAGAAAATTTCTAGGGCCGAATTGACCCCATACAGCAATTGCCCATCACGGTAAAAGTATTCCGTCACCGACCAGCACAACCGTTGTCTTTCGTGTCTTGGCCCGGCTTCATAACATGGATTAGGTGCTTCACTTGTTTCTCCACAGACCGCTGGGTCATCCCGAACAGCGTGGAAAGTGGGGCAAGCTCCGCCGACTTTGAGGGTCAGGCGCGCACAGGCCAAGCTCGCTCTCGGCCTTTCCTCCGGTGCCCACCGGTTCTACTGACCGAGGAGGAGGCTTCTGCTACTAGTAGCCTAGCCGTTGCCGAGGCTCCTTCAGCGGTGCAGGAGCCCGTCCTGCTTCTTTCGGGTGGCAGGAGGCACTGCCACGGCAATCGCCCATTTTGGGGTGAAGGCTCCCTGGTGTCGGGACCCGTTGGCAAGGCCTGGGTTGGCGCCGTCCTCGGCAACTGTCGGTCGCGCGTTGCAGGCGCCTCAGCGCCGTTCAGCGGCACCGCAGGCCCTAGCAGGCCGTCTTCGACGCCAACTGTCGTGCGGCACCGTGGCTTTGTCGGAGCCATTCGCGGCACCGATACTGCTAGCGGCACCCTGGGAGCTGCTGTGGCGCGTCTTTGTCCATGTCTTGCCTCGGCACCATCCTCAGTACAGAGGTTGAGCACGGCGCAGTGTCCTCGGGGCTTGGCGCCGTGGGGCTGTCGGATTCTCGCCATCGGCGCCGCCTCTGCCCTGGCGCGTTCACAGCACTGTGGAGCTGGCTTTGCCATCTCGGCGCTGGCGGTGCTGCTGGGGCAGCCGGCGCCGCCGCCGCTGGTGCCGGATGGCGCCATGGCTGGTCCCAACTCTGGGGCCCCTGTTCAGGCTGGAGCCATGCCCCCTGTGGATTCTTACTCATGGTGCTGTAGGGGGCACTGGCACCGGCTCGGGCACGGCTTTGTTTTCTGGCCCCTTTGGCAAAGATGGCAGTGGGCGCCCTCCCATGGTTTGGCACAGGGCCTCGGCCTCAACCTCCTTGGAGGCGGAGTGTAGCTCTGAGTCAGACGGACAGTCTGACCCTTTGGGGTTGGCTGTTGGAGTGGGCAGCCAGTAGTCTCCTTGACAAGCCAGAGTCAGCCCCCTTCTGAGGTGGGGTTGGTGGCTACAGAGACTGGGGTCAGGGGTGCTGACCAGCGGGCAGTGGTGCAGGCCACCATTGCTCTGCAGCCCGGTCTGGGTGGGTTCACTGACCCCTCAGCAGTGATACCTCCACCTGTGGTGTGCCTAGATCGCCAAACTTTGGGGCCGATCAGAGCACCTACGGGAGGGGAGGGTGCTGTGCCCTGGATAGCTCCTTCGGGTGCTGCCCAGAGCTGTCAGCTACCTAGGCTGGCACTCTCGAGGAGGAGGGCTCTTTCGGACTCCGAGGGGTCAAGGGGCGTGGGGTCGGCCACGGCCTTTCGAGGAGTCCACCGAGCTCTGGGGCTCGTAGTGCAGGCTCCGCTCTTCCTCCTCCTGGTCTCTTTGAGAGAGCCCCATTCTTTTTTTTTTTAGTTGTTTAACCAGGAATAGCACACTAAGCTGAAAGCTTTTTTACAGGAGCAACCTGGGAGCACAGGGAAGTTAAGTGACTTGCTCAGGGTCACACAATATGCAAGTGGAAGCTGTGGGATTCAAACCCAGGTCTGGTCTGCTGGATGTCACCAGATTTGCAGCTCAGAGCCTTAAACCACTGCGCTATACTGCCTCCCTTTTGAGGTAGGGGACCGTCCTTCTGGACCTATACGGCCCCAGTCGCCTCACGGGGGATTCTTCCGGGCACAGCCAAAGCAGTACCGAAATGGTTGTTCAGCTGTCGGCTGTGGGGTCTTCTGGGGCACCTTCTTCTGCGGGTGCTCCCGGTCCACTCCTTAGCCCAGGCGGAGGTCAGCTGACATCTCTTCTCGGCTCTGTCCCCATTCCTCTGCCACATTCTCCTGCGCTCCCAGGCATCCTTGGTCCTAGTGGGCCTCTCTCTTGGGAGCAGTTCAGAGCAGTGGCTGCTCAGTTCCCAGCTTACGTTAGGGCGATGGACAATCAGGTTTTTCAACCTCCGTCTGAGCAGCCGTCCCCTGAACAGCCGGTGCCCTCCAGCTCCTCATCCCCCTCTTCTGGGGGAGAGGAACCTTCAAACAACATGAAGTCTTGCTATATTATGACATACGCAGTGAGTCCCAACCTTAGAACTGCTCCGGAGGTGAAAGAGTTAACTTTCCATGCCAGGCATGGAATCTTGAGCTCGAGCTCGGTTGAAAACTCTGTCTGTTGTTCTTCAAACTCAAACTGTCAGATTCTTTACTCAGCCTCACTGAACAGTCGCTCCGGAGATTTCTCCTTCTGCTCGGTTCATTTTGTCGGTTAAAGTATTATTTTCTCGGTTTTTTGACCGAATTTAAACCGCAACTGGTCGGTTCAGGCTCTGTCTGTGGTGTTGTAAGTACTAGATAGCTTTTACATTTAATTCTTCTGTGTGGAACTTGTAAACGGTTATCGGTTCGGTTTGAACCGATCAGGTTGTTTTGAAATATATTAATCTGTCTTTTAGAGTGTGGTTACCGGTTCTTATCGGTTCATAAAAAATGTTTTATTATGGTTTTTCCACGACCCGTGACATGGTTGGGAACCGATAAGAGGGTCTTGCTTAGCGGATTGCCATAAACGGGCAAGTTTGGTTAGACTGGCACTATGTCTGAGAAACCAAAAGAAAACCGCCCACTGCTTTCAACACTGCAGTGTCTGTGGGGAAGTCTTTGCCAAGGCTGACCCCCACACCACCTGTCTTTATTGTCTGGGGTTTGACCACCTCAGTGCAGACTGCCAGATTTGCAGAAATTTTCCTGCAGCTACCCTGGAAAAGAGAGTTGGTAGGCTCAGGGAAAGGGAGGCCAAGAAGTCCGCTGACCCGGATGGCCAGCCCGGTTCGGTTCCAACCGAACCGGAGGGAGTGCCCTCTGACCAGGGTGAGACTTTCTCGGGCAAAAGGAGAGCCGACTTGGAGGAGTCGGTTCCAGCAAAAAGGACAAGGAAATCGGCTGGTGTGGAGCCAAAACTTTCCTCTCCAACCGCTGAAGAAATAGCCAAAGCAATTAAAATTGTCCAGTCGCTTTCCCGGTTCCAACGAACCGGCACCATCAGATAAGCGTACAGTTGACCGGTTCCACGGTTCAAGAGTATGATTTAGAATTTTATGAACGGAGGAAGGAGTATGAAGAGAGTGAATGTGGATTTGAAATCTGGATGTGCCCATTGAACGGACATCTCCCAGACAGACCTTCAGGAGTGTCTCCTCCTAGGCTTTCTGAGTCCCTTCTCATTTTATGTTTTATAAAAAAGTGGCTGAAACCCTCCAGCTCCCTATGGAGGAAGCTGTGGATGATCAAGAGGAGCCTGACTATGTGGAAATGATGGATATCCCAGAGTCCAGGAGACTGTCTATTCCTTTGCATAAATCTTTTGGGAAACAAACAGTAAAAATTCTAAAAACTCCTCACACTATACCTCCTGTTGATAAGAGAATGGACAAGAGGTACACATTGTCAGGCTCTGATACGGAGTTCCTTACACAACAATGCAGCCATGTTGGGGTAGTGCAGGCTGCAGCCTGTGACAAGGCAAATATTCCCTTGGCTCACACCCCTGACAAGGACTCCAGGAGGATTGATGCCATGGCAAAGAAACAGTACATGGCAGCATCCTTGGGACTCAGACAGGCAAATTATATGGCTTATGTTGCTAGATACCAGAAATCCAGATGGGATACTGTTATGGCTCTAGCAAAACAGGTCCCTGGCCAGCTTGCCAAGGAGCTGGAGGAGGTGGCTGCTGATGGTATTGAGGCATCTAAGGTGCAGTTCCATGCTGCAGTGGACTCTAATGATGTGTCATCAAGAGTCATGGCTACATCTGTGGCACTGCAGAATGGCTTGGCTCAGATGTACTAGCCTGTCTAGGGAACCCAGACTAAGGCCATGGATTTTCCTGTTGTGGGTAATTCTCTGTTTGGGGAGCAGACAGAGAATTACATGAAGAAAATGGATGAGTATAGGACCACCTATAGGAGTGCACAGGCCAAGGAAAGGCAGGCCAGTCCTCAAAGGCAACCTTCCAGGGGCAGGGGCAGGCCTTTTCATAGGCCTTTTTACCAAGCCCAGGCCTCCTCTTCAGCTTACGCCCAGAGGGGGTTCTTTAGAGGGAGAGGCAGACTGGGTACAAGCAGGCCTGCTTCCACCCCTCAGCCTAAAGCCCCTGCCAAGCAGGCACCCTGATGGGGTGGCCAGGGCTGATTCTCAACTACCTGTAGGGGGCAGGCTGGCTTGCTTTGTCCAGGACTGGAAGTCTCTGACATCAGACAAGTAGGTCCTGGAAGTAGTAAGCCAGATACTGGTTCTCAGCTTCAAAAAATTTCCAAAGATGAGAACCAGATCCTTTCCACCTGCAAATCCATCAGAGGCACTTGCCCTAGAGGCAGAAGTCTCTACCCTCCTGGCTCTCAGAGCCGTGGAAAGGGTTCCACCCTACACCAGAACGAGTTGTACTCAGGTATTCCTTACCCCAAAAGACAGGAGAATGGCGGCCCATCCTGGATCTCAGATACTTAAACAAGCACCTTTTAAAACCAAAATTCAAAATGGTGACTCTGGGAATTATTCTACCCTCTTTAAGGCCAGGGGACTGGCTAGCGTCCCTGGACCTCAAGGATGCCTACTTCCATATTCTCATCAGAAGCTCCCATCGAAAGTACCTCAGGTTCGAGCTGCCCTCAGGCCATTACCAGTTCAGAGCAATGCCCTTTGGCCTCACCTCTGCTCCAAGGGTATTCACAAAATGCCTGGCAGTAGCAGTTGCCTACCTAAGAAGGCAAAAAATTGCCATCTTCCCTTACCTGGACGACTGGCTCATAGTAGGCCAGTCTCCAGACCAAGTCAGGTTACATCTTCAGATAACTCAGCAACTGCTTACCTCTCTAGGTTTCCTTCTGAATCTTCCAAAGTCAGTTCTAGAGCCTGTCCAGCTCCTCACCTTCATAGGCGTGGAACTGAACACAGAGGAAGCCAGAGCCTTCCTTCCTTTGGACAGGGCAAGGACCCTGGTCTCTCTGGCCTCCTCATTCACCCTGCAGGTCTCTCGACCAGCAATGCATTTTCTACAGCTCCTAGGGCACATGGCTGCTTCTACAGCAGTAGTGCAAGGAGCCAGATTTCAGATGAGGGACATCCAGTTCCATTTGAGAGCCTTTTGGTCTCAAAGAAAGGACCCTCTAACCAAATTGATCCCAGTGACTCGAACCCTGATCCAAGCCCTACAATGGTGGCAGGATCAGAGCAATCTGAGACAAGGGATTCCCTTTGTCACTCAGTCTCACTCTTTAATCCTTACTACAGATGCATCCCTTTTGGGGTGGGGAGCTCACATGGGCGACCTCACTACCCAGGGACTGTGGTCCCTCAGGAATCTCTGCTCCACATCAACCTGTTGGAGCTCAGAGCAGTTTTCTAGCACTTCAAGCTTTTCCAAATCTTTTCAGAACAAAGTTGTACAGGTCAGAACAGACAACACCACTACAATTTGGTACATCAGCAAGCAAGGAGGCACTCGGTCTCCGGCCTTGTGCACCGAAGCAATGAAGTTGTGGTCTCTGGCTTACTCCCTGAACACCTCCCTTACGGCAGTTCACCTCCCAGGCAAGGACAATGTCCTGGCAGATGCTCTCAGCAGGATTTCCCCAGGGCCATCACGAATGGTCACTGGATCCCCTGGTCCTGGAGGTAATATTTGCCAGGTGCAGCACCCCGCAGATGGATCTTTTTGCAGCCCCAGACAATCACCAACTTCCCTTTTTGCTGCAGGCCCCAGTGTTGGGCTCAGTCCTCTGGATGCCTTAGTTCTCAATTGGGAAGGAAGTTTCTCTGTGCTTTTCCCCTTCCTCTCCTGTTCAAAGTGTTAGTCAAATCAGATCTCAATCCTGCAAAGTGATTCTGATTGCTCCAGATTGGGCCAGACAACCCTGGTATCCACTCCTTCTGTCCTTAGCAGTCCACCTTCCCCTGTGTCTTCCCAGGAATCACAATCTGTTAACCTGTGCTCAGGGGAGGGTTTGGTACCTGAATTTCAAATTTCTCAATCTCAAGGCCTGGCTCTTGAAGAGTTAGAGTTTGCTGACCTACACCTCTCCCAAGGTGTATTGGATATATTGAAGGCTTCTAGGAAGCCATCTACCAGGGCTGCTTATACTGTAATTCCAAATGGAAGAGATTTTCCATATGGTGCTCTGGCAAGCATATTTCCCCAGAATCTGCTGACTTACCCACAGTCCTGGATTATATGGTGCATTTGAATACTTTGGGGCTGAGACCAGCTACCCTTAAAGTGCACCTGGCAGCCGTGTCTGCTTTCTTATCAGCAGGTAAACCCTCTTCTCTTTCGGCTCATCCTGTATTCTCCAAGTTTTTCAAGGGGTTGCTTCACACCAGCCCTCCATTCAGGGACCCTGCCCCTGCCTGGGATCTTAATATTTGCATTGCTTAGCTTATGCAACCCCCTTTTGAGCCCTTGTCTTCAGCAGAGCTTAAGTACTTGACTTGGAAAACTATGTTTTTGGTAGCCATCACTTCTGCCAGGCGCATAAGTGAATTACAAGCATTGTCAGTGGAGCCTGATTTTATCTCCTTTCATATAGATAAGGTGGTCCTCAGGACTAACAGAAAGTTCTTGCCTAAGGTGGTTTCAGACTTCCACCTTAATCAATCTATGTCTCTCCCTGTGTACTTCACTGACCATTCCTCCTCTGGCGAGAGAAGACTGCTCAGTTTAGATGTCAAAAGAGCCCTTAGTTACTACATAGAACGTACCAAGGGTCACAGGTTTGACTCCCTCCAACTGTTCCTCACTTATGGTGAGGTTGGTAAAGGGAAACCTGCCACTAAAAGATCCATTGTCAGGTGGATTGTCTCTTGTATCCAATTTTGCTATGAAAAATTGGGTAAGGTTCCTCCCTCAGGCGTGAGGGCTCACTCTACCAGAGGTACAGCTGTGTCTCTGGCTGCTGCCAGGGACATCCCTATCCTAGAGATATGTCAAGCAGCTACCTGGAAAACAGTTCACACTTTTACCAAGCATTACTCCCTGGACATCCAGGCTGGGAGTGATGCTCGATTTCTACAGCTGTGCTTCAGAGCCTATTTCCTAAGTAGGTTCTGTCCTCCTCCATGGAGGTACTGCTGTGTAGTCTGCATATGTCATAATATAGCAAGACTTCATGTTGTTTGAAGAAAAATTACTCACTTTAGTAATGTTGTTTCTTCTAATGGTGTCTTGCATATTATGACCTCCTGCCTGCCCCTCTCAGAACCTCTACTTTTGGGATGTGGGTGGGCAGTGCAGTGTTGGCACTTAGTAGATGCCCACCTTATTTTTTCACTCCTCCTTTTTGGGGTGTTTGGGTGTTATGTTTTTAATTTTTGGATCCCCTGACTTGAGTCTTTGTTTTGGGACCAAGAAAAATGTGTTCTTATATTTAGTAGCCAGTTGGCTAGTGTAGGTTTACGGCTTCCACACAGAACCTTAGTGAGTTTTGCTTGTAAAGATCTGACAGTTTGAGTTTGGAGAACAACAGACAGAGTTTTCAACCGAGCTCGCGCTCAAAGTTCCATGCCTGGCATGGAAAGTTAACTCTTTCACCTCCGGAGCAGTTCAAAGGTTGGGACTCACTGCATATGTCATAATATAGCAAGACTCCATTAGAAGAAACAACATTACTAAGGTGAGTAATTTTTTCTTGCTGTTCACTGTGTGCAGTTGTGTGTGGCTGTGTGACACTGTCACTCCCACCCCTACACCATGCTTCTGTGTGTGCATGCCCATTGCCATGCACGCCCCTGCCTGTGTGCTGTACCTGTGTGTGTGTGGCGCCACCTACATGCATGCATCATAGTGCTTATGTACGATGGTGTCCCTGTGCTGGCGTGCCATCCTCTGCAGCCAGGGATCCCTCCGCCCGCGGGGGGGGGGCTGTCCACCACCCTCCGGCCCATTGCCCACTACTGTCCCCCTCATCAGCCTCGACAGCTATCCCACGGTCAATGGCCATGTTGTGCATTATGCAGCAGGCCAGGAATAGGCCACAGGCTTTTGAGCGGCTGTACTGGAGGGCACCGCCAGACCTGTCTAGGTAGTGGAACTGTGCCTTCAGCATCCCAGATACACGCTCAGTGATGTTCCATGTGTTGGTGTGTGCCTCATTGTACCATTCCTCTGCTGGGGATGACGGGCGCCGATAGGGGTGAGCAGCCAGGGCCTGAGTGGATAGCCGATGTCATCTGTGTAGATAATTACATGGTTAGCCTTGTGTCCTCTGTTACTGTGCCCCTTGCTTATCTCTAGCACCCTTGCCAGCGCACCCACCCTGCCCTCCCCATCCCATGCCCTGCTGTGCCCAGCACTTCTTGCCTGTCCCATACTCACCCACTAGGTGGCCCGTGGGGATGTCCCCATGCTTGAACCTGTGGCACGGCGCAGGATGTGTGGCACAGACATTGGTGATGCGCCCCTTGGCATTGCACACCACCTGGCAGTTCATGCTTGGGAACTCCTTGTGGTTCACGTAGGCCACACCTGGGGCCAGTTGGCATGCGGATGCCCATATGGTGTATCAGTGTCTCAAGCATGCTAGGCACAGGCATACCCCTGTGGGAGTCCCAATGGTTGATGCACGCCTGCCTGTGTGCTGGGGAAATGATGTATTCCGGGCATGTGGTAGCAGGGCGTTGAGAAACTGTGTGAGGAGGTGGGACGTGGCTGACTGGGTTATGCCTGTAGTGTCCCCTGTTGGTCTCTGGAAGATGCCCGTGGCAAGCAGGCACATGACTGCTGTTACCTTTGTCTCCACAGACATTGTGTGGCTCCGTCTTGTGGGTGCCTGAATCTCCTCACTGCACTGCTCACAGAGCTGCTTCAGAATGGCCCTGTTCAGGCGATACCAGCCCACAATCGCTGTATCGTTGTACTTTTTGAAGGTGGTGTGGGCACGGTACCACCTGTTCCAGGTGTACCGCAGACGGGCCCTTCCACGGCCACGTTGCTGTTCCTCCTGCCTCTTGTTACCCCTCATTGGCCTCCATTAGGAAGAAATTGCACTGGCCATATTTGATATTCTCTCTCCCCTGAGCGGTCGGCTGCTGCGGGCTGTATGCCAGCCTGGTGCACTGCGTAGCACTTTTCCTGCCTCTCCCTCTCTCTACCCCTGGCTCACTCTCCACTGCCCACACCTCTGTGGCTGCCTGTGCCAGTCACTCTGTCCCTCACTGGCTCTGTCTCCCTTGCTCTGTCTCTCCTCCTTCTCTTGCCAGTCTCTCTCTCTCTCTCTCTCTCTCTCTCTCTTTCTCTCTCCCCCCGGCGCAAGTGCTGTTTGTGTGTACGCCTTGTATAGCTCAAGTCTGCTCAAGCGTCAGGGTTTGCTCTGCACTTGCGCCATGGTTCCCTGATTGAATATACTTTTCACACCTCATATTCATGGGCTGCGCCCTTGCTCTTGCGCATGCATTCATTATAGTTGCGCATTGGCGCAATGGGACTTGCGCTGCGCAAAGGCAATCACTGAATATCGCTCCTTGGTGCAAGTCTGCACTTGCGCCAGCGCAGCTGCTTTGAATATTCCGCCCAGTATGCATAAATGAATGATCGCTTAAAAAAAATTAAAAAATCTACAGCTGATGAAGGAGTGAATTCTCCAGCACACATCCTGTAGAGTTTCACACGGAAGACTGTTGGATGTCACTCCTGAAATTATGACAGAAACTGACACAGGCTGATTGGCCTCGGTGGGGGTCAGGGGATCTCGGAGCAGACTGTTGCGATGAGGTCCACTTATGGAGGCATACACTATCAGCTTAAAAAAAAAAAAATAGAGACTTATTGTTTCTGTTTAAAATTTTAAATTGTATTACTCTGACATAGGAAACACCCGTGGGAGAAAAATCATAGTGTTTGCCATTGATCTTTAAAGGGAAGGCCCCTTCAACCTTTTATTCTGTGTAGTTTGTAGGCATACACAATGATTGCCTCTACTGCGCTCTTGTAATTTCATCAGGATTTAAATGTACCTAAATCTGGTTTGAAAACCTGCTTAACTCCATTACAAAGGTCACAATCTGATTCATGAAAGGCATCCTGGAATTTAGTGATATTTTAGTGCTAAAGCCTGCATTAGTTACATTGTAACTGTCAATGTTGTTGCTGTCCTCTGCAATTCTTGTGTTCTTGTCTTATGCTAGCCATGAACCTTTTCAAGGCATAGTAAATGCCCTGGTGTTTTTTGTAGTGACAGGGTTGAGGCACAGGTCAGGAAGCATAGGGAAAACCAGGAGCAGTTGTAGAATTCACCAAAAACATTTAGTTACAGTAGCAGTAACATAAAAAAATAAACTTGTTCATAATATGTACAGAGGAGAAATTAAATATTTTTTTCTGTGTTTCTGTGTCCCTTTTTCTTCTAATCTTTCTTGTAGTTGCAGCTTCGCTCTTATAAGTCCTTTCAACCCCCATCTTTAGCAAGCATCCTGTTTTTGTAAGTTTCAAGAGCTGCTAGAATACAGTGTGCTTCTTGAGCTGAGGCCCCCTTTTGCAAAAGGCTGGAAGATTTGCACTCAAGTAACCTCTGGATTTTTCCAATAGCTTTTGCAATAATCTCAAAATATAATTATATATATTTCAACAGTAATGCTGTAAATTTTCTAAACACAAGGGGTCCCAATATCAGTTACATTTCCATGCAGTGATTTGCATGCGGTTGTCCTAAACCGCCATAACTAACCTTGGTCCCCTGCACTGGACTTACATGTCCTTCTTTTGGTACCCTTTCGCAGATCCTACTGATGCATCCTACCTGCTTGGGTTCTATTCTGTATATGATGTATTTACTCTCTGTTTCAGGTGATGCTTTGACTGTGGCTCTGCTTGTGGAGTTCTGAGCTGTATAGAATTGTATAATGCACTGTTTATAGCCTTGGTGACTCTATGTATATATTTTGTTCCTATTCTGTTTACTGACTGCTTGTGTCATGTTCATCTGGTTCTACCTGATTCTGTGTAATGCCTAACTTGTATCATGTTGTCCTCTGTATGAACTTGTATTTCATTGTACTCTCCTGGATCATACATGAAAATAGGCAAATGCCCTGTCTAGTGTACTTCCCTGGTCAACAAAAGCTAAATAAATAAAACATTTTTATATTAGCAGATATGCAAGGAAGGAAAAACAGCATGAGAAAACCGAGAGACAGTTTGAGGCAAAGAATTGCAAGACTGTTCGGGTTGATCAAGTCCGAGGTCCCACAGGAAAATTTGGTTGCGCAACCAGGCAGAGAAGAGACAGAAAAGGAAAGATCCTCACATTTAAACACTTTCTCCGTAACAAATGGGACAGGGTCCCATGGTTTTATTTAACTCCAAAAACTGATTAGCGCTTTGCTCATAAAAGTGCTAAAACATTGTGAATATGCATCGCACTTGCCTCATTGTGTTTAACAAACAAAACACGTCTAGAAGACCTACATAAATACTTTCTGTACAGTTAGCATTGTCCCAAGAAAAAAACTGCTAATCAATTATTCAAAACACTGCGGTCCTATTCTACCCTGTCACAATGGCTTGCAAGTGTGAGGTCATTGTGGAGGGGCTGTGGGATAACAGATGGACCAGACACCTAACCTCAGGTTTAACGCACAATCTCTGTGTGATGTTTATTCAAAATACAGGAAATAAGCTTCTGCAGTGCCATATTCCTTCTTCAGTACATCAGTTTGCAGCAACAGACTATGTATGTCCTTTCTCTGCACTTAGCCAGCACCTACTGACACTGATCTCTGAATTAACTTACTAGTTGAGATGCAGCCTCCACTCCTGTGCGGGCCCTGTTTGCTTGGGTAGTGCGGGGCCCAAAAAGAAAAGAAAAAAACAAGCTAAAAACAAAGATTCTCAGTGCAGAAACACTGAAAAAAGGGTCACCCCAAAGGGCATTTGCAACAAATCAAGTTTAAAAGACTGTAACATCATACATACTTCCATAATGCAAAGCATCATGGGATATATGCAAATTCCCATGAAATTTCAGACTTGTTTGGTTTACAGCAGTCTATATGCATTTTAAATAGCACAACTAACTTAATTTTTATAATAGTCACCTAATACTTTTTACCATTATCAAAAACACCTAGTGCCATGGTATTTTCAACATTTAGAGGTTTCATAAACGCAAAGTATATACATGAAGGTATTTAATAACATAGTGCTATTACATACTAAATCCAACAACGATAAACGCAACCTGTTTTACATACGCTTGGAGGTCACAACAATAACCTCCCTGTACGAGGACCTGAGAGGGGAAAAGGAAAATTAAAGAGGACACTATAGCATAGTCAAGAGAGGGAGGGGGGTGGCCAACCTTATGGACTAGAAATTGTAAAGGATAGAGTAGGCTAAGAAATAGAAGAACTGTTGCAACAGATTTTAGAAAAGGTCAGTCCTCTAGAGTGGCAGGAGGTCCCTGTCACAGTCATGACCTTTGGAATGGAGACAAACAGCTTTTCACACCAGGACAAAACAGAGTGAAGCAACCTCATTTATATTTAAACTAGGATGCAATTAAGGTGATGTAAGAGGGAATCATTGTTCATGCTTACAAACTACACAGGCGTATCGGAAATAGGCTGAGAGGACCTTCCCTTTAATTAGAACAAGCACGTTCTTGTCTAGGTTCCCAGAAATGAAGAACTGAGAATAATTTTAGGTAAAACTGAAAAGTGGTTCAAGAAGAAACGGTTTTTTATTATATTTAAAAGGTTTTGGTTCCTGTGAACTGATTAGCAACTGGGGAAAATATAAACATGCACAAATAAATACAAATAACTCCCTAACTAATGCAGAGTATTGAAAGGTTAACTAGAAAACTTTAATGCTATAAAATATAGAATAAAGTATGAGGTGGTGTGTGTAATGAGAAGTTTATGCCCCCAAAGGTGTTAGATGCTACATAAACCCTGAGAGCGAGGCTCAAGTGGTTTATTAACGCATCTAATACTGAGTGTGTGTGTAAACTTCCAGTTTACATACACCACCCCATATTTTATTTTATATAATTGCTGTGGTTCCCCTTTTCCGCCTCAACAATTATATAAAATAAAGAGAAAAGAGACATTGGTGTGCGGCCGCGGTCCGGTTTCAGCGCGCGATCTGCGGTCGCCCTTATGTATTTAAATATTTTTGTATTTCTTTGTGTGGCATCAGCAGCCTAAAGTTTCTCTGTGGTAGCTGTGCTTTAGTATCACTTACCACCCCGTCCGAGTGGTGGGTCCGATTTTTTTGTGAAAAGACGAGGTGGCCAGCGGTTCAGAGGAAGAGCTGAGGCAGGCGCATGGGCAGAGTGAGGGAAACCGTGCGTGTGTTTGCTGTAATAAACACTCCTTTATTATGGCAAATTACACTACGGTTTCCCTAAGGGAAAAAGGGGGGAGACTCAGTTATTCTATATAAAATAATAAACCATAAACTGACCAGAAGTGTAGGGAGGACTTCAGGGCAGTTGCTCTCTTTAGGCGGAGAAATAAATCTGATGTTAGAGTGCAGGAGGTGAGCGTGGCCATTCTAAATTCCATAATTAGTGTAATATTCTTAATGTTCTGGGGCTGTTTATTCCAGGGGAATGACTTCATTTGTGAGGGATCTCTTTGGAAGAAATAATATTACTACGGTGAGCAAGTTTTTGTTTTTGCAGATGACACAAATCTTTGTGAAAGAGTGGATAATGAGAAGGGGGGCCAATGAGTTGTGCCGGAATCTGGAGCAACTGGAGAAATGGTCTAGGATCTGGCACTTGCAGTTCAGTACAAAAAAGTACAAGGTGATGCATGCTGGAAGGCAAAACGCTTGCATGAAATATTAGATGGGTGGGGTGAAGTTAGCCATCGCAAGGGAGAAAGAGACCTAGAGTAGTTTTCGGTGACAGCCTCAAAGTCTCAGCACAGTGCAACAATCCTTACATCAAGGCATGCGGAATGTTGGGGAGCATTAGCAAAGGCTTGACAACAGAACGGAAGAGGGGATGCTGCAGTCACAAGTGCTCTTTGTGTAAGAGGACTGAGACGTGACGCATCCCACCCACCATTGTCATAGTCAAGTCGTAGATAACCAGCAAGTCTATGAGAAGGTTGGTGACAGGATTGGTAGGAGGGTGCCATCGAGCCAGCTGATAAAAAGTTTGATTTAAAAAACAAAACAAAAAAAACAGGGTATTTTCTGTTAAAAAAAAAAAAAAAAATCTGGTATTTTAAGTGATGCTTAGTGTGTTACACAGTAACCCTGGATAAGATCCAGGAAAAACTGAGGTCAGAATAGTAGTGAAATAACCCATCTGTCCTGCTATTTGTGATGCTTCATTTTGAGCTAACTTCAAAAAAAAACATATATATATTTCTTCGGACGTGTGTGTATAGACTTGCGCAAACAGGGGTGGAGCAGCTTTAAGAAGAGTTGGCATACCTTTTTTCTGTTGTGGTTGACTATGGATGGATCTGTTGATATGTTACCTTGGCACCCTATTGACTAGCGGGGAGCCAGCAGTTTGTAATTAGCTCTGCAGTCCCAAGTATTGCAAGGGCTGGTTTGATTGTGCAAGAATGCAGAGGGACTTGTGTTTGGCATGCAAGTTCTCTCTTTTGTTTTGACTGGTATTCTGTAACTTTTTCGTAGTAGTGACCTATAGTGGGCTGTGAAGTATACAGAGACACACACGGAAGCATACACACATCTAAAGAAGTAAAGTTGACTTGTTATGCACACACACACACACACACGTATGAAACATAGAATTTGATGGCAGATAAGGACCACTTGGCCCACCAAGTCTACCCATTTTCCCTACCTACAATATCACCTACTTGATCTTCTGCTCAAGAAAAAGTAAAAATGTTATATACACACATTTTCAGACTGGGATTGGCAAGAATTAGGATAATAAAGCCTTTTCTGTTTGATAGCGTTTTAATAATTATAACTTTAATTTCAGCTAAGCAGTACCCAGAACTGCAGGTTCTCCTAATTCTACATACAGCTGTTGTCTCATGCAGGAACATTAAAGTGGAGTGAATAGAACTTTTTTCCACTGGAAGGGACAGGTCTCCTCCTTCACAGCTCTGTAGCATTACAGGCTTACCATAGCGCTTTGGTGATATTCTTCAAAATCTTCTTTGAGAATTGCATTCCTTGATCAGTATGCTTCTTCGCTTTGGTTGTGCCTCAGTCGACAGAAGATAGACCCCCCTAGAACTATGGTTACAGATGAGTAACCTATATTTTGGTGCCATGTGAGGGAGAGAGAAAAATGGGAAATGAGTGGCTGTCATGATGATGGCTCTGGTATGCTCAGTACCTTCATCCACTCTGGCTGATTGCACTCTGGCAGGGGAAGGGGAACCTCATTGCCTGCCTTCCATGGGGAAGGAGGTGCGGCAGTGGTGACAGGACTGGGTGTCTGCTTTTATCCTGAAAGAGAGAGGATGGCGGTTCAGGGTTTGGGGAGGGTGGAAATTAAAACTTGTTATTAATCGCTCTAGTCACCAACAATGTATATGCCCTGTGCAAGATGTTTCTTTTGGTATAAGATCATCATATTGCTCAGTTTGGGCAGACGGAACTGTGAAGCATTGCTTCCTGGTCCTCTCACCCCAACTGTACCAGATGGCGGTCTTGCACCGTGAGACACATCTCGCACAGGCTGGCACAACAAATATAAGTTTAGACTGTTGTTTAAATGGGGTCCTGTACAGTTGGTAGGCCACATTAGTTTGAACCTTTTAGTTTAGTAATGTGGTTATATCTTTAAAGAGCTAGTGGAGCCAAAACAGGCAGACAAGAAAATAATACAACTTTTAAGAAGCAGTCAGTTGTAACTTTTTATTTCTTAACATAGAAGCATAGACACTGATGGCAGAAAAAGACCAGAGGTCCATCCAGTCTGCCCAAGTTCCCTATAATCCCTGGAACCTGCTGTTCCTCCAGGGTACTAACCCTCCCCGTCCTCTCTCTGTTCTCCTCCCTGGTCCTGTTGCCCCCGATAACCACTGTTCCCTTCGTTATGCCCTAGCCCTGCTTGAATCCCCTGACTGTATCTTAGGCATTTGACTGTATTCTTAAGTATCTTTCTTTTTCCTTGTGCTTATTAGAAAGTCTTCTATGTGATAGTGTTGTGCTGGATGTGTGGAACAGCTCTTAGCCTGGCAGCTGACATATCTATCCCCCCCACCACCACCACTACATCATCAGCATTGTGATCTCACTGACAGTGACATCACAGGTGAATGGCCTGGTAGTTACTAAGTAGCTATTCCTAAGCAGCAGTGAGGTCACAATGCTGATGACTTACTGGGGAGGGGGAGTGAGGGGGGTAATAGAGACAGGTACGTCAGTTGCCAGGCAAAGTGCTGTTTCACACATCACAACTGGTAACATCAGGAAAACAATCTCCCAATTAAAGGGAAAAGAAGTACTTCAGATTTGTAAGGTAATGGTTGACTGCTATTTTTTTTTTTAATCACGATATTCTTTTCTCTCCTACATCTGTGGAGCGGGCGGCAAGTCATCCGGCTGCTAGCACTCACGCCCCTGGACCTGGTCTGGCTAGCGCCATCGCCTCCACGCGAAGCCGGTATCAAGAGGCCCCCTCGGGAACCTGGATCCTGATGCCTGGGGTGCACCTTCATGTTGTGGGGTGTGCACGGCCATCAACCGCCATGGACCGCCCTGCAATTTTCTGCCTGGATTTTCTCCACCCTCTTGGAGCTGGACATGCAGTGGCATCCATGCACAACGTGCCGATGCCTGCCACGCTCCAATCTTCAACTGTGTGCCACTACTAGCAGTGCACCTGACTTTCGCCAGTTGCCACTGCAGAGCGACGAGGACCCCTTCCCCACCCAAGAGGGAGGAAAGCTGTTACGGGGTGCTCGATCCTCCGTCTCCCCTGCCGACCCCCGATGGCCCGAGTCCGCTCCCGAACCAGGGTCGCCAGTGTGCTGCTAGGTGTGGTGTCCTCAGCATCACTGGGCCGGCATGGTTGACTGCTTTTAAAAACTAATATTACTTTTAGGCAGTACACTATGAACTCTTCTGTCTAAATGGATGGTTCATCTGAGCCAATGCCATATTGCTTTGTGATTCTGAGAATTTTTCCTAATAAAGCTGTGTCTTAAAAGAGCTTCAGTCATCTTGTGCTCACTTCCCACGGGCCTCCACCCACAATCTGAAAATGTTGAGCTGTTGGGAGGCTCCACCTGGAGACTAAGGCTTGGTTGACACCCTTAGTTGCGGAATGGCTTCATAATTATGGAGAACAGCATGAGAAAGTCAGTTCACAGAGTCACTAGATACAGTTGTAGAATGCTGGACTGTAATTTTTCTAGCTGTACGTAGTCCAGGAAAGAAAAACTGTATATTTTTTTGAATACCACTCTGTGTGTACAATTCTGACTTTGCAGCAAAATGTTTTCCTAAGGAGACACTGAGGTTAGTGAAAAACACTACATTTGTGATAGCATGACTAAAGGAGCCAGCCCTGCATTGCTAAGTGAGGCTGAGAAACATGCCGCTGCGTGCTGCAGCACAGACTTGAAAGAGAATTTCATCATCCATCCCTGTAATATTAAACATTCTAGGTGAGGTGGGGAACTGTTCATGTAGCCATTCCAAAACGCAAGTTTTTTTTTTTGTAAACTTTATTTAAAAGTCAGCATTACTATCAACTTGATCAATTCAGTTCAGACAATGCTACACAAAATGGAAGT
This sequence comes from Neoceratodus forsteri, assembly GCA_016271365.2. Classification (NCBI taxonomy): domain Eukaryota; kingdom Metazoa; phylum Chordata; order Ceratodontiformes; family Ceratodontidae; genus Neoceratodus; species Neoceratodus forsteri. The sequence goes on from JADMNL010000027.1 coordinate 2,689,202, forward strand.
AACATCTTTTTCACCTAGTTGTACAGGACATATATGTCATATATCTTGAGTCCCAATACATTCAAAATAAGTTAACACCCCATCAATCCATACTTAATGATGATTAAAACTGCTGTTACGGCCCTTCGGCCTATCCAGTATGGAAAAGGGTGTGCATTTTGATCTTAGAGCAAGAGTTCAAAAAACCCTTTTATCTTTTATCTAATAACATGGAACATCAGAGGAAGTCCCTTATTTCCGGGCTAATTGCCTGGGCGGTCAGATTACTAAAATGTGGGGAACCATGGTTGGTGAACGGCCTTCTCCAGAGGTCTCCAAATCTTTATTTTATTTATATATTTATTGCATTTTGGTAACCGGGTAAACCCACTGAGACCAGAGGTCCCTTTTTCAGGGGCGACCCAAACTTAATTATATACAACGTACATTGTACAATAGTTTACAACAATCAGGAGACAGAGGAAACATATCAGAGGGTGGATACACAAAATGACAACATTAGTAATTAATCACAAAGGGAAGGTGTGATAATCAGCAACACGGAGTATAGATATAATAAATAAATGATTCAGGTCACAGGTCAGTAGGTTCAGGGGAGAACACAATACTCTTGTTTGGAGGTACAGTTTGATTAGGAACCTGCTCACAGTACACAGTAGCGTATCTTGCAGGGCAAGGACTGCGATTCAACAATGGTAGCTGCAAAGGCAGCGTTCCAACATGTACACTTTTAGGCCAGCCATGAACCCTTCCCCAGGAGTGAGCACCAGTAGTAGGGTGCTGAGTACCTGAACGATCTTTTACCCAGTTAGTGCGCACCGAGGTATCAAGCTGAATTTGCTGCTTGAGCGCGAAGGGTTGGATTGAAACGTTTTGGTTCAGGAGGCCTATTAAGTTGGGGGGGGGGGCTGCCCACATTGGTGCACTTGTGAATGAGACAGAGTAGGGGATAGGAGAGTTTTTCATCTAGGGAGGGCCAGTTTAGATCCGTAAGGACCTCACAATGGTGCCTTCGAGGTGCGGAACGGGTAGCAAAATGGGTTATCGTTTTATAGAGAACAGTTAGTTTGCAGTTTTTGTGCTCCTTAAGGAAATGTAGAAGCAGAGCACCATAGAGAAGACTGGGGAGTAGGGTGCTGTTAGCTATGGCAAGTCTCGAGTCGTCAGTCAGGGAGTTACCAATCTTGTATAGAAGTCCGAGTTTCCAATGGATTGTCTCAGATATGTGCTCAATATGCTGCTTGTAGGATAGTTCTTGGTCCAGGCAGACACCTAAGTATTTAATCTTGTCAACGACTTCCAACTGTGACCTTGAAGCAGTATAGAGTGGGAGCAGGTGCTGCCTATCCAGACCCAGGCAGTTGGTTCCAAGTAGAACAGCCATGGTCTTTTTGTCATTCAGCACCAGTAAGTTCGAGGCGAACTAGTACTCTAGCACCTTAAAACTTGCTGCTAGTTTTGCGACAATGACACTAAGTAGGAGATCACTCCAGTAAATCACAGTGCCACCCGCATACAGGATTAAGTTTCCCATATCATAGTTCTGACCAGTATCGTTGACAAAGAGGGTGAACAGCAACGGGCCTAGAATTAAGCCCTGGGGTATTCCAGTAGTCACTGGTCTGCAGTCTGACTGCATCCCTCTCCATTTTACCTCCTGTGTTTTGTTTCGCAGATAGCTTTTGAACCAGGTGTGTGAGAGAGAGAGTCTAGATTGAGCAACTGTAGCTTACTAAGGAGCAGCCCATGATTTCTTTTCATACTTTGTGGCCTGATTTCGTACGTGGTATTGAATATGTTCCAATTTCATATTTTGTAGGCGTGATCTGGTCCAGTGGGCTGTTGTAGGTGCCGGATCAGATAACTACCTCTGAGCTAAAACCTGCATCCCCATGACTATACCTACAGTAAGTGCCGCAACAGGTGCTGTAAAGATGACATTTCCCGACTGCCCCTGGATAGACCCAGTAAGACATCCACCGGGTCAACACACAAGTCACACCCCTGTACTTTCGAGAGTAAAGTTAATAATTCTACAGTGGGACAGGCCCACACTAGATGGTAGAAGGTTTCCACATTGGCCCCACACTTCGGGCAGGTGTTTGAGGAATTAGAGTCCAGTCTGTGCACCAGAACCGGAGTAAAATAGGTTCTGTGCAAGAAGTTACATTGAATAACCCTCAACCTGTTATTTACAGAACAAGTCAACCGCTTCTTCCTGATTTGGTCCCAGTCACCTCCAGTAAATGAGTCTGACGCTAGGTCCGCGGCCCATCTCTCTGTCTCACCCTCTCAAAAGGGTCCTGGAAAGAACCCAGTAATGCTTTATAGAACTGCCTGAGGGGTCTCGCACACTCCTTACTTCTCAAATGGAGAATTTCCTCCGGGGGGAGAACCTAACCCTTTTAGGGGATTGCTGGTCCTCTATTAGTTTCTGCAATTGTGATTTAATTTTTAAGTGTGCAAAGTAATGTGTATTGTTCAGGCCAAAATCTGCACCTAGTGGTTTAAAATCTCTAATATTCCCATCTCTGTAAATGTGAAAGACACTATATATATATATCCACCTCTGGATCCAGGTCATCAGTAATTGATCAGCATTGGCTCGGGACATTCTCCTGTACCATAGAACATTTACCAGTGGTAGGGATGGTGAAATGGATGGGGGGTAATCAGTGTTCCACATTGCGTGAAAATATGGAGCAGTGGTAATAGGGAGGAGCCACGGGGCGGGGAAACCAGGGGCGGAGCTACTGGTGGGCTGAGTCAGTCTGGATGCAATAAATGCATAAGAAATAAGAGTAATATGATGATCTGGAGGCCTCCGTAGTGTGCAGTAGCAAAAGAAAAATGTGGTAAAACATACTGGAGAACCTCTGCATTCTATTTGCAGTCCAGGCAACAGTTTGTGAGAGTCTTGACATTTTGGTGCGGCCATACTACATCTCTTTACTAGTGCCTGCAAGGCCAAGATCTAATCTTCGGTTTTGCAGTCCTGCCCAGTGAGCTGCAGCTTCCAAATTAGGGAAACTGTCAACCTCAGGGCCCTCAACTGAGATAAGCATAAGTGCATTTAGCACACTGGCACCTAATCTATTTTGTTCCTGCGTTTTTATTCAATTAAGTGCAGAAAACCCCCTCTAACAGTCTGCAGTCGACATTGGTATTATCATTGCCAGTTCTGCCAAAGTAGATATATTTGGGTACGAGTCTACATACTTAGTAGTTAGAGCGTGCAGCACATCAGAAATAGTCTTAAAAGCCATCTTTCCGTGAACATGAGACTACGCAGGAAAGCCCATTCCAGTGCAGAAGCATCTATATCCACAGCAGTAGCATACTGACCAAGAATAATGTCAAGACTATCACTACTATACCCTTCCAGCTCTTCAATATCACCTTCCGGTATCATGCTGGGGTCAAAGATACTGAACACATCCAAAAGTTCTGTGCTTGGAAACCTTTGCTCAAGTTGAGCAGTTAGGGCCCTAATAAAGTTGTCATGCACAGAGGTTCTGAAACGATTTAACTGTGGTCCGCTAAATGGCAAGTTCAGGCCATTATCATTCAGGAGTACTACAGTAGTTCAGGCGAAACAGAGGAGAAGTACTGACCAGGTACCAGTAGGTGTGCCCTAAGAATCTCTAAAGTGGAATGTAAATGTCTCTTTATATCAGTAAAATTCAGAGCTGGTATTTGAAAGCATTTAGATAAGATGCTAAGGTGTGGAAGTATGTCACACATCATGCATAAAATAGAGAAAAACTCCCAGTTTTCCACCATTTTTACTAGGCCCACAGCTTGGGGATCATGCCTTTCAGAAGCCTCTCTATACAAGGACGTAACAACGGATGGGAAAATCTTCCTTAGTGTGTCATACGCTGCATCATGGGACAACCACCTAACTGCTTTTGCCTGTTAGGATTTAAAACAGGGTTTTCCACTGCCTGCTGAATTTCTTTCAGGGCAGCCCTGCGAACAGCAGAATTTTCATAATATCTGTATAAGCGATCTAGTGTTTGATTAAACTTTTTAATGACATTCACTTCATTTGCTGCTGCCTTTACAGCCAAGGCCATGAGCCATACAGTGATTTTCAACAAGAATTGGGCTGACATCTTTCAGCTTTTTAGCCACCCCGTTTTGCCTGCCCAGCATAACGGCTGCTCCATCACTGCCTAACCCTGCAAGGTGATTAACCGAGATATGATTATCAGAGAACTCCAGCGTTTTTTTTTTTTAACAATTGTGTCTGCCTTTCCATCAATTAGTTCCTCAACTCCCAGGAAAGAAACTCTGGGTTTCCCTTCTTTGCAATACATACCATACAAAATGAGCTGCTTCATAACGGCAATATTAGTTGTTTCATCCACCAAATACGAAAAAAAATTGGCAGCCTTCAAATTTGTAAGAACTGATGATCTGACCACCTCACCCAGAGAGAGAACCATTTCTCTGACAGTTCGATCGGAACGATATTTAACAGCATCAGCAATATGTATATTGTCTAGGTATTTGCATCCCAATGATTTGGCGAGATCCAGCAGTGAGCCATATTTCGTTGTGTGAGGCAGCTCATTTTTTATTAGCCAGTACATGCAATGAAGGGATGCCACAAAAGCTTCTTGTTCCAGGGTCAGGGCCTGCTGCATTGCCTGTTCTGTTCCACCTTTTGAAGCTGAAATTCTGCAGTTAGCTTCCCAGTTCAGGAGCAACGGCGTGAACTGAACTGTTCTGATGCCTTTTTATAGCATCTCTGAATGTCTTGCACCCACTGATTATCCAAGCTGTTCCTGATTTGGGCGTCTGTTTATATTTTATGCAAAATGCACAAAACATGCCATCATTTTCTTTGTACTGTAACCAACAGTATTTGTTAAGCCAGCCAGTGTAAAAACCTGTTACTCTATGCTTAGAGGTGTTTTTTTTTTTTTCTGTATTACAGGAGGAGGTGCAGGGAGTCTCTTGGACATCGACGGCGTTATCAACTGGACCAACTGGCATTGTCCCAGTCAACGACTCACGAGACTTATCTTGATCAGGATGTTTCCGTTTTTGAGTTAATTTGAAACCAAAGTTAGTTAGTTTCTGCATTGTGTACAATAAAGCTTTTTTTTTTCTTCCTAAGTGTTGTCGTGTGTTTATTTGTCAATACAGAACGAGAGTGTGGTAATGCTGGTTGCCCCCCAAATTTTTTTCTCACACAAATATTTTTTTGCTCCCTCAATCAGGGTTCAGAACAAGTGACCACTGACAAAGCAAGGCTGCACAACCTGACTGGGGGGGACAGACACTGTTGACCCCCTGGTGGCACAGTTAAGGAGCCCTGATTCCTCCCCCCCCCCCACACAAATATTTTTTTTTCTTTACTGCTGACTTAGAAACAATTGACTGCTCACACTGACAAAGCAAGGAATGCACAAGACTGGTAGGACAGGGACTGGCAGACCCACTGGTGGCACCGTTTTGGAGCCCTGATTTTGTTTTTTTTTTCCTTCACACAGTAGTGCTGTGGCCACAAAACTGTCCAAGAAATCTGTGGGTCACAGTGGCCACAAAACTATACTAGACCATGGTCTTGAGAGATAGATAGATATATATATTTTGAAGGGAGGAATCAATACTGGCTCCTATTCCAGGTGTCTCCACAACTCTCCACTGTGCACCTTGTATTTGTTTTTCAACAAGAACTTTTTTTTTCTTAATTCAGCAATTCAACAGAGAACAAAATCAGAGCTGCATGGTGGTCGTTTGTTGAACAGATCACGAAATCTCTCCCTCCCCCTCACACACAGCACCCACTTCAAGTTATTGCAGCCTGTTAGATAAACAGAAAAGTTTTATTGGAGTGACTCAGTTAAAATAAGTCTGATAAAGTAAGCTGGCTGCTTGGCACTGTTTGAACAACCGTAAAGTCTCTAATCTCAGTTGAACAAACAAGATCTTGTTACCTGAAAACATGCTTCCATTTGTACCAAAAGTCCAATTAAAATACAGAAAATAACTTTGAAAACCACGTTCCATAGGCTTGAATGGAGCACATCCCCGCGCTCGTCCTATAATTACATCACGCAACAAGGAAGTGTGGAGACAGCGTCGGCGATCAGGAAGTGGAAGGGGTTGAGCGGCTAGCCCCCTCTGGGGCAAAATATGATCCCTTCTCTTCCGTGGGGTGCTCAGTAAAAGAATTTACAGATAACCACAGAGAAAGTCCCATTCAGGTAAGGTAGCCTCCTGACGTGTTTGCAGCACATAAAGAAATCTGGGGAAAGGTGCTCTTTAAGCCCTTGTAAGAGGGTAATGGTCTCTAAATATAACTTTTTATAGGGCCTTCTTCCTGGGCTCTCTTATGGTATAAGTTCTCATGTGAGATGTGGACAGAAAAACTGAGAAGTGAAATGGAACGGTACTGGTTTCCCTAATCTTACGTGAGGACTCTCGTATACCACAGAATAATCCACATGGAGGCCCTGTTAGAGAGCTAGTGTACTGCCTGTAATTTATAGTAACTTTCAGAAGTAATAAACAATCACTTCTCAAATCTGAAGTCTATTTTTCTTTTCTGTTTTGCCAGTTAGATCTACCTGACGGTACTGGGTTTGATGTGCGGAATAGCACTTTACCTGGAGGCTGACAGTCGGTTCTGTTCCTCCCAATACGTCATCAGCATTGTGATGACATTGTGATGTACTAGTAACCAGGATGAGACAATCCAGGGGTAAAATGTAACTTTTTTAATTTAGTACTTACACAAGGGTGCATGTGGAGAGAAAGTTTATGCACCATAGTCCAGTTACCTGCACAGGTCACAAAATGATTTAACAAAATAAAAAAAAAAAGCAGGCTTAATTTTTTTCTGCTTGTATTTCTCCCTGGGGCCAAGAGGGGTTGTAAACTTGTCCCATAACCCTGAAAATGGCTTTCATATCTTTTTATTATTATTATATTAGCCCTTAAGATGGATTGTTTTTTTCCTGGTGTTAATAAAAAGTAATAAAAGTGAGATACAACAGTGATGTTTTCTAGTGTTTATTTTAGTTCGTCTCCTAGAAGATTAAAAGTCATGCAGTGTAATTTTTTTTATTTATTAATTTTTTTACAGGTAATCATGTTTATCCTCCTAGTACTGGCGGCTATTTTCTCTCGATCCCCCAGCCCCATCCACTGCTCGCAGCTTACTTCACGGCTGCCCCACGGCTGTTCCTCCCATGGCAGGGTGGCGGGATCCCACAACCTGTTATAACATATGGATCTGGTGCCGAGGATTACTGCCTATCGCGGAGGCGGCATCTGCAGGGATCGAGTCATTCTGCATCACCAATACCCATTTTCTCCTCCAATTTGCTTGCCCCGAGATACGGCATGCAGTGACGCCACAAGGAGCGAGTGTGCACGCTACCACATGCGCTCCTCCGAGCGTCTGCCTTATCTCTCGCCTTCTGAGCCTCAGCGTGCCAACCCCTAGCCTCTGCTAGGGACCAGTCATGCACCAAGAGCTGATGTCACCCCTCCCTGGAGAAAGAGAGCAGTCTTTGGACACTCAATCCCTCTCCTCCCTTGCTGACCCCCGGGGGCCCGTGCTCGTTCCCGAACACAGGTTGCCGGCGTAGCACAAGGTAGGGTGTCCAGCGCCTCAGCCCTCAACGCCACTATGCCATCATGCAGTGTATTATAGTTAATCTCACTGCGCTCTTTCTCTCTTGTAGTGTTTGGCTCAGGCACTTAAGAAACGAACATATGAAATTTGCCAGCAGATAAAGGCTTAGAGGTCTATCAAGTCTGCTCGAATGTGCAGCTAGCACCCCTTGTTCTGCAGCTGCCCCTCCCTTCCCCCCTTCCCCTTCATTAACCCTCCCCCTTGTCCTGTCCCATCCTCATTTGAAGCAGTCCACTGTTCTACTGCATACCACTTCAGCAGGTAATGCATTCCACCCAGCCACCACCCTCTCTGTAAAAAAAAAAAGTGTCTCCTCATCTCCTCTGAACCTTCCTCGCTCCAGTCACATATCATGGCCCTGGTGGCCCTCCCCTTACTTTGAACAGCCCTCTGTACCTGTCTCGTTTATTCCTTTCATGTATTTAAGGTTTCAATCATGTCACCCTGTCTCTCTCTCTCCCCAGTGAGTACATGTTCAACTCCTTCAGCCTCCTCTCATGTAGTAAGTCCCCAGCCCCTTGATCATCTTTGTCGCTCTGCTCTGCCCCCTCCAGTAACTAATGTCCCTCTTCAGATACGGACACCAGTACTGCACACAGTACTCCAGGTGTGGTCTAACCAATGACCTATACAGTGGCAGAATCACCTCCTCCCTCCTCGAGGATATACCCTTGCAATACAACCCAGCATTTTGTTGGCCTTTGCAGCTGCCTTCCTACATTGTGCTGAGTTGTTCATTGACCCTGTAATGAGCACACCCAGATCCTTCTCCTCTTCTGTCTGGGCTAGCTGGTAACTCCTCCTAGCTGGTAAGTCCTCCTTGGGTTCTTCATCCCAAAATGCATCACCTTGCACTTTTTGGCATTAAAGCCCAGTTGCCAGGTGTCTGACCAGGTTTCAAGCTTTGCCAGATCATCCTGCAACCCCTGCCATCCCCTAGGTCATCCACCACAGCTTACTTGGTATCATCAGCAAACAGACTGATCTTGCTTTTGATGTCCCATGATATGTCTGCAATGAATATCCCAAACAACACTGGTCCCAACACTGAGCTCTGTGGAACACGCCGTCACTGCCCCTTGGGTGTGAGCTCCCCCACCACCACCTCTGTTTGCCTTCCCTGTAGCCAGTTTCCTACCCATCTCACCAGCTTTGCACCTGCCCCTGTGCCTACTAACTTCCTTCCCAGCCTTCCATGTGCACCTGAGTCGAATGCCTTACTGAAGTCCAGATACAGGACATCCACTGCATGGCCCCTGTCCAGTTGCCTAGTTACCCAGTCATAGAACTCAACCAGGTTGGTTTGGCAGGATCTGCCCCGTATGAAGCCATGCTGTCTGCTGTCCTGTAGTCCTTTGGCCTCTAGGAGGGCCACCAGCCTCTCCTTCAGGATAGTCTCCATTAGCTTACCCACGATGGATGTGAGGCTCACTGGTCTGTAGTTTCCTGGTTCATCCTTGGGGCCACTCTTGTGACGGACTTAAGTCCTGCATCTGCTGAGAGTGGGGTGTGTGTGTATGCACGCGTTAGTAAGTCAGCATACATCATGGAATCAGTGGACGCATACTGATACAAGGGTGGGCTTCTGTGAACATTGTGGTGCTATGTGGAGACAGTAGTTGTGTTGTAGGCTAGGTAATGAAAAAAAGGAATCACTAGTTTATACAGCAAATTCTAGTTTTAACCAAATACCTGAAGTGATGTTTCTTTGGATTTTATCAGTTAAAGTGTGCAGTCCAGAATCCCAGTTTACAGCCAGTGACTGAGTGCCCCTGGTGTTCACTGGAAGTCTCCCATCTGATGGGACCAGGCTATAAGTTGGCAAGGCTGTGTAGGCTTTTTGTGTCTGTGTAACTGTGTAATACTGCTGCTGCTCAATGCACTATTATAAAATATTTCCATGAGTAATCTTCTCTGGTAAAATGAAATGAAGCAAAATAGCCAGTGCTTTTGAAAGGGTAGACTGTTACTGTGTTAAAAAATAAAATATGGATGTGGTAACATGTAGTGTCTGCGGTATTGCATTAGGTAGGGAAAAGGGGAAGACTAGGTGGGCCAGACGGTCCTTATCTGCTGTCACCTTACATGTTTCTATGTAACTAGGGTTAGAGCCAGTGACTTAAGTTCCACAAAAATGTTAAAGCAGCAGTAGCATATGACAGTGGTGAGAATTTTGAGTTATATTTTTTTATTCTATTTTAGATTGCCCCTTATTTTGTAACTTGTATTTTTTTCTCCATTTTGAGTCAGCTTTACCACGTTTGTTTTACAGATGAAATAATAAAAGGAGCGCTCCATTTAATATAGCTCAGACCAGGTTTTCATCAGTATTCTCTGTTGTTTTTGAACACCCATTGTTTAAGAACACTTTTCTCGTTACTGTAATGAACCAGCATTCAGCAGACACTGCTCCCTGACTTTGTGGGGCAACAGGTGTCTGAACATGGAGGAGAATACTGATGAAAACCTAGGTCAAGCTGTATATGAGACCCCATCTGGAGTACCGTGTGCAGTTTTGGAGACCTCATCTACGCAAGGACATAGACAGGATGGAAGCAGTCCAGAGGAGGGCAAATAAAATGGTGCAGGGTCTGCATCATAAATCATATGAAGAGACTGAGAGAGCTTAATATGTATACCCTCGATGAAAGGAGGGACGGGGGGACATGATAGAAACGTTCAAGTACCTCAAGGGAATCAACAAAGTCCAGGACGGTAGCATCTTTCAGAAAAGAGATGTGTAAGAACAGAGCACAATTTAAAGATAGAGGGGGATGGCCAGGTAGTAATGTGAGGAATTTTTTTTCACGGAGAGAGTAGTGGATGCATGGAACTGCCTTCCTGGGGAGGTTATTGGGTCTAAAACAGTGGGACAGACATAAGGCAATTGTAGCTGGGGGTGTCAGGAAGTAGGCTGTTGGTTAACTAGAATCTGCAGCTTATCCAGTAGTAGGGAAATGGGCAGACTGGGTGGGCCAAGTAGTCCTTTTCTGCCATCGAAGTCTATGTTTCTATATTAAAAGGAGTGTTCCTTTTACTATTTCAAGTGTGAAAAATTGTGCTAAGGCAGATTCAGAATGGAGAAAGAAGAGTATCATACAAGTCAGGAGGTAAGGGACAATATCAAACAGAGTTAAAAAAGCAGAGGTCAAGATTGTCACCGCTGTCATGTACTGCTGCTTTAATGTCCTCCTCTAGCCCTGGTGGGAAAAGGCTGACTTGTCAGTGCTTCTGGTGATTCTATTGTCTGCGTTAATGTGCAAGCTGAAACATAGACAGTCAGGCCGTCTAGCAACTCTGTTATGCACCTGTTTCCATAGGAGGACCATATAAAGGGTGTGCCTTGCTGCTTTGTGACTTGCTGTTTATAGGCAACCTGGGTAGTAAATACCACCGAGAGATGTTCCTATAGCTTGACGTAGGTTGGTTTTCTGTAATCAGAGGTGCAACACTCCTGTTGTTCCACTGTCAGCTTCTGTGGTACCCAAAGCCTTCCTTTATTTTCAGTGAAAAGGTACTAACCTTCAGATTTTATTGTAAAATATTTGTTTCTCCTGTTAGGTTTTTGTTGAGCAAATGTGGTGGTCCAGAAAACCAAGGAGTTGCTGCCTAGAAGAGTCATTTTTATTTTCATAAGGTATTCTGGAGATTTTTGTGTTCTTTTTTTTTTATTAAATGTATTTACCAGCTTGGACTGAAGGGCACATATGCCCATATTCATGGGTAACCCAAGATCATACAGACATTCACAATTAATATATATATATAAATAGTAAAAAGTAATACAGACGTTATATACATTATCCACATTTACAAAAATTATTCACAGGTAGAGTTTGTTTGACAATATGTTCTCGAAACATTTTAAAGACACGTTCAGATTGTATTTGTTGCATACTTACAGGAAGAGAGTTACAACATTTTACTGCTCAATATACAAAGGGGCTTTTGTCCAAGTGTCTTACAAAAGGGGAGTTTGCACTGCGTACCCTGAGAAAATCTGGATCTTCCCTGAATCAGTCTTCACCATTGATTCATAGATATGGGTCATAGGCAGGGCCCCTACTTTTCTGCGGCACAGTGGGACCAAGTTCTGCGGCAAGACTACCATTTGCCGCAGAACTTCTGCGGCGGTGGTTTGTAATTTCTGCGGAAGTTCTTTGGCACTAACAAACTACCACATCACAGTGTCAGCTTGTCATCCTGACTTCACTTTCATGGCAGTGGTTATAGCAATCAGGATGGTGGAAAGCACAGTAACACTAGTTCAAAAAATAACAGACTTATAAAAATAATTTTATGCCTAAAAAAAGCAAACAAATGTCTCTCCCTTAAGGTCCTAACCTGTTGCATAAATGACACATGCAGAGGGGATCTTATGTGATAAATAAGGTATTTCTATATGTATGCTATCTATCCCACTAATGAGGTTTCCACTGTCTATCACTTATATATTTGTATGTGCTTTCTACACCACTCATGAGCTTCCCACTGTGTATCACTTATATATTTATATGCAATCTGTAACATACATACAAATATGTGTGTGTGTGTATACATTTTTTTTTTATTTCCATGAACTTGCATCCTCATTCATACAGGTCCCATTGGAAATGGAATAGAGGAGTTATTGCAAAACTCATTTTTCATGTCAACCTGCTTTCCCTGACACACTGCATAACACCATCAGGCCATGACATGTATGTGAACCAATTGTGAGACAGAGCTCTCCAGCCCATCACAATGTGTCCACCATGTGACAGAACACTGCACCATACCTTCCCAGGCTCCAAGCAGTGATGTGTTCCACCAATCCTTGTGCTGCCCAGCCAGCTCCCAGAGCTAATCTCTGAACCTGAGTTGCCGGCATGAAAACACAGCATGCTACCCTCTGGCCCAACAGCTGTCCCTGCACACAACATTTCTCCAAAACTTTTAGGTGATTCTATTAACCAATGACAATATGTAATCAACAACCCTGGCAAAAATGCGTACAGGGTAATTATTTATTTAACAGGTCTATTCTTTCAACAGGTCTACACATTATTATATTCCACTTTTCAGAACATAATTACTTTATTTTTCTTAAAAATGACAGTTAAATTCATTTTACCAGTTATTCATTTCAGATGGCATCTCTATACCTTAAAGGCATAAATAGGTTTGTACAAAGTGAGGTATGGACTTAACAGGTCTGTGCCTTTGGCAAGGTTTTGTTAAGTTGGCCCTAGTGCAATAATGTAAGACTGAAAATTGGATTAGGCTGTAGTGCAGGTTGAGCAAATATCACCATGCCTGATGATGTGCACGTCTCAGACAGTGGGAGCTGTGGTAGATAAGTGACTGTTCACTTTTGTTGCAGAATGCAGTCATTTCATTAGCGAATGCATGATGTTATAGCAATGATAACATCACATTCTGAGCATATGGGGGGGGTTTGGATATAAAAAGAGGGGACGGGAACCAGATTCTATGGATAAACAGAAATATTAATAAAAAATCACCAAGAAGAGTGAATTCTGCGGCACCGCAGAAGTTCTGCGGTAGATTGCAAGTTCTGCACAAAATTCTGCGGCCGCAGAATTCTAGGGGCCTTGGTCATAGGGCTGGAGGCACTGGGACTCCGTGGGAGCCTTTTTTCCTCTAGGGAAGGAGCAAACGTTGACTACTGGCACCGCTCGCATGCAACATGTACCCATGTGATGCCATGCACTAGCCACTGACCGTTTTTGACTCCCCCACGCACCTCAGTTCTATTCTTTCTGAGTCGAGTGCACACTGTGGGAGCAGCGCTTCAGTTCAATTGTCATCAGACTTCAGTTTCTGCTGCAACATCGCTGAAGTATCTTCTTTGCTGTGTCAACTTTGTTTTATTATCTTGTACGTGATATCCGAATCCAAGAAGAAGAAGAAGAGTAAGGGGGACAAAAAAGCCCCAGTTATGTGTTGATATTCCTCTGGGAAAACAATAGTCACGAAGGACTGACATCAGGTTTGCTGGACCTGTCTTGGCCCGGAACATGACATGGATTCCTGCGATGCCTGTTTTTCGATGTATCTTCGTACCATTGAATTCCATGCCCTGAAGCTGTGTTGTCCAATCCCCGCCTTTGGAGGCATGCCATGAACTCATGTTGCCAAGTTCAGAACCTTGAGCCTTTCCACTGGGCCTCTTCATGGTGCCACTGGTACCATGGAAGCACAGGGCTCTCCTTGACATTGCCTAGCTGAAGCATCAGAGGCCCTGGAGGGAGGGTTCACTGCACAGCTGGCTCTTCTGGTCAGCTGGCTGAGCACCCCCCACAGTCTGTTCGCCGTGGGTAATGGATGTCCCTGGTAGCGAGGCCAAACCTTTGCGCGCATTCTGCACTGGAGGACACCTTGGTGTTGTGGCCTGGTGCCGTCCTGGCTCTCGACACTGTTCGTGGTGTCGGTTAGTGGGGTGGTGCCACTCATGACATAGGGTCCCCTCTTGGCTTTGTTCGCAGTGCTGAGAGAGGGACTGCACTGGGGCTAGGTGACACCAATGTTGCAGAGGTGGCGGTGTCACTCTGACTCGAGTCCTTGTGGCTCTGAGGAGAAGGGTGGTGCCGAGCCCTGTGATGGACGTGGTGCCAGCTCCGGTGTTGGTCCTGGGCTTAGCACTGGTTTTGGTGCTGGTGACGGTGCTGAGCCTAGGTCTGTCCTTGGTTCAGATGCTGCTTGTGGCACCGGTCTAGCTTCTGACACTGTTCACAGTGTCGGGTGGTGATGGTTCTGGGGAAAATGTGGTCCCTACACTGGGTTTGGAACCAAGGATGGTGTTGGTTGCAGGGTCGGGGAGAGTCCTGCGACTGGGTTGTTTTCTGACCCCTAGCTTGGTGCTGGAGATGCTGCTAGCCTGGGGTCGGGGACCATCTGAATTGCAGAATTTTCTCCTGGTCCTGTGGCTGAGCCCGTCTCTGGTGAGGACCGGAGCTGTGAACGGTTCAACTCTCCTCACTTGGAGGTTTTCCCCTATGGGCACTGTCCAGGTCATTCCTTTTCTGTAGTTCGACTTTCATTGGGTGGGTTTGTCATGCCCTTCCCTAGGTGAGGTCTACTGAGTGATCCCACAGCCCAGGCATAGATCTTAGGGCTTCTGGCTCTTCTCAGAACAGGCATGGACTCAAACAGGCATAGTGGACTTAGCTCAACTTAATTTTGTTTATTTTTTTGTTATTTTATTATTTCATTTTTTTTTATTCTTGATATTAGATAAACAATTTGTGCTGTTGCCAGTTATTTTGAATGATATTATGAATTTAAAGGAAATACAATTGTGCTAGTGTTCCTTTAAAACTTTTCTTTAAAAGGCACTCTGTGTCACAATGTAGCCACGCCTCTTGACAAAGACCTTTATGGTTGAAGTGGCGGTGCTAGTCTTGTTCAGTGTTTTGTATGGAGGGCTCATTAATTGTTTTAGCAGCCTGCAGTGCTTCTTCTGGGTTGAGTTACCTGAGGGCTTTTCCTTTTCGAGTGTCACTGCTTGGTTTTCTACAGTATTTGTTTGGGCAGGCAGCCCAGGATGGCACCGGCTCGGCATTCTCGAGTGTGGCATTTTTGTTTGGATTACTTTCTGGCTGTTCTTAAACAGCGCTTACCTCTGCAGACTTCCAGGTATTAAAGGTCCTCTCGGGCACATTACTTGGGCTCAGCATGGAAGTGCGTAGGTATGCTGTCTCAGTACCATACCTTTCTAACCCCAGGAATCACTCATTATGATTAAACTGATGCAGTCAGTCTCCTGTGTTGAACTGCCCGGGGAGATGGAATGCTGTGCAAATGGTGGACCTCTAATTGGCTCGTGCCAATTTCAAACTACTGCCCTAGCAGCTACTGCACTCTGAGTGCTTCAGATTCTTTTCTCCACCTGCTTAGTGAAGACATCCCAGAGAGCTCTCCTTCAGCTTATTTCAGACACTTTAGTTTGGTCGATAAGTACCATTTTAAGTTATTCATTTTAGATTGCTGCCTTTATAAGTTAGTTTGGTGTAATTTCCTAGTGTTTTATTGTTTTTTTATCTTTTTTTTTTTGCAGTTTTCTCACAGTTTCGTGGAACCGAGGGATTCGCGGTTTTCTGCAAGGTTTTTACCTCAAATTTACCATTATTCTTGTCTTTTTGGCGGTTCCATTTTGGATCCATCGACCGTTTGTATTTTTATTGAAATGTAGCTTATTTTCGGTTCCCTCTTCTCTCAGGGAACTGATTAGCGGTTGTTTATATTTAAATTTGTCGGTTCTAGGGAAGCGATTATTTTCATAAACATCTAAATTTCTGTACTTTGCTCAATGTCAGAGGTCCCTGCTGATAAACCTAAAAAATACACAGGACCCATGGGGTTTAAATATCATGTGTGTTGTGGTCAGGTTATAGCAAAAGCAGACAAGCATTCTCTTTGTGTGTTTTGTTTGGGAACTAGTCATATTTTTTCAAACTGTGACATTTTTAAACCTTTTTGTCCCAAGACTTTAAAAAAGAGATCTAAAAAATTAGAGGAAATGGCTTCTGCATCTGCTAGTACTGCAGAAGAAAACCCCTCTCCCTCTGTCCCTAATAAGGACAGGGGGTAAGCCCAAGGATACTGACAAGGGGTCAGATAAGACTGAGCAAGGTAAATCTAAAAGAGCCGTTGAGACAGTAGCTGAAACTGTCCCACTTAAGAAAAAATACAAAGAAAAACATGTCACTGCGCCTCCGGCCAAGAAGGCTAAGGAGCTCCCAGCAGACAAACAAAATATGCCCCCAGCTGATGACATTGCAAAGGCTTTACAGCTTTTACAAGCTATATAGGCTGTGGTCCCAGTTCCCACACTGGTTCCTTTGCCACTTCCATCACCACAGGAACCGCAAGCTCTGTATTGTAACCCAGAGGAGGATGAAGAGGATGAAGGGGAACTTATAGAACCAGAAGTCTTCCCAGAACAGGACTTTGGCTCCCCTCCCAGGGGACCAGAAGACTACACCTCTCATTATGCCTTTGTAAAAAACATGGTGAATACCCTCAGTCTCCCCCCTCCAGGAGACAGAGGAAGCAGATTTCCTGGATGTAATGGGACTAGCTCCCACAAAACGCATTCTGTTGCCTATGCACAAATCTCTAGAAAAGACTATACTGCAAATTTTAAAGACTCCAACCAGGGCCTGGTTAGTCCCCTGGTGCCCTTGATTAATCGCCAGAGGACCACTGTCACATTTAAAAATGAAGAGAAAACCACCCCCCATAGACTATAATGGAGCTTGTCCCTGCAGTCTCCCTAGGATTGCATCAGAACGTGACTGTGCGTGGGGGCGGGTCTTAAGCGGTTCTACTAACCAGGAAGTGTGGCATTCCCGGTGGGAGAAAGTTTACGAGTGAAATAATAAATTATGTACAGAATTTTTTTTTAAAACCATCTACATCCTCAGCATTTGGAATCGGTACGGCACTGCTGTATGAAGTGGCATGGGTTTTCTTGGCGAATCTCTTTAAAACAAAAAGAGGGCCAGTGATAACCCTCACCTAAACAATAAATTAATAGGAGTGTGAGGGGTTGGGCTGAGTTACCCTGCCAATCACTCTCCCCAAAAAAAGGGAGGCCTTTTTCTTTTTTCCTTAATGGAGTGGGTGGGTGGTTGGCTTCCTCCATCTTTTCTCTCTCCTTTTCTCATGGGTTATATCTCCCTTAGGGTATATCCCTGTTAGTTGTTATATGCAAAATGTTCCCTGGCACTGTCCAGTCTAGCTCCACTGAGCAGATCCTCTTGTCTGTGGTGTGGTGCAAAGCACTTGCTTGGAATATGTACTAGCCGTACACATGGTACATTTCTGTGGTTGTTGTTCCTCATGTTCAGACTTTTTTTTTTGTGTGTGTATACTTTTTTTCGCCCTCCTCATGCTCGCAGGACCCCACTCCTTCAGGCTCTGCACATCTCCCGATGGCCTCTCCTGTCCTAACCCAGCCCTCGTCTTACTCCTGGTATCGCAGCCAATCCCCGGGATATCACGGTGTATCCCTTCGCCGGGGGGGAGAGGGATGACCCCAGCACATTCTTCTTGGGGCCCCGGAATACTGCCGTGGAGAAGGAGGCCCCGGGAAGGCACTGGCGGCAACTGGGGCAGAGACGGGTGCCAGTGAGCTATATCGCTTTTTCTGGTGTTCCGCTTCATGCGATCCCTCTGTTGTCCCCCTGATCTCTACCGGGGGCCGCTGCAGAGCTATCATGCATCCCTAACCCTCCCCAAGGGAGGAGAGCAGTCCTATGGATGCTCAATCCTACTCCTTCCCCTGCCGATCCCCGGCGCCCGAGTCCGTTCCCGAACCCGGGTTGCCGGCGTGTGGCGTCCAGCGCCTTAGCCCTCTGCACCACCGGGCCATTCAGATTTTTTGGTCGGTATCCCCTTCTATTCTCTGTGCATTAATGTTGACACTGCCTGGAGCATGCCAGAGGAGATTCCCGCATCTTGACTTCCCTGGGCTGCTGATTTTTCAACTCCTATGTGACTTTTGTTTTTCTGTATTTCTGGAGAATACAAGGTATGGGGTTTGCTCTTGAGTTTACTCAGCGGATTCTTTGGCATAAGGTTATTACCTTTAGGAAGTCCAGATGTTGTTTCCTGATGTTTCGAAGTTTTTGCCATCTCAGTTGCACAGGGGTCCCAATTTGGACTCTTCCCCTCTGCTACTGTGCCAGAGCCTTTTACTTGAGGTTGCTTCCCTCTCTCCCCTAACATTGCTCAAACTCTGTCTGACTAATAAGAGGCCCTGACCCCCTATTAGATCCTTGTAGGCCCAATCATTAGTCTTTAGGTTGGTGGTCGGGGTCTGTTTATTTTATTATTTATTTTATATCCTTTGACCTTTTACTAGCCCTCTGGACTAAAATGTCTCTAGCCCCTCTTTTTTTTTTATTTTCGCTCCACTTTGTTTCTCTCCTGGCAAAGAGAACTGAGGTGTGTGAGGTAGTCGGCAGTGGTTATTGGCTGGCGCGTGGCACCATGTGGGTGCGTGCTGCATGCAGGCGGCACCAGTAGCCAACACTGGCTGCCTTACTAGAGTAAAAAAGCTCCCACTGGTTCCTAGTGCCCCCAGCCCTAGAACCCATATGTATGAATTAATGGTGTAGGTATTCAGGAAAATCAACAATTATGGTGCGTGATTTTAATTTAAGAATTTGACCTGTCATTTATAAAGTTAAGAAAGGAAATGTGGATCGGGTTTTTCATAAATTTCCTAAAATTAATCAAAGCAGAATATGTGCATCTTGCATCCAAACAAAAATAGTTTAAACTTTTGTACAATAAACAATGATTGTGTAGTTTTATGGCTGGCTAATGCAAAATAACAAATTGCATTGTGCAGAATTTTAACTCTAGAAATCAAGGTAATTAAAATGCAGCAATGACATATATTGGGAGGTAATAGTTTAATAAGAAATTAAAAGTGTGATAGTGCTAGTATTTTCCTAGAATTTAATGTCAGACAATTTCTTAAGCAATACACCTGTCCTAGTCTCACATGTATAGATTTTACTAAGTTATTCAAGTGGAAGTCAAAAGATAATGTTTTATTTATTTATTTTTTTTTTTACAACTATTTTTCACTCCGTGCAGCCTGTGGGGCCTCTCTAAGGGATCCTGCCCGCCTGAGGTCCCCTCATACCAAGCCTCCTCTCCCCCCCCCCCCGCAGCTTGTACCCTCGGCTTGACTCCTCTGGGGTGGGGCTCCCCTTCTCATTGGGTGCTCTCTTAAGTTCTGGCCGAGCTGCAGGTGAGGGCCTGGGTGGAGGATCTGGAAGGCCGGGTGGGTGGGATCTAGTGGTGGGCATGGGGGCCAGGTGCTGTCGCCTACTCAACAGAGCTGTGTTTTTCCCTTGTTCTGGTTATGCCCCAGATGTGGGACATGCAGTGCCGCCCAGCCCACGACATGCATGCTCCCACCCAAGTCCGGAAGGCAGCTGCCCGACGTCTTGCCCTGCTGCAAGCCCGAGTGAATTGCAGTGCCGCCAGTCTCCACCGGGGGTCGCTATTACAGCGGGCTACCCCATGATCACTCCCCGAGACAGGAGAGCAGTCCTCTGGACCCTTGAGCTCTCTCTCTCCTGCCGACCCCTGGCGCACCAGGCTAGCTCCAGAACACGGGTCGCCGGGGTGGCGCAAGGTGTGGCGTCCTGCGCGTCAACCCTCAGTACCACCGGGCCAGCTAAAAGATATTGTTTGATGAATTATAAATCTTAAGTAGCAGGGTCCCTATTAGTTGAGCGGTGGCTTTCAATTTTATTCAAGTGTTAGTTTAAAGTTTCGTAAAATTGTTTTAAAAATGAGCCCCATAGACTTGAATGGGGCGCATCCCCGCACTCTCCCTGGTTAAACGTTACAAAACCAGGGAACGCGGGGGGTGGAGCAGGAAGACTAGGAACTCGGAAAGGGATTGGCTGGCTACCAGTTTGGCAAGTATTACGATCCCTTCCCAAATGTTACACAGTGAGTAAAAAATTATAATTTTTTCACAGAGGGGCTATCAGTGCCCCGTGGTAGCGGGCTGTGAAGCCCACAATGTTAGGGCACACAATCTCTTTAAGGACTAGTGCATTGTCCAGACGTTATTTCTGGACAGTGTTAACATCAGACTGCAGAGAAACATTAATATCAATTAAAGATTTACCTTTCCTGTAGAGTTTACATGTCGTCTGCATAGAAAACCATATTAGAGTTGGGTAAAGAAAGGGATAGGTCATCTAAAGGAAATTTCTAAGATGTGTTGGGCTTTGTAGCCCATTACCTTACTGCAGCATAAGCCCTCAGAGACCTAAAAGTAATTGTTTGTACTCCAGTTGGGAAGATAAGGGATCATAAATCAGGCCAAGCCTGATGGCCAGCTGATCCCTTCCACTTCTCAGTCTGCCAGCCATGTCTCCCCCTTCTCAGGCATTTTGTGATGTCTAATGAGAGCGCAGGCGTGTCCAACTGAAGTCTATGGGGCTTGGTTTCAGAATTTTTTTTTTAAAGTGATAAAGCAGTCTCTGGTATATATGAAAGCCACCGCTCAACTAATAGAGGTTCTGTTAGTTGCATGGTGGCTTTCACATACACCAAAAATTGCTTTATCGCTTTAAGGAGGCAGTATAGCATAGTGGTTTAAGGCCCTGAGCTGCAAACCCGGAGACCTGGGTTTGAATCCCACAGCCCCCACTTGCATACTGTGTGACCCTGAGCAAGTCATTTAACTTTCTTGTGCTCCCAGGTCGCACCTGTAAACAAGCTTTCAGCTTAAGTGTGTCTCGCCTGGTTAAAAAAAAAAAAAAAATGTTTAAACCAAGCCCCATAGTCTTCAGTGGGGTGCGCCCCTATGCTGTCCTTGGTTAGACGTTACAAAATGTCTTGAGCGTGGGGCTAAGTGCAGACCGAAGTAGAAGGGGATCGCTGGCCATTGGGCTCTGCCTAATTTATAATCCCTTCCCTTCCTAACAGGACTAATAAAATATATATATTTTATGCCTCAGAGGACATATGCTGCAGTAAGGTAATGGGTAAAGCCCCAAAGCCCCCAACAAAATGTTGGAAATCTTCTTTAAGAAGATACTTTAAAAAAAAAAAAAAAAAAGTACAGGGACCAGTATTGAGCCCTGTGGAGCCCCTGTGTCAGTTTTCACTAATGGGGAAAGGGCATCTTGAAGAGAAACCTGATTGGTATGGTTGGTTAAGTAGTCTTTAAACCAGTTTACAGAACCTGATGAGGGCCCTATTCCTTGAAGCCTAAGGAGCAGGCAATTGTGGTGCACCAAATCAGATGCCTTACACAGGCCTAAGAATAAGGCACCAGCCATGTCTGTATTGTCCAAGGCCCTGTGTAGAAAAGTAGCGCGTTTCACTGCTGCTGTTGGAGAACTATGATTCTGACAAAAACTGTGCTGATATGCTTTTAGTAGGTTATGCTGCATAACTGTGTACTTTTCCAAATGTTTTGCAAAATATTTTGCCTGGATCCTTGTCTGTTATGGAGAGAAATGTTTAATGAATGATTGTACTGAATAGTTTTAGTGAATGTTTGCATTGACTGTTCAGTTTAGTGAGTGGTTATGCAAATGGAATTGGGAAATGGAAAATACGCCACAATTGTACAATTGGTTGCAGATGGCTTCTATGTTTTACAGGTACAGAGTTCCTTTGCGGTGGCCAGTTTCATGCTGGAGTAGCGTGTTTGTGGTTCTTTGAGAGTCAGCTAACAATAAATAACCCTGAGGTATTCAGAAAATTCAAATGAATGCATTGAAAGCCAGCAAAGCTGCTTTGCATTCCTAAGTACTGCCAAGGAAAAGTCTGCATCTTACAGTAAGCTTCTTCATTACACTGGTCATTCCATAGGTGGTTTAATAGATCCCCTAATCCTTTTGTGTGCAAGTAACAGCAACTCTGATCCTTCTCTAGTTCAGTAATAGAACCCCCCAATTCTTCTCTAGGTCAGTAACAGTACCACTAATCCTTTGCTAGTCAGTTATAGAACCCCCTATTCTAACCTCAGGAATGCGCATGCCTGAACGCAAGGCTACAGTTTTACATTTAAAATAATTAAATGGGTTAAACTGCTTCGTTTTCGACCGGGTTTGTTTCTAAAGAATCAGCTCAAACACTGCTACAAGGCATGCTGCTTCTTTTTGCTCTGTGGAACTGTGCCCCACTCGTCATGAACGAGCCTTATGGCACACAGCCGGAACAATACTATGCAGAAAAGGTCAAGCTCAGTCTTCCGGTGAGGTGGCACTTTCAAAATGTCACCTCCTAGACAGGACACTGAACTACCATCAAGGCAAGAAATGGAGCAAAGGTTAGCTGAAAACTTAAACATTAAGGTTGTGCTAGTCGTGTGTTTCTGCAGCCCTAGAAATTGTCACAGGGGTTTATGACAGTTTTCCTTTAAGCAAAGCATTCGACACCATCACCCATAATCTAATTGTGAACAGCCTTACCAATATTAGCGCTACCCCAGCTACTTCCCAGTGGTTTTCCAGTTACCTAACAGGAAGGATGCAGAAAGTCAAAGCAGGTGGGCTGTTCTCTGCCTCCTTACCAGTTACTAGGGGAGTCCCGCAAGGTTCCATCTTGGGTCCTATACTCTTCTCCCTATATATCAACAACCTCGATTCACAAATAACCAGGTCAATCTTGCATTTCTTTGCAGATGATACAGTCTTGTATACATCCGGCCCTACAATATCGGAAGTCAGGGACATACTTCAAGTCGATTTCGCACAGCTAGAAACAAATCTTATCAATACTAAACTCCTCCTAAACGCCAAAAAAAATGAAGCCTATGATTTTCTCCCCTAATACTTCCTCCGTCACCCTCACTGTCCCGCCTAAAGATTTCATTGTTACATCCCTAGGTGAACCGCTGGAAGTTGTCTCTAAATTTAAATACCTCGGCTTCTGGTTAGACAACAAGCTCTCCTTTAACAAGCACATTGACGACCTGTCCCGAAGACTAAAAGCTAGACTAGGCTTCTTCTGAAATAGGTCCCTCTTCCCCGGAAACCAGACTCAGGCTTGTTCAGACCACCTTCTTCCCTTTACTTGACTATGGGGACATATTATACACTTCTGCAGCAATTACTAACCTAAACAAACTGAACATTCTTTATCACTGCACCCTGTGCTTCATTACAAACTACCCACACTGAACCCACCACTGCGAACTATACGCAGCTGTTGGTTGGACTTCACTTACCATTAGACGCACGCTTCATGCTGGCATTTGGACCCTAAAACTTCTTCTGAATAAACTACCAAGCTATTTAGTAGCTCTTATCCGTACTGTCCACAGCTCTTATTTCCTTAGGAAATCGGATTTTATCCTACTTGATGTACCTAGGACTCACACCTCCTTTGGTAGACGAGCCTTCTCACGTGCCCTACCAACTATTTGGAACCAGCTGCAATCTACTCTGAAACTATCCAGTGTAGTCTCAGTAAATTTCTTCAAAAGACTGGTGGCTTCAAAAATAAAGGATACCTGCAACTGTTTCTAAACTCCTTCCCTAGCCTTCTCCTCACTTCCTTTGTTTGCTGTTACTACACTGCCGTCCTTTCTTACCTGAAGCCCCGGAACGTGGTTGCCCATGCCCGTGGAGGCATGCATGTGCACAGTGGCTCCGGTGACTGCCCCTTTGTGCCCTCCTGGCCTATTGCCAGGTTCCCCCCTTGTGTGGCAGTGCCACCTAGCCTCCACTGGGTGGCAGCCAAGTGCCAGGGAGACCCCACATCCCTCCCTGAGGAGGTGAGCTGCCTGCCGGCTGCTCAATCTGCTCGTTGCTCTCACCACCCCCCCAGGCCGACCTCCAGCAGCCCAAGCTTGTGCCTGAACCTGGGTCGCTGGCGTGATGCAAGG
The DNA here is from genome assembly GCA_016271365.2 of Neoceratodus forsteri. Lineage (NCBI taxonomy): Eukaryota > Metazoa > Chordata > Ceratodontiformes > Ceratodontidae > Neoceratodus > Neoceratodus forsteri. Next base: position 2,713,243 of record JADMNL010000027.1, read on the forward strand.
TGTGGCATCCAGTGCCTCAATCCTCAGTGCCACCAGGCTGGCGTTAAAACCATTTTAAGAAGTCTTAGTGGGTAATAATTCTAAAGAATGTAAGCACCCTGGTGCAGACAAGTAATGTGAAGAAGGTGTCAGGAGAAACTCTTAAAAAAGAGTCTTCTGACCAATCCCCATTGTCCTCGGAGACAAAGTTGCAGTTTTTCAGCCTATTCGGTGCTTGGTAGTACGTAAACTGGCTCATCCAGGTGAAAAAGCCACCATCTTCCATCACAGTTTCCTTTTTCGTTGCCAACAGGTTTATTAAAAAGAAGTGTGACAGCTTCCTAAAAATGTTGACATAGGTATATATAGAACAAAGGGATATACTGTGGTATCCCTGAACTCATTAGGCCGATGCTCAGTGTACCGAGTAATATTGCCTGAAATGCACAGCCCGAATGACTCCTGTGCCCGGCATACAAATTTCGGGCATTACACGCAAAACAAGTGTAAAATTCGAGGGACTTTGCCTTTGCCCCCCCCCACACTCACGTAACTAAAATATCCAACTCCGAGGGGGAGCGGACCCCAGAGTAAAATGTTAACTTGTTACCGGGGTGCAGTATAAATGACATGACACGGACCAGAACCCGGGTCAAGCACAGCATGCTGGACAACCTATTGGAGGTATTCCCCTCCACACCACCGGGACAGCTCGGCCAGCAACCCCATCCTGCCATCTTTTCCTGTGCCTCAGATGGGATAAAGTAGCATTCCGTCACATCCGCTGCTTTACCCAGTCAGGAGCAATATCGTCAGGGGTAGTAGGATCAGGTTATCCCGTCTATTGGGCAAAGCTGACCGGAGTACTGCTTGTTGGGTAATCAGCTTTCTGAAAGCATAAGTATATCGAACAAAAAGCATAGGAAGTTGCGTGTATGGAAGAAGAACAGACCAGCCATAAACGCTTGTGCTCTGCTGAATTTAAAGCCTAGGTCCAGTATCCCATTCTGCATTAAAGCAGAATTATTTGTTGATCATCATATAGCTTTTTTTAGCATGAATGTTTTTTTCTAGCAAAACTATTAAGATACCCATTTTCTTGTTGTTTTGTTTCATTCTTAAACTGTGTGATGGGATTTTGAAGTTTTTAAAACCATTCCTATGCCATCCTCATGAAAAAAATATCTTGGCACACAGTTGTGCTGTTTATCATCAGAAGCATGTGGTACCGGAAAATCTTCAGGTGATTGAGCATTTGTGCTAGTGGGATCTGCCATTTGGAACAGGCTTCCTTGGTGGAGGCCTTTAAAAAGGGGCTGAAAGGCCTTCCTGTTTCAAGAAGCTTTTGGCTACTCCTAATAAGCTGCTGATCTGATGCCACCTATGTTTTACTTCTTTTTTTTTTGTTTGTTTACTTACTATGCTTTCTGGCTTCTCGGCGACATACCCCTCTGCCCCCACACCCCACGAGTGAACCCCTGGTGTCCTACACCACAGTGCCCCCGGATTACCCCAGGGCGGAGCTCCAGGAACCACTCCTTTAATGCCGGGGTGCCAGTTAATGGCTGCAGCAGGGACCCAGGGCCGGCGCCTTGGGCGGGAGGTGTTATTCAATCTCTGGCAGGTATTTTTCTTTTTTGGTGTTGCTGGGGGGGCGGGTCCAATGGACACTGTGACGCGCCCACGTCATGTGTCCGCCCCCCCCCAAGTGAGACACTAGTTGGTGCTCCGGTAAACAATGTGTCTAGTGATTACCCAGGAACACTGAACCAGAGTCACACAACTCCCCCTTCCTCCCCTTGGCGAGCGTGCAATGGCTGCTCAAATTCCACCACCTCCCAGGCTGGCCCTCAAGTGTCACGGGGTCATTCCTGAACCTGGGGCACCCCTGTTGCAGCTGTAAATCTTTCTGCTGCGCCAGTGGGCCGGACAGGTTTTACTTATTTTAAGATGGATTGCATTTTGAACACATTTATAACTTGATTAATTATTGGTTTATGTTATTCTATTCATTTTTGTTTGCTTTATTTGGTGATTTTAACATATGGCACTTTGAACCGCTGGGAATAGCTGCCACATAAATAAACGTTTACTTACATGCATAATAATTTCATCCACATTATGAATCCATCATGTACATTGAACAGGCTTTATCAATAACTCTCTGAAACAAGGGGTCTTGGTAGGGGCAACTTTCATAGACCTTACCAAGGCCTTTGACACTGTCAACTACGATGATCTCATCAGACAACCCTCCTCCATTGGTCTTTCCTCCGACACTACAAGATGGTTCTCTAGCTACTTAAGCAGCCGAACGCAGCAGGTAAAAATTGGTACTTCCCTGTCCTATAGTAGACCTGTACACTCTGGAGTCCCGCAAGGATCTATCTTGGGTCCATTGCTTTTTATCATCTTCCTCAATTCACTACCAGGAGCTTGCTGCGACCGCATACTTCTATATGCTGATGACGCTGTACTTTTTACCAGCAACATGGACCCATACCTTCTCTATGACCAACTTCAGCAATCCTTTACGTCTGCGAGAAGTGGTTTTGAGATAATAAGCTCATCCTTAATTATAACAAGACTAAGACAATGTTGTTTTCGACCTCCCAAAGCAGAAACGAAACCTTCCTTCTTACCATCATTAATGACACTGGCTCCCCTCTTGAACTGGTTCACCATTTCAGGTACCTGAGTATAACTATTGACTCTACCCTGTCTTTCACCCAGCACATCGCTTGAACAGCCAAAGTTAGTAACCAGCGTCTAGGAGTTCTATACAGAAACAAACATAATCTCACTCCAGAAGCACTGAACACGGCCATCCACAGTTCTGCAGTCTCTCTCGCGGACTATGGTATTGTCATTTACGGTGCGGCTACCGACACTGCCCTCCGATGTATCAAAACGGCCTTAAATAAAGCATGCCGCCTTCTTACTGGTGCCACATGCTTGACACACACCTGCAATCTTTATGCTCAGGTTAGCAGGTTACAATTTGACAGCAGGCTCAAACACCGATCGTGCTTGCTTGCAAAAAAAAAAAAGTCAACTTGGGACTGCTACCCCCTGGCGTAATAGCCCTTCTTTCTCCTGCATGTAACCCACACAGTATCAGAAGCTCTGGAAAACAGGCTTTCAGAATCCCATGGTGCCGCACCACTTTTGGACAACATGCATTCGCATACAGAGCTCTGCAGTGGTAGAACTCCCTGCCTCCTGACATAACCAATGCTACTTCTAACCCCAGGAATCAGTCATCATGATTAAACTGATGCAGTCAGTCTCCTGTGTGGAACTGACCGGAGAGATGGAATGCTGTGCAAATGGTGGAACTCTAAAGGCATGTCCACACTGGTGAATTATGTGTGCTAAAAAAACATTGTAAACGACTTAAACCGTGTTAAAGTTGTGTAACACGGTATGCGGCCACACTTATGTTTGTTTTAAAAAATTTTTTTAAACTGTGCTTGAACCCTGCTGACAAGGTAGTCTTGAGCACGGTTTTAAAAACGTTTCATGGTAAGCACGGTTTAGTTTTCCTGTGTGGATGCATTGCAGGTTGTAGCACGGTATTTGTATTCCTCCGAAATCCCATAAGCCCTCTGCATGAAGCAGTGAGAAACACGGAAGTGCAGAAGGCGGCAGTTTCGTATAGGTTGAAGTGCTGCAACATGACAGATAGAGCAGTGAGCTTGTCATAAGGTGTGACCAGAACATTGATCGAGTACTGGTCCATGGAGGCTGTTCAGGAAGAATTGAACAGCTACCGACGCAATAGCAAAATTTACGAGCAAATATCTGCTCATCTTGTTGCAAATGGTTTTGATCACAGTGCAAAACAGTGCCGCGAGAAGATAAAGCAATTAAAAGTGAGGTACCACAAAGTGAAAGACAGAAGTCGTCGGTTGGGTGCTGGTCGAGTTACATGTCCATTTTTTTGATGAGTTAGATAGGATTCTGTACACTCCGCCCAATGTCCATGCCTCCAGTCGTTATTCAAAGTGGTGACGGTGATGACGAAGCAGACATTGATGCCAACGAAGATGTAACATATGAAGTGCTATACAATGATGGTAATTACCACCCGGTACCTGGATGTACATGTCATAAAGTGATGCACAACAAAAAGCCATTGTTGTATCCACAGCCCCCTGCCATCCCCGAAACATCCACACCTCAGGAAGTGCACAATGGCAATGTTATTGTACCTGGCGCACTGGTTAGCAAAGCATAACAGGTTGATATCTGTCACCATTGATGATCTGTGTCTCCTAATCAGCAGTCCCATCCAGATGTTGTACTATTGTGTATTGTTACTCCCCCACCCCGCCAACAACGCATGGTGCCATGATCTGCGTTGCGCGACATCATTGTGGTGATTTCCCTACATGCAGAATGTTGCTGTGGCTAAGGGTAGTGAGCTGCGAGCAGTGAAACGACAATGCCTCCCTGCGCTGTGTGACCCTGATATGCTCCATCCATAGCTGTAAATCGAATGGATGTCACGTGCACGGTTGAACAATTGCCCCTCCCTGACATTCCTCTTCCCTGATTACAGTCTGGAGAGAATGCCTTGCTGATGTTACAGTGCTCATCTTGTACATTTTTGTGCTTTGCCTTCTCTCCTTATTGCTGTAATGGTGCGTTTGTGTGCACAGTCGGCTGTGTGAACTGATGTCTGTATAATGTTGCGGTGACATGATGTTCACACCGAAGTATAGAAATGTTCTGTGTTGAATGCATTAGAGGTGTGCTTTAGGGTTAAGTATGAATCTTGCTGCATAATTGAGATAGTCAAAAGTCTACACTGCTTTGTTAAGTTCTAATCAGTGCAAACCTCAACTTAGCAATGCAGTTTGTGACTTTTTGTGACTCTCTCAATTATGCAGCCAGATGCATATTTAAACTAATGTGCACCTCTAATGCAGTCAACACAGAACTACTGTTGTCTAAACAATATGTTACCACACCGTCTGCGCAGACCCACAAAAAACTAAAATCAGCTCAGACAGCTGTGCAAACACTCTCACCAGCACACAAATATGGAGAGAATGCATATACCAGTTGTTATTGGCATGGACTGTGCTGTGGTTTTGGTTCATATACCTTTCATGTTAACCATTATCAAAGTACATGTAGGAATATGCACCCATTCCATGTCAGTGTTTGCTGTTCAGAACAGAAATGCATGTGAACAGAGTATGGGTTCATCAGTATTTGTGCCATATTCAGTAATGTACTTTTGTAAAAGACACAATTTCCAGGCACAGATTATTTCTGCGTTTCGGCATGCAGTGCCACATGCACTGATCTGTGCACATCAATAAACAATTCATTTAACAATGTATTGTAAGAGTAGTGATATGCACATATGGAAATTGAGGTGTATGTTTGCAATTGCAGAGAATGACACCTCAGATACAACTGCATCTGTTGATCAGCCACTGAGTGATACTGCAGAAGCCATAGTAACACCGGAGAACATAGAGGAAGAGGAACCTGGCCCATCAGCCTCTGTGTCTTCAGATGCAGAGCAGCCAGCGTACGCAGAAAAGAAGCACACCTGAACCACTAACAAACCTTAGAAAGAAAAATAAACAATTGAGAATACAAGAAATTATAGAATGTGCATTTGAGCCCACAAGAAAACTTATTGTTGAGCAGTATGATAAGATGTTAGAGCTAGAGAGGGAAAGAACGGCTGCTGATAGAGAAATGGAAGAAAGAGTATGGAAGCATGAAGCAGAACAGAATGCAGCGTTCTTTCAAACACTGATTCACATTCTGGGTCCTCAATCCAATGTCATGCATTCTGGGACAGTAATGACGCCTCAGATGTCGTGTCAGCAGGGTGCCAATACCAGGCCAACATTATCAGCACCAAACAGTGCAGCAGCAGTCAACACATCTTGCCATGCATCAGCAGCATAACGTCAGTGTGGCTAATAATTCTACACAGTATAGTGGGTACATGGTGGCTGGCCAACCATGCAGCATGACTGAAGAGCTATCTGAAAATATGACAGGGACTAATCTTTAGCGTGCATGTCACTATTTATTTCAGTCAAATACTGTGTAGTCATTGACTGTTACATACTTCTGCTTGTTATTGCAAGTAAGTGTTGAGTGAGTTTTTAAATTGGAGGTTAAATGAGTTGCTAATGAAAGAGTTGCACAACTGCTAAATTTACAGATTTCCAGCTGATTTACATATCTGCAACACATTGCTGTTCACTAGTCACTGTTGTGTTGTCAGTATATGTGAGACAGTGTCTACTAGTACTGTACCCATCTCTTTAAGCTATTGATAAATTTTTTGGTGAACTAAAGTAACCAAGAAGTTATGGTTAATGTATTAAATGTCACATTGTTCTGTGACAAACATTTAACTAGTTATTGAACACATAAATAACAATACCAGACTGCATTGCTACTTTAGGCAATTAATAAATGTTATGAACTTCTTATTTTTGTGTTTGGGGAATTTTGATTTACACTGCACAACAAGGTCAGTGCACTATTTACAGCAACTATTGCTGGATGACGCAGCCACTTTTTAGTTTTATGACATACAAGTTGCATAATGAGGTTGCATCTGCTACGCAACAGAACAGCAAACAATGACGTAAAGACATAGTTACATGTATGCACTATTTGCCAAACACATATCTCATTACACCATCAGGTCTGCGATGATGCAAAATGTTGTGTAAGTGCATCTCTGATTATTGTTGTGTGCCTGTTTTGTTCAGCTTGTGTACTATCCTCAGTGAACGCAAAGTCTTGGTCCACTACATGGTTGTTCTCATGATAATCCAGCTCCATCCATGTTGAACTGAACTGTTCTCCCTTTCTTTCACAAATATTGTGTAACACACAGCAGGCCGATATAACCACAGGAACATTTGTCAATCTGTAAGTCATTTTGTTTCAGAAAGCAACGCCATCTCCCCTTTAACCGTCCAAATGCACACTCGACGATCATGCGTGCCTTGCTTAATCTGTAATTAAACTGTTGTTTCACAGTGTCATCATAATCAGGGTATGGCTTCATGAGCCACGGTAACGGGATATACTGGGTCACCAAGTATTACAACTGGAATCTGAACATTCTGAATAAGTCTTGGTAGTGATGGAAAAAGAGTACCTTTTTGGCCCTGATCAAATACAGCACTGTTTTTAAATACTCGTGCATCATGGACCTTTCCCGGCCATAGAAACATAGAATTTGATGGTAGATAAGGACCGCTTGGCCCACCTAGTCTGCCCATTTCCCTACCTAATGGATAAGCTGCAGATCCTAGTTAACCAGCAGCCTACTTCTTTCTACCTCCACCCCCTAGATTTGCCTTATGGCTGTCCCATGCATGCTTGAATTCAGTCACTGTTTTTGACTCCACAACCTCCTCAGGAAGGCCGTTCCATGCATCCACAACCCTCTCTGTGAAAAAATACTTCCTTACATTACCTCTGAGCCGCCCCTCTATCTTCAAATTGTGCCCCCTTGTTCTTGCACACCTCTTTTTTTGAAATATGCTACCCTCTTGGACTTTGTTGATTCCCTTGAGGTACTTGAAAGTTTCTATCATGTCCCCCTCTCCCTTCTTTCCTCGAGGCTATACATATTAAGCTCCTTTAGTCTCTCTTCATATGTCTTCCGTGCAGATCCTGCACCATTTTAGTTGTCCTCCTCTGGACAGCTTCCATCTTTCTATGTCCTTCGGGAGATTGGGTCTCCAGAACTGCACACAGTACTCCAGATGGGGTCTCACCAGCTGTCTGTACAGAGGGATAACAACTTCCTGTTTTCTACTGGTGATGCCTCTCCCTATGCATCCCAGTATCCCCCAGCCCTCCTTATTGCCCTCTCACATTGCTTGCCCACCTTTAAGTCATCTGATATGACTACCCCCAGGTCCCTTTCCATTTTTGTTGTTGTTAGTATCTCACCCCCCATTGTGTACTCTTCCCCTGGGTTTTTGTTTCCCAGGTGCATTACCTTGCACTTCTTAGCATTAAATCTAAGCTGCCATACATTTGACCATTCCTTTAACCTTGACAAGTCCCTTCTCATCCTTTCCACCCCACCTTGTACATCAACTCTGTTGCAGATCTTTGTGTCATCTGCAAAGAGACATATTTTCCTTCCAGTCCGTCTGCAATGTCGCTTACAAAGACATTGAAGAGGACCGGTTCTAATACTGAACCCTGCGGCACCCCACTAGTAACCCCCCTTTCTTCAGAGTGGACTCCATTTACTATTACCCTCTGTGTCCTATTCTCCAGCCAATTCTTTACCCAGGCTATCATCTTGGGACCCACTCCCAGGCTGGCTAACTTGTATATTAATCTTTGTGTGGGACTGAGACAAATGCCTTGCTAAAGTCTAGGTAGGCCATGTCCACAGCCCCTCCCTGATCTACTACTTTGGTCACCCAGTCAAAGAAATCTATTAGATTTGTCTGGCATGACCTTCCCGCTGTGAATCCATGCTGCCTTGGGTCCTGTGCCCTCTGGCCTCTAGGTACTCGACAATTCCTTTCCTTCAGAAGTGATTCCATCATTTTCCCTATCACTGAGGTTAAACTAACTGGTCTGTAGTTTCCCTGCCTGCCCTGCTCCCACTTTTATGAAGGGGAATCACATCGCCCTCCTCCAGTCCTCAGGTACCACCCCATCCTCCCATGATTTGTTAAAGAGGGTAGTCAGTGGTGTCACTAGTTCTACCTCTTATTTTTAGAATTCTGGATGAATCCCATCAGGCCCCATGGCTTTGTCTACCTTCAGTTTTAAGAGTTCTTTCAAGACCCTTTCTTCTGTAAATGGGCTGGTATCGACTTCTGTATCCAGAGTGTTTCTATTGTTTGTTTTAGGTACCTCCCCCTCTTCGTTTGTAAATACTGAGCAAAAATATTTGTTTAGTATCTCTGCCTTTTCACAGTCACCTCTGCCCACCCCTCCCCTTTATTAAGCCTCACTATCCCTCCCTTAGTCTTCCTTTGCTCCCTGATGTACCTAAAAGGTTTTATCCCCTTCTTAACTGAGTTGGCTTTCTTTTCCTCGGTTTGGGCCTTTGCTGTTCTGACTGCCTTCCCAGCTTCCTTTGCTCTAACTGATACAATTCTCTGTCCTGTTCCTTCTGTGATTCCTTGTACTTTCTGAATGCTTTCTTTTTCTCTTGAACCTTCACTGCCACCTCCTTTGAGAACCATAGTGGTTTCTTACATCGTTTTGTTTTGTTTATTTGCTTCACACAAAGGCTTGTTACCTCTGTGATGGCAGTTTTTATTATTCCCCATTATTCTTCCACCCCTCCTTCCTGCCCATTTGCTAGTGCATTCCTTAGGCACCCACCCATTTTGGCAAAGTCAGCCCTCCTGAAGTCCAGTACTTTTGCCTTTGTATGGCTTGACTCTATTGCTGTGTTTATTGTGAACCATACTGTTCGGATGGTCGCTAGTTCCCAGATGGCTACCCACTTCTACATCTGTGATCCTCTCTCCATCTCCATTTGAGAGAATCAAGTCTAATATTGCTCCCTCTCGAGTGGGCTCCAGTACTAGTTGTCTAAGGCATGCCCCCGTAGGGCATCTAGAGTAACCCCACTCTTAGAAGTGGCTGCTGCAACTGCACTCCAGTTAACATCTGGCATATTCACATGCCCATACATTGATATTTATGGCCCACCAAAGCCTGCGTAACTATTGAATAGAAACAGTTCCTGTTGTAATATTCGGTGGCATTGAAAGGTGGGCAGATTACAGGGAAATCTGTGCCATCCAGTGCGCCACCACAATTAGGAAAGCCCCACTCCTGTTCAAATGCAGAAATGACATCTTCAGTATGTTGCATGGTTATTATTCTGGGCATTAGAATTTTCACTGTTGCTGTGCATACTTCAAGTACAATTTGGCCCACTGTTGATCTCTCAACACCAAACAGATGGCTTAGAGTGTGATACTCTATGTTCGTAGCTAGTCGCCACAAAGCAATGCCCACCCTTTTCTCCACCTTAATAGCTTGGCATAGCCTCGTATTTTTTTGTTCTATCATTGGGCCTGTTTTAGTACAGATTGGATTGAATGTTGCTTTCGACATACGAAAATTTGCTAGCCATTGCTCAGCACTCCAAGTAGCTACAACTATCTCCTCCCACCATTTGTCATTCCTATCAGCTACTCAAACTGTGCGAGTAACCGCACATGCCATGTCTGCTGCAGAAATCAAATTCTGAAGATAGCACAAGCTTTGCAGCAGTGTGATTATCATCAGCGACAGTGCCCTTTGTCTCCTCAACCTGACGGTACGTATCAAGTCAATTTTCTTTCTGAAAATCCTTTGACGTACAATGAACCAAAAAGATGCAAGTAGTAAGCATAATCTCTGAGTGCTAGTCAGCATTATTCCTGAGACAGACTGCTACAGAGTGTCCTCTGTCACTCTGTTCTGCTATGTGATTGTGCGGATGAATTAACAGCTATAACCTTGTTGATCCGTAATACAGAATGATCAGTTTTAATTTTTTTTTAATGCCACATTTTGCAACAAAACATACTTTCATTACTTTTAGTAACAACGCAGACAACAAATTATTCATCTTATTACAGTATCAGCATTACACTTTCAGGAACATCAACTGGCACTGTGTAATGCACTGATGCATCAATGTTTATATTGCGGTGGTCATAAAAACAATGCATCAGCATTACATAAAAATAATAACCATGACACAGGCATTCATTCTCAAAACAGTGTGTACTGTGCAAACACTGGTATGTTTACGACTTTCACAAGCCTTCCTAAACTGTGGATTGACTTATGGTGGGCACACCTTTGCTCATATGCAATATGCAGTACTTCTGTCAGAAACATCTGCAGCTGTGTAATCCAGACACAGGAAAAGGAACCACCACAGCAGCAGCAGCAGCAACACAGCATTCATTGGTGGTTCCTTTTTCTGTGTCTGGATTACACAGTTGCAGATGTTTCTGACAGAAGTACTGCATATTGCATATGAGCAAAGGTGGGCCCACCATAAGTCAATCCACAGTTTAGGAAGGCTTGTGAAAGTTGTTGCGTATAATTTTACAGACATACCAGTGATGGCACAGTACATACTGTTTTGAGAACGAATGCATGTGTCATGGTTATCATTTTTATGTAATGAAGTTATGGACCATGCACCATAGACCTGTTGAATGGTGATAGATGAACACTGAATGTATACTTCAGCTGTTCGTAACATCTGTGCAGCTATCAAGATGGGTAAAGTACATGGAATTGTAGGAAACATATTCCTATATTGTGACATCATATGCACATTAACAGAAAAGATATGGTGCATTAATACAAATAGTTTAAACTGCTGATTCCGTTCTGTGTGTGTCCACCAAGAAATTAATGATCAGAAAGACGGACGTAGTAAGAAACAAACGATCATCCCTTATTGCACGACACAAACACAATATGCCTTATCATTGCAAGCAGATGTGACGGTATACAGCTACTGCTCAAACGATTTCTTGACCAGGCAGATAGCTGATAAGCTGACACTCAAACAATTTATTGCACCAAATGGCCACATAGGCATTTGAAATGTCAGCGCACTATGAAGGATGCCTCGTTTACCACATAGTGATTATTACCTCGCTTCACACAAATCTGGTTTTGACAGCTACACTCGATCGGCCTTGTAAACAATGCGGTGCATTATGGGGCCCCTCTGAACTGTGGGATAAATCGTCTCGACGCACAGAACATGGTCACATAAACATGGATTGGAACTTGCAAAAAATTCAGAAATGTGGCTGTGATGCCGTTTTCAAAAACGGTTTACAACACAGAACTGCAGCATCTGGAATCGTGTATGGACACAGTAGCACGGTAGGCTCAAACATGGTTTCAGTACCATTTTAGAACATGCTATGCAAGTGTGGACAGGGCCTAATTGGCTCATGCCAATTTCCAACTGCTGACGTAGCAACTGCTGCACTCTGAGTGCTTCAGATTCTTTACTCCGCCTGCCTAGTGAAGACATCCCGGAGAGCTCTCCTTCAGCTTATTTCAGACACTTTAATTTGGTCGATAAGTACCGTTTTAAGTTATTAATTTTAGATTGCTGCTTTTATAAGTTAGTTTGGTGTAGTTTACTAGTGTTTTATTGTTTTTTATCGTTTTTTTTTTTGCAGTTCCCTCAAGGTTCTGTGGAACCGAGGGACTCTTGGTTCTCTGTGAGGTTTTTACCTCAAATTTAGCGTTAATTCTTGTCTATTCGATGGTTCCCTTTTGGATCCGTCAACCATTTGTATTTTTATTTAAATTTAACGTATTTTCAGTTCCCTCTTCTCTCAGGGAACCGATTAGCGCTCGGTTCCAGGAATAGTTAGCAGTTGTTTATATTTCAATTTGTCGGTTCCAGGGAACTGATTATTTTTGCAAACATCTTAATTTCTGTACTTTGCTCAATGTCTGAGGTCCCTGCTGATAAACCTAAAAAAACACACAGGACCCATGGAGTTTAAATATTGTGTGTCTTGTAGTCAGGTTATAGCAAAAGCAGACAAGCATCGTCTTTGTGTGTTTTGTTTGGGAACTAGTCATATTTTTTCAAACTGTGAAATTTGCAAAACTTTTTGTCCCAAGACTTTGAAAAAGAGATCTAAAAAATTAGAGGAAATGACTTCTGCATCTGCTAGTACTGCAGAAGGAAACCCCTCTCCCTCTGTCCCTAATAAGGACAGGGGTAAGCCCAAGGATACTGACAAGGGGTCAGATAAGACTGAGCAAGGTAAATCTAAAAGAGCTGTTGAGGCAGTAGCTGAAACTGTCCCACTTAAGAGAATGTACAAAGAAAAACATGTCGCTGTGCCTCCGGCTGAGAAGGCTAAGGAGCTCCCAGCAACAAACAAAATATGCCCTCAACTGAGGACATTGCAAAGGCTTTACAGATTTTACAAGCCTTACAGGCTGTGGTCCCAGTTCCCACACCGGTTCCTATGCCAGTTCCAGCAGCACAGGAACCGCAGCCTCTATATTGTAACCCAGAGAAGGAGTATGAAGGGGAACCTATAGAACCAGAGGTCTCCACAAAACAGGACTTTGGCTCCCCTCCCAGGGGACTAGAAGACTACACCTTTCATTATGCCTTTGTAAAAAACATGATGGATACCCTCAGTCTCCCCCTCCAGAAGATGGAGGAGGATGCGGAGGAAGCAGACTTTCTGGATATGACAGGACTAGCTCCCACAAAACACCTTCTGCTGCCTATGCACAAATCTCTAAAAAAAAAAAAAAAAGGCTGTGCTACAAATATTAAAGACTCCAACTTCGATACCTGGAGTGGACAAGAAAATAGATAAGAAATAATCAGCTGGGTAGAACCACTGATAATTTTCTGTTCAGTCACCCTGATCCTGAAGGGGTGGTCCAGTCTGCTGCCTGTGATAAGGCCAGTATCCCCTTAACTGCCCATCCTCCTGACTAAGACTCAAGAATGATGGATACCATTGGAAAGAAGGGGTATATGGCTGCCTCACTCGTTGTTAGGTAGGCAAATTGTATGGCCTATGCTGTTCAATATTAGAAGGCACTATGGAATTCTGTCCTTGCTCTGTCTGATAAAGTCCCTGGGGAAGTGGCAGTCGACTTGCAAGAAACGGCAAGGGCTGCCCTTGATGCAACCAAATATCAGTTCGACATGGCAGTGGATGCTAATGACACCACAGCCAGACTGATGGCTTTATCTGTCTCCCTCAGGAGAGTTGCCTGGCTAAGAGTTGCCAACCTAACCGTGGACACTCAAGCTAAGGCTATGGATTTTCCATGCGAGAAAAATTCCTTATTTGGTGACAAAACAGAGGCCTACATGAAAAGGGTGGAGGAATATAAGGCCACCTATAGAAGTAATTCTAAAGCAAAGCCTTCCACCTCTTATAGAGCCCAAAATAGGGGAGGCAGGGGTAGGTGATCCTTTCACAGACCTTTTTTCCAAGCACAGGCTTTGCAGGTCTACCAGCAGCCGAGAGGCTATTTCAGAGGGAGGGGTAGAAGGGCCCTGAGACAGGCTTCTCCCTCACCACAAATCCAGGCTCAGCCCATACAGAATCCCTGACAGGCTGGTACAGGCCGCTCCCCCACCACCATCACCACCACCGGTGGGGGGCAGATTGTCTCACTACCTCCAGGTTTGGCATGCCATCACCACAGACAAGTGGGTCCTGGAGGTAGTGAGCCAGGGGCTGTCACTTGGCTTCAAATCACTTCCCAAGCTGAGAGCAAGAACCTTTGCCCCAGTCACCTTTGCAGACAGAATCCTACTGGAGTCAGAGGTAAAACGCCTCTTAACAACCAAAGCAGTGGAACCAGTGCCCCTAAACCAAAGGGGCAAAGGCTTCTACTCCAGATACTTCCTTACCAAAAAGAAAAATTGGGACTGGCGACATATCCTAGACCAAGACTTCTGAACAAGCACATTCTGAAGCCAAAGTTCAAAATGCTGACTCTCTCAATAATCAAACCCACACTGCAAAAAGGAGATTGGTTAGCTTCCCTGGATTTAAGGGACACCTGTTTTCACATTCCTGTGAGATCAACTCACAGAAAGTACCTAAGGTTCAGCCTGGACTCAGGTCATTACCAATTCTCAGCACTCCCATTTGGTCTGACTTCTACACCAAGGGCATTCACGAAATGCCTAGCAGTGGTGGTTGAATACCTGAGAAAACAAGGTGCGACAGTCTTCCCCTACCTGGACGACTGGTTAGTTTTAGGCCAGTCCCTGCAACATGCAAGGCAGTCACTGGCACTCACAAAATCCACATCAGAATCCCTAGGTTTCCTCATAAATGAGCAGAAATTACAGCAAGAGCCAGTACAAGTGCTGGACTTCATTGGAGCAGAGCTGAACACCAGCTCGGGCAGAGCTTTCCTACTCCAGGACAGAGTGGACAGCATCCTACAGATTGCAAGATCTTCCCTTGTCAATCTTCACCATTCATTACTTACTGGGTGTTAGCCGGAGGCGCGCACCCGCCACGGGAGCTTTTTTTTTTAAAGTTTGCCTAACGGCACCGCCCTCAAGAGTGACGTCATGTGTCATGCGCGAGGGGCGTGGTCACGCGACCGACTCCTCCTCCAACTCAGTTCTGTTTCTCCCGCCCGCCGAGGCAGCACCTGTCCACGCATAGCGCTGGTAGTTGTAGCAGTTTCCGACTCCGGTTTTCCTGACACTCGACGCCGATACGGTAAGACTGTTCTTTTTCTTTCTTTCGGCGCCGGGTGTATTTCCTACTGTGTTTTAGTCTCGTTGGTTTCGCGTTATGTCCGGTTCTGAGCTAAGCGTTCAAGACGGGCCGCCGCCTTTGCTGCGCCGTGCTCCTGTGGCCGTATTCCTCCGCCCTCGGACCGGCATGACGCTTGGCTCGCGTGCTTGGGACCCAACCATGATATGGATTCGTGGCGACGCCTGTTTCTCGATGGACCTCCTTGCCTCAAGTCCGGCCGATTCAGCACCGGCAAGGCCCCGCCGACTGGGACGGCCGCCACGGGAATCTCAAGTAGATCTTTAGGCCCTTCCTCTGGTCCCCTCCCGGCCTATACGGTCCGAGGAGGAGGGGGGTCATCCTATCTTGCCGAGGAGGAGGCTCCTTCATGTGTTGAGCGTCAGCTCCTCCTGGGCCGCAGCGCCTGACACCGCCCGGCAGTCACCTCTTCGAGGTGCAGGCTCCCCGTGTCGAGGCCCTTGGCTTTGGGCTCGCTTGGTGGATGCGACGCGCCTGGCGGCGCTGTTGATCCCGGCACTGCTCATGTGCCGTGATCGAGCGCCGCTCGATCCCGCCGCTCGGGCGTGCCGTGATTGAGCTTTGGCTCGGGCGCTGCTTATGGTGCCGGTGGACATGGCGGCGCCGCTGACAGTGCCGCCCGCTTCTCCCGACGCTGCCGGGCGGCGCCGCATTTCCCTTCCCTCTCGGCGGTGCCGGGCCTGCCGGAGCCGCTGGGGTGTGGGGTTAGGCCTCTGCTGCCCGCGGGGGCGAAGGCGCCGCCTGGTACCGGGCCGCTTCGTGGGCCTCGGGACCCTGGGTGGCCAGCATCGAGGTCCTGCTGGTCTCATCCTCCTCGGAGGACGATGACTCAGATGTGACCCATCCTGGCGCCCCCTTCTTCGGGATCTGGGTCCTCGGTGGCTAGGTGTACCAGGCGGCGAGCGGCCCTCCCTCTGTCCCCTACTGCTGCCTCCTGAGGGTTCCTCGGCTGGGGTGGGCCGAGAGTCCCGGGGCAGACGGAGGACGGAGGGGAGGCTCTCCTGGAGGCTCGGTGACCAAGCACTCTGGTGCTGCTGCCTCTAGGGACAGGGGACGTTGCAGTCGAGGAGGAGGCCTCTCGAACCGAGGTTGAGGGCAGGCGGCCTGCTGCCCGTCTTCTTTGGCCACCCCAGGGGTGGCCAGGAGCCATATGTGCAGAGCCCGCCCCTCCCCCAGGGTTCTAGGGTGTCCTCCAGCGGCGCGCCAGTGACTGCCCTTCTGGATCCATGCAGTCCCGGGCTGTCGCAGGGGAGTTTCTCCCCAGGGTCTCTTCCAGGCTCCGCTTCCCCAGAGTTCCGTTCTGCGGCCTGGTCTGATATCCGGGATCCCTCCTACTAGGGCTCCTTTCCCCGGATTCCAGAGCCCTCGCAGAGAGCAGTTGCCTCCTCGGAGGTGCCCTCTCCCATCTCTCTGCCTCTCTCACCCCGCTCCCGGGCCATGTCGGTCCTACGGGTCCGTCATCCTGGGAGCAGTTCAGAGGTTCTGCAGCGGCCTTCCCCTCATATGTTAGATACATGCATGAGCGGGTCTTTCGACTCTCCCCACCGCCGCAGGAATCCTCTGAGCATTCCAGCTCCCCATCATCCTCGTCTCCCTCCTCTGAGGGAGAGGAACCCCCTGCTCATCTGTCCTCCGATGCTGATTTCACAGAATATCAGCGCTTCCTCGAGGATGGTGAGGGATCTCTGGATTTCATGTTCGAGAGACATCACTCAACGGGAGACGCTGCGGAATTCCTGGTGAATTCAGTGCCCAGCATCTGGTGGTACCTTCCTGGCCTATCCTCCAGGAGGCGCTCTATCCAGTCCTGGCAGTTCCCTCGCTCTTCCCCAGCCCCGCGGACTGCCAACATAGGTATTGTGCCCTCTGAGTCTCTAGGTTCCCTTCCCAACCTGTCCTCAGGTTTGGTATACCTGATACTCTCTGGGCGCGCTGCTCAGCGACGACCGCCCACTGGATTCGGACCTTCCAGTTCGACCGCTAGCTAAGAGTGTTCTCTTCTTCTTGTGCGAGTGTATTGCATCACATCAGGTCACCATGCTGCCTATAACCGCATTTGTGGTCGATGATGTCCCAGCTGCTGGCATCTATGCCTGACACGGAGCAAACCAGACAAGTCGCTGCCCCTCTCCGCGGGTAGGCCTGGAGCTGGCAAGACACCACGAGCAGTGGCATCTTATGACGCCAATGAGGTGGCTTCCAGTTGCTTGCGGGACAGCGATCTGCATCAGGTGGACGGCATGGCTTGCTTTTTCCAGGTTGTCACCCCTGGCCCGGTGAGGGTGATCCTCGCCCTCCGGGGACCTGCTTTTTTCTTCCAGAGCTAGGAGACTTTACAGGGCTCCTCCGCTCTCCTCGCCTTCGGGAGGCACCTCCTGGCTCTTCTCCCACTTAGGCTTTCTGAATAAGCCAGGGTCTTCTCCTCTGTTTTCTCACCAGCAGAAGGCTGGGGTCTTGTTCCCTCAGGGTATTACCTCTTCCTCCAGGGAAGAGGAGCTGGTATCATCTAGAAGTGAATGGTGAAGATTGACAAGGAAGATATGAAAATTACGTACTCACCGAATTCCTGATCTTCTCTTGTATCTTCACCATTCATTACTTACTCCCGCCCACCATCCCCTCAGTGGCCTCTTCCTGTGGCTCTCCACCTCCGCCTCCTTCCTCTCTCTGCAAAAAAAAAAATTTTCTTAAAACTAGGAAAATTGCTTAATTTTTCAAAAAAAAAATCCTTCTGGGGGTTTCTAATTTTCCAGAAAAATTAATTACTCTAAGATTCGTGGGCCATCTCGTGGATTGCATTGACGATCAGACTGCACAACTATCTCTTGCCGTTATCCTGACAAGATATCTCTGGGGTTTTGGCCTGGTTCAGGCTATTCAGTTGATCCTGCAATCCCGTGTTCCAGATATTGCCCTGGAATCAAACCCCCCCCTCTATTCTTGCCCTGCAGAGCAGAGGAACGGGCACGTCTGTTCCTTTTTTCTTTTAAAAAAAAAAAAAAAAAAAAGGGAAAAAATGCTGAGGGAACTCTTTTCGACTGCTATAGGCACCTTGGTTTTGGGGTCATGCAACCAACCTCAAATTTCTTCTGTAAAAAAAAAAAAAAAAGGAAAACAAACAAGAGGGGAAATGAGAAGGTAATCTCCCTTCTCGCTAGTTTGCAATTTGGTTTCTCCTTTTAAGTGTCCTCCTGGACAATTTTTACAGAAGAGCTGTGCTGACTATATTCAATCCCGCCAGCCTAAGCCTTGGCCAGTCTGTCTGAGTCCCATTTCTATGCTTAAAACGCCTGAAAGGCTTACATTTTCCTTTTCTAAGTCCCAGAGCAGCACTCTCCTGCTGTCTGGGGTTCCTTTTTCCCTCCTTGGGTGTCCTCGAATTCTAGGCCTGTCGCGCCAGGAACCCGAGGGGGGTATCAATAACAATGGCATGTTGAGGATAAGGACTATGCCCTCCAGAGTCTGTCTAGCGGGTTTGGTGAACCTTCTCTTGAGCTCTCATCTCCGGGATTCTTGCTTCCTCTTAGTCGAGCCTTCAGCTCTAAGCTAACTATGCTCGTTGGCATTCTGGTCCCTTCAACATCCCATCTCTCTCTTCTCTTCTTCTTCTTCTTCTATTTTCTCATCTCCTTACTTTATCTCCTCCTAGAGTCACCCAGGTAAGGAGGCCCTGCAGTCCCTAGGCTAGGATACTTATCTCCTCTGTCCTTCCTCCATCGGCTTATTCCTTTTCAGTTCATTCTTCCTTGCTTTGCTATCCTCGCTATCTTGCCTCGCTATCTATATTCTCTATTCTCACTTTTGCCTCTCCGGCTCACAGAACTGAGTTGGAGGAGGAGTCGGTCGCTCAACGGCCGCCTGCGAGATGACGATGACGCCACTCGAGGGTGCCGTCTAGGGCAAACTTTAAAAAAAAAAAAAAGCTCCCGTGGCCGGTGCGCGCCTCCGGCTAACACCCAGTAAGTAATGAATGGTGAAGATACAAGAGATCAGGAATTACGGTAGGTACGTAATTTTCATTTCCTTCATGCAGGGCAAGCCCGAGCCAGCCAGGGAATTCCTCAGGCTACTGGGACATATGGCAGCTGCCACCACAGTGGTGCCAGGTTCCAGATTCCAAATGAGAGACATACAGTTTCACTTGACACAGTACTGATCACAAAGGACAGACCCTCTGTCAAAACTGGTTCCAGTCACACACAGCCTACTGCAGGCACTTCAGTGGTGGCTGGACGAACACAACCTCAGTGTAGGTGTACCCTTTCTAAAGGAACAGCCCTTCCTAGTTCTCACAACAGATACTTCCCTTCTCGGTTGGGGGGCACACATGCTGGATCACACAGCAAGTTGGCACATGGTCTCCTCAAGAGTCCCTGTTGCACATAAATCTGCTGGAACTCAGGACAGTGTACCTGGCTCTATTGACGTTTGCCCCGCATCTGCAAAACAAGGTGGTGCAGGTCAGAACAGACAACACCACAACCATGTACTGTGCCAGCAAACAAGGAGGAACCAGGTCAGCCCCACTTTGCACAGAGGCAATGAAGCTGTGGTCCCTGGCATACTCCATACAGGTATCTCTATCAGCCATACACCTTCCAGGGAAGGACAACGTACTGGCAGATTCTCTCAGCAGGATAAGTCAGGACCACCACGAGTGGTCTCTGAACCCTCAGATACTCGGCGCAGTTTTCAAAAGGTGGGGCACTCCAGGTGTGGATCTTTTTTGCCTTTGCAGAAAATCACCAGTTGCCCCTGTAGTGCTGCAGGACCCCCTCACAAGGGTACAGTTCCCCTGGATGCAGTGACCCTAGATTTTTCAGGGAAGTTTGTGTATGCCTTCCCTCCTTTCCCAATGATATTCAGGACTCTACTGAAATTAAGGTCCCAACCAGCAACAGTAATACTGGTGGCACCAAACTGGGTGAGGCAGCACTGGTACTCACTTCTACTGACTCTTATCAGTGACCTACCCACTTCACTTGCCCAGGAGGCACAACCTGCTGACCTCCTCTCAGGGCAGGATCCTGTATCCCAACCTCAAATCACTGAGACTTAAGGCCTGGTTCTTGAGGACTTAGAGTTTGCTAACCTCAAGCTATCAGAACAAGTCCTGATGGTGCTTGGGGCTTCAGAAAGCCTTCCACTAGAAAAACATATTCCTCTAAGTGGAGGAGGTTCTCCATTTGGTGCTCAGGTAAGGGTACTTAACCCCTCCAGGACTGACCTTGCTGTTCTCCTGGATTATCTGACACACCTGCACTCATTAGGAATGAGGTCCTCGACCCTTAAGGTCCACCTGGCTTCAGTCTCCGCTTACCTGTCAGTTGGTAAGGAAAGGTCCATGGCCGCTTATCCAGTTTTCAGGAAATACTTTAAGGGCCTCAACCTCCTTCACCCTCCTCTGAGGGAACCTGTCCCAGCCTAGACTCTAAATATCTGCATTGCCAAGCTGATGGAGCCACAATTTGAACCTGTGGCAACTGCAGACCTGAAGTATGTCACCTGAAAAAACTGTGTTTCTGGTGGCTATCACCTCTGCCAGGAAGTGAGCTGCAAGCCCTCTGTACATCTCATTTCACAGGAATAAGGTGGTCCTCAGGACCAGTAGGAAATTTCTACCCAAAGTGGTATCTGATTTTCACTTGAATCAGTCTATGACTCTGCCTGTTTTCTTTACAGAGAACTCCAGTTCTCCAGAAAGGAAACTTCACTGCCTCGATGTAAAGAGGGCACTGAGCCATTACTTTGACAGAACCAAGGCATACAGACCAGGACAAACACAGCTCTTACTCACTTATGGTGGCGTGAGTAAAGGTAGAGCTGCCACAAAACGTACAGTTGCTCGCTGGATAGTGGCATGTATTCAGTTTTGTTATAGTAAAATGGGTAAGCAGGCACCCCTGGGCCTAATGGCACATTCCACCAGAGGTACAGCAGAGTCAGTGGCAGCTTCAAGAGATATTCCACTACTGGAAATCTGCAAAGCAGCTACATGGAAAACGGTGCACACCTTCACAAAGCACTACAGCCTGGAGCTACAATCCAGAAGTAATGCCAGGTTTGGCACAGCAGTTCTGCAGAACCTGTTCCCCAAATAGGTTTTCTGCCCAGCCTCCAAAGGTACTGCTTGGTAGTCTGCATCAGTTTAATCATAATGAGTGATTCCTGGGGTTAGGAAAAAAAAATTACTCACTGTAGTAATCTTGTTTCTTCAAAGGGATCACTCATTATGATTAAAGCACCCACCCTGCCTCCCCTACTAGAATCTTAAAAAAAGAAAGAAGTGGACCAAATATTTGTTCTGCATCTCTGCTTTAATGTTAAATAGGCCAGGTTAGAGACTCACCCTTTAAACCATTTGGTTTCCTTGTGGTCTCCTTTTAGGTCTGTCTCTTGGGGATTTTTGATCTGGGGGTGTGTTTTCTTGTTATGTAAAGATTAGCTAGGGTGTATTATACCCAGTTAGACTCCGTAAGAATCTGAAGCACTCAGAGTGCAGCAGTTGCCAGGGCAGCAATTTGAAATTGGCACGAGCCAATTAAGAGTTTCATCATTTGCATAGCATTCCATCTCTCCCGGCAGTTCAACACAGGAGGCTGACTGCATCAGTTTAATAATAATGAGTGATTCCTTTGAAGAAACAAGATTTCTATGGTGAGTAGTTTTTTTCTTTGCTGGGCTCCTTTAAGAAAAAACTGTCTGCATCTAATCTCACTGGCAACCTGTGACTGCTACTGCTAATTTGCTTTTACCTTGCTCCTACCATTTGCAATCTCTGTAATCTCTATTGATTAGTAAAATGTTATGCTTCATGTCCATTTCTTGGGCCTCTGGTCAAGATAACACTTTCTTGGGCTATCTACCCCTGCCTAAATTATTTATTTTTTCCTCCTATCTCCCTCCACCTCCTCTTCCCTTTTTTGGCCCGCCATCATTCCATGCCTCTTTCTTATCTACCACCTTAATACAGCTTCATCATCACCCCATTACCTACACCACCTCTTCCTCCCTACACTCCTCTGTTCCCCCCCAACCTCCTCCCCCTTTATTCCACTTTGACTACTGAATTGTTATTCCCTTTCCCACCTATCTATCCCCATCCTACCCCCCACCTCTGTTTGTCTTCTCCCTCCCTGCACTTTCCTCCTCCCTCCCCTGTCCCTCTCTACTGGTACGAGACATTCCTTCTTTCTTTGACTCAGACACAATCCAGTTATCTGCCTGTGCTGTTAGTTGTACAATTCTCCTTTTTAAACAAGCATCCTCATGTTATGTTGCCGTTACCTAGTGAAATGTTAGCCTTTGTTTTGACTCTGCACCCTGTACGTGCTTAGATTGTGTAACTATTGTTAGAATTTATGCCTGGAGACAGTTTTCAATTGTTTCTTGCTGAATCTGTGTCTGTGGAACATATCTGTATTCTTGTTTGTGTTATACTTGACGTGGAACCTATGAAAGAGTTTTCTGCTCAAAGGTGTTAATCAAAGATCTCAATAACAATAAATAAATAAAAGGTAACTTCAACAGAAGAGTTTTTTAATTGCAAGTGGCGGCTATCTTTAATGATTTGAATCAATTACAAAATTTGCTATAAAATAGAGAATAATGGATGGGTAGGTGGTTATAACAAGGATTTCTGTCTCCTAAAGCTGGTCTCTGGGCTCATAACTACTGGGAGGTCCTTCCTGGTAACCATGTGACAGGCAGGAAAAAAGATCTCTGCAAAGAGACTGGATCCTCCCCTCCATTTTCTGTAGTCCTCAGTTTACTTCCTGCCTGTCAAGAGGCAGGATCTCTGCAGGGGATCTGTCACCAGAGTGACAGAGCTGAAGACATCAAACTGTAAGTGCTGAATATATTTTCTTTATCAAGAGAGGCCAACATTCCCAGTAGCATCTACATCAAAGATCTGCCTTTCTTCTTTGTGGGGATCCCAATCTCAGCCGTGCATGCTGTACAGACTGGCCCCCCCATCCCTCCTCCCGAGTTTTTCTCCCAGCAGCTGAAGAGCCGCGCTTTCACCTTCTCGTCGACAGCCACTGCAGCTTTGGCCGTCGATGCTGCTCCTCGTTGACGAGCCTCCTGATCGATGGACATTGGGGAAGTCAGTCGGAGCGATCGTGCTTCACTAGCGGGGGACCTCAACGAACCAGCATGTCCACGGCAGTTACTTCGTGGCAAGGGCCACCACGAGGCAAGCGGGAAAGGAGGGGAAGGCAATACTCCCAGAGCGTCGATGAGCATTTTCCGCCTTTGGCTCGTTGATGAATTTTTAAGCCCTTGTCAATGAATTTTCAAGCCTTAACTGATCCAAAGACCCCTAGTTGATGGAACAGACCCTGCCTACAGGCATCAGGGTTATTAGGACGGCAGCATCCTTTTCAAAGGAACTGTTAAAGGGGACTTTAGGGGATTCTCCATCTAGGAGTGGAACAGAGCCACAGCTTAAATTCCTGACCCAGCACCTCGAGCACCATGTCTTCTACCAAAACAGACAAGCCCTCAAGGGACAGAAAGTGCCACAAATGCAGATCCCCCATGCTGGCAACCTTCGCGGGCTCACTCTGCGTAAAGTGTGATGGTGCCTTGGCCACAAAGTTTGAAGAGGCTGAGGAGGCATCGGTTTCTGAGTCACAGGAGCAGTATGTCATGGCAATGGGGCATGAACTGACCTCCACCTCAGAGGGGCAGCATTCCTCATCCAGAGATTTAGCACCAGACTTCATTGAAAAGGTCAGCAGGGCTTTCGCCCTCAAACTATCTTACTTTGACATACTGCCACAGTCACCAGATCACAGGAAAGCCACCTGGAAACGCACCCCCTCCCCATCCTCAGGCGAGGAGGGGCACCACTCCTCACGACATGGCAGAAGAAGGAAGAGGTGCAGATCCAGGAGTAGATCTAAAGATACCCACAAGGGGAAACAGCAAGACAGGTCCCCATCAGAGTCTAGTTATTCATCTCCAGAAGAGGGGGAAATCCTGGACGACAACTCCAACTGACAACTCACCATCCAGAAACTTTGACTTGGACGACCTAGATTTTTTCATCAAACAGGTGATGGACAGGGTTCGCCTGGGAACCTCCTCGCTGGAGCCTAAGCACTCAAAGCTGGTTTTCAGACTCGCATCAACCTCCAAACCAGCAACGACGTTCCCCATACCTCCAGCCATAGAGGATTTCTTAAGAGAAGAGTGGCAGGGGCCAGAGCGTATTTACCTTGTCCCCCGCTGCCTCACCAAGCTACTGAAATTTGATAAGAAGCACTCTGAGAAGTGACTAGACTGTCCCAGAATTGACCCGTTGATCTCCCACCTTACCGAAAAAAAGTTATTCCAGCAGAGGGTGGGGCCACCCTGCAGGTCCCAGTGGACAGGAAGGTGGACGCATCCCTCAAGAAAGCGTTCCAATTTCCTGCTTCCTCTCTCAAGGCAGCAATAGCAAACCTGTTTTCAGCATGAGTTGCACTTTCATGGGACACTGACCTGGCATTCCAGCTCGCTGATGAGTCAGACAAGAACAGGTCCACCCTGCAGCATCTTCAACTCATGGGGCTGGATTCTGCCTACTCGGCTGACGTATCGGAGGAGGCAGTCAGATGTGCAGCAAGAGCCATGTTTTACCAGAACTCAGCTCGTTGCAACCTATGGCTGCAGGCTTGGCAGGCGGATGCCTCTTTGAAGGTACACCTGGTGAATGTCCCTTACGAAGGAGGCCTCCTTTTTGGATCAGCTCTAAAGGATGCGGTCAAAGAATCAGGTGAAACGGCAAAAGTTCAAATACCACAACCACGGGGCAAGAATAGGTCCTGGTCGTCGGGATCCAGGCAGAATTTTCGAGCCCAAAATTATTCAAGGGGACAAAATAAAACATTTTCAGGCAGACGGAATTGGTTCTCCTCCCGCAACCAGCGCGGCTTCAGGGGAGGAAGAGGCGGCTCTGGGGATGCCGGTGGGGACACCAAGAAGTTGCAATGAGGATCCCCGGACCCATCCTTGAATAGGGGGCAGGCTTTCTAGTTTTTTTCGAGGAATGGGTCTGCACCACCATGGACAGTTGAGTTCTAGACATAGTTCATGAGGGTTACTTAGTAGAGTTCGAATCAAGGCCCTGCTACCCTATGTGATACCCTCGCCCTTATCCAACAATCAGAAAAAGAGAATGGTAACGCTACATGTGATCACAGACCTTCTCCAGGCCTGAGTGATCGAACCAGTTCCTATCGCAGAAAGGAACAGGGGTGTTTATTCTCTATTTTTCATAGTCCCAAAACGCTCAGGAGGATTGAAGCCTGTATTAGACCTAAAATTTCTTTTTTTTTTTTTTCCATTTTCTTTTTTCTACGCCTTCTAGCCGTCGGTAGCCTGCAACCTCAGCCTACTCATGCTTCCACCCCCCCCACATTGGCCTCGGGCCCCCCTTCTGATACCCCGTGGCTTACCCCCCACGGTGGGGCTGCAGCACTGGGGCCACATGCCACAGACGCCGGATTAGGTCGGGGCTGGCCTGGGGGCTAATTGAAGCTGTGATAGGCTTGGCTACTGGCTCTCGGCTTCCCCATTTTCCTTTTTCTGGGAGGCGGGACGTGTAATGACGGAAGCTGCCCCTGCCCCACCTCCAGTACGAACTGTTGATGTTGGCAGCCGAGCGACTTCCGCCTCCGCCCAGGGTCATGCAGGCTCGATCACATCCTGTCCCTCCCGGAGAAGGAGAGTAGTCCATAGGACGCCTATCCTTTCTCCGCCAGCCTTCCCAGCGATCCGGGTCCGCCTCGAACCCGGTCGCCGCGCCGCAAGCGGAAATCCCATCCTGCGCCGGCGGGCCGGCTTTAGACCTAAAATTTCTGAACGTCTTTGTCTGCCTCAGGACATCCAAGATGGAAACCTTTCATCCATCATCAGGGAAATCCATCAGGGGGAATTTTTGGCCTCAATAGATTTGCCGACAATTCCTCAGATTCAGAGTGGGGGAACGACACTTCCAATTCACAGTGCTCCCCTTCATCCTCACCACAGCCCCCAGGGTCTTCCCCAAGGTCCCAGTGACAGTGATTACTCACCTCAGACAACAAGGGATCCAGTTCTTTCCCTGTCTGGACGATATTCTGATCAAAGCCCCGCAGTTCGATCAAGCAACTCGAGCAGTGACGGTGGCCACCCAGTGCCTCTCCTCTCCTCTTTAGGGTTCATCATCAACCAGAAAAAGAGCTCGCTAATGTCATCCCACACCCTGACTCATTCAGTTGTGGACTTCAGAACACTACAGAACAAGGATTTTACCACGGAATCAAAGTTTAGGGACCTCAGGGCTCTTATCGCAAAGTTCAATCGGCCCAATGCCTGCCAGCTCGTACCATCATGCAGCTCATAGGGACAATGGTCTCCCTGGCAGACTCGGTTCCCTGGGCACTGATTCATATGCGTCCCCTCCAGTCGAGCCTCTTCCAGCAATGATCCCAGTCAAAGGACAAGCTGGGCTAGTCGATACAAATCTCTTGCCAGGTGAAAGCATCTCTTCATTGGTGGACTCGATTATCCAACATCATGAAGGGTCTCAAACTGGGCCATCCTCACCAGATGAGAATCACTACTGACGCCAGTCTTTGGGGCTGGGGAGCTCACCTGGATCAGCTCTTGACATAGGGCGGGTGGTCGCTGGCAGAGACACGCTACAGCATCAGTGTTCTGGAGATGCGTGCAGTCTGCCTGGCACTTCAAAGGTTCGAAGTACAGATCTCCAACCAAGATGTTTTCGTCCTCACAGACAATCGAACCACAGTGGCCTACATCAGTCGCCAGGGGGGCACAAAGAGCTCTCGGATGTTATAAGAAATCTTGCTGCTCTTCCAGTGGGCAGAGCACCACCTTGCAAGCCTGATGGCAGTGTACATTCCAGGTCAGGAGAACATCACGGCAGACTGGCTAAGTTGAAAGGACGTCCTTCCAGGAGAATGGGAACTGAAGGGTATTGCCTTCCTCCTCCGCACTGCACGATGGGGCCTCCCGCAGGTAGATCTTTTCGCTTACTGACAAAATTGCAAGGTTCCACAGTTCTGCTCTCTAACTGGGGAGGCGCTGGCCATAGCTCAGGACGCCTTCTTTATAAACTGGGTTCAATATGATCTCCTGTATGCCTTTCCACCAATACCACTAATCTCAAGGGTCCTGCACGAGATTTCCCTAGATCAAGCTGAGCTGATTCTAATATGCCCACGCTGGCCCCACCGGCCATGGTTCCCTTGATTGGTCCAAATATTGCTACAGCCTCCTCTAATCTTTCAAGCTAACCTGGACCTGCTGCACCAGGGACTGGTACTGCACCCCAGTCTGCACAATCTGTCCCTCTTGGGGTGGAGATTGAGCGGGAGACTCTCAAGGAGTTAGGTTATACTCCACCTGTCATTGAAATGATGATTCACTCACGATGTCCTTCGTCTTCCAAGGTCTACTACAGAGTATGGTGAAGATTTCTCTTCTGGTTACAATCCATCTCTGTACCAGACAACACGGTGTCTCTCCTTAGTAAACTACAATTTCTGCAGGACAGCTTTGACAAGGGCCTCCGTTGCCGGTCCAAGTTTCAGCCTTGGGGGCACTTCTGATGGCAGACTCAGGAGAATCCTTAGGTGCTCATCCTCACGTTAGACAATTCCTGAGAGCAGCATCACTGAAACGTCCTCCAATAAAGCCCATCGTCCCACCTTGGAGATGCAGCCTGGTCCTCAAAACCCTCACCAAGGGCCCCTTCGACTCCTTAAGGAAGCATACCTTCTCCACCTCACGATGAAGGGTGTTTTTCTTGCAGCCATCACCTCAGCTCGACGCATCAGTGAAATAGGAGCCCTCTCGTCCAAAGAGCCATACACTGTGTTTCATCAGGACTCAGTGGTCCTGCGAACAAATCCCTCTTTTCTGCCGAAGGTGATGTCTCCCTTCCACTGCAACCAAGAACTGAACCTTCCTTCCTTCTGTTCTCACCCTAAGAAAGAGGAGAGGGAATTTCACACTTGACCTGAGGAAGAGCACTCAAGCTTTATGTCAAGAAATCTGATTCCATACGCAAGACTTCAAGTTTGTTAATTCTCACTTCGGGACAGAATATGGGAAAAAAAAGCATCAAAAGACTCTGTTGAAAGATGGATTCGCTCCACCACATCCATTACTTATCAGAAGGCGGGATAGACCTGCCAGGCCCAGTGAGGGCCCACTCAACTTGAGCAATAGCTATGTCCTGGGCAGACTTCAGAGAAGCATCTCCAGCAGACTTATGCAGAGCGGTCACTTGGTCATCCATCCATACCTTTGCAGAGTTCTACAGATTTGATGTGTCTGCCTCCGCAGAGGTGTCCTTTGGCTGCCGGGTCCTTCAAGCAGTGGTGGACCTGTAAAAGACTACTGACATTCTTCCCACCCAGGAATCAAGGGGAGGAACTGTTTTAGTATATCTCAGTAGTTATGAGCCCGGAAACGAGCTTTAGGAGAGAGAAATAGAAATTTAAATACCTGTAAATTTTCTTTCTCCAACTGCTGGTCTCCAGGCTCCTTCCCTCCCAGTATGTGTGAAGATTGGCCACCTGGCCATAATGTTTAAAGTCGGCCCTTTCAGACCGCATGTTCGGATTAACATTTTCTTCTTCTTGTTTCCAAGTTGTGTATTACTTCAGGGGACAGCTGTTTTAGGAAAACCTGAGGGCTACAGGAGATGGAGGGGAGGATCCAGTTTCCCTGCAGAGATCTTTTTTCATGCCTGTCACATGGTTACCAGGAAGGACCTCCCAGTAGTTATGAGCCCAGAGACCAGCAGTTGGAGAAAGAAAATTTACAGGTATTTAAATTTCTATTTTACACCCCCCCCCCCCGAGGGGTGGGATGCCACATAAACCCCGAGAGCGAAGCTCAAGGGGTTTATTAGGCATCCCACCCTGTGGGTGTGTGTAAAATCTGAGTTTTACACACCTACCCGTCCTTTATTTTGTATAATTGCTGGGGATCATTTTTTCACTACAGCAGTTATACGAAATAAATGTATTTGTCTCGTGAGTCGAGCTGTGGACCATTGGTTTTTAGTGCGGTCTGTGGTGGTTCCTAAACAGAAGTTTTTTTTTTTTTTTTGTTGCAGTCCGATTACAGAAAGTTTTCTGTGCCCAGCAATAATTTTTTTTTTTTTTTCAAAACAAAAGAGAGAGAACTTAATGACTCACTTCTTCCGGCCGGGAAGTTTGCAGGAGGTGCTGAGGAGCAGTGATCGCGGAGAACAGGGCAGAAGTGGAAGATTGCGCTGGCATATAACTAGGGAAACTGGTATCGTTGTTATAACTAGCTGGTTATAACGATAGAATTATAGCCCGGTTTCTTATGGAAAAATGCTCACCAGTATTATAGTTGTTTTATAAATATCTCAGAAGACTAAAACTATACTGAGAAGCAATCTAAGACTGTCAAATACATTTTAAAAAAAAAAAAAAAAAGGTATATTTTTTTTTGCCGACTAACAAATACTGCTGCTTAAAATGACAATCACTGGCAAGTAAACCCGTCAAAATTTCCTTCTTTGAAAATGTGTACAATTCTTTTATTTACCTGCATTTATTTTTTTCAATTCTGTTTTTCCCCCAGTCACTTCTGGCCCAGAACTCCTTTGACCACAGCCAGCTCTACCTTCTCATCCATTGAGGCTCCTCCTTACTTTGGTTTCCCAAGATGTTTGAGCCACATATCACTGTGTTGCCATCTGAGCTTGAGCACCCTGAGGTGGGGGCCTGCTTTTTGCACCATGGCAGCTGCACCTTCTAGGTCTGGCCATCCACAGCGGAGGTGAAACCTGGGAAGTTCTCAGAAGCTCTAAGTAGAGAGCCGGAAGATGGATGTTGGGGGCAAGCAGGGTGTCATCTGTGCAGCCGGCAGCCATTTTTCCCTGTTTCTCCCTCCCTGGGGATTCTGCCTGCCTTGCAGTGATGCATGTAAGCTTACAGCTGCCCATGCCCCATCATTTCCAGCTACGGCAGCATTCCATCCCCTTTCTTACTGTATCCCAAGCCATGCTGCCACTCAGCTTTTGCTAAATGGCAGTCAAGCGGTGAGAGTTACAACCATCCCTTCCTGAAAGAAGAGAGCAGAGATCAGTCTCCCTTTCCCTGGCCGACCCTTGACGACTTGAGTTGCCAGGATAGTGAGCAGTGGTGCTACAGCTACACTACCAGGCCAGCCCTAATTATTATTATTAATTTTTTTTTTTATACTTTCTATTTTATCCCCCTTCCACCACAGTGCCTGCCTTCCCTCAGGGACTCCCAAAGCATTGTGCCTGCCGGGTCTCCGGGATATGAGCCCTTCATGAGTCCGCCCTGCCATCGCCCTCAGCTTAACCCCTGAGTGGGGTGGGAGGCCTACCCCCAAGCCTCCTGTCCATCATCCAAGTGTTGGCCAGACTCGTGCGACCCCTCTCTGGTCCTGGTCTCGTGATGCCGGGGCCCATCTCCATGCATCGCTGTGGGTGATTTTCTGCTTTTCCTGAGGAATGGTGGCATCCAACGTCAAGGCGTCCCTGCCGACGTCCACCGCTCCCAACCCTGACTGTTTTTGCACCGCACACTTGATGTACCTCAGCCCCAATTATTTTATTGTTTTACACAATTCATATTGTTGACTTCTTCTATTGCTCTGCACAGTTATTCCATATTAACCCTGCTCTGTGTGAAAATATTTCTCCTGAATCCTGCTGCACCCAAATCTGACCTTGGTCTCAGTGTAAACCTCTTGTTTTTTAATTTGATGCCAACTTGAACATATTACTGATGTTACTCCAAAAACAGCTGGTTCTCTCCCAGCTTTCCCCCTTTCTGAACTCCTCGTCCTTCTTTACTCCCTTCCACTCTGCGTATGCTAAGCAGGTTCACATCGCAATTTGAGACCCAAGAATTGGGAAATGTGAGACAGCTGCCAGCATGATTAGCAGTGCTTGCTAATCATTAGAAGCTGGCCATCCCCCTAATTATTTTAATTTTCTCTGGTGTCTAGTGGTGCCATCCCCTTTATTTTCCCTGGTATCTAGTGGTGCCCCTCACCCACCCTCCGAGAATCACGTCCCGTTATGCTTTCTTTTGCTATTCCTGGTGTCTAGTGGCACCCCCCTCCCCACAATCCAATCGCTGTCCTCCTTGTTTTTTATTTCCTCGGTGTCTAGTGGCACCCCCACCATCCGATCAGTGTCCCCATTAGGTTTTCTTTCCTTGGTGTCTAGTGGCACCTCCCCACACACACACACATTGCCGTCCTATCTAAAATAAAGAAAACGGTCCTCAATGTTTTTTTGTTTTTTTTTTTTAAACCTGCAAAAAAGAAAAACGGTCCCTCATTGATCCGACCTCCCCCCCCAAACACACCTCCCACTCAGCACCCCACACCCCCACTCATCTAAACAGGTCCCAGGTTCGAGATCCACTCTCCGATCGAAGACGCGTCTTGTGGCTGGAACCGGTGACTGCTATATGAGAAACTAAGGTAAATGTTGTTCAGTTTATTTTAACGGGGGTTTCAACTTATATTCATAACTCAGCTATTTGTGGATATTTTAACACCAACTTTTCAACATAGCTTTTTGTGGACCCCCCCACCAGTGAACAATATGACTGTCATTACACAACTCCTGACCGAAAGGCGATTTCATGGTCACTTGGCGAATTCACATTTAGGGTGGGATTTGAACATTTTCTGCCCTTGTTCACGAGGTGGGTTCATAAGAAGGCTATGTTGAAAATGTGGGGTCAAAATATATAAAAATGGCAAAGTTATGACAATTTGTTGCAGTTTCGCTACGCATGCTCGTAACTTTGGAAATGTTTAATATTTTTATAGTGTATGATAGAGTGTTGTTATGGATAGAAATACGTAACTAGAATGGAGTTGTTATGCTGCAGTAGCTATGTCATCACAGCTGTTATGCTGCACTAGCTATGTCACTACTGCAGCATAACAACTTGGAATGCTGCCACAAAATTGCTTTCCTCAATCCAGTTAAGCTGGAAGTTGCTGTTTTTTTTTTTTTTAAACTTGAACTTGCAGAAACATCTGCAGCACACTGTGTTAGTTAAAAAAAAAAAAAAAAAAAAAGAAAATGTTCACATGTCTATTCTATGTTGTCTTCTCCAGCTGGTTTTGTGTGATTTTCTATGCTGTGACTGCCCATACACTATAAAAGATTGTGTATGAGCAGTCATACACAAACAAGGAAATTCTTGTGTCTTGAGGTTCGCTTGGTAATGGAGTACCTCTCGAGGTCATCTGTTACCAAGGAAACCTCTCAATACAAGAATATCCTTGTTATGTATGACTGCTCATACACAATCCTCTGACACCAAATTTCCAACATAGCAATTTTTTTACACCAACTCAGGAACATGACAGCTGTCCTTTTTAAAATCTTGGCCAAACTGTCTTTTTGCACCTGTGGCATGCAGTGATGTTGAGGTGGTGCGAAATCACATTTTGGAGGGAAATTTTCAGTACTGGGTACACGAGTTGGGGTAATAGGAAAGCTATGCTGACAATTTGGTCAAAATGGCAAATACAATCTCAAAACTATGTATACAATGTCTATTTTATCAATATATACAATTGTAAGTAATAATTATATGGTTTAAAGTAAACATACCCATTTTAGAAAACTGCTAATCAAAATTGGCTGATTGCTAATCATTTTTCATTTTGATTAGTAAAGGCCGCTAATCAACTCTCCAGCAGTAATTTATGCCTTGACTCTGGGTTCAGAAAGTCTCATTCCACTGTCTCCTCCCACCTCTGGTTCAGTGATTCCTTCCTGAAGGATATAGACCTTGGTCTTTTGACCTGGCCAAAGTCTTCCACAGTCACCCATTCCACTCTTCTGAATGAACTGAGGTGCACTGGACTCTAATCACTTTGTTTAATGGTTCACCTCCAACTAGATGGTAGATCTCAAAGCTGTCCACATTCTTGAAGCCCTTCCTCCCAACTCTCAGTGTTTTGAGGTCTTCCACAAGGCTCTGTCCTTGGCTCTATCCTGTCCTCGGTTTTCCTCAGTGCATTTCCCAAAGAATTTATCCCTTGAAAAAATATATATATGTATGTATGTTGATGACACTTTGCTTTTTGTCTCTGGCCCTTCAGCATCTAAGCAGTAACATATGAGCATATATAGAATTACTGATAACATAATGAACTATAATGTGTACTTGATGGGGTAAATAACACATACATCTACGTACTTATAATTACTTTCAGGAATTCTATAAGATAATGAAATATATCAATAGTGTATTGAGAAAAACGGAACAGCATACCTAAGGTGTGGTCTCCTTAACATATATAATGGTTATGTGAGAAAGGGAGGTTCATAAATTGCATATAGAGATGATGGCAGTTTGTGCTATGAAAGACCTGGGGAGGGTAGAAATGTTGTGGAGCATTAGATTCTAATGCGCAGATGATGTGAACTTCATAAAGAATATATTTATCCAGTTCTGTTTAATTAACGCTGTAATAATGTGACAGTAACCAACAATGTTCCACTCTGATTTTTTTTTTTTTTTGTAGTGACAGTTTTCTTTTTAATTTTATTATGATTGTGCTATTAAAGTGATTATCCACTGGAAAAAAATTACCGTTGACAACAGCTGGAATCAAACCTTATGAGATTCTAAAACAGTTTGAATTTCTGGACATTTCATGCTGTCTTATTAAAGGGAACGTCCCCTAAACCTATTTTCTGTATACTTGTATAGTTTTGTAGGCCATGAACAATGATTCATTCTGTTGCAGACTTACAACCCTCTAATTTCATCCTAATTTAACTATAAAAGAGATGGCCTCATTTTGTCTTGCCGTGGTGTGTCTCCATTGCAGAGGTCATGACCCCACTCATGCAGGGCATTATGGGAGTTGATGATACGGATCTGCACAAGCCAGCAGAAGTTATACTATCATTTAGTTCTGTTACATGTCCTGTGAAGTCCCTGTATTCACTAAAAGCATTTGTTTTCTAACTCAGATACACTTCAAACCACAGAAAAGAGCAGGACTGTGCCTTGGAAAGTTTCATGGCCAGCATAAGACAAGAACATAGGGATTGCAGAGGACATCAACAGCACTGACTAATACAGTATAACTACTGCAGGCTTTAGCACCAAAACATCATAAAATTCCAGGATGCCTTACATGAGTCAGGTCGTTACCGTTGCAGTGGAGTTGAGCAGGTTTTCATACCAGGGCAGAACAGAGTGAAGCGATCTCATTTATATTTGCATTTGTTCATGCCTACAAACTACACAGGTATGCAGCAAATAGGCTGAGGGGAGTTTCACTTCAAAGACATCTGCATGAACACAGACTCTTCGACCCTTAGTCTGCATCCGCCTGCTTTTCCTGCCCTGAAGTTATTCTCCTTTATGACATCAGAACTGTCTCTATGACAACGTTATGGGCCCAATTCACAAAAGTGGATGCAAGGCTTGTGTCAAGCCTATGTCCACCCCGGTGCTGCACCAACCACTTCGGCGCACCATGCTCCCAGTTCATGGAGGTCACATGCCTTTGCAACATTTTACCCCGTTTACAGTGGCTTGCCTCAGACGTGTGACGCAGGCCCCGTATTAGGGGCGGCAGCGGCAGAGCAGCAAAAAGCTGGTCTAACATCGGGCTGTGGACACACTGGCTGTGAATTGTGTCCTACTGCCGGGAACCACCCCAAGTCCCATGCAGCCTGAGTTTGGCGCACCCAGGGTTTGCGCCGCCAGTCTAAACCTTCTGTGAATCGGACCCAATGACTTTATGGCAGATATAAGTACTGTGAACAGAACAATGGAACTGCAGCCATGTGGTTCTGCCGAGAGCTCAACAACCAAAAATACACAACACAGAAATGAAAAAACACACACACACACACACACACACACACACACACACTCTACTTATGGGTCAATAATTACACACCTATTGAGGGTGTTGTTCGGCATGAGGCACTTACGCGGAGTGCACAACACCTGAGAGAGGTATGTGGTTATTCCCCATAATCACACACCCTAGACTGCTTTACAGCACTTACAACAATGTATAGAAAAAGTCTACAAATAGAAATAAGATAGACACTTTTTGGCAGGTTTTAACCTTTTTTTATTGTTTTAACAGTGTGGTTTCACAGGTTGGAGGAATGGTCAGACATATGGCAACTTAGATTCAATGCAAAGAAGTGCAAAGTATTGCACCTGGGAAATAAAAATCCAGGAGAAGAGTACACAATAGCAGGGGAGGTACTAACAACAACAATAATGGAAAGGGATCTGGGTGTAGTCATATCAGATGACCTAAAGGTGGGTATGCAATGTGAGAAGTCAGTAGGGAAAGCTAGGGGATACTGGGATGCATAGGAGGGGCATCACAAGTAGAAAAGGGAAGTGGTTATCCCTCTATACAGACAGTTGGTGAGACCCCATCTGGAGTACTGTGTGCAGTTTTGGAGACCTCATCTATGCAAGGACATAGACAGGATGGAAGCAGTCCAGAGGAGGGCAACTAAAATGGTGCAGGGTCTACATCAGATACCATATGAAGAGAGACTGAGAGAGCTTAATATGTATACCCTTGATGAAAGGAGGGACAGGGGGGACATGATAGAAACTTTTAAGTACCTCAAGGGGAATCAACAAAGTCCAGGAGGGTAGCATCTTTCAGAAAAAGAGATGTGTAAGAAGAAGGGGGCACAATTTAAAGTTAGAGGGGGGACGGCTAAGGGGTAATGTGAGGAAATTATTTTTCACGGAGAGAGCGGTGGACGCATGGAACCGCCTTCCTGGAGAGGTTGTGGGGTCTAAAACAGTGGAGGAATGCAAACATGCATGGGACAGACATAAGGCAATTATAGTGGGGGGTTGCAGGAAATAGGCTGTTGGTTAACTAGAATCTGCAGCTTATCCAGTAGGTAGGGAAATGGGCAGACTGGGTGGGCCAAGTGGTCCTTATCTGCCGTCAAAGTCTATGTTTCTGTGTTTCCATGTTGAGACATAAAGTAGTCCCTAAGAGTAGCAATTTTATAACCTGTAAAGTACTAACAACATTATTTTTTTTTAAAGCTTCGAAATACTAATAAATTTGTTTATTTTTTAGTCATTTTGACTCACAGGTTAGCAGTTAACTGAATTTTTGAATACAGGTACACAGGAGCAGTTTCCTTTTACTCACTGACTGGGTCTCATTAGCACTGCTATGGCAAGCATGTAGGACGTTTCGTATTTAGCTGAAGTTCTGAACATGCGTACACAAGAGCACTTTCCATTTACCCGCTTGGTCTAATTATGACAACCACGGCAAGCAGTTCATGTAGGAAGTTTTTTTTTTTTAACGAAAACACTAGCATGGAGCACCACTCGGGGAGATCTGTAGTTTTTATCTTCTTGCCTTCGACCTATCTCATCAAAGCAACCACGGCAAGAAATCCATAGAGTTTTTTTAGTATTTTAACAGAAAACATCCCCAAAAAGAACAGGGACAGTAGTGTTTACAAGAGCAGCACTTGGGGAGAACATGGAATGTGGTAAACACGAAAACCTTTCGGTTTGAGTTCCTTGTGATAAACTGACAGATTTGACTCGCGGTGAAGTGATAGCTCCTGTCTGTAGTGATTCTCTGCTCACTGTATTATTATTACATTGTTTAAATGGCTGTAAGTAGTTCATGCATTTAATTATGGGTTAGTATTTACATGGCTCAGAGGTGATTTCAGCCAATCAAATCAGCTGAATTTTTCTGCACATAGTATAAATACTGATAAATACTGAGTTGTCTTAGTTTTGAATTTCACATAATTTGTACAGTGTAGTTTCTGTTTAGGGGTTTATACCCACTGTGAAGTGTTTTATGGTACACCTTATATACTGTAAAAGAGACAGTAAAAAATAAATTGTGTAGTATCTTCCATAGAATTGTGTCTAAAGAGGATGCTTTACATTTGAGAATGTTACAGTAAAATTGGAAACAAGATGTACGAAGATCTGACAGATGAGTAGACAGCAAGAAAGAAGAAAGGAAATCTGACAAACCCCGCAATAGACAGGTTTAGCAAGTAATAAATGGGGATAATTAATACTTTGAGCCTGTGTATAGTCTTTCTTTTTGAATTAGGGGAGGAGATAATGTGATTCCATCTACCCTGAGCTGCCCAAAGTAAGCAAAGCAGGCAGGAGCGCAGGCTCATGGCGCTGAAGCAGTGCGCAGCTGCGTGGGTAGCCAGGCCCTAGAGATACAAACACGAAAAGAAGAAGCTGCGCTCCTAATTTAGATTAGTTTGTCCAGAAATATGAGTGCAAGTCCACAACTTGATTAGCAAGGTGCAAAAACTTTATTTTGAGCATCAAATGCACATTTAGTGCAGCTTGAGGGCTTACAATATTTTAAAACGAAAATTGTTGAGGCCAAGACTTTGGTACCCCTTCAGCCCAGTACCCCAGTGCTTAGTTCGATTAGAGCTTGGTCAGGGGCTGGGACACTTAGCCGTAGGAGTATCAAAGTGTTGGCCGTGCCAGTTTTCAGTTTGAAATATTGTAAGCCGCCGGCCCGGTGGCGTAGAGGGTTGAGGTGCTGGCGCCATACCACGACCCACGCTGGCGACCCGGGTTCGGGAATGGACTCAGGGCACCGGGGGTCGGCAAGGGAGGAGAGGAGAGGATCGAGCATCCGGAGGACTGCTCTCCTCTCCTGGGGTGGGTTGTGGGAGTGCGTCGCTCTGCAGTGACCTCCAGTGGAGACTGGAGGTAACGCAGACATGCACAAGTGAGGGAACGGCACCAGAAAACGGAAACTGGCTCCGCACTCAACCGGATGACGGTTGGCTGGCAGTCCGATGCCATCAGTGTCCTGGGAGCAATCCGTCCCGCAGCAGTACCCTAGGGCCAAGTAGTGCCCTTGCCTGCCCCACAGGTGCCTCTCCCCTCAGAGGAGGGGGGCCCGCCCGGCGAAGGGTCACGTCCGGATTATCCTGGGGATGACAGCAAATATGAGGGATGGGGCATGGGAACAGGACGGATCGGAGGTGCCTTGGCACAGCCTGAAGGAGTGGCTGAGAGCGGTAGCATGTAGGGGGGAAAAAAAAAGAAATATCGTAAGTCTACAAGCTGCACAATGTTTGCATTTGTTGCACAAAATAAATTCTGTGCACTTTGCTAATCAAGTTGTTGACTTGAATTTGTGTTTTTTTTTTAACCAAGTAGCCTCAATGAAGAGTGCCGTTGGTTTTTGTGTTTGTCTTCTTAAAGTACTCTGGGGTATAACTCGGAGAGCGGGTGGCTAAATAGTGCCCTTCTAACTTGTGCAAGCTGTGCTAGGATATGTGCATTCCCCTGGCAAGAATGTTCTCTAAACCTTCGAGCTAGATCATCCTGAGAGCAAAGTGCGCAGGCAGGTCAAAAAGGTTGCCCTCCTGTAATTAATCAGAGAAGAACATTTTATCTGGTTCACTCTCTTCACCTGATAACAAAAGGGCTGTGTGAGACAGAAGAGTGCTGTTCCAGTCTCAGCTCCCGATTGCTCCGTGTCACTGATTTTGAGTGAAGGACTGTAAGCCTAGAGGAGATCCTAGTCCAAATTTCATCTCACCCACTGTTTTACAGTGTGGTCTTCCGAATGTCCATCTTGTCCTCCATACCCTCCACCCACTTCATATCAAAATTTCAAAACTCAGTTGGGCTGTGAGCATGTAATTTGGGGATGAATAAAGGCTGTGCGGCCCCCTCAAGTTAATCCTCCTGGCAGTCCTGCAGGGGTTCCTGGAGATTCTCTACTTGGTCATGAACTTATCCACGTTGATTTGAAATGTCCTGTTGTAGTTAAATTCTAATAAATTACCAACTAAAAAGATCCTTTTTTTGTTTCCCTAGTCCGGATGAAGTACCCCTGATGGTGTTGCGACAGAGAGAATCGAAATGGTTGGACATGTTTAACAACTGGGACAAATGGATGGCAAAGAGACACACAAAGGTGAGTAAGAATGTCGGCCTAGAAACTGATATCTGATAGATTAAACAGGTTGTACAGATGAACTTGGAGCGCTACAGGGTCTTCAAACTGATTTATAGGCCCCCATGGTCTTAAGGCAAACACGTTATACTTACTACTCTGTAATAGGGTATCCTGTGTAAGTGTGAATTCTTAGCAGAGTTTGATATAACTCATAGGATATTATTTTTTGAAAAAGCTGGTAAAACATTAAATCAGTACCTCCATGCCAGTCCGGTGGCGCAGAGGGTTGAGTAGCTGGCGCCTTACCTCGACCCATGCCGGCGACCCGGCTTCGGGAATGGACTCGGGGCACCGGGGGTCGACAGGGGAGGAGAGGATCGAGCATCCGGAGGGCTGCTCTCCTCTCCTTTCCTCTCCTGGGGTGGGCTCTGGGAGTGCGTCACTCTCCAGTGGAGACCAGGGGTCACGCAGAAGCAACGCAAGAAAGGGAACAGCACCAGAAAAATGGAAACTGGCTCCGCACTCAACCGGATGACAGTCGGCTGGCAGTCCGATGCCATCAGTGTCCCGGGAGCCATCCGTTCCTCAGCAGTACCCCAAGGCCAAGTAATGCACTTACCTGCCCCACAGGTGCCTCTCCCCTCGGAGGAGGGGGGCCCGCCCGGCGAATGGTTATGTCCAGGTTACCCTGGGGATGACTGCAAATGTGAGGGACTGGACACGGGAACAGGACTGATCTGAGGTGCCTTGGCACAGCCTGAAGGAGTGGCTGAGAGCGGTAGCACATAAGGGAAAAAAGATCAGTACCTCCAGTACAAAAACACCTTTGGTTGTTTAGGAGCAAAACGAACAGGGCAGACTAGATGGACCAGGAGGTCCTTTTCTGCCGAGAACTACTATGTAACTATGTAGATCATCTGATGGTGGGCATAGTAGCGTACTGTTTGTCTTATGGCCCATTATGTGACCGCTTAGAGGGAACTGGCGCACTGCAGCTTCACCTGGTGATATAGTTCTTGAGCTTCACTGCACTACAGATATAAATAGTAGCAGCTTGCGCTACTGTCACATGCTACCTAGACTTACAGAGGTTAGGATTGTAAAGGGGTTGATTATCCTTTGATCATTCATGATGGACACCATTTTAGCCCCTGCATGACACGGATACCCCCATGACTATGTTGCTAATGCATGGTCTCAGGTGACAGAAGAGAATGCTTATGTAGACACCCAGACTGACCGTTTACAGCGAGCCTTGGATGCAACATCATATGTTGGAGATCATACCGCAGAACTGAAAACCCAAACTGACAGTTACAGCTTATGGTGGCTAAGCATCATACTCTGGCCATTGTACTAGAGCAGGGGGCACCCAGATTGGCAGTTACAGGAAGCCTTGGCTGGAGTATTGTATGTCAGAGATTGTACCACAGGATGGGAACCCAGCTGCTGGTTACAGTGTGAGATGTGTAAGGAGGCATCATAGAGATCCCACTAAAGAACAGACCGCCCAGTTTGGTGACTACAGCGAATGGTGAACAGTACATCATACAGTATGTCAGAATTCCTACCACAGAGTATTACAAACGCCTCCTATAAAGGGCACAGATTAGTTCTTTCAAGTATGACCTCAGACTGTCATCTCTTGTAGCGCAACAAGACTGTAACTGGGTCAGGTTGCTTTAGCTGAAACTTTAAATGTTGTTGCAGTGTTTGAGAGGGCAGTGAATGTGTATGTGGCATTAGGAGTTTCTAATAGCTCTTTCAGTTCTCTGTACTCAGGAGAGCAAATAGTGAGGAGAAGTTGGCAGTGAGCCACTGATACCACAGCTTCAGCTCGCTCACTCACCGGGGGAGGCCAACAACGGAGCTGGGAATTCAGCTTGAAGCTTTTCTTCTTCACCTGTTCTCTTTTTGTTATAAAGTGTCATTTATTTTAAAATTGAGACAGGAAGAATTTGAGAGCATCGTTATTTGCAATGAGATCGTAGAAAGAAAAGACAAGATAAATAACAGAAATTGCAACATAAAGAGGATAGGAAAGTTGTTAAATTACCAGATGGCTGAGGTGTAACAAAGTTTGTGTATATAACTTAGTAAAAAAAATCTGTTTTAACTTGTGGTACATCCATGTGTAGAAATAACAACATTATCTCCACCCCAGCCCTGACATCATTCTGAATTCTTTATAAGTTAGAAATACATTAAAAATAGAACATAAATGGGAGTGGAGTCTCAATGTAATTTTAGGCCGCAACAGTGGAAAGCACTCCCAGTGAACTTTTTAGAAGTCACACACAAAAGAAGTTTTTTCAAATCGAAGTTTTTTATTGAGTGTGTGACTGAACAAAGCAGTAATGCGAGGAAGTGGGGCAGGCAACCCCTAGCGCCTCGGCTTACAGCCCTGGGGGTTTGTAGGAGCTCTGGAGCCAACCTGTTAAATACTCCATACTTAATTACATACAGCTGTAATCAAATTTAAGCTGGTTGGTAACAAAAATAACTCTGGTGCTTAAAAAGAACCAATATATAACATCATTTACCATCTTTTAACTGTTGTTTCCATAACATTTCTATAGTTACTGTAAACTAATTGTCATAGTACAATCCAGCTGGGCTCGCAGCTACCTCCATTTGTCGATGTAATTTTAGAAGCATCCTTCCAATGTTATAGCATCTGGAGTCCTCACTTTTCAGGGCTGAATAAATTGGTAGCTTGCCAGCCCAGGAAGAGCTGTATGATCCTGTATTTACTAAGAATACATGCAATAAAGCCTGACCAGTGGTGTGGTGGGCTAAGGCTTTCCATATCACACCCGGCGACCCGGGTTCGGGGATGGATTATCGTCACTTGGGGCCGGCTGGGGGAAGGAGGATTGAACATTCATAGGCTGCTTTCCTCCTAGAGGGGGCTGCATATACCCCTGCTTGGTTGGCACCTAGTGAAGGCTAGGCAGCATAGCAGCTGTCACCCAGATTGAAAGCCGGGTGCAGGTGTTGAGGTGTGCAGTGTCTTCATGTCGTAAGTGTGCTTCATTGCACTCCGTGCCAGCTCCAACCTGTGGGAGAAATGGGAGGAAAAGTATGTCCATTAGTGGATGGCACCGGTGTCC
The DNA here is from genome assembly GCA_016271365.2 of Neoceratodus forsteri. Classification (NCBI taxonomy): domain Eukaryota; kingdom Metazoa; phylum Chordata; order Ceratodontiformes; family Ceratodontidae; genus Neoceratodus; species Neoceratodus forsteri. The sequence goes on from JADMNL010000027.1 coordinate 2,755,625, forward strand.
CAGCTGGCTGCACTCCACCCACTGAGGTATCTTCTTGTCCATCGTGGTCAGGTGAGTAACTGGAGTAAGTCTCTGGCATGAGTGACAGAGCTGTGGGTCACCGGGCAGAAGGAACAGGAGGTAAAAAAAAAATTATGAAAAAAAAAGAAGAATGCGCATGACAGCAAAATACTTTCTAGGGGTGGGTGGGGGAGATAGACTAGTGAGTTCAGGCAAACAGAAGAAAATGTACACTGTACCTTGTGCTGTTGCTGACAGCATTGTAGACAGTGAAACAGGAGACTGAAGAGATGCAATTATAAGTAGGACTAATAAAACAGGTAAAACTCAATGACACTGTGCACCTACAAAGCATGTATGCTAGATCCCTTCTATACTGGGACCACCCGATGAAATCATAGGGCATGTCGATGGGTAGGGGAGCGTGGCATCCGTGCTTTGTAGGCACACTGTCACTGAGTTTACCTGCCTAACCCCATTCATTGAATTGTATCTCTGTTGTAAGTGTGTACTGACCTCTTCCATAGACCAGTGGGCTGTTGACCCAGTATACCCTTTAGGGACTTGTAACAGCACTGACTCTCTGTCTGTGAGGGGAAAGATGAGGTGTTGTCTGATCCCCAGTATCTCTCAGGCTAGGTGCTGCTTAGAAAGAAGTGATGATTGACCTGTCAACCTATACATGTACAGACTTCCCATCAGGCACCCACCTACACAGTACCCATATGTACAGAATTAACCAAAAACCAATGCACATTGTTACAGCCAACCCCCATATGCACACACCCTACCAAACAAACAACCTCCCAGTGTCACTGAGTTACTGCAAATGCCCATATCTGAGCACTCAACCAAACACCTACCACACCGCAGCAGCCAACTCTATATGTAAACACCCACCCTCCACTGTCTTTCACAGAGCTGCAAACAACCCCATATATACATTTCCAACCAAACACCCTCCTGCACTGCTACAACTGTATCCAGAATGTAAACACTCAAGCACTCTTCCATACTGCTACGGATGACCTCCTTCCTGTATGTACACAGCCCAACACACATCTGCCCACACTGCTACAACCAATCTCGATATGCGCCCAAGCCAACAGAACACCCTTCCATTTTGCTGCAACCAACCCCTATATGTACACACTCAACCAAATACCCTCTTACACTGCTGCAGCTAATCTCATGTATAAACACCAAAACACACCCTTCCACCCTGTACAACCCACTGTATGTACATAGCCAACCAAGCAACCCACCCACTTTGCTGCAGCCATCTCTCATATGTAAACACCCAACCAGCCAACCATCCTGCAAAATATTAGGCCCTGTCTACATTACTACCCAAAAATCTGTAACATTTCTAAAACAGTTCAAACAGGTAATGCTACAGTGCATCTGCATTACCTGTGAACCGTTATGGAAACCGTTAGTCTGTCCACACACCGGGCAAAGTGTGACCGTTACGGTCAGCTCCCTGTCCTACAGTGCAGTTCATGCTTCACTGAGGGCAATGCTGGAGCTACAGCTCCGCGTACACACTGCAGCCGGTAACGTTATGAGAGCGTACATTTAAACCATTGTTCAAACCACTTCATAAGTGGTTTCAACAACTGTTTTGAAAATGCTTCCTGTAACATTACCAGTGTGAACGCAAACCACTGCGGTAACGGTTTGGACCCTCTGTAACGTTAGAAGGGGGGTTTCTAGTGTAGTGTAGTGTGGACAGGGCCTTAATGTGAAATAGTGTGACCTAATCTCCTCCCAAATATCCTTGCTTTACTGGGAGATGTTTTCTCCCCAATTTCACTGTTTTTCATTTAGCGGGAGGGTATATTGGTCCAGTGGTACCTTTTCAGAAATGACCCAGACCTTGATGGGCAGTAAATATGGTGGACAATGTGGACAGCCAGGTTTAGAAGCAGTAAACATTGCATAGGGCGGCACAGTGTCTGTGCGGTAGGAGAATTCCACATTTTGGGCAGCAACGTTAAACTGCAGGATAATTTTTCACTGAATATTCCGTCTGCCTTTGCTCGGGATTTCCACTTTCTAGGCATGTGCACTTCATCAGTATTGGAGTTTTAGGTTTTGTGCCTACAGCCTTGTCTCCGATGTTCACTCCTTATGTTTTGTGTTTACCCACATACTGTGCTGTGGTGATGGTAGTGATCCTCTTTGAGGATATGTCTTTCATCAGGCCACACCTTTGGATCTATACCTATGTCAGTGCTAGGGCCACACAGATACTATGCAAGCCAGGGGCCACCCACTTTGACGTCACGCGCCAGTGTCTACATGAATGTGGGCTGCCCCTCCTCTCCTCGGCTCTTTTCCCACCATCAGTCAGACTCGTCAGACTTGCCATTGGAAACTGTGTTACAGAAAGTGACTTTTCATTTTTATCTTTAAACCTAAAGTAATCACTTTTATAGTGGTTTTCGGCAACCTGTATGCCTCCAAAACATCCATCAAAGCTTTTTCTGGATTGTGAGTGCAGAAAGAAAATCTACAAGGATAACACCTGCTAGGACTGTCTTACAGTGTGAAAGCCTGTGCGATCTGCCGGGGGTTCAACTCTGCTACCAGGTGACGCAGGAAGGGGACTTTGGAGAAATTCCTCCTTCAAAAGACCTTGGCAGCAGTGGAACAGCAGCTACAAGGAAAATCTGCACCGCTTGCTCTGTCGCCGAAATCACAGTGGTCGTGGCCCTGGGACAAATCTTGATTGGGGAGCCACAAATGCAAGCACTGTGATAAGGGCAAGGCTTCCCTGGCAAAATCCAGGTCACCTCAGCGGACTACAGGTATAACCCCATCTATGATACCATCTGCTTCGGTGGTGGCAACAACAACTGCCCCCGACCGTCTGCCAGACACCAAGGTCGGGGCTTGGCGTAGGTACTACTGGGCTGATTACAGCAGGTATGCTGCCATCATCTCTGGAGACTCAACCTCTGCCGTCGACTAGTGCGACCATGACCACTACTCTAAATGGCATCAGTGCACAGGCAGTACTCCTGTGTATATGTCTTTCTTTACCTGGACGACTGGTTAGTAAAAGCTCACTCCAGGGACCAATTATAGCAGACTTTAGCCTGAACCAGACAGATGTTCCATGCTCCGGGGAGACTGTCCTCATACCAATGTCTGTACTGACACCCTGCCAACACCTGCAGTACATGGGGCAGTCTTAGATATGGCCCAGGGTTCTGCATTTCTGCCCTTGGATGGAGCAGAATGACTGCACAAGTGGTACACGACAGCCATTATGTCTTAGCAAGGATGTTGCTATGTCTTATGGGCTTTATGGCAGCAGCCATTGTTGCAATACCACTGGCCAGGCTGCACATGTGGATCCCACAGTGGACTCTTGAGAGTCCAGTGGAACCAACTGACAGATGATCTGGAACAAGTGGTTCTAGTTACGCCTCCCTTGCGCAAAGCGCTCAAGTGGATGGAATGCAGCAACCTGCTCAAGGGCATCCCATTCTTGATTTCCTACCCCACATCAGATCCTCACCATGGATGCCCTGAGATCAGGATGGGGATCTCACCTGAGAATTCTTCAGACATAAGGCACGTAGACCCAGGTGGAGCACACTTTGTATATAAATGTCCTGGAAATGAGTCCCTATATGGGCTTCAAGCATTCCAATACCACTTGTCCCCAGATTCTCTGTTAATACAGATGGACAACATCCGTGTAATGCATTACCTCATCAAACAAAGGGGGACTTATTCTTACCCACTGTGCAGGGAAGCAGTGAGAGTTTGGCATTGGGCTCTGGAATGCAGTCTAGAACTGTCAGCAGTGCATGTTTAGGCGTCCAAAACGTCATGGCAGACAAGCTAAGCAGGTCACAGTCCAGGGTGCAGGAGTGGGAACTGCTGACCTTGGTGGTCGATAACCTGTTCACAAGATGGGGTCATCCAGCGTTGGACCTTTTTGTGTCCCCACACAACACAAGACTGCTGTGTTTTTGCTCGCTTGCTCCAGAGCTTTCCTGTGATCAGATCATTCTGTTCGTTCCAGAACATCTGACTGCATCAAGGCCTCCTGCCCCATGGAAATTCCTCCCAAGGGCAGTAGGGGCACAGGTTATTTTTCCAGCTACCCCTTCTCTCAGTACAGGGGTGCTTTCAGAGGGATGGGCAGAAGAGGCCGGAAGTGGCCACCTCTACCCAGCCAGCAGCTTTGCAGTCTAGGTCTGACGTTAGTGTGGGCAGACCTCATGTGTACCCAGGTGTCTAATCCTCTATCCCCAACACAGGTGTTACAGAGGGTCCCAGCCCACAAAATGGGGAAAGGGCCTCTACTCCAGGTATTTTCTGACACAAAAAGGCAACTGGGGAGTAACCACCTATCTTGCTGTTAAAACCCAAATTCAAGATGGTCATTCTGTTACTAATCATACAGTTCTTCCAGTAGGGAGACTGGTTAGCCTCCCTGGTCCTAAAGGGCCCCTTTTTTCCATAGTTTCACAGTCGCATGCTCACTGCGGCCTTCGGCCTTCCTCGGCCTCAAGCATCTTTACAAGGTGCCTGGCAACAGTAGCAGCACACATTCAGGAATCTGGGTATCTGTACTACACCTAACTCGCTGATTGGCTCATAGTGCCAAAGTCTCCTTGTCGGGTCAAGGAGCCCTTTTTCCCTTACAGGGCTCACTCTGGAGTCTCTGGGTTCCATGGTAAATCTAAACAAAGGCTCACTTGGGATCCTCCCAGCATCTAGGAAGGATTTGCCTTTCCCTTTGCAGGTGAGAATTCAAGCTGTCCCTCCGTAGCTAATTTCTTCATCCCAGGACAGCAAGACCAGCAGCAGGTTGCATCATTAACCCTCACTTGTTTAGTATATGATGCGGTCCTGAGCAGATCACGTAACTTTGACATTTTCTCAGGCTATTGGGACACAAGACTTCTATGCCTGCAGTGGTCCCAGGGTTCAGATACAGGATACGACACCCCCAAAGCCCCTTTTAGCTTGCTGGTCTCAAAAAGCACACCTTTATCACAGCTAAGACCTCTGACATAGCAGTGCCTCAGATATCTCCCTCCCTCCTTTCTGTGGTGGGGAGCGCATCTGTACAGTGCCTCAGTAAGTGGCACCTAGGCTTTCCCATGAGTCACAGGTACTGTACACATAGATATTTTGGAACCCAGAGCAATCTTTCTAGCTCTCAAAGTAGTTGCTCTTGTCATAAAGGACAGATAGTACAATGTCAAACAGACAGCACTGCAGCGTCTCTCACAAACAAGCAGAGTGGACTAGATCAGAAATATTCTGCTCGTAGGCTCTATAAATCTGGTCTCTCGCCTTCTCCCTTGGAGTCAGCCTTTCAGCTATTCAGACAACATGAAGTCTGGCTGTATTCTGACAATTCCCTTCTAATTTCTTTGATGCCCCCTCTGGTGGTAACCCTCCTGCAACTACTCCTTTCCTACACCCTGTCCCACAATTCTACTTCAAGGAGATCCCAGTGCATGAAGCCAGAGCCTATATTCGGAAGGCCATTCACAATGCAGGCTACAGTGGTGACTCCCTTGACCTGAAGTTGTTAGCACTTGTCCTTGAAGAAGTCCTTGAATCCCTGACAAAGGTCCTCAACCTATCACTAAGGATGTCCCAGTTCCCATCTCGCTGGAAACAGGTGACCATCACACCGGTACACAAAAGTGGAGACAAATCACTGCACTCCAACTACAGACCTATCTCCATCCTCCCTCCATTGTCTAAGGCCCTGGAGCGCATTGCCTCAGACCAACTAGTCAAGTACCTGGAAAAATATGACATCCAGTGTCCTGAGCAGCATGGTTTCCGAATAGGGCACAGTACCACCACTGCACTATTAGAATTCACGAGCTTCATCCATACCACGCTCGATCAAGGAAACTGTAGGGGCAGTATTCATCGACCTTACAAAAGCCTTTGATACTGTAAACCACCCACTCCTACTCAAGCAATTATCAAGAATTCGGCTGTCCAATGAAGTGCTGCTCTGGTTTTCAAGCTACCTTGGGGAGAGGGTCCAGCGGGTTAGGATTGCCGGTGTCACCTCGGAAGAAAAGCCAGTCCTTTCAGGGGTCCATCCTGGGGCCACTACTCTTCAGCCTCTTCCTCAACGACCTTCCCAGTGTCTGCCACCAGAAATTACTGCTCTACGCCGACGATGCAGTCATGTTCACTAACCACCAAAACGCAGAGCTCCTCGAGAAACAATTACAGCTTGAATTCATGCGCATCGATGAATGGTTCAAGTCACACAAACTGGTCATGAACTACAGCAAAACAAAGGTTATGACCTTCTACAACACCAGGAGCAAGTACAAATCCCATGACCTTACCATCCTAAACCAAACAGGGACCTTACTTGAACACATTCCTGATTTTAAATACCTAGGTGTCACATTGGACAGCTCACTCTCCTACCATCGGCACATAGATTCTGTCGCCAAAGCCACCAGCATCCGTATAGGCCTGCTCTACATGCACAAACACTGCATGACTCCTGACACTCTCCGGTTGGCTATCAACAGCTCTGTCTCCTCCATCATCGAATACGGGCTAGCAATTTATGGCTCTGCCTCCGCAGAATTACAGTTGCACTCAACAAAGCATGCAGGCTGCTAACTGGGGCTGACCGACTTACACACACTTGTGACCTGTACACTTGGACAGGATGGCTTCCTCTCATCAGCCGGATACAGTATCAAACCTGCCTCTTAGCCAAAAAAGTTCTCCTTGGGGTCATGCCCCCGGGCATTGAAAAGCTCCTCATTGACCACCACAGCACCCAGTGAACTAGAAGTTCACAACAACTAACCTTCCTTGTCCCCAGATGCCGGACTACCATGGGCCAAAGGGCCTTTGCCCACAGAGCACCACAGTGGTACAATACTCTCAACAAAGAAACTCTTACTGCTGCTGCTCTTGGCCCTTTTAAGAGACAGCTCCAACTTCATCTCATTTCAACTAGTCATTGTGACTGCCTCACTTAATCAGGGGCCCACCGCTCACTGCCCTCCACTTCAGTCTTGACAGCTACCTCTCCCCGCCTTGCCCCTTCTACCTGCCTACCCCTTGCCCCTCTCCTTTCCTCCTCCCCGGCATTTCCTGACTTTTATCCTCCTCCCTCCCTTTAGGCTCTTACCTCACCCTCTACCCTCCGACAATGGCCTTCCTGCCTGCATACCCCCTTCCCTCTCACCTGCAGTGCTTATTTCTAAGATTGCCCTTGGCTGGTATGTCATGCTACCTAACATTTGGCACATTTTGAATTACTGGAATTTCCTATGCCTCAGTCTCTTACTTCTTTTTATTATGTAACTATGTATTATTATGTTGACCTTCATATTTAAATATACCCCCCATTCCTTCGACGTGGAACCTTTGTAAATGAGCAGTTCCTGCTCAGAGGTATTTGTAATCCTAGATGTCAATAAAATAAATAAAATAAATAAAAATTACAGTTAGCTCCAGCACTTGAACTGCCCCAGAAAGTGAAGGGTTAAAATTCTATGCCAGGCATAGAACGCTGGGCTCGAGCTCAGTTGAAAACTCTGTCTGTAGTACTTTGAAACCAAACGCTCTGATTCTTTACTCCGCCTCACTGAACAGTCGCTCCGGAGATTTCTCCTTCTGCTTGGTTCAAAGTCGGTTAAAGTTGTCAGTTTTAGTCCGCAATAAGTTCCGTTTGTCGGTTCAAGACTCTGTCTGTGGTACTGTAAGTACTTAGGATAGTTATTGTGTGGAAATTGTAAAACTATTTTTTTGGTCGGTTCGGCTGAACCGATCCTTTAGAAAAATCTTTTGTGGAAAAGTTTAGTATGTGGTTACCGGTCCGTATCGGTTTTAAAAAAACATGAATTGAACGTTACTTTTCTTTTTTAATTTATTATTTTCCTCCCAAGACGCCTGCCACCCGGTACTTTCGGCCTGGTCACGGGCCACAGACTTTCACTCCTCAAATCGGCCGCGAGCCCTCTGATACCCCATGGCTTTTTCCCCATGGTGGGGCTGTGGCATTCCCCCTACATGCTGCAGTCTTCGGGATAGGTTGGAGGGCTGGCCTGAGTAGCTGATTGAAGCAGTGGCGGGCTTCATTAAAGCGGCTGGCAGTTGTCCGTTTTTCTGGGGGAGGCGGTGTGCAATGATGTCCGACATCACGCGCCTCCTATGTCATGCTGGTGCTGGTGGCTGTGTGACTCCCGGCCTCCGCCAAGTCGCTCGCTGCTCGGGCACTCCCGGAGAGGAGAGCAGTCCTTGGGATGCTCTATCCCTCTCCCTGGCCTGCCCTCAGTGACCCTGGTCCGTTCCCGAACCGGGTCGCTGGCGTCGCATCTAATCCAACCACTGTGCGCCAGGGCGGCTCCTTGAATGTTTTTCAATACCGTAACACGGTGAGAAACCGATAGGGAGTTTGCCTGGCGGTTGCCGTATAAAGGTAAGTTTTATTCGGTTGGCCATGTCAGAAACTCAAGAAAAAAAAATGGGCCACTGGGTTTCAACACTGCAGTGTGTGGAGATCTTTGCTAAGGCCGATCCCCACCACTTGTGTTTATTGGCTGGGGTTTGACCACCTCGATTCAGACTGCCAAATTTGCAAGAATTTCCCTAAGTCTACTTTGGATAAAAGGTTAGGTAGACTTAGGGATAAGGAGGCCGAGAAGTCCGCTGACCCGGAAGGCCATCCCGGTTCGGTTCCTACCGAACCAGAAAGAGTGCCCTCTGACCAGGGTGATACTTCTTCAGGCAAGAGGAGAGCCGATCCTGAGGGATCGGTTCCTACTAAAAGAAAGCGCAAGGATAAATCGGCCAGTTCGGATCCAGACCTTCATGTTCCGACTGCCGAAGAGATAGCCAAAGTGATTCGGATTGTTGAATCGCTTCGGTTCCGACCGATCCGGCGCCTTCTGGCAGGGGTTCGGTTCGGTCGGTTCCCTCGGTTCAGTATTATTCCCCTGAAGATTTTTACGAACCGGAGTTTGATGAGGAGGGGGATTTTGAAGAGGATGATTATGATGATAAAAGCCTGAATGTGCCTGTGGAACCGGACATCTCTCCAGACAGACCTTCTGGTGTTTCCCCTCCTAGGCTTTCTGAGTCCCCTTCCCACTTTCTGTTTTACAGAAAAGTGGCTGAAACCCTCCAGCTTCCTATGGAGGAGGCTGTGGAGGATCAGGAGGAGCCTGATTTTGTTGAGATGATGGACATTCTAGAGTCTAAGAGACTGTCTGTTCCCCTCCATAAGTCCTTTGGGAAACAGGGGCCAAAAATTCTAAGGTCTCCTAACTCTATACCACCTGTTGACAGGAGGAATGGACAAGAGGTATACCTTATCAGGCTCAGATACAGAGTTTTTCTATCAGCAATGCAGCCATGTTGGGGTAGTGCAGGCTGCAGTCTGTGACAAGGCAAACATTCCCTTGGCTTCACACCCCCCAGACAAAGACTCCAGGAAGATAGATGCCATGGCAAAGAAGCAGTACATGGCATCATCTTTGGGACTCAGGCAGGCTAACTATATGGCCTATACAGCCAGGTACCAAAAGTCCAGGTGGGACACTGTACTGGCACTGGCTAAACAGGCTTCCCCCAGCTAGTCAAGGAGCTGGAAGGGGTGGCGGCTGATGGGATCAAAGGTGTAATTTCATGCTGCTGTGGACTCCAATGATGTGTCATCAAGAATCATGGCTACTTCTGTGGCTCTTCGGAGAATGGCTTGGCTCAGATGTACTAGCCTTTCGCAGGACACCCAGGCTAAGGCCATGGATTTCCCTGTGGTGGGTAATTCTCTGTTTGGGGAGCAGACAGAAAATTACATGAAGAAAATGGATGAGTACAGGACCACTTATAGGAGTGCCCAGGCCAAGGAGAGGCAGGCGACTCCTCAAAGCAGCAAGCTAGGGGCAGGGACAGGCCTTTTCACAGGCCTTTCTACCAAGTGCAGGCCTCTTCTTCCTTTTCTCAGAGGGGGTTCTTCAGAGGGAGAGGCAGAAGGGGGATGAGCAGGGCTGCATCCACCCCTCAGCCTAAGGCTCCTGCCAAGCAGACACTCTGATGTGTCAGCCCGGGTCGTCTCCCCCATTCCGGTAGGCGGCAGGCTGGCTTACTTTGTCCAGGACTGATGTCTGTTACCTCAGACAAGTGGGTCCTATAGGTGGTAAGCCAGGGGCTGGTTCTCAGTTTCAAATATTTTCCGAAACTGAGACCCAGATCCTTTCCACCTGCAAATACATCAGAAACCCTTGCTGTAGAGGCAGAGGTTGCCTCTCTACTGGCCTTAAGAGCCATAGAGAGAGTTCCTACCCCATACAGGGGCAAAGGTCTGTACTCCAGGTACTTCCTTACCCCAAAAAAGACAGGAGTGGGCACCCATCCTAGATCTAAGATACCTAAACAAGCACCTACTAAAACCAAAATTAAAAATGGTGACTCTGGGAACAATTCTTCCCTCTCTGAGGCCAGGAGACTGCTAGCCTCCTGGACTTCAAGGATGCCTATTTTCGCATTCCCATCAGGTGCTCCCACAGAAAGTACCTCAGGTTCGGATTGCTCTCAGGCCATTACCAGTTCACAGCAATGCCCTTTGGCCTAACTTCAGCTCCAAGGGTGTTCACAAAGTGCCTAGCAGTAGTGGTGGCCTTTTTAAGAAGAAAAAGGATTTCTATCTTTCCATACCTGGACGATTGGCTCCTTGTGGGCCAGTCCCCAGACCAAGTCAAGTATGATCTACAGGTCACCCAGCAAGTTCTCACTTCCCTGGGGTTCCTTCTCAATCTTCCCAAGTCAGTTCTCGAGCCAGTACAGCTCCTCACTTTTATAGGAGCAGAGCTGGACATGCTCACGGCAAGAGCTTTCCTTCCTCTGGAAAGGGCAACAGCATCTCTCAGCTGGTCTCTTCCTTCCTCCCTCTGGTTTCTTGACCAGTAAGGCATTTTCTTCAGCTGTTGGGCCACATGGCAGCTTCCACGGCAGTGGTCCAAGGGGCCAGGTTTCAGATGAGGGACATTCAGTTCATCTGAGGACCTTTTGGTCCCAAAGGAAAGATCCTCTTACCAAACTAGTTCCCGTTACTCAGACCTTAATTCAGGCCCTTCAGTGGTGGCAGGAGCTGGACAATCTGAGGCAAGGTGTTCCATTTGTCACTCAGATTCACTCTGTGGTTCTTACCACAGATGCTTCCCTTTTGGGGTGGGGAGCCCATCAAGCTTTCTCTCAGTCAGTACAGAACAAGGTGGTTCAGGTCAGGACAGACAACACTACCACCATGTGGTACATCAACAAGCAGGGAGGCACTCGGTCCACGGCCTTGTGCACGGAGGCCATGAAAATATGATCCCTGGCTTATTTCCTACAAACCTCTGTGGTAGCAGTACACCTCCCAGGAAAGGACAATGTGCTAGCAGATGCATTGAGCAGGATTTCCCAGGGCCATCACGAATGGTCTCTGGATCCTTTGGTGGTGAAAGTGATTTTCTCAAGGTGGGCACTCCAGAGATAGATCTCTTTGCAGCCGCAGACAATCATCAGCTTCCTCTGTTTTGTTGCAGACCCCCAGTCTTGGGCTCAGTCCCTCTGGATGCTCTGATTTTGAACTGAGAAGGGAAATTTCTTTATGCCTTCCCTCTACTGTTCAGGGTTCTAGTCAAGGTAAGGTCACAACCTTGCAAAGTGATTCTGATTGCTCCAGACTGGGCCAGGCAGCCTTGGTACCCCTTGTTGCTGTCCCTAGCAGTCCATCTTCCCCTGTCTCTTCCCAGGAATTACAACCTGTTGACCTCCTCTCAGGGGAGGATTTGGTACCCCAGTCTTCGGTCACTCAATCTGAAGGCATGGCTCTTGAAGAGTTAGAGTATGCAGACTTGCATCTTTCCAAAGGGGTTCTGGATATTCTCAAAGCTTCTCGAAAGCCTGCCACCAGAAAAACTTACAACTACAAATGGAAAAGGTTCAGCATTTGGTGTTCCAAGAAGCATATATCCCCAGACACTGCTGAGTTGTTTACAGTTCTGGATTATATGGTTCACCTTAATGGCCTAGGCCTCAAACCAGCTACTCTAAGTTCATTTGTCAGCTGTTTCTGCTTTCCTGTCAGTGGGGAAGTCTTCCTCTCTGTCATCTCACCCTGTATTTTGTAAATTTTTCAAAGGATTGTTTTATACCAGTCCCCCTTTTAGGGACCGTGCTCCTGCCTGGGATTTGAATATTTGCATTACTCAGCTTATGCAACCCCCCTTTGAGCCTATGTCCTCAACAGAGCTCAAGTACTTGACTTGGAAAACTGTGTTTTGGGTTGCTGTTACCTCTGCCAGACGTATCAGTGAATTGCAAGCCCTATCAGTTGAGCCTGACTTCATTTCATTCCATATAGATAAGGTGGTCCTTAGAACCAATAGAAGGTTCTTACCCAAAGTGGTTTCTGATTTCCACGTAAACCAATCTTTGTCTCTTCCTGTGTTCTTCACTGATCATACCTCCTCAGGAGAGCGGAAGGCTACACAGTTTAGATGTTAAAAGGGCCCTTAGTTACTACATAGAACGTACAAAGGGTCACAGATTTGACTCCCTCCTGTTGTTCCTCACTTATGGGGAAGTAGGTAAGGGCAAACCTGCTTCCAAGAGAACCATTGCCAGGTGGATTGTGTCCTGTATCTAATTCTGCTATGAGAAACTGGGAAAAATTTCACCCTCAGGCCTGAGGGCTTATTCCACTAGGGCTACAGCTGCATCTTTGGCTGCAGCCAGGGATATTCCTTTGTTAGAAATTTGCCAAGTAGCCACCTGGAAAACAGTTCATACCTTCACCAAGCATTACTCTCTGGATATCCAGGCTAGGAGTGATGCTAGGTTTGGCACAGCAGTACTTCAGAGCCTATTCCCAAAGTAGGTTCTGTCCCTCCTCCTTGGAGGTACTGCTTGGTAGTCTGCAGTTGTCGGAATACAGCAAGACTTCATGTTGTTTGAAGAAAAAATTACTCACCTTAGTAATTATGTTTCTTCTAATGGAGTCTTGCTGCATTCTGACCTGCCTCCCCTCTCAGAACCTGTTTTGGGAAGTGGGTGGGCAGGTGCAGTGTTGCACCCCAGGGGTGTCTTCAGCCCACTTTCTGTTGTGTTGGGTGCTTTGTGTTTGATTAGTTAAGAATTTTTATGCTTTATTGCCTGGTTCTTGGTCTTTGGGTTTCCTGACTTGAGTCTTTTAGGAATCTAAAGCCTTTGTTGCCAGTTGGCTAGTAGGAATTTTACAATTTCCACATTATCTAGTCAGTGAGTTTTAGCTCGTAAGAATCTGATGGTTTGGTTTCAAAGTACTGCAGACAGAGTTTTCAACCGAGCTCGAGCCCAACGTTCTATGCCTGGCATAGAATTTTAACCCTTCACTCTCCGGGGCAGTTCAAGTGCTGGAGCTAACTGCAATTGTCAGAATACAGCAAGACTCCATTAGTAGAAACATAATTACTAAAGTGAGTAATTTTTTCTTCCCTCCCAGGCAAACACAATACTCTGGCAGATGCTCTAAGTCACATCAGTCAAGGCCAGAGTGAATGGACTCTGAACAATTAAATACTAGCCACAGTGCTCAGGCGGTGGACACTCTAGAAGTGGATCTGTTTGCCTCTTCCTTCAGCTTCCAGCTTTCTCCGTTATGGTGCAGGCCCCAGTCCAGGGATCGCGCCCCTGGGTGCCTTGAGCCTGGTCTGGTCAGGGAGGTCCCTATGTGCATCCCTCCTTTTTCCCCTGATTCTCATGGTATTTCTGAAACTCATACAACAGCCTGCATCAGTGATTCTGGTGGCTCCGGATCAGTCCAGTCATGCCTAATACCCTCTCCTTCCCGCACTTTCCTGCAGCAGGCCCAACCACCTGCTGCTGTCTCACTCTGCTGACCCTCTTCAGACAGGAGTGCATTATCCAGACATACACTCTCTTCACCTCAAGGCCTGGTTCTTAAGGAGTTAAGAGTCCCATCTTCTCAGTTCTCTGAACTAACACAAAGAAGGGACGTATGCAACCAAATGGAAACAGTTTCCCCTCTGGTGCAAGAGCAAAATGGGCCAACCCTCTTATAGCAGCAGATCCTCAGCTGCTGGATTACCTAGTACATCTGCTGGCGTCCAACTTGAAACCCTCTTCCCTCAAGCTATGCCTGACAGCGATTTCGTCCTTTTCTTCAGTGCCCTGTGCACTGAGCCTAATTTCATCATTCGTTACAATAATAAAACTGAGCTCTGGATGAATAGTAGTAAGTTTCTGCCTAAGGTGGTTTCAGACTCCTATCTAAAACCAATTCAGTACTCTGCCTGTCTGCTTTACTGAGAATTCCACTCTTAGTGAGCAAAAAGCTCTTTAGCTTGTATGTTTAAAGAGCTCTCTTTTACTATCCAGAGCATACTAGGCAGTCCAGAGACTTCCTCTCAGTTGTTCCTCACCTACAGGAATGTAGGCGGAGGAACACCAGCTATCAAAAGAGTTTTTTCCTGCTGGCTGGTCTCTCATTTAGATTCTGCTATGAAAGAAAACTGATCATCAACCTCCTGTGGGGCTCAGGGCCCACTGCACCAGGGGCACTGTGGCCTCTGAGGCAGCAGTAAGGGACTTACCCCTTCTGGATGACTGCAAAGCAGCTACCTGGACATCGGTGCACACCTGCCTGATGCACCATAGTTTGGATGTGCAAACCAGATCTGATGCCAAATTTGGCAGGGCAGTTCTTCAGAGCCTCTTTCCTAAGTAGGTTCTCTGCCCGCCTCCCACTTGGTACTGCCTGGTAGTCTGCAGAAAGTTACTGATGCCAAAGGACTCCTGGGGTAAGAAGAAAAACATACTCACTGCAGTAATCTTTCTTCCAAGGGGTCCTTTACCATCAGTGAGCTCTCACTCTTCCTTCCCGGTTCACCTGTGAGGAGAAGGGCTCTGTTCTCAGTTTTATTACCAAATTAGTTTTTTTTTTTTTTTATTGAAGAACTTCGTGCTCACGTTGTTATCTGTTTTCAGTTTTTGCACATTTGCATGTTTTTTGAATCCTGTTGGTTCTCTTTTCAGGGCATTTGCTCTCTTTTTGTTTGAAAAAATTCTGAAGCCTTCAGGCTGCTCTCACTCAGCTCACTCCTCTCCTGCTTTTTGATTGGCTGATGCCCAAAGCTCATTTGAATAAAATTCTCTTAAAGGCTTACCTTCAAAGCCAGACCAGTGGCGCCGAGGGTTAAGGCACTAGATGCCTCACCTCACGCCACGCTGGCACCCCGGGTTCGGGAATGACCCCGGGCCATCGGGGGTCGGCAGGGGCAGGGTAGGATTGAGCATCCGACGGACAGCTCTCCCGTCCCGGGGAAGGTGTAGGGCTTCGCGTTGCTCCCGAGTGACCTCTGGTGGCAGTTGAGGTGGCTGGGAAAATTGCATCGCGCCATATAGCATTCGGGGGCGAGCTCGGCAGACATTGCACGCATCGAGCTCTGTGGGAAGGGAGGAGGCAGGGAGAAAAAACAAGAGGAAAAACCTCCAGGTCGATGGGTGACAGCTCCCACAGTGTCAGGCCGCCACCGCCCTATACGGATCTCTGCCTCTGCCACTTCAATCCCCTCGCCGTCCCAAGTTGGGTGTGCTGGACTCTAGATAGAGCGCCAGTTGTGGATGGCGGCCCTGCCCGAGGGGGCTTAGAGCTGGTGGGATTGCCTGGCAATGGGTTCGGGGGGGGGTATAGTAATACTATGAGGGGCAGGATCACGGTGGATGGTAGAGTGGCTGGCAAGATGGGAAGCCTGAGAGAGTTCAGAATTGGAGGTGCGAAACAAAGTTGGAAAAAAAAGGAAAAGGCATAACTACGGGGCAGTTGCACCTAGCCAGCTAACTGCTATTGTTACTGATGCTAAAGGACCCCTTGGAAGAAAGATTACTACGGTGAGTAATTTTTTTCCCCCAACACACACACACACACAGAGAAAGCATGCGTCGCTGTTTGGGGAGCATGCTGTAGTGCTGATTTTTATTTTGATTTTCAGTGTTACGCAGTCACTGTTTTTCTCAGTGCAATTTTGTGGGTGCTCTTTTCACATAGAACCTTTTAGACCTGAGATATCTGAACAAACGAACAAAGCAGCGGTGCATGACAGCTGTGAAAATGTTGACCTATACCTTTTTATATTATTTTAAATTGCTACCTATCTCCTGACTTGTATGGCACATTTTTTTCCACATTTTAAGTCTGCGTTACCATTTTTTTGTTACAACTGAAATAATAACGGGTGCTTCTATTACTATGGCTCAGCTAGGTTTTTATCCGTATTCTCTGTTGTTTTTAAACACCAATTGTTTAGGATCACTCCTCTTGTGACTATAAACTGCTATGCAGTAGACACTGCTCTCTGACCTTATGGGATAACAAGTTTACAAAAACGGGTGAATACCTATGAAAATCTTGTTCAAACCATATTAAAAAGAGCGCTCCTTTTATTTATTTAAAATCTGTAAAAAGTGCTAAAGCAGACTCAAAATGAGGAAATATGGGTATCATACAAGTCAGGAGATAAGGAGCAATACTGTAGGTCAGAATTTTCACTACTGTTATGCACTGCTGTTTTAAAGAAACAATTTAAGTTGGTAGTGCTGGACTCAATGATTCCATCTTTGCAAATAGGAGACTGGCTGAGCTCACTGGATCTGAAGGATGCCTTCTTACACATACCAGTCAGGCCAAGCCACAGGAAGTACCTCAGGTTCAGGATAGGGAACTGTCAATACCAGTTCACAGCTCTTCCCTCCTGCCTCACCTCAGCTCCAAGACTGTCTACAAAGAGCCTAGCTGTGGTGGGGGTATTTCTGAGAAGGCAAGGGGTGGTGGTTTCTCCCTACCTAGACAATTTGCTGGCCTCAGGAAAAACAACAGGAAGCCAAGTCCTCTATACTGCTGACACAAGACACATTGGAGGACCTGGGATTCCACGTAAATCTTCAAAAGTCAGAAACAGAACCAGTTCAGGTTCTGGAATTTATAGGCACAGAGCTGAATACCCTGCAAGGGAAGGCTTTCCTCCCCCAGGCAAGAGTAGCAAACCTGATTTCAGCTGCAGAGTCCTTTATGGCAGGTCAAACAAATCCTGCAAGGGATTTTCTACAGTTACTGGGGCACATGGCCTCATCCACTGCAGTGGTACCCAGGACCAGGTTCCAAATGAGAAATGGTCAGTATCATGTAGGGCACTATGGGTTTCAGAGGTCGGATCCACTGTCCAACTTGGTGCCTGTCACGAGGTCTCTTACTAAGAGCAATGGAATAATGGAAGGAAGAATGCAGCCTCAGAGAAGGAATTCCCTTCCTTCAGCAATCCCCTACAACTATGCTCACAACAGATGCCTCCGCCCTTGGCTGGGACGCCCACCTGGAGGACCTCACAGCAAGTGGTTGTTGAAGTATCCAGGAGACTCATGAGCACATAAATCTCCTGGGCCTCAGGGCAGTGTATCTGGCAGTGAAGGCTTTTTCCTAGCAGATCAGGGGTCAGTCTGTCTAGTTCAGCACAGACAACACCATGACAATATATTACATAAACAGACTGGGAGGAACGAGGTCTTCAAAGCTGTACACAGAAGCCATGAAGATCTGGAACCTAGCCTACTCCCTGGAAGTTCAGCTTTCAGCAGTACACCTGCCAGGGAAAGACAATGTGTTGGTAGATTCCCTTAGCGGGATCAGCCAGGGAAATCACAAATGGACCTGAACCAGAATGTACTGGCATCAGTGTTCAGAAGGTGCGGTACATCAGAAATGGAACTGTTTGCTTCCTGGGGCAGCAGCTAGCTCCCACTGTTTTGTTGCAGACCCTCATTAGTGGGTTCAGTCCCAGAGGATGCTCTAGTCCTCAGCTGGTCAGGGAAGTTTCTATATGCCTTCCCACTGTTCCTACTTTTACTGAGAGTACTGACAAAACTGAGAAGGGAGTCAGCAACAATGATTCTCATAGTTCCAGACTGGGTCAGGCTTACCTGGTACTCCATGCTCCTGTCCCTTTTCCAACAGGCCTTCTATTAACCTGCCACTGAGATACAATCTGCTAACATTGTCCCAGGGCAGGATTACTTTTCCAGATCTGAGAACTCTGCATCTCTGAGCATGTTTCTTGAGGAGCTAGAGTTCTCCAAACTAAATTTCTCTGAGAAAGTAATGGAAGTGCTAAAGATTTCTAGGAAACCAGCAGCAAGGTAAACCTGTGCTTCAGAATGGAAAATGTCTCCCTTCTGGTGTTCTTCTAGACAGCTCAACCTCCTCCGGGCAGGTTTGTCTACAATCCTGGACTACCTAGACCATCTCCAGTCTTTGGGCCTCAGGCCGTTAAACCTGAAGGTTCATTTGGCAGCAGTGTCAGTTTTCACATCACCTGGCAAAGATTGGGCAGTGGTTTCACAGTCCATTTTCAAAAGGTTTTTCAAAGGCATTAATCACCTGTACCGTTCAATAAGGGACCCTGTCCCTCCTTGGGACTTAAGCATGTGCATTGCTCAGCTGATGGAGGCGCCTTTCCAGCCTATGTCAATTGCTGCTCTGACATATGTCACCTGGAAAGCAGTCTTCCTAGTGGCACTGACATTTGCCAGAAGGGTGAGTGAGATACAAGCCCTCGGCCAAGATCCTAACTACATAATCATCCTTGGGGACCAGATAGTTCTAAGAACCAGCAGAAAATTGCTTCCACAAGTGGTGTCTGACTTCCATCTGAATCAGTCAGTCACCCTTCAAGTTTTCTTCACAGATAAATCCAGCACAGGAGAATAAAAGCTCCAGTGCCCCTTCAAAGCTGCTCTGTGATGGGTTGGGGGTGTTACCCTTCCTTCTCTCCAGCCCCTGACCAGGCTCCCTTTGGGGGGTTGGCTGAACCATTTGTGGCTACAGTGGTCCGTCATCACTACAGACACGTGGATATTAGAAGAGGTAGGTAGAGGGTTACCTCTGGATTTTCGAGGCTCTCCCACCTTACTGACTTCATGCTTCTCTAGAGTCCCCAGGGTGTTGCAGGACATTCCGTCTGCCTTCAAGGAGGATGTCGCTCAGCTCCTTGCCAGAGGAGCCATTGTCCACATCCCAGTTGCCCTGGCAAGTCAGGAGTACATGTCCAGGTACTTCCTGTAGTAGAAGTAGTAAAAACTTATTTTTAGACAGGAGATAAAATGACAAATCATTTCAGTCACCATTAGGACAAGTCCTATTTTACAAGGTGTTCCTGTAGTAAGATCTTACATTTTCATCATGCAAGTTTAAAGGCTAATATATGTTACTAGACATACAAATATTCTCTCAATACATATCATCTTAATCTTTCATAATTAATCAAAACACGTACATCTTACAGCCAGTTCTTGTTTCAGGGCGGTGCTGAGTTTAGACTTACGTTTAGTTTTTGTTTGTACATTTAATTAATTCCAGATCTTTATTGTAGCAAAAGAAAGTCATTTCACCATACCTACTTTTTGGTGTGTCTATTCTGTACTCCCTCATTTTCTTATTATTTCTCAGTCTATATGTGTACTCTGTTTTTCACAATTTCTTGTATAAGTACAGAGGTCTTGTAGTTTCTATTGTTTGTTTGGTCTGTCTTACCCAAGCTATTTTTTTGTTTGTGTTTTAGGGTAAGCCAGTCCAGACTTTCATACAATTTACAGTAGTAGGTCCACCTATTTGCTTTCAAGGCAAATCTTGCCAATCTGTGGTATATCAACTCAATCTTTCTTAGCGCAACAATATTAGCAAGGCTGTATATGTTTATCCCTTGGTCTAATATAGGAACCGACAGTTGATTTACAATAGACTTTCTCATGTTGTCATTTATACAGTATCCTGTTCTCCTCAATGCACCCAATTTACCATTTATTTTTTTCACTTTTTCGTTTATGTGATATTCAAAAGTCAACTTTTGGTCTGTCCAAAAACCTAGATATTTATACTCAGATACTTCTTCTAATACTGTATTATTTTTTTAATTTTATTTTCAGGATGGCAGTTGTATTTTAATCTTTTTTAGAATAAGTGAAAAACATTGTTTTAGATTTATTGCTGTTAAGTATCAAATTTGATTTCTCAAACCAGTCCTGAATTTTTGTGAACCCTTCCTGTAAATCTATCTGTAGTTGTACAGTGTCTATTCCCCTAGTTAAAATCACAGTGTCATCTGCCTATAATTGTATATCTGACTGTCTTATTATTTTTGCGACTGGGTTGGTGTATATGAGAAATAAGAGGGGACTCAGGATTGACCCCTGGGGAAACTCCTCTTTTTACGCTAGCCATTACTGAAAAATCCTTCCCTACTACTGATTTTTTGAGTTCTACCCTTTAGCTATGACCAGAACTACATTCTGGCTTCACTTGACACCTCTATCTGCTGAAGCCTACTCAGCAGAATTTGGTGATGTACTGTGTCAAAGGCTTTGGACAAATCCACGAAAAGTGCGCCCACCGACATCCTCCTATCCAAAGAAGAAGCCAATATATCTATTATGTCGGTGAGTGCAGTGCTCTTGGAATGTCCTTTTTTCCATGCCAAGGGTCTTCACCAAGTGCATGGCAGTTGTTGCAGACTTTCTGAAGTGCAAGGACATCGGGCTGTATCCTTACCTGGATGACTGTCTGATAGCCGGGCCATCAAGGAGGCCATCGAGTGGTCCAGAGATTTGGCCATGCAAACCTGCTGAGACTTTGGCCTTTTGATCACCGGGACAAATTTGAACTAGTCCCCTTGCAGATGATCAAGTTCATCGGGGCAGATTAGACTCCCTGCGCACCAAGGTCTGTCTCCCTACAGACTGGGTTCAGGATCTTACTTCCTTTGCTTGATCATTTCAGACTGGGCTCTTGCACTTTCCCCAGGATTTCTTGAGGCTGGTGGGGTACACGGTATCCACCACCAGTGTGGTCTGCTGAGCCTGTTGGCGGATGCACCACTTGCAGTGGGAGCTAGGCTGCCAATGTTCTCAGCGCCTAGGTCACCTAGATCAGCCAGTCGTTGTGACTCAGCCAGTGTGGGATGTCATCTAGTGGTGGCTGGTCCCACGACATCTGGAGGAAGGAATCCCATTTGTCTGCCCAGAGCCATCCATCATGCTCATGATGGATGTGTCTCTGGGGTGTGGAAGCACACCTGGGAGACCACAGAGCCCACAGATTCTGGTCTCCTCGGGAGTCCTGTCACCAAGTCATCCTGCTAGACTCTGTGCAGTGTGGCCATTTCTCATGAAATTTGCTATTCTGATCAGTGGTCAGGTGGTGCAGGTCCAGATGGAGAATACCACGACCATGTTCTGCCTGAACAGGCAGGGTGGAACACACTCTCTTCCTCTCTGTTGGGAGACTGTCTCTCCTGAACAGATGTGCACAACCTAGGTCAGTTTCCTGAGGATTCATGTCCGGCGACTTTACAATCAGTTGGCAGACGCTCTCAGCCAGGTGGGAGAGAGACGTTGCACAAGTGGTTCATGTGTTAAGAGGTGGTACACCACCTGTTCTTCCAGTGGGGCACCACTCTGGTAGACCTTGTTTGTCTCCTGGAAGAAAAGAAAGCAGAGTCTGTTTTGTGCCTGTTCCGCACAATTCGGGACAATGTTGGGGATGCCTTCAAGAGGCCTTGGACCCCAGGACTTATGTACACCTTCCCTTCCTCCCTTCCCCTTGATTCACATGGTGGTGGTCAAGGGCTGAAAGGACAAGGCGCAGGTGATCCTGATAGCTCCATATTAGCCCAGGCAATTCTGGAACCCAGATCTCCTCAGCCTCAGTAGCAGGCCTCCATAATGGTTGCCTCTTTGCCCAGATCTGCTAACCAGAAAACAGGGGAAGATCCTGCACCCAAATCTTCAATCCCTGCACCTCTCAGCCTGGTTCCTGAGCAGCTAGAGTTACAGGTTCTCATGGAAGATGTGCTTCACGATGTGGAGTCCTTTCCAAAAGGAGTTGATTTGCAGATGTTATGCATTTAAATAGCATAGGTTCTCGATGTGGTGCCAGGGCAAGGAGCTTTATCCCCTTTCCTGCCCTATGGTGAGCATACTCGACTACTTCTGGCCTCTCTCTCTCTCTCTCTCTCAGTCAGGCCTGCAAGTGGCATACTTCAAGGTGAACCTGGCAGCCATCTCTGCTTACCAGGCATGGGCTGGTAGGCCGACATTGGCCCAGGAGAAGGTAGTTGGGCACTTTTTAAAGGCTTTACCTATGTGTCTGCTCTAGTGTGAAAAACCTCTGCCATCTTGGAACTAACTGCTGGTGCAGGCTGTGCTGATGGGCAGTTCATTTGAGCCTTTGTATAAGTGTGAGATGTCCCACCTGTCGTGAAAGACCACCTTCTTGGTGGCTGTTGCTTCAGCCAGAAGGAACAGTGAGCTCCAGGCACTGTCGGTGGAGTCCCCTTACTTGGTGTTCCACAGGGACAAGGTCATCCTTCACCCTCGCCTGAAGTTTCTTCTGATGGTTGTATCAGAGTTTCACCTTAACCAGGTGATAAACCTTCTGGTATATTTTACCAACCCATCTTCAGAGGCTCATCATAGTTCCATACTTTGGACCTACAGAGAGTTCATTTATGATAAGGAGCACACAACTGGAGTTCGGGGTGAGGTTTGCCAGCAACATATGCTGAAGCTGCACCTGGCAGACCAGCAGCAAAATGGACGATTGCCAGGTGGATAACATCCTGAATCTACCTCAAGCAGTACATCTTGGTCATTGTAGATTACACCACATGGTACCCAGAGGCAATACCCTTGTCAGGGCTTGAAATAAGGGGGCGCTGAGCACCAAATCGCACTCCTATCTATGCATTCAGTGCCTGGTTCTCCCATTCATTGAGAAGAAGAGGCACTACTTGTGGAGCTGACAGTCAGCGTTACTAGTCTGAGGGCGGGGAAATCACATGGAGGGCGGGGAAAGGACAGGAAGAGAGCAGAGAGGGGCGTGTGCCTGAAACTATGTCTGATCTGGAGGAATTGTGAATCAGCAGGGGCAGGGACATGAGCATGCCTGCAGTTTTTCATTAAGGCACACCCCCGCCTTGACTGCATGTCAGAACAGATGCGCTTTATTCCAGCACTACAGTGGCGGGTTAGGAGCGCTGTGCCAGTCGCCATTTTAGAGCAGCCTGCACCACTTTGCTTCTGAGGGCGACGGCAAACAGATTAGAAAGGGCTATGACATGAGTGATGTCCTGCACCACTCAGGCATGACAATGGTGAGTTAAGTTTGCCTGACATATTTATGGTTTGAGGCTGTTATTCTGCTGTGAGTGAAGCAGCCTAACCAGAGAAGGGCAAAGAGGGGCTGTGATTTGATTTAAGAGAGCCTTTCAGCAAACCCCTCCTTTCTCCCCATTTCAGTTTGCCCTTCATTATCTCCAAAATCCCCCTTTCTTGTGTCAATGTGTTTCCTAGCTTAAATCGAGGGATGCAGCACAACGGAGAAGGGCAGATATAAAAGAGAGCCTTTTTTCAGCAAAACCCTCCTTTTTTCCAGTTTCTGTTTGCCCTTTATTATCTCCAAAATCTCCCGTTCCTCTGTCATTGTGTTTCTCCTAGCTTTGCTTGTTTCTCGTAGTTCAGCTCAGCTTGAGTGAAGCAGCTTAACAGAGAAGGGCAGGTAGAGGCTGTGATTAAGAGAGCCTTTCAGCAAAACCCTCATTTCTCCTCACTTCAGTTAGCCCTTTCATTTTCTCAAAAATCTCTTTCCTGTGTCAGTGTGTTTACTAGCTTAACTCTTTCTCTGCCTGTCAATTTTCTGTTAGTGACCCTACCAGGTCCTGATGGGCTGTACTGCTATCTTTAATGCAATACAGATGCCGGCAATTTAAATGATTAGGGTTTGTATGTGTCATGGTTTGTATGTGTCACAGAGGTGCTAGATGCCAATAATGTGTCCATTTGTGGAGTGCTGACTGAGCTAAGCCTTTGTGTTATAAAAAGCAGACAGCCTAACCTATCCACAGTTTATTCAAATAATTCAGTTAATTTCTCTCCCCATAAAAGGTTCAAAAGTATTAAATGGGCAAACAGTGTAATTTTTAAACACATCTAGTAGACCACACTGCCTCCTTTCTTGTTTTTACTATATTTAAATGTCAGCTCCTGGTTTTGCCAGAGTAGTTCCTGGTCAACCAGAAAGTGCCGATACCCAGGAGCTACTCCTGGTTCCTTATTTTCAAAACCTTATTTCGACCCCTGCCTTGTCCTCCATCGAGGCTGAGAAGGTGGCTGATAAAATGCTGGGGATATTTAGCTGAATGACTTTTCCCCAGAAGATTCTGTCAGACCAGGGCACCAACTTCATGTCTAATCTAATGGTTAGTCTTTAGAAGTGTGGGGGTAAGGCACCTCAGGGCCTTGTCATACCACTCCCAGACAAACGGTCTGTTAGAGCAGTTCAGTGGATCTGTTAAGACCATGTTAAGGGCATCCACCGACCAGCACGTGAGAGAGTGGGATGAGTACTTACCCCATCTGTTACTCGCATGTGGGGAATTCCCCTAGGAGCTCACAGGGTTCTTACCCTTAGAACTCTTGTTTGACCATAGTATAATTGTTCTCTTTGATTTGGTAAGGGGTGATTGGGAGGGTGAGCTTGCTCCCCAAGAGGAGTCTGTTGTGAAGTATGTCCTGAATTTTAGGTCATGGCTTAAGGAGCTCATGGGTTTGCCTAGGAGCACCTAGCCACTGCACAACAGAGGCAGAAGAATTAGTACCACCGTGGGGCAATATTATGAAGTCAGGCAACAGGTGATGGTACTCATGCTTGTCTGGCAGAACAGATTACATGTGACTTGGGAGAGGCTTTACTCGGTGGTCAGGAGGGTGAATGATGTAAATGAAGTGGTGGAGCTACCAGACAGGAGATGCAAACAGCGAATCTGCCACAGCGAATCTGCCACATAAACATAATGAAGCCCTTCCATGACTGAGACAAGATGGTCCTGGCTGTGTGCAGCTGTCCGGAGGAGACAGAAGCAGACCTGCTGGTGGATCTCCTGGGAGAGGTTAAGGGAGAATCCTCAGTGAAGGCTGTCACCATCTCGGAGAGGCTGACACCGGCCCAAGCTGCAGAAATGCATGGGGTGGTGCATTCATTTGGCGAAATGTTCACAGAGAAGCCAGGGTGTGCCTCCCTGATAAAGTACCACATGGATACAGGGTCTGAAGCCCCACTGAGACAGCCACCCTGCAGAGCCCCAGGAGGAGTAAGACATGCCTTAGACGGGGAGATCAAGGAGATGCTAGCTCTCCGGATGAGCCAGGAGTCCAGTAGTCCCTGGGCCTCCCCAGTGGTGCTGATCACCATAAATGTTCTGTGTCAACTGCCGCAAGCTTAACAGCATCACAGAGTCAGACACATACCCCATGCCCACGTTGCCCAGGGCAGATGGGGTCTTAGAGAGGTTGACAATTCACCCTCCCTCCACCAATCTCAGTATGACCACACTCACCACTCTTGTCCCCTGCAAAGGGCCCAATCAGCCACTATTCGGGACCGCAGCAGTGAGACTGCAGGTCATTGGACAGAATTCACTACTTGGCGGGAAGGGTCACAGAATGAATCGCATTTTTTTGCAATCCAAACATAGAAGTGGGTCACGTGAGCAACCTGTTTGCATCGCAAAGTGCGATGTGATACCAGCTATGTAAAACCCTGGACTCTCTCCTCTGTAAATGGACTAGTATCCACCACCCTACCGACGATTCCCCCGGCCCTTATCTGTGGAACCTCACCTTCCCCCTCCTCGGTGGTCCCTGGATGAAGGAGAAGGATCCCCAAATCTCAGTCAGCTCGGCTTGGAGTCTAGCAACTTCCTTCCTCAGCCCAGAGAGGTGCATGCAGATGGGGCAGCACCGCAGTCTCCAGAAAGTCTCCCTGAAAACTGCCACCCCACAACCACTGCATTGCAGCAGTCACAGCATACCTACTCACTACCCTGCCTACTATTACAGGCCCCCGGCCAGTAAATAGGAGAGCTGAAAGCCAAAAGCAAAAAACAACACTTATCATATTATGTGAGAGGCCCTAGCTAATGACTCATGGAGCATCCCTGCTGGGGCAGACAGGGCTCACAATAATGAGTCGGTTTCTGAATCCAGAAAACTGAAAGATTATCCAGTATAAATAAACTTAAGGCTCCCTATGCTCCCTATGCAAAAGCAGGTTTAAAACATCCGGATCTTAAAAAATATAATCAAGGAGCAATAATGAACCAAACTGGGGAATATTATGCAGAAGAACCACTTTGGTGGTTGCTTGTTGAAACTAGTCATACTAAATATAAAAGATGTACCCAATTATTCTCTAAAATGATTAGAAAGGAAATAACGGAAATGAAAAATGAAATGACTAGAGCATCCTTAGAGGTATGGATAGATTACCATAAGAAAACCAAAGAAAATCTGAGACTAAATATAGAAACACCAATTTATTTAACTGGTATAAATATAGAAACACCAGTTTATTTAACTGGTATAAATATAGAAACACCAATTTATTTAAATGGTAATCATGTACCATCACAAGATTCGGAATACAGGAAATGGGTAGAAAAAGGAATAAACTGCTTGAATGACTTGTATGAGGAAGAAGATAACTTTGTCATTCACACAGATCATGGGAAAATATGGAATCAACCAGAAATATATTTTTTTTATTTTCTTATAGTTAAGAACTTACTATAATAAAGAGCTAGGTTCTGGTTTGGGAAAACCCCCTTTAACCCCAATACAGGCACATTTAGCAGATAAAAGAACTAAAATATCAAAAACATGTAACCTTTTGATGGAGACAGAAGAGTCCCCTGTAAAGAAACTGTGGCAAAAATGGGAAAAAGAATGAAAAATAAACATAACTGATAAAAAAAAATGTTAAATCCAAGAGTCCGGTTTGGACCAGTTTTCCAGGACACAAAGGAAGTGTCAAATGCATCATTTCCAATTTTGGGCACCTCATACTAAAAGTAGCATTCATATACTTGAACAAGTACAGAGAAGGGCAACTGAAAAAGTAAAAGTGGTATCAAACATGACGTGTACTGACAGATCAGGAGAACTAAAGATGTTCTCCCAGGAATACAGAAGACTCAGGGGAGACTTCTGTCTTGTATATAAGGCATTACACGACAGTGACCTTTTGGAATGCATGGGGCTGGAGAGAAAGAAAATAGAGCAACAAGATCTCATAATCTTCAGTTAAAAGGTGAATTATACAGAACAGATAGCAGGAGTGCTTGGTTCAACCAAAGGGTTATGAACCATCGGAATAGCCTTCCTGAAGTGGTGGTCCCAAGCACATCTAGGAAATCCTTTAAATCAGCTTTGGATACATTTTTTTTTAAACTTTTTTATTATATATTTATTTATTGAATTTTGTTGACCCGGTAAACCCACCAGGCCTAGAAGTCCCTTTTTAGGGCGGCCGGAGGATACAGATGGTAAGCAACTGAAACTGAACCAGATTAAGCTGTTAGTGGTATTTTTAGTGAATGGGGAAATTTGGCCAGGACACTGGGGAAATTCCCCTACTCTTACGATCGTGCCATGGGATCTTTAGCATCCACCTGAACTACCACCAATCCAGGCAGATGGGACCTCGGTTTAACGTCTCATCCGAAAGACGGCACCTCAGAAGTGCAGCACCCCCCTCATGCTGCACTACAGTGTCAGTATTGGGATATTAACCCGCGTGCCAACTGTGGAAACTGAACCCACAGCCCTCTGATCTCCCGGCCTCAGAGGCGAGTAGTTAGTAATTAGGTTACAATACAGCTAGTTTGTATTTCACATTCACCGTACAGTACCAAATTACAGAATATGCACATTTACATATTTTCTCAAATCAATTGCTGTTAAAATTAACCTATGATTTAACAGTAGCATCAAATGTTACAATATCAAGTCTTCAATTCAAATGATCCTGTTTCAATGAACTTATCTTTTATAGCACCCTTTCGAAATAATCCGTTAGCTTTAACCTTTGTCTCAGCTTTTCTCATCTACTAACTTAAGTGCAACCCAACTTTCTCTTCTCCATTCTCCATTTTATCTTTCCTGTGTTTCTTCCCTAATATGTAATTTACTGCTCATCCATCTCTTGGTACCGAGGAGCCATATCGACAGGAATTTCCCTACACTTAGTCTTA
This sequence comes from Neoceratodus forsteri, assembly GCA_016271365.2. Taxonomy (NCBI): domain Eukaryota; kingdom Metazoa; phylum Chordata; order Ceratodontiformes; family Ceratodontidae; genus Neoceratodus; species Neoceratodus forsteri. The sequence continues at coordinate 2,783,776 of JADMNL010000027.1, forward strand.
TCTTACTTGTGATATGTTCCATTCTTTCAACCTCCTTCACCCTAACCCTCCATTCCTTCACTGGGGGAGGGGGGTGACAACCAAATTGCAGTAATGCATTTTATTGCTACTAGTCTCAATGTCTGTGCAAGGGATTTGGAACTTCTGTTCCCTATTAAGAGGGTGGGAAAACCCAAAACTAAGTCTGATCCTGTAAAGGGATCTGCAGACCTGTCAGCCTCTGGGTGCGCATGTGTATTTCTGCCCCAAATTTCTGCATCTGTGGGTAACTCCAGAATATGTGACCATGTGTTCCTATACCTCCGCAGCCCCTCCAGCATAGCTCTGATTGTCCGTTTCCAAAATGTTTGGTAACCAGCAGGGTGTAAAAAAAAAAAAAAAGGCAAAAAAACCTGACCAATACTTTCCAATTAAATTCCCTCCAAGTTGGGGAAGCTGTAACTTGCCATCCCCTCTTCAGACTTCTTTTCCACTGCCTTTCTGATATTCTAAGGTTAAATTTGGTTCCCCAACTGTCTCTAATTTTATGGGTTATCTGTGGGCCTTACCAGTTTAGGATCTGGTAGAGTTGGGTAAGGTGTAATGGGTGTTCCCTTTTATCAAGGCTACATAATAAAAAAAAAAGGATTCCAACTCCGTGCGGTCCTGTTCAATTTGGGCCTGGATGCCCGGGGTCGACGGAAAATGTCGCCCCTGTAAAAATCTGAAATGGTCTTCCCTACAAAGTGCATAGGTAGCGCTGGGCAAATGATCTGTTCCTTTCTGCTTCTAGACATTGTAAAAACGTTACCAACTTGTGGGCTGCCCAGTATCTATAGCCAGGATCTAACCTGGGGGGTTGAAATGTTGGTTCATGTCTAATTAAGGGTAGTAGCCCTGGGCCTTCTGGGGTATTTGTGGCTTTCCTTAATTTCGTTATTATCCTTATAGAGTGTCTCGTCCATGGGTTCTCAGTCATTAACCAAACTCCCTTGGGTATGCTATTGGTAGGTAGAGTCCAAAGGTCCCACCCCTCCAGGGTAGCCCCCTCTAGTTGATACCACCCTGAGGTTTCCCGGCATTTCAGCCATGTACACAGTTGGGCACCCCTCGCTGCTAGGTAATAATGGTGAAGATTGGGCGTAGCCAATCCTTCCTCTTCCCTCAAGGCCTGTAAGAGTGTTTTAGATATCCTTGGTCGTTTTTTGGCCCATGTGAATTTAAAAATGCCTTTCTGAAGCAGGTTCCAGTAGTATCTTGGAACTGAGAGTGGAAGGGTCTGGAATAAAAATAAAAGCTTAGGTAATGGGTTCATGTTTGCTGTTTGAATTCTCCCATATGAGGTTAGTGGGAGCAGGTGCCAATGGGCCACATCCGCCTGCATCTCTTGCAAGAGTTTTAGATAATTATTTTTAAAGAGTTGGGACATTTCCGCAGATATTCTAATACCTAAATATCTGAAGGTGTTCTTTTCTGCCCAGGCTAAGGGGGTAAGATCTTTTAAAGTTAGCTGTGGTTGTGCCACTTAGCACCATCGTCTCCGACTTTTGGAGGTTTATTTTGTATCCTGCTAGGGACCCATATTCGGTGAGGGTCTGCAACAGCACCAGGACAGATCTATCTGGCTCTGCCACAAAAAAGAGTGAGTCGTCTGCGTAAAGCACTACTTTTTGCTCCTGTCCCCGCACCATGACCCCTTTCATGTTTTGATTTTTTTTGTACAGCTATTGCCAGGGGTTCCAATGTGAGGGCAAAGAAGAGGAGGGATAAGGGACATCCCTGCCTTGTTCCTTGTTGTTAAGGGATTCTGTTTGAAAAGAAACCATTACTTTTTATTCTGGCTTCAGGGGTGGAGTATAGGGTTTTATAATTTAAGAAAATTCTGCTCCCAGGTCAAATTTTTCTAAAACTAAAGCTGTGAATGTCCAATCTACCCTATTGAACGCTTTTTCCGCGTCCATACTAATTGCCAGTTATAAGTCCCTTTTTCCTCTTTGTCCTGAAATTATGTTAAAAAGATGTCTGATATTATCTTGTAAATATCTAGCAGAGATTAATCCAGTTTGATCTCTATGGACCAAGCTGGAAATTATAAGTTGTAGGTGGTCTGCTAGAATTCCCATGAATATTTTAAGATCCACTTGAAGTAGGGATATTGAACGATAAGATTTACAGTCTTCAGGATCTTTGTTCGGTTTGGGTATCACAGATATTTAGGCTTGGTGCCATGAAGCCGGCACTCCCCCTTCCCCCCTCTCCCCCCCCATGATCTCATTAAATACATTTGCCAATGGTTCCATGAGGGAATTTTCAAATTGTTTGTAGAATTCGGATGTGTATCCATCCATCCCGGGTGACTTCCCATTTTTCAGTTGTTTTAATTTGTGTTTAATTTCAAGCTCTGTGATCGGGGTCTCCATCCAAGCCCTTTGGTCTTCTGTTAAGTGTGGGAGTTGTAGTGAGTCCAAGTAATGATTGGATCTCTCTAAATGGTATGGGTCCTGTTCCGCTGTATACAGATCTTTATAATATTTTTGAAAGTATTCAGCTGTGGGGGGGGGTAGTAGTGAGCTTTGGATATATTTATGGGTGATAAAACAATTTATTTTAATCACTGAGAACTGGCAAGTCATTTAGGTGCATGGCTAACAGACTTGTATCTTTCCTATGTTCCTATGATGTCAGAGTGACATCATAGATGATGTGTCATGGTGTCATGAGGGGCTGGCAGCTGAAGGGTTCTGAGAACTTCCCAGACCCTGAAAAAAGTTAGGTTTTGGGACCTTGAACAGCTAACATCTAAGGTTTGAGTCTGCCTGATGCACCAAAGTGTCCTGTGTGGTAAGCTCTCTCTAGTTTGGGAAAGTTGGAAGTGTAGTATGATTTTTCTGTGTGTTTTTCTCTACTGTTCAAAAAAAAATATTTTTCCTATCTCTCTAGAAGTACTGTTTCTCCAAGACTTTGTGTAGCATCCTGTATTATATGTGTAAATATCTTGAAGTTTTAAAATATTATTTTTTATATACTTTCATGCTTCTGTAACTAAGTTCTTTGAAGAATGGGCAACTGGGTTACAACTGACAAAAAACGGTTTCTGACTCTGCAGAGAAAGTTACATGTATCATATTTTGTTTCTAAGGAGCAATATTCTCAGCTGTGATGGGGGGAGATTGTTTGCCATTTGGCAAGCAGTATTGGATTGTGTGAGCAGTGGCTGTGGTGGGATTGAGACCTAGAGATACCCTAAGAGAGTGTCTCTGCTGAGTGGTGGCAGCTACTGAAGTACCCTTGTGGGCATATGAAGGCTTGAGAAAGATGGTAACAGTGTACAGTTTGAGTCTGGGAGAGAGCAGTCTGGCACATTTAATTGATAGAGAGCCTTCTGAAAGTCTTAGGGCTCATTCCCACAGACATACTGCTGCCTCAGTAGCTACTTCCAGGAACATACCAATATAGGAAATCTCTAGGGCTGCTACTTGGAGTAAAACACACACTTTCATATCCAAATACAGCATTGACATTATGTCTTGTCAGGATGCTGTGTTTGGGGCCTTAGTTCTCCAGTGTCTGTTCGCCAGACGGGGTGCCTGCCTTTTTTGCTGCTCCCGGAGAACTGCTATGAGTCTGCCAAATTGTATCCACACCCTTAGAAATCTAAGTTCTAGGATTGTGGATATGTTGTTCTAGCCACACTTTCTGGCAGATTGCCTTTCCCTTTAAGGGTTGCCGGAATGTCTTCAAGGTGGCTTTTCCCTCACCCGGTGGTATAACCTCCGGCTCACTATGATGCCAGATCTTGCGTCCGCTGGAAGGTTCTGGTTCCTCTTAGCTGCTCGTGGTGGCCCTGGCTCTCAAATCTTAGGATTTGCTTCAGAACCTACTTTAAAACTTGATAGAGTTTCATCTACTCCTGCTTCTCTTGCTTTCCCAATGAAAGAAAAACCTTTCCTAGGTTTAGCGGTGCCTACGAATCAAAGATGTGCGCTCGACCCTTATGCCCGTCGTGTACTGCTTGAGACATGACCACAATTCGCAGGCTTGCGATCTCAGTCGGTCCTTTCACCTGTCGGTTCTGGAAGACTGTGCTGCCCGACTCCAGCTGGGGTGACTGAAAAAGCGTTACCCACGGTCAGATCCAAGGACGCCTGTTGGGTGGTCTCTGCGGCTGCAGGGTCCGCTGAGCTGCTTGAACAACTCAAGGCCTTCGAGGAGGAGGCGGCTGAGGCCGCGGCTAGTTCCTGTTTGGCTTTGGCCTTTGTTCCGCTCCAACTGGGCTCCACCTATTCAGCCTCCTTTAAGGAGGTGTGCCAGTTTCTCTCTACCAAGGGAGAGGGCCCTTCTGGGTTGCACGTTTCGCGCTCTTGCTAGAAGGATTCGAAGAAAGAAAAGACTCTGCATTGACGCTCTTAGGATCAGGAGTGGTCCCGCTCTCAGGAGACTCGCTGTCTGACTTCTTCGTTTCAAAACTGCGGCCGAGACCGCTGAGTCGCGGAGCCTCTATCAAACTAGTCGGCTGAGACGCCTGTTGATAAGGCCAAGACTTTTCTCAAACCGATCGACAGGTTGTCACCAGATGAGGCCGATGATTCTCTTTTTTGGACTCTGGTGATTCCAGCATCTTCAGATGGGTTGGCTCAGCCTGCTGCGTCGTACCCACTCAAGACCCTGACCTGGAGGTGCCGCAGGGTTCCCCGGCTCCTTCCAATGCCCCCCGTTGGCCGTGCCGATGGTCGAGGTCTCGGTCTTCCTCTACTGGTGACATCACAGTAAGCGGCGTCACCGCTACTCATTTTTGTCTTCCTCGGATGAGGAGAGGCTCTGGCGCAAATTGTGCCGGTGCTATGAAGATTTGATGTGGCAGCAACTGGTCTTGAGCGGTATGAAGCCGACCCTGGTTTCTACCCGACTATCAAATGGTTGTCACCCGAGGGGCCGTCGTCAACTCCCGCCACCTCTTCGGAGGTGCCGGCTCAGACTCAGCTGGCTCGTCCAAAGCAGAGCCTGAGCCAGCACCTCTGACTGTGGTGGAGCTGCCACCTGAACAGCCGAAGTCCGGGGCCCCGACCAAAGATTCTCGGTCGGCAAAAGGGTTGCCCCACCGGCTGTCCGTCACCCTCACTCCCAACCGCCCATGGTGGGTCGAGGGAGACTCAGGTGGACGCCCGCTTTACGTGGATTACTTGGAATCTGAAGACTCCTCGCTGTACTCGCATCCCATCGACGTGGAGTCCTCTGCGGGTCTTTCCATGGACGAGAGACCCACCTGATTCATGGGCATTCTTCGGCTCATCTCGGAGTCTACCAGGATGGAGCGCGAGCCAGTCCAGAAACGGGTTCAGTATCCCCTAACAGAGATTCTGGACAAAGGGGATTCTCCTATAGAGGCCTTCCCTGTGGCTGAGGCCATTGTTGGTCCAGCCCTGGAACTGTGGCAGCGTTCCACATCTTACCCTCGGCCCGGATGGCCTGCCAGTACACGGTCTCTACTAGCTTCCTTTCAGGGTTTTCGGAGTATCTCTCGGCTGAGGGTCTGGTGGCTGACTCAGTTTTTCGGCACTTGGGCAATACGGGTGACGTGGATAGACCGCCGGACAGAGTCCAAGAAATTGGACCATTTGGCAAAGAAACTCTACGCTGCCTCTTCACTCGGCCTTCATCAGGCTAGCTTGGCCGTACTGATGGCACATTTCTCCCACACCCTTTTGGGCTCCCTGAATGGGGTAATTCCTCACCTTGTGGCAGACCTTCAGACCATGGTCAAGCAGGTCCAGGACAGGGAAGGGCAGTGGTGAAGCAATAACTCCAGACTGCTCTGGATATCTGTGATTCTTGTGCCCGCTCGGTAGCAGCCTCAGTAGTCATGCGCTGTAGGGCTTGGTTGAGGATCTTGACCTTTACGGCAGACACTTAACACATGCTGGCAAATGTCCTCTTTTTGGGCACCGACCTGTTCAGGCCTGGTGTGGAGGGTCACCTCCAGCACATTGAGAAGTCCAGTGCCACCCTGGACTCTGTGACATCTGCCCAGAGGGACAAGGGCCCCAAGCACTAGAAGCGTAAGTCCTTTCGCCCTTCCACTCTAGCGGCAAAACCAGCCCAGCAGTAGCAGAGCCAGCAGGCTCAGACCTGGCGACCGTGGGCCAAGTCAGTGGCCTCATCGGTCAGAAACCCTGGCGGGAAGGGACCTGGCAACCCCTTGGCTGGATCCTCCTCCTCCAAGCCTGCTTAGTGATGGGTTGCAGGGTGCCACCCTCAACCCCGTCACTCCTCCACTGGGTCCTCCTGTGGGGGGCCAGCTCCGCCACTTCCTTTTTGCCTAGTCCGCTATCACCATGGACCGATGGGTGCTGGAAGTGGTCTGCCGGGGCCTGCCTCTGGAATTTGAATAGGCCCTCCCATGCCGGGCCCACACCCCACAGGAGGATGTGGTATGCAGTCTAACTCAGTCGGCTCTCCGAGATGACATCGCTCAGCTCCTCCACAAGGAGGTCATGCGCAGAGTTGTGGAACCTCCTTCAAACCCAGAGTTTGTTTCCAGGTGTTTCCTGGTACCAAAACAGATGGGGCCTGGCGCCCCATTCTCAATCTGCACGACCTGAACAGGTTCCTCAGGTCTCGCACCTTCCAGATGGTAACTCTGGCTCAGATCGTACCATCCCTTGGGAAAGGCATGTGGTTTTGCTCCCTGGATGTTCAGGACACGTTCTTTCACGTCCTGATCCGTCCGTACCACTGATGGTTCCTTCGCTTCCGAGCCGAGGGAAACCTCTACAAGTTCCAGGCCATGCCCTTTGGCCTCTCATCTGCCCCCAGGGTCTTCATCAAATGCAATGCAGTGGTGGCAGCTTTTCTGAGGCGCCAAGGGGTCCAGGTCTGTCCCTACCTGGACGACTGGTTCATAGCAGGTCCCTCCAGGCAGGAGGTGGAGCGTTCCAGGGACCTGGCCCTCCAGACTTGCTTCGAGCTTGGCCTCCTGATCAGTGAGGCCAGGTTGGAACTTGTGCCCTCACAGGTGATTCATTTCATCTGGGCAGAGCTCGACTCTTGCTGAGCCAGAGTTCGGCTCCTGGCGGACAGGGCGGAGGTTCTCTGCTTCTTTGCCCAATCATTTCTGGTTGGGCAATTGCGCGCTTCCCGGGACTTCCTGCACCTTCTGGGCTACATGGTGGCTTGCACCAGTGTGGTCCAATGGGCCCGCTGGCATATGCGTTTCCTCCAGTGGGAACTGGGCAGCCAATGGTCTTAGCGCTCAGGTCACCTCAACCAGGTCAATGTGGCTCAGAGGATGTGGGATGGCCTCCAGTGGTGGCTCATCCCAGCTCATCTGCAGTAAGGCATCCCATTAGTCTGCCCGAGCTGATGGTCATCCTGACGACTGATGCCTCTCTGATGGGTTGGGGTGCCCATCTGGGGGAGCACAGAACCCACGGGCTCTGGTTCCCTCAGGAGTCCTGATGCCACATCAATTGGCTGGAGCTCTGAGGGGTTTGGCCAGCTCTGACCGCATTAGCTGTGTTCATTCGGGGTCAAGTGGTCCTAGTCCAGACGGACAATACCACGACCATGTACTATCTCAACAAGCAGGGTGGGATGCACTCCTTGCCCCGTGCAAGGAAGCTCTCCACACTTGGACCCTTGTTCTCAGCTTGGAGGCAGATCTAGCCATTCATGTGGCAGAAGCCTCTAATCAACTGGCCGATGCTGTTGCATGCCCGAACCCCTCAGCAGGGCTCGCTGCAGGGGGATGCCTTCTCAAGGCCATGGATCCCAGGCCTCTTCTGTGCCTTCCCTCCACTTCCCTTAATCCACAAGGTGCTCCTCAAGGCCAGGAAGGACAAGGCACAGGTGATCCTGGTAGCCCCAGACTGGCCACGCCAGTTCTGGTACCCATATCTCCTCAGCCTCAGCTCCAGGCTCCTGAGGCGTCTTTCAGCATGCCCAGACCTGCTCTCCATCAGTCAAGGGAAGGTACTCCATCCAGACCTTTAATCCCTGCACCTGACAGCCTGATTCCTGAGAGGCTAGAGTTCCAGGCTTTAGGTCTCTCCGACAAGGGCCTCACAGTTGTTGAGGCATCCCGTAAGGGATCGACCAGAAAATGCTATACCTTCAAATAGAAGAGATTTTCTGTTTGGTGTCAGGGCAAGAGGTTGGACCACCTTGTCCTGTCCAGTGGCTAGCATTTTGGACTGCCTGTGGTCCCTCTCCCAGCTGGGACTTCGGTCGACAACCCTTAAGGTGCACCTGGCAGCCATCTCTGCTTACCTGGCATGGGTTGGTAAGCAGTCAGTGGAACAGGAGAAGGTGGTCTGGCCCTTTTTTAAGGGCCTAGATCACATATCCCCTCCGGTGCGTGAACCTCCACCTCCGTGGGGATCTACTGCTGAATCCCGGGACAGAGTATTACCTGGGTGGAGTCCAAGTAGCTGCATCAGAGGAGGAGAAGGACCTGGGAGTGATGATCACTAGTGACCTGATACACTCCATGCAGTGCAAGAAAGCAGCAGCAAAGGCAAACAAGATGCTGGATGCATAACTAGGGGGAACAGTAGTAGGAGAGAGGAGGTTATACTGCCCTTGTACAGGTCACTGGTAAGGCCGCATCTAGAGTATGGAGTTCAGTACTGGTGCCCACACCTCAAAAAGGACATTAGTCTGCTGGAGAAGGTACAGAGGAGGGCTACAAAGATGATAGCCGGTCAGCAGGGCAAGGCATGCGAGGAGAGGTTGAGGGCACTGAACATGTACTCTCTGGAAGACAGGAGAGAGAGAGGGGACATGATTGGGACTTTCAAGTACTTGAAAGGGATACATAATGTTGATAAGGAAAGTCTATTTAGGCTGAGTGACAGCCATAACACGAGGGGGCACAGTCTTAAGCTGGAGGGTGGGAGGTTTAGGAGGGATGTCAGAAAGCACTTCTTTACAGAAAGGGTGGTGGACACTTGGAATGCGCTGCCAGAAGAGGTCATCTCGTTAAAGACAGTGAGCAGCTTTAAGAGAGGCTGGGATAGGCATGGGGAAGACAAGAATCACGGGTAGGGAGGATGGGAGGAGTGGGGAGGGAAGGCAGGGACATTAGCTCAAGCTGTGGACCCTGCAATACGAGCAGACTTGATGGACCAAATGGCCTTCTTCTGCTGGCTTCTTCGTATGTTCGTATGTAAGACGTTCCAGTAACCCTTAAAGGAAAAGGTGATCTGCCAGAAAGTGTGGATGAACAACATGTACCACTCCTAGAACTACCGTTACAGGTGAGTAACCTGTTTCTACTCACCTATAACCATAAGTTCTAGGAATGGTATACAGTTCACATTTGCACAATCCACCTGGCCTTCCCTGACAGTGTGGCAGCTGGATCCTTGTTTCCATCATGCACAGATTTGGCATCACGGGGCAGAGCCGGAGGATATCATGGGGCAGTGTCAGAGGATATGCACTGCCTGGATGGTGGAAGAAATCTAAAAAGCTGTTGACATGTTCAGGAGAACTTTAACAAAACCCAATATTTGGACACAGTCTAGCTTGTATTTCCCAAGAGTGCTGCATTCCTCCTTCACATTATTTATTACTGAGGACACTTGTGTGAAAACGGGATCTTTGCTCCTGAAGAGTTCCTCTATTCCTGCTGCTTTCTCCCTACCTGAAGTCATAGAGCACTGCTTGTGGTATCACGGTTACTCCCATGGCAACAGATTGTGATGTCACAACAGATGATTATGACTTGAAGTAGGGAGTAAGCCATAGAGGTAGATGGACTCTAAAGGAACTACAAGGGATAAAGATCATATATTTATGCAAATTTGCATAGTAATAAATAATGGGGAGGAGAAGTATACAAAATATAATGGAATGCTGGCAGAATTGTACCTAATTATTATGTTTTTTAAAGTTTTTTGAGTTGTTAGTAGCTCTTTAAGCATGAAGAGATCCAGTGAATCAGCCTGTTCCAAGGGACTTCCAGAGTGTGGATGTGAACTGTATACCACTCCTAGAACTACGATTAAGGGTGAGTAACCTGTATTTCCTGCATGTCCACACACGGGCTGTGCAGCATTGTGAGCAGCCTGGCTTTCATCCCAGACACCAGTGTATATTTTATACTCCCTCCACCCCCAGTCAGTTGTGTTGAACTCACTCTGATGAATCTTTTTTTCTTTAAATAAAGTTATTTCATAATCCAGTCTCATGCGACCAGATTGGTTATTCAGGCCGACCACCCAGTCCTGACCCCACTCAACTTGCCTTCGTATTTCCCCATGATTTACCCTTTATAGTAAGGCTAAAGCACACGCCCCAACCCTTCAGCTTAGTCATATCCCGTGAGGAGTGAGGATATTGCTGTGGAGGACCCCAACTGTACCATACAGTCATGGAGACGAGGCACAGAGGATCCCCCCCCCCATATTACTCATCTAATGCGGGCAGCGTGCTTCTCCAGAGATGATGACCCCTTAACCTCTCCCAACACTCCACTGTTGCATGGGGTTTTGTGCAGCCTCGCGCGCGTGTGTGTGTGTGTGTGTGTGTGTGTGTGTTTGTGCGCATACGTGAAAAGGGACTTTTCATAAGTTTCTGTGAAGGCAAGAACCAGTAGTGGAATGCTCTGGTTTTAGAGTCAACTCCAAATAAACTGTCATTTTCCATTGCCTTTAGTCCAGTTGTTGTCCCTTTGAACTCTGAAAGTGGTTTCATTGTTAAAACAAAAATGTAAGGCCTCTTTCCTGAGAGTGTCAAGGCTGTGATACCAATCGGTGTTCATATTGCCCTGGGAGCATTTGCATTCTCAGCAGAAAGAAACCAAGCAAAGAATAAACAAACAGCAGAGAATTACTGCATAACTGAACTTCCTTCCTGTTAACTCTGACTAGGGGCACACTGTTACTTTAGTGTTAGCACTTCATTTAACTTGTATCGTATATTAAAAACCCTATTATGTGCAGGCCAGAATCATGAGCTGTATTGGCTGATTTGGGGGTCCTGTAATAATGCTCCATTGAAAACTGCAGTAGAGCTGCAACTGTATGGACTTCAGAGACTGCAAAAAGATAGTTAAAAATGAGAATATGTTGCAATCCCCTGGTTACTCTAGACGGTGTTGACAGACAATAGATGCTGGGTGAGACTAAAGAACTTCTAGCAAAATGAACCCTTTACATTTCAAAACTTTTACATTGTATACCAGTTGTTCTCCTTGTCTGTTAATGCACCGAGAAAAAAATTCCCTTTGTTGCATAAATAGGCATGATTCCTTCCGCCGGCAGACCCACCCTCACTAAACGACAGCTAACTATATCAATTAATATCTAGGTGGGGGGGGGGGGTCTGTGGCACCTGAGTGAAGTGGTCACCTGAAACCTCAGCTCCTCAGAGGAAACATATTTACCCTCATAAAACTTCTTACTTTCTGAAAGGCAGTACTTTTCAACTTGGTACTGTTTGATAAAGCACAGCTTCAGGAAGAGATGGTGACGGCTAAGTGTTGTGGTTAGGAGCACAGAGCTACAAACCTGGGGAACAGGGTTTGAATCCAACAGCTACCATAAGCAAGTCACGTAACTTATTTGTGCTCCTAGGACACACCTGGAAACAAGCATCAGCTTAGTGCGTCTTTCCTGGCCACAAACTGTAAAACAAAACAGAAGGTGGACAGCGTCAGGGAGATGCCTGAAAGAGTAGTGGAAGGGGAGCAGCCTTGGGCCCCAGCACAGGGTTGGCTCAGCAAGGAGCCATGGATGGAGACAGCGTGGAAGAGATGGTGCTGTCACTGGGTTGAAAACTACAACAGCTGATAGTTTTGAGCACAACTATGAACACTAAACTTGACACTGTTACCGGCTGCATAGTGACTGTAGAAATCTCCATACAGGGACTGCAAACAGAGATGGAGGATAGATAGTGCCTCTTGGAACTCTGTAAAAGTGCCATGCAGCAGAGGGCGAAAGAAGCCCAGCATGTAAATGTCTGACTTGAGGTCCGGGAGAATCAGGTTCGGAGCCTCAGTGTTTGGGCAGTGGGACTACCTGGGGGAATGGAGGGAGATCATTATGTGTTTTTTCTTAGCGACTGGCTGAAGGAGCAGTTTGGCTTCCACATAGAAAACCTAAACATTGGCATTGTAAAAGTTCATAGTAAAGCCTGCCTGCTGGCACTGAGGGTTGAGGCGCTGGATGCCACACCTCGCGCCACGCCAGTGACCCAGGTTCGAGGCGGACCTGAGTCGGTGGGGAGGAGAGGATCGCGTTCGTTGGACTGCTTTCCTTCTCCAGGAGGGGGGTGTGCAGCTGTCTGCACCAGCTGCCTCGCGGAGGCTGGAAGTATACAGTGCACAGGCTGCATGGGGAGATGCTAAGGCAGATGCCAGGAAGGAGGCGGCGGAACGCTGCAGGCAGCACTCCTGTCCCTTGGTGTCATTGCATGCCACACACGCCGGGAGCAAAACACTGAACAGGGAAAATGGGCACCAGTCATGCGGCGGCATGACCGCCATCTCTATGGGGGACGCTTTCGGCTCCGAGGGAAGTGCAGTGGCATTGGCTCCGGTCCTGATGGACGAGCAAGCGGGGGGCTCATCATCTCCCCACCGTGGAGGGTGAGCCACGGGGATGGAGCTGCAGGACCCGAATTTGAGCCTGGAAAGGTCCTCGGGACAGCGGCCGGAGACCAGGGATGTTGCCGGGACTTGAAAGTAAGGCTAACTGGTTGCCTAGGGGAAAAGTACTAAAGAAAAAAAAAGTTATAGTATCAGGCCTAAGGGAAGGCAGCCAGAGGATGTACCATGTGTGTTGATGTTTGTGGCCAACAGTGTTGGGACAGGGTACTTGATACTGGATTTGGCAAAATATTTTGGACCACTGTCTGTTTAGGGGGCAACAATGATGTTAATTCCTGATGTCTGCTACGCTACCCACCAATGAAAGAAATGCTTCAGCGGAGCCTACAGTACGTTACGAGATCTGAACATCCCCCACCGTGCCCAGTTCCCAGCTAAATTGAGAGTGGTGTGGGAAAGCAGAAGCTATATATTTACTGACTTGGGAGATGCAGGAAAATGGGCTGCAAAGATGACAGCCTCCAGACACATCATGAGGAACCCTACAGTGAGAGAGGAAGAGGAGACTGACACCTGAGCTGATCCAGAACTTCCTTGACTGTACCAAATTAGCAGGGCTTTTTCTGTTACAGTCTGCCATGTAGTAGTTTCAGATATCCAAATTAAATCAGGTTTGCTAGTAGTTTAATGTGGCTATACACCTTGGTATTCTAAGTTATTCATTATTCTTATTACTGTTACCTTTCCCTCTCAGGGGTCCAAAAATGGTGGCTAGAAGTCGTTTCAAACTGTGCCTGATCTGCTATGTAGACTATAAGCCCACCATGCCACCTATACTAGTTTACTGCCATGTCAGTTATGCATTGCCTTACTTCTTTGATTAACATAAGTTGTCACTAACTATAAGATTTAACTGTGCCTTCAGTGACATTAGTTTAATAAGTTACTCTGAGGTTCTGAGAGCAGAGGGAAGTCAGGCTACTGATATTTTTATTTTATATTGTTCTTATACAAGTTGCATAGATCTTGGCACATATTTCCCGTTGAGAGTGCAAGATGCTCTTATGGACATTATAAGACATTGTAGTTAAATACTTAAATTGTCTTGTGCTCGTGGGCTACAGTTCCACAGCCTACCAAAGTAATATTGTTCAAGGAATTTAACAATACATTTTGGTAGCCTCTCCAGTGTGTCTGCATAATCAGGGGACACTGTGTTATCCTGTTTATTATGAGGCTATCTGTCCTATCATTTTAGTACGATGCTCACTGTTCCTTGAACAGAAAATGTTTATTTTGTACATTTGCCTAATATGAATGAAATAAAATTAAAAGAAATCTAGCCAGTCATCTCTTGAGGGGCAGCAGGGCTATTTTTATCAGTGATCCCTGGTTTCTTTATAAATCACGTTGATGAAAGGGTAGAGTCCCGTGTATAAGCCATATCTTTATGCTGTGTCGCATAGAAACATGGCTATTGTTTGCAGAAACAGTCCCTGTGGCCGCTGAGTCTGCCAAGCCCTACCTACTGTTGTTTTTGTGAAGGCCATAGTGGACTTTCACTCCCTTTTCCTGCCTCCCCTTTTGACACCGTCTTCACTTGCCCTTGTGCCTACCCCACCCATGTTTGATGCCTTTACAGATTTACCAGAGACTGTCTCCCTTGATAGCCTGTTTCACCCATTCACCACCCTTTCCGTGAAGAAAGGTTTTCTGAATGGATGATCCTTTTCAGTCCCTCTCTGACAACCTTTATTGAGTAACCCCAGTGTATGTATTCTGTCTACTTTGTTAACCCCTTGGGGGTGCTGTATTTGCACATCTGTATCATGTCCCCCCCCCAACTCCCATCTTGCCTCCAGCGTATATATGTTGCAGTTTGACAACTGCAACCTTCAGCCCGTGAATCATTTTGGTTACTCTCATCTGCACAGCTTCCATCCTGTCTCTGTCTTTCTTGACACTGTACATGGGGATGTACCAGGGACCTGTACAGTGGCAGAATCACCTCACTTCTCCAGTCCCCTTCTTTATATTCCAGTATCAAAGATTTGCCTTCCAATTGCCCTTTTGCCCTGTGGCCTTTTTGACCACTGTGACCCCCAGGTCCCTCTCCTTTGTTGTACTGTGCACAGCAGCCCCCAAATTCTGTATGCATTCCTTAGATTTCTTTCACTTATATGCGTTACCTTGCACTTCCACAGTTGAATTTCAAGTGCCAAACTCATGATCACTTCTCCAGACTTTGCAAATCCTCCTTCATACTTCTTACCAATTCCTCACTGTCTAGTCTTGCACAAATCTTTGTGTCATCCATTAAGAGATGGATCTTCCCCTAATCCAATATCAGATAAAATGCTGACGTGGACTAGTTCCAAGATTAATCCCTGTGGCATCCCAGCCCCTCACCCTCCAAATCTCTGAGTATTCCCCATTAAGGACAGCCCTCTGGGTTCTGTCACTTAACTGGTTTTTTATCCATCTTGTGATTCATATTTCAAACACCATGAAGTCTTGCTATATTATGACTATATGCAGTCAGCCACTGCAGCTGAACTGCCCCGGAGAGGAAAGAGTTAACTCCAGAGAGTCTGGAGTTCCACAGCGCGAGGGCGCTATACCAAAGCTCTATCTGGCCAGTTTCAAATGAAACTGTCAGATTCTTTACTCCGCTTCACTGAACAGTCGCTCCGGAGATCAGCTCCTTCACATCGCTTTCATTTCTAGGTTCAAGTAGTATTTTCGTTCATTTGAACTGGCAAAAGTATTTATTTACCGCATTTCGGTTTAAAGCTCTATCTGGTAAACCGTAAGTAGAAATTTAAAGTCTGTGTGGAAATTCAATTATCGGTTCGGTTTGAACCGATCGGTTTGCTTAAATTAACGTTTTAAAGTGTTGGTTGGGCTTTTTAGAGTGTGGTTCCGGTTCTTATCGGTTCTAAAAAACCTTGCTTTTAAAATAGGTTTTTCAAATACCGTGACACGTTAAGGAACCAATAAGGGTGTCTCTGCCTGGCACTGCCATCAAAAGGGCAAGTTTTGGTTAGGCTGGCATTATGTCTGAGAAACCCAAAAGAAAAACCGGGCCCACTGGGTTTCAACACTGTGATGTCTGTGGGGAAGCCTTTGCCAAGGCTGACCCACACACCACTTGTGTTTATTGTCTGGGGGCTGACCACCTCCTGTCAGACTGCCAGGTGTGTAAAAATTTCCCTGCAGCCACCCTGGAAAAGAGATTGGGCCGGCTCAGGGAACGAGAGGCCAAGAAGTCCGCTGACCCGGATGGCCAGCCCGGTCCAGTACCCACTGGACCAGAGGGAGTGCCCTCTGACCAGGGCGAGACTTCCTCAGGCAAAAGGAAGGCTGGTTCAGGGAACCAGTCTCAGTGAAAAAGACAAAGAAATCAGTAGGTTTGGAGTCCAAAATTGTCTCTCCAACTGCTGCAGAAATAGCTAAAGCCATACAGATTGTCCAGTCACTGTCTCAGGGTCCTGCCGAACCACCTACAGTTGGTAAAAGGCTGGTTCGTTCAGTGCCAGTGGTTCAGGAGTATGATGTTGAGGAATTTTATGAACCACAGGAGAGGGAGGATGAATTTGATCATTACATGTGTGGCTGGGAGGGTCTGGACGTGCCCATTGAACCGGACATTTCTCCAGACAGACCTTTAGAATCTCCTCCTATTCTGTCTGAGTCCCCTTCTCATTTTATGTTTTACAAAAAGGTTGCAGAAACCCTCCAGCTTCCTTTAGAGGAAGCTGTGGATGAGCAAGAGGAGCCTGATTATGTAGAAATGATGGATATACCAGAGTCTAGGAGGTTGTCTATTCCTTTGCATAAGTCATTTAGGAAGCAAACAACAAAGATTTTAAAAATCCTCATTCTGTCCCTCCTGTAGATAAAAAATGGACAGAAGATATACCTTGTCAGGCTCTGATACAGACTTCCTCACTGAGCAGTGTAGTCATGTAGGTGTGGTACAAGCTGCAGCCTGTGACAAGCTAATATTCCTCTGGCCTCACATCCTCCTGATAAGGATTCCAGGAAGATTGATGCCATGGCGAAAAACAGTATATGGCAGCTTCTTTGGGACTCAGGCAGGCAAATTATATGGCTTATGTGGCTAGATATCAGAAATCTAGGTGGGACACAGTATTGCAGTTAGCCAAGCAGGCCCATGGCCAGCTGGCTAGTGAGTTGGAACAGGTGGCTGCTGATGGCATTGGAGTCTCTAAAGTTCAATTTCATACTGCTGTTGATGTTAATGATGTTTCCTCTAGGGTCATGGCCACTTCTGTAGCTTTCCGTAGGTTGGCATGGCTCAGATGCACTAATCTGTCCCAAGATACTCAGTCAAAGGCTATGGATTTTCCTGTTGTGGGTAATTCTCTGTTTGGGGAACAAACAGAAAACTATATGAAAAGATGGATGAATACAGAACTACCTACAAAAGTGCCCAGGCTAAGGAGAGGCATGCCACTCCACAGAGGCACGCTCCCAGAGGTAGGGCAGGCCTTTCCACAGGCCTTTTACCAATTTCAGGCCTCCTCTGCATTTGCACAGAGGGATTCTTTAGAGGCAGAGGTAGACGGGCACAAGTAAACCGGCCCCTCCCTCAGCCTAAGGTTACTGCCAAGCAGGCACCTGATGGGGTGCCCAGGGCCGATTCTCCTGTACCAGTGGGGGCAGGTTGGTTTATTTCAGCCAGAACTGGGTGTCCCTGACTTCGGACAGGTGGGTTCTGGAGGTAATAGGCCAGGGTCTGGTTCTCAGCTTCAAACAGTTTCCAAGATGAGAGCCAGACATTTTCCACCTGCAAATCCTTCAGAAGCCCTTGCTTTGGAAGCAGAGGTTTCTTCTCTTTTGGACTGCAAAGCAGTAGAAAGGGTCCATCCTTGCCATCAGGGCAAAGGGCTGTACTCAAGATACTTTCTCCCCCCAAAAAAGACAGGAGAATGGCGGCCCATTTTAGATTTAAGGTACCTGAACAAGCATCTTTTGAAACCAAAGTTCAAAATGTTAACTCTGACAATGATTTTGCCCTCCCTGAGGCCAGGGGACTGGTTAGCTTCCCTGGACCTCAAGGATGCCTATTTTCATGTTCTGATCAGGCCTTCTCACCGAAAGTACCTCAGGTTCGAACTACCCTCAGGCCACTACCAGTTCAGGGCAATGCCCTTCGGCCTTACCTCTGCGCCAAGGGTATTCACGAAATGTCTAGCTGTGGTAGTGGCTCATTTAAGAAGACAAGGGATTGCTGTGTTTCCCTACCTGGACGACTGGCTCATAGTGGGTCAGTCCCCAGATCAGGTAAAATCCCACTTGCAAGTCACCCAGCAGCTTCTCACTTCCCTGGGATTCCTGCTGAATTTACCAAAGTCAGTTCTCGAACCAGTTCAGGTACTAACTTTCATAGGTGCAGAATTGAACACAGAGTTAGCCAGGGCATTTCTCCCTCGGAAAGGGTAGACAGACTCATTGCCCTGGCATCCTCCTTTACCCTCGGGGTCTCTTGACCAGCAAGGCATTTTCTGCAACTCCTAGGGCACATGGCTGCTTCCACAGCTGTAGTGCAAGGAGCAAGATTCCAGATGAGGGACATTCAGTTCCATTTGAGGGCCTATTGGTCTCAAAGGAGGACCCCCTTTCCAAATTGGTTCCAGTGACCCAAACCCTGATCCTGGCCTTACACTGGTGGCAGGATCAAAGCAACCTAAAACAAGGGGTTTCTTTCATTCCCGTTTCCCACTCCCTCACCCTCACTACGGATGCTTCCCTGTTAGGGTGGGGAGCTCACTTGGGCGACCTGTCCACTCAGGGAGTGTGGTCTCCCCAGGAATCTCTGCTCTACATCAATCTTTTGGAACTCAGAGCTGTCTTTTAGCTCTTCAGGCGTTTTCAGCTTCTGTCCAGAACAAAGTAGTTCAAGTCAGGACAGACAACACCACAACAATGTGGTACATCAACAAACAAGAGGCTCTCGGTCATCAGCCTTGTGCACGAGCAATGATTGTGGTCTCTGGCTTACTCCCTGAACACCTCCCTGATAGCAGTTCACCTTCCAGGGAATGACAACAACCTGGCGGATGCCCTCAGCAGGATTTCTCAGGCCATCACGAATGGGCTCTGAATCCTCAGGTGCTGGGGTCAGTCTTGCCAGATGGGGCACCTCAGATAGATCTTTTCGCAGCCCCAGACAACCACCAACTTCCTCTGTTTTGTTGCAGGCCTCCAGTGCTGGGATCAGTCCCCTAGACGCCTTTCAGTTGGATTGGAAAGGAAGTTCCTGTATGCCTTTCCCCTTTCCCTTCTTTTCAGGGTACTAGTAAAATCAGATCTCAGCCCTGCAAGGTGATTCTGATTGCTCCAGATTGGCCAGACAGCCCTGGTACCCACTGCTTCTGTCCTTGACAGTCCACCCTGCCCTGAGCTTGCCCAGAGTCCACGACTTACTGGCCTGTGCACAGGGGAGAGTGTGGTATCCGGACCTCAAATCCCTCCATCTCAAGGCATGGCTCTTGAGGAGTTAGAATTTGCTGACTTACACCTTTCTCAAGGTGTTTTGGATATTTTAAAGGCTTCAAGGAAGCCTTCCACTAGGGCCACTTACAATTCTAAGTGGAAAAGGTTTTCCATCTGGTGCTCTGAGAAGCAGATTATCCCAGAATCTGCTGATCTGCCCATTTTACTGGACTATTTGGTCCATTTAAATTCCTTAGGCCTTAGGCCAGCTACCTTAAAGGTTCATCTGGCAGCTGTCTCTGCTTTTCTGTCAGCAGGGAAGCCTGCTGCCTTTTCTTCTCACTCTGTGCTTTCCAAGTTTTTAAAGGGTTACTTCACACCAACCCTCCTTTTCGAGAACCAGCTCCCGCTTGGGACCTGAATGTTTGCATTGCTCAGTTAATGCAACCCCCTTGAGCCTCTGTCCTCAGCAGAGCTCAAGTTTCTGACTTGGAAAACTGTTTTCCTAGTGGCTATCACTTCTGCCAGACGATAAGTGAACTACAGGCCCTGTCAGTGGAAGAAGATTTTATCTCTTTCCACAGAGATAAGGTAGTCCTCAGGACTAACAGAAAGTTTTTGCTAAAGTGGTTTCAGATTTCCACCTGAACCAATCCATCTCTCTTCCAGTATTTTTCACTGAGCATTCTTCCTCAGGTGAGAGGAGTCTGCACAGCTTGGGCGCCTAAAGAGCCTTAAGCTACTATTTGAACGCACCAAGGGTCACAGGTTCGAATCCCTCCAACTCTTCCTTACCTATGGCGAGGTTGGCAAAGGAAACCTGCCACTAAGAGGACAATTGCAAGGTGGATTGTCTCTGTATCCAATTTTGTTATCAAAACTAGGTAGAGAACCCCTCAGGACTGAGGGCTCACTCCACTAGGGGTACAGCTGCATCTCTAGCGGCTGCTAGAGATATTCCCATTCTGGAAATCTGTTAGTTGCTACTTGAAAACAGTTCACACTTTTACTGAAGCATTATTCCCTGGATATTCAGTCCAGGAGATGCTCGTTTGGCACAGCTGTGCTTCAGAGCCTATTTCCTAAGTAGGTTCTGACCCTCCTCCATGGAGGTACTGCTGTGTAATCTGTATATAGTCATAATATAGCAAGTCTTCATGGTGTTTGAAGAAAAATTACTCACCTTAGTAATTGCTTTTTTCTCATGGAGTCTTAGTATTATGACCACCTCCCTCCTGCCCCTCCTCAGAACTTCTACTTGGGTAGGTGGCAAATTAGTGCAAGCACTGTGTCATGCCATTTTAGTTCTTCCTTCACCCCTTTATTTAGGTTGGGGAATTCAGGTATTTCTGTTTTAAGTATATGTTGGCCCTTCCTGGACTTGAGTCTTGGGGGAAGGGGGGTCTAATAGTGCTTGTTAGGGAGAAACTAATAATACTATTATTCATTGTTATTATTATTATTGCTGTTTATATTGTTGTTTATATTGTTGTTATTCCTAGTAGTAGGTAGCCACTTGGCTAGTGTAGAGCTTTCCACACAGACTTGTTGCTTAGTGTTAGCTTCGTAAAGATCTGACAGTTTCATTTGAAACTGGCCAGATAGAGCTTTGGTATAGCGCCCTCGCGCTGTGGAACTCCAGACTCTCTGGAGTTAACTCCTTCCTCTCCGGGGCAGTTCAGCTGCAGTGGCTGACTGCATATAGTCATAATATAGCAAGACTCCATGAGAAGAAAAGCAATTACTAAGGTGAGTAATTTTTTCTTCCCAGCCACAGGTCCCCCAGCTTCTCACCCCAGGGGTCCTTTAGCATCAGTAACAATGTGCAGTAAGCTGACTAGTTTGAACTGCCTCTGAGGTGGAGATTATGATAATGAATTTTATGAATCAGCCAATCAGGAAAGAGCTTGAGGGTGTTCTGAAAAGAGCCTGCCTAGAAGGCACCAGAATTTTTTCTCCGCCTAACACTGCCTCAGGGGTGCTCTCTCTTTTGGCCAGTCTAACACAGGATACACAGTCTAAAGCTATGGACTTCGCCTGTGATCAGAACGTTCTTTTTGACTCCAGAACAGAGACTTGCATGAAAAAGGTTGACTAATACAAAACGACCTATCAAAGCAATATGGCCAGAGGGAAGCCTTCTGCTACCCAAAAGCCTCAAAACAAAGGGAACAAGGGCAGAGGGTACTACCCTGGACCATTCGTTGCCTTTCCTGTGCAGGTTGATTACTCCCAGATGAAGGGGTTTTACAGAGGAAGAGGCAGGAAAGGACAGAGGTGAAGTAACCCTACTCCTGCCTCTCAGTCTAAGCCCTGACTCTAGCACCCAGGTTGCCTCCCCTCTGCCTGTAGGGGGCAGGCTTGCCCACTATCTCCAATCCTGGATCCTCATTTTTTCAGACAAGTGAGTCCTGGAGATAGTGGAAAAGGGCCTGTCACTGCAGTTCAAAAAGCTGCCAGCCCTCAGCGGCTCTTGACTGTCAAACTCTCTAACCCCAACAGAAAGACTTCTGTTGGAGTTAGAAGTAAAACACCAACTGGCAGCAAAAATGTTGGAAAGAGTTCTCTTGCATCAGCAGGGCAAGGGCCTCTATTCAAGATACTTTCTAATTCAGAAGAAAAATGGGGAGTGGTGACCTATTCTCGACCTCAGATACTTGAACAAGCATCTTCTCAAACCAAAATTCAAGATGGTCACTCTCAGAATGCTAATACATTCCCTTCAACAGGGAGACTGGCTAGCCTCCCTGGATCTCAAGGATGCCTGTTTCCATATTTCAATAAGGTAGTCCCACAGAAAGTTTCTGAGGTTCACGCTCCCATCAGGGCAGTACCAGTTTGCAGCCATGCCCTTTGGCCTGACATCTGCACCAAGGGTATTCACCAAATATCTGGGTGTGGTGGCAGCACACCTCAGAAAACAGGGAATATCCGTTTACCCCTACTTGGATGGCTGGCTCATTGTGGGGAAAACTCCCCTACAGGTAAAGAGGCACTTTCCTAAACAAAGGACGCTTTGCATTCTCTGGGCTTTCTTTTTTATCATGTATTTCTTTTTCTCTGTCTGCATGTCACCCGGCCGCTGTCCTGGCATGCCCGCTCAGACTCCAGCAGGCATACATACGCTTCCCAGGGCCATCATACACTCTGTGCCTGGGGGGGGCCCTACATTCCCCACCGAGTCTGGATCTATGCTCTGAGAGCGGATCCTGTGGGTCTGTGGACATGGAGATACAGCCATCACGCCACCATGACCGAGCGCCACCCTTTTTCTGCTTCCCTTTGGGGCCGGAGTGTGCAGTGACACTGGCCAGGGTAGCGCACATGCTTCCATGCGCACTCCTCTAGGCATCTGCACCATCCCCACCCCTATCTTCAGCATCTAACCTCCACTAGGGGTCAGACATTCGCCGACTACTGATGTCCCCCCCTTCCCGGAGAAGGAGAGCAGTCCTAGGGACGCGCAATCCTTCTCCGCCTCTGCCGACCACCGGCGACCCATGCTTGATCCCGAACATGGGTTGCCAGCGTGGTGCGAGGTGTGGCATCCAGTGCCTCAACCCTCAGCATCAGCAGGCTGGCATTCTCTAGGCTTTCTTATAAACCTAAAGAAATCCCACATAGATCCAACTCAGACTCTCACTTTTATAGGGCCACAGTTGGATACTCAGCAAAGCAGGGCTTTCCTTCCACCAGAAATAATTAAAACTTTGGATCTGTGGCAAATTCCTTTGTCCTGGGCCTACCTAGGCTGGCCAGGCACTTTTTGAGACTCCCGGGGCACATGGCATCCATGACTGCTGTGGTCCCAGGAGTCAGATTTAGAATGAGAGACATACAGTACTATCTGTGGGCTCACTGGTCCCAGAAGAGTCACCCTCTGTCCAAACTGGTTCCAGTAACAGAGGCACTCCTACAGGCCTTACAGTGGTGGAAAGAAATACCCAACCTCTTGGGAGGAATTCCCTTCCACGCTCCCTCTCCCACAAAAAATCATTACCACAGATGCATCTCTACTGGGATGGGGAGATCATCTGGACAGTTCGTCTGTCAGTGGCACTTGGACCCCAATGAGTCAGCATGCCACATCAGCCTTCTAGAACTCAGAGCCATCTGTCTAGCATTGAAGGCCTTTGCTCCACTGGTCAAGGGCCACACGGTGCAGATCAGAACAGACAATACCACTGCTATGTTTCACATAAACAAGCAAGATGGCACAAGGTTGAGTGTGCTGTGCACAGAAGCCATGAGAATTTGGTCTCTGGCTTACTCCCTAGAGGTCAGCCTGTCAGCTATACACCTCCGGGACAAGGACAACACCCTAGCAGATGCCCTCAGTCGCATCAGCCAAGGACACAACGAATGGACTCTGAACAAACAGGTCCTTGCCACAGTCTTCAGAAGATGGGGCACTTCAAAAGTGGATCTATTTGCCTCTCACCTCAACCATCAATTTCCTCTGTACTGCTGCAGGCCCCCCAGCACTGGAAACCCTCCCAGCAGATGCTCTCTCCGTGGATTGGTCAGGGAAGTTCCATTATGCCTTCGCTCCATTCCCTCTGATTTTCAGGGTGCTTCTGAAACTCCGGAGTCAGCCAGCAACAATGAATCTGGTGGTGCCGGATTGGCCAAAGTAACCTTGGTACCCTCTTCTGCTAGCCCTCTCTTGCAGCAAACCTATTTGTCTCCCTCTTAGGCACTCTCTCCTGACTCTACCTCAGCTAGAAGTGACTTATCAGACCTACAGTCTCCTCACCTCAAAGCTTGTCTCTTGAAGAGTTAGAGTTCCCTGCCTCTCAGTATTCTGAACAAGTACTGAAAATACTGAGGATGGGAAAAAAGCCCAGCACCAAAAATACGTATGCAGCCAAATGGAAAAGATTTTCCCTCTGGTGCAAGAGAAAACAAATCAATCCCCTCAGAGCATCAGTCCCTAATCTCTTAGATTACTTAGTGCACCTTCAGGCCTTGGGCCTAAAGACACCTTCTCTGAAGCTGCACCTAGCTGCAATTTCGGCCTACCTTTCTGTTGGAAAGGACAAATCTGTTTTTTCCTTGCCCGTGTTTAAACAGTTTTTTAAAGGCCTTCTCCATCTTCAGCCCCCAGTCAGGGAACCTGTTCCTTCTTAGGATCTTAACTTGTGTATTGCCAAGCTCATGGAACCACCCTTTGAGCCCATGGCTTCAGCTCATCTGAAATATGTTACCTGGAAAACTGCCTTTTTAGTAGCCATAACATCTGCAAGAAGGATTTCAGAGTTACAGGCACTCTGCACTGAGCCCAACTACATTATCCCACACAGGGACAAGACAGAACTCAGAACTAACAGAAAGTTCCTACCCAAGGTGGTCACAGAGTTTCTCCTTAACCAGTCCATTTCATTGCCAGTGTTCTTTACCTAAAAATCCTTTTCTGGGGAGCGAAAACTCCATATCTTGGATGTCAAGAGGGCCCTGTCTTACTACTTGGACCACACCAAACAGTTCAGATGCTCCTTCACACAGCTATTCCTCACCTGTGGGGAGGTAGGTAGAGGAAGACCAGCCACTATGAGAACTGTCTCTCGCTGGATAGTCTCATGCATTCATTTTTTTTACGACAAGGCTGGCAAACAGCCCCCTGAAGGTCTCAGAGCCCACTCTACTAGGGATACTGCTGCCTCTGTGGCAACTGCAAGGGACATTCCCCTTCTGGATGTCTGCAAAGCAGCTACTTGGAAGACTGTACACACTTTCATCAAACATTACTGTTTGGATGTACAGTCTAGATCTGTTGCTAAATTTGGCAGGGTGGTTCTGCAGAGCCTCTTCCCTAAGTAGGTTCTGTACCCACTTCCCAACTGTACTGCTTGTTAGTCTGCATATTGTTACTGATGCTAAAGGACCCCTTGGGTGAGAAGAAAAAATTACTCACCGTAGTAATATTATTTCTTTCAAGGTGTCCTTTAGCATCAGTAAACTCCCACCCATCCTCGCCTAGCAGCCTTACTGAAGAGGACTCTGCTTCTATTTTCTACCAGATCTGTTCTGTTAATCTTTGAATGGTATTTACAGCAAAATTGGATATTTTCAAATGTTATTGTTCATGCTGTTGCATGATTTTTAGATCCTGTTGGTCCACTCCTTAAATGGGCATGTTCCCGGTCTGGCTTTAAAACAATTCTGGTGCCTTCTAGGCAGGCTCTTCTCAGCCATTACGTCAGCCAGAAGGATTAGGGAGTTCCAGGCGCTCTCGGTGGAGTCTTCCTTATCTGGTCTTCCACAGGGACAAGGTTGTCCTGCTCCCCCACCCGAAATTCCTTCCGAAGGTGATGTTGGAGTTTCACCTTAATCAGGTGTTGACTCTGCTGATGTTCTACCCCAGTCACACCTCGGATGCCGAATACAGGCTCCATACTTTGGACCTGAGACAAGCGCTTGCCTACTACAAAGAGCATATGGCGGAAGTTCGGGGAGAGGTTTGCCAACTGTTTGTCACTTATGCTGAAGCCGCACTTGGCAGACCAGCAGCCAAGCAGACAATTGGCAGGTGGATCACTTCCTGCTTTGATCTGTGCTATAGGTTGGCAGGTAGGGAGTCTCCCGTAGGCCTAGGGGCTCATTCCACCCGCCATACCGCTACTTATCTTGTAT
This sequence comes from Neoceratodus forsteri, assembly GCA_016271365.2. Taxonomy (NCBI): domain Eukaryota; kingdom Metazoa; phylum Chordata; order Ceratodontiformes; family Ceratodontidae; genus Neoceratodus; species Neoceratodus forsteri. The sequence continues at coordinate 2,809,403 of JADMNL010000027.1, forward strand.
TTCCCCTTTGCTAGGAGACTTGCCTTTAGCCACAGTAACCATGTGTGCAGTAGGTTAAAAGTGGATTCCCTGCCACAATGACAAATCACAGCATTTGCACATTTCCGCGCCTGTATTCTGACCTGCCTTTCTGATTCCTGAATTTGATTTCAATGGTAGGGGAGAAGCAGCCCCCCCCCCCCCGACAAAAGCCCACAGCCCACTGGACAAAGGCCCCCAATCTTCACCCGCAAGAATCACTCTTTAACCAATCTCCCTTCTTGGAGCCCATATTTAGAGAGCTGGGAAGAAATCCTCGGATAGATGACCAGTTCCTTTTACTTTCTGCCTCATGCAGTGCAATCCATCTCCTTTTGTTGTCGAATAAGATCTAACTTATCACATTCCCTCTTGCCCATAATATAACTACTGTATGCTGTAATGAAGGGTTGCTACCTGAGCCTTATAATCACAGAAACATAGAATTTGACAGCAGATAAGGCCCTCTTGGCCCACCCAGTCTATTCATTTTTCCGTACCCACATTGTTACTGAAGGCCCTACTTGATCTACAGCTCTTTCTCCCTTCCCTCTCCTTTTCACAAATGATTCCCTTGTGTTTATCCCATTCATTCTTGAACCCCACCACTGTTTTTCTCCCCACCATCTCTGCTGGATAAACCTTGCATATGCTGGCATTGTTTTTCTCTTGTTTTTTTTTTGTTTTTGTGCTAAGACCAGCAATCGCATTCTTACTTCTACCTCGAGTGCAACTTCTTTTGTGTCTTTCCTGCTTTGTCAAACTGCCCTGCCACTTTGAGGTCAGATATGATAATCCCAAGGCCCCCTTTCTTATTTAGTGACCGTCAGTACCTCCCCACTCCCATACTTGGCTCATGGGTTCCTGTACCCTAGGTGCATGATTTTGCACTTTTTGGCATTGAACCCCAACTGCCATGCTCTTGATCACTTCTCAAGTTCCCAAGATCCCTGTCCGTTCTCTCCACCCCTTGCTGAGTGTCCACCTTATTACAGATTTTGGTATCATCAGCAAAAAGGCATCTCAGTCCAGTTAGAATTTGCCTTTGTGCTAACATAGCATAAAGCAAATTGTGACCTCAAAACAAGACAGAGTATTTACATGTTAGCAATAAAATTTACATGCCTTATAAATATTAGTGTTAGAAAAGTCCCTTTTGTGTTATGTTACTATACTTTTGTTGCCCTGTGGATTGAAGAGGTAGTAGCTAGTAAGTTTGTGTTGCCATCTATCGGTTCAGATCTGAATAGTTCAGGTTCTGGAACTTTCATGAAATGATTGAAGAAGGGCTTTGATACCCTACATTGAAGCTACAGTGTTTCTTTTCTCCCAAGTGTGACCAGGTCTCCCTCTTTTACTGTCCTGTCAGGTTTTTGAGCTGGAGACGTAGTGCGTTGGCACTATGTTCCTTTTGCCTGCTAGGCTTTGCATGCATCTCCCAGGGTATGATAGCACTCTGCTCATTCTGGATAGAGCACTGGCACGGTACGCCAGGGGCCTGGGTTCAAGCCCCAGTGGGTCACACTTTCCCTTTCACATTTCCATCATTCTGGATAGTGAATCTTCAGCTTTGCCAGAAGCTGAGTCTGGAACTTCAACCTGTTGGACCTGAGCCTTGAAAATACAGGGGCATAGTTTTCCTTCTTGCTAAAACTGCAGGAACTAATCATTGTCTAAAAATCCTGCTTTGCTGGTATTTCAAATCATTGCGCTTCCATGCCTCCTCTACTTTTTTATATATTATAGGAAGCATATAACAATAGAGCAAGGTTTTGCTGGGGCTCCAGTGGGATTTGGGCCAAGGGTCCTGTTCGCCCTCTCCAGCTAGAAACTAATATCAGGAGGCAGTCCCAAAGGTGCCTAAAGAGACCCTCCAGAAACTGTATCATACGTTGACCCTCGGCTCCCTCTGGTATACTCTGTAACCTCAAACTTTTACATCACAATCTGTCAGCAATATCCACGTCTTGTGCCTCAAATGGAGCAATTGCTTGCAATACATGCAAGAGCAACCTGTCTGCGCAGTACACCCTTTGGTGTAAATTGTCGCCATTTTGTTCTTGGGCACTCTGGTGTCCGATTGGGTGAGATCTCTTTTCATAGAGGTAAGCACCTCTTTTGCCTCTGCCCTTAATTTCTCAAGAAACGAACCCATTTGTTTAACCTTTGGGGCTGGAACAGGTTGTACTGGTGTTTCAATAACTGAGCATAATGGCTCTGAGCTAGGCTGCTCTGCATCTTCCATATTGGCACCTCCTTTCTCAGATCTAGTGACATCTGTCTCTAATGAGGCATCCTTCAGGGTGGATTTTTTTTTCCTACCATGATGATTCAGCTCCTAAAGCTGCTGAAATATTACGTCTTGCTAAAATCAAGATTTTGAGGAGAGTTTGCTAGGTCTTCTCTACAGAGCCTGATCACCTCTCTCCCATCGTGAGTGGTGACATCACTGGAAGAGTGGTGACATCACTGAAAGTCTCTGTATTGGCTGATTTAGCCTCTAGGTCCACTCTCATCTGCCATTGTTGTTAGAGGAGTACTACAGTTAGAATTTCAAAAACATAATGTTGTGCAGAGTGTTTTGATATGAGCATGTAGTCCTAGGCCCACGCGCCACGCATCTCAGGCCTTGCACGGGCTGTCAGGGACGTGGCCATATTAAAAGGCCACCGATACACTGTGCACCCCTGACGGCACCGCCACGCACAATATTATGATGCGCCTATGCAAATGAGGGGTCTGTCATGCGTGTGCCGTGCATCACAATATTGAAACTCCCAAAGCGTAACAATGGCCGGCTGCACCGGTGCATAGTAACACTTTTGAAACCCTACTTTAACTTTGCGTTGGGTAGGTCGGTGCCTCACGCATAGTCTAGGGCTGGGTACACGGTCCCCTACCTCAGCCCCGATCACTGTTTAAATAAAAATAAATGAAAAACTAAATCACCGATACCCTGTTTCCATAGTGTAATGACCCTCCCTTCCCAGCCTCGATCACTGTTAAATTAAAAATAAATCGCCAGTCTCCTTTTTCCATGATGTAGTGACCCCCCCTTCCCAGCCCCGAACACTGTTATAATACAAATAAATCATTGATCTCCCATTTCCGTAGTGTAGTGTCCCCTCTTCCCAGCCCAGATCACTAGCACAACATTCAACTCCCCATTCCCTGGTGGCTAGTGGCCCCCCCACCCCATTAGGCACTGACCCACCACCCTGTTCCCCCCCAGTCCAAACCTGTTCTGGTGACTGGCACGGCCCTCCTCACCCTGCCACGGCCAGCCACCAACCAATCCACACCAGAGCATGTACAGTAAATAGTACGCGCCATTGGTTGTCAAGACACAGCCAATGAGTGCATACTGTTTACTATATGCGCTCCAGTATGGAGTTGCATGTTGTACTAGTGATCGGGGCTGGGGAGTGGGGTCACTACACTGTGGAAAAGGGGGATCAGTGATTTATTTTTATTTTAACAGCGATCGGGGCTGGGGTGGGTGGACACTGCACTATGGAAAAAGGGATCTTTAACTTAAACAGTGATCGAGGTTGGGGAGGGCTGGCCCGGTGCACATCTCAGCAGTGCAGCCTTGCAGATTAGCCCATAAGGGCATACAAATGGCCCCACTGTGCTGTGCATGCCCCATGGGCTCATCTGCATCCGAGGGCTGAATATCACCCGTGGGGACTGCAGCGCATATAGGTGTGCACCACACACTCCTCTACCGGCAGTCTTCAGCCCCGCACCCTTAATGCGCTGCACGGAACTTGGCGCTTCCCTGCTGTGCTCAGTGCATTCAGGGTCCGATATTCAAACAGATTGTGCGGTTTGTTCTGACCATGTATTCTGTTTGAATATTGCGCCAGCGCCAACTGGCCCAACTTATTTGCATGGTGCACTGTTATGCATGTGCATCCGTCCGGCTCTGAATTTGGGGCCCCTAGTGTGTCCTTCCCTTTGCTGTTTGGAGTTTTTTTCAAAATATGCCGGCTAGTTTTATGGCCCCTAGGGATCTCCATGTTCCCATTATTTATGGCTCTTCTTTTTTCTGCAGTGCTTCCTGCCCCATGTGACGTTTGTGTATCTAGGACCATAAATTCAGCAAGTACTGGTTTAGTGTCAATTTTAGAGCAGTAGAGCTGTGACTTTAAATAACTTTCCTTATCCAGTGAGCACTAAAGTCTACATTTACAATTTAGCAAACGCTTGATGGATAACTGAGTGTGTTTTTCTGTAAGAAAACAAGTAGACTCTTCACTAACTAGAGCATTGATGACCTAAGGTGATTTGTGTGCTTTTAATGGCCGAGTGTAGTTTGATGAAATGAAAAGCTGTACAAACAAAAATTTACTCCTACTGGCTAGACATACATACATACATACCTAAAAAGCTAAAATATTGAATTAGTTATTTAGTTGCGGCCAGAACATCGGGCTCCTAACTGCATATTACTGCTGCAGCCGTATACTGCTGTTTTGTCCCCGGGCCAAAAGTCATGGTCAGAATGACGCGTGGATGACAAGGATTTACCAAAAACACCACAGGGCATATTTTGCTGAGGACAAATAGTCGCCGCATACCAAGCAAAAAAAAAAACAACCACCACACATTAAATAATGTAGTTCGTATGCAGCTACGGTACAGCAGGATGGAGGGAAATTTTTATAATGTACCTGTTAGCCCTCGAAGCGCTAAACCCACCAGTACTGCTCCTATTACCGCGACCTACCTGACCACACAAGAAGTCACAGCCAGGGAAGGAAAAGACTTTCTGAGATCCAGCCCTGGTGCCACACACACACACCACACAAGGTTTTTTTTTGTTTATTTTTTTTTTTAAGGTCCAGAAAGTCCTGACATGCAACTTAAGTTGCACTGCACCTGCTGGATGCTGCTGTCCTCTCCTTGCTCGTCTCACTCCTATGTTCCTCCTTCCACCAAGTTCCAATCAGATAATTGGACTCGGAGTCGCGACCCGGACCATCATCACAGAGGAGACAGCAGAAGTAAGGGGATAGTTGGCTAGTCACTGTCTGCAGTGAGTCATCACCACATCTTTAAGAGCCTAGGAGAGTGTTCAGGGGCAGTCTTTTGGCATTTTGAGCAACCAGGACTGATCGGGAGGCAAGGCAAGGTTGGCAGACAACTGAACATGGACCTACTGCGCCCCATTTCGCAATGTGACTGGGTCAAACTGTTGTGCATAGCTATAGGCAGCATGCCCTTGAAATCATTTCAGTACTACTGACAGTACAAGTTTTGCTGGGTTCATATTGTTGAAAATAGGGGACATTGTCCCAATTGCAGTGGTCATGTCATGGTTCCTCTGTAGGCAAAGTAGTCATGCAGAATGCAAATGTAAAATGGGGCTGTAAGCCTTCCACATTAAAAAAACTAAAGTAGTAGGCCCAAAGCATTTTTGTTCATCACCGGCATTTTATGGGGTGAATGTTGCACTGAATCTGATAAGGTTGCATCTAATAGACACGACATACTGTCAGCAACTGTTTGCCCAGTGACCGTTTAATAGCGATACATTTTCTCTGCGGCAATAAATCCACTCAGTTTTTGACGGCTACATTCTGTCCGTATGCCGCTGCAGCAGCTTTCCTTCACTGAATCAGTGGTCCTGGATGCATCACTGTCATTTGAGACCAGAAGCATTATAGGAAAAAGAAGAGCAATAAATAATGCGAAATGGAGATCCCCAGGGGCCATAAAACTAGTAGGCAAATTTAGAAAAAAACAAACAAACCTAATAGCAAACAAAAGGAACAACACACTAGGGCAAAGCACACAAACCAAAACTCTCTGCGCAACATATATGTTTGCAAATTTTGACTGTAGCACTCCTTTAATAAGGTGCCACTGTAGCAGAAGCATTGAGGGGAAGGGGTTGTGGTCTTGGATATTGTGATAAGTTCTTTTTAAGCTCTGCTGACAATCCAGCTGTAATTGTAAAGTGGCTGGGATTGTGCAGGATTAGTTGAAGGGGTAGCTGTTAATGACAAACACCAGTTACATTGTTTTGTGCGTGAATGCATCTGCCATCAATGACGTGCCCACATAATGCATGGGTTGGAGGGCAGTAGGGAGCATTAAAATGAGGATGGGGTCACTTAGGATTGAGTCAGTCCTTACGTCACAATCTGAATGGTGGATTTGCTTGATTGATCTGAACCCAGGGAAAAAGAAAAAAAAAATGAGAATGGGGTATAAGATATCTGGGACCTGCAAAACTGTAACATGATGTAAAGTTATACTTCAGTAGGGTACTACGGAGGTATTGGATATAACAGTATTTTCCTGATGGACTGTGTTCTCTTGGGTTTGAGAGAGAAACTGCTTCTCTGCTTTAGAGTGGTAATCATTTAAGTGCTAAGGCTTCAGGTTAAGGAAGTCTATCACTGTATCTGGGCTTGAAAAGGGATACTACTTTTTTCTCAAACTAAGCTATTTACAGAGAGAAAGAGAACAAACACAGAAAGCTAGCCAGTATTTCAGTGGAGCAGTATAGGAACTAAAATAGCCTGCTGGCACAGTTGGGAACTTGGACCCAGACTTTCTCAAGGCTTTGTTAATTACTTTTTTTCTTGTTGCTCTCCCTTCCCTTCCCACACACTTGTTATGTTTCTGTAAAATAAAAATGGAGTGCATGTTCAAACTTGAACTAGAGAACTGGAAATAGGAACTGTATGCCAAGAATCCTGAACCTCTCATTGCTTTGGCAGCTGCTGCACTAACTAGCAGAGAAAAGAAAATGTTCTCTTAGAAATTATCTGAGAACATGGGAACTGGATCTCATCTAGTTTGGATTCCATTTAGAAAGGTGGTTTTAGTGCCTCCACACTCCCTGCTCCAGTGAGCTGTTTGTGAGCAAGTCAACTCCATTTGCAGCCTGAGATATGTAGAGGGGTGGGTATTAGAGCCAGAGTCCACTGAGGGCCTTAGGTCATATCCTGTTTTGATTTGAAGGGCTGTGGTGATGGAGACACTCTACTGTGGGAGTCACAGAGAGTTGGAGACCAAATGCTGTTTTTGAAAAGCCTTACAAGGAAATTGCTTCATCACAAAACGGCATGCTGGTGAATGGTGAACCTGATTTCTTTCTTGGATAATGTATGGGGGATTACTAAATGGATGTCTAAAAGCTTGATTAATTCTGGTGGGACAACTCTGGCCATTTAGAACTGACATAGTGAGACTGTGTGTAATACATTTTATTGTGCTTCCCTCTACTCTTTTTGTGTTCTCTTTACCTATCCCACTGCCAGACCTCCTTCAGTGCCACAAAATGTCTCAGACACTGCCCCTAGAGGTATCACCAGTAGCTCACCTCTCCCTTCAGCCCCAGGAGTAACCCTGTGCCCAGATTGGGTCTGTGGTCCTCAACTGAAGAACCTCTCAGGTGTCATGAGTGAGTCAGGATCGTGGGAGAGAGGGAGGAGTAGGAGCCTGGGGATCTGGATATCTGAGGGAGCTTGGGATATATGAACATTCCTAATGGAAATCGGGATCCTCCCTGGCTGTGGAAGACATAAGGTACATGGATCGGGGAGCAGCCTTTCCCTACGTGTGTTGTAGAATGTTGTAATAGTGTAAAATTATTTGAATCATGTACACACATTGAGAGTTGCCCAGTTACATCAGTATTTCGGGGTTCAAAGGTCCCCTTAGTCAGGGTGAAAAGCTTACCTTCATGCATATGCCACCATTTGTATGTATTTCTATTTCTTTTACTTCTTCCAGTTTCAATTCTTTGTTTACTGCCTAACTTGGTTTCTTGCACTGTACATGCCAATTCCTGGCTCCACCAACCCTTGCTTGCATAAAGAGTGAGCAGTGTATTGCAGTGGACCGTGTTGACCCAAAATTGTATCACTAGCCCAGGCAGTCACACATCAGGTTGCAGAGACTGAGCAAATTATCGCACTCACTGTTAAGTGTATAGTAATATTTATCTTGTTCACAGGGGTATCAACAAAGTCCAGTGTGCCCCCTATACTGACACAACCTGTTTGTACTCAAGGTTTTCTTTATAATAATCTAACGTATTACTTTTTGTCATACTTTTAACAATGGTGCATAGTTAACAAAAGTCAGCTGAGATTTGTGAAAGCCTGACTACCACTTCATGTTGACTGGTATCTTGTGTACAGGGCGACCACAATTAAGCGCTTTAAAAAAGGGCATCTCAATCACGGCGCCTGTGCACAGTTCTACCTGGCCCGGGGGTGACGTGAGGGACCGTGATGCGTGGAAGGAGGGAGGGTTTGTGGGGTATAGTGCAGTGGTGGGCTGCCGAGCTGGCAGTGTGGTGTGGTGGGTAGGTGGCAGGCTGGGGTTGGGAGGTGCCAGGTTGGGTTCTGGGCGCAATACTGTTTTGCGTCAGTCAGGTTTTTTTTTTTTTTTTTAAGTTTTATCCCCCGACATGCATCCCCTTGGAGTTGAGAATCCTTTTGGGGGTGGGCGCAGTCCCTCGCATAAAAAAGAAACCTGTAGTTCTTACCCCAGGAGTCATTTAGCATCAGTAACTGTGGCAGTTAGGTGCAACTGCCCCAGAGATATGCCTTTAAGAGAATTTTATTTAAATGAGCTTTGGGCAATAGCCAATCAAAAACAGGAGAGGGAGTGAGCTGAGTGAGAGCAGCCTGAAGGCTTCAGAACTTTTTCTCTGCTGGACTGAGCAGCATTGCCCCTGAAGTGCCTCTCAGCTTGCCTTGTTGACAGCCTCCTAACATTTATCTGGGTAAAGTTTTCCTCATAAATCCTTTTCTATAGTGTGCTGTGTGAAAGTTTTACAATTTTGTTAGCACAGTGCTAATTTTCTATTTTTAGTGCAGCTGTGCTATTTTGACTTTTTTTTAGTGTGACTGTTCATTTCTTATGTTATTTTTACAGCGGGTGCTTAATTCCGATGGTTCCTCCCTTTTTTAACCTAATTCTTATAGGAACCATCGAATTAGTGTCAGTTGCCTTATCTTTAAACTCTGACCTCGCGGGCTTTACCGCAAGGCGCTCTTTTGGATTTCAAACTTTGACAGTTGCCTGGGGGTTCTCTGAGGATTAGCATTTACAGAGAAACCCATATACAATTAAAAAACTGGACCTAAGTTGTCGTCTGTCACAGGACTGGCCAGTGGCATTTCAGCAGAAACCTGTGCACAGTTGACCAGTATTACTGGGCTTTCTGTTAAGACTGGCACTGGTATATATCCCAGTACTACAAAAAAAAGCACTTTAAAATAGACAGAGCTATTTAAAGAGACTTACCAGTCTCAGCATTTCCACCCGCCTGATCGGTGCCTTACCCTTTCAAAATCATCCGCTGCTGCTATTGCCAAAAAACCCCAACAGCCTGCAAGTTATATCCCTCGTAAAATTACTCCCACCGGGTTTCTCCTACTTCCCGTTTTTTTTTCGCTGCCCACACTCCGCCCCGTGCTCAGCAAAGTTATGATATGATGCCTGGGAAAGCACGGGGACGAGCTCCATTTTAGTCTATGGGGGATACCCTTTGAGTCATTTTTCTAATATGTAACAGGTAGTTGGCGAAGAAACGTGGACCGGTGCCCATTTTTCATCACCAACTACCCATTACAATTTAGAAAAATGACTTGAAAGGTACCTTCTGTCACAAACCCACTCAGCAGGTCAGGCCCTCTACTCCCAAAGTGCCAACCTCTGAGCGCAGTCTTGTGAACAGTGTAAGAGACAAGGTAACCCTCTTGTCTGTTTTTGTGAGTTCGGATCAACCTTTGGTCTCAAGTTCTGGAGGGATTCAAACTGTGAACCTCTTGCTACCATCAGGGCCTCTATGAGGTTCTGCTTTTTGCCTGTCACCTCAAATGGGACTCCCCTGTCCCCGTACAACTGCTTCAAGTAATCTACAGTGTGCCTGCTGTAGTCGGAAGCCATCTTCTTCTTCTCTGACTACGGCTACTCTGACTTGCACGTTAGAGAAAAAAAAATTAAATGGGTAGGAACTGGCCTGTACGCCAAGTGATATATAGTTCTGTTTCCTTTTCAAAATAAAACTCTGCCTTTTTTTCTTTCTTTGCAAGAGAGCTTACGGTCTCGGCTGACACAGAACAATAAGCTTGTGATACCAAAATTATCCCACCTCTGCCACCAATCTGTCACAAACCCACTCAGCAGGTCAGGCCCTCTACTCCCAAAGTGCCAACCTCTGAGCGCAGTCTTGTGAACAGTGTAACAGACAAGGTAACCCTCTTGTCTGTTTTTGTGAGTTCGGATCAACCTTTGGTTTCAAGTTTTGGAAGGATTCAAACTGTGAACCTCTTGCTAGCGTACCCAATGCACAGGCTCAGATATTTCTGTCTTCAGGGGGCCAGATATCTTTGCCTACGGACACCTAACCAGGTATACAGAGATGAACCCTTAAAAACTTTAATAAAGACCTCAGATTTAAAACGCTTCTCTTTCCAGTTTGGTACCACCATTCAAACTTATGTTTAGTATCTGCAATAACCATATACTTTTCTTACAACTAAAATGAAGTCAAAGACAGACCAAATAAGTTCTAAAAAGAATTTTACTAAAATAGTGAAAAAATATGTAAAACGCAAAATACAGAACTGTTGTATCACCAGACATACAAATCTTTTAAAAGAAACAAGGTTTAAACAGTGCAAATTCCTACTTACAGTACTTAGATTTTAAATCTTTCTAAATATCTGTTTACAAGTGCTCCAAAGATCTTTCCTCAGTCAGAGTCAAGGTAAAAGTGTATGTAAATAAAACAGAGTATTCCTTAAACAACTGTATGGGACAACCCATTTTTGTGTGAGGTCAGCTAGCTTCTCCTCTGTCAGATTATGTATAAAAATATATATATCTCTTTTACAAAAGTATTACATTCTGCAACTTCAGCATAATTCACGTCCTTCAAATGACACTTCCTTTGATCTCATAATAAGCTTCCTCCTTCCAGGACATGAAAGCATCTTTATGATTTCTGCATTTCTATGTAATAACCTGGGCTTTCTAACGCTATAAATGGATATGTTATAGCAACTATGGTTGTAATTAACTCGGACAGACAGGATCCTTAATTAAGGCCTTACATGTAACACATGGTCTCTAAAAACTGATTGTGTGTGAACCCACATGCTGTCAGCATTTTTCTTATGGCTTTCATCTTTTAGCTGAAACCTGGCGGGGTTAATGAGTGAGGTCATTCTAAGAGCATCAGATCTTTTTGCAGAGACAGTCAGTAATGCATTTTATATTAAAAAGAAAAGATACAGCACTCAGAGCTGGCTGTCTACGTCACACCCTCTCGATAAACTAAAATGGAGCTCCTCCCCACGCTCTCCCTGGCGTCACGTCATAACTTTGCTGAGCGCGGGGGTGGAGTGTGGGCGGCGAAAAAAAAAAAAGGGGGGAAGTAGGAGAAACCCGGTGGGGGTAATTTTACGAGAAATATAACTTGCAGACTGTTGGAGTTTTTTTGGCAGTAGCAGCAGCAAGATCATTTTGAAGGTATAAGGTACCGATCAGGCAGGTGGAAATGCAAATGCAGTTTACTTGGTAGATCTCTTTAACTGGAGCAGGACTGGACGGTGGCATTTAACAGAAACCTGCACTCAGTTTGTGAGTCCAGAGCTTGGGTTTGCTTTATTTAAATTGGCACATAGCAAAGAAACCTCTTCTTTTTTTTTTTTTTTTTATTTTTATTTTTTTTTATATTCAATTAATACATAGAAAGTACAGGTTTTCTATTCTATGTAACTTACAATTAATCACAATAACATAAACTTCACAGTTTTATGTTGCTATTTGTACATAGGTTAACATTCTTTTCCTTTTTACTTACAGAGAGAAGCCTTCCCACTTTTATTATAAACCTCACTGTCAGTCCACCGATGACAATTGGACCTTCCCAAGGTCTTTTCTCTCTTGTCTTAGACAAAACACCTGTCCCACTTATACATCAGCAAAAAAATATTCACATGACCAGTGACCTAAACGAAAAAGGTTAGTCTAAAAAAAAAGAATAAAGAAACAACATTTCATTCCAACTTTTTTGGCTGGAGTCATATCTTCTTTCTGTACTGTCGTTGTATTTCCTAACTATTACAGGAGTCAACTATATCTACCAGGGATTCAAACTCCATATTTATCTACTCTAAGTTACTTTTCTTTTAAAATGCCAAAGTTTACTGGGGTCTATTCTAGTTTCCAGGTGTGCAGATGTTGTTCTAGCACCGGATACCACCCTTGCTCTCCACGTAATCATAGAAGGACATCCATCTAGAATTAAATTTATCCTCAGATAGTCTTAGATGGGCAGTGGCTCCCTCTATTTCTTTTATACTTTTTACATTAGCCCTCCACATGCTTAGGTATAACTGTTGGGGCTTCAACCAATGCTGAGTAATCACCTTTGATGCTGCAGCAATTAATAAGTGATATAGATACCTTACGCCACTAGTTCGCACCTCTTTGGGGGGAGTCCCAACAGTAAGTTTGGCCCTGTCAGGCCAGATTCCAGCTGAAATATCTCCTGCAATGCTTGGGCGATATCCCACCAATAGTCCTTTATTTGGGGTCAGTCCCAGAATATATGTGTGTAGGTGCCTACATTACCACAGTTCCTCCAGCATTTATCTGTGGGAAAAGTAGTGTGCAGACACCACTGGCGGAATTAAAAATCTAGAGACCACCTTCCACCTGTGTTCTCTCCACACCGGAGAGCTAGTTGTTTTACCAGCCCCCCACCCATATTCCTCCCCATTCCTTTTCCGACAGGTTTATTGCCATTTCTTCCTGCCATTTTTGTTCTATTTTTTGAGTCCCCACCATTCCTATCTCTTCCTGCAGTGTTTTGTATAAATATGAGATGAACCCTGTGGGATCCCTCATCTGGCTCTTCTGGTGTGTCATGCTTATTAGTTGTGGGACCTGTGCTGCCAAGGCTCCTACACCCACTGTACTATTTATATAATGCCTACATTGCAGGTATTTGAAAAAATCATGCTTTGGAATGTTGAATTCCTGCTGAAGGTCAGCAAAGCTTTTGACCACCTCCCCTTGTACAAATTGCGTAAGATAATGGAGACCCTTCTCCCTCCATCTGGTAAAGCACTGGTCAGCGCTCATGGTTGGGAGTTGCGGGAGGTAGGACAAGGGTATATGTTGCCAGACAGGTGGGTATTTCCAATACCTGTCTAGCTTGGTTCCAGATCGTGGTGGTATGCCTAGTCCACTGGTTTTTAATGTTTTTAATGTCTGGGCTTAATATTATCCATGGGAGTAGTTTGAGAGTTATGTGGGGATGAGCATTTTTTTCCATGGGATACCAGGCTCCTCTATGTTCTGGGCTAGATTTTAGCACTGGCACTATCTGTGCTGCCTGATAATAATTATAAAATCAGGTACCCCCATACCCCCTTTCTCCTTTGATTCCACCAACAGATTCCACCTCTTTCTAGGCCGTCTGCCCGACCAAGTGAATCTACTCAGTTTCTGTTTAAGTTCTTTCCAATCCTTCCTCGGGAAGGGTATGGGTAGATTCGTAAACAGGAAAAGGTATCTGGGTAAAATGTTCATTTTGACTGATTCTGTCCTATTACTGAAAGAAAGGGGCAGCACCATCCACCTGTTCATGTCTCTGTAAACTTGTTTCTTAAGCATCCCATAGTTGGTTTGGTAAAGCCTTGTTATGGTCATGGTAATTTGAACTCCTAAGTATCTGATCCTGTCCCTAGCCCAGGCAAAGGGTACTCCAGCGCAGTCATCTAATGACATGTTACCTTTCATGAGCAGCATTTCCGACTTTCCTTCATTTATTTTAAAACCTGAGACCTTACCAAATTGGCTCAGGAGTTCAGTGAGCTGGGGTAGTGAGTTTTTTGGATTATTTAAGTAGATTAATGTATCATCTGCATACATTGATACTTTATTTAATGCCTTTCCCACTCTGATCTCTTCGATGGTGTCATTTTTCCTAATGGCCTGGGCCAGTGGCTCTGTGCTAAGGGAAAATAACAACTGAGATAGGGGGCAACCCTGCCTAGTACCCCTTTGTATTGCAAATGGATCTGATATGCTGCCGTTCACCCTGACCCTAGCTGTAGGATTCTGTTATGCCAACATTACCCATTTCAGGAGATCCCCCCCAGTCTCCAACTGTTTCAAGGTTTCTTTCATGTAGACCCAGTTTAGGTGGTCAGACGCTTTCTCTGCATCTAGAAAAAGCATAATGTGGAATGTGGCCGTGTTCTCTTTATTTGTTATAACATTCGACAACCTCCTGATGTTGTCTGAGAGGTGCCTATGGGGTATAAAACCCGTCTGATCCAGGTGTGTTAACTGCTCTATATGTTTTTGAAGCCTGACTGCTATCACTTTTGTTAGTAATTTAAAATCTTGGTTCAAAAGAGATATGGGCTTGTAGGACTCACAGTACATCTCTGGTTTATCTGGTTTGGGCAAGACCGTGATTAGGGCTTCCGTCCAAGATTGGGGGAGTCTCTCTTCTTCCCGGGGCGCAGTCATTTCTGTCACCAGTTTTGGGACTAGTATTTTCCTAAAGATTTTGTAAAATTCGGCCGGGCGGCCGTCAGGGCCAGGGGATTTGCCCGATGGCAGTAACTTTATTACAGCATGTAACTCCTGTTCATTTATTGGTGCTGACAGCATTTGTTAAGCCTCTAAGGGAAGCTTGGGTAATCCCAACTCTTTCGAACAATTCTTGGACCCTTCCTTTACTTAATTTGGTTGTTTGTCTTCAGAGTATAGTTCCTTATAGTAATGCATAAATTGAGAGGCTATTTCCTGAGGGTTCCCCCATTTTCATTGGGATTACGTTTACTCTGAATACTTAAAACATTCATGTTTGTCTGTGCTTTTCTTAGCCTTAAGGCTAATAATTTTGTGTCCTTGGCCCCTCAAAATACTTTTAGGCTTGAGAATCTAAGTATCCTCGCTCTTCAAGTTTTTTTTATTCTGTTCTGACTGTATTCAGTTCCTTCCAAATTCTGAGGCTCGGGTTCTTTTTATGCCTAGTTTCCAAATCTTTCATTTTATTTCTAAGTTCCTGTTGTCGCTTATTCGTAGCCCTTTTTTTGCAGATGCGAAACTTATCATGTGCCCCCTAATTACAGCCTTCATCGTATCCCACCACAGTAGTGGTCAGCAGTCCGTTATGGGGGAGTCACTTAATAAATTTTGAAAGGCTTGTGTGACCTGCATGACAAAGTTTTTGTCGTTCATCAATGAGACATTAAGTCTCCAGGATGTCCTTTTCTTTTCTTTTCCTGGCCCCAAACTAGTTTAAGGGATAGGGGGTGCATGGTCAGATAGGGTAATTGAGTGAGTAGTGGAAGAGGTACACACATGGAGATCTGTCTTGTAGGTGAAAAACATATCTATTCTAGAATATGATTTCTGGGCCACTGAATAATATGTGTAATCTCTCTCTCTTCTATTAAATGATCTCCATATGTCCACCATACCCCACTCCCCCAAAAGGGCCTTCAATTTTCTGGTGGCAGTTTCTGCTGTTATTGTCTGACCCAAGGAGCGATCCCAGCTTGGACAAATGACTGCGTTAAAATCCCCTCCTAAAATAAGCTGGGCCCCTATTAAGCCCTGCTATTTTAAGAAACACATCCTGAAAAAACTTCTCTGCTCCTGAGTTGGGGGCATAAACATTTACCAAGTGAATTCTATGTTCTTGTACCATACCCGTTATCCTGATAAACCTCCCCTATAGTGCCCCCTCCACCTCTTGTATATGAAATGGACTATTTTTCCTGAAAAGGATGGCCAGTCCCACCTTTTTTGCTGAATCGTGACGCTGCCTCCACATGGCCCACCCACAAACATCTGAGTTTCATTTGCTCCTGGTTTGTGAGGTGCGTTTCCTGTAGAAAGGCGACGTCACATCCCAAACGTCGTAATTCCGCTAAAAGCCTAGTTCTCTTAACCGGTTGAATTTACCTCCTTAACATTGTAAGAGATTACATTTAATTGAGTCATATTTTGAACCACCAAAAATCCCACAGCTCTTTTGTACTTGTTCTTTCCCGTTTCTATGTACCTTTCCCTGCAGCTTGTGTCTACCATGTTTTCCCATCAACTTGCCCCTTTCCAGACTCCAATATATTTTTGTTACTCCAGAGTTAATAAACAGAACAGTTTTAACACAAATAAACCAACAACATTCAAACTTCATGGTCACAAATGCGTGGCCTTTAACTAGTAGCTTATTAAACAAATTTTAACTTTTCCTTCAGTGATTTTAAATTTCAAGCACTGAATGTTTTAATTTCCTCACTTCCTAGGATTGTCCCACCACTTAAAAGTGGTTAGATATTGGTGTATGCTACCCCTCTTACAGATGGTAAATGAGGGGTTCGAGGCTTGCCACACTCCTACTTAGTGTGTGAATGCCCACTCTTTGGTTTTGTCACCGAATCAGCTATATTCTACAGAATCCTTCCCCACCACCCTTTTATCTTAAAAAACATTGCCCTTTCTTGTACCAGATTTTCTTTTCCACCTCGTATGCCCCTTCATTTAAGGTGCCATTCTCAATCTTAACCATCGTTATCTAATCCGATCTGCCCCCAACCCCTGAAGCCTTTGAATGTGGGGACCCCGTAATAAATTGCTTAACAAGAAGTAAGACCCGATAGTGGTTCATCTGCTTCACTATTACTCTGTGCAGTCCAGGCCCAGATAATGCATGGTAGTAGCCCCCCCCCAACAACCCCCGTTCTACCCCCCATAGTTCCACCAAGTTCAGTTCTTCCTCAAAACAGAGGTCCAGCATGTATGAGTCCTTTTCCAGTTTAAGTTCCTTTGCTGACTGCACCTGGAGAAAAAGAATGCCATTAAGCGCCAGTTCAGTCTCCTCTACAAACGTGCGCATGACTGTCCTTTTCAATACTCCCCCGCCCACCAAAACAGTCCCTTTTTGGGAAAAATGGCGCAAAGACATACACAGTACCTTCTTCTTTCATACTCGGTCATTTTCTCAGGGATTTGGAAGATGGTGATGCTGAATTTCTGCTCCCCGATTTACTGTTAGCTCGCTGAATCAGCGTGGCAAGGTCCCTTGTGGCTGACTGCGTGAAGGAGCGGGGCAGGCCTCGTTTCATGCCTTGATTGCGAGTCATGATGTTCCATGCTCTTGTTTTCAGCTTCTTCTCAACCTCCAAATCTGGTACAGTTATGCCTAGCTCTTTCAAGAGGGAACTGCCTTGATTAATGTAGGGAAGGTTTTGATTTCTGTTTCGAGGTGAATCCTCAGTCAGGCTGGGTACAGTAGATGTGCCTGAATGTCCTTCATTGTTTTCAATTCTCTGATGATCTCTCTGAGCCTTTACCTTTCCAATTGCAGAGCACTGGAGAAATCTTGATCAAAGTATATGGGACTTCCTTATGTTTAAGATCTTTATGTCGCCAAGCTTTGTGTAAAATCCACTCCTTGCTCTGAAGGTAAACCATCCATAAAAGGCTTACAAAATATGGCCTGTGAGGATAGATTGGGGGTACTGAACCTGTATCCATTGGAGCTCAGGCGAATCAGAGGAGATTTATTATTTTTGTATCACATCTTGGATGATGTATCATTAATGGAGCAGTGCAGCCTTGTTAGGACCCCTAAAACTTATAATTCAAGATCTCATGATAAACAAATCTTGATAAATACTTCGAAAACGAATAGACATTTAAATTTTTTTGTTTCTAGAGTCCCCTCTATATGGAATGCTCTTCCTAAACGAGTAGTAGAAGCAGCTACCTTTAACACCTTTAAAAGTGAGTTGGACGGATATTTGCTTATAAATGGTAAAAATTACATTATGAAATAAACCCACTAGGAGTGGGGAGACAATTAAATGGGCCACGGCCTACTTTGTCTAAACCTAACCAAGTTACCAAGTTAACCAAGTTACCAAATGATAAATGATCGAGGCCTGGCAGATGGATCCGTAGGTTTAGCTACTAAGGACCTATGGGCCCTATCTGTGTCCAAGTTCAGGTCGGAAGGGATCGAAAGGTTGGATCGCAGCAAGTGCTGGATGAAATCCGCTGTGGTTGCGAACCCTTCCTCCAAGTTCTCAGATATGCCATGGATCCTGAAATTATTGCGACAGGACTTGTTTTCTAGGTCCTCCAATTTACTGGTGAGTTTCTCGGTCCCTCTGTAACAGAAATAGCAGCACTCGTTCACTTGTTTCCTGGGCCTCGGACAGTTCTGTTACCCTGGTAGTGTTTGCGGAGACTTTTTGGTCCATAGTGCGGACGTCCTGCTTCAGATCAGCGATGGCAGAGTCTATTTTGTTTATGGTGCTTAGGATTCGTTTCAGTGTCTGAGCAGTACTGCTTGCCGCATCCAGGTCGTCCCCATCCAAGTCTAGTGAGGATTCCGGCGTGAGGCGCTCATGGCTGGAGGGCCGACGGGCCTCTATCACCTCTCCCAACATCAGCTGTTTCATTTTGGATTGCGGCGCATTATTTTTAAAACTTTTTGCTCTCTACACTTTCCCTGCCATAATTGGCGATTCAGGGACCTGTCTAAATTAAACTTTTGCATGACTGGAACAAGGATTATTACAGATTTAGTTCTGGTGGTTACAGAGCTCTATGAGCTTGCCTCAGCTCATGTCGGTGACGTCACCTAGCAAAGAAACCTTTTATTTATTGTGGTTGAGGATAAATCAAAGGTTTCCAATGAGAGGCCATCTAAAAGTACTAACAGTAAAAATGTAAGCATAGGTGCTGAAGAACTCTCCAGATCCCAGCCAAAAAATAAAGCTTCTAAAGATGAAGTTCCTCACAAATTAAAAAATAATAAAAGTGATGAAAAAAGGAAGCTTGATCAAGCAGCTGATGAAGTGGCTAAAAAGAAACTGTCAAGAAAAAAATGCTCCTCTTGCTCCTGGGAAAGCCAATAGCGAGACAACGGGCTGCTTAAAGCATAAAGAAAAAACCAAACACATACAACCAAAGTCTGTGCAGGATCTCCCATCTGTGCAAGACATGGTAAAAGCATGGCAGCTGTTTCAGACCCTACAAAAGATGGGGCCTATATTTACTGGGGCTGACTAGCACTCTTCCACAGTTCTGTCCTCTGTAGACTGTGAGGGTGACACAGATGACGAAGACCATTTTCATGATACCCCTGACATGGATTTTGAGGGTCTTGAGCCCCATGAGTCCCCAGATCCTCTATTAGGGGGACCCCCACCCCCGGGTGACCAGGAGGATTCGTCCTCTGTGTTTACATTTATAAAAAAAAATATGCTAGATACCTTGGACCTCCCTACGCAGGAGCACAACAGGATGTTGATGATGATGAAGATCATAGGGAGATGAGAGGTCTTTCAACCCCCAAGACCCTGGTCGTCCCTATCTATAATGCGTTCAGAAGAAATACCATGAAAGTGCTTCAGACTCCCACTTCAGTGTTGGGGGTTGACAAGCGGATTGAGAAAAAATACAGATTGTTTAGAACTGGTATCGAGTTCCTGTCTGCACACCCTAACCACAAGAGCATAGTGCAACAGGCAGCTTGCGAGAAAGCTGGGGTTCCCTTGTCCTCCTTACGTCTGGACAAGGACTCCAAGAAAATTGACTTTATAGCAAAGAAAATGTATGCCACAGCCTCCCTGCTTCTCAGGCTTTCTTCGTACATGGCATTTACAGCCAAATATCAGAAAGCCCTATGGAAGTCTGTCCTGGCCATTGCCTGCAGTGGGTCAGATTCTATGGTGCAGGAGCTGGTGGATATGACAAAAACTGCCCTGGAAGCTACCAAATACCAATTCCACATGGCAGACAACAATGATGCCGCCTCTAGGGCAATGGCCCATGCCATCTCTCTGAAACGCTTTGCCTGGCTTAGGCCTACCAGTCTGACCGCAGACACCCAGACCAAGGCCACGGATTTTCCCTGTGATCAAAGCATGTTGTTTGATTACAAAACCACTAACTAAATGAAAAAGGTTGATGAGTACAAGGCCTCCTGGCAGAGTCACTCGTCTAAATCTAAGCCTACTGCCCCTCAGCGATCCCGACCCAGGGGCAGTAGGGGCAGAAGTTTTTTTTCCCAGGCCTTACAATCCTTATTACCAATCTGACTTCGGTCAGTACAGGGGGTCTTTCAGAGGAAGGGGCAGAAGGGGCCAAAGAAGGACTACCTCTACCCAGCCGGCAGCCTCACAGTCTAAGTCCTGATGTGAGTGTCCAGGTCACAAAGCTGATACCTGTAACGGAGCAGTTCCTCCAGAACCTGCCATGGTGGAAGAACTCTGAAATTTTGCAAGCAGGAGTACCCTTCCAAGTTCTGCCCCCCACAAAGGTGATCACCACAGACTCCTCCCTCCTGGGTTGGGGAGCACATCTGGACAGTGCCTTAGTAAGTGGCACTTGGACTCTCGAAGAGTCAAAGTTGCAAATAAATCTCTTGGAAGGTTTGCTACCTTTTATTGGACCAACAAGTGTCTTGTACAAAGATGGAATTATACACAAGCTTTCGGGGCCTCACAGGTCCCTTCTTCAGGTGAACAGCAAAACTGAGCAACAAGCAGTGTTTATATCCACTGTGGAGCAATTAAAAATCAGGAAGTGAAGTAGGAAGGTGATAAAGGGGACTAGAGATGAAAGTCTAAGATGCAAAAAATAAAAACATGAGAAGAAATGGGGAAGGGAGAATAGTAGGAGCAGGTCAGTAGGAGATCAAAGGAAGCTAAAGGGAAGAAAAAAGTATGCAGATAGGATCTGAGATCAGAGGCTGGCTGAAAGGGTAGAATGGACAGGAGATGCCTAAAAATGTAAGGAAATCAAGAAATTAGGAGAAACAAAAGAACAAAGGCCTAGATAAACAGAGGTATGAAAACAAGAAGGAGTAGGTGGGACTGAGCTCAGGAGTTAATAGGAGAGGCAGGGAGGATGTGAGGTATAGGTAAAAAAACAGAACAGGCAGAACTCGGAGAAAAAAATATAATAGAGAGATGCAGAACCAAATTGTGATACTAGAGACATGATTTAGTACGTAATAAAAAAGAATTACAGTTTACCATAGTGGGTCATGAAACCGATGTCCCGATTCAGTCCAGAAATGTTAGATTTAAATTGTTTTATATATTTCAATTCCCATGTCCTTCTGTCCTGTGTGTTTTTGAAGTTGCGATCCTTGAAAAACAGGTTACTCACCTGTAACAGTAGATCTCCTGGTTTCTTGCAGTAGGTAATACTTTTGGGTTACCAGCAGAGGTCGCTGTGGCACACAGCAGCTCTTCTAGCTGTTTTTCACCAGGGACCGCCCACACATGACATCAGCTTCCTGTTTCCTATATAAGTGTGGGTGGTCTCTGGTATTCTTAGTTCATTTTCCCTCTATCTTCAGCTCGAGCAGCAGCTAGTGTGACTTCTGTGTAGCAGTCATCGAAGAGAAATTTGGAACTGAGACGAATGTCTACAGATTCTTCAAACAAACGAGCATTATTTAGTTCCTGCCATTGCGGTAGGAAGATATACCATTTTGACAACCACACACTTGGTGTAAGGTGTCTGGGACCCACACATGACACCAATTCCTGCAGTTTATGTCAGAAATTTAATCAGGTAACTCATCGATGACTGTTGCTTAAAATTAAACAGCTTTTGATGAAGCAGAAAATGTCTCTCTTGGAGAACCAGGGGGCTCGTACCAAGGGCTCCCCCTCTACTGGTTCTTGTTCCAGGTAGAAAAAGGAGAAGGGGAAACCTTTCTCACACTCCCTGCCTCGTCGCCCGTTGACGACCACTGTTTCAGGTGTCTCTCCATCGACGGCGCACCCTCTAACCATTTTTTCGTCGATGTGGGCTCATACCCTCTCGTCAGTGGCGCTTTCCAGTGCTTTAAATGCAGTTCAAACTGTAACTACACTGTTGACAAAGGCTTATACCCTCTCGTCGACGACGCTTTCCATCGTTTTACGTGCAGCTAAATATACAGCTGCTCTCTTGACGGGGGCTCTTCTCCCGTCGACGGCATCTGACAATTTAGGTGAAAATAACTCCTTTCCCCCGTGGGGCCGTTGATAAGACCCCGCATTCCTCAGGGAAAACCTATGGCTTATGCCTTACTAACTGCCCCTCCGCCTTCACAGGTGGCTTCCTATAGGGGTCTGGTGGACAGAGATCGGGACCCTGGTTTTTACCACCCCGGAGCACAACCTGCTCATACTACGCATCCCATCCCCTCTATTTCCCCTCTTGTTTCCCAACATGCCCCCCATCTCACCCGCCCCTTCATCCCAAGAAAGGGACATCTCCAACGTAGTCTGACAGGTCTTGCGTGCCATGCGGCCCTCTGACTCAGGAGAGCTGGGCGATCCTCCCCGATCTCCTCCTCCTCCGCCTAAAAGATTCCATAGTGGCAGGGATACCTTGCCACCCTGGTCCCCTCCTCCTTTCATGGAGGGCTGTGTGTCAGATGAACAAGAATTACTGTCTGACTTCCCCGGTGATCTTGCGGATGAAGAGTTTCATGGTTTGGATTTTCCCGATCCTGACTCCTCTTATTCGGAAATCTCTTCCCTAGATGAGGACCTGCCTATACCTTCCGCAGCCTCTCCCCCAGATGACCCGACCTTTAGTGAAATGATGGCTCAAATACAAAAGGTCAAGGGATTCTCATCTACTGAACATGATGAACAACGTAAGGATATGGCAGAATACCTTTAATTACCTGAGGAGTCTGTTTTAGTGGTTCCCCCACTAATACCAACCTACCAGAATGCCATGCTGGCTGCTTGGCATCAGCCATCAGCTGTTACAGCTGTTCCCACAAAACGGATCATCCATATCTAGCTCCTCTGGACCAATAGTTCTCGGACTTTTCCACAGTGAGCCTCCCTAAATCCATGGAAAAGATTTTGAGCCTCCCCCAAAAATTGAAATAATCTTGGGCCTCCCCAGAGTAAAACAACATACTGTACTTTGTGCAGTACACCATGAATAAATTGAAACCCCTCTGAGTACTTGGCTCACATTCTGTTCTTTCTCTTATACTGACTTGGAACTTTTGAAAAAGAGCTCCTGTGCTCAAAGGTGTTATCTGAATAACAAATTAAATAAACAAAATTATTATTATTCAGCTTATTGTAACCCCCCACAGGCCAACCTACATGCTCTACTATTTTCATTTTGAACCATTGTTACCCCTTGTTGCCTTACCTTCATGGGTCAGACTACTTTCTCTGTGTCCTCTCTATATGAAATAACCTTCCTACATACTTTTCCTCTCCCCTCCTTCTCTGCTTCTAAGCAACACCTCAGGGATTACTTTGCTCTTCCTGCTATTGCTCTCAGCACTTCTATGCTCAACCCTAATAATGTATTTGGACTGTTCTGCCATCAGTGTACAAACTGATCAATTACCACCTCTCATTATTAGTTTATTGTTTGTATTGTTTGCACTATTGCTCATTGTATATTTCTTGATTGTTTTGCAGTTACCTTTTGAAATGTATTCACTCCCTACCCTTCTACAGGTACACCTGAAATGAGCCTTGGCTCATTCACCTTCCCTTGTCACCTATTAGTAAATAAATACATAAAATTCACCTACTGTTATTATCCTCTTTCAGTTTGCTTCATCCCTTCACACAAAATATACAAAACCCAAAATTTAAATACAGTACTTTTTCAGACTTGCTTGAGCCTCCCCCTGGAACAGGTTGGGGCCTCCCCAGGGAGGCTGGCCTCACCATTTGAGAACCCCTGCTCTGGACCATCCCTTTCTGTCCAGCATTCCTGAGGCAGATTCTGTGGCCGTTACTGCCGCTCATGACCGTACCAAAAAAACCCAAACACATGAACTCCTTACCCACTGATAAGGAATCCCAAAGAACTGACTATCTGGGGACAAAGGTGCTATGAATATCAGAATCTTAAACTATATGGGTCATATTATTAAATATCAGTGTACCCTTGGGTCCTCTGCCATTGAGCTTATCAATAAATTCCGTACAGTCACAGCTAGTTATTCTATTTTCTGTCACCTTCTCAGGTCGGGATATGATGCCGTAGATACCTCAGCTCGACTATCAGCCACTGGTATCACCTTGCATCGCCATGTCTCGCTTCGCATTTCAGGCTTTGCACCTGATATACAACA
Source organism: Neoceratodus forsteri (assembly GCA_016271365.2). Lineage (NCBI taxonomy): Eukaryota > Metazoa > Chordata > Ceratodontiformes > Ceratodontidae > Neoceratodus > Neoceratodus forsteri. Next base: position 2,833,566 of record JADMNL010000027.1, read on the forward strand.
TAAAGTATCTAATGCCCCCTTTAACGGGTCCAAGCTGTTCAGGCCAGGTACTCAAAACTTTACTGGATGGCATACAGGCATCAGGCAGAACCCTCTGTATGGTCCATGGCATGCATCATACTCCATCTACAACCTACCATACTCAGCACTCCTCTTATTGTAAAAGAGGCGGAAGATACAAAGGTAATAATAAACGTGGCTTCATAGGTCATGCTCAGTCCACCAGAGGCAATGTCTGCCACCAGGGTTGCCCACTCCCACCCTTCAGGTGGGGCTGGGCAGCCTGCCTCCCAGTGACCCACTAGAGCTTCCCCTCGCCTCCTTAACCAGGCCTTGGAGGCTGTGGGGGGTCGTTTTGCCCTCCATCTGGAGGCCTGGTAAGCGATCAGTTCAGACAAATGGGTACTTCAGATTATACAGAAGAGTCATACTCTGGAGTTCCTCTCCGCCCCATGCCCTTGCCTTCCGTGGAAAATTCATTATCCTCCAGATAATAAACCCATCTTACAGGAGGAATTGAGGGCCTGTTTGACCAAAAAGGCAGTTTTACCAGTGCCCCTTCTAGAATATCAAACGGGATTGTACTCCCACTTCTTTCTGGTGCCCAAATGAACATGAGACCTCCTGAATCTTTACATTCAGTACAAACATTTTCGCATGATCACTCTACCTGCTATCATGCCGATCCTGAAGCAGGGCGATTGGCTTTGTGCCCTACACATGAAGGATGCCTACTTACATATCCCCATCCACCCTGCCCACCAAAAATGTTTGCGTTTCCACCTACTGGGTAAAATTGTCAGATCTTACTTCGAGAGGGTTCCTGCAGTAGGTCATTACATGTAGGACTGTGCCGTCTGGTGTCAGGACCGCACGGCAAACTTTTCCAGCAGTGTCTGGCGGGGGACTGCCCACCTGACGTCACGTGACGGACGTCAGTGTGACCCTAAATAGTGGGTGGTCCCCGTGCCCGCCTTTCAGTTCTTTCCCATGGTCGACCTGTGCTAGTACCTTGCGGTAATCTGCAGCTTTGTCGATTACCATTTTTTTCTTATTTTCATCATATACCAGTCCATTTTCTGCACTTTGTCTTCTCCATCTCCACCTCCAAAGGCAAAGAAGAAGCGCACCAAGTGTGGGGCGCAGATTCCCGACAAAGACTGCCATCATCTCTGCCTCTTCTGTTTAGGCCCGGACCACGACACCGAGGCCTGTCCCAACCGCCAGCCCTTCAACCAGGCCACCCGCAAATGACAACAGCAGGCTCTGGAGGCCATCTCCTTAAGTCCAGAATGGCTTCACTTGAGAAGGAGATGCAGAAAATTTGGGACACATCCTCTTCCCCTTCATCGGACAAACAGACAAGCAGAAGAAGAAAAAAGACAAGGAGAGGCACAGAGAAAAGGAGCGCCATGAGGACTGGGACCGATCCTCAGCTAGTAAGCCTTCGACCGGCAAGGCCCTCTCCACGCTGCCCACCCTCATGGTGACCCAAGCAGCTTTGGGGACGACCTCCAATAACTCTGCCGTCTTTCAACCTATTTCGACTGGTAAGTCATCTGCTGGCTCCTCTGGCAAACGCCCAGCCCCATTCCAGTAAGTTGGACCCCAGCCTATCCTCTTCCAAGGATAGGCTCCGGCGCAAGTTGCGTTGGCGCTATGAGGATATAATGTGGCAGCAGCTCTTATTGGCCGGCAACAAGCCAACTCCGTCGCCTTCCCCGGCAATTAAGTGGCTGTCGCCCGAACGGCCGAAGCAACCTCTCACCCTCGGCTCCTTGGTCGAGGAGCCGACTCCACCACCGATTGCTTGGCCGAAACCGGCTGCTCCACCCATTGTGGTGGAACCACGGCCCCCGCAACCGAAGACTGGGGCCCCGACCTAGGATTCTCGGTCGGGTCAGGGCTTGCCCCACAGGTTGTTGGTCACCCTCATCCCTGATCGGCCTTGGCGAGTGGAGGGTGGCTCAGGAGCTCGGCAGCTGTTCGCGGACTTTCTGGAGTCCAACGACTCCTCCCTGTATTCCAGGCCCCTCGGCCTGGAATCCTCCGGGGATCTGTCGGTGGACGAGAGCTCATCCTCGTTCCTTGGTATTCTTTGGCTCATCTCAGAGTCTACTGGGATGCAGCTCGAACCTGTGCAAAAACGGGCCAGATATCCCCTCACGGAGATTTTGGACCGAGGGGATTCCCCCACGGAGGCCTTCCCTGTGGCTGAGGCCATTGTTGGTCTGGCCTTGGAGTTGTGGCAGTGGCCTGCATCCAGTCCTGCTCCTTCGGCCAGGATGGCCCGCAAGTACGCAGTCCCAACCGGTTTCCTCTCCGGTTTTTCGGAGCACCACTCAGCTGAAGGGCTGGTAACCAATAGCGTTTTCCGGCGCTCCGGAAATGCCAGGGAAGTAGAGAAGCCTCCGACAAGGAGTCCAAAAAGCTAGACTACTCCAGGCGCAAAGTTTATGCTGCCTCCTCCCTAGGCCTTCATCAGGCTAGCTTGGCTGTACTGATGGCCCACTTTTCACATGCCTTTTTGGGCTTCCTGGACGAGGTGCTTCCTCATCTCCCGGCTGACCTTCAAATGACGGTCAAGCAGGTGCAGGATCAGGGAAAGGCGGTGACCAAGCAGCAGCTCCAGACTGCTTTGGACATCAGAGACTCTTGTGCATGGTCAGTAGCAGCCACAGTAGCCATGCGCCGCAGAGCTTGGCTGCGGATCTCTACCTTCACGGCAGATACCCAGCACAAGCTGGCAGATGTCCCCTTCTTGGGCACTGACTTGTTTGGGCCCGGGGTGGAGGGCCATCTCCAGAGGATCAAGAAGTCCAGTGGCACCTTGGACTCGGTCGCGTCTGTCCAGAAGGACAAAGGCCACCAGCAACAGCGTAAGCCCTTTTGCCCTTCTGCCCCTGCAGCACGTCCGACCCAGCAGCACCAGCAACAGGGCCAGCAGGCTCACGCTTGGTGCCCCAAGGCCAAGCCTGCTGTTTCATCCAACAGGAAGCCTGGAGGGAAAGGTCCAGGTGGCTCCTCGGCTGGTCCTTCCTCCAATCCTGCCCAGTGACTGGTTGAGGGGTGCTGCCCCCAACCTCGTCACTCCTCCCCTGGGTCATCCTGTGGGGGGATGGCTCAGCCACTTTCTTTCCACCTGGTCTGCTATCACCACGGACCGCTGGGTGTTGGAAGTGGTCGGCAGGGGTCTGCCTCTGGAATTCGAGCGGACCCCTCCCTATCGAGCTGTCACCCCTCGGGGCTACCAGTTCCGCAGCTCTCTGCTTCTCCAAAAGAAGATGATCAGCAAAGTGGCGGATCCTCCTCCAAGCCCAGGGTTTGTGTCCAGGTACTTTCTGGTCCCAAAACGGACGGGGGCTGGCGCCCCATTCTCGATCTGCACGACCTGAATAAGTTCCTAAGGCTGCACACCTTCAGGATGGTCACTCTGGCTCAGATCATACCATCCTTGGAACTAGGTGTGTGGTTTTGTTCTCTGGATCTCCAGGATGCATCCTTTCATGTCCCAATCCGTCTGTCACATCGGCGATTCCTCTGCTTCAGAGCAGAGGGATCCCTCTACGAGTTCCGGGCCATGCCCTTCGGTCTTTCTCCAGCTCCCAGGGTCTTCACCAAATGCATGGCAGTGGTGACAGCATTCCTGCAGTGCCGAGGGGGTCCAGGTGTACCCTTACCTGGATGACTGGCTGTTAGCAGCCCCCTCCAGGTTGGAGGTGGAGTGGTCCAGAGATCTGGCCCTCCAGGTCTGCTCTCAAATTGGTCTCCTGATCAACGAGGCCAAATCGGAACTTGTGCCATCGCAGGCGATTCAGTTAATCAGAGCAGAGCTTGACTCTCTTCGAGCCAGAGCCTGGCTCCCGGCGGACAGGGCCGAGGTCCTTTCCTCCTTTGCCCAATAATTTCAGGTTGGGCAATTGCACCCTGCGTGGGACTTCCTGTGCCTTCTGGGTCTCATGGCAGCTTGCACCAGCATGGCCCTTTGGGCCCGCTGGCATATGTGTCCCCTGCAATGGGGGCTGGCCCGCCAGTGGTCTCAGCACTCCAGTCCTTTGGAGCAGCCAGTAATCTTGACCCAGAAGATGTGGGATGGCCTGCAGGGGTGGCTTGTCCCAGCTGATCTGCAGGAGGGTATCCCGATTGTCCGCCCCGAGCTGACGATCATACTTATGACCGACGCCTCTTTGATGGGTTGGGGTGCCCATCTGGGGGAGCTCCGGGCCCATGGCCTCTGGTCCCCTCAGGAGTCTCGATGCCACATCAACCTGCTGGAGCTTCAAGCGGTACGGCTAGCCCTCACTGCTTTTGCTCCGCTTGTCGGGTCAGGTGGTTCAGGTCTAGACGGACAACACCACAACCATGTAGTATATCAACTGTCGGGGCGGGACGCACTCCTTGCCTCTGTGCAAGGAAGCTCTCCGCATTTGGTCTCTCATGATCAGCCTGGAGGTGGATCTCCTAGCCATCCTTGTGGCAGGAGCCTCGAACAGTCTGGCCAATGCCCTCAGCTGGATAGGTGCTGCATCTCACGAGTGGTCACTCCTGCCGGAGGTAGTTCAAGACCTGTTCTCCCATTGGGGCACCCCTCAGGTGGACCTGTTCGCCTCCAGAGAGAATGCAAAGCTGAGGCTGTTTCATGCCTGCCCCCCTCAGCAGGGCTCAGTGCAGGAGGATGCCTTCTCGAGGCCGTGGACTCTGGGCCTCTTCTATGCCTTCCATCGATTTCCCTTGATCCACAAGGTGCTTCTCAAGGTGAAGAGGGACAAGGTGCAGGTGATTCTGGTAGCCCCAGAGTGGCCTCGCCAGTTCTGTTACCCAGATCTCCTCAGCCTCAGCTCCAGGCTCCTGAGGCGGCTTCCAGCCCGCCCGGACCTGATCTCAGTCAACAAGGGGAAGGTGCTCCATCCGGACCTTCAGTCCCTTCATCTGACGGCCTGGTTCCTGAGTGGTTAGAGTTCCAGGCCTTGTGTCTTTCCAACGAAGTTCTCAACATCATTGAGGTGTCCCGTAAGGAGCCAACCAGAAAATGCTATGCCTTTAAATGGAAGAGATTCTTCATTTGGTGTCAGGACAAGGATGCCCCTGTGTCCCTTAACCTCTGCGTTTCTGCACCATTCACCATGACTGGGTGCATGTGTTCCCTCATGTTCACTGGCATGCTTCCAGGGACACACAAACAACCCATTTCTTTTCTAGCGCCTGGTTGTGTATTATTGCTCGCCTTTTTGGGACACTGTCTGGCAGTATGCCCAGTTTCTTTACACAACCAACATTCATTTCTTCTCTCAGAGAAATCTTTTCTCTGAAACCTGGGGCTAACTGGTTTCGGTGGAGGCAGTGAGGATTTTAGCTGCCCTGAAGGCACACTTTTCCCTTTCTGTGCTGCCACGCCCGCCCAGTTCGTTCTCAGAGCAGGTCTGCTCTTGGCATAGCAGTCTGAGAGTTCAGCAGCCTCTTGCACTGTTTTGGGATCTTGGTCCTCCTGCCAGGTTTTCAGCTGTGCTGGGCATGCCCAGAAAAACTGTTCTAACAGAATCACAGTTTCAATTTTATCAACAGAGTTTGCCTCAATTCCTTCCCACCAATGTTTTAAAACCTGACGTTGTTTCATGGCTAGCTCCTTGTAGCTCATGTCGGGGCTTCTCCTGAGCTTACGGAATTTAGCTCTGTATGATTCAGCAATTAATTCAAATTTCTTTAACAGTGCAGCTTTAAGTTTGCTGTAATCATCACTGTCCTCATTGTCCATTTGATCCAGTGCATCCCGAGCTTTCCCGGTAAGTAGGGGGGATAGCTGGAAGCTCCAGGACTCTAGGAATTTTAGCCTGAATACAAACTTTTTCAAAAGAATTTAAAAAGGCATCCATATCCTCCCCCTCTTTAAATTCGGCTATTAATTTGGAATTCAGTTTGTAACCCAGTGCTGTAGTCCCAGTTAAACCCAAGCCACTTACCTGCTCTGGTGCCTCTGGTTGGAGTCTTAAGTAGTCTACAGTGTACCTGTTGTAGTTGGAAGCCATCTTCCCTAACTACTGCTACTCTGACTTGCACTTTAGGAAAAAAAATAAAACGGGTAGGAACTTGACTGTACGCCAAGTGATATAGTTCTATCTCCTTTTAAAATAAAACTCTGCCTTTTTCTTTCTTTGCAAGTGAGCTGACGGTCTCAAGCTGACACACTGAACAATAAAAGCTTGTAATACCAACACATTATCCACACTGCTGCCAACCAATCTGTCACAAACCCACTCAGCAGGTCAGCCCTCTACTCCCAAAGTGCCAACCTCTAAGCGTAGTCTTGTGAACAGTTAACAGAAACAGGGTAACCCTCCTGTCTGTTTTGTGGGTTCGAATCAACCTTTGGTCGCAGTTCTGCAGGGATTCAAACTGTGAACCTCTTGCTAGCATACCCAATGCACAGGCTCAGATAATTCTGTCTTCGGGGGGCCAGATATCTTTGCCTACGGGCACCTAACCAGGTGTACAGAAATTAACCCTTAAAAACTCTAATAAGGACCTCAGATTAATCTTACCTTTTTCCAGTTTGGTATCACCATTCAAGCTTATGCACAGTGTCTGCTTTAACCATATATATTTCACTTGTTAAAGGAAGAAATTCAAAGACAGACCAAGTAGGCTCTAAAAATAGAGTTTTACTAAAAGAGATAAAAAAATATATAAAACATAAAATACAGAACCATATATCTCAAAACATACACATATTTTAAAAGAACAAGGTTTTAACAGTACAGTTCCTGCTACAGTACTTAGATTTTGTCTCTCTCTACCTGTATACTTGCTTAAAGTACTTAGCTCCTCCTCTGTTTATGAAAAATCATACACCCAGGATATTTTATCATATTAGAAGGTAAGATAATTAAGGTTACATCAGCAGAAACTCCTTTCCCCATGTGACTTCCCCAATCAAGTCTGTAATTTTCCTTTCATCTATAAGCAGTATCCTCTCTCACACAGACATCAAATCATTTATGACTTCGCACCAGTGTCACATAATCCTGCACTCTTCCCCTAAACACCATAAAAGTTTATGATTTCCCTCTTAGCAACTACAGCTATAATTAACTTAGATAAATAGGAGATCCTTGATCAAGGCCTGTTCTACTCTGTAATTAGCTTCTGGCCTTCCAGGTAACACCTTGTATCTAAAAACGTGTGTGTGTGTGTGTGTGTGTGTGTGTGTGTGTGTGTGTGTGTGTTACTCACATGCTGTTTCAGCATTTCTCATGAGAGACAGTCCATAACACATTTTTATATTACAAAAAATGATACAGTGATCAGAACCAGCTGTCCAAGTGTCACAGACCGGACCTCTTCTACGCCTTCCCTCCATTTCCCTTGATCCACAAGGTGCTTCTCAAGGTGAAGAGGGACAAGGAGCAGGTGATTCTGGTAGCCCCCAGACTGGCCTTGCCAGTTCTGGAACCCAGATCTCCTCAGCCTCAGCTCCAGGCTTCCGAGGCGGCTTCCAACCCGCCCAGACCTGATCTCAGTCAACAAGGGGAAGGTGCTCCATCCGGACCTTCAATCCCTGTACCTGACGGCCTGGTTCCTGAGTGGCTAGAGTTCCAGGCCTTGTGTCTTTCCAACGAGGTCCTCAGTGTCGTTGAGGCGTCCTGTAAGGAGTCAACCAGAAAATGCTGTGCCTTTAAATGGAAGAGATTCTCCATTTGGTGTCAGGACAAGGGGTTGGACTCCTCTTCCTGTCAGTTGGCTAGCATTTTGGACTACCTGTGGTCCCTTTCTCAGCTAGGGCTTCAGTCGACGACCCTTAAGGTGCACCTGGCAGCCATCTCTGCCTACCGGGTGCGGGCCAGCAAGCAGTTGGTGCAGGAGAAGGTGGTCTGGCACTTTTTCAAAGGCCTTGATCACATATCCCCTCCGGTACGAGAACCTCCACCTCTGTGGGATCTACTGCTGGTATTCGCCAAGCTCATGGACAAGTCATTCAAACCGATGCACAGGTGCGATATCTCCCATCTGTCATGGAAGACTGCCTTCTTGGTGGCTGTAACGTCAGCCAGAAGGATGGGAGAGCTCCAGGCGCTTTGCATCAAGTCTTCTTATCTGGTCTTCCACAGGGACAAAGTTGTCTTTCGCCCCCACCCGAAATTCCTTCTGAAGGTGGTGTCGGAGTTTCACCTGAATCAGGTGTTGACTCTGCCGGTGTTGTACCCGAATCACACCTCGGAGGCTGAATATAGGCTCCATACTCTGGACCCTAGAAGAGCGCTCGCTTATTACAAGGAGTGGACGGCTGAAGTTCGGGGAGAGGTTTGCCAGCTGTTTGTCACCTACGCTGAAGCCACACCTGACAGACCTGCAGCCAAGCAGACAGTTAGCAGGTGGGTCACCTCCTGCATAGATCTCTGCTATAGGTTGGCGGGTATGGAGCCACCCAAAGGGATACAAGCTCATTCTACCCGCTATACCGCTGCTTCGGTGGCTGCTTCTAGGGACGTCCCTATCCAGGAAATCTGCAGGGCTGCTACCTGGAAGTCAGCACACACCTTTATTTTGCATTACCACATTGACCTAGAGTCACGCCAGGATGCTGATTTTGGGACCTCGGTTCTCCAGTCGTTATTCCCCAAGTAAGTATTGGGGTGAGCGCCTTGCCTCCCTCCTCCCAGAGAACTGCTAGGAGTCTGCCAGACAGTGTGGATTGAACAACATATCCAAGTCCCTAGAAATACAGCTTACTCACCTGTAATAGGAGTTCTAGGAGTGGTATATGTTGTTCATTCACACGACCCACCCGACCTCCCTGGCTTCGACGCGCAACCTGGCTTCCATCAGGCAAGATCTGGTGTCATGGGGTGGAGCTGAGGGTTTAACCACCCGGGTGGGTGGGAGGAGCCAGCTTGAAGACTTTCTGGCCCATCTTAAAGTGGCAAGGAACCTGCCAGACAGTGTGGATGAACAACATATACTACTCCTAGAACTCCTGTTACAGGTGAGTAACCTTTATTTTTTTTGTGTGTAACTTCAAGTTTATTTAGTTAACTCATCACATTACAGCCATAAAGCTGTACAATATCACAATGCTTTTGATAGATAAGATGGTTTCTTTGTTACATTACATTACAATCTACTAAATAAAGACACTGTTTAAAACAGTTATACGTAATTTTATTACAAATTTCTGCTTATATCTCAAACCAGATCGAGTAAAGCTGAGTTGTGAAGGTCCGTGGTGGAGGTATACTCTGAAAGAGTAGATTCGAGGTTGCTTGTTTTTTTGGCCAGATCTGATAGTACTTGTCGGTCCTCTGAAGATCGCTGTTCAAGTCTGGAGAGTGTCTCATTAATTTGTTGCAGCACGTGGCATAATGTTTTAGAAGTGATGGTGTAGTCTTCTTTGTCTGTTGCTTGGGACGGTGAAGCTTGGGCTATTAGGGTTACGATGTTGTTTCGAAGCATGGCCTGCTGTTGCAATCCCTGCGACTGACTCATTTTAGTTTTTTGTTGGGCTCCCAGCGAGCCACCTTTACTACGTTGCTTGTTTGGCTTCATGTAGTCTTTGATACTATGTTTCCCCGTCAGGTTGCCGGTAAATCTCTGTCGATGGCACAGGATTGTTTAATGGGCAAGATAGTGCCAAGAGGGTTAGGCTTCCATTAGTTTGCAACCGGAACCGGCAACCTGTATTTTTTGTTGGTTTGTGGTACACAACATTGAAAATTTGGGCACAGGGTGTTAATCGCTTCCAGTTATCCCAGTGTGCTTCCTTGAGTCAAGTAATGAGTAATTCAGTGCTATGACTGATGTAATGGATGGGGGGGGGGTCGTTGATCCTGCTTTATAATAATGTACTGTATATCGTTAGAATATAAAAAAAGAAACTGAATACAGAAACTCTGAGAAACTACTGCTGTTTAGTATTCTGGTAATGCACATATGCCTGTATACGTATCTTTATTTATTTACATTGACTGTATCCCCCGGTTCCCCCAGGTCACCTCTGGAAACGATCTTGGGCTCAGTTCGCCATTCCCGGTTACGGATTTTCAATAAATACATAATTGAATATTAGCTAGAATAATGGTGGACAGGTGAAAGCAGAGGCTTAGTAAGCTGTCTGCAGCTGGCTGTACTAGCCTCACTCCATGCAAGGTCTGTTAAGTGTGCCACAGAGGCTGCTGAGAGGCTTTTGAGGGCCAGTAGATTACATTATTATGTAATTAAGGCCATTTGAGGGTTGTACTGCTCTTGCTCCAGCCTTGGCCATCCTGCTGGTAATTGTGCGTGTAATTACACGAGGGCTGCACTGAACAGCAATTTATATCTCAAAGCATTATGTGGTGAACAAATCTGGGCGAGAGTGATGTAAGGAAAAGAATTGGATGTGCTTGTGATAGGATTGTTACCCGGGTCCCTTTTTGAACAGGAAGCTCTTTTGATTTATCTGAACCATTTTGTACTAAATTATCCCGCTCCACCTAACAAGACTGCCTGCCTCGTTACTGCAGCTTATAAAAAAGGAACCATATTCGACTGTTACATGCTGTAGGAGGTGGAGGCATCCTCAGAATCTGAATCTTTCATCTGTATGTGACTTTGCCTTGTACAGGGAGTGATTATGTCCCACAGTGATGCTACTCGAGACTGCTCTATGTACTGTGTCACTGTGTTTGCATTATTTATTCATGCCTGCTTATTATGGTAATGGTGGGAGGGGCAATAGACCTAGAGCCCCTTCCATCCTTAAAGCAGCAGTGCTTGATAGTATTATAAAGCAGTTTTAACTGCTATAGCCAGTCAGTGCTTACAGTTAGCCTACCCTCTTAAACAGTGTACAGATGCTGCTTTGCACTGCCTGATCAGCTGTTTTCTCTCTGCACTAATGGTGGCCTCTCAAACAGCCTCTGAAGCGGGTCTGTTAGAAACTGGCATGGCTACAGTTCAGTCAGGGAACTGCACCACAGTGCCATTTTCCTAATAGTTTTTCGTTTTGAACAGTTTCGTACAAAAATGAAACACAGTGACATTGGTGCATGCGACGTCCCAGGGGACCAATTGGGGGGGATACTGTGACCCCAGCAACTCTGCAGCAGAGACAGCCCCTGTACATCTGGGTCCCCATCTTACTGGTACATGTTCCTGCCTAATGTAGATATGCCAGTATGGGGGTGAGTCCCCCTCTCCCTGACTCCACCTGGGGGGGATAGAGCCACGGCTACATGGAGGTAGGAGGGTACTGGAAGGTGCTTGGCGTCCTGAGGAGTAGAGGGGCTGGAGAAAGGGGGGCATAAATAGAAAGTATTTAATAAAAAAAAAAAAAAAAAAAAAAAAAAAAAAAAACAGAAACTGTTCAAATTAACACCCCACATAAACCACCATCTTATGAGGTTCATCAGTACATCATCCACTCTGTGGGACAGGCCACATCATTTCACACAATAACCAGATGGGGTAGAAAACAAAAAAAAAAGCCCTTCTTTTTAAAATTCCTCTCAGTCTTTCAAATCGAAGCATTTAAACTGCTTCATGACATATTAATAAGAATACTTGTGTGTGTTTCTTGCAGCATAAGAATGTTATCTCGTGCTGTTTGGGCTGACAGAACCATTCAGCTTCGCTTTACAGTCCTGTTGCCCAAACACACGAGGTAATGTTCTTATGCTGTAGGAAACACACACAAGTGTATGTGTATATATATATATATATATATAGGAATATGTAAGTAAATTTTGATCTCTCTTCCCCGATTGCCTCTTATCTCCTCATGTGTTAGATACCTTTTTCCCTTATTTTGGATTTGCTTTAACCCCCCCCCATGTTTTTTTGTTTTGTTACAGTTGAAATAATAAAAAGTTTGTGTCTTTTTAATATGACTGTCATGGAGCAGGAGGGTGTCCCGCTTCTGTACCACAAGAGCTACTGCCTCAACCAGATCAGTCGTTGGTCCCTCAGGGCTGACAGCAGACCCTCCCTTAGGTGTTCTCCCCTGCATAAAGGGCTGAGGCTACTATAATCACTTTAGAGTACGTAGGCTTCCCCTCACAGTAGTGAAAGCTTGGTACTCATAAGTGGGACTCCATGGAGAAGATTGATTCTGGGGAAGATAGTGTAACCACCCCCCCAACGGTCCCTCTTGTTTAACTAGCAGGGCTGCGTCTCTCACTACGTATCACCCAAGAGAGGGATGGGGGTTACACAGTTTATAGTACATCTACTTCTGAGCCTGCCATACACAGACAGGCAAACCCAAGTGTGGCAACTACCTGGCACACACCTGGTGGGACCATTTACCATGGCCATCAACTTAGGTCCCTGGGAGAAAACGTTTGCTCACGGTTTTGGTAGGTTACCATTGCCTTAGAGCTTGCACACTGAGGTTCTTCGTCGTTATGCTAGGTTTGCACTTCTGGATGGGGCACCCAAGTAAATCCAGACAGGGAGGCAATAGCAATACTGTCCAAACTAGGTTGGGATTCTAGAGTGTGGCTTTTATTCACATACACAGAGAATAATCACAAAGCGAAGATGGACCCCCACAGGGCTACACATACTGGTATTGCAGACTACTGAGGTACAGACATTCCTAAATTCCCATTTAGCATAGGCATACAGAACACACACAGCGAACTGTCTGGTTCTGAATTACACAGTGAACTCTGTGGCTCTGAAATGGAGATTGGTGGACGCCACACCTCACTCCACACCGGCGACCCGGGTTCAGGAACGAGCCTGGGTTGGTAGGGGAGGACTATGATCGCGCGTCCGACGACAGCTCTCCTAGATCTGGGGAAAGGGGTGGTTGCACACCGTGCTCTGGTGGTCCCTGGGGACGCCCGGAGGAACTGCAGTTGCACGTGCGCTAAGTGGGGGGAGCATGGCAGACGTCTGCACGGTGTGCATGGATGTCATTGCACATCCATGCTCCCATCGGGGAGAAAAAGGGAAAAACGGCAGCATAGTCCACAGCAGCTTGATAACCGCAAGCTTCACTGGCCAACGATGCCTAAAGTAAGGCATGTGCCAGTATTGGATCCTCGCCGGGCTTTATGGGGGAGGCCCTCTTGATGGTCATAGCTGCATATCCCAGCTAGGCGTGTCAACTTCGTGGTTGGCAGTGAAGGAGGAGTGGTGGCTGGATACATAGCAGGACTGTGGCTGCAAGGTGAAAAAAAAAGAGAGATGATAAAAAAAAAAAAAAAAAAATTAAATGGAGATTGGCACACACGGCCAGAACTGGTACATTTCCTCTCGACTAGAAATACATGGCCAGTACTAGGACACTTTCCCATATTTCATGAGGAATACTGGTGGCACACATGACCACCAAAGAGCACATCTAGGCTCACAGAAAATCCAACCCACATCTGGGTAACTATTTCCATCAGGCACTGGCCAAATGCACTTAATGAAAATTGAACTGGTGCCCAAACTGAACCCAGAGAGGTAAACTGGTTACTTGAGATGGAGAGTCTCCCACCTTTTGCTTCCAAGTTTATATTCAGCCATTCATCTGGTTAATAACACCCTCACAGAAAACTTGTAGATGCTATTTTGAAATGTTTTTCACACTTAACATACTACATGACTAAAAGTTCTGTACCTGGATGTGATAGGGCGCAGTGTATGTGGGCAGTCATATAGAAAAATGTCTCACCATTCCTTGTAAATATTTCGGTTTTAATTTATTCTTTTCCAGACATTATTTACAACAGGATAATTTCAGCATGGTATAGTGCTTTTTCCATCTTACACTTCCATTCGGACAGCAGACATCAAAGCAAATGGCATAATCTGATATTTGTAAGTCTTCCATGTGAGGCAGTAGATAGCACAGCAGACAGAATATTCTGGCAGTTCTAAGTCTTCAATTCGGAGCAATAAATAACACAGTTTATCAAAACTCCACAGAGCACTTTTCAGCAGCATCCAGAGCATAGCTCCAGACCCACAGCAAACGGAATCTAAATCTCAAATCAGACATTCTGAATTTATACCCAGAAGGGGTCATGTGATTGTATAACTCCACCCCAGTATTTTACTATACACTTTAAATCTTTATTTACCACGTATTTATTTTATTTATAAACACATTGCCCCTTTTAATTACCATAGCAGAATAATTACAGGCATACCAGTAAATTATACTCTTTATAGGAGTTTTTTAAGCATATTTTTAGCGACTGAAAGCACCTCCCCTTCCAATACTTGATAAAATGAATGCAGTTGAGGCCGGCCGGCTCCTAAAAGAACAAAGACGCCGGCAGGAACCGAACTCGGGACCTCACAAACACTGCAAACATCCTCGTCCCAAAGAAGTCCCAGACTCAACTCCAAATATCCCCACTTCACCTTCAGAAGGTTAGTCGAACTCAGAATACGAATGCTATAACTGCTAGAGTCCATTATTGGGAAACTCTAGCGATAATTAACTTTGAGATAGTGCGAATGTTCGTACTATCGAAAAGAAACGCAACGGCTTATCTCTGAAAGGCAAAGCCGTAATATCAGAGCAAAAAGAGGGATTTTATCAAAACATATGGGGGGGGAAAGAACAAAACTATTCAAAAACAGTGCCCGGTAACAATATCAACTGAATATTATTATTCTATAAAAAAATGCAAGCCGGCATTTTAACAAAAGCGAAAGCCAGTAAATGGTTCCAGGTATCTATTTAATCTATAGATAGATAATTTGTGCAAGAGACTCAGGCCAATTGTTAAAAGGGGATTTTAGGAACCATAAAGAGTTCATATTATCAGTACTTTGCTTTCCTCCTTCTTGGAGGTCAAACAGGACCAATATCCGTTCTATATTTTATTCAAAGCTGGGAACACCTCCTACGTAAAACAAAGCGAAATATAAGCGCCTTTGTTTATTTTACTGAGTCTATTCGCCAGACTCTCCTAACACAACAACTATCAAAAGGGATATTAAGCAAATGTGGTTTAAAAGGGAACTAATCTCTAGAACCTCCAAAAAATGACCCATTGACTTCAAACCTAAGCAAGTCCATGGAAACGCTGAAAGGCAATGCAAGGTTTCTCTAAACTTAATGTAATGTGACTTCCTTACATTTTCCATAACGGAGGGCTTACAATACAACCCCAAAACAATACAAGCTACAATTAGAAATTAAGATATATCTTAGTCACCTCTTACATATTTGTACTTGATGTATTTATGATGAATGCGAAGAAATTGCAATAAAATGTGAATGTCTAGATTCTAACAGGGAATATTATGACTAAACAAAAAATAAAAACTTATCTATGCAATCATCCATAAAACGAAAAAGTAGAAGCCACCTAGACATTTACAGCTACTGGGGGGGGGGGGGATTTAAACTCCAGGCTTACGGCTGAAGTCAGGTATACTGCCACAAAGGGATTTCATCCCAGCCTTCACATTAAAGTAACAACTATCCTTTTGTTTATTATACACTCTCCTTTTCTTTTTGTATTCACTTTATTTTCAAACAATATCACTAAATAACAGCTGCCTTTTAACTGAATGCACGAACCCAAACTAAACGGCCTGATTGTGGAACAATAGGTATCATGACAGCACCTTTAGGAGAATACAAAACGGGGCTTTCAGGTAGCGCTCCCAGTTTTATAAATATTATTTGGGGCCCTCAACCCTTACAGGGGCACCCTGTGACACTGGACAGTCTCTCTCTCTCTCTCTCTAGACTCCATAGTAGGCAGACACTTTTAAAAACGGAAACAATCTAGGTAGCAGGGTCTCTTTGTCAGAGAAAATTCACCAAGGAATGCAGGTGCCCCTCCTGGGCTGAACACAAAAGTACTCACAGTTTCTGAAGTTGTCACAGGCAGCTTCACTAGACAGACTGGGTGAGGAGGCTGCCCCTGATCCCTGAAGATCACCCCCATCGCTCTGGGGATGGGGCAAAGGAAACCCCACTTGGAACGGTTTCCACCACTTCAATCTCTGTCTTCCGTGTTCTTCTTCTAGGGTGAGAACAAACTACCCAAAACACAGTGGTAGCTCTCTGTCAGAGCTAAAATTAGGAGCTGCCTAAAGCTGCAGCCTTCTCCTGGAACTCCACTCTGCAGACTCACTGAACATTCTAAAGCTAACTCCCCACAGCTAGCTCGAGAGTGGCTTATGATGCTGCGACAGTTCCATGATTACATCATCCTCCAGCTCAGCTGAGACTGAAGCCAGAGAATGACGGTGTGAAATCCATTTAACTGGCATTTCACTAGCTGCCTTTCCCTGCCTGCCACTGATTCTAATGGGATTCTAGTAACCCCTGGGAACAAGGGGGTTACAATAGCAAAGTTATATATTTAACATAAGTGAAGATCTTCCAGAATACCTTCTCCATGGAGTACCACAACCTGTCCATCATCCCACTTCTTATGTGAGAACTAGGGTCATTGGGCAGATCACCATTCTCTTATGCATGTCCTGCCTGACTAGCTCAGGTTACATTTTTTTGTCAGACATTACCACGTGATGTTTTCCACGGGGAGCTAGGGGATATGAAAATAACAGTGTACTTGTACTGTTACATGGATGGTCGGAGAAAAGTTCTTGAAACACTAATGACTTTGTTTCCATACTGTTTTACTGTTGTGTTTTGAAAAAATAAATACTGCAACAAAGATTTACGATCAGGTACAATTTAAAGATTACTGTGGGTGTAGAATAGAATTTCCTTTTGCATAGGACTTGTATGGCTTGTTTTTAGCAGCACCGTAATCCATGTTACTTACCCCTGGAGTCCTTTAGCATCAGTAACTATAGCAGTTAGCTGGCTAGGTGCAACTGCTCTGGAGGTATGCCTTTAAGAGAATTATAATAAGCTAGAGCATCAGCCAATCAAAACACAGGAGGGGTGTGTGCTGAGTGAGAATAGCCAGAAGGTCTTCAGAATTTTTTCTCCGCTGACTGAGCAACATTTCCCCAGAGGCGTCTCTCAACTTTCCTTGTTTACAGCCTTTCTCTGCTTATCTTGATAAAGTTTTCCTCACAAACTTAATTTTGTTAGTGTGCTGAGTATATTTTTACTATTTTTTAGCGGTTTGTCTTTCCACGGTTCTGCAGAGTTTTCCGCGGTTCCCTCTCTTTATTTACATTTATTTTACCGCGATTGAGTATTTTCGACGGTTTTCTCTCATAAAACTACCGCGGCTCCCCTTTCCTAGTGGGAACCATCGAATGTAACATTTTTTCTGTAATTTTTTACCTCAGAAATCGCGGGTCTGTACTGCGAGGTAACTGAGGAACTTTGACAGTTATTCCTGGGTTCTCTGTGGATTGGCTTGTCAGAGATTCCCAGAACAAACAGAAATCTGGACCTATAGGATTAAAAAAAAAAAAAAAAGTGTCACCTGTCACAGGACTGGCTTAACAGCATTTTCAGCAACCTTTGCCTCAGTTGTTTTTGGTCCAGATCTACTGGATCACTTTCAAATTTGGCTCAGAGCAGAGAGACCTAAGAAAAATATATATGGCTGAGGATAAATCAAAGGCTACCGATGAGGGGCCATCTAAAACTAATAACAATAAAAATTCAAGCAGGGTACTGATGAAGTCTCCAAGTCTCAGCCAAAAAATGAAGCTTCCAAAGGAGATGATGAAGTTCCTCAGAACTTTAAAAATAGTAAAGGCGCTGATGACATGTCTGTACAAAAAAGGAAGCATGATCAAGCTGCTAATGAAGTGGCTAAAAAGATGGTCTGCAAGACAAAAACACTCCTGTTCTTCCTGGGAAAGCCAATAGTGAGACAACAGGCAGCTTAAAGCATAATACAAAGCATATACAGCCACAATCTGTGCAGGAACTCCCATCTGTGCAAGACCTGGCAAAAGCATGGCACGTCATTCAGACCCTACAAAAGATGGGGTCTATAGTTATTGGGGCTGGCAAGCACTCTTCCACAGTTCTCTGATGACAGGACCAAATGCTCTGAGAGCTAGAAAGACTGCTTTGAGTTCCAAAACGTTTATGTTTAATTGTGACTCTTGGAGAGCCCAGGTGCCGCTTACTGAGGCACTGTGTCCAGACGTGCTCCCCACCCCAGGGGGAGGCGGCTGTGGTTATCACCTTTGTGGGAAGCATAGCCTGGAGGGCAATCCCTGCTGCCAGATTTGCAGGGTTCTTCCACCAAAGCAGAGTCTGAAGGAACTGCTCCGTTACAGGTGTATGCTTTAAAAAAGTGTTGCTTCTTTGAGACCAACGAGCTCTGAGGTAGGCTTGCAGGTGTCGCATCTTGTACCTGACTCCTGGAACCACTGCAGTCATTGAAGCCATGTGTCCCAAGAGCCTGAAGAAATGTCTGGTTGGTCTTGGCTGTCCCCAGATGAAAGAATCTGCCACTGAGCAGAAACTTTGAATTCTCTCCCGTGGGAGGAAGGCATATCCTTTCTGGGTGTCCAGGTAAGCTCCTATGAAAGTTAGGTGGAACTCTGAAACCACCTTAGGCAGAAACTCCTATTTGTCCTGAGCTCAACTTTATCCTTGTGAAGAATGATGTAATTAGGCTCTGTGCACAGGGCCTGTAACTCTGAAATCCTTCTGGCAGAGGTAATGGCCACCAGGAAGACCGAATTTTATCCAGTAACTTTAACCCCAGACACAGGGCAGGAGACCTGAAAACTAAGCAGATAGAGGTTTAACATCTTTATGTTCGGAGATAAGGATTCCAGCAGACCAGACCTGGGTTTGAATCCCACAGCTTCCACTTGCATACCGTGTGACCCTGAGCAAGTCACTTAACTTCACTGTGCTCCCAGGTCGCTCCTGTAAAAAAAACTTTCAGCTTAGTGGGCTACTCCTGGTTAAACAACTAAATTAAAAAAAAAAAAAAAATGTAAACACAGAAAGCAGGACCTTTTTGACAAACTAATACTTCTGTGATTTCTCAAGCTACCGCATGGAGGCTCTAAAAGCATAGCTGAGGGGTAGACTTACTAGTTATGGGTCATACACAAACCAGATCAGTGAAGAATGGGCTTCCTCTTTTCCTCTACTTAGCCCATGCCCGTGCCTATTCCAAGCATGCATGGGATGAGCACATGAACATACTTCAAAGAAAGGAGGTGGAAGGACACCTGAGCCTGAATAGGGTCCAAGGTGTAGTAAAAAGCAGGATAAATAGGGCAGACTACATTGGCCTACTGGCCCTTTTTTGCTGACAGATTCTGTGTTTCTGTGTTACAGGATAAGAAAAACAAATAGAGAAATTGGAGTTACGTCATGCAGCTGACAGAAATCCAAATACTTTCAGATGATTAGGAGAGGCAGAATGTGAACTTAATAAAGTATACACACAAAAGGCTGAGCTTGCACTGTTTAGAGTCCGGCAACAGTATTTTGAAGCTGGAGAGCAGACTGGACACCTGCGTGCCTGTAGGTTAAAGGTAACAGAAACCAAAGCCATACTCACAGCTGTGCAGCCGCCTCATGAATCCTTTAATTCTAACCCTCAGGACATTTACACAGAGTTTAAAAAGTTTACTCCATGCTTAACAAATCGGAGAATAATGTATCAACTGACCAGATATACTAATACCATTTCCATCAGGAAATCTGCATGACTTAGAACAACTGGATTGTTCACACATGTCGGTTTACTGCGCCTCTGTATGGTGCAGACAAAAAGCAGAAACTTTTTTCAAGTGCAGAAATATGTAACTCCCCATCAGATTTTGCTGTTTTGTTCTCACAATTTGTTTTTCATGCCTCAGCAAAAGGAACATACGCTTCAGGCCTGAGTCCCCCTCCTGGCACCAACAATGAGTAATCCTGTATGCCTGAATGGTCCTGGCTCCGTTCTCGAGATACAGCAACTCCAACGGCAGAGAGGTAATGGGGCTTACTGGGCTGTCCCATTAATGTCCTCTGGGAGACCCGGAAGCCATATATTCATGCCTTAACATTATTTTCGTGATGTTTGAGCCACAGTCTGAGTAGTTAATTTTCAAGGACATCCCTTGACATGGCTGCCAGAGCTTTCCTGACCATCAAGGAGGCATCTTGTGTCCTGGTGTCAGTAGCATCATTACGAGTCTCTTAACACCAAGACCTTGATGTTAAGAGTCCACCTTTTGCCGGCCCGGTGGCGCTGAGGGTTGAGGCACTGGATGCCACACCTCGTGCCACACCGGAGACCCGGGTTCGGGAACGAGCCGAGGGTCTGCAGGGGGGGAAGAGATAGAGCGTCTGGAGGACTGCTCTCTCTTCCCAGGGGAGGGTGTGGGATGCACTCGCTCATGGAGCGACCTCTGGTGGCGGCTGGAGGATCGCCGACTGAGCAAGCGCGGCGTATGCCATGGATGGGCGGAGCTAGCACCACGCTGCCTCGCTGGTCGGCCTCTGGGGGGGGGATGAAAAAAGAGAGAAAAAAAAAACAATTCTGGGGATAGATGAAGGCACCTCGTCCTTCCATAGCCCACACTCCCAACTGTGGGCTGTCTCCTCTTCATTGCTAGACTCATGTGCTGGGCACTTTGCCCTATAAGATAGAGTGCCCTGGGTGGATAGGGCGGCCCTACCTCCAGAAGGTTCAGACCCGGAGGTGGTGCTTGGTGACACGAGGGGAGAGGAGTGGTCACGGAGGGAGGTAGAGGATGGGGAGTTCCCGAGGTCACTGGAAGGAGTTCTCTAGGTTGGAGATAAATAAAGTTAAAAAAAAAAAAAAGAGGCCACCTTTTTCCAGTGATACCATCCAGTTGTCAAGAGCCCTACAAAAATTAAGGATTGCTTGCAGTGTAGACTCACCAGTTTCTGCCATAGATGTCGAGGGTCGTTGTTTGCCACTGTTGCTTATGGTCAGGCATCTTGGGTCTTCTTGGGTCTTTTTTTTTTTCCCTTCCCTTCCCTGTGTGTCTCAAAGCCATGAGCTTTGAGTGGTCTATGTTCCAACAAAGATCAACCAAGCTCTTAGAAGCTTTCTCACAGTCTTAAAGAAGTGTCCACTTGCTGAATTTGATCATGTAGCAGGCAAACGATTGACATTAGAAAACTATTTTATTAGTCTTAAGCTTGCAGTCATCGAAAGCTCCAGTGAAGTATAACTGACTGTGATGACTGCAGGCCCTGCTACTTGCTGTACATTAGCTTTTAAACACAACACTGAGTCTAGCTCAATACTGTAGCTTCTCACCCAGGTTTTTTTTTCTTGCATTTTTTTCTCTCCCCAAGCCCTGCACCATCAAGCGTTGCTTGTGATGTCTGCTCCTGCTTCATGCACCTACCTGGAGTCCTCCAGTTCCCCCATGGAGCCGTGGTCCCCCCCCCCCCCCAAGGTGGGGCCCGTACACCTCGAACTTTCTGGTTTTGTCGGGTCTGGCTGGGACAGGCAGGTGTCAGCTGAGGGGTCTGCACCGAGCGTTCCATCTTCTCAGCGCCTGGACAGCTATTTACCCTTTTTCAGCAGACGTGACATGCACTGCGACATCAAGGCATAACCACCGACGTCTGTCGTGTCCTTCCCCCATGCAACATGGCTAGGTGCTTGCTGTACCCCACGGCCTCTGCCTGAGGCCAGTCAAGCACCGAGCCTCTGCCCCACTCCCTTCCTGGAGAAGGCAAGCGGTCCCTGGGATGTTCAGCCTCCTCCCCCCGGCCAGCCCTCTGACTCCCTGGGCTTGTTCCTGAACCCGGGTCGTCGGCATCACAAGCAGTAGCACTACCGCTGTGCCAGCGGGCCGGCCTTCCACCCAGTTTTTAAGACTTTTTAAGGGGCTGACTCGCATCCTCCTGTGAGGAAGCAGGGTACCATCTTGGGACTTGAATTTGGTTCTCACTCAGTTAATGAATCCCCCTGTTGAACAAATGGTCACAGTTCTTAACTCTGAAAACTTTATTCATCAGCTAGAACTATGGGTGAGTTGCAAGTGCTCAGTGTTGACTCAGCATATTTGGTTTTCCATAGGGGTGTAAAGTAGTTCTCAGTTCAAATATGCAGTTCCTACTAAAGGTAGTGTCAGCATTTCATTACAAACAGATCTACCCATTTCCCTAAACCACACTTCAACAAATGGGAGGAGAAACTTCATTTGTTGAATGTCAAAAGATCATTTTTATAAAAGCACAACAGGTGAGAGGAGAAGAGAAAAATAAAACATTTGTTTGTCACTTCTGGAAGTGTTTCAAAGGACATCCTGCATTCAGCAAATCCATATCAAGATGATAATGTCCTGTTTTAAATTCCAGTACAAAAGAAAGCAGATCAAATTCCCTGATAAAATAAAGCCATATTCTGAATGAGAGAAGGGATGCAAGTTTGTTGGTGTTCTCATCCTCCCGCCAGCTGCTGTCAGTTGGATTACTGCCTGGACATGTAGGCATGGAAGGATGCCAGACTGGGCATAGCAGCACTTTAGAACTTATTTCCAGAATAGATATTCTGCTGGGCCATTCCTGTACTCAGTGCTGGGATGGCTGAGATTCCCGGTCACTTTCACACAGCTGCTACAGAGGGTCTACAGCAACCTGCGAGCATGCGTGAAGGTTAATTGTCACCATTCCCCAGATTTTCCCCAATGCATGGGACACAACAAGGCTGTCCTTTGTCACCCCAGCTACTTGCGGTGTACATTGAACCGCTGGCCCAAACCATTAGAAGGGGTTGTGGTGCAGGGTGCAGAACACTGACTCACCCTATACCTGGACAACGCGCTGCTTTACCTTGTCAACCCAGCAGAGGCCCTTGCAGAGGCATTTAACCCACTACAGCAGTTTAGCACAGTTTCTGGTTACTGCCTAAATGCCTCCAAAATGGAGACTTTGAGTTTACATTTCACCCCTCCTCTAACCTTACGCTCACTGTTCCCATTTCATTGGGATCGCCAAAAACTGGAGTACCTGGGCATTATTGTAGCTCACTCGCCAGAATCAGCTACAGAGACAATTTATGACCCCTTCACCCAGCAAGTGAAACAAAACTTTGCTTCAAACCCCAGGAATCTCCTAGTAGTAGTAGACAATTAGCAGTCAGTCCACAGCTTCTGACTGCCCTCGAAACTTTGATTTAGAATTATGCAGATTTAGAGAATTTGGAATGCATCATTTAAAACTTATGCCTCTAGGTGACATCTAACTACCAGATTCAGTTTTTCCGTTCAGACAGCAAGACTTTCTCCCAAGAGCTGCACAGCAGCTTCACTGCAAGACTGTTTATTTTACTTAAAAAGTGGTATTTCTTCACAATAGATCTGTTTGTCTTAAAAGAAAATCACCAGCTTCTACTTTATTGCTGCAGGCTCCTTCCTTGGGCACAGTGCCCATGGAGGCACTGACCCTGGATTGGATGGGAACATTTTTTTATGCCTTCTCTCCAATTCCACTGGTGTTGAGAGTCCTTCTTAAGGTGAGGAGTCAGTCTGCAACCATGATACTGGTTACACCAGATTAGGCCAGGCAGCCATGGTACCCTTTGTTGGACAGGGTGAGCAACAAACAACTCATTCGTCTGCCCCAGAGATACAGTCTTCTAACAGCTGTTCAGGGGCAGATAGTTTTTCCAAACCTTGAGAGCCTTCACCTGAAAGCTTGATTCTCGAGGAGTTAGAATTTTCTGTGTTTAACTTGTCAGAAGAGGTACGTTATAATTTAAGTCTTTATAGTGCTTAATCCTTCTAGTAAATTTTCTCTGGACCCCCTCAATGAGTTTACAACCTCGTAGAGTGGCATCAGTACTTATGGTTCTCTGCTTTTGATATTGGCCATAACTGATCCTATTATTTTATGATATTTCTTAACTTTCAAACACCATGAAGTCTTGCTGTATTCTGACATATTGCAGTTAGCCCCAGCACTTGAACTGCCCCGGAGATGAGAGTTAACTCTATGCTGGAAGCATAGAACGTTGAGCTCGAGCTCGGTTCAGACCTCTGTCTGCTGCACTTGAAGTGTAACCGTCAGATTCTTTACTCCGCCTAACTGAACAGTTGCTCTGGAGTTTGCTCTTGCTTGTCGGTTCGGTAAAGTAAATCATCGGTTTAAACCATGAGATTTTCTCTCTTTTTCTCGGTTCAGATCCCTGTCTGTGGCACAGTAAGTGTTATAGGTAGTGGATTATAGAGTTTTTGAGAGTTTTTCTTCTGAGGAAATTGTAAACTTTACTTGTGGTCGGTTCGGCTGAACCAACCATTTGTTCTTGTGCGTTATATCTTGTGGTGATTCCGGTATATCGGTTCTAAAAAAAACAAATATTTTCATTTTTTTTTTTTTCCAACACCCATGATACAGTGGGGAACTGATAGGTTAGTCTTACCTGGCCTGAAGCCATGTAAAGGGTAAGTTTATTTGTTGTGCCATGTCTGAAAAACCCAGGGGGGAAAAAAAGGGCCCACTGGGTTTCAGCACTGTAGTGTGTGTGGGGAGGCCTTTGTTAAGGCTGATCCCCACACCACTTGTGTAGATTGTCTGGGGTTTGACCACCTCAATTCAGACTGCCAAATTTGTAAAAATTTCCCTAAGACCACCCTAGAAAAACGGTTGGGCAGGCTTAGGGATAAGGAGGCCGAGAAGTCCGCTGACCCGGATGGCCAGCCCGGTTCGGTTCCGACCGAACCTGAGGGAGTGCCCTCTGACCAGGGCCATACTTCCTTGGGCAAGAGGAAAGCCAACTCTGAGGGGTTGGTTCCTTCAAAAAAGGAAAAGAAGGAGAAATCGGCTGGTTCGGATCCTGAATCTCTTCATCCGATGGCTGATGAAATTGCCCGGGTGATTAGCATTGTAGAATAGCTCCATCTGGTTCCGACCGAACCGGCCCCTGCTGGTAGGCATTAGGTTCGGTCGGCTCCTCCGGTTACAGATTATTCTCTGGAGGAATACTATGATCCAGAATGGGAGGGGGAAGTTGAAGAGGATGAAGAAGACGAATATGATGGTGGGGAAGGTCTGGATGAGCTTATTGAACCGGATATCTCCCCAGACAGACCTTTTGGAGTTTCCCCTCCTAGGCTTTCTGAGTCCCCTTCCCACTTTATGTTTTACAAGAAAGTGGCTGAGACCCTCCAGCTCCCTGTGGATGAAACTGTTGAGGAGGAAGAGCCTGATTTCATTGAGATGATGGACATCCCAGAGTCCAAGAGGCTGTCTATTCCCTTGCATAAATCTTTTGGGAAACAGACACATAAACTTTTAAAAAACCCAAATTCTCTGCTTCCAGTGGACAAACATATGGACAGGAGGTATATGTTCTCAGGCTCAAGTTCGGAGTTTCTGTATCAGCATTGCAGCCATGTTGGGGTAGTACAGGCTGCAGCCTGTGATAAGGCTGGCATTCCCTTGGTTTCACACACCCCCTGGATAAGGACTCCAGGAAGATAGATGCCATGGCCAAGAAGCAATATTTGGCATCTTCCTTGGGATTCAGACAGGCTAACTATATGGCCTATGCAGCCAGGTTCCAAAAGTCCAGGTGGGAGTCTGTTTTGGAACTGGCTAAGCAGGCCCCCCCACCCCACCGCTGGCCAAGGAGATGGAGGAGGTGACTGCTGATGGGATTGAGGCAGCAAAAATCCAATTTCAGGCTGCTGTCTACTCCAGTGATGTCATCTAGAGTTGTGGCTACATCTGTTGCTCTGCGGAGAATGGCTTGTCTCAGATGTACTAGCCTGTCACAGGATACCCAGGCTAAGGCCATGGATTTCCCTGCTGTAGGTAATTCTCTGGGGAGCAGACAGAGAATTACATGAAAAAGTTGGATGAATACAGGACCACCTATAGGAGTGCTCAAGGCAAAGAAAGGCAAACCACTCCTCAGAGGCAGCAGTCTAGGGGCAGGGGCAGGCTTTTTCAAAGACCTTTCTTCCAAGCTCAGGCCTCCTCTCCTTCTTCCCAGAAGGGGTTCTTTAGAGGGAGGGGTAGAAGGGGGATGACCAGAGCTACGTCCTCCTCTCAGTCCAGGGCCCCTGCCAAGCAGACACCCTGATGTGTCAGCCCAGAGCGACTCCCCAATTCCTGTAGGAGGCAGGCTGGATTACTGCTTCCAGGACTGGAAGTCTGTTACCTCAGACAAGTGGGTCTTGGAGGTAGTAAGCTAGGGACTGGCTCTCAGCTTCAAAAAGTTTCCAAAGCTGAGAGCCAGATCTTTTCCACCTGCAAACATCTCCGAAACCATTGCCCTAGAGGCAGAGGTTTCATCTCTTCTGGCCTTAAGAGCCATAGAGAGAGTTCCTATCACCCACAGGGGCAAAGGTCTGTACTCCAGGTACTTCCTTACCCCAAAGAAATCAGGGGAGTGGCAACCAATCCTAGACTTAAGATATCTGAACAAACATCTGTTAAAATCAAAGTTCAAGATGGTGACTCTGGGAATAATTCTTCCCTCTCTAAGGCCAGGGGATTGGCTAGCCTCCCTGGACCTAAAGGATGCCTGTTTTCACATTCCCATCAGGTGCTCCCACAGAAAGTACCTCAGGTTCGAACTACCTTCAGGCCATTACCAATTCAGAGCAATGCCATTTGGCCTGTCATCAGCTCCAAGGGTGTTCACCAAGTGCCTGGCAGTAGTAGTGGCTTTTCTAAGGAGAAAAAATATCTCCATATTCCCTTACCTGAACGACTGGCTCATAGTGGGTCGGTCTCCAGACCAAGTCAAGTCAGGTCTAAAAGTGACCCAGCAAGTGCTCACTTCTCTAAGCTTCCTTCTCAATCTTCCCAAGTCAGTACAGTTATTGACTTTCATGGGGGTGGAACTATATACTGTCAAAGCAAAGGCATTTCTCTCTTGGGCAAGGGTGAAGGCCATTGTAGAGGTGGCCTCCTCTTGCCACCCTCTGGTCTCTCGACCATCAAGACACTTTCTTCGGTTACTGGGTCACATGGCAGCTTCCAGTGCAGTGGTCCAAGGGGCCAGATTTCAGTTGAGAGACCTTCAGTTTCATCTGAGGGCCTTTTGGTCTCAGAAAAAAGATCCTCTGATCTGCTACTTCACTGAGAGGGTGGTAGAGCCATGGAATGCACTACCTAGGGGGCTGGTGGAGGCAGAGACAGTGGAGGGGTTCAAGAGGGGGTGGGACAGGTACAGGGGAAGGGTTCAGGAAGCAAAATCCAATGCAGCAAGAATATCCGGAACTGGGAAGGGAGAAGCCAGAGAAGGCGAGGGGGACAGCAAGGTCAGCACCCAGGGTGGGGGCTGACCAAACGAGCAGACACGAAAGACCATTAGGCCTATTCTGCTGGCATTTTAGTATGTTAGTAGTATGTTAGTATCAAGTTAATTCCAGTGACTCGGACTCTGATCCAGGCTCTTCAATGGTGGCAGGATCAGGACAATCTCAGGCAAGGGCTCCCATTCATTTCACAGTCTCATTCTGTGGTTCTAACCACAGACACCTCTCTCCTGGGGTGGGAAGCCCACTTGGAGGCTCTCAGAGCTCAGGGAGTTTGGTCCCCTCAGGAGTCTCTTCTCCACATCAATCTTCTGGAGCTCAGGGCAGTGCACGTGGCTCTACAGGCTTTCTCACAATCAGTGAAGAGCAAGATGGTTTAAGTCAGAACAGACAACAACACCACCACCATGTGGTACATCAACAAGCAGGGAGGCACTCGGTCTACGGCTTGTGCACGGAGGCCATGAAAATATGGCCACTGGCTTACTCCCTTCAGGCCTCTCTGGTAGCAGTTCACCTTCCAGGAAAGGTCAATGTGCTAGCAGATGCATTGAGCAGAATTTCCCAGGGCCATCACAAATGGTCTCTGGATCCCCTAGTGTTGAAAGTGATTTTTTCAAGGTGTGGCACTTCGGAGATAGATCTCTTTGCAGTCCCAGACAATCACCAACATCCTCTATTTTGTTGCAGACCCCCAGTCTTGGACTCAGTCCCTCTGGATGTTCTGGTTCTGGATTGGGAAGGGAAATTTCTGTATGCTTTCCCTCCTTTTCCTCTGCTGTTCAAGGTACTGGTCAAGATAAGGTCACAGCCTTGGTATCCTCTCCTGCTGTCCCTGGCAATCCATCTTCCCCTATCTCTTCCAAGGAATCACAGTCTGTTAACCTCCTCTCAGGGGATGATTTGGTATCCCAACTTTCGGTCTCTCAATCTCAAGGCATGGCTCTTGAAGAGTTAGAGTATGCAGGTTTGCACCTGTCTCAAGGGGTTCTGGACATTCTCAAAGCCTCTCAAAAACCTGCCACCAGGAAAACTTATAATTCTAAGTGGAAGAGATTCAGTATTTGGTGTTCTAAGAAGCATATATCTCCAGACACTGCTGAATTGTCTACAGTTCTGGACTACATGGTTCACCTCAGTGGCCTAGGCCTCAGACCAGCTACCCTCGAAGTACATTTGTCAGCTGTTTCTGTTTTTTTGTCAGTACGGAAACCTTCTTCATTGGCATCTCATCCTGTTTTCTGTAAATTTTTCAAGGGATTGCTTCATACCAGTTCCCCCTTTAGGGATCCCCCCCCTGTTTGGGATCTTAATGTTTGCATTGCCCAGCTTATGCAACCCCCTTTTTGAACCCTTGTCTTCAGCAGAACTTAAGTCCTTGACTTGGAAGACTGTGTTTCTGTTAGCTGTTACCTCTGCCAGATGTATCAGTGAGTTACAAGCTCTGTCAGTGGAGCCTGATTTTTATCCTATTCCGTAGAGATAATGTGGTCCTTAGAACCAATAGGAGGATCTTGCCTAAAGTGGTTTCAGATTTTCACTTGAACCAATCTGTCTCTCTCTCTCTGTATTCTTCACTGATCACTATTCTTCAGGAGAAAGAAAGAAGATTACACAGTTTGGACGTTAAGAGGGCTCTTAGCTACTACATTGATCGTACTAAGGCCCATAGGTTTGACTCCCTTCAGTTGTTCCTCACTTATGGGGAAGTGGGTAAGGGCAAACCTGCCACTAAGATAACTATTGCCAGGTGGATTATCTCTTGTATACAATTCTGCTATGAAAAGCTAGGCAAAATACCACCCTCAGACCAGAGGGCTCATTCGACTAGAGGTACAGCTACTTCCCTGGCTGCTGCCAGGGATATTCTCTTGTTAGAAATATGCAAAGCAGCCACCTGGAAAACAGTCTATTCATTTACCAAGCATTACTCTCTGGATATCCAGGCTAGGAGTGATGCTAGGTTTGGTACAGCAGTACTGCAGAGCCTATTCCCAAAATAGGTTTGATTCCCTCCTCCACGGAGGTACTGCTTGGTAGTCTGCAATATGTCAGAATACAGCAAGACTTCATAGTGTTTGAAGAAAAAATTATTCACTTTAGTAATTATGTTTCTTTTAATGGAGTCTTGCTGTCTTCTGACCCCCAGAACGTGTTTTTTTGGTAAGTGGGTTGGCAGGTACAGTACTGCACTAGTCTCTGCAGAGTTGGCATAACTTCTGTTTAAAGTTATTTAAGTTCACTACCTGGTTTTTGTTTTTGGGTTTCTCGACTTGAGTCTTATGGGGATCCAAAAAAACGTAGCTGCCCTTTGGCTAATGGTTTTTACAATTTCCTTTTTTAGAGTGTAGCTAGTTAGTAGTAGCTTGTAAGAATGTGATGGTTACACTTCAAGTGCAGCAGACAGTGGTTTGAACCGAGCTTGAGCTCAAAGTTCTGTGCTTCCAGCATAGAGTTAACTCTTTCATCTCTGGGGCAGTTCAAGTGCTGGAGCTAACTACAATATGTCAGAATACAGCAAGACTCCATTAGAAGAAACATAATTACTAAGGTGAGTAATTTTTTCTTAGTTATGGAGTTCATATCAAAGTTCCAATCTTTGTTTATTAGTGTGCCTAAATCCTTTTCGTCTTCTGCTTTCTGTAGAGTAATGGTTCCTAGCTTTTAGTTTGCCTTTGGGTTATTCTTTCCAAGGTACATTACTTTACACTTGACTGTATTAGACTGCATCTTGTTTGCTTTTGCCCAATCCATAAGCCTGTCTAACTGCTGTTGTATAAGTACACTGTCCTTTAATGTGCTAATAAGTCCCCCAAGCTTACATTCATTACTTATGGTAAAGTGGGAAAGGGCAGGCCTGCCTCAAAGAGGTCGGCTGCACGTTGGATAGTATCCTACTTCCAATTCCGCTACAGTAAGGCTGACAAACAGCCACTACAAGGCCTCAGGACACATTCCACTTGTGGAACTGCCGCCTCTGTGGCAGCTGCAAGCGACATTCCCTTGCTAGAAATCTGTAAAGCGACTACCTGGAGTATAGTCCACACCTTCACAAAGCACTACTGCTTGGATGTCCAGTCCAGGACTGATGCTAGGTTTGGCACTGTAGTGTTGCAGAACCTTTTTCCCAAATAGGTTCTGTACCCACCTTCCAAGGCACTACTTGCTAGGCTGCTAATTGTCTAATACTACTAGGAGATTCCTGGTGTTTGAAGAAAAACTTACCATAGTAATATTGTTTCTTCCAAGGAATCTCCTAGTAGGATTAGATCTCCCATTCCTACCTCCCCTTACATAACCTGACTAGGTTCAACAATAACTTTTTATGGGAGTTTATAAGGTTGCCATTAATCATTGGCTTATCTTTTTATGTATGTGTTAATGCACACAGGTATGGCTAGGATACTTAGCTCTCCTTTTTTGTGTCTCTCTTGTCCTGTTTGGAACCCATCCTCCTTTTCAAGGGGAGGGTATTGTTGTTAAGGGTGTTTTACTTACAAATATTTAATAGTCCAGTGTTTCCATCTACAAAATTGAATCTGGCAGTTAGATACAACCTAGAGGCAGAAGTATTGAATGATGCATTCCAAATTCTCTGATTTGTATACATTCTAAATCAAAGTTCTGGGGGCAGTCAGAAGCTCTGGACTGACTACTAATTGTCTAATCCTACTAGGAGATCCCTTGGAAGAAACAACATTACTATGGTAAGTAATTTTTTTCTGGTTGTGGGGACAATACCACATAGTCTGTCCTGTAGGATATAGGTGGTCTGCATGATTACATTCCCCAGGGCTTTGTACCTGTTCCATAATGTACCATTGGTACTGTAATACCAACTCACACCTGGAGATCATGGAATAAGGACATTTCCAGATTTTTATGGGCAATTCAGAGACCAAGTGTTAAAATAAAACAATTATCTCTTGCTCAGTATTCAGGGGATTGGCCATGCCACATCTTCAGTTGTTTTACTGGGCTACCCAGGTCTGATATATACTGCACTGCCACCTGGATGGCACCCATGTCACCTGGCTGCACATGGTATGGGAGCTGTTCCCAGACTCTCAGTTGGTCTGGGTGCTGTACCACCAGGCACCACACTGGAACCTTATCCACGCCCTAAACCCATGGTTCCAATACCAGGTCATAGTTTGACAAACTGTCAGATAGGGCTCCATCTAACCCCCTTCCTATCCCTCCTATGCCCAATAACAGGATTGGAGAACTTCAAGCCACTCCAACTGGAACAGGAATTCCGGTTGTTGAAGAGATACTTCATTATCTTTCCCAGTTTTTTATAGGAACCTTGGTTCCGTCCTTTACCAAGCTCCAAGCTCACTATGGCCTATGAAGATCAGAATTTTACTGCTATCTACAAGTCAAATACTACATCCTCTCACTTGCCCTGGGAACTCACACTCCAGATGTGCACCCTGCAGTAATAACCTATTGCATCGACTTCCCCGGAACGGGGATCCAACTTTCTATAATCTCACAACTTTAACAAGGTCTCTTGGCCTCACAGGGGAGTGATTCTGTGGATGTAGCATTGAAATGGGAGGAGGAGACTGGTGTTCCTCTAAATAAGGAAATCTGGAACTGGGCATGCAAGGCGTCTTTCAGAGTCAGCAGCTCCCACCAGTGGAGAGAGTTTGCATGGAAGCACTTGATTAAGTACTTCTGTACCCCAGTAATCATGGCTCACTGCCTCACAACACACTCCCCAGCCTGCTGGAGTGGATGGGGGAACTCTGGGCGACACATGCACACATTATATGGGCATGCCTCACTCTTCAGACCTTCCTGCAGGCCCTGAGCCCAGATAATTTTAGTTGCTTGGGTTTTGAAAATTCTGCCTTTTGGTTATGCAATACAGTTTTCAAAAATCCCTTCAAAGGGGCATTTTCTGCCGTCCATGGTTCTGAAGGAACCGTGAAGAGGCAAGCGTGTCAGAGACCCAGGACCACCTTACTCAAGCGAGGCGATTTTGCCAGTGTCTCCCAGAAAGCAAGGCCATGGATTCTACTTGATCTACTTCATAGGCCCCAGAAGTTGGGAGGGGGGTTCTTTGACCCCTTCTGGATCTGACACACCTATATGTCACGACCCAAGATAGAATACCTGCATTACATCTTCAGGGTTTTTCCTGGCTTACATAGATCAGAGGGATGCGTATCTCCACATCCTCATCCAACAGTCTTCTCAAACATTCCTCAGGTTCTTGGTCCTGGGACAGCTTTTCCCATACAGGGCGTTCCCCCTTTGGGTTGGCAACAGCCCCAGGGATCTTCTTAAAGGTGCTTATGGTCCTGGTAGCTTAGTTCTGTCAAGTGGGATGATATGCTCATTCGAGCACTGTCTGAGCCATTATTAAGGAAGTCAATGACCAGGACTCTGAAGGTGTTGGTGTCTCACAGCTGTGTTGTGATTTGAAAATAAAAGCTCTCTTGAGCCATAACAGACTCTGGAACACCTGGAGGTGGTGTTCAGATGGACCAGGGAAAAGGTCTTCCTCTCAGCAGCTAGAGAGGAGACCTTATTTAGAGCGATCCAGTGGCTGAGGAGCCAGTTGTGTTGAATCTACATCAACGTCTGCTATGAATTCTGGACCTCTGGTCAGTGGCCATAGAATTAGTCCCATGGGTTCGCCTTCATATGCAGCCCCTGCAGATAGTTACTCTCAGCCTGGGATCTGACCTAGGAGGAGTCTCTGGATGGGATCCCACTCTCACAACATGTGAAACAGTCTACGTTGATGGGTGAGTTTGGAAAATCTGAGCGGTGGGTCCCCTTTTGAAGTCCCCTCACAGTTGATTCTGCCATTCGATGCCAGCTTGTCAAATTGGGGGCACTCCTGAAACGCATTCCCATTCATGGGACTTGGTCAGCACAGGAACAGCACCTTCTCATAATTGTTCTGGAAATTAGGACTTTCCACTTTGCTCTGTATCTATTTCAAGGTCTGGTGCAATCAGAAGCCGAGAAAAAGTTCCTCCGTGGGAATGGTTGTTGAACCCGAAGGTGTTTGACCTTCTGTGTCAAAGGTTTGGTCATATTCAGATCGATCTGTTTGCTTCCAGCCACAGTGCTCAAGTTCATCGGTTTTTCAGCCGCTACCGGTGTCCGCAGACAGAAGCAGTGGACACCCTGTTACAGGAGTGGAGCTTCTACAGAGCATTTCTTCCCTCCTCTGCCTCTCTTCCCCTAGGTCTTTCACAAATTAGGGCACTCAAGAGGAAATCTTCTCCTAATGTCTCCGGAGTGGCCCAGAAGACCGTGGTTCTCGGATTGAGTGAACTTAGCTCAACATGTATCCTTTTGCCTTCCAGCATGGGGATATCCTCTCTCTCAGGGCTGCATTCTGCTTCCAAAATCGAGGAGCAATGTAGCTCGAGGCCTGGCTGCTGAAAGGAGGAGACTCGAAAAACTAGGTTTCTCTAAGAAGGTGGTAGACACTCTGCTGGCTGCCAGGTAGAATTCCACACCGACAGCTTATACTTGCATATGGACCATCTTTCAGTCTGGACCAGGGATAAAAATGATTGGCCTTTCAAAGCCCGGGTCCTGCAGATTTTGGTTTTCCTGCAGCAAGCAGTAATAACCAAAAAGCTAGGCTTTGAGCACCCTGAGAGGTCAGGTGTTGGCCTTTGGAGCCTCCTTGGGTATCTCCCTAGGGTTTAACCAAGAGGTTTTCGTCTTCTGAGGGTCGTCAGCAGGAGTTGAACTATGTTACAATCCCTGGTTTCCCATGAGACCTGAGTTTGGTTCCAAATGCTCTTGTAAGGAACCTTTCAAACTGCTTCGTAGGTAATCTTGGACATACTGTCTCACAAGATGTGTTTCTTAGTTGCTGTGGCATTGCCAAGGTTTATGTCACAGTAAAGAAGAGGCCTCTGGTCCTCATCAGGGCTCACTCCACCAGGGTTGTGGCCTCCCCCTGCGCGAAGGGACATGAGGTGTTTGTTTTAGAGTTGTTTAAGTCAGCCATGTGGTCCTCCGTCCACACTTTCACCAAGCATTATGGTTTGGATGTTCAGAGTTCTGCGGATGTGGCCTTGGTCGCAGAGTTTTGCAGGCGACAGTTCACAGGTAAATTTCTTGCCTGTAGGTCATTGATGTATGAGACAGTATTCTCACCCCCCCCCCACACACACACTCGTTTTTTCTGGGTACTGCTTCTTAGAATCCAGTTGTAATGAATACCCATTGAAAATGTGGAGCACTACAGAAAGAAGAAATTTCTTCATACTTACCATAAATTCCTTTTCTGTTAGCTTCTACATTGCCAGTGGGGCCCACCCGGGAGCCTTGCTCCCTTGGGAGAATAGTGTCTGGTGTGCCTGTGTGGAGATGTCTGGTGTCTAATTTTAAACTCTGATAGTGAGCCTGTTTTGGATATCTGTCTAGTTTACCTGCTATGCCTATGTTTATATAGATATGCAAAAAAAAAAAAAAGAAGACTAGAGCTGTTCTGCATTACAATATCAGTTGCTGTCATGCACATTTAGCATATTTAAATTTGATGCTATCCAAGGGGCCTCTTTTGTTGCAGGTGAGGGTTTGCACTGCATGCAATTTCCTTTAAGGTTGGCTCATTGCTGCGGGTCATGCAAGGACACAGAATTGGAAGAAGAGTTTTGGTCCTCCTTCATCTCCGAGGTTGGTAGGCCACTGTTTACTGTATTTTATTCTGACCAGAGTGGAATATGTGTAGACGACTAATTTGTGTACTTTTGGTGTCATCGACCGGTTTGTTTTTTATTTACATATTTAGAGACTCTGCTAGCACAATAGTGACTGGAGAGTTACTGCTGTCCGGAAGCCTCATATGCCCAGCATCCTAAAGCTTTGGGCTGTGCCATTTCTCCTAGTAGGGGGGTGCGCTATACCCAGTTGTAATGAATACCCATTGACAACGTAGGAGTTAACAGAAAAGGAAATTAGAGTAAGTATGAAGAAATTTATTTTTTTCCGTACAGGGTGTATAGCAAGTTTGAGTGCCATCTCTCTGTTGATCTGTCAGATGTGCATCTGTCATGTCTCTGGTGATGTTTAAAGGGAAGGTCCCTTCAGCCTTTTATTCTGTTTCCGTGTGTAATTTGTAGGCATGCACAATGATTGCCTGTGATACACCCTCCTAATTACATCAGGATTTAAATGCAAATGAAAGTACTTAAAACCGGTGTGAAAACCTGCTTAACTCCCTTGCAAAGGTCATAATTCGTCTCATGTAAGGCATCCTGGAATAGTATGATGTTTTGGTGCTAAAGTCTGCAGTAGTTATACTGTATTAGTCAGTGCTGTTGCTGTTGCTGTTGCTGTCCTTTGCAGTCCCTGTGTTCTCGTCTTATGCTGGCCATAAAAGTTTTTAAGGTATACTAAGTGCCCTGCTGTTTTCTGAAGTTTAAAGTGTATCTGAGTTAGAAAAAAATTGCTTATAACATGTGGTAGAATGTTATCTACCAAAATCTATCTTTTACTAGGCTTGTTACACTAGTGATGTGATGACACTTTGTCGTTAACCCATCAGTAGCACGTCACATCAATGATATAACAACGGTGATCGCTCTGGGCATGCATGGTACAGGAAGCGAGGGCCTCACCAAAATGGCCACAGTGGTGAGAACTTGACCCGCAGTGACATAAATTGCTTTCAGTTAAGCTGCCTGCTTCTTTTTCTTTGCTCTTTATTGGACCATACACTATAAAAGATAATCTGTAGTTCGTGATTGGCAGTCAACTTGTTTAACTGTCTCAAGGTTGCCATGGCGACGTAAACCTCTTAAGCTTCACTCTCAAGGTTTACACGATCGCCATGGCAACATCTCGACGGTTAACAAGCTGTTTACCAATCGCGACCCATGCATTATCCTCTATATAGTATATAGAGGAACGTTGTTGTGCATGGATTCCTATCTGAAGCAGAACCTTGTTGTACCACAGTGCGGTTGCACCCTTCTGGGGTGCAGTCACGTCCCATGACAGAAAAAAACGACCACTAGCCCACCTGGCCATTCACTGCAGCTGAAAAGAGCCGTGCAGTCATCTTAGTCCAACCGCAATGGAATCTTCAATATGGCAGCCCTGGTCTTTTCAAAACAGTGCAATGAATGGCAAAAATTTATAGAAGAGCACAAAAACTGCAGACACAACTTAATTTCATTACTTTTCAGCCGACAACAGCAATTTTAATTAAAATATTAACGACTTCAGTTACTTTTCCCTCAGTGTTATGTGAGTGTTGGAACATCCACTAGCGGGACAGCTTCTGTTCTACGGTTTCTTAACAGTAAAGTTAAACTAAGCAGAACATTTTTTCTTGTCATTCTTGTTATTTTACTGACCATTTCTAGCTCTGTACACTATAAAAAATACTGTTTAGGCAAAACCATGCCAAATCAGCCTGTGCTGTCACCTCAAGGTTTAGAGATGCCCATTGACCTCTCGAGCTTAGCTCTCAAGGTCAGTTGGAATCTGAACCTCTTGGTGGCAGCACCTGCTGGTTGTGCATGATTGCCTAACCAGTACTGTCTATTTAGAGAATACAGGGACTGCACAAAACAAGTAACAGAACTGAATGAGAGTATAACTTCTGCTGGGTTGTGCATGTATGCATCATCAACTTCCATGATGCCATGCATGAGTGGGGTCATGACTTTTGGAACAGAGACAAACAGGTTTCACACCAGGGCAAAACAGAAAAAAAACTCATTTGTATTTAGATTAGGATGAAATTAAGGGGTTGCAAGAGAGGGAATCATGCTCACACCTACAAAACTACACAGGTATATAGAAAATAGGATGCGGGGACATTCCCTTTAAAGCGTATATGTGTTGTTTCACAGTCATCCCGGTGCTTAATAATTCCCAGGGGAAGGGGTTACGAGTACATTGTTTTCATAGAAATCCTGTTATTCCAGTGCCTCCCAGGTGGGCCTGTCCCACAATTGCTGTAAATAAAACAAAAAAATGCCACAAAGTAAATTCTGCTGTGTGCCTCTTTTTAAGCAGTTACAGTGATTTTTCACACAATTATGGTATTTTGTTTTTATTTTGCAACTTTAATCAAAGTACCAAATGGTGGCAATTTCTTTTCACAATGTATCTCAACAGTTTGGCACTTTGTACTGCAGCTTCACTTTCCTGGATGGGGAAAAGGAAAGCACTGAAGTTAGGTACTATATATAGAATAGTGGATGGGTGACCACCCACAACAAGGCTGTGTTTACATAGAGGGAGTTGATGATGTCATAGAGACCTCGAGAGTGAAGCTCGAGAGGTCTCTGGCATCATCAACTCCCGAGATGGAACACAGACTTCGTTGAGGATGGGCGACCATCCACTGTTTTTTATAGTAGATGGTTCCCCAAAACAGATACAAGGTTCATACCTTGTTCACGCTTCTGCACTCCTCCTCGTTCGAGTCCCTTTCCCTAAGATAACGGTCCTCCTCCTTGCTGCAGTTACGTGCTCATGTCCGGTCTCGTCCGTGCTTCTCGCCATAGTCCCGCTCTGCTTTTATCGAAACTGTGCCATTTTGTTAAAAAAAAACAAAAAAAAAAACAGCAAATTGATATTTTTTACAGACCGACCTGATTATGGTAGTTTTTCCACACTGTCAGCTCCCCAGACCGCTTGCTAAATGAGTCCGCCATTTTTGTATGTATTTTTTGAATCTCTGCCTGTTTCCACCAATCAGGTAGGAGCTCAAGGAGGAAAAGTTGTTGTACTATCACTCTGACGTCACATCGATAGTACAACAACTTTTTTGACCTTTGAACGGTCCTACAACAAGATTTGGAAAACCTTTGTTTTCCATACACAATAAGCCCAACCATATCGTATATATAGTAAGAGGGTAATCTCGGGCATGAACTTGTTATTGAACTTGGTGATAACATACTGATTTTAGGAATCCCAGAAAGCAGGTATCCCCATCAGTAGGTCCGGGAGGGTGGGGGATTTTTTAGGGCTCAAAACAGAATTTTATTCCTTGTCCTTATTAAAGTGACATCTTCCATTCCAGCACACCAGTGCAATGGCGGGGCTGCTGCTTGCAAAACCTGTGGCCTGGGTTCTGGAACCAGCTTGGGCCACTGGAAGGCTGCTGGAGAAAGGAAGATCGAGCATCCCAGGGGATACTCTCCTTCAGGGAGGGAGTATTATTGCCTCTGCTGCAGTACTGCCACCTAACAGAGAATAGGTGGCAGTGCAGGGGAGGTACTGCCGGAGGAAGGATGCCAGCTAGGCTGTGTGTTGGTATGCATTGTATGAATGAGCTCGGAGTCCCTAGCGCTATAGTGTATTGGGGAAATAGGAGAAAAGAGAAGGAAAAACCCAAATGTGTTGCAGAATGACGATGGTGTCCACCATGACAAGCTGCAAGGGAGTCCCTTTGTGAAGGAGTATGTCCAAACAGTCTTTCTGTCTTCCAAGCCTGGATGTGCCTGCCTTGGGGATGGGGAGCTAGGAAACAAAAGATGTTGTGCTGGGAGGGGGCTCATTGGATGGGTGGGGCAGAACTGGAGATGAGAATATAAGGGGGGGCAATAGGATTTGCATTACACCCCCCCCCCGTCCCCAAATTTGATTTTTGAGGATTTGGAAGCACAGAAATTGCTTCACCATTGACTCTGTATATTGAATGGTTTACACCTATATTGTTAGCAGGAAAAGTATTGGGTAATGTAATACAGAGGCATTCAGTAAAGGTTTGACCTCGTTATTTTCTGTGCTGATCTGAGAGTTAAACTGAGCCCCACTTTACTAACGCCGATACAAGCCCTGAAATAGTATGTGGTCTCCATTTGTTTTTGTCATTTTGTTCTCTGTTTCATTATCATGTTCTAAATAAATTGATTAATAAAAAAATAACATGGAATTTAGAGGAAAGAGTAATTACAGGGAAGCCTTAATATCGTAATAATTTAAATACATATCAATCGAAGGTAAACTTTGCAGACTTTTATTATACCAGAAGGGAGCACCACAACCTCTGTTTCTGACCTGTTTGCTGTGCTTCAGCTGTTGCTGTGAAAGCACAAGACTGCGCATGAATGAGGTCCTCCTTTTAGTTCCTGTCTTCTGCATGTTGCAACTCACTGGCAGTACATCCAAGGGCAACAGGAAGGATGATGTAAAGCCATTGATTAATTTCCTTTTGGCTGTAGGATGGAATTAAAATAATCAACAGCATGTGCAAAAATGTCTGTGAACTGATCCCTGCTCCAGCTGAAAGTTCCAGAGATAGCTGAAATATTTCCTAAAGAGTCAGACCCTTCCTTTAGCTGTAGTATGGTGTTGCTTGTGGTCCTGCAAGATGTTGCATTCCTTCCCAGGTACTGCAAAAGTTTTAAAGAAATTATGTCAATTTCCGATTAGCCCATTTGTGTCTTGTTTTAAACTACAATGTGGGAACGGATTTCCTGTATAATACAGTGTTTATGTTTAATGCTACGAGGTGACGTGCGTGTGTGTGTGCGCTTGCATATATGTGTGTGTGTGTGTCTGTGAGATTATTTTTCAATAAAAGTAATAGCTCCACGTTTGCAGGCTACACAGCTGACAGAATGGGTTTGGATAGCTGTATC
Organism: Neoceratodus forsteri; assembly: GCA_016271365.2. Lineage (NCBI taxonomy): Eukaryota > Metazoa > Chordata > Ceratodontiformes > Ceratodontidae > Neoceratodus > Neoceratodus forsteri. The sequence goes on from JADMNL010000027.1 coordinate 2,873,243, forward strand.
AGCATATCCATGCTGCCAGGAGAGGAATGCTGGTGCGGGTCTTTTCCAGAAAATAAGAAAAAAAATATGAAAGCAGTCCTCCATTCAGTTTGTCAGGAATTCAGTGCCCTGTTTCAGCCAGATTGACAGTTGGGGCTGCTCTTGACAGAGTGTTCTTGCTGTGACAGTTCTGGGGCCACACTCAAAGATGTGTTGATTCTGTGAATGTTTTGGGACCAGAACTGAAAGGGTGTCGACTCTGCCACAAACTGTTCTGGGACTATAATCGAAAGGGTGTGGACTGAAAAATAGTCCAGGACTGCAGTCAAAAGGATACTGACTCCGTGACCAACAGTTCTGGGAACATGCTCAGAAGGATGTGGACTTGATCAAACTGTAGCATGGATAAATAATCAGCTTAGTCAGCACCTTGACTATTTAGGGTTATTGTCTAACTGTCAACACGGATTTAGAGAAGGTAGGTCCACAAATACTGCCCTACTTGAATTTAGTAACCTGGTGTCAACATCTTTGAATAAGGGTAATTATACTGGGGCAGTGTTTGTGGACCTTAGTAAAGCATTTGATTTGGTACATCTTGAAACACTTTTGTTAAGACTACAGACTATGGGGATAAATAATAATTCCTTGCAGTGGTTCAGATCTTACTTAACGAATCGTAAACAGAGGGTGGTCTGTGGTGTTGCTGTCTCGGATCTCCTGGACTTATATCGAGGTGTACCTCAGGGCTCAATTTTGGGCCCTGTGTTATTCAATATTTACATTAATAATCTTCCTGATTATGTGGTCAATACTGATGTTAGACTTTATGCAGATGATATAGTTTTGGTAGCATCTGCTAGTGGTCCAGGAGATCTGAGACAGCAACTTCAGACAGACTTTACTAATATTGAGTCTTGGATAAGGGATTCTGGACTTTTAATAAGTTCTGGGAAAACTCAAAGTATGATTTTTTCTGTGGGATCTCACACTAAGAATTTTACTGATTTGAAGATTAGTTTTCTGGATGGGACATATGTACAAGAGGTTAATACTTATAAATATTTAGGAGTTATGGTGGATTATCGTTTTTCCTTTTCTGATCATATATTATTACAAATTAAAAAGTAAATCAAAGATTGGGAGCATTAAGAAGGGTGTCAGGTTGTCTGAATAGGTCTATAAAGACTAAGTTGATAAAACAACTCTGTTACCAGTATTAGAATATGGTCTTCCATTATATAAACACTCCTATAAAAATCTTTATTAAAGTTGGATCAGACTTATTATAGATTGGGGATTATATATTGACAACAAATCTCGAGTTCATCATTGTATAGTTTATCAAGAACTTGGATGGTTATATCCATCAGCTCAAGAGAATTTGTGGCTTACAATATGTCATGGTTTGATACATTCAAATATGCATTCTTTGAGATATTTGATTTGTTTGAATTCAGACTCTAAATATTTAGGTATGTTTAGGAGATCAATAAGAAAATTGCCTACAATTCAAAATTTAAATCGTATGGGGGACATGGTTTTACAGAATAGTGTAGCTAGATCATGGAATGACTTGTCTTGTCAAATTATTGAAATTTCTGATTTGCACATTTTTAAGCTTGAATTGTTTAATTATTTAAATGTTGGTTGTAATTGTTTTTAAGTCTTGTTTTTGGTATTGTTTGTATTTTGTTATGTTTTGATGTTTTGTAATGATACCACAGGTATTTGTTGAAAATGGGGATTTACTTCCCAACAGATAAACCTGTATAAAAATAAAATTTTAAACAAACAAACAAATGCTTGTTGATTATGTGGCAAAGAGTTCCTTGGGTGCACTTGAAAAGATGTCAAGTCTATGGCAAGCATTTCTGGGGTCACACTCAAATATGTGATGAGCCTGTGATAAAGTTCTCTGGGGCTATACTTGAAAGAGTTATGATTCTGTCACAGAATTACAGAGCCAAACTCAAAAGGGTGGCAGCTCTGATAAACAGTTCTGCGAAAGCATGCAATGGGGTGTTGACTTAAACAGTACTCATCCTGCACTCGAAGGGATATTGACTGTAAATAACGAATCTTCCAGGACATCTCCCTCCATAGAGCCACACTTACTGAACTGTATGCCATCTGCATCAGGAACACTCCGAAACTTTTGCCTAGCCTGCCCGCTGGTGCAGCAGTAGTGCTACCACTCACGATGCTGACGACCTGGGTTTGGAAGCAAGCCTGAGCGTCAGAGGGCTGGCCAGGGGGAGTAGGATTGAGCATCCCATGAACTACTCTCCTCGGGAGGGTGGGGAAGCTCTTGGCGTTAGCCTGACCCCTGTTGGTAGCCAGGGGTCTGACAACTGGCGCTAGCCATTACTGGAGGCCAAGGCAGACGTCAGCATGTGCATGCTCACTGACGTCATCGCACATCCTGCATTCCAGGCCAGACAACCGGAAAACCCTCCACAGTGTAAGATTCCATCTGTCGCTCATTCTTACCCCAGGAGTCCTTTAGCATCAGTAGCAATATCAGCAAGTTGACCAGGTTGAACTGCCTTGAAGGTGGAGCCATGTATATTCATAAAATAGAGTGGCCAATCAGAAACAAGCAAGAGGGTGAGCTGGGTGCAAAGAGCCCACAGGGCTCCAGAATTTTTTCTCCGCAGACTGAGAAACACTGCCTCTGAGGTGCTCCTTCTCACTCTTGAGAAACAAACTTTTTTGGCCAAATCTTTACTTTTGCAATGGAGTTGTGAGTATTTTTTGTTTTATTTCTTATTTATTTTAGGGTTTTTAGTGGTTCCTTGCCGGTTCCCGGGCACCACGTTTTTCCCTGTTTTCTGCAGTTCCCCGCTGTTCCTTTCTATCTTTTCTGAGGTACAAATAAACCGCGTTTATATTATTTCAGTATTTTGTGTTTTTTAAGCTTTTTTTTTTGTACTTGCTATTTTCACCCTCTCGATCCCTAAGCACGCACCTGGACATGCCTGTGTGTCTGCCCTACTTCCTTCACCTTACCTGGAGCCCTGCTGAACGCCCATGTAGCCATGGATCTGCCCTTTAGGTAGGGATGAGGTGGGGCCCGTACACCCCGAATTTCTATGTCTGCGTCGGGTCAGCTGCAGGACAGGCAGGCGGGAGCTTCGAGGTCTGCACCGGGCATTTCTACCCAGTGCGTGGAGACCTAGTTTCCCTTTTTCCGTACGTGGCATGTACCCTGACGTCAAGGCATCACTGCTGACATCCGCCATGCTCGTTCCCCAGCTACTCGTCTCGATGCTTGCCATACCCCAGGACTCCGCCTGGGGTCGGTGAAGTGCCAAGCCACAACCCCCCTCCCTCTCCGGAGAAGGCAAGTGGTCCCAGGGACACTCCGCCGCCTCCCCACCAGATAGCCCCTCCAACTCTTGGGCTCGTTTCCGAACCAAATTGTTGGTGTCGTAAACGGTAGTGTTAACAATGTCAAGGGCTGGCTTTTTAATAGCGATTCCCTTATTTTACAGTGAACTGCTATTTTTATTCTTTTTCTTCAGTTTTTATTTTTAAATCGCAGTTCCTTAGCGCAAGGGAACCAACCGCATTTTACTTTATTCACTATTGGGAACCAGTGTTTTCTTCTTTTCTGACACTTTCATGTCAGAGAAGCCAAAAGAGATGACTGGACCCACAGGTTTTAAAAATGTTTTCAATGTGGCAAAATTCTAGCTAAAGCAGCCACAACCTGTGTTTACAGTGTTTAGGTCCAGAACATTTTTGCTCAATTTGCTCTAAATTGTGTGCAAAAACCATTAGAAAAAGAGCCAAAAGATTGGAAGATATGGCCTCTAAATCTAATTCTCCTATTAAGGAGGGATCCACTGCCCTGCCTAAGGCTAAAGACAAGGACCCCTCAGAGAATAAGTCTGATAAACAAAATAGTAAAAATGGTGACATGCCAAAAAAGAGCAATGGTGATCAGACCACTGAGTCTGTTCCTGCAAAAGAAACTGTGTAAAGAAAAACATACCACGTCCCCTCCAGTGTCAAGACCAGGGGAGATGCCAGTGGCTAAAAGGCATAAAGATAAGGAAAAGAATAAAGAGATGCAGTTATCCACTGAGGTATCTGACCCGAATAAAGAATTACCCCCCCGTAGAAGAAATGGCAAAGGCGTGGCACCTATATCAGGCTCTGTAGAGTATGGGGAGCTTTTCTCTGCTCCTTCTACTCCTGTTAATCCCAGCAGGCCTGTCTCAACTTTTGGGCCACCCTGCTTTTTTGGACAAGGGGATGATGATGGTCGCCAGCCTCGAGCCAGACATTTCACCTGACCCACGCATTGGCACCTCTCCAGATGGTCAGGAGGACCGTTCCTCCTTTCTGACCTTTTTACAACACATGGTGGACACCGTGGACCTCCTTACTCAGGGGTCCACTAAGGATGAGGAGGAGGAGGATGAAGACTAAAAACATATGATGGGTCTTCCTCCTACAAAAAAGATTCTGCTTCCTATATTCAAATCTTTTAAGAAAACCACCATAAAGCTCCTGCATGCCCCTACCTCCTTGACAGGAGTGGACAAAAAGGTGGATAGGAAATATCCTTTGGCTAAACATGAGGCTGAGTTTCTTCATATTCACCCCAACCATGAAAGGGGTGGTTCAGGCCCCAGCCTGTGATAAGGCTAAGGTCCCTTTCACCTCTTTGCCTCCTGAAAAGGAGTCGCGTAAGATGGATGCTATGGCAAAAAAAATCTTGTACCATAGCCTCTCTACTTTTACACCTGTGTTCCTGCTTGGCATACTCTGCCAAATACCAAAAGGCTCTTTGGACATCTGTCCAGGCCATTCTATCACACAAGCCTGACAAGATGGTTCAGGACATTACTGAAATGGTGAAATCTGGTCTTGAAACCACCAGGTACCAGTTTCACATGGCTACAGACACTAATGACACAGCAACAAGGGTCATGGCTCAGGCCATATCCCTTAGACGTTTTGCCTGGCTACGTACAACTAATTTATCACAGGATACACAGTCCAAGACCATGGACTTCCCCTGTGAAAACAGTTCCCTCTTCGGGGAAAAGACTAAAGCATATATGAAAAAAGTGGAAGACTACAAGTCCACCTATGACGTAATTCAGCCAAGCAAAAAGCCTCTACATCCCAGAAGTCTCAGCCTAAGGCAAATAGAGGCAGGGGCTACTTCCCCAGGGCATACTATCCTACGCCTATGCCCATAGATTACCCTCAAATGAGAAACTGTTTCAGGGGAAGAGGCAGGAGGGGTCAGAGAAAAGCTGCCACCACCTGCATTTCAGTCTAAGCCCTGACTCCTGTAACAAGGTCGCCTCCCCTCTTTCAGTAGGGGGCAGGCTCTCCCACTACTTCCAAGCTTGGACCCACATCACCACAGACAATTGGGTCTCGGAGGTAGTGGGGAAAGGTCTACCCCATAGTTCAAACAGTTTCCTGCCCTTCGGGGTCCAGCTCTGTCAAAACCCCTATCCCCAACAGAAAGATTCCTGTTAGAGCTGGAAGTAAAGACCTTAATGTCAGCCAAAGTGGTGGAGAGAGTTCCCCTTTCACAGCATGGAAAAGGTCTCTACTCCAGATACTTCCTGACATTAAAGAAAAACGAGGAGTGATGACCTATTTTAGACCTCAGGTACTTAAACAGGCACTTACTCAAACCAAAATTCAGAATGGTTACCCTGCAAATGGTAATACATTCTCTGCAACAGGGAGACTGGCAAGCCTCCCTGGATCTCAAGGATGCCTATTTTCACATACCAATAAGGCAGTCCCACAGAAAGTTTCTGAGGTTCAGGCTGCATTCAGGCCATTACCAGTTTGCAGGCATGCCCTTTGGCCTGACTTCTTCTCCCAGAGAATTCACGAAGGGCCTGTCTGTGGTGGCAGCCCACTTGAGAGAGCAGGGCGTCTCAGTCTTTCATACCTGGATGACTGGCTCATAGTGGGCAAGACTCTTCAGCAAGTCGGAGAGGCTCTAAACTGTGCAAAACAAACTCTGTCCTCTCCAGGATTTCTTATCAATGAAAAGAAATCCTACTTGGAACTCTCTCAGCTCCTCAGTTTCATAGGAGCAGATTTGAATATCAGGCAAAAAAAACCTTTTTCCTCAAGGCAGAATTCAGAGTTTTCTGACTGTAGCAACTTCTTTTCTGCTGGCCAGCCAAGGCCTGCAAGGCATTTTCTGCAGCTCCTGGGCCACATGGCCTGTATGACAGCAGTGGTCCCAGGGCTAAAGGTTTCAGATGAGGGACATCCAGTACCATCTGCGAACCCACTGGTCACAAAAGAAAAATTCTCTGTCCATGCTGGTACTAGTGACAAAGACACTGCTTCAAGCTCTCAGCTGGTGGAAAGAAGAGGAAAACCTCTCAGTGGGTATTCCATTCCAGCTATCCTCTCCTTCAAAATGTCATTACCATAGATGCCTCACTACTAGGTTGAGGAGCTCATCTGGACAGTTCTTCAGTCAGTGGCACTTGGACCCCAAAGGAGTCCAAAAGCCACATAAATTTTCTGGAACTCAGAGCTGTGTACCTGGCACTGAAAGCCTTTGCCCCCAGGTCAAGAGGCACACTGTTCAGATCAGAACAGGCAACACCATTACTATGTTTTACATAAAAAAGCAGGGTGGCACAAGGTCTACGGTCCTGTGGACAGAGGCCATGAGACTCTGGTTCCTGGCCTATTCCCTGCATGTGAGTCTCTCTGCCATACACCTCCCAGGCAAGGACAATACCCTGGCAGATGCTCTGAGCTGCATCGGTCAAGGCCAGAGCGAATGGACTCTGAATGGGCAAGTCCTTGCCACAGTCTTCAGGAGGTGGGGCACACCAGCCGTGGACCTATTTGCATCCCACCTCAACTACCAATTTCCTCTGTACTGCTGCAGACCCCCAGCAGTGGGCACTCTCCTAGCAGATGCACTAGTCCTGCACTGGACAGGGAAGTTTCTGTGTGCCTTCCCTCCATTTCTTCTGTTATACAGAGTGCTACTGAAGCTTGGGGATCAGCCTGCACCCATGACCTTGATATCTCCAGACTGGCCAAGGCAAGCCTGGTATCCTCTCCTGCTGGCCATGTCCCACAAGAAGCCGGTTCAACTTCCTCTGACTCATTGTCTCTTCACCCTACCATAAGTGGGGGTGAATTATCCAGACCTGGAATCCCTTCACTTCAAAGCCTGGTTCTTGAGGAACTAGAATTCCAAGATGCACAGTATTTAGAACAAGTTCTGAAAATTCTTTGCATGGTTAAAAAGCCAAGTACAAAGAAAACCTATGCAGCTAAATGGAAAAGATTTTCTTTCTGGTGTAAAGGAAAAAGGATAGACCCTCAGAAGGACTCTATCCCTTCCCTTTTGGATTATTTAGTTCATCTGCAATCATCAGGCCTCAAGGCCTCGTTCTTGAAGCTTCAGTTAGCTGCAGTTTCAGCCTACCTTTCCACTGGGAAAGAAAAGTCTATCATTTCTAGGCCAATGTTCAAAAGTTCTTTGAGGGCCTCCTTCATTTGCAGCTCCCAGTTAGGGAACCTGTTCCGGCTTGGGACCTTAATCTCTGCATTGCTAAGCTCAGGGAGCCCCCCTTCGAGCGCATGGCTACAGCCCACATTAAGGACGTTACCTGGAAAACAGTATTCTTAGTGGCTATCACTTCTGCAAGAAGGATTTTAGAACTGCAAGCACTCTGCACTGAGCCTAACTACCTGGTCCTCCATAAGGACAAAGTAGAGCTCAGAACAAATGGGAAATTCCTTCCCAATGTGGTCTCTGAGTTCCAACTTAACCAGTCCATTACTCTCCCTGTCTTTTTCAGTGACAGTTCCACTCCAGAGGAAAGAAGACTTCACAGCCTAGATGTCAGGAGAACTCTGTCCTACTGCGTGGAGCATACCAAAAGGTTAGAGGCTCTTCTACTCTGCTTTTCCTCACCTGTGGTGAGGTGGGCAAGGGAAACCAGCCACCAAGAGAACCGTCTCTCACTGGATAGTTTCCTGTATTCACTTCTGTTCTGCCGAGGCTGGCAAACGGTCCCTCAAGGCCTCAGGGCCCACTCTACTAGGGGCACTGCTGCCTCTGTGGCAGCTGCAAGGGACGTCCCCTTGCTAGAGGTCTGCAAAGCAGCTACCTAGAAGACTGTACACACATTCATAAAGCATTACTGCCTGGATGTACAGTCAAGGTCTGATGCCAGATTTGGCAGCGTGGTCCTGCAGAGCCTCTTCCCTAAGTTGGTTCTGTACCCACCTCCCAACTGTACTGCTTTGTAGTCTGCTATTGTTACTGATGCTAAAGGACTCCTGGGGTGAGAAGAAAAAATTACTCACCATAGTAATTCTGTTTCTTCCAAGGGATCCTTTAGTATCAGTAACCTCCCACCCTGCCTCCCCAGGCACCTACATTAAGAGGGTTCTGCTTCTGTATCGTTTTGCCAGATTTGTTCAGTTTTTTGGATTGTTTTTAGAGCATGTTAATGGTTAATTATAATCTTTTTATAGCTCATGCTATTGCATGGTTTTAAAGCCTGTTGGCACAGTCCTTTCAGTCATTGTTCTCCTTTCGTCTTCAGAAACATTCTGAAGCCCTATGGGCTCTTTGCACTCAGCACAACTTCCTGTTTGATTCTGATTGGCCACTCTAATTTAATGAATATTCATGGCTCCACCTCCGAGGCAGTTCAGCCTGGTCAGCTTACTGCTATTGTTACTGATGCTAAAGGACCCCTTTGAAGAATTAAACTTACTGCGGTGAGTAATTTTTTCTTTCCAGCCATGTGATGTTTTGTTGTCAGCTTAATTCATATGGTTTTTAATTTTCACTACAGTCAGGGACAAATCCAAAACATAAGGAAGAATCATCTAGGTCTTACTGTAAACAGCTGAAGTTATAGTTTTTGTCTTATTCCTTCTGTCTAGATCCGACTGAGATGTCAGAAGGGTATCCCACCCTCCCTGCGGGGACGGGCCTGGCAGTACCTATCGGGGAGCAAAGTGAAAATGGAACAGAACAAAGGAAAGTTTGAGGTACAGATTGTTTCCTAAAAGCCATATTTGATATGAAATGCTACTTTTTCTGTATTTCTGTATCTTGCAAAATGCAGGAGTTGTAGGCAGATGTGTAGGAGGACTGTTGTCACTGAGGAAACTCACAGCTACTCTAGTCCTAGCCTCTTATTAGGAGGAGTCCCTGTAGGTAGTGATGCAGAAGCACTGGATTTATGGGAGCTTACAGCTACAGTACTTCCCGTGTTTCAGCTGAAAATTTAAAAGTCATATTTTTTGGCGAATTGCTAGTGAAGTATTGTAGCCAAATCACAAACTCTAGTCAAACCAACAGTTTTCTTACCTGTCATAAATACTTTATTGTGAACTCTATTTATTGGCACAAAGCTAATAAGCTTATTTGCAGTGCAGTGCAGGCTGATCTCTGCACTATGAACCTTCAAGTGACAGCCTGTGTAACTGACTGCACTATCAAAAAAGTATCAAATACAAGTCCGTGGCAGCCTGTTTGTTTGACTTAAAAGGAGCAGTCTGCACTAAGAGGTCCCTGTTAGCACGTTGCGTGCAAAACATTTGTTTTTAATTTTTTACATAATGTTTACTGCAGTGTAGTAGATTGTATCAGGCCGATTCTGCTGACTTCTGTGCTGACATTTTCTGTAACTACAAATCCCAGAATCCCCTGCAGCTGACATCAGAGCAAGACTGCAGCAGTGGGTGGTTCAGTAGACTACAGTGCATGTTAAGAGTTTGTTTACTAGACCCGCTGTCCTCCCTGGGCTAAGTACAGTCATAGAGGACTGTACTTAGCCCCGAGAGAACAGCGGAACTGGCAAACATCTGAGCACAATTTATAAAAGCTCTAACATACGCTGACCTGCTGGTGCAGCAGTAGTGCTACCACTCGCGACACTGGCAACCTGGATTCGTGAATAAGTCAGGATCGTCGGAGGGCCTGGGGAGGAGGAGCGAGCGTCCCAAAGGATGCTGTCTTCTGAGGAGGGAGGGAGGGAGATCGCTGCTGTCGTGTGACTGGCACCTGGGTGACTACAGGTGGTGGTGCAGGAAGGAGTGCATTTCTGGGGCTGGGGATCACGGATTGACTAGATGGACGTGCACACTCTGCGTGACCATGTTCTTCGGCCAGCGTCCTCATAAGAGAAAAACAGAAAGCAGCCAAGCAGTATGACAGCTTTGAATGGCACGCAGATCCTGCACCCCGCCAACCTAGGCCCACTTCATGGGCATTAAGGAATGTTTACTAAAGGACATGGTCCTGCCTAAAGTCCTCCACTTTGGGGAGGAGATACCATGGGACTGCTCTCACAAAGCCAAGTAAGCCCTAGGAGATGGCTTGGGAGACTGTTTGGGACCATCTGGAAGGCTAAGCCCTGAGACAAACTGCTGCTAGCTGGAGGGGGAGCAGAAAAATAAATGTATAAACAAAAACTCTAACGGAACTTGCACGGTTCTTTGCCCTCCTGCTCTGTTCCCCTGCCTTCCTTAATCTCTTTCTACCCTTGTCTTCCACCCCCACCTTCCTCCTTATAATGACAAGGCCCTCCTATTAGAGGGGCTGCTCCCCTATTCCTGCTGGATTTCTCCACTGCCGTACTTACTAAACTGATACTTAGCCTCTACAGTCCTACTGTTAATTGTTCGTTGTCTGCTAATTAGAGCAATCTGTTGAAATTGTATTCCGTAATATCTTGTTTATTCAATATATGTATTTACTTAAATATGTGTTTCTTGTATGTATCACTGGTTTGTTTACATGTTTTGGAACCTTTGTAAAAGAGCACTGGCTCAAAGGTTGTTTCCAAATCTTCAGATAAAATAAAATAAAAAATAACATGTACTGTAGTTTATTGAATTGCCCAGTCCTGCAGCCTTCCTCATTTGTCAGCAGCAGGGGATTCTGGCAAGTGTAGTTACAGAAATTGTCAGCTTGGAAGTCGGCAGAATCAGCCTGTTGCATACTGCAGCTGGTACTGACTGTTCCCTTTTAACAACAAGAAAAAAATGCAAGTCTCACCCAGCGTTGCTAGCCAGCCTTCTCTGTGCAATAAATAAATGCAAATAAATAAATAAAACTGCATTTAAAGGTCCTCCACCCAGTTCTGAGAAGACCGTTTGTGTGTGGTTTCCATTTTTGTAATAAACACATAATCTTCTGAGAATCGGACTTCTTTAAAGGTTTGCACTCTTGGGTTTTAGCCAGAGGTGCTAAGACCCCATGGGAACAAGTATTTGTTAGCCAGGGCGCCAGAACCGGCTATTGGTGCTGAACACTTACCAGTAACTGTTGCTGATGCCGCAGCTTACTTCAGTTCTGTTTTTCCCACCATCAAGTGCGCATTGGGAGAGCAAATTTCATTGAATACCTTAGTTCACCTTCTCTGTCATTTTTCCTCTTTGGTTTCTTTCTTTACTCTGAGTGTTTGGCTCATAAAAGAAAGGCAAAAATAAGGGCCCTGCTTTCTGTCGCTGTGTGGCAAAATTATCGCCCAAGCACACTGATGTTCCGTATATACATGCCGTGGACCAGGCAGTGATATGGACTCCTGTATATATAGGGTATGTATATGTATACCCTTGAGGAAAGGAGGGAGAGGGGGACATGATAGAAACGTTCAAGTACCTCAAGGGAATCAACAAAGTCCAAGACGGGAGCATCTTTCAGAAAAAGAGATGTGCAAGAACAAGGGGGCACAATTTGAAGATAGAGGGGGGACAACTCAGGGGCAACATGAGGAAGTATTTTTTCACAGAGAGGGTGGTGGACACATGGTACCACTTTTCTGAGGAGGTCGTGGGGTCAAAAACATTGGGGGAATTAAAAAATGCATGGGACAGACATAGGGCAAGTATGGTGAGGGGGTAGGAGAAAGTAGGCTGTTGGTTAACTAGAACCTACAACTTATCCAGTAGGTAGGGAAATAGGCAGTCTAGGTGGGCCAAGCGGTCTTGATCTGCCGTCAAAGTCTGTTTCCTTTGAGGCTTACTTTCCTTTCGACTGCCACACTGTAGAAAACGGGTTTTCTGAAGTAGAACCATCCAGTTCCCACCTTCGGTAGTACGTGTCTATCCAGGAAGTAACAAGACAGGTCTCTGATTCATTCCCCCAGGTCCCCTCAACACTGTTCGGAGTTGGTCAAGTTACAGAGCTCTCTTGCTCTTCCATCAACAATGCTGGGGTTGTGACTGAGTCTCCGCTGGTGTTGTAGGGCATACTGTCTGCTCCTATTGGGCAGGCAGTGGAGAGCACAACTCAACCGATTTGCCTCAAGTGGCAGGCCACCCCAGTGTCGGTACCAACTCCTCTGGTTTTGGTCACTTCTCCAGTTACGTTGATGCTGTCAGTGTGGCCTCAGCTGTTGTCACTGTCCATGGGGATGACTCCAAGAGTGACACCAACACCAAATCTAGCATCACCACCACTTGCGTTGTCAGTGCTGAGGTTAGCAGTGCAGTCGGCCTTGAACTCGATGCCACTTGGAGGCCTATGTCAGTGTTGGTGCAGCTGCCTTTGTTGGGGAGGGGGATTCTGGCGTTGGTGCTGTTGCTGCTGTCAATGTTATCAACGTAAGCAGTGTCCATTTGAGAGACAGTGACGATGCTGGTGTCTGGTCTTTCTTTGCTCTGGTATAGGGGTCGATGCCAGACTGATCTTAGGCCTCACAGTGGGGCCTACTCAGACAGGAATGTTTACTGCCCGGCCCAGGGCTCCCTTTCTTGGCCTCCATTCTGCAACCTCCTCTAAAGTAGGAGTTTAAGATGAGAAGACTCTACCTGCTTCTCCCCTAGGGTGAGGAGGCTGCCAGAGTCTCAAGGCTCCACCTGAGGCATGGGTACTGCAGTATCTCAGGTGGCCCCATCCTCCTCCTCTAGGCCTGTGCCTCAAGTGCCTTGGTTTTGTTTAGACAGGTTGGCTGGGACTCTCGGGTCCCTGGACCCTTTGTTGCATGACTAGTACCATCTCTGAATGGAGCCTGTAGAATCCTGGTTTAGGGAGTCAGACAGGACACAATTCAGGGTACCTTTCCCTGTTCTCCAACTGAGTGGTTATCTAGCTTCCCATCCCTCAGGTTCCTCCTCAGAGGGCAGTGAGTCATCCCTCAACTTACCCTCAGCGACTGATTACATTCTGTCCCAGCAATTTGTGGGGGAGGTGTTAGACGCTTTGAATACCCCATGATATTTTAGTCGCAGTCCCCTTCCCTGCCTCTAGAACTCACTGGAGTTCCCAACAACGACACCATGGTCATCCCACCTTGGAACAGGACTGTGTAGGAGGTAACTAGAACACTTTGATGGTGCCCATATACCAACCCTCCCATCACTGGGAATCTCCTTGTATGGTATTGCGCACCCACTGGGTCCATCATGTGTGCTTCAGACCCAAAGTGGCTGTCAGTCTGTGTGACTCGCAGGTATCCTCCTAGTGCAGATTCCAGAATTGTTTTTTTTTTGTGTGTGTGTGGTTTGTTTTTTTTAATACTTTAATTTCCTGTTTCTCCTCAGCCATGCTGTGCCAGTATATATGCTGGTCCCAGGGATATGACCTGTTCTGGTCTCGTTGACCCTTTCCCTTACCCGACAGATTTCCCTACCTCCCCACCGTGATGATGGTGGCAGTTTTGTGAACCAGGATCCTGTGCCGGCAGGCATTATGACCCAGGGACCCAGGCTGTCTTATAGGTAGTGCTTGGGTTTTCTTCCTGGTTTTCTCCCCAGCCTCCCTCCTCCCCCTCTGGCAATCACTTAGTCACGTGTGCCTCAGCTGCACACAGTGATGTCCCTTCTGAGATAGCACGCTCCCTTGGCCCACACCAGGGGTTGCTGTGACACCGGTGGCACAGTGCCAACCTTTCCGACCGCAGCAGCTACTGTATTCCGCCTGACCCCCGATGCTGCATTGCAAGCTCACTCTCAACCCAAGTCACCAGCACAGCAACATGATGGGGTGGCCAGATTCCAGAGGTTTCCATGTACTACGCAGAGAGTTTTGTTTTTTTTTAAACTTTCTTTTTTTATTTTAATAAAAATAATACATGGCAGTCCATTGTAGGATAGATTTCTATAATCTCAAAACAATTGCACCATTGTTAAAATAAAAATACAATATAGTTCCCAGTGGGTAGTCAGTTATGTAATGCATATAGTTAAAAAGCTGAACAGGCAGAGCTCTGTGGGTATCCACCCTAACTAAACATACAATATTGTTTCTCTCTACCTAGAAATTCTCATCTTGTTATGGTTATGGCACAACATTTCTGTGTTTAGTCATTCTATGCATTACCGAGCCGATCCACCTATTGTTAGTGATGGTGCAGCTTGTGAGTCAGTTTTTCTAAGTGATATACCGAGATCATGCTATCTGGAGGTGATTGTGATAACCAGCGAGTAGTGATGGTTTTTTGCTTTAGTAAAAGCTATATTAAAAAAATATTTCTGGCGTTCATTCAGGAGCTTAGGTGGGTAGTCCAGTAGGACTATATTCGCTGTTAGGGGAGGGAAAGTAGGACCAAAGTCATGTATCTCTACGTCTACTGTAAGTCTGACCAAAATTGAATCAGTTTGGAGCATGACCAGAAAATATGTGCCTGATGGGCAGCCTGGTTATCACTGCATCTCCAGCAGTTAGAACCTAGGGATCTATTCAGTTTTACTCGGACCTTACGGGGTGAAGACGTTACGCACAATAGTTTTCCATGCAAATTTTCCTTCCAGCAGTTAGAGGAGGAGACTTTGTGCTGCTGTTGGTATATTTTGCACCAGTTTTCTGGAAGAATACGGGTAGTTAAGTCTTGCTCCCATTTTGGTTTCGAGGGCACTAAGTGTCAATTTTGGTGGGGTATTGATAGCTCTGTAGGCTAAGGAAATAAAATGAAGAGGGAGCCCACAGGGAGGTTTTCAATTCCATTAGGTGATATACCATTGCCATTTATGGATGCAGGTGCACAACTTGGTCTCTGTGATGCCTCCTAGCGAGTCAGTAAGATAGGCCAGGAGGCAGCATGGCACCAGTCGAGGGTGTCGTTCAACACCAGCAGTGTGGCCTCCAGGATCTCAAGATCAGTCGTCTGTAACAGATAGAAGTTCAAGCTCTGCCTGTCCTGATTAGAACTTTTGGCCTACTGTAAGGTGTTACATTCCCAGTTCTGGGGACTCACTTTTCTCCCCTGGGGTGAGACAGGAACTTCTAGGGAACCTTCCAGCTTCTGAGCCCCAGGAGCCCCTGCCTGACGAAGAGCATCCCTTGACCCAGTCAGACCGAGAAGAGCCCAATCCCTTAGGTGTTGCCCTGTCTCCACATGCTATTTAGGGAAGCTTGTTACACTGATCCAGAAATGGGACTCTACAGAGAAGATTGATTCTTGGAAGACAGAGAAGTTACCATGCTTACTATAACTGTAGATCATACAGAATATTTTCTCCACAGAGTACCACTCGCCCACTCATCATCCCCCTCTCTGTTTGGGCCAGGGCTGTTACCTGGCAGCTCACCCCAAATAGGAGGAAACTTTGCTTGCAGCCATTTCATATAATTTAAAAACCCCCCCCACACTTTTTTTTTTCCTCCTTAGCCTGTTACTTCCCTTTGTACCTTTCCTGCCTGGGATATATCCCCTTTACCTTGGGTATAGCCTGTTAGTTGCTGTATGTAACAGTGCACTCCTGGTGGTACCCTGACATCTCAATCTAATTCTACCTAATAGTGGCCCTATCAGTGTTGGCAACTCAGTGGATTTGAACCTTATTCATCTGTAACTGATGTGGTTGTGTCAGGGCATTTTGTGCACTACCTGTGCTACCTTTGGGTAAATACCTGTTCATATTTGCTGTGAGATATACCTTATGAGTACAGTCCTTACAGCGTCATAGGTGCTACTAGTAACACAGGTTAGCCAACGTGCATCCTTGCATCCTGTTGGGTTACTAGCCTCTTCCTTGCTGGACGTTACCCGTGTGATTTTATTTTTCTCTTCGTTGTAAAATGGCTGCTTTTCCATAGTCTATTACAGTGTCCCTAACCTAAGGCACAAGTCTTTCCAAGGTAGTCACTTTGTCCCCTCACCATTTGATAGGGGGGGAGTGTTACTAGATATATCTCTTATTCCATTAAGAACTACAGTTTTTCCACTTGAGAGTGTCTGCTTGTGGTAGTGTGGGTCCCAATAAACAGATCATACAACCAGATAGGATGCATAAAAAATGCATATGTCTGCATTTATCATTTTATTCAAAAAGAAAAAAAAATACTAAATTTAATATATACAGAAAGGAAAAATAAATGGTGTTAATCCGTCACACCTCTTCAAACATCAGGAGATAATTCTTGCAAAATAAAACAATTACAAAATTCCTGAGTTCTTTCCCTTCTCTCAAACAATGTGGAAACTTGCACAATTTCTTCTTAGAACCTTCTCTCTCCTTGGCCAGAACCTTACTGACCACCTATCTCTCTTGGTTCTCCTAGAGGAACCTTTTATAATGCCACAGGGTGACCTCATCAATCATGTGATATCTTAATTAAGATGAACAATGGCATTTTCAAGCTTATATATATAAATATATATATATTAAACCAACTAGTATCATTCTAGCACTTCAAGGGTTTACCCCAAAAACATTTATTTCTCACAAGGTCCTAAAACAAAATATAAACTTAATTATAGGACTATGATGTCAGAGCATTAGCTTAGCTCCTCCCCCTTCTGACATCACTCCTCCTTGAGACCATATAAGCTGCCATTTCATGAGTTGCCTGCTCTATAGAAGGACCTCTGCAACTAACATGGGCACTCAGGTAACAGTTTATTTTAGTACAATACGTTTTATTTGTTCCAGTTTCCCTTAGTTTTACAGCCACTGCTTCTTAACTTACTAGCTGAAGTTGCAGCAGACACTTGCTTCTCAACTCAGCCCTCTGCTGTTTAGAGGCTCTTTTGTTTACAAATGAAACAGCTCCTTCTTGACATTTGTTTTGGGACACTGAGCTTGTTGGACTGCTTCTCCCAGTAGCCACTGAAGGTTTGCTGAGCAAGATGCAATTAATTAATGACAGAAAAAAAAGGACAGTAAAGGATAGATAGAAGATTGCCAGGTTGGCCACCCTGACAAGAAAGTATAGGATAGATATTGAAATATAATACAGGATAGGAAAGAGTGAAAAGAAATAATGGGGGTTATTGCATCTTTAAGTGATTGTTTATACTTCACAACAGGACCCCTGTTACACTGCTATGTTAAAGAAAACTTACTAGGGGACACTTTCAGACTTCATTTAGATCTGAGTTTTGGACCTGGCACAGAACACAAGTTGATGCTACTCTTAGGGCTGCTGCCAATGTCCTCCTTCCCCTTTGGTTGCCAGCAAGGTTTCTCCTTACAAGGGAAGGCTGAGTGTACTAGTAACTGTGACTCGGGTTTTTATGTACTGGATGGCCACCTTTAGTTAGGGTTTTACCTTATCAGTAGTAAGGATTTTCTCTTATCGATTAGGTTGGTAGTCTGCATATATGAGTGTTCAGGTGTTCATTTTCACTTCATATATCCTTTTTCAATTCTTTTCTTTACTCTTTATGCTGGAAGCATATGCTTGCCATGGTTTTTCCCTCTTCTTACTACAGAACTAAGATAGGCTGGGGCATCAGGGGCATCAGCAATAGTTATTGGCTAGCACACGGCACCACATGATGTCACACATGGATTGGCACCAGTAGTCTGTGCTGGCGCCTTGGCTGAAGAAGACTTGCTTTGTGGAGTCCTAGTGCTTCCGGCTAAGATCCAGGAGCGCTACTATTTGGAGAAGGTATTCTGGAAGATTTACAGTTCGGGTAAGTATTGTAACTTCTCTTTTTGTATTTATTTGTTTTTGTTTATCAGGTGAGTGCACTAGGCAAACAG
Organism: Neoceratodus forsteri; assembly: GCA_016271365.2. Classification (NCBI taxonomy): domain Eukaryota; kingdom Metazoa; phylum Chordata; order Ceratodontiformes; family Ceratodontidae; genus Neoceratodus; species Neoceratodus forsteri. Next base: position 2,891,147 of record JADMNL010000027.1, read on the forward strand.
ATGCCTATTTTTATTCAGGACCGGGGAGGATTACGGAGTAATATACAGTGACATAACATTACAGGTGGGTTGTAATGAAATGCCACAGTCCAGTAAACAGAGAAAGTCACACATAGCAACTAGGTATTACAAGTTAAACAGTGCAACTTAAACAGTTAGTAAGAAATTACAAGGTACGACAGTGCAAAATAAAATCAAATGATCCGCACTGGGGGTAGAGGCATCAGTGAATTAGATCACACATACTGTAAGTATGGTATAACATCAGTTTCTGGCAAAAGACAGCAGATAAACAGCCATGGATTGGATGGGCAGATAGATTAAACATAGGCATAATGAGCATAGGTCATGTGCAGGAGCAGGAACTTGACAGCAGTGCGTTGTGGTTTTTTTTTTTTTGTTTTTTTGGTCGAGTAATGCTTTATGCTACAGGACCCTGTTCAGCCCCAAGTTCCCACCCCACAGATTCCTTGAAACATGCCATTGCTTGTGGGATCTCCTCCCCAAGATGGAGGCTGTTGAGATGGACCAGGTCCCTCTGGATCAGGTAGGCCACTTGAGAGCCAGGAGAGTGAACAAGTGGGTGGGTGCAGGATTTGCGGGCCCTGTAGGGCTGTCATGCTGCGGCGGCTGGGTATTTCTGCTTTTCCTCCCACCCTGTGGAGACGCCGGGTGAAAGCTAAACTTCTGCATATCATGCATCTTGTTTGCTCCAACCAATTGGCATCTGTCCCCCCACAGAATCCACTCCGGCCTGCACTACCATGGTCATCCAAGTAACAGTGGCATGGCTGAGAGATCCCACCTCTGTCCCCAGAGGAGCAGAGAGAGCTGCAAGATGCTCAAACTTCCTCTCTCTCTCTCTCTTGGCTGGCCCTCTGATGACCTAGGCTCGTTCCTGATCCTGGGTTTCGAGCGGTAGTGCCACCGCTGCCCCGGCGGGCCAGCTTCTTTTGTACTCTTTTAGTAATTTGTGGAATTGCAGATGACTTTTGTAGTTCCACACAGAAGAAGACAGGGAGCTCTGATTCTTAGGAGCATAGTGGGCAAAGGCAAGTTGTCCTAGGTTTGTGGCGAATCTGCACTCTAGAAGAACTGGGGTTCCTGTACACCTCATGCTGTCGGATGCTGCTGGATATTGCAGGAGGTCAGATTGGACAACGGGGATCCAAATCTGAGCAGTTTGTCAGTGAAACAAACACTAGAACAAGTGATGACCTTTAAATATCTTGGAATCACCTTTGATGAAGGCCTAACCTTTTCTACCCACATTGATAAGACAGCTAAAGTGGCAAACCAGCGGATTGGTATCTTGTTCCGGAATCGACAGTTCCTTACCCAGCCTGCACTTAGGATTGCTATACAAAGCTCTGTCATCTCAATAATTGACTATAGCATAATTATATATGGGGCTGCCTCAACCACCTCTCTTAAGCACATAACAACCTCGCTCAACAAGGCCTGTCACTGCTCACTGGTGCACATGGATGCACTCCACACCTGTGAGCTTCTACACTGAAACTGGCTGGCTGCAACTCTCAAACCGCCTAAAATATCTTACCTGCCTGATGGCTAAAAACCACCATGGGCCTTACCCCTCCCTGTATCCAAGACCTACTACACCCAAATCCTAGCATCCGTCTCACTAGAGGATCAAAGCATCAACCTCTCCTGGTTCCACGTTGCCGGACTACTCAGGGACAGCGATCATTTGCTTATCGTGCACCTAGCTGGCTAAATGTCATAAATACCCACATCTCACCCTCTACATCCTTGGGAGTTTTCAAATCTCAGCTCCACTCCCACCTTGCAGCCTCCAGCTCCTGTAATTGCCTTGATTGAATTACTTGATTAAATTTCACCCTTCTCTTTTATTTTTCTCTCCTCCTCTTTTCTCATTACATTATTCTTGACAAAGGCATATGTGTGGCCCTTCCTCACTATTGTACTGCTCCCATTTTTTTTCCCCTTACTCTCTTAAATAGTATATCTTCCCTTTTGAGACTTTGTTTCCCTTATCTATTTTTTGTTTTGTTTAAGAGAAAAAAAAAATAAAAAAAATACATATGTGTGTATATATATATATATATATATATATGTATGTATGTATGTATGTATGTATGTATGTATATATATATATGTTTTCTTTTTTTTTCTTTTCTTCTTTTCTCTCCCTGGTCTTACTTGTTTGTATATTTTATGGTAATGTGTTATTTCTCCTTGCCTGTGACAATACCCAATTTATTTACCTTACTTTGTAACTATGCTTGTATTGTACTCATTTGATGTGGAACCTTTGTAAAAGAGCCTTTGGCTCAAAGGTATTAATTCCTAGAACCAAATAAAGAAACAGCCAAAGAAGTAGTATCGCAGTCCAGCTGGGGCAACCAGCCTAACCCTGAGTAGAGTAAGCAGTGGTGGGTGAGTCAGGGGAGGTAGCAAGGGAAAAACTGCAATATTATTGAAGCCACACCCACTTGGTTAGGGTAATTTTAGCAATGCTAATGTAGACCAGGAGGCTGTATGTGAAGCTTGGTAGAACCACACTTTGAGCAAAGGAAGGGAGGGCCTTGGGAGAGCAGCTGTGTTTAACTCTGTGGGCCATGCCCAGTTTAGAATTGACAGCCTTGCATATGGACATGACATGAGGAGAGAAGTCCAATGATGGGTCAAGGGTAATCCTAAGTATTAAAATCTGACAACTTCCTCCAGAAGCTGACTGTCAGCACAGGTGATGGAGATGCAAGGAGCACCTAAACAGAACCTGGGTTTGGAGCCAAACAGCATGGCATAGCCTGAATTGTATGAAGGCAAAATACCAAGTTGACAGCATACAATAGTGTGTTATGTGGATTGGCCACATTAGGAAGGTTGTTAATAAACAGAGTAAAAAGAAGTGGGCCTTAAGTGGAATCTTGGGGAATGCAAATTCTTACTTCTTCTATAAAGGTAGTTTGCAAACCATGTAGTTGTTACTAAAGAAATACAGAGGTCATACAACTTGGAGCAGAGAAGTGCATGGTCAGCCAGATGGAATGCCTTGAGGAGGTCAACAACAATAGTATCGGGTAGGGCCAGTATTCAAGGCCTGGCTGATATCACTTGAGAGTACAGTTAGAGCAGTGGCAGTGCTGTAACCCTTCCTGAAGTCAGTTTGGGCAGCAGATAGAAGGTTATATCTTATGTGTTCTTTAAGCTGCTGGGCCACTAATTTCTTAAGTAACTTGGACAGTAGTGAGAGAATGACTATTGGACGACGGATATCCATACTGCTTGGGTCACCAGATTCACACCGGGCAGCCAGTTTGGGCTCCAGGGTATCAGACCTGAATTGTTATCAGGGGTAATGCAGCATAGCAGTTTCAGAACCTCTGACACCCTCACTTTCTTGAGGTGGAAAGGGAGGGGAGTGGGGACAAACAGCAGAGGGTAGGGAGAGGTTGCATAAGCATCAGTATGATTTTATAATAAAATTGATTATTTTACCATCACTTATGAATATCACAAAATAGGACTTCTAAACACCAGGTATGTTCCGAGACACAGCAGGAAGTGCTTGCTGTTCACCCTCCAGAAGTGCCCAGACTCATTAAGGTCAAGCAGGTTTCTTTCCTCCAGAAACAAAACTGGCAATAGTTCTAAATTGTGGTGACATCCCTGGAGGCATTTAACAGCTATTGTTGTGCCTCAAATGATGTACGTGCTCTAACATTTAAATTGCACTTCCACTGATTCTGTTAATTACGCTCCTATGTAAGTGTCCATGTGCTGTTTTTTACTTTATTAAAAATCATTAAACTGTTACATATGGCTTTCATCACTGTGACTGTCCTCCCCCTGGTGGGTATCTCCCAGACAGATGGTACATGCTGTTAAGGTGTTTCCACAATGCTACAGGTGCAATATTTGATTTTTTTTTTTTTTACCCTATCTTTATGCTCTTACCTTCCAGCAGTTGCCCCTCTCTTCAGGGACCCTGTGTGACCCTGCGTTGGAGCTTCCCCGAGGTTCGACTGCCCATACAGGTGCTCTGTTCCTGGACCTGAACACACCGGATAACCCCCCAGCAGGGGTGCAGGGCCCCCCCCCCCCAACTCCCCCAGACCTGTAGCTGAGCATGCACCTGGCACTGTCTTTTTCCCTGGGTTCCTCCAATCGCCGGCGCTGCGACCCATCTACCAGAGCCACTGTGGGGTGTTTCCTGGTTTTCTCTCGCCCCCTGCAGGCACTGGGAGGGCCTGTGAGACAAAGGTATGGTGAAACGTGCCTTTACTTCCTGCCCTTGGCTGATGTCCGCCCCTCCTAACGCTTTTGACTGCCTCCTTCTGCAACCTTCCACCCGAGTTCCCCCAGGTGTTGGTATTGCAGCAAGGTCTGCCGTCCTCCCCACCCTGGAGAAGGAGAGCAGCCATCAGGTGCTCAATCCTTCTCCTCCCCTGCCGACCCCTGGCGGCCCGTGCTCATTCCCGAACATGGGTCGCCGGCATAGCATGAGGTAAGGCATCCAGCACCTCAGCCCTCCGCACCACCGGGCCGATGCAACATTTGATTAATGATATTGCAATTATAACAATGGTAATCTAATCCATATAAAGCTAAAATGTATTTAACACTGGCTCAGAAGGTAAATACAAGTAAATACTTGATGCCTTCCGAACTGCATCAACTGTGTAACCAGGCTTATACAATGCAAACTAGGGTAACCATTAATAAACAGAACTGTATGCCCTGGTATAGAAATTGCTTTAGCACATTGTATTATATACCTTGGGGGGGTAAAGATTAGAATACAGGGGGAGAGAGGCTCGAGGATACCAGGTGGGGGGGGTGCTAATTTTTTTTTAATGCCAAATTATTGTATGTATCTTTGAGTGATTGATTGTGTAAGTTATAACTTTAGTTGGCCGACATCTTATCGAGGCCACATTGGAAAAAACACGTGTGCCTTAATTGTGAATCCCTGTATAAATAACTTTAAAAAAAAATTAATAAATACAGTTCTAACTCAAGGAATCCACTAATATTGTTACTCTTGCAGTGCTCCCTTAAGCCAGCACTGCCCCAGAGAGAACAGAATGCTATGCTAATCATGGAGTGTTTAGCTCGTACATCTATTTTCAAACTGCCCAGTGTCAACTGCCTACATTCTACCTCAGATTTCTTCTCTTTGCTGCAAAGTTCAGATGCTGTGGAGATCTCTCTCAATCAAGACAGATTCCTGTAGTGCATAGAGCAAAAAAAACTGAAGTATTTTTGTTTTATTTTTCATTACTGCCTAGTGTCATTGTTCTTTAGTGTTTTATATCTCATTAGTTTTACATTTAAACTTGTTTATTGGTTCCTTCCGGTTCCTTTGAACCGAGGGGCAACTGACCTTTTTTTATTTAATCAGAACCTTTTTAGAGGGTTCCGGTTACTTTATTCTTTAATTTTATTTTATTTTAACTACTTTTGAACTGAGGTTTATCAGTTTTCCTCAGCCAGTTTTCGGTTCTGGATCCAATCGGAATCGATAGTTTTTTTACTTTATCGGTTCCTGAACCGACCGTTATTCTATTGAAACCGACCGCAAATATTTAGATTGTCTATTTTTTGGTAGGTTACTGGTTCCTGTTTTCTATAATGTCAGACAAGCCTAAAATGAAAACAGGACCCCCGGGTTCAAAAATTGCTTGAAGTGTGCAGAGGTGTTTGCCAAGGCAGACAAGCATGATCTTTGCTTGATCTTTATTGGGCAAGAGCACTTCAGTGAAGACTGTGATATTTGTAAGTCTTTCCCTGTTAAGACAGTGGAAAACACAGGGAGAGGCTTAAAAGAAAACTAGAGGAGGGGTCCATGGGCTCTAACCAGTCCACCCCCTCTAAGACTGTGGCAGTTCCTTCCAGAGCCTCTAAAGCCACCCCTGATATGGGTGAGGGCTCTGGCAAGAGAGGCAATAAACCGACTGATTCCCCGGTGCCTACCAAAAAACTAAAGAAAACCAAACACACTGACACCCCGGCTGAAACGCCTCAAGGGGACCCTCAGGTGCCTGTTAATGCTCCTTCTCCTGCTGAGTTGACACAGGTGTTCGCCTTACTCCAGGTGCTGCAGGGTTTATTACCCCATCAGCAGCCTGTGATTACTACTGCTGAAAAAGCAACTGTTGTTACCCCTCTTTTGCCTACAGCTACAGTGGCATATGAGGAGGATGACCACGATGAAGAGGGAATTGAACCTGAGGTGTCACCAGAACAGGATTTTGGCTCCCCTCCCAGACTCTCAGAGGATTTCTCTTCCCATTTTTCTTTTGTTAAGAAAATGGTAGAGACCCTGGATCTGCAAATAGCTGAAGAGACCCAGGATGAAGAGGAGGCACAATACATGGAGCTTATGGGGCTGACACCCCAAAAAAGGCTCCTTCTATCTACAAATTCTTTAAGAAGGATGTTTTGGAAATCCTAAAAGTTCCCAATACAGTCACACCCACAGACAAAAAGTATGACAAGAAGTATCAGTTAGAAAGATCTGGTGCTGAGTTTCTTTTTAGTCACCCAAACCACCAAGGTATCGTACAACAGGCTGCCTGTGAGAAAGCCACTACTACCATATCCTGTCACCCCCTCCCCGAGAAGGATTCGAGAAAGGTGGACAGCATGGCAAAAAAAGGGGTACCTTTCGGCATCCCTGGCAATTCGTCAAGCCAGCTACCAGGCCTATGCAGCCCTTTGTCAAAAAGTTCTCTGGCAGTCAGTAGTGGGCAATGCTAGGCTAACCCCTCTTTAACAGTGTCAGAGCTGCTAGACACAGCAAAATTGGGCTTGGAGGCTTCCAAATACCAATTTCAGATGTCAGCTGACACCAATGATACAGCGGCAAGGTGGATGGCTGGTACCATTGCTCTAAGAAGATTTGCCTGGCTGAGGGCTGCCAACCTCACCCAGGACACCCAAACTAAGGCAATGGACTTTCCTGTCAAAGGCCACTCTCTTTTTGGTGCCCAGACTGAGGCATATATGAAAAAAGTAGACGAATATAAAGCTACTTTTAGGAGCAACTCGACCAGAGACAGGCCCTCTACTTCAGCTTCGTCTTATTCTAGGGGAGGCAAGACCAGGTCCTCTTTTAGGAGGCCTTTCTTTCAGGTACAGGCTGTTTCCCAGCAGCAGTACCAACCACAGCAGACTGGATTTTACAGAGCTAGAGGTAGAAGGGATTCTCGGAGAGGATCCCAATCTGCTCAGCCTCAGCAGCAAGCAAAATAGAACCCCTGACTTTTCCCTTCAAGCTGCCTCTCCACATCCTGCAGGAGGCAGACTCAACCACTGTTTCCAGGAATGGTTAAAAATAGCCACAGACAAAGTGGGTCCTGGAAATGGCGAATCAGGGTCGCTCCCTTTGCTTCAAGTCCCTTCCTCCTCCTTCAAGGTTAAAACATTTTGCACCAGCTCCCTTCTCAGAAAGAAAACTACTGGAGCAGGAGGTACAGGCCCTACTGCTGGCAGAAGCAGTGGAGCCTGTCCCCCACAACCAAAGAGGGCAAGGGTTCTATTCCAGATATTTCCTAACAACAAAAAAGAATGGAGAGAGGCGGCCTGTACTAGACCTCAGACTGCTAAGCAGGTACCTGGTAAAGCCCAGGTTCAAAATTGTCACAGTGGCCATGATTTTGCCAACTCTGCAAAAAGGGGACTGGCTAGCCTCCTTGGATCTAAAGGATGCATATTTCCATGTTCCCATAAGGGAGTCGCACAGAAAGTTTCTCAGATTCAGACTCCACTCAGACCACTATCAGTTCTCAGCACTTCTCTTTGGCCTTATCTCTGCACCAAGGGTCTTTACCAAATGCATAGCAGTAGTAGTGGCACACCTCAGAAGACTGGGTGTCACAATTTTTCCTTATCTGATGATTGGCTAATTATAGGGAAATCCCACCAACAGGTGTCAGACCACCTTCAGGTAACCCAGGATATGCTGCTTTACCTGGGATTCCTTTTCAATACCAAAAAGTCGGTCCTGACCCCTGTGCAGGTTCTGTAGTTCATAGGTGCAGAACTGAATACAGTAGTGGGAATAGCTTTTCTCCCTCAGGAGAGGGCAGAAAGTGTTCAGCTTCTGGCAGGCTCATTTGCCCTGAGCAGGCCAAAGCCATCAAAACAGTGTCTTCAACTGTTAGGGCACATGGCTGCAACAACAAGCACAGTCATAGGTGCCAGGTTTCATATGAGAGATATTCAGTTCCACCTCAGAGCACACTGGTGCCAAAGGCGGGACCCCTCTCAAAGCCAGTACCAGTCACACAAACGTTACTAAAGGCCCTCCAGTGGTGGAGGGAACTGGAAAATTTAAGGGAAGTGGTGCCATTTCTGCAGGAGCCTCCCTCCCTGGTTGTCATAACCGATGCTTCCCTGCTTGGTTGGGGTACTCACTTAGGGGATCACACCATCCACGGTACTCGGGAGAGTGCAGACTCACTCCTGCACATAAACCTGCTGGAGCTGAGAGCTGTTTATCTAGCCTTTCTGGGTTTCTCTCATCTCATACAGGGAAAGGTGGTACAAGTCAGAACAGACAATACCACAACAGTGTATTACATTAACAAACAAGGAGGGACAAGGTTCACTCCTCTGTGTACAGAGACAGTGAAGATATGGAGCCTTGCATACTCTCTAAATGCCTCTCTACAGTCAGTTCATCTGCCAGGCAAGGACAACACCTTGGCAGATGCCTTGAGCAGGATAAACCAGGCCCATCACGAATGGGCATTGAACAAGCAAGTGGTGAATGCTCTATTCAGGAGGTGGGGGATCCCAGAAATCGACCTTTTTGCTTCCCACCAAAATCACCACTTCCCTCTTTATTGCTGCAGGGCCCCAGTGAAGGGGACAGTTCCAGTGGGTATCCTGATTCTGGATTGGACAGGCAGGTACCTCCGTGCCTTTCCTCCTTTTCCTCTGATACTCAGGGTGCTCATCAAGCTCAGGTCACAACCAGCTTCGATGATTTTGGTAGCCCTGGATTGGGCAAGACAGCCTTGGTACTCCCTGCTGCTCTCAATGTCTGTGAGCAAACTGATTCACCTCCCTCAGAGGTACAATCTACTGACTTCCTTTCAGGGGAGGGTAGTGTACCCCAATCTCTGGTCTCTCAAGCTTAAGGCCTGGCTCTTGAGGACTTAAAATATGCAGATTGCCAATTCTCTAAAGCAGTTTTAGAAGTCCTTAAGGGTTACAGGAAGCATTCCACCAGGAAAACCTGTGCCTCAAAATGGAAAAGATTTTCCATTTGGTGCAGTAACAAGGGTATAGTCCCAGCCCAGGCTGGGATCCCAACCCTTCTTGATTATTTGTCTCACCTGCACTCCCTGGGGTTGCAGCACTCAACTCTGAAGGTGCACCTGGCTTCAGTTTCAGCATACCTTTCAGCTAGAAAAGACACCTCCCTGGCATCAAACCCTATATTCAAAAGATTCTTTAAAGGGCTCTCTCATTTGTTTCCCCCTCACAGGGAACCATTGCCAGCATGGAACCTTAATATTTGCATTGCCCAGCTTATGCTTCCGCCCTTTGAGCCTGTGGCATCTGCAGAGCTTAAATTTCTTACCTGGAAGGTAGTTTTTCTGGTAGCAATCACTTCTGCCAGAAGGATAAACGAGCTACAGGCCCTCTGTTTGAAAAGGACTATGTTTCTTTCCACAGGGGCAAGGTAGTGTTAAGAACTAATAGGAAGTTCCTCTCCATGGTGGTTTCTGATTTCCATTTGAACCAGTCTGTAACATTGCCAGTTTTCTTTACTGAACAGTCTAGCTCAGGTGAGCGTAGATTGCACAGCTTGGATGTAAAAAGAGCACTGAGTTATTACATGACTCATACCAAAGATCATAGGCAGGACAGGCAACAACTGTTCCTCACCTATGGGGAAGTAGGTAAAGGTACTCCTGCTTGAAAGAGGACTATCTCTCAATGGATAGTCCAGTGTATTCAGTTTTGCTACTCAAAGGCAGGCAAGGTTTCTCCCTCTGGTCTTAGGGCCCACTCTACAAGGGGCACAGCTGCCACTATTGCAGCTGCCCAAGAGGTACCTCTAATGTAAATATGTAAAGCAGCTACCTGGTGGTCAATCCACACCTTCACTAAGCATTATAACCTGGCCACCCAGTCCAGGAATGATACCAGATATGCACAGCAGTCTTGCAGAGTCTTTTTCCTAAATTGATTCTGGCCCACCTCCTTGAGGTACTGCTGCATAGTTTGTAAGAGTAATATTAGTGGATTCCTGGGGTTAGAAGTAAAAAATACTCACCTGTAGTAATCTTGATTCTTCCAAAGGAATCCACTGATATTATTACTCCCCACCCTTGCCTTCCCCTACCAGAATCAGTGACAAGAAAAATCCTCTCCACAGCTGATAAGATGTATTGTTGGAGTGGCATGCCACCTGCTGGCACCTTCTAGTAATGTATTAACTCGTAGGTTCTTTTCTAAAGGCATATCTGACTTCTGGAAAAAAAAGGGTACATTTGTTTATACTAGTCCTTAGGTTAATGTTGTTATTTGCCCAGTTGGGCATTACTTTTCTATAATTATTTAAATAGTGATTCACATGTTGTTGTGGCCTCTTTGCAGGCTTCTAAGAAATCTGAGGTTGAATATAGGCAGTTGACACTGGGCAGTTTGAAAATAGATGCACGAGCTAAACATTCCATGATTAGCATAGCATTCTGTTCTCTCTGGGGCAGTGCTGGCTTAAGGGAGCACTGCAAGAGTAATAATATTGGTGAATCCCTTTGGAAGAAACAAGATTACTACAAGTGAGTACTTTTTTTCTTCTGTAATGCTGCCCTATTATTTTGGAACTCTTGTCCTGAATATCTTAGAAACATAACGTCACACAGGTTTTAAATCTCTACTTTGAAAATGTTTTTGGGAAAAAAAGACTTGTGATTGTGATTATCTGTTGATTTGTTTTTTTTTGGGGGGGGGGTTGTATTTTTTGTTACATGTTTTATAACTGGGCTTTCGACTCAGATTGAGACTGAAAATTGACCTTGGTCCAGTGCTTTAACCCGTTAAACAAAATTTAAATAAGTAAATCATCAAAAGATTTTGTTTATTGGGCTTGTAGGCATTCAACTTTTAATTTAGTGGAGGGTACTGTTTATAAATTAAATAAGTGTTATCTGATTGCTGTGTACAAGCTATAAACCTCTTGTTTTGTTCCCGCTTCACAGGAGCTGGACAAGTTCCATGGAGACCCCAAGTGGGTGGACGTTATTGAGAGGGATCTACACCGACAGTTTCCTTTCCACGAAATGTTCATCTCCAGGGGGGGCCATGGGTAAGTGGAGAGCCAGCCTGGGAATACTGTGGGACAGGTTTGTTGCTGTCTTAATATGAGGGCAAACCATGGAGACAACAAAAGAGAAGTTCAGCTGTTGCAATGCTACTAATTCTTGCCCCAGCTTGGAGTCCTCCTTTCTCACCTTTAAAGATGATCTAAATATCGGATCTGCTGTATCTGTATGTGCCCCTGATATGCCTGTATTTGCCCTTAGTGTGCTAGTACTTGTACTAAGGTATGTAGGCTTATAGTGCTGGGCATTCCCCCAGTCAAGCACAGAACGTTTGGTGTACCCCAGGCAGATAAGCCCACCCAGATCTTATTTGTGTAATTCAAACACCATGAAGTCTTGCTATATTATAACAATAGCAGTCAGCCACTGCAGCTGAACTGCCCCGGAGAGGAAGGAGTTAACTCCAGAAGATCTGGAGTTCTACAGCGCGAGGGCGCTGTGCCCAAAGCTCTATCTGGCAGTTTCAAATGAAACTGTCAGATTCTTTACTCCGCTTCACTGAACAGTCGCTCCGGAGATCAGCTCCTTCAGCTCGGTTCATTCTCGGTTTAAAAGAGTAGTTTTCGGTTCATTTGAACCGGCAAAAGTCATTATTTTTACCGCATTTGGTTCTAAAGCTCTATCTGGTAAACCGTAAGTACAAAATTCAAGTCTGTGTGGAAAATTAATTATCGGTTCGGTTTGAACCGATCGCTTATTTTTTCTGTCTTTTAAAATTATACTGTGGGTTTTAGAGTGCGGTTCCCGGTTCTTATCGGTTCTAAAACCCAAATTATTACGTTTTTTCAAATACCGTGACACGGTTAGGAACCGATAAGGGTGTCTTGCCTGGCACTGCCATCAAAGGGCAAGTTTTTGTTAGGCTGGCATTATGTCTGGAAACCCAAAGAAAAAACCGGGCCCACTGGGTTTCAACACTGTGATGTCTGTGGGGGCCTTTGCCAAGGCTGACCCACACACCACTTGTGTCTATTGTCTGGGCTGACCACCTCCTGTCAGACTGCCAGGTGTGTAAAAATTTCCTGCAGCCACCCTGGAGAGAGATTGGGCGGCTCAGGGCGAGGAAAACCAAGAAGTCCGCTGACCGGATGGCCAGCCCGGTTCAGTACCCACTGGACCAGAGGGAGTGCCCTCTGACCAGGGCGAGACTTCCTCGGGCAAAAGGAAGACGGGCTCAAGAGGAACCAGTCCCAAGTAAAAAGACAAAGAAATCAGGAGGTTTGGAGTCCAGAATTGTGTCTCCAACTGCAGAGATAGCTAAAGCCATTCAGATTGTCCAGTCACTGTCTCAGGGATCTATAGAACCACCAACAGTTGGTAAAGGTTGGTTCGTTCAGTCCCAGTGGTTCAGGATTTTGAAGTTGAGGATTTTTATGAACCACAGGAGGGGAGGAGGAATTTGATCAATATTGTGTGGCTGGGAGGGTCTGGACGTGCCCATCGAACTGGGCATTTCTCCAGACAGACCTTTAGAATTTCCCCTATTCTGTCTGAGTCCCTTCTTTCTTTATTTTTACAAAGGTTGCAGAAACCCTCCAGCTTCCTTTAGAGGAGGCTGTGGATGAGCAAGAGGAGCCTGATTATGTGGAGATGATGGATATTCCGAGTCTAGGAGGTTGTCTATTCCTTTGCATAAGTCATTTGGGAAGCAAACAACAAAGATTTTAAAAATCCTCATTCTGTCCCTCCTGTAGATAAAAATGGACAGAAGGTATACTTTGTCAGGCTCGGATACAGACTTCCTTATTGAGCAGTGTAGTCATGTAGGTGTGGTACAAGCTGCAGCCTGTGACAAGGCTAATATTCCTCTGGCCTCACATCCTCCTGATAAGGATTCTAGGAAGATTGATGCCATGGCTGAAGAAACAGTATATGGCAGCTTCTTTGGGACTCAGGCAGGCAAATTATATGGCTTGTATGGCTAGATATCAGAAATCTAGGTGGGACACAGTATTGCAGTTAGCCAAGCAGGCCCATGGCCAGCTGGCTAGTGAGTTGGAACAGGTGGCTGCTGATGGCATTGAAGCCTCTAAAGTTCAATTTCATACTGCTGTTGATGTTAATGATGTTTCCTCTAGGGTCATGGCCACTTCTGTAGCTTCCGTAGGTTGGCATGGCTCAGATGCACTAATCTGTCCCAAGATACTCAGTCAAAGGCTATGGATTTTCCTGTAGTGGGAAATTCTCTGTTTGGGAGCAAACAGAAAATTATATGAAAAAGATGGATGAATACAGAACTACCTACAAAAGTGCCCAGGCTAAGGAGAAGCATGCCATGCCACATAGGCATGCTCCCAGAGGTAGGGGCAGACCCTTTTCAGGCCTTTTTACAATTTCAAGCCTCCTCTGCTGTCTGAGAGGTTTCTTCAGAGGCAGGGTAGGCGTGGGCTAGTAGACCTCTCCCTCCCTCAACCTAAGGCTGCTGCTAAGCAGGCACCCTGATGGGGTGCCCAGGGCCGATTCTCCTGTACCAGTGGGAGGCAGGTTGGCCTGTTTCAGCCAGAGCTGGCTGTCCCTAACTTCGGACAGATGGGTTCTGGAGGTAATAGGCCAGGGTCTGGTTCTCAGCTTCAAATATTTTCCAAAGATGAGAGCCAGGCATTTCCACCTGCAAGTCCTTCAGCACCTTGCTTTGGAAGCAGAGGTTTCTTCTCTTCTGGTCTGCAAAGCAGTGGAAAGGTTCCTCCTTGCCATCAGGGCAAGGGGCTTTATTCAAGATACTTTCTTACCCCAAAAGACAGGAGAATGGCGGCCCATTCTGGATTTAAGATACTTGAACAAGCATCTGTTGAAACCAAAGTTCAAAATGTTAACCCTGGCAATGATATTGCCCTCCCTAAAACCAGGGGACTGGCTAGCTTCCTGGACCTCAAGGATGCCTATTTTCTGTTCTGATCAGGCCTTCCACGAAAGTACCTCAGGTTCGAACTGCCCTCAGGCCACTACAGTTCAGGGCAATGCCCTTGACCTTACCTCCTCGCCAGGGTATTCACAAAATGTCTGCTGTAGTAGTGGCTCATTTAAGAAGGCAAGGTTGCTGTGTTTCCTACCTGGACGACTGGCTCATTGTGGGTCAGTCTCCAGGTCAGGTGAATCCCACTTACAAGTCACCCAGCAGCTTCTCACTTCTCTGGGATTTCTGCTAAACTTACCAAAGTCAGTTCTGGAACCAGTTCAGGCCCTAACTTTCATAGGCGCAGAATTGAACACAAGGTTAGCCAGGGCCTTTCTTCCCTCGGAAAGGGTGGACAGACTCATGCCCTGGCATCCTCCTTTACCCTCTGCGGGTCTCTCGACCAGCAAGGCATTTCCTGCAACTCCTCGGACACATGGCTGCTTCCACAGCTGTTGTGCAGGAGCAAGATTCAGATGAGGGACATTCAGTTCCATTTGAGGGCCTATTGGTCTCAGAGGAAGGACCCCTTACCAAATTGGTCCCAGTTACTCAATCTCTGATCCTGGCCTACACTGGTGGCAGGATCAAAGCAATCTGAAACAGGGGTTCCCTTCATTCCCATTTCTCCCTCCCTCACCCTCACCACGGATGCCTCCCTGTTAGGGGTGGGGGCTCGCCTGGCGACCTTACCACTCAGGGGTGTGGTCTCCTCAGGAATCTCTGCTCCACATCAGTCTTCTGGAACTCAGAGCTGTCTTTTAGCTCTTGGATCTTTTCAGATTCTGTCCAGAACAAAGTGGTTCAAGTCAGGACAGACAATACCACCACAATGTGGTACATCAACAAGCAAGGGCACTCGGTCTTCCAGCCTTGTGCACGGCAATGAAGTTGTGGTCTCTGGCTTATTCCTGAACACCTCCCTGATAGCGGTTCATCTCCCAGGGAAGGACAATGTGCTGGCGGACGCCTCAGCAGAATTTCTCAGGGCCATCACGAATGGGCTCTGAATCCACAAGTACTGGGGTCCGTCTTTGCCAGTTGGGGCACTCCTCAGATAGATCTTTTCATGCCCCAGACAACCACCAACTTCTCTTTTGCTGCAGGCCTCCAGTACTGGGCTCAGTCCTCTGGATGCCTTTCTATTGGATTGAAAGGAAGTTCCTGTATGCTTTCCCCTTTCCCTCTCCTTTTGGGGACTAGTGAAAATCAGATCTCAACCTTGCAGAGTTATTCTGATTGTCCCAGATTGGGCCAGACAGCCCTGGTACCCTCTGCTCCTGTCCTGGCAGTCCACCCTGCCCTGAGCCTGCCCAGAGTTCACGACTTACTGGCCTGTGCACAGGGAGAGTGTGGTATCCGGACCTCAAGTCCCTCCACCTCAAGGCTTGGCTCTTGAGGAGCTAGAATTTGCTGATTTACACCTTTCTCAAGGTGTTATGGATATTTTAAAGGCTTCAAGGAAGCCTTCCACTAGGCCACTTATAATTCTAAGTGGAAGAGGTTTTCCATCTGGTGCTCTGAGGCAGATTACCCCAGAATCTGCTGATCTTCCCATTCTTTTGGACTATTTGGTCCATCTGAATTCCTTAGGCCTTAGACCAGCTACCCTGAAGGTTCATCTGGCAGCTGTCTCTGCTTTGTGTCAGCAGGAAGCCTGCCTCCTTTCTTCTCACCCTGTGTTCTCCAAGTTTTTTAAAGGGTTACTTCACACTAACCCTCCTTTGGGAACCAGCTCCGCCTGGGACCTGATTATTTGCATTGCTCAGTTAATGTCCTTTGAGCCTCTGTCTTTAGCAGAACTCAAGTATTTAACTTGGAAAACGTTTTTGTAGCTAATGCCGGATATATATAGGTCTGTCAGTAGTAGATTTATCTTTCCAGAGGTATCCGGGATTAATAGAAAGTTTTGTTTATGGTTTCTTGATTTCCACCTGAATCAATCTATCTCCCTCCTCCCAGTATTTTTCACTGAGCATTCTTCCTCAGGTGAGAGGAGACTGCACAGCTTGGATGTCAAAGGGCATTAAGTTACTATCTAGAGCGCACCAGAGGTCATAGGTTCGAATCCTCCAACTGTTTCTTACCTATGGCGAGGTTGGCAAAGGGAAACCTGCCACTAAGAGAACAATTGCAAGGTGGATTGTCTCTTGTATCCAATTTTGTTATCAGAAACTGGGTAGAGTACCCCCTCAGGATTGAGGGCCCACTCCACCAGGGGTACAGCTGCGTCTCTAGCGGCTGCTAGAGACATTCCTATTCTGGAGATTTGTCAAGCTGCTACCTGGAAGACAGTTCACACCTTTACCAAGCATTATTCCCTGGATATCCAGTCCAGGAGAGATGCTCGGTTTGGCACAGCTGTGCTTCAGAGCCTATTTCCTAAGTAGGTTCTGACCCTCCTCCATGGAGGTACTGCTGTGTAATCTGCTATATTGTTATAATATAGCAAGACTTCATGGTGTTTGAAGAAAAATTACTCACCTTAGTAATTGCTTTTCTTCTCATGGAGTCTTGCTATATTATAACCACCTCCCTCCTGCCCTCTCAGAACTCCTACTTGGGTAGAGGTGGCAAATTGTGCAAGCACTGTGTCATGCCATTTTAGTTTTCCCTAACCCTGTTTTCCTTTGGGTTAGGGATCTAGATTGTTCTTTAGGTTATTTTTATTGCCCCTTCTTGGACTTGGAGTCTTGGGGGGAAGGGGGTTCATATGTGCTTGTCAAGGGTGGAAACGAACCATAATACCATCAATCTTTGTTATTATGGTTCTGGGTGTTTCTTTGTTGTTTATATTGTTGTTATTACTACTAGTAGGTAGCCATAGGCTAGTGTAGTTTTCCACACAGACTTTTTCCGTCCTTTGATGTTGGCTTCGTAAAGATCTGACAGTTTCATTTGAAACTGCCAGATAGAGCTTTGGGCACAGCGCCCTCGCGCTGTAGAACTCCAGATCTTCTGGAGTTAACTCCTTCCTCTCCGGGGCAGTTCAGCTGCAGTGGCTGACTGCTATTGTTATAATATAGCAAGACTCCATGAGAAGAAAAGCAATTACTAAGGTGAGTAATTTTTTCATCTTCACCATTCATCACCTTTGGGTTATTGGTCAGAGGTCATGACCCCACGGGAGCTTTTTTTTTTGTGATGGGCGGAGCCAATGCACCATCGGCACCACCCTTGAGGCCAACGCACTGTGTAGCGTTGAGGGTTGGCCATTAGGTGCCGTCGACTCCGCCCTCCCACCAGTTCTTCGTCTCCTGCCATCGAGGTCACCTCGTGGGAAGCTTCCAAGAGCAACTTTGAGGCCTCTGCTACGCAGTTTTGTTTTCCGACTCTGTCGACTCCAAGCTATAGTTCGTCATCTGTTCTCCTGCCAGTTCTGATAGCTTACTCGACGTCGCCTGGTAAGATTGTTCTTTTTGTTTCATTTTGTGACGTCGAGTCTTGTTTTGGTGTTTCTTTTCATAGGTCATGTCTTGGTCGGAGGTCAAGAAATTTTCGAAGATGGGACAGCCCCCCATGCAGCGGTGCCCTTGTGGCTGCAAATTCTCCATCACACACAGCACAGCAGTTGGACCACAGTGGGCTCCGGGAGGGTGAGGAGGGTGGAACAGAGGCACACCCAGTCAATTGTTCCACTCCACAATCCATACACCATTCTGGGGGAGCATAGCTCCCCTATGGATGCACCCGCAGAGAAGACTGATGACAACTGTCACAAGGGAGGCCCACAGGAAGGAGGCAGAGGACACCGCAGGGAAAGGAAGCAGCTCCTGGTGGGGGACTCAATTATTAGGGGTATAGAACTGGGGGGAGCTGGGAAAACTGAAGTAAGGTGCCTGCCTGGTGCCATGGCTTGAGGGACAGGAAGCGCATCCTCAGGATCACGAGAACAGCTGCAAGGGATTCTGAGCTGGACGTAATTGTCCACCTAGGGACAAATGACTTGGCTCATCATGAGATTAGAGCAGTTCAGGAGGACATTGCAGAGTTGGGGAGGGACCTAAGACAAGTAGCACACAGTATCCTTCTCAGAGGTGCTGCCTTCAAAGGCATGGGGAGGCGTGGTATGGCACCATGCAGTTTAATGAATGGTTGAAAAAATGGTGCGGAGCACAGGGGTTTGGCTTCATTGGGGACTGGGGTTCCACCTGAGGACACCAGCCTATACTGGCAGGATGGTCTGCATCTGTCAGGAAGGAACAAGTCTTTTGAGCAATCGGTTTAAATGCTTCATTTGCAAGCTTTTAAACTAGTCAAAGGAGCACTGATGACAAGCAGCAGGAAAATCCCAGCCTCTCCCTACAAAACAGGGTACTAAATGAGAAAAAAGACCGAGGTAGAACGGTCAGTGGGGATGCTGCAACAGAAGGTAAAGCCATCAAAAATGGAGAGCAATGAGTACCAATGCCCGTGGTCTGGGTAACAAGCTTCCTGAATTAGTGGCCTTGATGGAGGAGGAACATCTGGATATTGTGGCAGTCACAGAAACATGGTACAAAAACCATGACTGGAACATAAACATACCAGGATACACTGTCTACAGGAGGGACAGGGAGGGTAAAGAGGAGGAGGAGTAGTTCTTTACATAGGGAAGGAATAAAACAACAGAACAAAAGGGTAAACGGAGGAGAAGAAGCACTGTGGGTAAATTTGGAGACAGGCAATGGCACCACAATACGCACAGGGTTATGATACTGAACCCCTTCTCAGGGGAGGAAATGGACAGGAAATGATAGAAAGTATATTTAGAATGGCAGAAAAGGAGATATTGCTGATGGGTGATCTGAATATGCCAGATGTTAACTGGAGTGGAGTTGCAGTTGCCACTTCGAAGAGTGCAGTTATTCTAGATGCCCTACAGGGGGCATGCCTTAGACAACTAGTACTGGAGCCCACTCGAGAGGGAGCAATATTAGACTTGATTCTCTAAAATGGAGATGGAGAGAGGATCACAGATGTAGAAGTGGGTAGCCATTTGGGAACTAGCGACCATCGAACTGTATGGTTCACAATAAACACAGCAATAGAGTCAAGCCATACAAAGACAAAAGTACTGGACTTTAGGAGGGCTGACTTTGCCAAAATGGGTGAGTGCCTAAGGAATGCACTAGCAAATGGGCAGGAAGGAGGGGTGGAAGAACAATGGGGAATAATAAAACTGCCATCACAGAGGTAACGAGCCTTGTGTGAAGCAAATAAACAAAACAAGACGATGTAAGAAACCACTATGGTTCTCAAGGAAGTAGCAGTGAAGGTTCAAGACATAAAAGCATTCAGGAAGTACAAGGAATCGCAGAAGGACAGGGCAGAGAACTGTATCAGTTAAAGCAAAGGAGGCTGGGAAGGCAGTCAGAACAGCAAAGGCCCAAACCGAGGAAAAGATAGCCAACTCGGTTAAGAAGGGGATAAAACCTTTTATAGGTACAAGGAACAAAGGAAGACCAAGGGAGGGATAGTGAGGCTTAATAAAGGGAGGGAGGTGGGCAGAGGAGACTGTGAAAAGGCAGAGATACTAAACTAATATTTTGCTCAGTATTTACAAATGAAGAGGGAGGTACATAAAACAAACAGTAGTAACACTCTGGATACAGAAGTTGATACCAGCCATTCACAGAAGAAAGGGTTCTGAAAGAACTCTTAAAACTGAAGGTGGACAAAGCAATGGGGCCTGATGGGATTCATCCCAGAATTCTGAAAGAGCTAAGGGTAGAACTAGTGACACCACTGGACTACCCTTTTAACAAATCATGGGAGGATGGGGTGGTACCCGAGGACTGGAGGAGGGCAGATGTGATTCCCTTCACAAAAGTGGGAGCAAGGCAGAAGCAGGAAACTACAGACCTGTTAGTTTAACCTCAGTGATAGGAAAATGATGGAATCACTTCTGAAGGAAAGAATTGTCGAGTATCTAGAGGCCAGAGGGCACAGGACCCTAGGCAGCATGGATTCACAGCAGGAAGGTCATGCCAGACAAATCTGATAGATTTCTTTGACTGGGTGACCAAAGTAGTAGATCAGGGAGGGGCTGTGGACATGGCCTACTTAGACTTTAGCAAGGCATTTGACACAGTCCCACACAAAGATTAATATACAAGTTAGCTAGCCTGGGAGTGGGTCCCAAGATGACAGCCTGGGTAAAGAATTGGCTGGAGAATAGGACACAGAGAGTAATAGTAAATGGAGTCCACTCAGAAGAAAGGAGGGTTACTAGTGGGGTACCGCAGGGTTCAGTATTAGGATCGGTCCTCTTCAATGTCTTTATAAGCGACATTGCGGAAGGACTGGAAGGAAAATTTTGTCTCTTTGCAGATGTCACTAAGATCTGCAACAGAGTTGATGCACAGGGTGGGGTGGAAAGGATGAAAAGGGACTTGGCAAGGTTAGAGGAATGATCAAATGTATGGCAGCTTAGATTCAATGCTAAGAAGTGCAAAGTAATGCACCTGGGAAACAAAAACCCAGGGGAAGAGTACACAATGGGGGTGAGATATTAACAACAAAATGGAAAGGGACCTGAGGGTAGTCATATCAGATGACCTAAGGTGGGCAAGCAATGTGAGAGGGCAGCAAGGAGGGCTGGGGGATACTGGAATGCATAGGAGAGGCATCACCAGTAGAAAACAGGAAGTTATTATCCTCTGTACAGACAGCTGGTGAGACCCCATCTGGAGTACTGTGTGCAGTTCTGGAGACCCAATCTCCGCAAAGACATAGACAGGATGGAAGCTGTCCAGAGGAGGGAACTAAAATGGTGCAGGGTCTGCACGGAAGACATATGAAGAGAGACTTAAGGAGCTTAATATGTATAGCCTCGAGGAAAGGAGGGAGGGGACATGATAGAAACTTCAAGTACCTCAAGGGAATCAACAAAGTCAAGAGGTAGCATCTTTCAAAAAGAGGTGTGCAAGAACAAAAGAGCACAATTTGAAGATGGGGGCAGCTCAGAGGTAATTTAAGGAAGTATTTTTTCACAGAGAGGGTTGTGGATGCATGGAACGGCCTTCCGGAGGAGGTTGTGGAGTCAAAATCAGTGGTGGAATTCAAGCATGCATGGGACAGTCATAAGGCAATTCTGGGGGGTGGGGGTAAGAAGAAGTAGGCTGCTGGTTAACTAGGATCTGCAGCTTATCCAGTAGGTAGGGAAATGGGCAGACTGGGTGGGCTAAGCGGTCCTTATCTGCCGTCAAATTCTATGTTTCTATGTTTCTATCACTGACCAGCACGACCGTTGCCTCGTGTGTCTTGGCCCGCTTCATGACATGGATTTGTGCGACTCTTGCTTCTCCATGGACCGCCGGGTCATCGAACAACGTGCGTGGAAAGTGGGGCGAGCTCCGCCGACTTTCGGGGGTCGGGTGTGCACTTGTTGGGCCAAGTTGCATTCTCTGGACTGAGGAGGAGGGAGCTTCGGCCTCTCATAGCCTAGCCATGGTTGAGGCTCCTCCCGCGGTGCAGGAGGTCCAGTCTGTTCCCACCGCGGGATGGATGGGAGGCACTGCATTGGCAATTGACCCTTCGGGGGTGAAGGCTCCCCTGGTGTTGGACCTGTGGCTCGGAAGGCCTGGGTCGGTGGCATCCTCGACGCCATCTGTCGGCACCGTTCATGGCACGGTGGGCCCTGTCTTCTGTGCCGGTCCACCGCTTGGTGCTGTGGCTGCTGTCGGTGCCGTTTGTGGAGCCGATGGTGCTAGTGGTGCTGTGGGAGGTCCTACGGTGCCGTTTCTGACTTTTTCTCGCCTCGGTGCCATGGGAAGGGATGGCGCCGTGTCAGGTTCTGACTCTGAGACTGCTGCCCTGGTTGGAACCGTGTCCTCTTCTGCCACCGTTCATGGTGCTGCAGAGGACGCTGGTGCCGACTCAGGTACGGTCTCTGCTTTTGGTGCCCTATTTGGTCGGGATGGCAGCGGGTGCCCGCTGACTGTTTGGCACAGGGCTTTGGTTTCCACCTCTTTGGAGGAAGAGTCGGACTCTGAGTCAGACAGGCAGTCTGGCTCCTTGGAGTTAGCTGCTGGTGTGGGCACCCTCGTAGCGTCCTCAACAGGCCGGAGTCAGCCCCCCCTCTGAGGAGCAGACAGTGACTGCCGGGGCTGGGGTCAAGATTTCTGACCAGCAGGCAGCGGTGCAGGCCACCATTGCACTGCAACTCGGCCTTGGAGGGTTCTCTGACCCCTCAGCAGTGGTACCCCCTCAGGTGGTGTGCCTAGATCACCCAACTTTGGGGCCGATCAGAGCACCCACGGGAGGGGAAGGTGCTGCGCCCCGGATAGCTCCTTCGGGGGCCGACCAGGACTGTCAGTTGCCTAGGCTGGCTATGTCGAGGAGAAGGGTGCGCTCGGATTCCAAGGGGTCGAGGGGCATGGGTACTGTGTGGCAGCCTTTTTCTGGAGCCCAACCGGGCTCTGGGAGAAGCCGTAGTGTGGCTCTCCGTTCTTCCCCCTCGGTTTCCTTGAGAGGGACCCATTCTTTGGAGGTAGGAGACGGTCCTTCTGGGCCTACACGACCCCGGTCACCTCACAGCGGGGATTCTTCCGGGCACAGCCAAGGCAGTTCCAATATGGTTGTTCAGCTGTTGGCTGTGGAGCCTTCCAGAGCACCTTCATCTTCTGGGGCTCCTGGTGCGCTCCCTAGCCCAGGTGGAGGTCAGTCGATTTCTCTTGTTGGCGCTGTCCCTATCCCTCTGTCACATTCCCCTGTGCTCCCAGGCATCCTTGGTCCTAGTGGGCTTCTCTCCTGGGAGCAGTTCAGGGCCGTGGCTGCTCTGTTCCCCGCTTACGTCGGGGCATGGACAGACAGGTTTTCCAACCTCCCCTGAGCAGCCACCCTCTGAGCATTTGAGGTCCTCTGACTCCTCATCCTTTTGGGGGAGAGGTGCCATCTGTCCACATCTCCCTAGCTGCTGATCTTGTGGAGTATCAGCGATTCCTTGTGAGAATGTTGCAGGACCTGCACATCACCCCTCCCACTCAAAGCAATCCAGAGCACTCAGCGCATGCCTTTCTAGGCGACTTCAGCGAGGACACCCTTGTGGTGCTCCCCTGGCCTACTCCCTTTCGAGAGGCATCGTTGCGTTCCTGGCAGAGGCCCTTCTCCAGAGTCCCTGCCCCTAGGGATCTCTGCCAGTGGTATTGTGCCCCCCCCGAAGTCTCCAGGTTCCATGCCTCATCCTCAGTCAGGATTGACGCAACTGGACACTCCTGATGGGCTTCGCGCCCTCCACCGTGACCGGCCCCCAGATCAAGATTCCTTGGATTTTGACTTCTAAGGGAGGAAGACCTTCCACTTGGCACAGTTGCTGCTCTCTGTCGCAGCACACCAGGCCCACTATGCATCCTATGATAGGTTCCTGTGGACCAGGCTGGGTTAGCTCCTAGCCTCATTGCCTGACACGGAGCAAACCAGACAAGCCATTGCACTCTCTGCACGTGGCCTGGAGCTAGCAAGGTACCAAGCATGGGCATCATATTATGCCAGTGAGGTAGTTTCCAGGGTCGTAGGGACAGCGATCTGCACTAGGCAGACGGCATGGCTACGTTTTTCTCGGTTGTCACCCTTGGCCCAGCATAGGGTGATTAACTCTGCTCACCAGAGAACCTGTCTCTTTTCCCGTAGAGTGAGACAGCGTCTGTCGGGGCAACTTCCTTCCCCCTCCGGAGGGGTCCCCATCTCACTCTCACCACTCGCATGCCTTTCCAGGCCCAGAAGGTTCTCCCTCTTAGTGTGTCACCCACACCCTTAGGGTTAAAAAAACCCCTTCGGGGGGTCTCGGTACTCACCCAAAGGTGATGAATGGTGAAGATTGACACCGATAAGATATGGAAATTACATACCTACTGTAATTATGATCTTTCTGTGTATCTTCATTCATCACAATCCCACCTGCCATTCCCCTGGGGCCTCAGTCTCTGGGTCCCCTCCCCTCTCTCTCTCTCTCTCTGTGTCCTTCTCGCCCCCCCTCCTGTCTGTTAATCAGGGGCGGGGTAAAGCGGGACACACAGAGGGGTAGTGTTTTAGAAGGAGTGGTCAGAATGGGGGGCACTCCTTCTCCAGTGCTTTGGCTCCACCCCTGTGAGGTGGGAGTTGGTAGCTGAACTCTGTTCTCTCCACTTCCTTGTTCCGTCAATTCTTAGTTCCCTTTTCCTGTGGACATATCCTTAATTTCCTCAAGAAACCAAAACTTCTTACACCAAAAACTTTTTCCCTGAGGGGGGAGATTAACCCTGTGTCATATCTTTCTTCCAGAATAGCCGTTTTCTGCTTCTGGAGTTATTGCCAGTGATTCTGTGCCTTGAATCCTGACAGTGAACCTTTTGGCTACTCCTTGCAGTTCCTATACAATTTGGAGATAAGTCAACTTTTAAAGTTCCAGGGTATGGTCATTACCCCCCCCCCCCCAAGCTTAACCTAAATCCTTTCTCTCCCCTTTTTCTTATTTCCAGAGATTGGGGCTCCAACCCAGTCCCCTTAGTCTTCCTTCTCCTTCTGTCCTCTCCGTCATTTATTTCTCCTTTTGGTTTGTATATCTTTTCCTTTGTCTGTCCTTGGACTTCCTTGTCCCACCCTCCCACCCTTTTCTTCACCTCTTGCGGCTCAGAACTGGCGGGAGGGCGGAGTCGACAGCACCTAACAGCCAACCCATGAGCGCTCTGCATTGCGTCGACCTCTAGTGCAGCGCCGATGGTGCGTAGGCTCCGCCCATCAAAAAAAAAAGCTCCCGCGGGGTCATGACCTCCGGCCAATAACCCAAAGGTGATGAATGGTGAAGATACACAGAAAGATCATAATTACGGTAGGTACATAATTTTCATATTCTGACTCTCTGGCACCACGGCCTGTGGCTGTGCATGGAACTCTACATCCTTTTTGCAGTGACCGATAAGACTAATGGATTAGAAGCCAGTGTTTCAATAACAACATGATGGACAGGGCCCAGCTGCAAAACAAAAAAGGCGGGAGTGCCCATTACATAGGTAAAGAGGAGGAAGGGAAAAGACGTCATTATTGTTTAATTTTTTATTCTTTGTCGCACCTGTAAACAAGCTTCAGCTTAGTGTGTCTCTCCTGGTTAAAAAAAAAAACTGCACTGAAGACTGCAAATCCTACGTAGAACCTGGTTTATCCAGAATTGCACCTGAGGTAATGAATGTTGTTGTGCTTCTAGAAGAATCTATATTTTCATGTGGCTTGAACCGATTTGCATTGCCAATGAAGTTTTCTGTTTTCTCACAGGGAAGCATTTCACTTGTGACTTGCCAAGCATTACAGTACCTTGTCAATCTGCACAGACCAGGGGCTGGATTTTCAAAGGGCGGTGCAGGGTTTGCGTCAAGCCCTGCACCACATCACTTTGAAATCACTTTTGCCACTGTGTGCATCCAGTTTTCAGAGGTTAGACGCAGTTGAGACAGTTTTCCTGATTTAGGGCAGCTTGCACTAAAGGTTCCTACAAACAGTCCCCAAGACTGACGCAAGCTAGATCACAAAAAGATGATTTAACTTGCATCAGTTGCTGTATGGGATAGACAGTCCTGTTAGATTGCTGTAAGCCTGGTTAGTCTTATGTTTGGCACACCCAGGGCTTGCTGCAGTTTCGCAGCTCTGAAAATCTGGCACCAGTTGTTTCCGTAGCACTCCACATTGTCAATAAGAATTGATAACATATTGAATAATGCATGGGATGATGTGTATAGTGAGAATATGATAATTAGTGGCCCCCTTTATCACACTGATTATTAGTGTGTTCAGATGCCTTAATGAATGGGTATGATGTCATACCCAGTTATTACAGTGTTTGAAGTGCTTGTTCTCTATTTTCCCTTTCTACAGCTTAAAAGTGGGAAACCTGACTCGCGTGGATCTTCCTGGTTGTCTTCTTTTTTTCTACTTACTTCTCTGCACCAGTTATTAAAAAAATAAAACATAAGCGACTGTGTGCTTATGAAGTTTTTTTTCGCACTCTCAGTGTGATGTCCACATAAACCTTTCAAACTTCACTTCATAACACACAGTCTGTGCTTCATTCTCTATTTTATGCACATCTGAAATGTGTGATGATACATAAACACCAAGAGCGAAGCACCAGAGGTGTATAAGATCATCAGATGCCAAATGTGAGTTAAAAAAAATTCAAGTTCAAGCACACTACCTCATATTTTATTTTATATAATTTCTGGCCCAAAGATTTTAATGTGTGGACACTGATTGAGGATGCCGGCTGATACAGAAATCATGTTGCACTTTTAAACACTAATATCATTAGCATTCAAAACCCTGCTGGCCCAGTGGCATGGCGGGCTGGAGCATCATTGCCTTACCTCCCACCATGTCGACGACCCATGTTCATGGTGCAAGTGGGTCGCTGGGGGGTCCGCTGGGAGGGAGAAGACTGAGTGTCAGAGGACAGCTCTCCTCTTCTGGAGAGGGGTGGGCCTAGAGACCGCTGCATGCCTGGCCCCTAGCGGCAGCTGGGGGCTGGCACACCGGTTCCATAGTTGCAGGGGGCATGGCAGAGGTGTAGCAGATACGCAGGGTGCCATGTGTGGTGGTTTGCATGGCACAGCCATTTGCTTCATTGCACGCTGCTGCGTCGCACTTGGGGAGGGGGAGAAAAACTGAGGCAGAAAATCCCACCGACCGGCGAGATGAAGTCGGTCTCCCGCAGGCTCTGCAGCTGAGGAGCTGGCACCTCAGAGCCACAAAGTGAGTTCTGGTGGACGCCGGGGTGACAGGGCTGGGGGGCTGGTGGATGGGCCAGTCGGCGGAGGAGATAAACCTACAAGTAGAAAACATTCAAGGCCCTATGTGGACTGGGCCCAAGCTACCCGAAAGATCTTCTGAAATCCTACACTCCTTCTTGCATCCTCCGGTCCACAGATTCAGATTTACTTGTGGTTACCTGTTCCCATTTAACACAGTCTGGGGATAGAGCCTTTGGAGTTGCAGCCCCTTTACTGTGGAACTCTCTCCCAGAGTCAGTGCGCTGTGCCCCAACCGTGGATACCTTTAAGCACAGATTATAAACTTATTTTTCTCACCCCAGGTTGACTGCTGCAGTTCTGCCAGCTGGGTTCAGCTGCTCCGGAAGTGGAGTTATTCTAATGATGCCAGGGAATAGCCAATCAGGTTGTAGTAGTCGCGCTGCTGTACTTCCAGTCAGATTCATTTCTCCACTGACTGGACAAGTCTGCCCCGGAGTTCTCCATTCAAACCTTCACTTGAAGTGGTTTATTTTCAGTTTATTAGTTATTTCTTTTACTCTGTGCTGCTTTTAGAGTGTTTTAATTAGTTTTAGTATTTTTTGTGTGTTTTATGCAGTTTCTTAGTTCCTGGAATCCACAGAAAACTGCCTTTGTTTTCCATGTTCCTGCGCTTTTTTTTCTTACTGAAAAATATCTCTTGTGAGGTAAAAATTCAGTGGATTTTTTATTCTAACATTATTTTTTCCATAGATATCTAATTTTAAGCGGTTCCACAGTTTTTAATTGCATTTCTTTATTTCACCTTAGCTGGGAACCATTTTTCAGCGGTTCCACAGCGCTGGGAGCCTTCTGCTTTCCCTTTTTGGGAACAAACTCCTGGGTCTCCTGACAAATTAGCAGGTCAGACAGACCACATTACAAGACTGGACTCTTTTTTTCTTTCAAATTACTAAAGCCTTTTAAATTGTGGACAACGCAGACTGCCACAGTTCTCATTTAGCATTTTGGGCCATTCACTGTTATTTCTCTTTGTGAATGTTACTTCATATTGCTCAAAACACCAAGAAATCAGCCTCAAGGCTAGAAATCATGGCTTCTTAGTCTGCCTCCCCCTCTATAAAAAATTCTGAAGAGGGATCCTCCTGTCATCAAAAGTCTAAAGACAAGTCCTCCAGGGACCCCATAGAAAATAAGTCTAATAAAAATAATAATGACCAAGCCAAGCAAAAAAGATATTCACAGCAGGTCTCTGATTCAGGACCTGCTTAGAGGAAACAAACAGAAAAACATGTTACTGCCCTTCTCACTGAAAAGCAAAGTGAGATGCCAGTATTACAACAAGATATACCCTCTGAGGAGGAAATAGCAAAGACTTGGCAACTGTATGAAACTTTTCAGGCTGTGGACTCTCTTCTGGGTGCCCCAGCTGGTCCTCCTCCATCTATCCCCTCTGACCCTGACCTCAGCCTGGGCATTTTCTTTGAGGGGGTGATGTTGAACAGGATGGTGAGCCCTTAGAACCTGATGAAACTCCTGACCAAGAATTTGGTTCACATTTTTCCTTTGTCTAGCACATGGTGGACACTCTTGCCCTTTAGTAGGTTGAACTGGACAAAAGTAGGCCGAGGTCCATCGAGATTGTCTCCCACCTTGTGGGTCACTAGATTCTATATGAGTTTCCTTCAAGCCAGACATCAAGGTTATTCTTAAACTGGTTGATATTATCAATGTCAGCTAGTTCCTGAGGAAGAGAGTTCCAGAGTTTAGCAGAGTGAATTGTAAAAAAGTTGTCGCTTTTATTTGTTCTAGCTTTCATGACATGAATCTGCTTGTTATGAAGCCTAGGTACAATGCGTCTGTTAGAAAAGATAAGTCCACATTGGAGCATTCGCTCCGGTGACTTTAATATTTTATGCAAAAATAGGATGTCCCCCCTGCATTTTCTTGAGTGTAGTGAATGAAGGCCTGTTTTTACTCCTTCCAGTTCACAAGTCCATTTGTAGGGCTGCTTTCAAGTTACTTCACAATCCCCCCATTAACAACCCCTGGCTGTACTCTAAACAAAACCTCCTCTGGTTGCTATTTCTGCTCCACTTTTGCCTAGAATATTAAATGCCCTAGTTGTAACATGTTATCACTAAAACACTGTGCCGCACCTCAGGGTGCTGATGTCAGCCTTTCCTTATTACTTTTCTGCAACAAAATGCACCAGTGTATCCTGTCTGTCTACCTTATTTGCAGTTATTCCGTTGCCTATAACTATTGCCTATGTAACCTTAACCTCTGTGTAATCTGACCTGTATATAGTACCATATATGAAGCTACCTGTATTCATGTCCTGTTTTGTTTTACTCTGACGTGGAACCTTTGTAAACGAGCCCTTCAAACAACATGAAGTCTTGCTATGTTATGACAATTGCAGTTTGTCCCACCATTAGAACTGCTCCAGAGGTGTAAGGGTTAACTACCATTCTAAGAATGGAGTTTGGAGCGCAAGCTCGGTTAGAGAAGCTCTGTCTGGATAATTTCAAACCGAAACTGTCAGATTCTTTACTCCGCCTCACTGAACAGTCGCTCCGGAGATTTCTCCTACTGCTCGGTTCATTTCTCGGTTTAAACAGTATTTTCAAACACCATGAAGTCTTGCTATATTATGACTATATGCAGTCAGCCACTGCAGCTGAACTGCCCCGGAGAGGAAAGAGTTAACTCCAGAGAGTCTGGAGTTCCACAGCGCGAGGGCGCTATACCAAAGCTCTATCTGGCCAGTTTCAAATGAAACTGTCAGATTCTTTACTCCGCTTCACTGAACAGTCGCTCCGGAGATCAGCTCCTTCACATCGGTTCATTTCTCGGTTCAAGCGAGTATTTTCAGTTCATTTGAACCGGCGAAAAGTATTTATTTTACCGCATTTCGGTTAAAAGCTCTATCTGGTAAACCGTAAGTAGAAAATTTAAAGTCTGTGTGGAAATTCAATTATCGGTTCGGTTTTGAACCGATCGGTTTGCTTAATTTAACGTTTTAAAGTGTTGGGCTTTTAGAGTGCGGTTCCCGGTTCTTATCGGTTCTAAAAAAACCTTGCTTTTAAAATAGTTTTTTTCAAATACCCGTGACACGGTTAGGAACCGATAAGGGTGTCTTGCCTGGCACTGCCATCAAAAGGGCAAGTTTTTGGTTAGGCTGGCATTATGTCTGAGAAACCCAAAAGAAAAACCGGGCCCACTGGGTTTCAACACTGTGATGTCTGTGGGGAAGCCTTTGCCAAGGCTGACCCACACACCACTTGTGTTTATTGTCTGGGGGCTGACCACCTCCTGTCAGACTGCCAGGTGTGTAAAAATTTCCCTGCAGCCACCCTGGAAAAGAGATTGGGCCGGCTCAGGGAACGAGAGGCCAAGAAGTCCGCTGACCCAGATGGCCAGCCCGGTCCAGTACCCAATGGACCAGAGGGAGTGCCCTCTGACCAGGGCGAGACTTCCTCAGGCAAAAGGAAGGCTGGTTCAGGGGAACCAGTCTCAGTGAAAAAGACAAAGAAATCAGTAGGTTTAGAGTCCAAAATTGTCTCTCCAACTGCTGCAGAAATAGCTAAAGCCATACAGATTGTCCAGTCACTATCTCAGGGTCCTGCCGAACCACCTACAGTTGGTAAAAGGTTGGTTCGTTCAGTGTCAGTGGTTCAGGAGTATGATGTTGAGGAATTTTATGAACCACAGGAGAGGGAGGACGAATTTGATCATTGTGTGGCTGGGAGGGTCTGGACATGCCCATTGAACGGACATTTCTCCAGACAGACCTTTAGAATCTCCTCCTATTCTGTCTGAGTCCCTTCTCATTTT
Source organism: Neoceratodus forsteri (assembly GCA_016271365.2). Taxonomy (NCBI): domain Eukaryota; kingdom Metazoa; phylum Chordata; order Ceratodontiformes; family Ceratodontidae; genus Neoceratodus; species Neoceratodus forsteri. Next base: position 2,921,908 of record JADMNL010000027.1, read on the forward strand.
ATGTTTACAAAAGGTTGCAGAAACCCTCCAGCTTCCTTTAGAGGAAGCTGTGGATGAGCAAGAGGAGCCTGATTATGTAGAAATGATGGATATACAGAGTCTAAGAGGTTGTCTATTCCTTTGCATAAGTCATTTGGAAGCAAACAACAAAGATTTTAAAAATCCTCATTCTGTCCCTCCTGTAGATAAAAAATGGACAGAAGATATACCTTGTCAGGCTCTGATACAGACTTCCTCACTGAGCAGTGTAGTCATGTAGGTGTGGTACAAGCTGCAGCCTGTGACAAGGCTAATATTCCTCTGGCCTCACATCCTCCTGATAAGGATTCCAGGAAGATTGATGCCATGGCAAAAAACAGTATATGGCAGCTTCTTTGGGACTCAGGCAGGCAAATTATATGGCTTATGTGGCTAGATATCAGAAATCTAGGTGGGACACAGTATTGCAGTTAGCCAAGCAGGCCCATGGCCAGCTGGCTAGGAGTTGGAACAGGTGGCTGCTGATGGCATTGAAGCCTCTAAAGTTCAATTTCATACTGCTGTTGATGTTAATGATGTTTCCTCTAGGGTCATGGCCACTTCTGTAGCTTTCCGTGGAGTTGGCATGGCTCAGATGCACTAATCTGTCCCAAGATACTCAGTCAAAGGCTATGGATTTTCCTGTTGTGGGTAATTCTCTGTTTGGGAACAAACAGAAAACTATATGAAAAGATGGATGAATACAGAACTACCTACAAAGTGCCCAGGCTAAGGAGGCATGCCACTCCATGAGGCACGCTCCCAGAGGTAAGGGCAGGCCTTTCCACAGGCCTTTTACCAATTCAGGCCTCCTCTGCATTTGCACAGAGGGTTTCTTTAGAGGCAGAGGTAGGCGGGGCACAAGTAAAGCCGTCCCCTCCCTCAGCCTAAGGCTACTGCCAAGCAGGCACCCTGATGGGGTGCCCAGGGCCGATTCTCCTGTACCAGTGGGGGGCAGGTTGGTTTATTTCAGCCAGAACTGGGTGTCCCTAACTTCGGACAGGTGGGTTCTGGAGGTAATAGGCCAGGGTCTGGTTCTCAGCTTCAAACAGTTTCCGAAGATGAGAGCCAGACATTTTCCACCTGCAAATCCTTCAGAAGCCCTTGCTTTGGAAGCAGAGGTTTCTTCTCTTTTGGATTGCAAAGCAGTAGAAAGGGTCCCTCCTTGCCATCAGGGCAAGGGGCTGTACTCAAGATACTTTCTTACCCCAAAAAAGACAGGAGAATGGCGGCCCATTTTAGATTTAAGGTACCTGAACAAGCATCTTTTGAAACCAAAGTTCAAAATGTTAACTCTGACAATGATTTCCCTCCCTGAGGCCAGGGGACTGGTTAGCTTCCCTGGACCTCAAGGATGCCTATTTTCATGTTCTGATCAGGCCTTCTCACCAAAGTACCTCAGGTTCGAACTACCCTCAGGCCACTACCAGTTCAGGGCAGTGCCCTTGACCTTACCTCTGCGCCAAGGGTATTCACGAAATGTCTAGCTGTGGTAGTGGCTCATTTAAGAAGACAAGGATTGCTGTGTTTCCCTACCTGGACGACTGGTTCATAGTGGGTCAGTCCCAGATCAGGTAAAATCCACTTGCAAGTCACCCAGCAGCTTCTCACTTCCTGGGATTCCTGCTGAATTTACAAAGTCAGTTCTCGAACCAGTTCAGGTACTAACTTTCATAGGTGCAGAATGAGCATAAAGTTAGCCAGGGCATTTCTCTCCTCGGAAAGGGTAGACAGACTCATTGCCCTGGCATCCTCCTTTACCCTCGGGTCTCTCGACCAGCAAGGCATTTTCTGCAACTCCTAGGGCACATGGCTGCTTCCACAGCTGTAGTGCAAGGAGCAAGATTCCAGATGAGGGACATCAGTTCCATTTGAGGGCCTATTGGTCTCAAAGGAGGGACCCCCTTTCCAAATTGGTTCCAGTGACCCAAACCCTGATCCTGGCCTTACACTGGTGGCAGGATCAAAGCAATCTAAAACAAGGGGTTCCTTTCATTCCCGTTTTCCACTCCCTCACCCTCACCACGGATGCTTCCCTGTTAGGGTGGGGAGCTCACTTGGGCGACCTGTCCACTCAGGGAGTGTGGTCTCCCCAGGAATCTCTGCTCCACATCAATCTTTTGGAACTCAGAGCTGTCCTTTTAGCTCTTCAGGCGTTTTCAGCTTCTGTCCAGAACAAAGTAGTTCAAGTCAGGACAGACAACACCACAACAATGTGGTACATCAACAAGCAAGGGGGCACTCGGTCATCAGCCTTGTGCACAAGCAATGAAGTTGTGGTCTCTGGCTTACTCCTGAACACCTCCTGATAGCAGTTCACCTTCCAGGAAGGACAATGTCTGTGGATGTCCTCAGCAGGATTTCTCAGGGCCATCACGAATGAGCTCTGAATCCTCAGGTGCTGGGGTCAGTCTTTGCCAGATGGGGCACCCCTCAGATAGATCTTTTCGCAGCCCCAGACAACCACCAACTTCCTCTGTTTTGTTGCAGGCCTCCAGTGCTGGGATCAGTCCCCTGGGCCCTTTCAGTTGGATTGGAAGGAAGTTTCTGTATGCCTTTCCCTTCTTTTCAGGGTACTAGTAAAATCAGATCTCAGCCCTGCAAGGTGATTCTGATTGCTCCAGATTGGCCAGACAGCCCTGGTACCACTGCTTCTGTCCTTGACAGTCCACCCTGCCCTGAGCTTGCCCAGAGTCCGACTTACTGGCCTGTGCACAGGGAGAGTGTGGTATCCGGACCTCAAATCCCTCCATCTCAAGGCATGGCTCTTGAGGTTAAATTTGCTGACTTACACTTTCTCAAGGTGTTTTGGATATTTTAAAGGCTTCAAGGAAGCCTTCCACTAGAGACCACTTACAATTCTAAGTGGAAAAGGTTTTCCATCTGGTGCTCTGAGAAGCAGATTATCCCAGAATCTGCTGATCTGCCCATTTTACTGGACTATTTGGTCCATTTAAATTCCTTAGGCCTTAGGCCAGCTACAGCTACCTTAAAGGTTCGTCTGGCAGCTGTCTCTGCTTTTCTGTCAGCAGGGAAGCCTGCTTCCTTTTCTTCTCACCCTGTGCTTTCCAAGTTTTTTAAAGGATTACTTCACACCAACCCTCCTTTTGAGAACCAGCTCCGCTTGGGACCTGAATGTTTGCGATGCTCAGTTAATGCACCCCTTTGAGCCTCTGTCCTCAGCAGAGCTCAAGTTTCTGACTTGGAAAACTGTTTTCCTAGTGGCTATCACTTCTGCCAGGCCATAAGTGAACTACAGGCCCTGTCAGTGGAAGAAGATTTTATCTCTTTCCACAGAGATAAGGTAGTCCTCAGGACTAACAGAAGGTTTTTGCCTAAAGTGGTTTCAGATTTCCACCTAGAACCAATCCACCTCTCTTCCAGTATTTTTCACTGAGCATTCTTCCTCAGGTGAGAGGAGTCTGCACAGCTTGCGTCAAAAGAGCCTTAAGCTACTATTTGGAGCACTACCAGGTCACAGGTTGAATTCCTCCAACTCTTCCTTACCTATGGCGAGGTTGGCAAAGGAAACCTGCCACTAAGAGGACAATTGCAAGGTGGATTGTCTCTTGTATCCAATTTTGTTATCAAAACTAGATAGAGAACCCCTCAGGACTGAGGGCTCACTCCACCAGGGTACAGCTGCATCTCTGGCGGCTGCTAGAGATATTCCATTCTGGAAATCTGTCAAGCTGCTACTTGGAAAACAGTTCACACTTTTACCAAGCATTATTCCCTGGATATTCAGTCCAGGAGAGATGCTCGTTTTGCACAGCTGTGCTTCAGAGCCTATTTCCTAAGTGAGGTTCTGACCCTCCTCCATGGAGGTACTGCTGTGTAATCTGCATATAGTCATAATATAGCAAGACTTCATGGTGTTTGAAGAAAAAATTACTCACCTTAGTAATTGCTTTTCTTCTCATGGAGTTGCTATATGTCATCCACCCTCCTGCCCTCTCAGAACTTCTGCTTGGGTAGGGGTGGCAAATTAGTGCAAGCACTGTGTCATGCCATTTTAGTTCTTCCCTTCACCCCCTTTATTTAGGGTTAGGGAATTAGGTATTTCTGTTTTAAGTAATATGTTGACCCCCTTCCTGGACTTGAGTCTTGGGGGAAGGGGGGTCTAATAGTGCTTGTTAGGGAGAAACTAATAATACTATTATTCATTGTTATTATTGCTGTTTATATTGTTGTTATTCCTACTAGTAGGTAGCCACTTGGCTAGTGTAGAGCTTTCCACACAGACTTGTTGCTTAGTGTTAGCTTCGTAAAGATCTGACAGTTTCATTTGAAACTGGCCAGATAGAGCTTTGGTATAGCGCCCTCGCGCTGTGAAACTCCAGACTCTCTGGAGTTAACTCTTTCCTCTCCGGGGCAGTTCAGCTGCAGTGGCTGACTGCATATAGTCATAATATGCAAGACTCCATGAGAAGAAAAGCAATTACTAAGGTGAGTAATTTTTCTTCTCAGTTAAATTAACATGACTATTATTATTTTAACCACAAACCGATCGGTTCAAACTCTGTCTGTGGTATTGTAAGTATAGACAGGTTTTATTTCTGTGTGGAACTTGTAAATGTTTATCGGTTTGGTTCGAACCGATCAGGTTAGTTAAAACTTTAAAGTATAAACATTTTAAAGCTTTTAGAGTGCGGTTCCTAGTTCTTATCGGTTCTAAAAAAAAATGGATTTCATTACGTTTTTTTCCACGACCCGTGACACGGTTGGGAACCGATAAGGGTGTCTTGCCTGGCACTGCCGTTTAAAGGGCAAGTTTGTTGGTTAGGCTGGCATCATGTCTGAGAAACCCAAAAGAAAAACCGGGCCCACTGGGTTTCAACACTGTAGTGTCTGTGGGGAAGCCTTTGCCAAGGCTGAACCACACACTACATGTGTTTATTGTCTGAGGTTTGACCACCTCTATTCAGACTGCCAGATTTGTAAGAATTTCCCTGCAGCCACCCTGGATAAGAGAGTGGGCAGGCTCAGGGAAAGAGAGGCCAAAAAGTCCGCTGACCTGGATGGCCAGCCCGGTTCGGTGCCAGCCGAACCGGAGGGAATGCCCTCTGACCAGGGCGAGACTTCCTCGGGCAAACGTAAAGCTGGCTCTGAGGAGCCAGTTCCAGCAAAGAAAATTAAAAAATCAGCAGGTATGGAGTCCAAAATTCCTTCTCCAACTGCTGCAGAAATAGCAAAAGCTATACAAATTGTACAGTCACTTTCTCCGGTTCCGTCCGAACCGCCACTGTCTGGTAGGAGGTCGGTTCGGTCAGTTCCACCGGTTCAAGAATATGATATTGGAGATTTTTATGAACCAGAGGAGGGGGAGGAGGATTATGAACAGTGTGAATGTGACTTTGAGAGTCTGGATGTGCCCATTGAACTGGACATCTCCCCAGACAGAGCTTTAGAATCTCCCCCTATGCTTTCTGAGTCCCCTTCTCATTTTTTGTTTTATAAAAAGGTTGCTGAAACCCTCCAGCTTCCATTAGAGGAAGCTGTGGATGAGCAGGAGGGACCTGATTTTGTGGAAATGATGGATATCCCAGAGTCTAGGAGATTATCTATCCCCTTACATAAGTCTTTTAGGAAGCAAACAATAAAAATTCTAAAAGGCCCTAATTCTGTACCTCCTGTTGACAAAAAGATGGACAGGAGGTACACTTTGTCAGGTCCTGATACAGATTTTCTTTCACAGCAATGCAATCATGTTGGGGTAGTTCAGGCTGCAGCCTGTGATAAAGCTAACATTCCCCTGGCTTCACATCCTCCTGACAAGGACTCCAGGAAGATTGATGCCATGGCTAAACAAAAAAAAAAAAAAAAAAACAATACATGGCACCGTCCTTGGGACTCAGACAAGCAAATTACATGTCTTATGTGGCAAGATACCAAAAATCTAGATGGGACACTGTCATGGCTTTGGCTAAATAGGCCCCTTGCCAGGGAGCTGGAGCAGGTGGCTACTGATGGTATTGAGGCTTCCAAGGTGCAGTTCCATGCAGCTGTGGATTCTAATGATGTATCCTCTAGAGTCATGGCTACATCTGTGGCCTTCGTGGAAGTTAGCTTGGCTCAGGTGTACTAACTTGTCACAGGATACCCAGACTAAGGCCATGGATTTTCCTGTGGTGGGAATTCTCTGTTTGGGGAGCAAACAGAGAATTACATGAAGAATGGATGAATACAGAACAACTTATAGGCATGCACAAGCCAAGGAGCGGCAAGCCACTCCTCAGAAACAGACCCCAGGGGTAGAGGTAGGCCTTTTCACAGGCCTTTTACCAAACCCAGGCTTCTTCGACTTATGCTCAGAGGGGGTTCTTCAGAGGCAGAGGCAGATGGGGTGCAAGTAGGTCTGCTCCCACCCCTCAGCCTAAAGCCCCTGCCAAACAGGCACCCTGATGGGGTGTCCAGGGCCGGTTCTCCACTTCCTGTAGGGGGCAGGCTGGCTTACTTCGCCCAGGACTGGGAGTCTCTAACATCAGACAAATGGGTCCTGGAAGTAGTAAGCCAGGGTCTGGTTCTCAGCTTCAAAACATTTCCAAAGATGAGAGCCAGATTTTTTCCACCTGCAAACCCTCTAGAGACCTTTACCTTAGAAACAGAGGTCTCAACCTCCTAGCTCTCAGAGCTATAGAAAGGGTTCCCCACACACAGAGGCAAGGGTCTGTACTCCAGATATTTCCTTACCCCAAAAAGACAGGAGAATGGCGGCCCATTTTAGACCTAAGATATCTGAACAAGCACCTTTTGAAACCAAAGTTCAAAATGGTAACTCTGGCAATGATTTTACCTTCTCTAAGGCCAGGGGACTGGCTAGCTTCCCTGGACTTCAAGGATGCCTATTTCCATGTTCTAATCAGAAGCTCCCACCGAAAGTACCTCAGATTCGAACTGCCCTCAGGTCACTACCAGTTCAGAGCAATGCCCTTCGGCCTCACCTCTGCCTCAAAGGTATTCACAAAATGTCTGGCAGTAGCAGTTGCTCATTTAAGAAGGCAAGGATTGCTGTCTTTCCCTATCTAGACGACTGGCTCATTGTAGGCCAGTCTCCAGAACAGGTCAAATCTCACCTGCAAGTTACCCAGCAGCTGCTCACCTCTCTGGGCTTCTTGCTCAATCTTCCAAAGTCAGTTCTGGAACCTGTTCAGGTACACTCACCTTCATAGGTGCAGAATTGGACACAAAGCAGGCCAGAGCCTTCCTACCTTTAGAGGGTAAGAACCTGGTGGCCCTGGCCTCCTCCTTCACCCTGCAGGTCTCGACCAGCAAGGCATTTCTTACAGCTCCTAGGGCACATGGCTGCTTCCACAGCTGTAGTGCAGGAGCAAGATTTCAGATGAGGGACATTCAGTTTCACTTGAGAGCCTTTTGGTCTCAGAGAAAGATCCCTTTCCAAGTTGGTCCCAGTGACTCGAACCCTGATCCAGGCCCTTCAGTGGTGGCAGGATCAAAGCAATTTAAGACTGGGGGTCCCCTTCATTCCTCTGTCTCATTCCTTGACCCTCACTACGGATGCATCCCTTCTGGGATGTGGAGCTCACATGGGCGACCTCTCCACTCAGGGAGTGTGGTCCCCTCAGGAATCTCTGCTCCACATCAATTTGCTGGAACTCAGAGCTGTCTTTCTAGCACTTCAAGTGTTTTCTGCATCTGTTCAGAACAAAGTGATACAAGTCAGAACAGACAACACCACCACAATGTGGTACATCAACAAACAAGGGGGCACTCGGTCTACAGCCTTGTGCACCGAAGCAATGAAGTTGTGGTCTCTGGCTTATTCCCTGAACACTTCCCTCATAGCAGTTCACCTCCCAGGAAAGGACAATGTCCTGGCAGATGCTCTCAGCAGGATTTCCCAGGGCCATCACAAATGGTCACTGGATCCCCAAGTACTGGGGATAGTTTTTGCCAGATGGGGCACCCCTCAGATAGACCTTTTTGCAGCCCCAGACAATCACCAACTTCCACTGTTTTGTTGCAGGCCCCCAGTGATGGGCTCAGTCCCTCTGGATGCCTTTCTCCTAGATTGGGAAGGGAAGTTTATATATGCTTTTCCTCCCTTCCCTCTCCTGTTCAAGGTGCTAGTCAAAATCAGATCCCAGCCTTGCAGGATGATTCTGATCGCTCCAGATTGGGCCAGGCAGCCCTGGTACCCACTCCTTCTGTTCTTAACAGTCCATCTTCCTCTGTGCCTCCCAGGAGACACAACCTGTTGTCTTGTGCCCAGGGAGGTTTGGAATCAGATCTCAAATCCCTCAACCTCAGGCCTGGCTCTGAGGAGTTAGAGTTGCTGACCTACACCTTTCTCAAGGTGTTCTCGACATCCCTGAGAGGCTTCTAGGAAGCCTTCACTAGAAGCTACTTATAATTCTAAATGGAAAGGTTTTTCCATCTGGTGCTCGGGAAGCATATTTCCCAGAATCTGCTGATTTGCCCATTGTTTTGGACTATATGGTCCATCTTAATTCTTTGGGCCTGAGACCAGCTACCCTGAAAGTGCATTTGGCAGCTGTCTCTGCTTTTATTTCAGCAGGAAAGCCCTCTTCCTTTCCACTCACCCTGTATTTTCCAAGTTTTTCAAGGGATTACTTCATACTAATCCACCTTTCAGGGACCGGCCCTGCCTGAATCTTAATGTTTGCATTGCTCAGTTGATGCAACCCCCTTAGAACCTCTCTTCTGCAGAGCTCAAGTATTTGACTTGGAAAACTGTTTTCTAGTAGCCATCACTTCTGCCAGGCGCATAAGTGAGTTACAAGCCTTGTCAGTGGAGACTGACTTTATTTCCTTTCACAGGATAAGGTAGTCCTTAGGACTAACAGGAAGTTTTGTCTAAGGTGGTTTCAGACTTCCATCTCAACCAATCTATCTCCTTCCACTGTTCTTCACTGACCATTCCTCCTCTGGTGAGAGAGGCTGCACAACAGATGTTAAAGGGCCCTTAGTTACTATATAAGCGTACCATGGGTCATAGGTTGAATCCCTCCAACTTTCTCACTTATGGTGAGGTTGGTAAAGTAAACCTGCCACTAAGAGATCCATTGCCAGGTGGATTGTCTCTTGTATCCAATTTTGTTATAAAAACTGGGAAGGTTCCCCCTTCAGGCCTGAGGGCTCACTCTACCAGAGGTACAGCTGCATCTATAGCTGCTGCCAGAGACATCCCTATTTTAGAGATATGTCAAGCAGCTAACTGGAAAACAGTACACACTTTCACCAAGCATTACCCTTGGATATCCAGGCCAGGAGGGATGCTAGATTTGGCACAGCTGTGCTTCAGAGCCTATTCCCTAAGTAGGTTCTGTCCCTCCTCCATGGAGGTACTGCTGTGTATTCTGCAATTGTCATAATATAGCAAGACTTCATGTTGTTTGAAGAAAAAATTACTCACCTTAGTAATGTTGTTTCTTCTAATGGAGTCTTGCTATATTATGACCTCCCCAGCCTGCCCCTCTCAGAACTTCTACTTGGGTATGGGGTGGGCAGTCCAATGTGGGCACCGATTATGCCCATTATTTGTTTTTCACCCCTTTTGGGGTTTTGGGGTGTGGTGTTTTATTCTACCGTATTTTATTGTGTCCTGGTTCCCTGACTTGAGTCTTTGTGTTGGGACCAGGAATATGTGTTAATATTTAGGTAGCCAGTTGGCTAGTGTTGGTTACAGCTTCCACACAGAACCTTAGTGAGTTTTTGCTGGTAAAGATCTGACAGTTTCGGTTTGAAATTATCCAGACAGAGCTTCTCTAACCGAACTTGTGCTCCAAACTCCATTCTTAGTATGATAGTTAACCCTTTCACCTCCGGAGCAGTTCTAATGGTGGGACAAACTGCAATTGTCATAATATAGCAAGACTCCATTAGAAGAAACAACATTACTAAGGTGAGTAATTTTTTCTTTTGGCTCAAAGGTATTGATCTGAATCTGAAATAAATTAATTAATAAAAGCGATTCCTGAAGCGCATTGAAGAAAAAAGTAAGTATTTTTGTTTAATTTTTCATTACCTGCCTAGTTTAATTGTTGTTTTAGCTTTTTTCCCCTTTAGAGTTTAAATCTAGCGTAATCTATCTCTTTTTTCCAGTTCCTCGCCGTTCCTATGAACCGAGAGGCAACCAATTCCGTTCTTTCCTAAATCTGAACTTTTTTAGGTGTCCGATTATATTTCTGTTTTTTTTCCTTAAAATAATCTCTCTTGAAGCAACTTTTCTCAGTTCCCCGAGCTGTTCTTCAGTTCTGGATCCAATCGGAACCAATAGATGTGTTTTTTTTTTTCTCAGTTACTGAACCAGCCACAAATAGTTAACGTGCATATATTTTTGTCGGTTCCCGGTTCCTGTTTTCTTTTAAAATGTCAGATATGCCTAAAAAGAAAACAGGACCTTCTGGGTTTAAAAATTGTTTGAAGTGCTCTGAAGTGTTTGCAAATGCATACAAACATGATTTATACTTGGTCTGCCTTGTGCAATAGCATTTTTCTGTGAATTGTGAGATATGTAAGTCTTTCCCTGATAAAACAGTAGAAAAACGTAAGGAAAGGCAGAAAAGAAAGTTAGAAGAGGGATCCATTGGCTCTAACCAGTCCATCCCCTCTAAATCCTTGGCTATTCCTTCCAGGGCCTCAAAAACCACCCCTGATATGGGTGAAGGCAATGGCAACAGAGGCAATGAACTGGCTGACTCTCCGGTGCCTGCCAAAAAACTCAAGAAGACAAAACACACCGACACCCCAGCTGAAACGCCTCAAGGAGTCCCTCAGGTGCTTGTACCTGCTCCAACGCCTGCTGAGCTAACCCAAGCTCTGGCTTTACTACAAGTGCTGCAGGGCTTAGTACCTCCAAAGCAGCCTGTGACTACTCCGGTTGAAAAAAAAAACTGTTTGGGTCTCTTCTTTAGCTACTGATACAGTAGAGCTTGAGGAGGATGTTCAGGCAGAGGAGGGTATTGAACCTGAGGTCTTGCCAGAACAGGAGTTTGGCTCTCTTCCCAGACCCACAACAGGATTTCTCCTCTCATTTTTCCTTTGTCAGGAAGATGGTGGAAACCTTGGATCTGCAAACTGCAGAAGAGATCCAGGATAAGGAAGAAGCCCAATATATGGAGTTTATGGGGCTGCCACCCACTAGGAGGCTCCTTCTGCCTATGTATAAGTTTTTCAAGAAAGATGTCCTTGAAATTCTTAAGACTCCAAATACTGTCACACCCACTGATAAAAAGTGTGATTTAAAAAAAAAAAAAAATACCAGCTTGAGAGATCAGGGGCAGAGTTTTTATTTATTCACCCTGACCAGCAGGCTGCCTGTGAAAAGGCAAAAACTCCTTTGCCCTCTCACTTCCCTGAGAAGGACTTGAGAAGGATAGATAGCATGGCTAAAAACGGGTACCTTTTGGCTTTCCTGGCAGTTCGCCAAGCCAGCTACCAAGCCTATGCAGCCCTCTACCAGAAGGCTCTTTGGCGGTCCATCTTGGATAATGCAGAGGCTAACCCCTCAACAGTTTTGGAGTTAGTGGACCCTACAAAACTGGGCTTGGAGGCTTCCAAGTATCAGTTCCAAATGTCAGCTGATACGAACGACACAGCTGTTCGATGGATGGCATGTACTATAGCCTTGATAAGATTTGCCTGGCTGAAAGCTACTAATCTCACCCAGGACACCCAGAGTAAGGCTGTGGATTTCCCAGTCGAGGGTCGCTCACTCTGGTGCCCAGACTGAGTCATATATGAAGAAAGTAGATGAGTGTAAAGCTACTTTCCACAGTAATTCTACCAGGGAGAGAGCTTCTCCTTCCACTTCAGCATATGGAAGGGGAGGCAGGGGTAGGTCCTCTTTTAGGAGGCCTTTCTTTCAAGTGCAGGCTATGCCACAACAGCAGTACCAGTGACTGCAGGGTAGTTTTTATAGAGCCAGAGGCAGAAGAGGTTCCAGGCAAGGATCCCAATCTGCAGAACCCCAGCAACAAACAAAACAAATCCCCTGACTTTTCCTTCTAGGCTGCCTCTCCATCTCCTGTAGGGGCAGGCTGACTCATTACTTTCAGGAATGACTGAAAATCACCACAGACAGGTGGGTTCTGGAAGTAGCGAGTCGAGGTCTGTCCCTGTGTTTCAAATCCCTTCCTCCTGCAAGATCAAGGCAGTTCAGAGCAGTTCCTTTCACAGAAAGAAAATTGCTGGAACAGGAGATTCGGGTCTTACTTCTAGCAAGGGCAGTAGAGCCTGTCTCCCCAGCCAAAAAGGGCAGAGGTTTTATTCAAGATATTTTCGAACACCAAAAAATAATGGGGAGTGGCGGCCTATACTAGACCTGAGACTGCTAAACAGGTACTTGGTAAAACCCAGGTTCAAGATGGTCACATTGGCCATGATTCTGCCAACTCTACAGAAAGGAGACTGGCTAGCTTCCTTAGACCTAAAGGATGCATATTCCCATAAGGGAGTCGCACAGAAAATATCTCAGATTCAGACTTCCCTCAGGCCACTGTCAGTTCTCAACACTTCCCTTTGGGCTCACCTCTGCACCAAGGGTGTTTACCAAGTGCATCACAGTAGTGGTGGCCCACCTAAGAAGACTAGGTGTTTCAGTTTTTCCCTACCTATATGATTGGCTGATTGTGGGAAAGTCTCACCAGCAGGCGAGCAAGCACCTTCAGGTAAACCAGAATGTGTTGCACTCCCTGGGATTCCTTCTTAACATCAAAAAGTTCTGACTCCTGTGCAGGTACTGCAGTTCATAGGTGCAGAACTAAACACCATACTGGGAAGAGCTTTCCTCCCTCAGGAGAGGGCAGAAAGTATTTGGCTTTTGGCAAGCTTGTTTGTCCTGGGCAAGCCAAAGCCAGCAAGACAGTTTCTACAATTGGTAGGCCACATGGCTTCAGCAACAAGCACAGTCATGGGTGCCAGGTTTCAAATGAGAGATGTTCAATTCCACCTCAGGGCACACTGGTGGCAAAGGCGGGACACTCTATCTAAACCCATACCAGTAACAAGGGTGTTACTACAGGCACTCCAATGGTGGATGGAGCCAGAAAACTTGAGAGAAGGGGTTCCTTCTTGCAGGAGTCCTCTTCATTGGTTCTCACAACAGATGCTTCCCAGTTAGGGTGGGATGCTCACTTGGGGGAGCACACCATTCACGGCACTTGGGAGAGTGCAGATTCCCTCCAGTATATAAATCTGCTAGAGCTGAGAGCAATTTACCTGGCCCTTCAGACTTTCTCACATCTAATCCAGGGAAAGGTGGTACAAGTCAGACCAGACAATACCACAACAATGTACTACATCAACAAGCAGGGAGGGACAAGGTCTACCCCACTTTGTACAGAGGCAATGAAGATTTGGAGCCTTGCTTACTCTCTAAACGCCTCCCTACAGTCGATCTATCTGCCTGGCAAGGACAACACCTTGGCAGATGCCTTAAGCAGGATAAACCAGGCTCATTACGAATGGACACTGAACAAGCAAGTGGTGAACGTCCTATTCAGGAGGTGGGTCACTCCAGAGATGGATCTTTTTGCATCCCACTAAAACCACCATCTGCCTCTGTATTGTTGCAGGGCCCCTACCAAGGGAACAGTTCCCCTGGATGCCCTGATTCTGGATTGGACAGGGAGGCACCTTTATGCCTCCCCCCCTTTTCCCCTGATACTCAGGGTGCTCATCAAGCTCAGATCACAGCCAGCTTCAGTGATACTGGTAGCTCCAGACTGGGCCAGACAGCCTTGGTACTCCCTCCTGCTCGCTATGTCAGTGACCAAACCGATTCACCTCCCACAGAGGTACAACCTATTGACCTCCTTCCAAGGGAGGGTCATGTATCCCAGTCTCAGGTCTCTCAGACTCAAGGCATGGCTCTTGAGGACTTGGAATATGCAGGCTGGCAACTCTCTGAAGTGGTTCTGGAGGTCCTCAGAGAGTATAGGAAACCTACTAAAAAAACCTATGCCTCGAAATGGAAAAGGTTCTCTGGATGGTGTAGGGATAAGGGTGTAGTCCCAGCTAAAGCCGGCATACCAACTTTGCTGGACTATTTGACTCATCTGCATTCCCAAGGTCTGCAGCATTCAACCCTGAAAGTGTACCTAGCTTCGGTGTCAGCATACATTTCAGCTGGAAAGGACACTTCCTTAGCATCAAATCCTATCTTCAGGAGGTTCTTCAACGGACTGTCTCACCTGTTTCCCCCTCACAGGGAACCAGTGTCAGCTTGGGACCTGAGCATTTGCATTGCTCAACTTGTGCTTTCTCCCTTTGAGCCCATGGTCTCTGCAGATCTCAAGCTTGTTGCTTGGAAGGTAGTCTACCTGGTGGCAATCACTTCTGCCATGAGGATAAGTGAGCTGCAGGCCCTCTGTGTGGAAAAGGAATATATTTCCTTCCACAGGGACAAGGTAGTGTTTGAGAACTAATAGGAAGTTCCTCCCCAAAGTGGTATCGGACTTTCACATGAACCAGTCTGTCACCTTGCCAGTTTTCTTCACTGAGCACTCTAGCTCAGGGGAGCATAGACTCCACAGCCTTGATGTAAAAAGGGCTTTGAGTTACTACATGACTCATACCAAGGACCATAGGCAGGACAGACAACAACTTTTCCTCACCTGTGGAGAGGTAGGTAAGGGGATACCTGCTTCAAAGAGAACGATCTCTCGATGGATAGTTAAGTGTATCCAGTTTTGCTACTCAAAAGTAGGTAGGGTACCCCCTGTTGAACTTGGGGCTCATTTTACAAGGGGCACAGCTGCCATTATTGCAGCTACCCGAGAGGTGCCATTGGTGGAAATCTGTAAAGCAGCTACCTGTAGGTCGGTCCACACCTTCACTAATCATTATAGCCTGGGCACCCAGTCCAGGAATGATGCCAGGTTCGGAACAGCAGGCCTGCAGAGTCTTTTTCCTAAGTCTATTCTTTACCCACCTCCATAAGGTACTGCTGCATAGTCTGCAAGAAGTAATAATATTAGTGGATTCCTGGGGTTAGAAGAAAAAATTACTCACCATAGTAATCTTGTTTCTTCCAACGGGATCCACTAATATTATTACTTCCCCACCCTTGCCTCCCCTGACAGAATCAGTAAAGACCTCTCCAGTGCTGATTATATAAATACTTGGAGCGGTATGCCATCTTCTGGCAGGTCTTGGTAATTTTTTTTTTTTTTTTTAGCTTAGTAGGTCTTTTTCCTCCTCTTAGGTGAATCTGACCTTTAGAAAATGGGAACTTTCCCCCCTGTAGTTTAATGATTACCAGTTTCCCCAGTTGGGGCCTTTTTTTCTATTGTTTATTCTAATTAGATTTTAGTATGGCCTCTTTGCAGGCTCCTAAGAAATCTGAGGTTAGAATGTAGGCAGTTACACTGGGCAGTTTTTGAACTGAATGCACAAGCTAAAGATTCCGTCATTAGCATGACATTCCGTTTGGCTCCAGGGCAGTGCTGGCTTGAAGGAGCACTGCAAGAAGTAATAACATTAGTGGATCCTGTTGCAAGAAACAAGATTACTACAGGTGAGTAATTTTTTCTTCCTGCTCATTACACACGGAGCTGACTCGGCACATACAGGACAGTACCAGAAAGCACTGTGGAATATGGTGCTGGCACTGGCTCATAAGGTTGAAGGTGAGATGACACAGGATCTGACTGCCACAGTAACCTCAGCCCTGATATCAGTTCCACATGGCTGTGGACACTAATAATTCTGCTTCAAGAGTCTTAGCCCACACAGTGTCATTGAGGAGATTCTGCTGGCTAAGGGCAACCATCTTTTCCCAGGACACTCAGACCAACGCCATGGATTTCCTGTTTGAAGGAAAGTCACTTTTTGGTGACCGAACAGAGGCATACATGAAAAAAGTGGATGAGTACAAAGCCACTTACAGAAACAATACTGGGACTTCCATTGACATCATCACCTGATGGTAGCACTGCTTTAGAGCTCCAGAACTCCCGTAAACCAAACCCCTCCAATTTCTGTCCTGAACTGCAGGAAAAATGCTGGAATGGCTACAAAGAACAAAGGAGGGACCGGGCATAGCAGATCCCAAAACAAATCAGCAGCAAATGTGCTGGATGGTGGTGGATTTTCGGACCAAGAGCGGCCTAGCCACAGCTCAACACCAGTGGACCAGGAGGCCCAAGAGTCAGTCATGGACCAAGAAAATGAAAGATTGTCTAGATCCAGATTCAAGACTCTAGTAACAGAATTGAGAGCCTTTAGAGCGGAGACAAAACAGAAATCTCACTCCCTAACGTCTCGAATCAAAGAGGTGGAAGACAGAATGGAAACATCTGAAAAAAGGGTCTCGGAAGTGCAGGATAATTCATATCAGTTGCAGGTAGCGGTTGATTTTCTGGTAGCACACCAGGAGACTGTGCAGAATAAATTTACAGATATGGAAGCCCGCTCAAGAAAAGAGAATATTCGCATCTATGGCCTCCCGGAGGGTACAGAAACTGGGCAAATGGAGGACTTTTTAGAAGATTTACTCAGTGATGTATTAAAGCTTTCAGCTACCTTCCACTTTAAGATTGAACGTGCACATCGCGCCCTGGCACCAAAACCAACAGACCCAGCAGCGAGACCCCAGTCTATAGTCCCAGAGTTATCCAGTTATAAAGATAAGGAGTTCCTGTTGAAGACAGCATGGATCAAAAAAGTAGTGAAGTACAACACGGTGCGTCTCGGTTTTGATAGCGACTATCCCACCGAGATAGTAAAACAGATCGCTGCCTATTTGCCAATACTTAAAACTCTAAGAAGGCACAACATCAGGTTTCAAACACCTTATCCAGCAAAATTAAAAGTATTTTGGGACTCTGGCACAAGAGTATACGAGACCCCGATGGATGCGCAGAAGGAACTCCAAACGAGAGGATGGGGAGCAGAGATGGAGGGACCGAAGGAGCAACGGGCACGTCCATCACACGTGGAATGGAGCACAGCTGAAAAACATCCACATAAGAATAAGGCCACAGCTGCAACCCCAAAGATGCTAGAGGACATCAAGGCTGTCTTGGGCAACATGAGGAACCAAGGCACCGAAAATAACCAGTCATCGGAACAAGGGAACACTTGAAGGGTGGTGAGCACAAAATTAGACTAGATTTGAGCCCCTGCAATGTATTTGTAAACTAACAAGGCATGGCCGAGGCCCTCTATTGGGCCTAATCAGGAGGGGAGGGGGGTGAGAGAATTCTGTCTCACTCAACTACCTCCCACATGCATTATGTAGGAATTTGGCATCAAGGATGGGAACTATCATTTCTACTCTTACCCTAAGTTAACTTGTCAGCTTTCTTGTGAAATCGGACGCCTGTCTGGAAGCTGCTACTTAGCAAAGCCTTAATGTGGAAACACACAACATAACTTATGTAGCGCGTTTAAAACACGGAGACTGAAACAAGAACTGAATCGCATAGACACCAGTCACTACCCTAGCAGCTCCTGGGTTTATGAGACGTTGGGCTTAAACAAAGGGATTACAAATTCTAAGGCTATTATGATAATTTTCTTTTACAGGTTCTAGTTACTCATAAGAATAATGGAGGAATGAATGGAATTTCTCTTTTGAAATGGGAAAAGGCTCTATGTTTACCTTTATTGACTATAAAAATGCAGAATGGTTCATATGCTTTTTACCTTAGAAATTCAGGCAAATGCAAGAAGTAAAGATCAGTAATGAGGCTAGTCCCCAGAGAGCTATCCAGAAAGGTATTAAGCTGTCTAAAGGGCCCACTGTTAACACATGCCACCGAAAGCTAATAAAGGTAGAAGTACATAAACGAATTAAGGGTGTGGAAATATATTAGATAAGTACATATGGGAGGGACAGGAGGACAATTGGGATCCAGAGTGAGTTATGCTTTTTCAAAAGGGTGGTGAATCTGGGTGGGTACTTGGGACGATGATATAGAAACATAGAAACATAGAATTTGACGGCAGATAAGGACTGCTTGGCCCAACCAGTCTGCCCATTTCCCTGCCTACTGGACAAGCTGCAGATCCTAGTTAACCAGCAGCCTACTTCTTTCTACCCCCACCCCCTAGAATTGCCTTATGACTGTCCCATGCATGCTTGAATTCCACCACTGTTTTTGACTCCACGACCTCCTCCGGAAGGCCGTTCCATACATCCACAACCCTCTCTGTGAAAAAATACTTCCTTAAATTACCTCTGAGCCGCCCCTCTATCTTCAAATTGTGCCCCCTTGTTCTTGCACACCTCTTTTTTTGAAAGATGCTACCCTCTTGGACTTTGTTGATTCCCTTGAGGTACTTGAAAGTTTCTATCATGTCCCCCCTCTCCCTCCTTTCCTCGAGGCTATACATATTAAGCTCCTTAAGTATCTCTTCATATGTCTTCCGGCGCAGACCCTGCACCATTTTAGTTGCCCTCCTCTGGACAGCTTCCATCCTATGTCTTTGCGAAGACTGGGTCTCCAGAACTGCACACAGTACTCCAAATGGGGTCTGACCAGCTCTCTGTACAGAGGGATAATAACTTCCTGTTTTCTACTGGTAAAGCCTCTCCCTATGCATCCCAGTATCCCCCCAGCCCTCCTTGCAGCCCTCTCACATTGCTTGCCCACCTTTAGGTCATCTGATATGACTACCCCCAGGTCCCTTTCCATTTTTGTTGTTGTATCTCACCCCCCATTGTGTACTCTTCCCCTTGGTTTTTGTTTCCCAGGTGCATTACCTTGCACTTCTTAGCATTGAATCTAAGCTGCCATACATTTGACCATTCCTCTAACCTTGCCAAGTCCCTTTTCATCCTTTCCACCCCACCTTGTGCATCAACTCTGTTGCAGATCTTTGTGTCATCTGCAAAGAGACATACTTTTCCTTCCAGTCCCTCTGCAATGTCGCTTATAAAGACATTGAAGAGGACCGTCCTAATACTGAACCCTGTGGTACCCCACTAGTAACCCCCCTTTCTTCAGAGTGGACTCCATTTACTATTACTCTCTGTGTCCTATTCTCCAGCCAATTTTTTACCCAGGCTGTCATCTTGGGACCCACTCCCAGGCTAGCTAACTTGTATATTAATCTTTTGTGTGGGACTGTGTCAAATGCCTTGCTAAAGTCTAGGTAGGCCATGTCCACAGCCCCTCCCTGATCTACTACTTTGGTCACCCAGTCAAAGAAATCTATCAGATTTGTCTGGCATGACCTTCCCGCTGTGAATCCATGCTGCCTTGGGTCCTGTGCCCCTCTGGCCTCTAGATACTCGACAGCTCTTTCCTTCAGAAGTGATTCCATCATTTTCCCTACCACTGAGGTTAAACTAACAGGTCTGTAGTTTCCTGCTTCTGCTGTTAATGATAGTAGTAAAAGTCATCTTCTACAGGTCCAGTGTAGTTTGGGACCTGGAAGGCCTGCCACATTTTGTGGCCAAATTTTTTCTTCCACTCAGCGGGGAATCCCTCACAGATCCCCAGGCCGGATTGTTAGGGAGCAAGTAGTTATGCTCCCCTACCTTGGGAGTCGAAATGTACATATGTTACTATTTAGGAAATATTTTTGTGTTAGACATATATTTGTTAAAAGTATGTTAGACGTTTATAGTATGTCGGAGTACATTTTACCACATGACATGAGACAAATGCAAAAGGTAATGTACAATGAACCTGGGGTCTTGGTAAATAGAAAGGAAAAGACAGTTAAAGAGTACAAAAATGGAGGTCAGAAGACGATAACAGGGAAGAAATACACAAACAGTGCCGTAGAGATACACAGAGAAAGGGAAACTATAGTTCAGACAACATGAAGTCTTGCTGTATTCTGACAATTGCAGTTAGCTCCAGCCTTTGAACTGCCCCAAAGAGTATAGGGTTAAAGTTCTATGCATGGCATAGAACGTTGAGTACAAACTCGGTTGAAGACTCTGTCTGCAGTACTTTGAATCCAAACAGTCAGATTCTTTACTCCGCTTCACTGAACAGTCGCTCTGGAGATTTCTCCTGTTGCTCGGTTCAAAGACTCGGTTAAAGTGTCAGTTAAAGTCTCGATTTTCTGAATTATTTTACCACGATTCGGTTCACTCTGTCTGCAGTACAGTAAGTACTTAGATAGTGTTTTTGGATTGTGGAAACTGTAAAAGTCCCGATCGGTTCGGCTGAAGCGATCCTTTAGGTCTTTTGATTTAGTCATTTTAGTGTGTGGTTACCGGTTCTTATCGGTTTAAAAAAAAAAAAAGTGTTTTTAGCGTTTTTTTCAAACACCTGTAACACGGTTAGAAACCAATAAGAGAGTCTTGCCTGTCGGTTGCTGAAAAAAGGGTAAGTTTGGTTAGGTTGGCCAAGTCTGAGAAAGCCAAGAAAAAAAAACAGGCCCACTGGGTTTCAACACTGCAGTGAGTGTGGGGAGGTCTTTGCTAAGGCCGATCCCCACACCACCTGTGTTTACTGTCAGGGGTTTGACCACCTCGATTCAGACTGCCAAATATGTAAGAATTTTCCCAAGTCTACCCTGGATAAGAGATTAGGTAGACTTAGGGAGAAGGAGGCCGAGAAATCTGCTAACCTGGAAGGCCAGCCCGGTTCGGTTACCACCGAACCAGAAGGAGTGCCCTCTGACCAGGACAATTCTTCGGGCAAAAGGAGAGCTGATCCTGAGGGGTCAGTTCCTACATAAAGGAAAAGAAAGGAAAAATCTGCCGGTTCGGCTGCAGAACTCCATGTTCCGACCATGGAAGAAATTGCCCGAGCGATTCGGATTGCGAAATCGCTTCGTCCGGTTCCGACCGATCCGGTCCCGGTTGGTAGGAGTTCGGTTCGGTCAGTTCCTCTGGTTCAGGATTATGCCCCTGAAGATTTTTATGAACGGGATTGGGGGGGGGGGACTGTGAACAATGTGAGGATTATGATGATGAGTGCTTAGAAAGTCTGGATGTGCCTATAGAACCGGACATCTCCCCAGACAGACCTTCTGGTGTTTCCCCTCCTAGGCTCTCTGAGTCCCCTCCCCACTTTCTGTTTTACAGGAAAATGGCAGAAACCCTCCAGTGCCCTATAGAGGAGGCTGTGCAGGACCAAGAAGAGCCCGACTTTGTTGAAATGATGGATATCACAGAGTCTAAGAGACTGTCTATTCCCCTTCATAAGTCATTTGGGAAGCAGACTCAAAACATTCTAAAGTCTCCTAACTCTGTACTTCCTGTGGACAGAAGGATGGACAAGAGGTATACTCTGTCAGGCTCGGTTATGGAGTTTCTTTACCAGCAATGCAGCCATGTTGGGGTAGTGCAGGCTGCAGCCTGTGACAGGGCAGGCATTCCCTTGGCTTCACACCCCCCAGATAAAGACTCCAGGAAGTTGAATGCCATGGCAAAGAAACAGTACATGGCATCTTCTTTGGGACTCAGGCAGGCTAATTATATGACCTATACAGCCAGGTACCAGAAGTCCAGATGGGACACTGTACTGGCACTGGCTAAGCAGGCTTCCTCCCAGCTGGCCAAGGAGCTGGAGGGGGTGGCTGCTGATGGGATTGGGGCATCCAAGGTTCAGTTTCATGCTGCCGTGGACTCCAGTGAGGTGTCATCAAGAATCATGGCTACATATGTGGCTCTTTGGAGAATGGCTTGGCTCAGATGTAGTAGCATTTCACAGGACACCCAGGCTAAGGCCATGGATTTCCCTGTGGTGGGTAATTCTTTGTTTGGGGAGCAGACAGAGAATCACATGAAGAAAATGGGCGAATACAGAACCACTTACAGGAGTGCACAGGCCAAGGAAAGGCAGGCAACTTCTCAAAGGCAGCAAGCCAGGGGCAGGGACGGGCCTTTTCACAGGCCTTTCTACCAAGCGTGGGCCTCTTCTCCCTTTTCCCAGAGGGGGTTCTTTAGAGGGAGAGGCAGAAGGGGGATAAGCAGGGCTGCATCCACCCCTCAGCCTAAGGCTTCTGCCAAACAGACACCCTGAGGTGTCAGCCCGGGTCGACTCCCCCATACCAGTAGGAGGCAGGCTGGCTTACTTTGTCCAAGACTGGAAGTCTGTTACTTCAGACAAATGGGTCCTGGAAGTGGTAAGCCAGGGACTGATCCTCAGCTTCAAAAGATTTCCAAAGCTGAGGCCCAGATCTTTTCCACCTGCAAGCACCTCCGAATCCCTTGGCTTGCAAGCAGAGGTTTCATCTCTGTTGGCTCTAAGGGCCATAGAGAGGGTGCCTTACCTACACAGGGGCAAAGGTCTGTACTCCAGGTACTTCCTTACCCCCAAAAAAGACAGAGGAGTGGTGACCCTTACTGGATTTAAGATATCTGAACAAGCATCTGTTAAAACCAAAGTTCAAAATGGTGACTCTGGGAATAATTCTTCCCTCTCTAAGGCCAGGGGACTGGCTAGCCTCCCTGGACCTCAAGGATGCCGATTTTCACATTCCCATCAGGTACTCCCACAGAAAGTACCTCAGGTTCAAATTGCCTTCAGGTCATTATCAGTTCAGAGCAATGCCCTTTGGCCTAACATCGGCTCCAAGGGTGTTCACAAAGTGCCGGGCAGTATGGTGGCCTTTTTAAGAAGGAAGAAGATTGCAGTGTTTCCATATCTGGATGACTGGCTCATTGTGGGACAGTCCCCAGACCAAGTCAAGTCAGACCTCCAAGTGACCCTGCAAGCGCTCAGTTCCTTGGGGTTTCTTCTCAACCTTTCCAAGTCAGTTCTCGAACCTGTACAGCTTCTCACTTTTATAGGAGCAGAGCTGGATACAGTCAAGGCAAGAGCTTTTCTTCCCATGTAGAGGGTCACAGCCATTTCAGAGCTGGCCTCCTCTTTCTGCCTTCTGGTCTCTCGAACAGCAAGGCATTTCCTTCAGCTTCTGGGTCACTTGGCAGCTTCTACAGCAGTGGTCCAAGGAGCCAGGTTTCACATGAGGGACATTCAGTTCCATCTAAGGTCCTTCTGGTCCCAAAAGAAGGATCCTCTTACCAAACTAGTTCCAGTGACTCAGACTCTGATCCAGGCACTTCAATGGCGGCAGGATCAGGACAATCTCAGACAAGGGGTTCCTTTCATCAATCAGCCCCACTCTGTGGTCCTTACCACAGATGCTTCTCTGTTGGGTTTGGGGGCCCACCTCGGGGCTCTCACAGCCCACACTGTCCCATCAAGAGTCCCTCCTGCATATCAATCTTTTGGAGCTCAGGGCAGTGTTCCCGGCTCTGCAAGCCTTCTCTCAGTCAGTACAGAACAAGGTAGTACAGGTCAGGACAGATAACATCACCGCCATGTG
Source organism: Neoceratodus forsteri (assembly GCA_016271365.2). Lineage (NCBI taxonomy): Eukaryota > Metazoa > Chordata > Ceratodontiformes > Ceratodontidae > Neoceratodus > Neoceratodus forsteri. The sequence goes on from JADMNL010000027.1 coordinate 2,945,155, forward strand.
GTACATTAACAAGCAGGGAGGCACTCGGTCCACGGCCTTGTGCACGGAAGCCATGAAACTATGGTCTCTGGCTTACTTTCTGCAGACATCCTTAGTTGCAGTCCACCTTCCGGGAAAGGACAATGTGATAGCAGATGCATTGAGCAGAATCTCCCAGGGCCATCACGAATGGTCTCTGGATCCCCTGGTGCTAGAAGTGATTTTTTCCAGGTGGGGCACTCCAGAATAGATCTCTTGCAGCCCCAGACAATCACCAACTTCCTCTGTTTTGTTGCAGACCTCCAGTACTGGGCTCAGTCCTCTAGATGCTCTGGTTCTGAACTGAGAGGGAAATTCCTCTATGCCTTCCTCCTTTTCCTCTGTTGTTCAAAGTTCTGGTCAAAATGAGGTCACAATCCTGCAAACTAATTCTGATTGCTCCGGACTGGGCCAGGCAGCCATGGTATCCCCTGCTGCTGTCCCTAGCAGTCCATCTTCCCCTGTCTCTCCCCAGGAAGTGCAATCTGTTAACCTCATCTCAGGGGAGGATTTTGTACCCCAATCTTCGGTCCCTCAATCTCAAGGAATGGCTCTTGAAGAGTTAGAATATGCAGATTTGCATCTGTCCCAAGGGGTTCTGGACATTCTCAAAGCCTGTCGAAAGCCTGCCACCAGAAAAACTTACAACTCCAAATGGAAAAGATTCATCATTTGGTGTTCCAAGAAGCATATATCCCCAGACGCTGCTGAATTGTCTGCAGTTCTGGATTATATGGTTCATCTTAATGGTCTAGGCCTCAGACCAGCTACTCTCAAGGTAAATTTGTCAACTGTTTCTGCTTTTCTGACAGTGGGAAAGCCTTCCTCTCTGTCATCTCATCCTGTATTCTGTAAATTTTTCAAAGGATTGCTTCATAGCAATCCTCCTTTTAGGGATCCTGCTCCTGCCTGGGATTTGAATGTCTGCATTGCTCAGCTTATGCAACCTCCTTTTGAGTCTATGTCCTCAGCAGAGCTCAATTTCTTGACTTGGAAAACTGTGTTTTTGGTTGCTGTTTTCCTCTGCCAGACGTATCAGTGAATTGCAAGCTCTGTCAGTTGAACCGGACTTCATCTCATTCCACAGGGACAAGGTCGTCCTTAGAACCAGTAGGAGGTTCCTACCCAAAGTGGTTTCTGATTTCCACTTGAACCAATCCATGTCTCTTCCTGTGTTCTTCACTGATCATGCTTCCTCAGGAGAGCGAAGGTTACACAGTTTAGATGTTAAAAGAGCCCTTAGTTACTACCTAGAACGTACAAAGGGCCACAGGTTTGACTCCTTCCAGTTGTTCCTCACTTATGGGGAAGTAGGTAAGGGCAAACCTGCCACCAAGAGAACTATTGCCAGGTGGATTGTGTCCTGTATCCAATTCTGTTATGAGAAACTGGGAAAAATTCATTCCTCAGGCCTGAGAGCTCATTCCACTAGAGGTACAGCTGCATCTCTGGCTACAGCTAGGGATATTCCCTTGTTAGAAATTTGCCAAGCAGCCACCTGGAAAACAGCCCATACCTTCACTAAGCATTACTCCCTGGATATCCAGGCTCAGAGTGATGCTAGATTTGGCGCAGCAGTGCTTCAGAGCCTATTCCCAAAGTAGGTTCTGTCCCTCCTCCTTGGAGGTACTGCTTGATAGTCTGCAGTTGTCAGAATACAGCAAGACTTCATGTTGTTTGAAGAAAAAAATACTCACCTTAGTAATTGTGTTTCTTCTAATGGAGTCTTGCTGTATTCTGACCTCCCTCCCCTCTCAGAACCTGTTTTTGGGAAGTAGGTGGGCAGGTGTAGTGTTGTACCCCAGTGGTGTCTTCAGCACACTTCCTGTTGGGTGGTTTAGTTTGGTTATTAAAAATTTGTTATGCTTTATTACCTGGTTTTTGTTTGGTTTTTGGGTTTCCTACTTGAGTCTTCCTTTGGGAACCTAGACCGTTAGTAGAAATTTTACAGTTTCCACATTCTGATAGGTCAGTGAGTTTTTAGCTTGTAAGAATCTGACGGTTTGGATTCAAAGTACTGCAGACAGAGTCTTCAACCGAACTCGAGCTCAACGTTCTATGCCCTGCATAGAAATGTAACCCTATACTCCCCGGGGTAGTTCAAAGGCTGGAGCTAACTGCAATTGTTAGAATACAGCAAGACTCCATTAGAAGAAACACAATTACTAAGGTAATTTTTTCTTACTAGATCTTGGGAACCCGGGGAGGGAGGTAGAGGAACTAAACCCTGGGAATTAAGGAATCTACAAAAAATTGAAATGGCCCCATGAAGAATAAACAACAAATGACAATTATATCACATGACATCAATGGGTTAAACAGCCCTATTAAGAGGTATAGGGTAATTACTTCAATAAAGAGACAGAAGCCAACTTTCATTTTACTACAAGAAACACATTTAAGTAAAGAAGAACATATGAAATTGGCCAAGTTTGGTTTCTCCCAAGTGGTGGCCTACTCGTATAAGGGAGGGAAATGGAGGGGAGCAGCAGTGCTCATACCACGGTCCACCCCCTTTCAACTGCACTCTACCTATTTAGATCCGGAAGGACGCCTAGCGTTGGCCACGGGCATGCAGGGGGGGAGTTGGTTAACACATGCTTCACTGTATGTGCCCCCAGGGTCAAATGCCATGACTGTCAAATCCCTATACCAGAAAATTACCACACATCAGAGGGGCATGGTGATAATAGGGGGAGATCATAACCAAATTTACGATCAAGAGGATACCACTAACCCCCAAGAGAACTCCCGCACAGAAAGCGGCAATGGAATATTTTAGAGGGATGCAATGGATTGACGCACGGAAATTTCTCAATCCAGGGAAGAAGGCATATACTCACTACTCAGCCCCTCATGGCACATATGCTAGAACAGACAATTTTTTTTGTCTCAAAAGAACACCAATACCAACTAAAAGAATGCCAGCTGGTTCTTCTGTGCTGTCGGACCACTCCCAAGTGGTGCTTAGGCTGAGATGGGACCAGGAAAGGAGGAGAACTATACGGAGATTAAACAATTTTTTGCTAAATTTAAAAGATTTTAGGGAAATAATAAAAGAAAGAATACCCCAGATCCTAAGAGAAAATCTATCCCCAGACATTAAAAAATCAACCCTGTGGGACACCCTCAAGGTGGTCCTAAGGGGGGATCTTATTAAATTCGCCTCAACTTATAAGAGACAACAGGCAAAACTGCTAGACAAATTACAGCAACAATTAAAAGATTTACAAAGCCAACATGCAGCAGGAGATGTGGCCATATATCCACTCATGCAAGCCACCAGACAAAAAAATACAGCAGATATTGGATATTAAGACAGAACAGGTGCTCCAGAGCTTAAATCAAAAATATTATGATGAGAGTGGACCGAGGGCTACCCACCTCCTGGCACATAGACTTAGGCAGAGGAATGCTCAGTCCTCAATCACACAAATTAGAAACCCAGAAACAAACCTCGTGGTTAGATCACCCCAACACGTTATGGCAGCCTTTGAAAAATTCTACCAGAGATTATATACACCTGATCATGAATCAGAAAAGGAAAAAGTTCTCTGGGAAAAAAAAACTACAGATCCCAATGCTCGTCCTAGGTCCTGGATAATAAAAATGCTGAGATACCAGGAAAAAGAATACATTTTACAAGAAGTCTGGACCAGTCGCATAACCCTCCTCCGCCCCCTCTTTAATGCCATAAATTCGCAAATTGTTTCTTCTGACCCAATTTTCAAAATCTTCTAAGTGCTCCTGGACCAGTCTATCCCTCCGAAGGAGATATAGCAGGACTCTGTGGATTCTTGTGCCTCTGCGACCTGCGCGATCTTCGTCTCATTCTGCAGCACTTTCTGGTCTGTGCTCTTAAGGTCGCTTTTGAGATCTGTAAAAGCCAGTTCAATTTTATTAACTGTTTTAAGAATTTGCCGAATGGCTTGAGCAATGTTCGGCTGGTCTGTTTCTTTGGTTTCTTCCATTTCAGATTCAATCTCCTCTCTACCATCTGGCCACGAGCTTGTGGTGAGGCCCTCCATTGCTGCTCCGATAGAAAGTTGTTTAAATTTCGTCTTTGCCCCCTTATTTCTGAAATCTTTCTGCTTCAGGGGTCTCCTTGCCATGTTGATGGAAAATGCAGCAGTTCTTTTACCAGTAGTTTTCAGTGATGCAAGAGGATTAATATAGATTTTATCAAGATGTCTCCCAGAGTTCTTTGATTAGGCCGTGCCCATGTAGGTGGTGCCACCGGATGTCTGGTAGTGAGTTCTGACACGTGCTACCTTTCCTGGAAAGCGCTCTTCCTAGTGGCCATTAGTTTGGCTCGAAGGATTTCCGAGCTTCAGGCCCTAATGTGTAAGATACCTTACTTGATTTTTTTTCACAGAGACTGGGTGGCTCTACGAACCAATCCAAAGTTCTTACCCAAGGTGGTATCAGAATCCACCTTGAACCAGTCACTTGACTTGCCAGTGTGCTACCCGGAGCACTCCAACCAGGGTGAAGCACTTCTGCACACTCTGGATGTACACAGAATTCTTCAGTACTACACGAACAGGACGAAGCCTGTCCATAAAACTGACCAATTGTTTGTTTCCTTTGCGCCCAAAAGAGAGGGCACTGCTGTTTCAGAACAGTGTTTGTCCAAATGGTTGGCAAACTGCATTACCTACCGTCTGTTACAAGAAGTACAACAAACCCCTTCCAGGGGAGGTCAAAGGACATTCAACCAGAGGCATGGCTGCTTCTGCTGCTTGCTTCAGGAATGTTTCAGCTGCAGACATTTGCGCGGCTGCAACTTGGAGTTCTGTCCGTACATTTACTAAACATTACAGTTTGGACATTGCTTCAAAGCGCAGAGCGGGCTTTGGCCTTGCTGTTCTGCGGGGCCTCTTATCATGAGTACCCTGTTCTTTTCTGCAAACCCATTCCTGCCTCCCATGTCTCAGACTTGTCAATCAATCAGTATCTTTATTTAATCAGGCGAACATCATTGAGCGTAGCTCATTTACAAGATGGACCTGAGTGGTCAAGAAGTGCAAGTATTATTACATAGACAAGAATAACATAAACAGTAGTACAATGACATAAAGTGCTAATATATAACAATTTACATATATACAAGGCACATTAAAACCATTTAACCTGTAAGAAAAGGAGGCAATGGGTATAGCAGGCATAATATATAAATTATAGGTCCTAATTGGCTTTTATGAGAGTATATCAGGTGACTGGAAAAAGTAAGAACTAGCATAATGGAACACGGAAAAGGGGGTGGGTAGGTAGGGTCGGGGATTAGGCCTTGTGGAAAGCAATTGCAGAGTTCTGAAATAGGGTGGAGAATAATCTTTTGAAGGATGTTAAAGGTAAGAGGCTATTAGCTTCATGGTTTTTGGAGTGAGTTCTATGCAACTGCTAGTGAGTGGCTGATAACGCCCTCCCAAACCGGGTGCAGGCATTGGGGACCTTTAGAATGATAAGTTTGCTGATCCTGTTGTATGGCCTAGAAGTAATTAGGGTAAAACAGCCTGTGATATAGGTGGGTAGTTTGTCCGATAAAGCTTTGAATATCCAAATTGCAGCATTCCTATTTCTTCTGTGTTGTAATGATGTCCAGTTAACTGCCTTATAAAGGAGCAGTGATGGGTGCTGGAGGGAAGGTCAGTAATAAATCTGATGGACCTGTGATATAGGGTGTCCAGTTTATTTAAGAGGGGGAGTGAACAATGGCCATAGAGAAAGTCAGCATAGTCAATGAGGGATAGGAATGATGCCTGGATTAATCTTTTTTTGGAGTCTCTGTTGAGGTAGTGCTTTATTCTAAAAAATAGACCAAGCCTTTGTCTCAGTTTTTTTAGTAGCTCCTCAATATGGACAGTATAGTCAAGTTTGTTATCAATCCAGACTCCAAGGTATTTGAAGTTATCACAATTCCAGCTTCTCTCCAAGTAAGGTGGATAGTTGTAGGGTAGTGGGTGATGGGGTAGTGGCAGAGCAACTCTTGTGTCAAAGAACATAGCTTTTGTTTTTGGCATTTAGAAGTAGCTTTTATCCAGTAGATTGTGTTGCAGGATGGAGAATTCAGATTGTAGCAGTTCACAGGCTTTAGGTAATGAAGGATTGCTGACATATAATGCAGTATCATCAGCAAACAGATGAATGTTGGAATGAGTGAGGTTGGCATCAATATTATTAATATAGATGGCAAAGAGGATGGGGCCAAGAATAGAGCCTTGCGGTCACCTCTTAGCAGTGGTTTTAAGGTGGATAGGTAATTTCCATTTTTACCAGTTGTGACCTATCTGATAGGTAGCACTTGAACCAGTTGAGTGAGGAGAATCAGCCCTAGTGAGCCAAGGGAGGTGATTAATGATTCATGATCCACTGTGTCAAATGCTTTACTCAAATCCAGGAACACAGCACAGGTACTGTTCTTCTTATCATGGCAATCTGCCAATCGTTGTTACTTTGGCTAGGGCGAGAAATGGTGCTATGCCTTGATCTAAATCCTGATTGTGCTGAATTTAGGAGGTTATTGTTATCCAGATAGTCCCTTAATTGTGAGTTTACTAACTTTTGAGCATCTTGATAGTACTGATAGGATGGAAATGGGCCTGTAATTATTGAGGTCCATGGGATCACCAGATTTAAGTAATGGAACTACTTGAGCTGTTTTCCAAGTGGAGGAATGGATCCAGTGGTGAGGAAAGATTGAAGAGATGAGTGAGGGGGCAGATAAGGCGTGTGATGCAATTTTAAGGAAGTAGGGATCCAGGAGTCTGTACCTGCACTCTTAGAAGTATCTAAATTAGAGAGGAGGTCTTCCACTTCTTTCAAGGATATTGGGTTGAAGGAAAAAGTTGATGTAGCCTTTTGTCCCACAGTGGATTGAAGGTTCAAGGAAGATCTCAGGAGATTTGCAGGTGATGAGTCAAATGCTAGGCCAGCTGTGGTGAAGTGGTCATTGAAGGTATTTAGGATTTCTTGTTTGCCCGTAATTTCTGTATCATTTAGTAGCAGTTTGGAGGTTAAAGCAGGAGTAGAGTTTTGGCTTGTCTCAGGTCACTGCTTGGGACTCAGTCCTGTATGTGAGTACCTACTGCAAGAGGACTCTCGAAGTAAGATGGTACAGTTACGTAAGAACTTACCATAACAGTAGATCTTCAAGAGAAGCTCTTGTAGTAGGTACTGCTTTCCCTCCCACCTACCCCCTGGGTTTCATCTACTCTTTCTCCTGTAGTTGCTTTTAGCTCCAAGAGCCCACTCCTTCTCTCCTGTCGCACCTTTCTAGGTCTCCAGTGGGAGAACTGGAGGGCAGGCATGGGACCGCTTTCTATGTACCGCCACACTGACGTTGGTCTCGTGGCGTCGCGGTCCCCGCCAGACACTGCTAGCTAGCTCTTTTCCGTGTGGTCCTAGCACCTGACGGCTTAGTCCTATATGTTAGTACCTACTGCAAGAGCCTCTTTCAAAGATCTACTGTTACAGTAAGTTCTTACGTAACTGTACTTTCCTCACAGATTAAAAAAATAATAGAAGTGACGAAAAAAGGAAGCTTGATCAAGCCTCTGATGAAGTGGCTAAAAAGAAACTCTGTCAAGACAAAAATGCTCCTGTTGCTCCTGGGAAAGCCAATAGCAAGACAACAGGCAGCTTAAAGAATACAGAAAAAACAAAAGTCTTACAAAGTCTGCGCAGGTTCTTCCATCAGTGCAAGATATGGAAAAAGCATGGCAGCTATTTCAGACCCTACAAAAGATGGGTCCTTTATTTACTGGGGCTGGCAAGCACTCTTCCACAGTTCTCTCTTCTGTAGATTGTGAGGGTGACGCAGATGATGGAGAACAATTTTATTGATGACCCTGACATGGATTTTGAGGGCCTTGAGCCCCAAGAGTCCCTGGACCCTCATCTTGGGGATCCCCCAGGTGACCAGGAGGATTTCTCCTCTATGTTTACATTTATACAAAATATGCTGGACACCCTGGACCTCCCTATGCAGGAGCCCAACCAGGTTGTCGATGAAGACGAAGATTATAAAGAGATGAGAGGTCTTTCAACCCCCAAGATTCTAGTCATCCCTGTCTATAATGCATTTAGAAAAAAATACCATGAAGGTGCTTAAACACCCCTCTTTAGTAACAGGGATTGATAAGCGGATTGAGAGAAAATACAGATTGTCTAAAAATGGTACAGAGTTCCTGTCTGAGCACTCTAGCCATGAGAGTATAGTGCAGCAGGCAGCTTGTGAGAAAGTCTTTGTCCCCCTCTCCCCTGGAGAAGAATTACAAGAGAATTGACTTTTTGCAAAGAAAATGTATGCCACAACTTCCCTGCTTCTCAGACTTTCTTCGTACATGACATTCACAGCCAAATAATCAGAAAGCCCTTTGGAAATCTATCCCAGCCATCACCCGCAACGGATCAGATTATGTGGTGCAGGAGCTGGTGGATACATCAAAAACTGCCCTGGAAGCTACAAAGTACCAATTCCACATGGCAGACGACAGCAGTGATGCAGCCTCTTGGGCGATGGCCCATGCCATCTCTCTGAGACACTTCACCTGGGTTAAAACAATCAGTCTAACCACAGACGTTCAGAACAAGCCCATGGATTTTCTCTATGATCAAAATAAGTTGTTTGATTACAGAACCACTGATTACATTAAAAAAGTCGACAAGTACAAGGCCTTCTGGCAGAGCCACTCGTCCAAACCTAAGCCCACCACCTCTCAGAGATCCCATCCCAGGGGCAGTGGGAACAGAAGTTTTGTTCCCAGTCCTTACAATCCCTATCCCCAATCTGACTTCGGTCAGTACAGGGGGGTCTTTCAGAGGCAGGGGCAGAAGGGGCCAAAGAAGAGCCACCTCTACCTAACCATCTGCCTCGCAGTCTAAGTCCTGATGTGAGTGTCCAGGTCGCCTCCCTGCTTCCGGTGGGAGGCAGACTCTCCCAGTATCTTCAGCACTGGTTCCTCATTATGTTGGACAAGTGGGTGCTGGAGATAGTGGAGAACGGTCTGCCACTACAGTTCAAGCAGATGCCAGACCTTGAGCGTACCCAGGTGTCATGACCTCTGTCCCCAACACAGATCCCACTGTTGGAATTGGAGGTACAAAGCCTTCCGGCTTTACGAGCAGTGGAGCGAGTCCCCACCCTCGAGAAGGGGAAGGGCAAGGGCCTCTACTGCAGGTATTTTCTGGCATAAAAGAAAATTGGGGAGTAGCGACCTATCTTAGATCTCAGATTTTTAAACAAATATCTGGAAAAAAAAAAAAATTCAAAATGGTCACTCTGTCTCTGGTCATGCGGTCCTTACAGCAGGGAGACTGGCCAGCCTCCCTAGACTTAAAGGACGCCTACTTCCACATACCCATAAGGAGATCCCACAGGAAGTTTCTCAGGTTCAGACTTCCTTATGGGTCACTATCAGTTTGCCGCAATGCCCTTTGGTCCATCCTCGGCCCCAAGAGTCTTTACCAAGTGTATCGCAGTAGTAGCAGCACACCTCAGGAGACTGGGTGTCACTCTCTACCCCATCTGGACAACTGGCTCATAGTAGCAAAGTCTCCTTGTCAGGTCAAGGAGTCCCTTTCCCTCACAGAACACACTCTGGAGTCTCTGGGTTTCCTGGTAAATCTAAAGAAATCTCACCTCGAACCCTCCCAGCTGCTCACCTTTATAGGGGCCCAGCTGGACACTCAGATGGGATATGCTTTCCTCCCGTAGAAAATAATTCAGAGTTTCCTTTCAGTGGCAGATTCTTTCATCTGGGAACAGCCAAGACCAGCTGGACATTTCCTCAAATTTCTGGGACATATGATTGCAGTGGTCCCAGGCATCAGGTACAGGATGCAACTCCTGCAAGCCTATCTCAGAGCTCGCTGGTCTCAGCGAAGCAACAGCTTTTCAGAGTTGATACCTGTGTCGGAGCAGTTCCTCCAAAACCTGCTGTGGTGGAAGAATGCTGCAAATTTACAGGCAGGGGTGCCCTTCTAAGCTCCTCTTCCCACAAAGGTGATCACCACAGATGCCTCCCTCTTGGTCTGGGGAGCACATCCAGACAGTGTCTCAGTAAGCAGCAACTGGACTCTCCAAGAGTTACAGTTGAACATAAATCTTTTGGAACTCAGAGCAGTCTTTCTAGCTCCCAAGGCGTTCACTCCAAGCATAAAAGGGCAGGCAGTTCAAATTCGAACGGACAACACCACTGCAATGTTTTACATAAACAAGCAGAGTAGTACCAGATCAGGAATACTCTGTTCGGAAGCTCTGAAGCTCTGGTCTCTAGCATTCTCTCTGAGAGTCGGCCTTTCAGCTCTTCACCTCCCAAGCGAACTCAATACCCTGGCGGATGCTCTGATTCGCATCAGTCAAGGCCAGAGTGAATGGACCCTGAACAAGCAAGTACTAGCCACAGTGTACAGGCGGTGGGGCACACCAGACGTGGATCTGTTTGCCTCTCCCCTCAATTTTCAGCTTCCTCAGTAATGTTGCAGGCCCCCAGTCCTGGGAACACTTCCTCTGGATGCCCTTATCCTGGACTGGTCAGGGAGGTTCCTATACACATTCCCTCCCTTTCCTCTGATACTCACGGTTTTGCTGAAACTCAGACAACAGCCTGCATCGATGATCCTGGTGGCTCCGGACAGGCCCAGGCAAGCCTGGTACCCTCTCCTTCTCTCAATGTCCCGCAGCAGGCCCATTCGCCTGCCTCCAACTCACTCCCTGCTTACCCTTCCTCAGACAGGAGTGCAGTTCCCAGACATAAACTCTGTTCACCTCAAGGCCTGGTTTTTGAGGAGTTAAGAGTTTCTGTCCTCTCACAGTACTCTGAACAGGACCTTAAGATACTGAGGATGGCTAAAAAAATGAACACTAAGAAGATTTATGTAGCCAAGTGGAAAAGGTTTTCCCTTTGGTGCAAGAGCAAAAAGGTTGAACTCCTATGTGCTTCAGACCCTCAGCTGCTAGACTACCTAGTACACTTACAGGCATCAGGCTTGAAACCAGCTTCCCTCAAGCTTCACCTGGTGGCAGTTTTGGACAGCCTTTCGGTGGGGAAGAAAAACAAAATTTTTTCCCACGCCATATTTAAACAGTTTTTCAAAGGCCTCTTGTACCTTCAGCCTCCAGTCAGGGAGCCAGTTCCCTCTTGGAGCCTGAACCTCTGCATAGACAGGCTCATGAAACCATCCTTTGAGCCTATGTCCACTGCTCATATCAAGTTCATGACTTGGAAGACAGTTTTCCTGCTGGCCATTACCTCTGCCAGGAGGATTTCAGAGTTACAGGCCCTGTGCACTGAGCCAAGTTACATCATCCTTCACCAAGATAAAGTTGAGCTCAGAACAAATAGGACATTTCTGCCAAAGGTGGTTTCAGAGTTCCAATTAAACCAGTCCATTACACTGCCTGTCTTCTTTACTGAGAAATCCACACCTGGCGAACAAAAGCTCCACAGCTTGAATGTCAGACGAGTCATCTTCTACTACCTAGAGCATACTAGACAGTCCAGAGGCTCCTCCACTCAGTTGTTCCTCACCTACGGGGGTGTAGGCACAGGAAGACCAGCTACCAGGAGAACCCTTTCCTGCTGGTTGGTCTCCTATATTAGTTTCTGCTATGAAAAAGCTGGTCACCAACTTCCAGTGGGGCTCAGGGCCCACTCCACCAGGGGCACTGCAGCCTCACTTGCAGCAGGAAGGGACATTCCCCTACTGGATGTCTGCAAAGCAGCTACTTGGAAATCTGTACACACCTTTGTGAAACACTACAGTTTGGATACGCAGACCAGACCTGATGCCAAATTTGGCAGGGCGGTTCTGCAGAGCCTTTTTCCTAAGTAGGTTCTCTGCCCACCTCCCACTTTATACTGCTTGGTAGTCTGCTAAAGGATGCCTGGGGTAAGAAGAAATAATTACTCACCACAGTAATCTTCTTTCTTCCAAGGGGTCCTTTAGCATCAGTAATCTCCCACCCTTCTTCCCCAGTTCACCTATCAGAGAAGGGCTCTTTATCACATCTTTTACCAATTTGGAGTTTCTTATTGATGAGTTTTTAACTCATGTTGTTGTTTCTTTTCCACTTTTTGTGGACATTTGCATGTTTTTTGAATCCTGTTCATTCTTTTTCGGGGCATGTGCCCTCATTTTCCTTCAAAAAAATTCTGAAGCCTTCAGCAGCTCTCACTCAGCTCTCTTCCCTTCCTGTTTTTGATTGGCTATGGCCCTAAGCTCATTTAAATACAAATGTTCTTAAAGGCACACCTCCTGGGCAGTTGCACCTAGCCAGCTAACTTCTAAAGTTACTGATGCCAAAGGACCCCTTGGAAGAAAGAAGATTACTGCGGTGAGTAATTTTTTCTTCCCGGACACACTTGCTTTCTGTGGTATTGCATATCCTGCAACTAGGAATAATCAAGATGACAATTAGCCACTGCTAGGCAACTTAAGTCACAAATTGTAGCAAGAAAGAAATAATGTGATCTGTTGGTAATAGATGCCAGGCCCTCAGAAATACCGCCCTGGTGCTCTAACCACTGAGCTAAAGGATATGCAGTACCAGAGAAAGGAAGTGTGTCCGGGAACCCCAGGTCCAACCACATGAACTTGTAGCTCAGTGGTTAGAGCACTGGGGCGGTATTCCGGGGGCCTGGCTTCAATTCCCAGTAGATCACATTATTTCTTTCTCACTACAATTTGTGATTTAAATTGCCTAGCAGTGGCTAATACTGCACCTAAAACATCTGTCATAGAGGTAAGCAGTTTAATCTCTGAATTGGGTTAGTTACCAGTGTTTAGTTACATACTGTTCTGAGTCTAACTTCACCAGTTTTGCAAGAATTCTGACAGAGTCTTCTGGTGTTGTTGTCCCAAACTTAGCAAGTCGATCTGGTTCTTCAGTAAAGGTGCAGTGCATTTTTGGTTTTTCATATCAGATTTCATTTCCATTGCAAGTATGTACATCTCATCGCTGTGGATTTTTACCATTGTTATACCGCATAGCAAGTGTGGACTGAGGAATGAGAAACTGGAATGTTCTTATCCCCAGTATTCTATCCTGATGTCACAGTTTTGAGCTGTGCTAGTATCCATAGCAGGGGTTCTTATTAACCATATTTCCAGTGACATCACTGGAGCTAATAGAAAAAGAAATTACAGTACGTTTGATAGAATTTCTTCTTTTGTGTCTTTTTAACAGGCAGCAAGATTTGTTCCGAGTGCTAAAGGCATACACCTTGTACCGTCCGGAGGAGGGCTACTGCCAGGCCCAGGCACCCATCGCTGCTGTCCTGTTGATGCACATGCCTGCTGAGGTACGTATGTCAAATTTGTTTTCCCTGATTCACAGCTAAGCTGCTTTCTAGAACTTCAAAACAACTGTCAAATTACCTGTCTTTTTTGTTTGAACTCCTGTAACTTGCTGTTTATTAAGCATTCTTTGACAAGAAAATTAACTTCGCAAGTAAGTTAACTGGATTGTGCATTCCCAGACCTAAGTAAAGTTTTTCATGATTACTAATGAAAAACGGAGCAAATGAGGACAGTTTTAGATCATCAAGGAGGAGGAGAAATAGTGCTACAGGACATGCCAGGAGTATCCATGTGATTCGTTACAACCAGTTAGAATGGGTTCTCAACACACAAGTGTTTTTTACAGTTTCGAGCAACCTCTGACTATAAAGCTGTGAACAGACCTGCGTCCTTGTTTCTTTGGCCAGGATGGTGCTTGTTTACATCTGTGGCTGTGGAAATGAGTAGAAGCAGAACACCACTGAAAACAAGGTGTTGCACCTCAGCTGTACTATCCTGGGTAATAAAAAATCTTGGGGCCCACTACACAGTCACGGGGTTGACTTTAAGAGCATATCTGAGATCCCCAGTCCATTACCTCCAAAAACTGCCTTACACAAAGCTTGGGCTTAGCCACCAAGGAAGGATAGATACTTCCTAGTTGGTAAACCACAATGCAAATGACAGTCACTAGATGTTTGTGACTGCAATTGGGATTTCCAGTTGCAAACCACTACACTGAGACCACCACAGACTTCCGGGTGTAGCGCATTACTATGCTTGGAAGCTGGGAGATGAAGCACTGTTGCCTCGATCGTCCCCCTGTCACCAGACCATGTAACTTATGGCCTACTTGTGGGCCAAATCGTTTTTTTTTTTTTAATTCTTTATTTTCCAGCTCAGAGAGTAGTACATAAATCAAATCTCCAATATACATGTTATATCTTAGGAAGACCAAGATTAATAGCGTTAGCGTTACAATATCCATGAGTTACAGGTAGAATAAATTTCACATCTACCTTGGGTTAAAAAGAGAAGAGAAAGCAGCACTCTAGCAAACAAATTCGGCCTATCCATTGCATGCTGCAAAACAAAAAGTCTAAGAGGTCCAGGCTGTTCATGTTTGCGTTCTGCCACCGCTCCTTGTTATATCTACCTTTCCCATATGAACCGGGTCTGCATCCATCAAGGGAGAAAGGTTTCATCCACCTCAGAGATGCAGAAGACCCAAGCCCTCCAGCGGAGCTTGAACTGGAAGTCTTTGCTTGCAGAACGAGCTGGAAGCCTTTCCAAGGAATACTGTTCGTCAAGGATTTTATGCCACATCTCAATATTAGGAGGCTGTGATTGATGCCATAAACGTGTAATCACCTTTTTTGGTTGCCAAGTAGGCGACTGGCTTGAGGAGGAATAGACAAGTGGACCAGTTCTGGGGTCAGCGTTATGTCCATTCCTCCAGTCTTTGAATACACTTCTTCACCTGCCGCTAATAGACGGCCAGGGCTGGGCAAGATCAAAAAACGTATGCGGTTGGATAAAGTGCAACCACAGTTCCTCCAACAGTGTCCATATCTGGTCGGTAAGTATTTAGTAAGTTGGGCAGGGTTATTAAAGTATCTACTTCTGCACTTCTGGACAAATTCACACCAATATCGCGCAGATGAAATCTTAATAGAGGGGTTTATGTATCTCAGCCATATCTCATATGGGACATTAGTAGATAATTCAGAGTGGCCGATTCTGTTTATAATTTTCATGTCCTTTGTTGGTTGGTCATCCCTGGTGGTGTAGAGTACTTTGTTCAAACAACATGAAGTCTTGCTATATTATGACAATTGCAGTGAGTCCCAACCTTCGAACTGCTCCGGAGGTGAAAGAGTTAACAGTCCATGCCAGGCATGGAACTTAGAGCTCGAGCTCAGTTGAAAACTCTGTCTGTTGTTCTTCAAACTCAAACTGTCAGATTCTTTACTCCGCCTCACTGAACAGTTGCTTCGGAGAGTTCTCCTTCTGAGTGGTTCATTTTGTCGGTTAAAGTATAAAGTTTTTCGTTTTTTTAACCAAAATTAAACCGCAACCGGTCGGTTCAAGCTCTATCTGTGGTATTTGTAAGTACTAGATTGGTTTTACATTTACTTTCTGTGTGGAACTTGTAAACGATTTCATTTGTTCGGTTTGAACCGATCAAGTTATTTCTATTACATTACTGTCTTTTAGAAGTGCGGTTCCCGGTTCTTATCGGTTCTAAAAAAAAACTGATTTCATTACGGTTTTTTCCACGACCCGTGACACGGTTGGGAACCGATAAAGGAGTCTTGCTTGGTGGATTGCCATAAACGGGCAAGTTTTTGGTTAGGCTGGCACTATGTCTGAGAAACCCAAAAGAAAACCGGCCCACTGGGTTTCAGCACTGTGTTGTCTGTGGGGAAGCCTTTTCCAAGGCTGACCCCCCACACCACATGTGTTTATTGTCTGGGGTTTGACCACCTCAATTCAGACTGCCAGATTTGTAAGAGTTTCCCTGCAGCTACCCTGGATAAGAGAGTTGGTCAACTCAGGGAACGGGAGGCCAAGAAGTCCGCTGAACCGGATGGCCAGCCCGGTTCAGTTGAAACCGAACCAGAGGGTGTGCCCTCTGACCAGGGCGATACTTCCTTGGGCAAAAGGAGAGCCGACTCTGAGGAGTCGGCTCCAACAAAGAGAACTAGAAAATCAGCTGGTGTGGAGCCAAAACTTCCCTCTCCAACCGCTGAAGAAATAGCTAAAGCAATAAAAATTGTTCAGTCACTCTCCTCGGTTCCGACCGAACCGGCACCATCAGGTAAGCGTTCGGTTTGGTCGGTTCCACCGGTTCAAGAGTATGAGTTAGAGGAATTTTATGAACCAAAGGAGGGGGAAGAGGAGTATGAGGAGAGTGAATGTGGTTTTGAGAGTCTGGATGTGCCCATTGAACGGACATCTCTCCAGACAGACCTTCAGAGTGTCTCCCCTAGGCTTTCTGAGTCCCCTTCTCATTTCATGTTTTATAAAAAAGTGGCTGAAACCCTCCAGCTCCCTATGGAGGAAGCTGTAGATGATCAAGAAGAGCCTGATTTTGTAGAAATGATGTATATCCTAAAGTCTAGGAGACTGTCTATTCCTCTGCATAAATCTTTTTGGAAACAGACAGTAAAGATTTTAAAAGCTCCTCACACCATACCTCCTGTTGATAAAAGAATGGACAAAAGGTATGCATTATCAGGCTCTGATACGGAGTTCCTTACACAACAATGCAGCCATGTTGGGGTGGTGCAGGCTGCAGCCTGTGACAAGGCAAATATTCCCTTAGCCTCTCACCCCCCTGTCAAGGACTCCAGAAAGATAGATGCCATGGCAAAGAAACAGTACATGGCAGCATCCTTAGGACTCAGACAGGCAAATTATATGGGCTTATGTTGCTAGATATCAAAAATCCAGATGGGCTACTGTTTTGGCTCTAGCAAAGCAGGTCCCTGGCCAGCTGGCAAAGGAGCTGGAGCAGGTGGCGGCTGATGGTATTGAGGCATCTAAGGTGCAATTCAATGCTGCAGTGGACTCTAATGATGTATCATCCAGAGTCATGGCTACATCTGTGGCTCTCCGTAGAATGGCTTGGCTTAGATGTACTAGCCTGTCACAGGATACCCAGACTAAGGCCATGGATTTCCCTGTTGTGGGCAACTCTCTGTTTGGGGAGCAAACAGAGAATTACATGAAGAAAATGGATGAATATAGGACCACCTATAGGAGTGCACAGGCCAAGGAAAGGCAAGTCACTCCCCAAAGGCAGCCTCCCAGGGGCAGGGACATGCCTTTTCATAGGCCTCTTTACCAAGCCCAGGCCTCCTCTTCAGCTTATGCACAGAGGGGGTTCTTTAGAGGGAGAGGCAGACAGGGTGCAAGCGGACCTGCTTCCACCCCTCAGCCTAAAGCCCCTGCCAAGCAGGCATCCTGATGGGGTGCCCAGGGCCGATCCTCCACTACCTGTAGGGGGCAAGCTGGCTTACTTTGTCCAGGACTGGGAGTCTCTAACATCAGACAAGTGGGTCCTGGAAGTAGTAAGCCAGGGACTGGTTCTCAGCTTCAAAAAATTTCCAAAGATGAGAACCAGATCCTTTCCACCTGCAACTCCTTCAGAGGCTCTTGCCCTGGAAGCAGAAGTCTCTACCCTCCTGGCTCTCAGAGCTGTGGAAAGGGTTTCACGCCTACACCAAGGCAAAGGATTGTACCCCAGGTACTTGCTTACCCCAAAAAAGACAGGAGAATGGCGGCCCATCCTGGATCTCGGGTATCTAAACAAGCACCTTTTAAAACCAAAATTCAAAATGGTGACTCTGGGAATTATTTTACCCTCTTTAAGGCCAGGGGACTGGCTAGTGTCCCTGGACCTCAAGGATGCCTATTTTCATGTTCTCATCAGATGCTCCCTCGAAAGTACCTCAGATTCGAACTGCCCTCAGGCCATTACCAATTCAGAGCAATGCCCTTGACCTCACATCTGCCCCAAGGGTATTCACAAAATGCCTGGCAGTAGCAGTTGCCCATTTAAGAAGGCAAAAAATTGCCATTTTTCCTTACCTGGACGACTGGCTCATAGTAGGCCAGTCTCCAGACCAAGTCAGGTTACATCTTCAAGTAACTCAGCAACTGCTAACTTCTCTAGGTTTCCTTCTCAGTCTCCCAAAGTCAGTCTTAGAACCTGTCCAGCTTCTCACCTTCATAGGTGAAGAACTAAACACAAAAGAAGCCAGAGCCTTCCTTCCTCTGGAAAGAGCAAGGACCCTGATTTCTCTGGCTTCCTCCTTCACCCTGCAGGTCTCTCGACCAGCAAGGCACTTTCTCCAGCTCCTGGGACACATGGCTGCTTCAACAGCAGTAGTGCAGGGAGCCATATTTCAGATGAGGGACATCCAGTTCCATTTGAGAGCCTTTTGGTCTCAAAGAAGGGACCCTCTAACCAAACTAATTCCAGTGACTCGAACCCTGATCCAGGCCCTTCGGTGGTGGCAGGACCAGGCCTGGTACCCACTCCTTATGTCCTTAGCAGTCCACCTTCCCCTGTGTCTTCCCAGGAATCACAATCTGTTATCCTGTGCTCAGGGGAGAGTTTGGTACCCGAACCTCAAATCTCTCAATCTCAAGGCCTGGCTCTTGAAGAGTTAGAGTTTGCTGACCTACACCTCTCCCAAGGTGTATTGGATATCCTGAAGGCTTCTAGGAAGCCTTCCACCAGGGCTACTTATAATTCCAAATGGAAGAGATTTTCCATATGGTGCTCTGGGAAGCATATTTCCCCAGAATCTGCTGACTTACCCACAGTTCTGGATTATATGGTCCATTTAAATACTTTGGGGCTGAGATCAGCTACCCTAAAAGTGCACCTGGCAGCCGTGTCTGCTTTCTTATCAGCAGGTAAACCCTCTTCTCTTTCAGCTCATCCTGTATTCTCCACGTTTTTTCAAAGGGTTGCTTCACACCAACCCCCCATTCAGGGATCCTGCCCCTGCCTGGGATCTTAATATTTGCATTGCGCAGCTTATGCAACCCCCTTTTGAGCCCTTGTCTTCAGCAGAGCTCAAGTACTTGACTTGGAAAACTGTGTTTTTGGTAGCCACCACTTATGCCAGGTGCATAAGTGAGTTACAAGCATTGTCAGTGGAGCCTGATTTTATCTCCTTTCACAGAGATAAGGTAGTCCTCAGGACTAACAGAAAGTTCTTGCCTAAGGTGGTCTCAGATTTCCACCTTAATCAATCTATGTCTCTCCCTGTGTACTTCACTGACCATTCCTCCTCTGGTGAGAGGAGGTTGCACAGTTTAGATGTCAAAAGATCCCTTAGCTACTACATAGATCGTACCAAGGGTCACAGGTTTGACTCCCTCCAACTGTTCCTCACTTATGGTGAGGTTGGCAAAGGGAAACCTGCCACTAAAAGATCCATTGCCAGGTGGATCGTCTCTTGTATCCAATTCTGCTATGAAAAACTGGGTAAAGTTCCTCCCTCAGGCCTGAGGGCTCACTCTACCAGAGGTACAGCTGCGTCTCTGGCTGCTGCCAGGGACATCCCTATCCTAGAGATATGTCAAGCAGCTACCTGGAAAACAGTTCACACTTTTACCAAGCATTACTCCTGGACATCCAGGCTAGGAGTGATGCTTGATTTAACAACTGTGCTCAGAGCCTATTTCCTAAGTAGGTTCTGTCCCTCGTCCATGGAGGTACTGCTGTGTAGTCTCAATTGTCATAATATAGCAAGACTTCATGTTGTTTGAAGAAAGTATACTCACCTTAGTAATGTTGTTTCTTCTAATGGAGTCTTGCTATATTATGACCTCCGCCTGCCCTCTCAGAACCTTACTTTTGGGGATGTGGGTGGGCAGGTCATGTGTTGGCACCTTTAGATGCCCACCTTGTTTTCACCCCTCCTTTCGGGTGATCTGTGTTATGTTTGTCATTTTGGTCTCCTGACTTGAGTCTTCGTTGTGGCACCAGAAAATGTGTTTATATAATTAGTAGCCAGTTGGCTAGTGTACGTTTACAGCTTCCACACAGAGTCTTGGTGAGTTTTGCTTATAAAGATCTGACAGTTTGAGTTTGAAGAACAACAGATAGAATTTTCAACCGAGCTCGAGCTCTTAAGTTCCATGCCTGGCATGGACTGTTAACTCTTTCACCTCCGGAGCAGTTTGAAGGTTGGGACTCACTGCAATTGTCATAATATAGCAAGACTCCATTAGAAGAAACAACATTACTAAGGTGAGTAATTTTTTCTTTCCCCCGTGTGTGTGTGTGTGTGTAATAAATTGGTCTGTCACCATTCTTAATCCCTCGCGTCCTCATGGGCTTCTTCAAACCACTGACTCCACCTCAGAAAAAGCTGCCAAGTTTGCTAACCATACTAATAACAAACAGCATCAAGTTTACTTACCAAACCAAGAATAAACAAAGTTAAGTTTACTAACCAAATAAAATAAGACTTCTAATAATATCAGTGTTTTCATCTTAACACTTTAAGCAGGTAGCTAGAGACTTGATACCCAGACATTGCTATGCAACAGTCCTTGGTTTCATGAGTAAACCAAAAAGTTGTTTTTTTTTAGTCCGTTTGGAGCGAATCAGACACTGGTCGGGTTAGGGTATATTTGTGTAATTCTAACCCCAGGTGTCCCTCATTTAGTGTTTACACTTAACCATTGCCTTCCTGGGTGAAAATGGTGCCCTGGAGATAGAACATTATGCTGATTAGAGAACTTTAGAATGAAGGTTCAAACTGCATTGTGGTCACACTCCACTCTAAGCTCCAGTGGAAGATTTGTTTCTCCGCCTGAGGAGAGCAGTTGCCCTGAAGTCTGCTGTAGTCTCCAGACAGTTATTTTCATCTACTTTATTATTTTTTTCACCATTTAAACTGTTATCATAGTTTTTCCTTATATTCTGTGTTAGATTTTTGTTTATTATTATTTTTATTTTGAAATTTCTATTTATTCTCCCCTTGCACCAGAGCTCCGCATCATTGGGAGACACACACATGTGGCACCCCACTATGCCACCTACCTGACTTCCGGCAGGCCCCCATGGAGCCCTGGCTAAACTCCCCATGTGGGTATGAGGTAAAGCCCAACACCCCGAGACACTTCACTGTTTTGTTGGACCCCCGGAGGATCAGATAGGCATGAGCCATTAGAGTCTCCACTTCGGCACTCCGTCTTCTCGGTGCTCTGGCACTAATTTTCCCTGTTCTAGGGGAGTGGCATGCTCCCTGACGTCAAGGTGTCACCGCTGACATCCGCCACTCCCCAACTCTCTCTGTGTGTGCTCTGCACTTGCTGTGCCTCTAGCCACTGCCAGAGGTCAGTCAAGCACCAAGCCTGTGCCCCCCTCCCTCCCTCCCGGGAGAGGAGAGGAGAGCTGTCTTCTGGATGCTCAGTCCTTTCCCTCCCCTGCCGACCCCCGACGGCCCGGGCTCGTTCCCGAACCTGGATTGCCGGCTCAGTGCGAGGTGTGGCGTGCAGCGCCTCAACCCTCAGTGCCACTAGGCCAGTTGATTTTTATTTATTTTACAATTTTTTTTACAGGAAAGACACACTGAGCCAAAGCTTGTTTCCAGGTGCATCCTGGGAGAACAGAGAAGTTAAGTGACTTGCCCGTCATCACACAGTATGCATGTCGTGGCTGTGGGAGTCAAACCCAGTTCCCCAGGCTTGCAGCTCGTGCCCATAACCACGACACTATACTGCCTCCGAAAAGACAGGGTTTTCTGTTTATAAATTTACATTTATTTGTGGTTTCTTCCATTCTCAGTCATTTCCCAGGAACTGGAGAAGAGTGCAGCATAGTACAGTTCCTCCTTGAAGGAGTCACACTTCTTTGACTAAAATCACTGTATTTTGCAATTTAAACCACATTTTGTAAGGTCTGACTCAGCGGTCTCACTTTTTACCTCATTTCCCTATTCTGAGGGAATAGTACTGCAAGCTAATATATTTTTGTCTCGATCCTTAAGTAAAAACTGCTCCTTTAGTACAGTATTTTGCCTTTTTTATATTTAAATTTTATTAGAAAATGTTATAATACAGTAAATTGACAGGATAGGGACAGGGGTGCCAAGTTTTGAAAAAAATTGTGGGTGCTCAGAGAATTTATAAAAGGTCGGGGATATAGGAGCTACCTATATCCCAAGAAGCTACAGGATTTTTCATGCTTGGTGGTGCATTTTGGAGGGTATTTTGATACATCTTAGAATGCATATGCACCACCACCACTACTCCACTGTAGAGGATGCCAGGGTGCCCTTGGGGGCTCTTTGAGGCCCGGCAAGGTGCTAAGACCCATAGGAGAGTGTTCTGGAGGGATCTTTGATGCCCCAAGTGATGGCAGCATGCCCCAAATATGGATTTCAGGGTACAGTACCACCACTCCACAAGGTGTAAGAGTGTCCTGGAGGGCTCTTTGATGTACCAAGGTGCCAAGGACCATAGAAGGGTACGCTGGAAGGCTATTTGATGCCCCCAGGGGCTACAAGGATGCTCTGAATAGAAATTTTAGGTTACAGTGCTACCTCCCCCACAGGGTGTAAGTGTGTCCAAGCTTCAAGCTCAGGTGGCTCTGTTGTCTGTTCTTGTCATTCCTTAAAACTTACAGACTGAGTTTCATTAGGTAGCAAGCAACCAAACCCCAGCAAACACTGCCTGCCATCACCTCACACACAAACACAGACAGATTGCCAGTTTTATTTCCTTTTATTTAATATTTAATTATTTTAAGTTTCCTTTAGTTTTTTTTTTTGAGGGGGTGGACACTTCTGACTGGACAGGACAGTCAGAATACACACTGACAAGTTCAGAAGTCAGCTTTTTGCTTTTCCCCAACAGCTCACACACTCACAGACAGATCAAACTAGGAGGACTAAGCTTTTTGGTAGCGCCCTCCCTACACTGTCCTAGACAGTGACCTACTTTGACTGGACTGGAGAAAGACTAACAGGCAGCGTCCTGTGAGTCAGAAAACACACTGCTCTTCCTCTCCCCCACTGCTGAAACACTCACACAGAATGTTATTAATTTCTTAAGATCAAAGAGCTACAGCAAAGAAAAGGCAGGGAACTACAGGCCAGTAAATCTCACGTCAATGGTGGGTAGGATCATGGAGACACTCCTTAAGGAACCAATTGTGGAACACCTGGAATCATGGGAGTGCAAGATATCACATCAGGAAGGTCCTGCCAAACAAATCTAATCGATTTCTTTGACTGGGTAACAAAGGTAGTGGATCAAGGGGGTGTGGTGGGTGTTGCCTACCTAGATTTCTGCAAATTGGACTTCAATACCGTTTCACATAGAAGGCTGGTCAAAAAGCTGAGTAGTCTGGGGTTGTGCCACAAGGTGGTGAACTGGGTTAGTAACTGGCTCAGGGATAGAAGGCAGAAGATAGTAGTAAATGGAACCCAGTCTGAGGAAATGGAGGTGACCAGTGGAGTACCCCAGGGTTCAGTTTTGGGGCCAATCATCTTTGGTGTCTTAATCAGCAACATTGCAGAAGGTCTGGAGGGGAAGGTTTGCCTGTTTGCAGATGACACCAAAATCTGCAACGGGGTTGATACACCAGAGGGAGTGCTGGAGTGGTAAATGAGAAAAGACCTAGAGAAGTTGGAAAGATGACCTGAGGTGTGGCAACCAAAATTCAAGTGCTAAAAAATGTAAGATCATGCATGTGGGGAATGGAAACCCCGGGAGAAAACTACGAGATGGGGAGCTGCTGTTAGTCACCACCAGTACTCTACTACAGAGGATGCAATGGTGCCTTTGAGGGCTCTTTGCTGCTGCCAAGTGCTGCAGTCATGAATTGAGTAGGGATTTTCCAGTTTTTATCCCCTAATCTTAGAGTTTCTATAAGTTTTATTTATTTTTTAGTTTGGTGGACAAGAGGACCTCCCAAGACAGCATGACGCAAACATTTCAAGTTCAGACAGCTACCCTTCCCTCCCCACATGTCCTGCACTTGCTTCTGCCTGCCTCTTCTCACAACAGAGTCAGACCACCAACCAAAAATGTTTATTTGCAAGGAGGATAAGCAGCGACTTACTCAGCCCTCAGGGTCACACAGTATGCAAGCAAGTGGAAGTTGCTGGAATTAAACTTAGGCATGCTCGATGTACCAAGCTCTGTGTCTGTGCAGTGCAACTCTGACCATGTGGTTCCTTAAACCTCACAGAGGTTCTCTAGGCAGCAGAAAATCCCTTCCCTCACACACTGCCTGTCCAAGTCTCTCCAATGCTGCCAAAAGTGCAAATTGATTTTCCTTTTTTTAATACTTCCCTTAATCCTGAGTTTCTTTAGGATTTATTTTAATTTTTTAGATAGAGTGGATAGGAGGAGGACAAGTGGCCACACCAAGACAGCGGGGTATGACCTGTATCAAACACTTCAAGTCCAGGCAACAGCCCTTCCCGTCCTTCCACAGCCCACACTGCTCTGTCAGATTCTGAATACACTGGTTGTTACCTGCTACCACCCTTTGCTGTCAATGGAACCCCCCTTAACAGCAAATTATAGATTTTGAAGTCAGTTCCACACTGTTTATTACTACCCCCAAACACATATGTTTGTTTTTTTTGTAGGCTAGCTCCCCCCTACCCCCCCACAAATCAACAGTTGTTTTCTTTTATTTGCTTTTTGGAACATATTAACAATAGCTTCCTCATACTTTAATTTTGCGCTCCTGGCCCAGTAACCCCCACACACACACACACACACTACAAAATACCTGTAAGCTTGCTTAGCAGTGTTCCAATATATTTGTTGTCACTGGTATTTTTGGAACTTCGATACCGGTAACAGGCTGTCAGGCTAACAGCAAATATATTAACTTGTCAGCTCCACACTGCTTGTTTTCTAGTTATGTGGCCTTCCAGTCACCAAAATTGTTTCTTTCTTCTAGCAGCAAGTTTGGTTTTCTGTAGCCCCTGTGCCCATTCATCACCAAAGTCATATCCCACAAATCAGCAAAAGCCCTGGGCATTTTGTAGTTACAGCAGCCTGCTGCTTTTATAAGTTTGGCCTTCCTGACCCAGTTAACCAGCTCTGGTCACCCCCCCCAAACAAAAGCTATAGAATACTGCACATCAAAATGTGGCACAAATGGGCAAATGGCAGTGGAAAATCTCATCATATCACAAAATAAAAGAATATTGTTTAAATGTGTGTACTACTACTAATGTTTATGTTCACAAAGTTTTTTTTTTGTGTATTGAGCAACACATATTTTACATTCACTGTTTGGATTTCTGCTGTAAAATTTTAGCTTAAAATGCTGGACAGTACACACTTAAATCTCAATATGGAATTTACAGAGAGCTTTCCTGAGGAAATGAGGAATCATTCCTCGCAGTGTGGTACAGTTGAGACTCGGTATGCCCACCAACCCCTCACAAAATTACTCCCCAAGTCCCCACCATATCTGGACCAACCAGAAGCATAAAAAAATACTGATACAAAAAAATGCCGATGCAGTTGGTATCTGAGTCCACTCTGTCTCCGAGTCTCCGTCCGCTATTTTAGAATTCCATGCTCAGGAAGAACCAACTGACGCACAATAACGGACAGGTTGAGTCCGACTGTCCGAGTGCACTGATTGACTGCAACACGAACGCCAGCAAGAAGGCTCTGCAAGCCAAGGAGCCAGCTGCTTCAGTAAGGTGAGTTAGCCAGTCTGCTGGGTGGGGCCAGCATGCAAGAGGAGGAGACAAAGCAAGAAAGAGCCTATGAGTACAGCTTTTCACAATCAGGGTCAGCCCACTGGGTGGGGCTAGTGGCGAGAGGTGGAAACAGAGCGAGGTGCCCTTTTTAAAGTGGCTATATGAAGGTTTTTTTTGTGGGTGCCCAAAATGACTTTGTGGGTGCGGGGGCACCTAAGCACCCACGCAGATGGCGCCCCTGCCTATCGGAGTATAGGTACAAAAAGGACAGGTGGAAGGTAAAGGGTAGGCCACAGTAGGGAATAGGAGCAACACTCTGGGGTAGGTGTATAAGGGGCATAACAAACATCAAAAAGGGAAAAACTAAAAACATCCCATCTGTGGCAAAGGTACGTGAGGGATGGGTGGAAAGTTCAGGAAGGGCTCGAATTTAACAGTATTGTGGCACATTTGGAGAATACCATTTTCTGCGCTGGAAAACCAAAATTCAGTCCTTGGTGTTCTACCTGTATTTACCATGTGCCTTCACTTACTAATGATGCAGTTACAGGTCCCAGCCACAAGGTAGTGCCGCACCAGAGTTCTGCATGGAGCTTCACATTTTTTTTCTAGCTGCACGGCCTAAGCATGAAGGGAGATAAGACATGCCACATGACCCTTAACCAGCAAGTTAGTAAATCACATGCTGGGATGAAGGCCTGCTTAGGATTTGTTTTTTCGATGCACAGCCTAAGGGGGGGGGATGGGAGCGATAAGCCACATGACCAGCAAGGTAGTAAATTGCTCAGTGTGGCAGGGTGCAGGGCGCAAATGAAAATACTGCTGACCTTAATTTGAGAAGATTAAACAAGTGCATTTTGCAGTTGGTCAAATGAATGTTTTTACAGGGGTAAATTCATGTGTATTGGTTGGGGGGGGATGGGTTAGTTGACTGCTTCTACAAAAGAAGCCGTCTGGGATTCATTATGTCTGAGTTTCAGCGGGAATTATTTTGGTGCTGTGCAGAGTACATTTGTGTGTGTGTGAGGAGTCTTTTATTATACAGAGCACGTTTGTGTTCTTTGGGAGATGGGGGCAATTTACAGATAAGAATGGAGTGGCATTGTATCTGGAGGGCCAGTAATGAGAAGAGCTGAATTGGAAATGAGCCTAACTGCGCTGGTTGGATATGATTTTCCATTCACAATTAACACTAGAGGCACAATCATACCTCTGAACCGTTTGTCAATGAAATGTGGCTGGGACACATCACCTAACATGGAGATACAAGGTCAGGTCACAGTGAAACCAGTGCTTTTTATTTGTGCAAACTATCATTTAGATTTAGCATCATTGTCTAGTATGGATTTCTGCTTTAAAATGTGCATTTATAGTACCATCTGTGGGGGAAAGACCCTTTCTAGGTGGGGCTGAACAAAAATAGGTGCAAAATGAGGGATTACTCTCCTGTAGGATGGCTGAGAGGTGTTGGCCTGATTCTCAGTTGAATGAAAAGTGACTTAAGTGACAATGCCTATGCCACGAACTTCTGAGCGTGGCACAGCGCCATGTAACTGGTGCTGCTCCATGGTGCGTAGAAGGTGTTGCACTCACTATCACAGGGAGAATTCCTCCTCCTGGCAGCTAAGCCCTTTGTGTATTGTAAATGCTAAGCATGCAGTCACAGCACAGAGATGTCTGTTTCCCTTCAATTTGCAGCTCCACACTTGGTGACCAAGGATCAACATCCAGGTTTTCGGTGCCCTGAGACTGAGACATCTGAGTGTATGATACACAACAGGTCCTGATCTGGAAGCACAATATTCCAGCTCAGATTATCTTGCCTGGCCAAGTAAAGTAAAAGGCAAACTGCTTATGTCAGAATTGAACTAATAAAATGAATACACCAGCAATTCCTTGTCAAATCTATTTATTTGTATGGATAGCATGAAAAATATTGTATTTACCACTTGCAACTTAAAAATACATGCAAATAAAATTTTTGTGGAATACCAGATGTCTTGGCAGAATACCAAAATCAGGATTGTTGTAATCTACTGAGACTACCACGTTTCCCCCTTAAATTCTACCCTTGTAAGGGTAGACCAAATCTGGAAAATAGTGCAGCTCTACCTAGGGTAGGTGTACAAGGGACACAACAAACAACAACGGGAAAAACAAGCAACACCCTATCGGGGGGTAAGGGTCCGTAGGAGTTTCCAAACATCACAAGGAATTGTAGGAATTCAGAATGCTAGGAGTGGTGCAATGCAGTGGCTGTGGGGCAGCAGCTTTCAGAGAGGCCTTCTCGACACTGCGGTGCTGCCTCATCTGCATGCACCTTTCTGGGTTGAGGGAGGAGGTTGCTAGACTCCAGGTTGAGCTGGCTAGGATGCAGGCAACCTCTTCCACCAGCCAGGAGCTACCAAGTCTGACACCACTATCTCAGAGAGTGCCTTGTAGCTGGAGAAGCAGCTGGGCTATGGTGGGCTTTGGAAGGGTGGGGGTGGTGGGTCAGAGGCACATTCCTCAGTCGATACTGCTACAGAATTCCTACACCATTCTGGTTGGGTGGGACTGCCTGGAGGAGGCATTCATGTTAGGGACTGGGGAGGATGTGGGGAGAACCCAAAAGGGTGGTACAAGACCCTGGAGGAGGAGGAAGCGACTTCTTGGGGCTCAACTGTGAGGGATAGATCTGGGAACAGGAAGTGGGCAGAGGAGGTATGTGCCCACGCGTCACCATGGCCAGGAGAGATGGGAAGCAGATCATGAGGATCACTAGGACAACGGGAAGGGAAGTGGAGCTGGAAGTCATTGTCCTCCTGGGGACTAATGACTTGGCTAGGGACAGGGCTGGGATAGTGCTGGGGGAGTTCAGGGAGCTGGGGAGTGCTCTTAGGCAGGTAGCATGTTCAGTGACCTTTGCAGAGGGGCTGCCTGTCTGTGGCAGAGTGGTGGGAGGATCTCTGCTCCAGGAACTTCAACTCATAGTTAAAGGAATGGTGCAGAGAAGATGGGTTCGGCTACATCTGGGACTGGAGTTCAACCTGGAGGGATAGGTGCCTTTACAGGGGTGATGGGCTGCACCCATCTGAGAGGGGAACCACAGTCCTCAGTGGAAGGTTTAAATGCTACATTGATGAACATTTAAACTAGCTAAGGGGGTTGCAGAAGAAATCGGAGAGGCAATAACTGCCCCCTTCCTGTCTACAGTAGGAAGTATGAAGAACCTGAGGGGAGAGACGTACCTCAGGGTGCAGATTATTAAAGGAAGCCGTGTGGTAGAAATAAAGGAGAATGTAAATGGGAGTGTTAATGACACGAAGGTATGCAGTAGGGTGGACACACCAGGGGGGGTTGAAAGGATGAGGGAGGACCTTCAAAAACTGGTGGAATGGTCGGAAGTATGACAACTGGGATTCACTGCAAAAATGTACAAGATAATGCACATAGGGCAGAAGAATCCAGGGGCGACATATGAGCTAGGAGGGCAGGAACCAACAGTCACAAAGCAGGAAAGAGACGTGTGAGTTATCATCTCAGATGACCTAAAGGAAGCTAGACAGTGTGAAAAGGTGGTGGGGAAGGCTAGCTGAATGCTTGGACACATAGGGAGGGGTATCACCTATAAAAGAAGGAAGGTCATTTTGCCCCTGTATGGGACACAGATGAGACCTCACTTCGAGTACTGCATCTAGTTCTGGAGGTTCCACCTGAGAAAGGACATAGACAGGGTGGAGGCGGTGCAGAGGAAGGCTACTAAAGTGGTGCAGGGACTGCATGGGAAACCTATGAAGAAAGACTAAAGGAGTTAAATGTGTATATCTTAGAGGTAAGGAGGGAGAAGGGGGCATGTTAGAGACATATAAATACCTCAGTCGTATAAACAGAGTAGAGGAGGGGAGCATCTTCCAGAGTAAGAGATGCTCCAAGGCAAGAGGGTGCACAGTGCGAAGTTGGAGGGGGAGGCTCAGGGGTTGTGTGAGAAAGTACTTTTTCATGGAGAGGGTGTTGGGTACGTGGAATAGCCTCCCAGAGGAGGTGGTTGGAGCTGAGACAGTCACAGGTTTTAAGAATGAGTGGGACAGAAGCAGGAGTATCCCAGAGGCAAGAGGGGATGCTCCACAGTTCAGTTTGGGCGTCGAGCCTCACAATAGGAATGGGTGGATAGGGTAGACTGGGTGGGCCAGAGGGTCCTTATCTGCTGACAAATTCTATCTGTCTATGTATGTATCTATGTTAAAAACAGGTGGGAAGGATGGATGGCCAAAAGGAGAAAAGAGGAGTGATAATCAGAGTGGTAACAAAATCTGGAAGGCCAAGAGTGCGAATACTAGAAGTCTAGGAAATAAGATTCTGGACCTAGAGGCCATCATGGCAAAGGCTGACCTGGATATTGTGGTTCAGGTAACATGGCTTTTGTTAGTTGAACCCTGGCCTCGATTTGTGCAAAAATCCAATTTAAAATCGGGAAATGAACTTGTAAAAATACTCTATTCATCTGAATTGAGCGTACCCCCACTGTCTCCCTATACCAACAGCACAAAACGTCAAGAGTGCAGGGACGTAGCTGACAGGACGTGGAAAGGGATCATGCTGCGAGCCCCTCAAGGGCAAATTTCTATGCCTTCCCTTCCTTTAGGGGGTGAATAGAGAAATTATTTAACTGCCTGTACAAGCTCCCTACTTAACTGTCTCAGCCTCTCAAACTATTACGATCGGTTCTCTTTAAAGCAGCATGTGTTCACTTCTTTAAATTGGCAACTATTTCATTTATTGTGTTTTGATGTATTTGTAATTATTTTCAACTTGTATATTAAAATATTTGGGCAGTGAAACAATTGGGGTTGTATTGATAATAAAATAAACTAAATGAAAGAATTCTGGTACAGTATTGTGATGTCAGAAACTGCCCACTTCTTTGGAG
This sequence comes from Neoceratodus forsteri, assembly GCA_016271365.2. Classification (NCBI taxonomy): domain Eukaryota; kingdom Metazoa; phylum Chordata; order Ceratodontiformes; family Ceratodontidae; genus Neoceratodus; species Neoceratodus forsteri. Next base: position 2,975,578 of record JADMNL010000027.1, read on the forward strand.
CACAGTGCATTTCATTAAGAAACTATAGCTATTTTCCTGTGTTTTTCGAAAAAGATCGATACGTCAAAAATATTGCCATTTATATGTTTGTACTATTCTGATTCATCTATATGATTTTACTGGTTAATAACTGGTTTCTGGTTTCTTATTCCCAAGTAAATGGTTAGGAAGAAAACGTCACCTGCTAAATAATAAAAATCACAGGTTATGAAAAATCACATATCTCTATTAAATCTGTAGTATTTTGATGGTAGAAAGCTTTATTCTGCTATAAAAATTTGAAACCAGATTTACAGTTTCCCAGTGAAATATACTGCCCACCTTGGCCAGCCCGTTGGCGCTGAGCCGCTGGATGCCGTACCTCATGCGGTGCCGGCGACCCATGTTCGGGAACGAGCATGGGTCGCCGGGGGTTGGCAGGAATGGGGAAGGACTGAGCATCCGAGGGACTGCTCTCCTTCTCTGGGGAAGAGGGACAACAGTTTTTGGCACTTGAATGGCCCCCGATGGAGACCGGGGGGCAGTGCATCGACACTGCAGAAGAGGGGCGGAGTTGGGGCAGATGCCTGGAGGAGCTTATGCGGATGCGTGCACGCTCCCTCTGCTGGTGTCAATGCACGCCCCTCCCTGCAGGGCAGAAAATAGAAACATCCCTCGGCAGCACGAAGGCTGCCCCGATGGCACCACCACGATCACACCCAAGTTAGCTCCCTTCTGGGCCTGCCCTCCAGGTCTCCACAGTGGTGGGGTAAGTACCCTCTGTGATGTGACCTGGGGGGGGGGGGCTGTGGCAGGGAGGTGTGAGCTCTAGCTGCGATTGGGGTAGTAGCCATGAAGGCTGGCTGGAAAAAGAGTTGGGGAACCAAAGGCACCCCCCCCCCAGCCGAAAGACATAAAAATAAATAAAGTAAAAAAATATATATATACTGCCCACCTTGCTAGTAAAGATTTTCTGATTTCATAAGTGGAGGATTCTGTTGGATTCTTTTTCACTAGTAGTTGGCAAAACAAAGTAAAATGATGGAAATGTATGTAAAGAAACAAATAAAAGCCAACAAAATGATTACTGAGGCATCTAAAGGCCACAAACCTTCGTTCTTTAAGATACGCATCCTTCACTGAGTACTTGCTCTTTAAGTGACATAGTAACATAGTAATGTAAGATCAGAAATGCCTCTAGGCATATCAGGTCTGGTTAGGATATGCAATAACAGTGGGAATCTGTGTCAAATAGAAAATACAAAAAAGGGTGCACACACTGTCATAGATGGCCACTATTCATTGGCACAAATTACACAGGATGTCAAAGCACACCTACGTCTCCTAAGATAGTCTTCATCAGGGATGGTGCTTGAATGCAAACTGCTGCTTTTTAAATGCAAAATCAGTGTTTACAGGGATACTTTACACAGTTACACGCAGTTTGCACAAAGAGAAAAATACAACATTCAGTACTTGCATAAATGCATATGTTCCCATTAATACATATTAATTCATTCTAAAAAAGAGAATAAACTTGCGTATTATGCATACTAACACTGTGAAACATCTGAATATTTCGAATTTATGTAAATAAATACACATAAAAATTGGCCAAAAAGTGTATGAGTGTAATGTGTGCTGATATTCTTCCTCCTTTATTTGGACAAGTCCTTTGTCAGCTCATTAAGTTCAGAATAAGTGGGCAGAACGGTGCTCCAGAGATCCGACCTGTTGGCGCAGCAATAGCACTACTCCTCATGACGGTGGTGACCCAGAGTCAGGAACAAGCCCGAATCATCAGTGGCTGGCCATGGGAGAATGATTGAGCATCCCAGAGGATGCTTTTTTCCCCCCGGTGAGGGAGGGTGCCATCTGCCACTACCACATGGAAGCAGGGGACAGTAGTTAGCGGCTAGACTAGAGGTGGATGGAGCTACACTGACTGCGGATGATGCTGCGCCCTGTGTGCATACGTCCTTGCAGCACTTGCATGCGTGGCTCCTGAGGACGAGGGATGAAACTGGGGAAGAAACATCAGAGCCTGACAACAAAGGACCCCTGGCACTGCTGAGTCACCCTGCCTTACCGTAGATGCCTCCTGTCGAAACTTGAAGTTGGGGGGTATATCCTCTCCATTCATCCCTGCCCAGGGAGCAAGCCATGGCTCTGTGGAGGGCACCTCAAATCAAGATAGGAACAGGACCAGCAGTAAGCCTTCAGTGGGGGGAAGGGGTGTCTGGCGAGAGCTTGGGAGTAATGAGTACGGTGGATGAAAGAAACGGCAAAAAAAGAAGAGAGCAGGGCTCCAGGAGCAGAAACAGAGTGCCATCAGAACCAGGAGTCTGTGAAAAACGAACAAACCTGCTGCTTCATCACGGTCCTGAAGTCAGGCAGTCCACGGAATAACGCGTTGAAATGTGGTGTTTGGCGTGAATGGATCACACGGGCTTCAACGTGAAGTTTTGAAAATTTTATTCTGATGTTTATGTTCATTAGTTTGGTCACAGCTTTAAAAATAAATTATGGTAGCACTGCAAAATCTGATTCAGTGCATTGCTTGGTAGGAGGTGCTGCTACAGATGTTCCGTCTTCATGACCCTGAGGGAGTGGTCGGTCAGTTTATCTTCAATATGTAAAAAGTGTGTCATGATATGGAGTAATGCACCACTGTTTCAGTGAATTCAGAAAAAAACCTACCCACATGTCAAACAACTTGATACCTCTCGGGACTTCACCCTAGTGGCACCTTACATGCGTCATTTTGTAGTTGAGGAAGTGCTAAACATTTGTTGCACTCTACATTTTACTGTGTTCTGCTTGGTTGCTGAGGATTTTAACATTTTATAATGATTTTCATTTTTACACAAAAATCAAAACAAGCAGTTTATCTTTTTTGTTTCTGAAATATTGTTGAGCATGAATAATCTGAAACACACAAAATTCCACAAAAACAAAAGAAAAATCTGCTGTGAAAAACAACCAGCACTCTGCAGTAAGTGTTAAAGTGGTGGCCTGCATCTCGCCATTAGTTGACACTTGTTTATTTAAAGAACAACTTTCTCAGGCTTTTTGACAATCCTCCCAAGAAGCATAACTAAAGCTTACCTGGGCAGAAGCCCTAGGATGCCCATATTTTATTTTTTAATAGCTCCTATTTTAGAAGAGGAGGGATTGTATTTTGGCTCCGTGGAGCCAAACCACGATGATCCCTTCCACTTCCTGATAGCACTTAAGTCCAGCGATCCGCCCCATTCCACCCCAACTCTCACACGTTTTGCTTGATGTCCTGATTTATGTAGAAGCATGGCGTAACTTCATAAAATGAATAGGGTCTGTTTTAAAGTTAAATTTATGTAGTTTTAGATGGCCGTTTGGAACAAATCCTTGCACAACTTATACTAACAGGGACCTTGTTAGTATGGCGGTAGCCATAAATTTATTCTAAGCGACCATCTAACTATTTATAAATTAACACAAAAGACAGATAATCTGTAAAATCATCATGCTCTACAAACTCAGTATCACAAAATATAACTGAGAGTGGATCACGAGACAGAAGTGCTATCAGAAAGTGGAAAAGGATCAACCTTCAGCTTTACAGAACCAAAATATGATTCGTTCCTTCTAAAATAGGGAGCTATTAAAAAATAAAATATAAACATCCTGAACTTCTGCCAAAGTGCTTTTAATTAACTTCAAAGAGACCTAGATGAAGTTGCTCTGTAAAGCCTCTTACTTTCTTACTGCTGGACTCTTTACTGCTTAAACACATTACAGAAAAACTATAACTACAGCACTCAACTATTTGTTTCATAGCAGTGTCACTTGCACCCTAGCCCAATCGCATGCCTTCTTCAGCACTTACTCTGCCTTTGTCATGGCCCCCCCCCAATGGCAGGGGTATTTTTTTCCATACCTTTCTGGGTCTGTATCATAGGCAGGGACGGGGACAACTGGTCAGTGGGCTGAGGGATGTCAGGACTTCATCCTGCTTTGCTCCTACATTTTGTCTTTCCTCCCAAGCCCCCCAGCAGCATGTATGGAAGCCCTAGACCAAAAAGTAAGTGGGACTTACTCAGGAACAGTCAGCACTAAGAACCCCACCCCAAGTGTGGAACTGGTCCCAGTTTGTACTTTTTGTGCAGACTTTTTTTTTTTTTTTTTTAACTATTTACTGCATTGTAGTTGCTGACTTGAAAGCTGACATTTTCTGGAACTATAAATTCCAGAATCCCCTGCAGCTGACATCAGAGGAGAGCTGCAACAGTAAGAGATTCAGTACCCTGCAGTGCATGTTAGAGCTTTTATAATCCCTGATCAGATGTTTGCTGTTCCCATTGTTCTCCCAGGACTAAGTATGGCGGCGCTTAGCCTGGGGAAGGAAGCATGGCCAGCAAACATAAGATCAGAGCTTACAAAAACTCTAACATGCACTGCAGGGTATTGAATTTCCCACTGCTTCAGCTCTCCTTTGATGTCAGCTGCAGGGGATTCTGGAATTAAAATTTAGGTTACAAAAAATGTCAGCTTGCACGTCAGCAGAATCAGTCTGATACATTCTACTACACTGCAGTAAATAGTAAACGAAAAAATGTGCATTCGAAGTGCTGACTTTTCCCCTTTAAAGGGAACAGGAACTTATTTCTGACACTTTTTGGGGTCTGTTTTTGTACTGATTAACAGTAAAACGCCATTTTCCGTGTAATGTGTTACATATATATTCAAGATATTAAAGTTATATTAATTCCATGCGACTGCTAGTGCAGTTACAGTATCTAACATTCCATGCGAGCTCGAGAAGGTGTGAATGGATATGAAGACAAAGCATTATGTCCTCATTCATGCATTCCGACCATCTGCACGCTAATCTTGAATCGAAGGAAAAAAACTCTGCTTCTTGTACACAGCCTTGCTGTGTACCTGTGATGGTGTTACAGTGTCACTGAAAAATTACTGACATAGTCGCTTTTGCTGTTCTATAGGCACGCTTTGTAGCTATGTCATACTTTTTACATTTTCATTCAGTGGTACGTGGAATTTGACAAGATAGTTTTTTTTTTGTGTGAGTGTACTGATCTTTTAAAAAATTAAAATAATAATAAATAATGGAATCAGATTAGTTTGCCTCAGTGGTTTTCCGGTTACTTCATTATGTGCTGTCTAAAAAAAAAATTAAATAAAATAGTTCGGCTAGATTGTGTGGCTCAAAGCTATCTGCCAACTTCCTGGTACGCCGGCACATACTTTTATTTATTTATTTGAATTAGGATTACAAGTACCTTTAAGCCAGGGCTCTTTTACAAAGGTTCAACGTCAGTTGCAGTACAATAACAAATAAAAAAAACAAGACAATTAAGTAACAAAGGGAGGATAACAGGTTAACAATCAGTTACATGAGTATGAATGCATACATTTGGGTTAAACTAAAGCCAGAGGCATTGACGGGGTAAACAGTGTTACAAGACATGGCAAGGACACAAAAAGGTAAGAGCAGCCAGAGGCATTGTCACATCACAGAAAAAACAACAGGCGGTGGAGGGGGTGCAGGGGGAAGGCGGAGAGAGGATGGGGAAGGGGTTGTAGGAGATTGGGGTAGATAATAGAAGTGCTATGTAGAAAGAGCTGAGACAAGAACTGGGTAATGGTAAGGAGGGCTGATTAAAGGAGACAGTCGCAGGTGCTAGTGGCAGGGAGGAATGGGTGGAGCCTGGATTTGAACGGGCCAAGCTTAAGTACGGAGGAGATGTCACTGCTGAGACCATTCAACCAGGTAGGGGCCCTATGAGCAAAGGGTGTTTGTCCCTGGGTGGTATGGCAGCAAGGAACCTGCAGGAGTTGAGATTCGGATCCCCTAGTGTGGCGAGGGTTACTGCTGGGGCAAAGGAGAGCTTGGACTCCGGGGGGTACTTGACCCTTGGTTATTTTCTTTGACATAATGCAGGTTTGATACTTTATGCAGTTTGAAAGTTGTAATCGGCCAGTTTGTGCATAGAGGTCACACATATGGGTGAGACGGTGAGCTCCAGTGATGAACCGACAAGCTTTGTTGAGAGATGTGGATGTGCGTCTGAGGGCAGTTACACTAGCAGAGCCACATATGATCACGCCATAGTCAGTTATGGAGACAACAGAGCTCTGGACAGTGACACTTAAGGCTTCCAGAGTAAGGTGTTGCCTGTGCCTGTAGAGTAGTCCAATGCGAGTATTTGCAGCTTAGACGACGCTGTTGATGTGGGTACTGTAGGATGGGTTACAGTCAAGAGAGATCCCAAGATATTTAAAAGATTGCACCTGTTTGAGGACAGCTCCAAGGCAGTTTGTGATGGTCAGGGGGTGCAGCCTGTACTTGTTGTGGGAGCTGCTGAAAAGCATTGACTTGATTTTCTTATAATTTAGGACCAATTTGTGCTTACTAAGCCTGCTCTCAACTGAGGCGAAGCCTAGCTGTAGATTATTTTGTAGGGGTTGGGGATCCTTATGGGTGGTGTGCATTACGGCATCATCAGCATAGAGGAGAATTTGTTCTGGGCAAGATCGTGGAAGGCTGTTCAGGAAGAGACTGAATAGAAGGGGACCCAGTATGGATCCCTGGGGGACTCCTGAGCGGACAGGTCTAGCGTCAGAGAGGACATCTGCAATTTTAACTCTTTGGAATCAGTTTTCCAGAGAGCTTTTAAACCAGGTCGTGGAGTCGTGAGAGAGCCCGGCATTCAGAAGCTGCTCAAGTAATAGACGATGGTGGACGGTGTCGAAAGCCTTAGTTAAATTGATAAAGACTGACCTGGTTAGGTGACTATTATCCAGAGAACTGTGGATGGCTCTGGTGAATTCCAGAAGGGCAGAAGTGGTGCTGCGCCCTTGTCTGAACCCATGTTGTTGAGAGCACAAGATATTGTGTTTGTCCAGGTAATCAGTGAGTTGGTCTGCTATTATGCATTCAGTGGCCTTGGAGAGAGTAGGTAATATGAAGATCAGTCGATAGTTCCCATGGAGGGTCCTGTCTCCACTTTTGTGGACTGCAGTAACAGTAGCTGATTTCCATCTGTCAGGGAACTGGCCGAGGCTGAGGGAGAGGTTGAAGATTTTTGTTAATGGTTCTAGTACTTCATCGAGGGTGAGAGACAGCAGTTTGAGGTCAAGTGTGTCCCCACTATTTCTAGACTTGGTAATTGCTTTACTAATGTATTTGTGGGCTTTGTGCGTTTTGACTGTTTTAAAGTAGAACAGCGGGTATTTGGAAGGGAGTGAAGCTGGAAGGGTGAGTTAGAGAGTCATCTACGTTGAACAAGTCGGGGGAGGACACTACTGAGGTCTGTGAAAACAGTATTGAATGTATTAGCAATAGTCATAGGGTCCAGTGTTTTAGTCCCATCAGTGTCCAGCATAGTAGGGAAGTTTTAGGCTGCTTCCCAGTAACTTCCTTGATATTGTTCCAGAGGGCTCTCCCATTTCCCCAGGTATTAGTGAGAGCTTCCCTATAGTAGATACTTTTCTTTAGGTGGACTGATTTTGTGCAATCATTTCAAGGACATTTATGGTTCTGTATGTCAGTTTGCGTACTGGTGGCCTGTGCCCGCAGCCAGAGGTGGTCCCTTGCTTTTAACTGTGCTATAAGCTCCGAAGAGAGCCATGGGTTGCAAAGGCCTTTGACTGCGCTTTTTGAAGGGGGCATGGGAGTCACAAGCCACATTAGAGGTGTAGATGAAATAGTCCAGGACCAAGTTGACATCCAGCGCTTTGTGAATTGGAGTCCAATCATGCTGACTGAGGCAGGATTTGAGGTGATTCAACTGCCCACGGGGAAGGACTCTGCTAGAGATGACTATTGGAGGGGGCCTGCAGAATTTGTTTGACCATTCGCAAATGACAGGGGAATGGTCACTGAGTGAATCCGGGAGGACGGAGATGTTAGAGATACGTGTTGGATGGCTAGCCAGAACCCAATCCAGGAGGGTGCTGTAGCCTGTTTTGTAGTTGTGCCTGGTCAGGGAGTTGACCAGCTGGGCAAGGTTTGCAGACGAGATGGCGTCCTTGAGACCCCCTGGTTCAGGTGCAAGCCAATTAATGTTAAAGTTACCTAGCAGGATTGACTCGGAGCCTGGAGGTTGGGTTCAGATGAAGTCCAGGACAGCATTGAGACCTTTCCCTTGCTCTTTTGGAGGGATGTACACTGCAGCAACTGTGAGGGCTTTGTTGTCGGCACCTAGTAGGATTCTGATAGGAAGAATCTGTGGAGATGATTCTGAGAGGGGGTTAGCTTTGGGGTGGGTGACCCAAGAGAGACTCTTTGAGGTATATTGCACAGCCCCCTCCTCTTTCAGTCTTCTGATCCAGCCTGAAAACGTTGTAGCCTGGCAGGGTAATTGCCGTGTCAGGGACTTTAGGTGTTAGCCAGGTTTCGACAACCGTGAGGATATATAGATTGTATTGGTTTGCAAAAATTTGCAGGACATCTAGCTTTGGGAGTAGGCTGCAGATGTTAAGAGTCACGAGAGAGTCCCCCGAGTGATTGACTTGGTTGGTTGAGCTAGAGGTTTTCAGGCCGGGATTAGGGTGAATACTGACAGACAGGAGGAGCAGGAGCTTCAGAGTGCACAAACGTAGCTCCCTGAGGGTGAGTTTATGTGTCCTCTTCTTGCAGGAACTTATGCAGAGTTGCTGGCGCTGGTCTCAAGCGATATCATGTGCGCCAAAGGTGGGAGAGGAGATGAGTGGGCCCGTGATCCCCTCTCATGAATTTATACAAAGAAGTGCAAGGTAATGCACATGGGGAACAAAAACCCAGGGGAAGCGTACACAATGGGCGTGAGATACTGACAACAGTAAAAATAGAAAGGGACCTGGGAGTAATTATATCAGATGACCTAAAGGTGGGCAAGCAATGTGAGAAGGCAGTAAGGAAGGCTGGGGGGATACTGGAATGCATAGGAAGAGGCATCGATAGTAGAAAACAGGAAGTTGTTATCCCTTTGTACAGACAGTTGGTGAGACCCCATCTGGAGTACTGTGTGCAGTTCTGGAGACCCCATCTCTGCAAAGACATAGAGTGGAAGCTGTCCAGAGGAGGGCAACCAAAATGGTGCAGGGTCTGCACCAGAAGACAGACGAAGAAAGACTAAAGGAGCTTAATATGTATACCCTTGAGGAAAGAACAGAGAGCCGGGACATGATAGAAACTTTCAAGTACCTCAAGGGTATCAACAAAGTCCAAGAGGGTAGCATCTTCCAGAAAAAGAGATTGCAAGAACAAGGGGGCACAATTTGAAGATAGAGGGGGGACGGCTCAGAGGTATTGTGAGGAAGTATTTTTTCACAGAGAGGGTTGTGGATGATGGAACAGCCTCCCTGAGGAGGTCGTGGAGTCAAGAACAGTGGGGGAATTCAAGAATGCATGGGACAGGCATAAGGCAATCCTAGTGGGGGGTAGGAGGAAGTAAACTGTTGGTTAACTAAGATCTGCAGCTTATCCGTTAGGTAGGAAAATGGGCAGACTAGGTGGGCCAAGCGGTCCTTATCTGCCGTCAAATTCTATGTTTCTATGAATACACAGGTGCGGCCATCCATTTTCAGTGGAAGGTGTATGAGGTGAGTGAGTTTCAGAATGTAAGGTGCCTGAGTAGTAGTAGATACAGTCAGTCTGGTAGCTAGGGGGAGGAGAGGGGTAACAGGCTTTAGGGAGGTAGAAGAGGGGTAGCAGGGATGAACGGATAAAAAGTTGAGAAAGCATAAAGGACAGAATCATTATGTTCAGGCAGTAGAGGTCGTGTAAGGCGTGCCAAGAACATACACACACACACAGAATAAACTGTTCTATTGTTTTTTTTGTTTTGTTTTTTATTTCTTTTTTATTGATAGTATTTTTACACTCGAGACAGTGGTTTCCATGTTATTTCCATTACAAAGAAGGATTAGTATTTCTGAAACAGATTATTGCTCACAAAAGGATTAGTAAACCTTGTAAGTAGTTTAGAGGTGAACCATCATTATCCCTATAATAAAGGATCTTACTTTGAGAGGACTCTTGCTATAGGTATTTACATATAGGACTAAGTCGTCAGGCATCAGGACCCCACGGAAAAATCTCTAGCTAGCAGTCTCTGGCGGGGGACTGCCCCCGTGTCAACCTACGTCACTATAAAGGGGCAGTCCCCCATGCCTGCCTTCCAGTTCTTTCCTGCCATCGGCTTGCGAAAGTGCCTTACGGAAGAACAGAAGAACAGCGCTACTTTGACCGCCATTTTCGGATGAGTATTTGCTCTTTTTTGCCAAAACTTGTCAGTTTTCTTTCCTTCAAATTGTTCCTAACTCCAGCTGTGTATGTCATCCCTGATGCCCTCTGAATCGCATAAAAACAAGTGCAAGTCGTGCGGATCTCAACTCCCTCATAAGGACGGCCGCTCTTTGTGTCTATGATGCCTAGGCCTGGACCACCACATGGAGGAGTGTGAACACTGTCAGAAATTCAGTTCGGTCACTGGTAAAAGGAGACAGCAGTCCCTGGAAGCCCACATCCTAAAGAAAAAGATGGCCTCCATGGAAAAAGAATTGAAAAAACTGAGGCAGGCATCCACTTCACCCGAAGGCCTCCATAAGAAAAAGAGTGACAAGGAGAAACACAAGAGACCGAGATTCATCATCCACAGCTCCCGTGACTTTGCGGCTCTCTAGGTATCTTTCCCTTCGGGGGATCGCTCACCAACGGCCACTTTGGTGGTTACCAAGCCTGTGTCCCCCCCGCATCAGGCTCGCGCCCGGCCGCTGAGAGCCCTGGGGCAAAGGAGTCCTCCACTCCCGCTATAACCACTTCTTCCATGTGGCCTATCAGTAAGAGTGGGTCCGATAAGTCAGGCTCTGCCACTGGTCGTCGGCAAGTCTGACTAACGCCTAGCCCGCGAGCCCACACCAGGCACTGAACATACACCTCACATCCAGGAGTCGCCGCAGCGAACTTCAGTTCTGTTGCCCTCTGAGGCCCCTCCGTCCCCCCAGACCCCCACCCCGGAAACTCTGCTCCCTCCTTCCCGACTGGGGTCAAGGAGACCAGGACGCTGCCATCGGGGTTGCCTTCACCAGAGCCTCAGACGCTGGACTTGACGTCAGCGAACCTGACGTCACCCTCTGGTATACCAGTTCCTAACGACAGACCTGCCCCACCATCAGGTCCTGCAGGGCCCACCTTTCCTGACCCTCCTGTGGGTCTTTTTACCCCGGGCCCTACGCCCTTCGGGCCAACACCGGAACTGTCTGGTCCACCTGCTGTACCAATGCCAGGTCCTTCTGCTCCATCAGAGCCCCTGGGACCAGGCTACCCAATGCCACAATACCCAGTGCCATAGTATCCTACACCACAGTATCTGACGCCGCAGTACCCGGCGCCACAGTACCTGATGCCGGGCCTCCCACCATCAGGTTATGGGTACCCTTTTTATGGGTTTCCCAGTTACCCATATCCGAGTCCCCCCTCCTTCTCCACAACCTCAAATGGACCTGGATGAGGTTCTGGCCTCCCGGTGGGCTGAGGCTAAGTCCCAACTCATTAAGGAGGCAGAGAATCATCTGCCGACTCTGGCCTCTACACCAGAACCCCTATGTCAGCGACAGGAGACTCCTCTGCCTTTACCCAACGCCAGAGCAGAACCCTCTGGCTCTTGGATCAGGGAGGATGCGCACCCCGAGGTACCCCACAGTGGTTGATTCCCCACCCAATAAGGAGGACTCTTCCTCTTTGGAGCCTTCAGATTCTGATACAGATTATGATCCCTCCGACCCTGGAGATGAGCCACATACTCCAGAGAACCCCAGGCCTAAGGATTCTCTGAAGTCTCCTCCAGAGGATCCTTCTTTTCTGGAATTGCTGAAACAAATCCAGGCTGCTTATGAGTGGCAATCAGTGGAGCCAGATCCACAGTGGAAAAAATTAACCTTTTCATCTGGATCTTCCAGAAACCTCTCCTACACTGATTCCCCCCGGATAGAGCCTCATGCGGATCTTGCTTCCACTATTTGGAAGCAACCTTCTTCATTAGCCCCTCTTCAACGCAAGGCAGATAGGCTATATCAGCAAAGTCTTATGAGCGAGAACTCAAACAGGATGTCGCAAATGACATCGTCGAGCAGTGGGGGACTCCTCAGGTGGACCTTTTCGCCTCCCCTGACAACGCCAAACTTCCTGCTTTTTGCTTGTTCGCTCCAGGGCGAGACTTATTTTGAGGGACGTGCTGTCTCTATGTTGGAAGGACAGATTTGTCTACACCTTCCCCCCATTCCTTTGATTCCAAGAGTACTGAACAAACTTCGGAGAGAAGGGGCGCACATGATTCTCATTGCTCCCTTTTGGCCAAGGCAAGTTTGGTTCTCTCTTCTGCAACACTTTTCCAAGGAACCGCCTCCTCTTCCTGTGCCTCTGACACAGCATTTGCTGACCCAGGATCAGGGGACCTTGGTCCATCCAGGACTCAGATCGCTTCACCTTCATGCATGGCTCCTGCGTCTCGCTTCTTGTGGTGGACATTTTAGTGGAGACCAGAAAGCCTTCCACCAGATCTACCTACGCAGTGAAGTGAAAGCGATTTTCTATTTGGACTGGTTCCAAGGACTTGGAATCTTTTTCCTACCCTACAAATAAAATCTTGGATTACCTGAGGCACTTCTATGATCTGGGCCTTAGCTACTCCTCTTTGAAGGTGCATATGGCAGCCATCTCGGCCTACTACATCATTTTAGGGGACAGAACAGTTTCTCAACTGGAAGTCTCTAAGACCTTCCTTAAAGGGGTTCTCCATTCATAATCCTGACCCCTTTGGGATCTCATTTTTATTTTGGAGAAGCTCATGCTGCCTCCCTTGGAGCCGGCTGCGGAGGTGGACTTAAAATTCCACTCCTGGAAGACACTTTTTCTAGTGGCCATCACCTCCGCTTGGAGGACTTCCGCGCTTCAAGCACTGATGTGTAAGATCTCTTATTTGATTTTCCACAGGGAATGGGTGACCATGCATACCAACCCTAAGTTTCTTCCCAAAGTGGTGGCTGAATACACACTGACTCAATCCATTGAGCTCCCGGTCTTTTTTCTGGAGCACTCAAATCATGGAGAGTGCCTCCTGCATATGTTGGATGTAAACAGAACCAAGGATCACAGAAAAACAGATCAACTCTTCGTTTCCTTCGCACACAAAACAGAAGGCAATGCTATTTCTAAGCAAGGCCCCTCTAAGTGGTTAGCAAATTGCATCACTTTATGTTATGACAAGTACAATAAGACCCTTCCGGGTCAAGTTAGAGATCACTCCACAAGAGGAGTAGCCATCTCTGCTGCTTGTTTCAGGAATGTGTCAGTGGCAGAAATCTGTGCAGCCGCTACTTAGACTTCTCTCCATACCTTCACAAAATATTGCAGTTTGGACATTGCCTCTCGCCGCAGAGCAGGCTTCGGATTGGCTGTCCTGCAGGGACTTCTGTCTTGAATCCTTGTTCAGCCTTTTCTGTCATTCTGTGGATGATGATGACTCCTCCCCTTTTTTTTTTTGTTCCAGACTGCTTGACACTCAGTCCTGTATGTAAGTCCCTACATAAAGAGCCCTCTTGAAGTAAGATAGAACAGTTACATAAGAATTTACCGTAACAGTAGATCTTCAAGAGAGGCTCTTGCAGTAGGTATTGCCTTCCCTCCCTCCGTCCCCCTGAGTTTTTTCTTTTCTTCTATGGGGGCATATCCTCTTCTCTCCTGTCATGCCCTGTCGGCCTCTGGTGGGAAAGAACAGGAAGGCGGGCATGGGGGACTGCCCCTTTATACTGATGTAGGCTGACACCGGTCAGCTGATATGGGAGCAGTCCCCCACCAGAGACTGCTAGCTAGAGATTTTTCCGTGGAGTTCTGACGCCTGGCGGCTTAGTCCTATATGTAAATACCTACTGCAAGAGCCTCACTCGAAGATCTACTGTTACGGTAAGTTTTTACGTAACTGTTCTTTATTTCAGTTCAGTAATGATTAGGACTAGCAGTCATCCCAATCCCAAATCCACCAGCCCTCATTACACTCCTTTATTCTGGCTCTTACCATTCTTTGTGGTCTTATAGCCCTCCTATCCCCATCCCCCCCCCCAAATTAATAAGAGGTTTCATGGAGAAAATTCCAGATCAGTCTTGGATAGTCATCGAACCCAATTCTGCCATTTCTTTATAAATGTTTGGGTCTTGTTATTCAATTTGGCAGTAAGAGTATCCATATGATACATGTCCTGGACTATTTTTTCCCAGTCTGTTATGATTGGGATCATCGGCGACATCCATCTCCTATTTATGAATTTCTGATCCGCCAATAAGTATACTGGAAGCAACGTTTGGACCAAGGGGGAGAGTGATCCGGATAAATAGCCAGCAATGCCTGTTCAGTTGTCAGTTCCATGGGTTCGTCAAAGCAAATAGATATCTCTGCCTGTAAGGTGATCCAAACGGGCATGAGCAATGAGCTTTGCCGAAAGATGTGTCCTAAGGTTGCAGAGGTGCAACCACAATTTCTCCAGCAGTGACCATATCTCAGTGGGAGACATTTAGCTAGTATCTCAGGAGAACGGAAGTATCTGGATCTGCACTTCCATGAGCATTCCCTCCAGCGTGGTGAGCAGGTGATCTTCCCTACCGGTAATGCTGTTTTCAGCTATTCTTCCATCGGCCTATCTAAGGTTAAGTCCCTGTTCCAACTCTCTAATATTGTTTCGGTAGTTTCTGCCAATGCGTCCCTCATGGCTTTGTATAAGGTACCGATAAGGTGGTTCCCTGTGTTCCGCTGTATATAGTCTATAAATATTTTTAGTAGCGGGTGATAGGAGCAGGTAATTTAGCTTGAATGATTCAATTACGGAGAATATGATTTGTAATTTGGAAATGTCTATATAGATCTGAATTCTGGAGTTTGTATCTATCACTGAGTGTATCGAAGGAATGAATTCCCTCAGGAGTCAAGAATTGAAACGTGATAGACCTAGGTGTCTCCACCTAGAAAAGGCAAGGTCTGTTTGTGCCGGACAGAAGGATTTATCCTCCGATATTAGCTTGCAATATTCAGAGATCGGTCTAAGGTCTTTTCTCTGTTTTATCCTAATCCATAGTTAGAGCATGTTCGCTGTGATATTTGTAAAATCTTTTAATGGTGGCGTTTTTCCATCTGAAGAGAAAAAAATTTCAAACAACATGAAGTCTTGCTGTATTCAGATATAATGCAGTTAGCCCCAGCACTTGAACTGCCCCAGAGAGGAAAGAATTAACTCTATGCAAAAGCATAGAACGTTGAGCTCAAGCCCGGTTTTCAAACCTCTGTCTGTGGTACTTCCCAGTGTAATCATCAGATTCTTTACTCCGCCTAACAGTGAAGTCGCTCTGGAAATTTCCTCTGCTCGGTTCGGTAAAAGAAAAATAAAAGTGTTCAGTTTTAACCACATCTGTTTATTATTTTCAGATTTCCAGCCTCTGTCTACAGTACAGGTAATATGTAGATAGGTAGTGACTGTGTTTTATTTTGCTAAAGAGTGGAAAATGTCTTTCTTTGGTTTCTTTCCGGTCAGTCGAGTTTCAAAAGAACTGGACTTTTGCTGGTTCTTTTAAAGAGCCTGTGACATGGTTTGTAACCGATCGGTTTTTCATTACCTGGCTTGAAAGCTGCTATAGGGTAATGGTTAGGTTGGCCATGTCTGAGAAACCCAAGAAGAAAACCGGTCTCACTTGGTTTCAATACTGTACTGAGTGTGGGGAGGCCTTTGCTAAGGCCGACCTCCACCTCATCTGTGTTTATTGTCTGGGGTTTGACCACCTCAAGTCAGACTGCCAAATCTGTAAGAGCTTTCCTAAAACCACTCTAGATAAAAGACTTAGTAGGTTGAAGGAAAGGGAGGCTGAGAAGTCCGTAGATCTAGATGGCCAGCCCGGTTCGATTGCGGCCGAACATGAGGAGGTGCCTACTGACCTAGGCGATACCTCCTCAGGCAAAAGGAGAGCCGACCCTGAAGGGTAAGTTCTGTCAAAGAAAAAGCGCAAGTTCAGATCCTGTATCCCTCTCTCCAACTGCAGACGAAATAGCCAAAGCGATTAGTATTGTGCAGTCACTTAGACCAGTTCCGTCTGAACCAACACCGCCGGTTCGACGGTCGGTTCGGTTGGATCTGTCTCCTCCGGATTATGACCTAGATGTTTATTATGAAGAGTGGGAGGGAGACGTAGACTATCCCGGTGATGACGATGATGATGATGAAGGGGGTCTGGATGTGCCCATTGAACTGGACATCTCCCCAGACAGGCCCTCAGATATCTCTCCTCCCAGGCTCTCTCAGTCCCCTTCACACTTTTTGTTCTACAAAAAGGTGGCACAAGCCCTGCAGCTTCCCTTGGTTGAAGCAGCAGAGGAGGAGGAAGAGCCTGATTTTGTGGAGATGATGGACATCCCAGAGTCCGAAAAGCTATCTTTCCCTTTTCATAAAACTTTGGGGAAACAGACACACAAAATTTTACAAACCCCTAATTCAGTACCTCCTGTGGACAAGAGAATGGACAGGAGGTATTCGATATCAGGCTCAGCTGCGGAGTTCCTTAATAGTCATTGCAGCCATGTTGGGGTAGTGCAGGCTGCAGCCTGTGACAGGGCTAACATTCCTTTGGCTTAACACACCCCCCGGATAAGGATTCCAGGAAAGTGGATGTCATGGCCAAAAAACAGTATTTAGCATCCTCTTTGGGACTCAGGCAGGCTACATGGTCTACACAGCCAGGTACCAGAAATCCAGATGGGACAACGTTCTGGAACTGGCTAAACAGGCCTCTTCCCCAGCTAGCCAAGGACCTGGAGGAGGTGACTGCTGATGGAATTGAGGCATCCAAAATGCAATTTCATGCTGCTGTGGACTCGGCAATGATGTGACATCTAGAGTCATGGCTACATCTGTGTCTCTCAGGAGACATGCTTGGCTCAGATGTACTAGCCTTTCGCAGGATACGCAGACTAAGACTATGGATTTTCCTGTTGTGGGTAACTCTCTGGGGAGCAGACAGAGGCTTACATGAAGAAAATGGATGAATACAGGACCACGTACAGGAGTGCACAGGCCAAGGAAAGGCAAGCCACTCTGCACAAGCAGCAGTCTAGGGGCAGGGGCAGGCCCTTTCAAAGGCCTTTTTACCAAGCCCAGGCCTCCTCCAGTGGCGGCTCTACACCAGGGCCCGCCAGGGCACGTGCCCCGGTAAAAAAAAATGCTGTGCCCCAGTTGGTGCCCCATATGGTGCAGAGCTTCCCCCATAGTAACAATGTATCAGTGCCCTGGCTGCCATTGGTTGTGCCCCAGCTGTGCCCTGGTAACCATTTGTGGCTAGAGCCGCTACTGGCCTCCTCTCCCTTCCCACAGAGAGTTTTTTTTCAGAGGGAGGGGTAGGAGGGGGATGAGCAGGGCCGCTTCCTCCTCCTCTCAGTCCAAGGCTTCTGCCAAACAGACATCCTGATGTGTCAGCCCGGGTCGACTCCCCATTTCCAGTAAGAGGCAGGCTGGCTTACTACTTCCAGGCCTGGAAGTCTGTGACCTCAGACAAGTGGGTCCTTGAAGTAGTAAGTCAGGGACTGGCCCTCAGCTTCAAAAAATTTCCAAAAAAGAGGGCCAAGTCTTTTCCACCTGCATCAATCTCAGAAACCCTTGCCCTGGAGGCAGAGGTTTCCTCTCTTCTAGCTCTCAGAGCTATAGAGAAGGTTCCTACTCGGCACAAGGGAAAAGGACTGTACGCCAGGTACTTCTTTACCCCAAAGAAAACGGGAGTGGTGACCCATCCTAGACCTAAGGTATTTGAACAAACACATTGTAGAGCCAAAATTCAAAATGGTAACTCTGGGAATAATCCTTCCCTCTCTAAGGCCAGGGGATTGGCTAGTATCTCTGGACCTCAGGGATGCCTACTTCCATATTCTTGTCAGGTGCTCCCACAGAAAATACCTCAGGTTCAAGTTACCTTCAGGCCATTACCAGTTCAGAGCCATCCCATTCGGTCTAACATCAACTCCAAGGGTGTTCACAAAGTGCCTTGCAGTAGTGGTGGCTTACCTCAGAAGACAAGGTATCACCATTTTTCCGTATCTAGACGACTGGCTGTTAGTGGATCAGTCTCCTTTACAGGTCAAGTCAGCTCTTCAAACTACCCAGGACCTACTCAGCTCCTTGGGCTTTCTTCGCAATCTTCCAAAGCCTGTGCTCGAACCAGTTCAACTTCTCACCTTTATAGGCATAGAGTTGGACACTGTACAAGCAAAAGCCTTCCTTCCCCTGGCAAGGGTAAAGGCCCTAGTGGATCTCGCTTCCTCCTTTCGACCTCAGGTCTCCTGCCCAGCAAGACAGTTCCTTCTGCTCCTGGGCCACATGGCAGCTTCCACGGCATTGGTGCAGGGAGCAAGGTTCCAGATAAGGGACATTCAGTTTCATCTGAGGTCTTTTTGGTCTCAGAAGAAGGATTCACTCACCAAACTGATTCCAGTGACTCAGACACTGGTCCAAGCTCTCCAGTGGTGGCTGGACCAAGACAACCTCAGACAAGGGGTTCCATTTCTCCCTCAAGTCCCATCAGTAGTTTTAACTATGGATGCTTCTCTCCTAGGATGGGGAGCCCACCTGGGAGCCCTGACAGCTCAAGGGCTCTGGTCCCCACAGGAGTCTCTCCTTCATTTCAGTCTCATGGAACTCAGAGCAGTTTTCTTAGCCCTGCAGAGCTTCTCGGATTCAGTCAAGGGCAAGGTGGTCCAAGTCAGAATGGACAACACCACCACAATGTGGTACATCAACAAGCAGGGAGGCACTCGGTCCTCGGCCTTGTGCACAGAAGCCATGAAGCTGTGGTCTCTGGCCTATTCTCTTCAGATTTCTCTGGTAGCAGTTCACCTTCCAGGGAAGGACAACTTAATAGCAGATGCTCTGAGCAGAATTTCTCAGGATCACCACGAATGGTCCCTGGATCCTCACATACTGGAGGTCATCTTCTCCAGGTGGGGCACTCCAGAGATAGATCTCTTTGCAGCACCGGACAGTCATCAACTTCCACTGTTTTGTTGCAGACCTCCAGTCCTGGGGACGGTCCCCCAGGATGCTCTCCTTCTGGACTGGAAGGGCAGGTTTCTCTATGCCTTCCCTTCCTTCCCTCTGTTGTTCAGAGTTCTGATCAAGATCAGGACTCAACCCTGCATAGTGATACTGGTGGCTCCAGACTGGACCAGACAGCCTTGGTATTCTCTACTGCTGTCCTTGTCAGTGTCACGTCCCCTGTCTCTGCCCAGGACATAAAATCTCCTGTCCTCCTCCCAGAGACGGATCTGGTACCCCAATCTCCAGTCTCCATGTAAAGGCCTGGCTGTTGAAGAGTTAGAATATGCAGCTCTACATCTTTCTCAGGGAGTTCTGGATATTCTGAAAGTCTCTAGGAAACCTTCCACTAGAAAAACTTAAAACTCCGAATGGAAACGGTTCAGTATTTGGTGCTCTCAGAAAGGCATCCTGCCCAATTCTGCAGACATTTCCACAACCTTAGACTGTCTAGTTCATCTCAATGATTTAAGCCTTAGGCCTGCCACTCTGAAGGTTCATCTGGCAGCTGTCTCTGCATTCCTTTCAGCAGGGACGGGCTCTTCCCTGGCATCTCTGTTTTCAGAAAGTTTTTCAAAGGTCTGGTTCACAGTAACCCTCCCTTTAGGGAGCCCACTCCGACTTGGGATCTTAATGTCTGCATAGCTCAGCTAATGCAGCCACCCTTTGAACCTCTGGCTTTGGCCGAATTGAAGTACTTGACCTGGAAAACTGTGTACCTGGTAGCTGTTACTTCTGCCAGGTGAATTAGTGAGCTACAGGCCCTGTCAGTGGAACCTGACTTCATCTCCTTCCATAGGGACAAAGTAGTCCTCAGAACCAATAGGAGGTTCTTGCCCAAAGTGGTTTCAGATTTTCATCTGAACCAGTCTATATCACTCCCTGTGTTTTTCACTGACCATTCTTCTTCAGGTGAAAGAAGGTTACACAGTCTGGACGTTAAGAGGGCCCTTAGCTACTACATTGAGCATACTAAGGCACATAGAAAAGACTGTCTTCAATTGTTTCTCACTTGTGGTGAAGTGGGAAAGGGTAAGCCTGCCACTAAGAGAACTGTTGCCAGGTGGATTGTTTCTTGTATATAATTTTGTTATGACAAATAGGGTAGGATGCCCCCTTCAGGCCTGAGGGCTCATTCGACCAGGGGTACAGCTGCTTCTCTAGCTGCAGCCAGAGATATACCTTTGTTAGAGATCTGTAAAGCAGCCACCTGGAAAACAGTACATACATCCACCAAGCATTACTCTCTGGACGTCCAGGCTAGGAGTGATGCTAGGTTTGATACAGCAGTACTGCAGAGCCTCTTCCCAAAGTAGGTTCTGCATTCAGTCCTCCATAGGGAACTGCTTGGTGGTCTGCATTATGTCTGAATACAGCAAGAATTCATGTTGTTTGAAGAAAAAATTACTCACCATAGTAATGTTGTTTCTTCTAATGGAGTCTTGCTGTATTCAGACCCCCCCCCCGCCTCCCCTCTCAGAACCTGGTTTTGGGAAGTGGGCTGGCAGGTACAGTGTTGCACCTCAGGGGTGTACCTTGTATCTTGGGTGGGGTAGATGTTGTTATTTTTCTGGTGTTTTACTAAATATTGTCACTACCTTTCCTTCTTGGGTTCTCGACTTGAGTCTTTTGGGGCCAAGAAGATGTATTTTGCCCTTTGGCTATATTTGAACAATTTCCATCCTTTAGTTACTAGTTAGTTATCTCGTAAGAATCTGACGGTTACACTGGGAAGTACCACAGACAGAGGTTTGAAAACTGAGCTCGAGCTCAACGTTCTATGCTTTTGCATAGAGTTAACTCTTTCCTCTCCAGGGCAGTTCAAGTGCTGGGACTAACTGCATTATGTCTGAATACAGCAAGACTCCATTAGAAGAAACAATATTACTATGGTGAGTAATGTTTTCTTTTCTGATATCAAACATTTAATTTAGATGGAATTCCAGGGTCTTCAGGGGGTATTATATGAATCAGCTAGCCAGAGTAAAAGGGTCCTGAGAAAGGCTGCTTTAGCGTACATTTTAAGATCCGGGAGGTTTGTTCTGCCTTGGGCTAAGGATAGTTTCAAAATAAATAGGTGTATCCTCTGGCGTTGATTTCCCCAGACAAAATTAGAAATTGTTTTGTCCCATGATTTAAATTAGTAGGAAGATGGATAAGATAAACTGTTTTATTGTTGATTACTTTGTGGCACTATTTCCAGTTTTTGTCGGAGAGCTGTCCATGTAGATCCAGTCATTTTCATGCCGTCGGTGATCAGGCATAGGGAGAGAAAGAGATAGAGAGGGATAGCAAGACAGCTCCATTCGTAAACCGTGTAAGTGTCATGCAGTGAGTCGGTAAAGTGCCATCAGGCCATAGTGCTGTCACCTCTGAAAGGTATGTAAGCAGCTGTAGAGAATGGCATGGCAGTTGACCCCTGCAATCGCGTGAGAGCTGACCATATCTTCCTAGCTGTTTCCCTGCCATCCTTCGTCATGTACGTAGAGAAGGAGTGCGCGAGAGTACTGCAGCTCCGTTCATGAAGCGAGGGTATTCTGCAGAGGCTCAGGGAAAGTGCCCTCATGCTAAAGTGCACTCACCTCGTAGAGGCATGTGGAGATTATAGAGAAGGGTGTGGCACCGGATGGTTGTCAGGGAGTAACTTTGGCCAACTCCCAACCCCAATCAAGAACAGTGGGTTAATTTAATGGAAAAAAAATGGAATTTTAGGGGGACTTTAGCCTCCCAAGCACCCCAAGCTGCTCCTGTTGGCGCACACAGCCCTCCTGCTGGGAAAATCAGTTCCCTAGCTTCCCAGTAGGAGCTGCCGTGGTGCCAGATGGTGCTGTCACCCTTCCCCTGCCTGGGATGTGTAGTCCGCAGCCTGGCCGCCCGAACACTGACTACTGGGTTCATTCTCGAACCCAGGTCGACTGCATGGAAGTGTAACACTCTTCCTCTGGGCCATTGGGTGGCCTACAGTACTCTATTTTTGTTTATAAAGCAGTTTTTGTTTTTACTCCGTCTGAGTAAATGATAGGGCCGCAGCGCACAGACACCTCTTGTACAGCCAAATGCTTTGCATGCTGTAGCCTCTGAGTGTTGTAGCATTTCAAAGGTGCAAGTGTTCCACTAAACAGTTTGATTGTTAATTTTTCATATTGGTTCTTATCCTCCTTCTCCTTTCCATCATCTTCAGGGATGTGCCCTGTTACCAGGACTATTCTTTGTTCAGGTGATTCGCGCATTCATTCTGATGGCAAGTGGCTTGCATCCACGTTTTTCTCCCTTCAGCCACCCTGCTTCCTTTTGGCATGAGCCATGCCGATCAGGCTAGGTGACATGGGGGCCCTCTGCAGTGGTAAGAATCTCTTTTTTGGCCCACCCTCTCATAAGGGTCACTGCATGCTGGAACTCACCAGCAGCCCACCTCGGCCGAGGTGCACTGCGCACCGGCAGCTGCCTACAGCCTGGCTGGCTTCCCAATGTGGCAGTTCGAATCTATGCCTGCACCCAAGTTGCCTGCACTGCAGCTCAACATGCTGCCACAGGGCCATCGGTGTGGCTCTGCTTCACTTCTTTTTTTGTAAAGAAAACCAATTTCAGGTTCAAAAATGAAGCCCATCAACATACACTTATAATGTCTCCATGGTGATGCCTGGCACAGGTTCAGATCCCGTATAACTTTACAATACTTTTTTTAACATTTCATTCAGTTTCTCATTTGTTTTAGAATTTTTGGCTGGGAAAAGCAACTGAGTTGAAGCTCCTGACAAGGTGCATCCCAGGAGCACAGAGGTTAAATGACTTGCTTAAGGTCACACAGTATGCAAGTGGCCATTGTGGATTCCTAGCTCAGGTCTGCTGGGTCTCCAGGTTCACAGTTTGGTGCTCTAATTTCTAGGTTATACTATACTCAATAAAATCAGTAAATACATCAGTTGAGCAGATGTCTATGGCTAAGTGGTATTCACACAAGAAGTCTTTATATCAGACAGCTCAGTTTCTCACACCTTTTCATTAAGTAATGCTCAATCCATGTGTCTTTGAAAACGTAATTTATGCCAATGTCCATGGCAGGAGTGGACATTGGGCGTATGTCAGGAGGGAGAGTGAGGAAGATCGGAGAAATTTACAAACATTGGCTGAGCATTTAGGAAAAATAAGACACTGCTGAACCCTTTAGATTCCTATGAACATAAATTCAACAATCACCTATTAAATATATTAATTTTTTTCCTTATCTCTGGTACATGTACATTGTTTGGACACTTAGATCTCTTTATACGTGACAAACCAGGTCCCCCCAATTCTTTGTAAGAAGATGGTAACATCAGTAGTTTGTCTTTCTGATTTCTGTATAACTTTCCATGATTACTGTGTTTGTCAATCATCATCATCAAATCTTTATTTATTCAGGCAAACATCATTGAGCAAGGCTCATTTACAAGATGGACCTGATAAGGTCAAGGTTCAGTAGTTGATACACAACAGATACATCACACACTTATATAAGACAGTTATACATACAGGGGAAAATAACGTTTATAAACACAGTGATGTACAGTAAATTCACATGATAAAAAACCGTTACAGGAAAGTTAAGCTAATATTTACAGTATGTACAGTATATACATATCCCAGTGGGGGGGCAATGGCAGACACTCAACACAATGTAATACTAGGATGGTGAAGGTATTACTGGGTGCCATAAGATGGGGTGTCTGTCTGGAAGGAATATGCCATATATGGTTTGGAAGGGAGATTTGTGAGATGACAATGCTAGCTCTAGTGGTAGCAACTGCAATAAAAATGTTAATAAAAAAAGAATAGCTTAACAAGAAGTGAAAGGCTGCTCATGGATGTCTTGTGGCTAATTAGGAGTGCAGACTGCTGACATCTTAGGATTCCAGAACTGCTCAGCTTTAATGCGCAGTTCTTGAACCCTAAGCAGCCACAAAACTACACTCTTGATTAGCCAAGAGGTCCACAGACATCCATTTACGTATACAAGCACCCAGATTAACAATCTTGTCTTTTTAACCCTGAAACAGCACGCATTTTGGTGTCTAGTACAGATCTGTGAGAAATACCTGCCAGGATATTACAGCACCGGTTTGGTGAGTAGTTCTTGTGTATTTGTTAATTTTAGGATTTAATTTTTTTACAGTGCATACTAGAGATGAAAAGATCAGTACTTTATTTGAAGTAAAGAGCAGTCAGCAATTACCTTTTAGATCTAATGTACTTTTTCTTTTGCCTTCAATTAATTAGATTATTTTACTAATGTTAGTAGGTGTCATGTGGAATAGCACTCTGCTTGGCAGCTAATATATAGCTGCTCCTCCCACTACATCACGAGCATTGTGACCTCACTGACTGTGACATCATAGCTGTTCAGGAAGAGACAGTCAGTAACTGCCAGGTCAAGTACCTGTGATGTCACTATCGGTGAGATCACAGTGCTGATGTAGTGGGAAGAACAGAACTAGATATGTCAGATATGATACAGACTAGATATTTTCATGCAGTGGATGTCTTGTTTCTGGACTTAAGTAGGACATTTGACTCATCGCCACGTGGGAGGCTGGGTAGTAAGCTGGCAGGTACAGGTGCAGGGGCGTAAGTGGTGGGATGGGTAGTAAACTGGTTACAGGGTAGGCAGCAGAGGGTGGTGGTGGGAGGGGAGCTCTCATCTCCGAGGGCAGTGACAAGTGGAGTACCGCAGGGCTCAGTGCTGGGACTGGTGCTGTTTGGGTTGTTCATGTTGGACATCTCAGTGGGCATCAAGAGCAAGATCAGTTTGTTTGCAGATGGCACCAAGATGGGAGCAATAGTGGATGACCTAGAAGGGTGGCATGGGTTGCAGGATGATTGGTCAAAATTGGAGACCTGGTCAGACACCTGGCAGTTGGGGTTCAGTGCCAAGAAGTGGAAGGTGCTACGTTTCGGGGCACAAAACCCAAGAAGGAATTACCAGCTGGGGGGTGGGTTCAGCTAACCATGACAGAGGAGGAAGAGGAGGAGGAGAAGGATCTGGAGGTGATTATAACGGGCTCAATGAACAATTCAGCACAATGCAGGAAGGTAGCTGTAAAGGCCAACAAAATGCTGGGTTGTATTGCCAGGGGTGTATCTTCAAGGACAGGGGAGGTGATCCTGCCGTTGTATAGGTCACTGGTTAGGCCACACCTGGAGTACTGCATGCAGTACTGGTGCCCATACCTGAAGAGGGACATTAAGTTACTGGAGGGGGTGCAGCACAGGGCAACAAAGATGATCCAGGGACTAGGGGACATACCTTACGTGAGCAGACTGAGGGAGCTGAACATGTACTTACTGGAGGAGCGGAGAGACAGGGGATATGATTGAAACCTTCAAGTACATGAAGGGAATAAACCAGACAGACACGGAAGAACTACCCAAGTTGGGGGGTAAGAACACTTGAGGTCACGATCTCAGATTGGAGGGGAAGGTCCAGGAGAGAAATGAGAAGACACTTTTTTATGGAGAGAGTCGTGTCTGGGTGGAATGCATTGCCTGCTGAAGTGGTATCCTGTAGAACCGTGGACTGCTTCAAAAGGGATTGCATAGGTAAGAGGGAGGGGAGGGAGGGGCAGCTGCAGTATAAGGGTTGCTAGTTGCACACTCAAGCAGACTCGATAGACCATAACGCCTTTATCTGCTAGCAGATCCGTGTGTCAGCTGCCAGGTATGGTGCTGTTCCACATATCCTGCATAGTACTATCACATAGAAAACTTTCTATGAGCAAAAGGAAAAATACTTAAAAGAAAAATAAAAACTTACAACTGATTGCTGCTTAAGATTTGTGGCATTTTTCCTGTGTACTAGTTTTGGTTCTGCTAGCTCTATAATGTTACGTACACTTGCTACCTCTGTGTTAGACTGCCCACTGCCTTTACAAGGTGCGTCTTTGAGAATGAGTTGTTGTTAGGATGTTGCACACATGCGGGTTAATCCCAATCACAAATATTTCATATGCCTTACAGTTCTAGTTACTGATTCATCAGCCTGCCTCACTGAAGGCTCGGTTGAATTGTGTTTCATTCGATACCAGGAGCGTCAACAGTTCAGACACAGTATATATATCTTTTATATGACATTCTGGTGTCTATGGTAGACACCTTTAACCATTTGTTTTCCTGCAGTATCATTCAAGAGGGTCCCAATGAGTATTCCAGGATGTCCTCCTTTCCACTTTACACACAGCAATCTAGTAATGAAACTACTGTCAGGTTACCATACCTTCTGTTTTCAGCCAGCTGTAACTGTTTGCACAGCTGGGCAGGAACTCTGCTTCCCTCTCTGCCTCTGGAGATGCTCCCCAAGTTTTGAATTAACCTAGATGAAGACCTGTAACATCCAAAAGTTAGCCCAAAGCCCACTGTTCCCAGTTTCAGTGCCTTTTCTCCAACAATGCACTGCAGTTGTACAGATTGCTTGCATTGTTTGACCTCAAGAGGCTGCTTGCTCCAGCTGACACTTGCCACCCAGAGTTTTTTGCATCTGTTGTTGCTGTCTCTCCCTTTCACCTTAAGCCTCGGCTAATTCAGCATCAGATAGCTATAGAGAAAGTTGTGTGGTAGTCCTTTAAAAAAAGAAAATGTTTGATGAGTCATGACATGGATTATTATTGTGTTCTACCTTGGGTCAGGACACGTGTATTTATAATAACCAGTGCATAACCCATGGGTCAGGACATGAGTTGTATTCTGTTTTCCCTTGGGTCAGGAAAAAGGCTTGTTCCTACTACCAGAATTAGAACAGCCCAGTAAAACTTTTGCATGACCTCCACAAGAAATACTGTGCTCTGGAATTCTAAATATTTTGCAAAGATTC